>OU342623.1:2445000-4845000 GCA_910589645.1 Tinea semifulvella | reverse complement strand
TCTTGATATGAACGGTTTGGAGAAGGAACGTAATTAGGAACACCAGGGAGGGGAGGATGATACAAGGACTGTTACGAAGCCCCGATACAGACATTCACCTTTATATATATATAGATAAACATAAATATAGGCACATGACAATTGATGAAAATTTAATAAATATTATGAATCCAGATAAACTTATATTTTAAATATAGCTCTGTTTGGATCCTCTTTAACCTACGTCTCGGTAGCCACAACTGCAAACGATTTGGACATAAAAGCGATGTGATGAGAGGGGATAGCAAAAGTAGTATCGAAGTAGCGAAGCATTCTGTCATGATGCGAGCCAAGCAAAGTGAAACTCGTACATGGCGCACCCTAAGATCAAAAATGGATAAACGAAAATTACTTCTCAGCGAGCATGCTAGCTGCATGCCTGAATAATAATAATAATAAATTATTTATTGTACAAAACCAAAACAAGTGCAGGTACATAGGCGAGCTTAATGCCGTAAATGCATTTTCTACCAACTAACCTTTGTGACTGAGATATGTAATAAGCGGGTGCAGGAGAAGAAAAATAGTCGTTGAAATTATTACTATATATAAAACGCACATTAATTACAAACATATAGTACTTATACATAAATAAATGTCCTACATTTACAAATAAATATATAACTTAATATAATAAATGAGTTATGGCGACTTATTCTGCTTGTGAAATTCTTTAAATATGTTAAGTGATGCCTGTCTGATAATTAAAGGAAGTCTATTCCACTGGCCAGCTGCTGATACTGTAAATGAATCTCAATATCTGCTGGAAAAGTGGGGAGGTATTTTTAGTAGGTTATTATGGGAAGAACGAAACCTTGCTCCAAAACCTGAATAAGAATGAAGTATATAAAATTAATAGGTAAAAAAGTAAAGTATCATCACTACCGTTTCCCTTTCGGGGTGGTCAGAAACCACGCTTATAAATAAGCGGATTCACATTTAGCCAACTTTATTATAAAGTCAATCATGACAAATGGCAAGCTCATCGATGTCTCCAGCGTACCAAACTTGAGAAATATCACAAATAAATATTAATTAAATGTATTTATTTACAATAATTATTTTTGTGTCCCGACCAGGAATCGAACCCGGTACCTCCGAGCCTAAATCCACGGACTTAACCGCTAGACCACGGAGGCAGTATATAAATTTAACTAAATAAAAATATACAAGACTGTGCAAATATTGATAATAGTTGTAGTTAAGCTACGGAACCGAAATTAAAGTTCTCCTGAATCATCTTTTTTGCCAATGTCCGATTAAGCCGTGTTCACAATAGAAGACTGCGGGGCGCCTAGTTCCCTACTCTGAATCTTCGAAATAATTACAACACTTTAGAGAGAAATATTAAAACATAAAAATATATCAAATTTTATTATAACGATTAAAAAAAATATTTTTTATACTACCACGATATTTTTTTTTCATTCATTACAACCCCTAGAACACAGCGTCCTAGACCTCCACTGCTGGAGATGGGCCTTCCAGAACTGGAGAATTTGGCCTACACTCGCCACGCTGGCCAAACGGCTTGGCGAGGATATGATGTCAAGATTTTATGACAATTTATTACCGATTCCACAAGTTGGCATTAGTGGAACCGGGACCGACGGCTTAACGTGGTCTCCGAGGCAAGGGAACGGCGGTGTTGTAAATCTATGACAAATGTACGTAAGAAAAGTGTATTTCTCATTGGTACATGCCGGGTGGGTTTAAACCGACCTTTGTAGGATTTAAGGTACGCGTTCTTACAACCAAGCCACCACCGCGCCTAGCACGTAATGTGACCTTTAATGTTAGTTTATGAATGTTAGCAACTGGTCATGACGGCAATTTGAGCCTGATCCTATAACGTGTGGATACACTTTACTGGGTTTATCGGCACGAACGGTGGATACTTTCCCGCCCCAGTAGACTGGGCGAATTATCACTATCAGTCCGCCTACCACCTATTTGTTGTTCTCGTTGAAAGTATTTATAATGATGTCAAATGCCAATTATTTTTTGCCAATTTACTTTCAAGGAGAACTAATATTGTAAGCTTGCCATGGTGATATTTATATAAAAATAACACCGCTTGAAACAAGACTTACTTAAAACTTTACCTGCGTGGTAAACTCATGGAATGCTAAGAAATTAGTTTTATTTGTTTTATTATAGCCTTCGTGGTCCTGCAGTTAAGGCTATGAGATGATGGGTCCGATTCCTGGTCCCTTTAATTGAATTTAAATAAAATTATAACTTGACTTTTAATTTAATGTCCTTACCTTTTATTCGAAGTAAAATACAACCAGTATAAAAGAATTACAATATAAAAGCTACCTAAATAATAAAATTAAAAATAAACTAAACTATAAATAAAAAATGTCCTCTAGAGACGTCCCATCCGAGATAGTCCCAAGGAGACTGGCAACATTTCCCCTCTGTATAGCGAGGCTAATACGTTGGCAGAAATAATTGCCAGCCTTCCTGTCTCCAGACCTTTCTGTCAGCCGCTTTGACAACTCCTTGGCCAAGCGCCTCGCTGACGGTCCCCATGGGCCCATCGTCTCGACCCCAAACGGCGCAAACTCGTAACCGGAACTAAGGTTGGCATATTTGCGCAATTTGAGGTTCTCCGCAGAAAAAGCCGCTCTCCCCGCACCTGACGAGGTCGCCTGGATGTGAGATGGAGCTAATGTGTCTACACACGTCGCATCCCACACCAGAGATCTGCCAAGTTTCCACGGCCCAACAGTCATTCCGTCGGGTCTCTTGCCATCGCTCCGCACAATCCCAGATGGTTCTAAGATTGCGGGTACACCAGCAGTGACAAGAGCCCTTCGGATGATGTCGTTGAGAGCCGCGTGACGAGGAATGCGGCCAGCACTTCTAGCACAAGAAAGCCACACAAAGATACACAATAAAATTATTGTGTATCGCTCATTATTTATTGTTATTATTGATTTATTAATTGACTTTGGTTAAGATTTTTTTGTAGAATTTTGGTTTCCAGCCCACCTAAGGTTCAATATCGTGTAGCAAACTGTCACCATCATCATCATCACAGCTCCTAGAACGCAAAGTCCTAGAACTCGACTGTTGGAGATGGGCCTTCCAAAAAATTCTGGAGAATTTGGCCTACACTCGCCACGCTGGCCAGACGGGTTAACGATGTTCTGATGTCACTTTTTTAATGACAATTTATGAACGACTCCGCAAGTTGGTATAAGTGGAACCGGGACCGACAGCTTAACGTGCTCTCCGAGGCACGGGAACGGTGGTGTTGTAAAGGAATTTTATTCCCTACCCATTTTAATGAAATGTCGTCAGACATTCGCAATGCATTAAGGTCGAAAATTGAAACAATTATAATAATTATAATACTCAGTGATAGTTTGCCATACGATATTGAACCTTAGGTGGGCTGGAAATTAAATTCCTTGCCGAGGTTCCGGCCGACCAATTTAGGTTTTTTTTTACGGAAAGCGTTCTTACAAACGAGCCACCACCGCTTCTGTCACCATAAGAGTTAGTTACTCATAGAGCACGACGTTACTTTGACATTTGACAAATAATATGTATTGACATTTTATTACTATTACTAAAATAGAACTTTCGACCTTAATGCATTGCGAATATCTAAAGAAATTTCAATCCCTATTTCGTAGGGAATTAAATTCCTTGACCGTACGTTCAGAGTATGGCATTTGGCTTAGCGACACACCAACTAATGGCAACGTGTGAACTCAACTTTATACCTCCTGCGGTGCGAACAGCACGACAACATGTTTAAAAGATTATGCTTTATTGTTGACCTTTTTGTTGAATCGAGTGCTTTTGGATTTATTAGCTGCTACTGGAGGATTGGAAGTTGATGTTTTTCTTATAGCTACTTTAGCTGTTTGATCCGACTTTACCTGTGTAATAGTGGTCTGTAACTTATCTGTAAGTTGTCCTTAAATATTAAATAAACATAGGAGATATATATATATACATTGTAGCATATTATTAAACAAAACAACACCACTTTTGACCAATAATATCCACAGTAAATTAATTTACAAAACAAAAACTTGCACTTGACATGTCCACGCAAAATGGCGCGAAGGACCTCCCTTTTTTTCTTTTATTGTTATTATATGTCTGGCCAAGGAGTTGTCCAAACGGCTGACGGATAAATCTGGAGATAGGAAGGCTGGCAATTATTTCTGCCAACGTATTCACTATACAGAATGTTGTTGCCAGAATATTTTTTATTTATTGTATATTTTTTTATTAGGTTTATTTTATAGTTATATAACTTTATTTTAGTAGTTTGTAATTGTTATTTTATAAATACTATTTTACGAATACATTTCTTAAAATATATATATATCTATGCATATACAGTTTATCATAGAAAAACAAGCTTGTACATTGCCTATAATATTATCGTGATGACATAATCCTCAATTGTTTACATAATAAAATACCTCAAATAATAATATATAACCAGGACTATTTTGTATATTTTCTTTCAATTACCAATGTATATTATTATTATTTAAAAAAAATACCTACAATATAAATTATTTAATCAGGTCTAAAAGGGTTAATCAAGAATTGAGCCCAGTATCTCAGCGTCTAAACCGGTTACAAATCATACCATGTGACCCCCAAAACTTATGTAAAAACTTTAGCTCTTAGCTCGCGCAGCTTCTGTTCAGGACACACATTAATTTACTTTTGATGGATCTTTTATACAGAAATGTCTTTTTTATCACTTTTCACAATAAAAAGGGTCTTTCTCAATTTGCTATAAATTTATGACACTATTTTTGTGCGATATTAATGGAGAACTGAGTAAGAGCGGTGGTGGCTCAGTTGTAAAAACACTTTCCTTAAAATCCTACAAACGTCGGTTAAAACCCCAGGCATGTACCAATGAGAAAACGATGTTACCAACATATTGTATTTTTATATATATATTATACACAGCGTTCTAGACCTCCACTGCTGGAGATAGGCCTTCCAGAACATATATCTGGAGAATTTGGCCTACACTAGCCGGCATGGCGAGGATATGATGTCAATTTTTTATGACAATTTATTAACGATTGCACAAGTTGGTATTATTGGAACCGGGACCGACGGCTTAACTTGCTCTCCGGGGACGGGAACGGTGGTGTTGTAAATCTATGACAAATGTACGTAAGAAAAGTGTATTTCTCATTGGTACATGCCGGGTGGGTTTAAAACCGACCTTTGTAGGATTTAAGGAACGCGTTCTTACAACCGAGCCACCACCGCGCCTTTCGATACTTATAAGATACCTACTAGATTATATATTGTATAAGGTTTTTTGTCTATACATGTTAATTTTGTAAATAAATAAATGAGAAATACACTTTTCTTACGTACGTTAGTTATAGATTTACAACACCACTGTTCCCGTGCCTCGGAGAACTCGTTAAGCCATCGGTCCCGGTTCCACTAATACCAACCGTTATCCTCGCCAGATTTAACACTGTGTTCTAGAGGCTGTAATGAATAAGGTAAGGCTGTTAAAAATAAATTTGGGACACACGGGCTTCTCCTTAAAATGGGACACAAATTTAGGTTAAGTTGTGACTAAACTTGAAGTGGGGTATTAATGAGATTTTGGTGTTGTTGCCTTGCAAGGACGCTTTTTGTTCAACAACTAATTTCCTATGTTGATTTGATTTGAATCACGAATACAATTTAGATTAATCTATGCTTTACGAGTTACTCAATAGTTGATTTTTGACTTTTCTATTATATACAGATGTTGATTGACCCGGCTTTACCAGTTTACAACGAGATATACATACGAATAGTGTTAATAGTTGCTACTGCAGCACACAGTTGCCGAGAGGCTGGTTACAGTAAAACAATGTTTAATGAGGAAGGGAATGCACTGTATTACTAATTTATGTAAGTACTTGTATAGTTTTATTGTGTCAAAAATAGAAACACTGCCTTCTGGAACCCAGAATTTCTTTTCCAGAAGGCAGAGCTCACTAACTGAAATTATTTGATTATGATCCAATACACGTTATTTTATTTTATTTATTAATCACGACCGTATCCTTTTCGGGTGGTCTGAAACCACGCTTATGAAGAAGCTGATTAAAATTTACACCAACTTTATTACATCTTTATTATAGGTATGTAGGACTTACATAAAAAAAAAATGGTTGCTATTTATAAATAAATAATAAATAAATATTAGTTACACAGCGCCATCTAGTTTCCGTGGTAAGCTACGAGGCTTGTGTTACGGAAACTAGATGGTTGATAAACTACATATTATACTTTTTTTTTTAATATAAACACCCAGACCGAGACAAATTATACAATGTACAACTTGCCCCCGGTGGGAATCGAACCCACGACCTCCCGAGTTCACGGCAACGTTTGTTACTACTAGACCACGGAGGCGGTCTTTATTTTTATTATTTAAAGTCTTTCTTTTTTTATTTTCCACAATATGTCGCCTTAATGAAATTTGATTAATCTCCCAACGCGTTTGGTCACCAGTATGCCTCAAAGGAACAAACATACCTACCTACATACATATACAACGTACATATATAGGCTGATAAACATATAATAAATAACCCTCTTTGCTTCGCGCATTCAACATCCAACTTTACTATAGGCCTATCATGACAAGTTGCAAGGTTGTCGATGTCTTAAGCGTACCAAACTCGAGAAAAATCACGATTAGGAATCGAACCCTCTAAATAAATCTAAATCCATTGACTTAACCGCTAGACCACAGAGGCAGACATATGCTTTTATAAGAGAGAAAAAATTCTAAGCATTCCATGGATTCACCGTGTGTGGGTAAGAGATGAGAAGAATGGTGTCTCGGGCTTGCGAACGACAATAGGCTGGTTTCAAAAGGAGGATATTTTTTTATTTCATTGCGCAATAATACGCTCACCATCCACCATTCCATTCCTCTCCCTACCCAACCAAATACTGTATAACTCCGTTAATACCGTCTTGGAAGCAGACCTGCTTAGGCCCAATTATTTCAGGAAGTGGTGCAAAGATTTTCCTGGAACTCCTCTCGCACTTCCACTGCGTAAAGCTGAGTCTTGAACCCGTTTCTGATCATTTCTTTTGTCAGATCATATTTATGTTGTGGTCTTCTGGAATATTTGATTCCCACGAAACGGTGAGTTCAATAAGGATGACTTTTTCAAGTTCCGAGAAAACACTAAGACGTCTGGCCTATAGGCTGATACAGCTAGTTCATCTGGGATCCTATAATGATGTTCGAATGTATCCATGAGATTTTGAAGTCTGATGCGGCGCCAAGGATCGAGGTGGGCTTTCATTTAGTTTTCGTACTTTACCCTTCCTTTACAAATGTGGTCAAAATTTTATTTGTAGACAGTCCCTTTCTGGCTCTTGCAATAGAAAGACTTACTGCTTCACGGATAGATTCGTCTATAAAATAATGTTAGCCGAAATTCCTTTAAAAATTTGACAAAAAAAAAAAGATACCTGTTCGTGCAAATTCCATACAAACAAATACTTAAGTGTTTCCATTCAAATAAATCTCGAAAACTAATCTTTTGTAACAAATATTAAGTTTACATACATTGTTCATACAAAACTATCAAATAACATTTCTTCCGATGATCTTCATACTTCTTTCATAAAATCTGACCATTTTTTTTTATTTAAATCGTCCAAATAAAATACAGAACTAAAATAAAATAGTAGAAATTGCAAACAACTTTTAATTTTATCACAAACACGACATATCACTTGTTTTTAAGTACTCTATTCAACAGAGTCTCATGCCAAACTCGTATAAAAAAAAAATCGGGAATTGAACCCTGTTCTCATTCGTTACTACACTAGCTCCTAAACCTCCACTGTTGGAGATGGACCTTCCAGATATTTATGGAGAATTTGGCCTACACCAGCAACACTGACCAATGTAAATTTATTAACGATTCCACAAGTTAGTGGAACCTAGACCTACGTCTATGCGTGCTCTCCGAAGCACGGGAACTTTGGTGTTGTAAATCTGTAACAAATGTACGTACGAAATGTGTATGATTCCGTAATTTAATTCTCTTTAAAATAAAAAAATGGCATTTGACATCATTGAAAATGGCACATAGGTACTTTTAACGAGAACAACAAATAGGTGGTAGGTGGACTGATGGCGGTAATTTGTCCAGTCTGCTAGGAAGGTATCTACCGTTCGTGTCGATAAACCCATTAAAGTGTATCCACACGTTTCGGGATCAGGCTCGAATTGATGTCATGAGTGTCTGATTCCAGTTGCTAACATTCATAGACCTCTCGGGCCATTGACCATCAGGTGGGAGCAAGGTCACAAGTCGTGCTAGTATGTAAAAAAAACTAATTGTTACATTCCGGGACTTTTAGAATTTTAAAGAAATCGTTCACCAGATAAACACGAGGTCACATCTCATATAAAAAAAAACCCCGGGAATCGAACCCTGTCCCCATTACTGGACCACAAACACAAAGAGGATTTTATAATAGCTAAATACTGAATAAGCTAACAAAATATGTATTTATCGATACACTGACGGTTTTTTTGTATTCTATATACATTGAATTATGTTCAAATACCAGCCCCAAGTATTTTTAGACCACGTAGGGTAAAGCGTGATCCAGATGGATGCAATCCAGCGTCCCAACAAAGGGTGGGAACTATGTTTCCATCCGCGGATTGTGTTCCGGCCATACGGATCTCATCCACGCGCTAGCAAATCAGTTGCAAGTCGTCTTCTGGCGGGAAATTACGTTCTTGTATTTTTACAGCCAGTTCTGTGACCCATCGGTATCAGACGCACCTCAGCCTCGATCGACGGCAGACGTCTTTGTATTTCGGCGATGTCACACTGCGTGTGCTTATTTTTCAATACTGCAGCAGTGTTTGCTACGTTGCCACGCGCGTGTTGAATTGTAACAGATGAAATCAAACGAAGACTTTAACATTTACAAAAGATTTAATTATAACTGAAGATACAACCAGGTTTTCACTTGCAAGTATAACCATTATCATGAAACAATACCGGCGAGGGAATGAATCGTAAACATGAGGTGGCTATTAACCATCACCAATCCAATGAGAGCATTACCAAAACAGCGTCGAAAAAACTTGGGATACTGAACAAGGTGAAGCGGTTTTCCCCGACTGCTCTAAGACTTATGCTGTATAAAGCTCAGATAAGGTCATGCGTGGAATACTGTTCTCACCTCTGGGATGGCTCCGCTAAGTATCTTACAGATGCTCTCAATGTCCTGCAGAGGCGGGCAATTCGGATAGTGGACGACACCACAGTCTCTAAAACTCTCGAATCACTGCAGCTTCGCCGTGACGTTGCCTCTCTGAGCGTGTTCTACAAGCTATACCACGGCGAGTGTTCTGGGGAGCTCCATAACCTTATCCCTTCTTCTCTATTCCGCAACCGAACTACACGCACAGGCCAAAATATGCATCCACATACCTTACCCACTATCCCTACGCGTACTCATAAATTTGGAGACTCTTACATCTGTCGCACGCTGAAGATGTGGAATGCTCTCCCAGCCAGTGTGTTTCCCCACTCTTATAACCTGGAGTCCTTCAAGCGAAGTGTGAAAAAGCATCTTGTTAGGCCGGCATAGTGGTAGAGACTGATGTCGGTCGTGGTGACCGGCGTCAGTTGCTCCCATTCTTGGACCTCGCGTACTGCTTACCATCAGGTGGGCGCGATGTCACATGTCGTGTCCAGTATAAAAAAAATAATAATAAAAAAAAAAAAAATCTCAGGTAATAAGTGTTGCCAGTATAAAAATTTAAAACACCAGACAACTATCAATACACATCAATATATTGTTGTTTGTTATAACATGTTGCTTACAACGTCGGTAATGTTATATGTATTTAAAATAAAAAGTATGGTTATTAACGTTACACTATCGGTCGGAACTATTACTTGGATTATTAGTAAAGTAAGTAAAGTATCATCACGACCGTTTCCCTTTCGGGGTAGTCAGAAACCACGCTTATAAATAAGCAGATTCACATTTAGCCAACTTTACTATAGGCCAATCATGACAAGTGGCAAGCTCGTCGATGTCTCCATCGTACCAAAATATCACAAATAAATTAAATGTATTTACATTAATAAATATTTTGTGTCCCGACCAGGACTCGAACCCGGTACCTCCGAATCTAAATCCACGGACTTAACCGCTAGGCCACGCAGTCTATGTAGTTGACTATGATATTGACCAAATTAGCAATTGATTTTGTAAGTGGCAACATTTATTAATGACTTACAGACTAAAATCGCTAAGATCTGTCGAGATTGCCGGCACATGTCATATATAAGTCAATAAATGATCATCAGCAGTATTGTACTATCGCATACACCCGTATAGAAATCTATTCATTCATGTTTAACACAATTTGACATACTGACAAAAAAGCCGATTCTGGTTCGACTTGGAACGAATTAAAATCGTTATTCATTCAGTGAGCAGTGGTGGCTCGGTTGTAAATAAGCTTTATTTTAAATTCTAAAAAAGGTCGGTTCGAATTCCGGCTGTACCAATGAGAAGTACACTTTTCTTACATACATTTTTCATAGATTTGTCGTTAACACGATAGCAACTATTAGGTGGTAGGCGGGCTGATGGTGGTAATTTGCCCAGTCTGCCGGGGCAGGAAAGTATCCACCGTTCGTGCCGATAAACCCAGTAAAGCGTATCCACAAGTTTCGAATTCAGGCTCGATTTTTTTTTAAGATGGTGAATCGCAAAATCGCCTAACGATACGACCCCAGCCTGAAGGGCCACCCCGGGAGGTCGCATGCCCGAATCACCGTGAGGCCTCCTAAGGAGACCCCAGGGCACCTACGGACTAAAACCTTATAAACCGTCTCTCTTTCACTTTTGGCCCTGCGTGCCTTAACAGCTAAGTCTGAGTCGTGGCTACGGAGTGAAGGCACTCGTTCGCCGCGTTCATGCAAGCATTGCCGTCATGCCCAGTCAAGCCGGCATAGTGTTAGGGACTGATGTCAGTCATGAGTGTCTGTTTTCAGTTGCTAACATTTATAGACCTAGCGCGCAATTTACGATCAGGTGGGTTTACGCCAGTCCCAGTTCCACTAATACCAACTTATGGATATTATTTATTTTTGTGACACAATCATTAGCAACAACAATCAGTTAACAATCATAGTGATAAATCCAATCTATAGACAATCCTCTTAACTTAAGGCTTTGACCGGCAAGTGATCAGTTTCAACATCTATGCATAATCGAATTCGAATTGAATTCGAGTTCTTGAATACAGCGCTTCGAATATTGTCGACAAAGCCAAAGTTCCATTGCTATTAGTTCTATTAGGTTGGTACCTTGTCATTGTAATCCTTTTGTCATAGACGTACATATAGTTTATTTTGGAAGAATGGCCTTAAAGATTTAAGTAATAAACACTAAAAGCATAACTGTCCGGAAAAAGTTGTCCGGAATTGTATGAAAGTGGGTGCTTTTGAAGACACAGCGACAGAGACAAAAAAGTTGCTAGGGATATCACGTTAGGCGTGACATTGAAATAAAACTGCCGACTTTAAGCAATAAAAGTTAAGTATCTTATTAAATAAAATGAAGTTAACATAAAGAGAAGTGTATTATTTAAGGGAGGGTCGTAACTTAAAACTTAGCCCTATCACTTTGACCAATTATGCATCCGTTGACCGTACGTAGTGGTACCTTCCCTCGGAAAGCCTGATGACGGGGACTCGGAGAGTGCTGCCGATCCCAAGTCACGGGGATCCTGGGCAGCGGGGTTATCTTCTCAAGCTGGGTCCCAGCTCTAAAGTCCAGATATAGAAGGCCTACTGGAAAAACCCCAAGATCAGGGAGCGACAATATCCAGTAGGATGAATTAATATAGTACGAGTATATCATTATTTTTAATTTAAGTCTAATATTAAAAGAAATAAATTAATTAATTAAGCTGCGTGTTTCTGGCAGTCTGTTTTGAAAAGGGCTGATTTTTTGTGTTTTTTTTTGTGTTCTCTCCTCCCGATGGATGATGAATGAGGTGATAGGGAAGGCAAAGGGTCTAGCACATACAGCCAAGTCTGACGTAATATATCTTTCTTTTTCATGAGTTAATAAGGTCATCATCAAATTCCAGATGCTGCAGAATTTGATGCTTTTCTTAGAATCACTCGCGGCACCATAGCTCAAACACGTCGGGTAAAATATGGGAGTAGACAGCGCGGGAAAACCACAAAAAATAAACTGCAACTTGTGCCCCATATTTAAAGTCCAATTTATAATTTTCCATAATTATTCACATTGTAGCACATTATTAAACAAAACAATACCACTTTTGACCAATAATATCCACATCAAATTAATTTACAAAACAAAAACTTGCACTTGACATGTCCACGCAAAATGGCGCGAAGAACTCCTGTAAAGGGCTGAATGTCAAAATCTACACTGACAGGTGACTTCTTAAATATATGTTAGGCAAAGAATATTTATTGTTTGGCCGCATCTAATACAATCGTTATAGGAAACTTAGTTGCTCTTGGGCACTCGCTCTAAATGTTGAAGACGGATTTTTATTAGTTATACGTCTATGCCATTTTCACTTTATATAAAATTATAATTATTGTTATTTCCCATGTGTATGGAGTGTGGATTTTGTGCATTGTGGTTCAAAATGGGTTATTAATGGGTTGCGATCGTGAATGGGGATTAGAAATAAGCTTTATTTGTAAATATTTATCACAAATAATAGAACTGTGAAGTGGGTTTTGATATTCATCCTATATTTTTTGGATGCGAAAAAAAAAAACAAAAAAAATGAAGGTGTTTGAGAGAAGAAGGATGACAAACTTAACGATAAAGATTTATGATGAAACTCTAGAACAAGTAAATGAAATTATATATCTGGGCAGTGTTTTCACTGATGATGCGAAGCATGATAGGGATGTTGAAAGAAGAGTAAACGCGGGAAATAGTGTTAACGGTGTCCTGGATTCACTGATCGCCAGTCGAAATGTCAGTGATAAAGCTCGGCTCGCCATACACAATGCTACGCTGGTACCAACACTGATGCGCGAGATGTGGATAAGTCATAATACGCATGAGATAATGCAGTAGAAATGAGATCGTTGCGTCGGAGATGCGACATCACTTTTGCGGACCGCATACGTAACGACACAATACGGAAGTATAAAAGAAAGCAAAGGGACAAAAATAAGGAAAGGCAGGCTACGATGGTTCGGGCATGTTGAAAGGATCATCAAGGAAAGATTGACGAACCAGGTATATATTGCGAAAGTTGTGGGTAAAAGGAGTCTGGCAGACCGAAACTCACATATAACGATCAAATAAGTAAAACACTGGATGAGTTGCATTAAAAAGCCATCTTAACAAAAGGGCATGTATGAAAAGGTTGATGAATGTCTCTACCTACCCCGCAAGGTATGTGACGTGAGGATATGTATGTATGTATTTTTTGGAGCACTTTTGTAATATAAATATGTATTTTTCGTATGTATATATATATAGACCTTGTTGTCACTTACAAAATCAAAAAGCTGATTTGGTCAATATCGTTAGTTCCAAAGGACATTACTTAAATAAATAATATGAGAACTTATGTCATTAAAAACTTTGGCAGCCCCATATTAACTAATTTTAAGTCCTAATATTTGTATTATATCAATGGACAATAATATTTATTCCTTTGCAACACTAGAAGCAAATGCCAAAAAGGCAGCTGGCTGCTGTCACTCGGTAAAAGGGTATCGACAATATTTGATAACTTTGCGGGCTGTCAAATTTCGTCGCTTAATTGTTTGCGAAAATCGCTAATTTCACAGATAAATTTGATACTATTCCGACATTTTTATGACTAAAAATATATCGAATATACATCCAAACGGCGTGATTTAGTCTGTGGAAGTCTGGAATGGCCACCTTAAATCGGTAAATAAGCCATCGTTATGAAATGTCGAGACTGCTGCCCCAGGTCATTTGTATAACATCTATTTGAAATAAAAACTTTTTTTAAAGATAAAAAAAAATATCCGAAAACCAAAACACTACTGCATGGTAAATAAGACCGCGTCTAAAAATCGCGATATCCATCTATAATACCTAAAGGTTGGGGAGTATTATTATTAATTGATCTCGCCTATAGCCGAGATACGAGATATGTCTATCTATGTATATATAAGAATTACGTAAGTCAACGTTCGCGCGATCGTCGACTTGTCACCCTACTTTATTAGGCTCCATATGAGTGGCGATATTTTTAGGATAACTTCTCTGCACCGTAACTTAAGATTTTATTACTGAATAATTAAAATAAACAATACGTAGTTCTTTATTTTTATTCTAGATTTAAATATATATTTTTTGGCTCTTTAATAAATTACACGAAGTATATATATTATTTGAAAACGTGTGAGTGTCCACGACCTCTGTCTCTGAACTGAACTCTGAAAAGTAAAGTATCATCACGACCACGCTTCTTTTTTTTATAGAAGCGGATTCACATTACACACATCACACATACACTATAGGCCCATCATGATAAGAGGAAAGTTCGACGAATCCTAATCACCTGACATATTATTAGTACCTATATATGTATATATAATTATTTATGTATTTATCTTAATTATGTATTATTATTTTTCTGTTAGGTATTATAGTATTATAAATGTATATATTGTATTTATTTACATATTTTAAGTCTGGTTTTTACTATATTATTTCCATTTTCACACTCTGCACCCATAATATTAATCTCTCACTCTCCCAAAGGTTAGCTGGTAGAGAATACCTTCATGTACAACACTTTATATTGTATATTTTGTGTGTAATAAAGAATTTTATTATTATTATTATGTCTCTAGTAATTGGAAAGCTATTTACACGCATACGGTATTAATCCTTATCTGCCGAAATCGGGAAAGTTTTAAATACGTCTAATACTAGCTGTCACACGCGGCTTTGCCTGTGTAAGACAGCTATATAAGTTATAATTATATTATGTCATGTGTGTGATAATATATGTATTGCTGTGTAAAAGAGAAAAAAATCAACAACAAAAATCGTTCAAGTTTCAATTATTATACAATTATACATCTGTTAGCTAGAAGTAACCGATCTCGAGTAGGTTTCAAGGGTCCTTGAGTCGAGCAGTAAAATTGAGGGTGTTTTTGAATTTGTTACGCGGGTATGTCAATCAAGTTTGAGATATAGCAACTTGCGGGATTGGATTCAAGTCTATTTTAATTATTTACAAGTATAGTCTAAGAGCGACCTTCGCCATATTTTTTATTTAAATACTTTATTGCACACCAACTTTAATACTAGTAATTAGTAGAACAAGTAAACGAAATTATATGTTTTCACTGCGGATGGGAAGTATGATAGGGATGTTAAAAGAAGAGTGAACGCGGGAAATATTGTTAACGGTGCCCTGGGGTCACTGATCGCCGGTCGAAATGTCAGTGACAAAGCTCGGCCCGCCATACACAATGCCATGTTGGTACCAACACTTATTTATATATTTAAAACTTTTTGCACTATGTACAAAGGCAAGACCTAATGCCGCTAGACATTCTTACTCGGTCAACCTTAGGGACATTACGAACATTGTATGTGGAAGGTTCGCGCAAATTATAGAACATAATATGGGGAGAAATTAAAATACTACTAAAACTAACCTACTTACTAGTAAATAATATTAATATACTAAACACTAATATACTTATAATACTTAATATATACATAAATACAATATATACATACTTACAGTTGTTGGGATCTATTTAAGAAGTGTGTGAAAACCATCCTTTTAAACAATGTTCTATTTGGCGCCTGTCGGATATCTAAGGGTAGGTTGTTCCACAGATTTGCGGCAACAACTGCGAAGGAGTCGGACATAAAACTAGTGTGATGAGAGGGAATAGCAAGGGTAGAGTTATGCGATGATCGCAACGACCTGTCATGAAGAGAAAAGAGAAAAGCAAATTTGCTGTATTTCGGTGTCGCAGGCTCATACAGTATAGAGAAAAGCAGACAAAGAATTCGTAGATTTCTACGACAACGAATTGGCAGCCACTTCAACTTAGCTCGATACTCAGAGATGTGATCGTATTTGCGTAAACAGAAGATAAAGCGTATGCACGAGTTAAGCAAGCGATCCATTTTATTAAGCAACACCTCTGAGAGATCGACGCTACATACGTCACCATAGTCGAGAAGAGGAAGAAGAAGGCTTTGGGCAAGGGTTATTTTAGCTTTTAATGGCAAAAAGTTCTTAAATTTATTGAGAGAGTGCAGAGAAGCAAAAAGTTTACGACTTGTATTGGTAACCTGAGTAGTCCAGCTCAGATTGGAATCCAGATGTACACCCAGATTCTTTACTTCGCTGCAGTATGCAATCGGAACGTTGTCAAACCGAACAGGGTCAATATTGTCAAGGTCAACCTTGCATAACAAACGCGAACTACCAATTATGATTGATTGACACTTGTTCGGGTTGACAACGACCCCGAAGCGTGTGGACCATGAGTAGATGTTACGAAGATCTGAGTTTAGCCAAGCTATTGCACTGCTTAGTGTGCTGATATCCGTCTGCACATAGAGCTGCAAGTCATCGGCATACAGGTGGTAGGAACAATGAAGAGAGGAAGTGATGGCGTTAATAAATATAGAAAATAGTAATGGGGAAAGTATACCACCTTGGGGGACGCCTGTAACCAAATCACACAACCCCGACGACATTATACCACGACTTATGTATGGAAGCGAAACGTGGATATGTCAGAATATGCATGAGAGTAGAGTTAATGCAGTTGAAATGAGGTCGTGGCGTCGAATATGCGGCGTAACTTTAACGAACCGCATACGTAATTATGAAATACGCAAAAAGGTAGGTATGAAAGAAAGCATAGGGACAAAAATAAGGAAAGGCTGAGCGAAGAGAGATTGACGAACCAGATATATAATGCGAAAGTTGTGGGTAAAAGAGGCCCTGGCAGACCGAGACTATCCTATCATGATCAGATAAATAAAACAATAGCTGAAGGTGCATTAAAAAGCCACCGACACAAAAGGGTATGTATGAAGAGGTTGATGAATGTTGAAGAAGCGAAAGAGGTATGTCGTGACCGTGACAAGTGGCGCTCAATTGTCTCTGCCTATCCCGCAAGGGATTTGGCGTGAAGATATGTATGTATGTATGTTATTGAACAATATATATGTTTATTTAAAAAGTACAATTTAAAATTTACATTAACAATAGATAAGTATACAAGTATAAATAAAAATAAAAATTAAGCTAATAAAAATATATAAACTAAATTAAAAATAAAACTATATATAAAAATATTCGCCTATGATTTGATCATGTGGCAGTGTGCCAAGAACACTCGCAGCATTCCCCTTGCTGCGCGAAAAAACTGCCAGCCCTCTCAGCGGCAGCGTTAACCAGCTGCTTAGACAGTTATCTGCGCTCACCTGATGGTAAAAGGCGCACATTATCTGTATATGTATGTATATATATATATATATATATTGTTTTCAAAAAGCTCTGAATGAATTAGTGATTACTTAGTCTTATTATGTAACTGACTTTCAGAACCAAGGCAAATATACATAATATTGCGCAGTACAGATTGCCGTGGAGTCACATGTCGTCGTCAGATTTTGAAGTGGTATAGTCTATGTCCGTCCCGGGTTATCAAGGAACATTTTTGGCAAACTTCATTAAATTCGGTTCAGTATTATAGGCGTAAAAGACGGACAAACAGATATACATTCTTACACATAGGAAAGATTTTGTCTGTGAAAAAATTGCGCGATCCTTTGTCTTCCCTTGCAAAATGTATGGAAAATATTATAGCTGATTTCGTACTTATACGCGTTTGTTGTCCGATAGATAACTGATTTATTGCAATCTTGCACCCTATTTCCTAATAAACAAAAGGTCAAACGGAAAATTTCAAGATGATACAAATCATATAGAATTATAACCCTTACACCTATTTAGATTAAGAACCAAATTAGCATACACTTTCTTTAATAGATAAATCCTTGCTTTGAATCAAAACGTCTTATTTATGATTGAAATGTTAAAGGATTGTGGCCTTTATAAATTTAGCATTTAAGGGTGTTAGTTGCTTGAATGTTAGTAAAACTCAAGTGCATATCAGAGTGGCAGGAAAGAGGAATTACTGTCAATTTAAACGAATTAGAGGGATTTTTTGGTAGTGTAACCTTTACTATGACCGTTGAGTTTATGATGTCACTATATCTGGAACTCTCAAATCGAATGGTGAGTGCTCTGAAGAGCTCTATAACCTAATTCCTTTCTCTCCATTCCGCAACCGAACCACACGCACAGGTCAAAATATGCACCCACATACCGTAGATTGTGACTATCACGTACCTATAAATTTGGTGACTCATACATCTGTCGCACAATAAAGATGTGGAATGCTCTTCCAGCCTCTGTGTATCTACTTTTCTATAACCTGGAGTCATTCAAACGAAGTATGAAAAAGAATCTAGTCAAGCTAAGTCAATGTCAGTCATGAATGTCAGATTGCAGTTGCTAACATTCATGTACCTTGCGCGTCACTTACCATCAGGTGGGCTCAAGGTCACATGTGGTGCTAGTATTAAAAAAAGGTAAAATAAACAGCTAGTCTCGATTTTGGTTTTTTTCTTGCACTCCTAATCAAGTGTCTCGCAAGACTCTTGTAAGATTGTTGGTCTAAAAAAATATATATATTTTCTAATAATATATAATTCATACAGGTGGTAGGCAGACTGATGGTGGTAATTTGCCCAGTCTGCCGGAGCGGGGAAATATCCACCGTTCGTGCCGATAAACCCAGTAAAGTGTATCCACACGTTTCACGATTAGGCTCGAATTGCCGTCATGCCCAATCAAGCCGGCATAGTGTTACGGGCTGATATCAGTCATGAATGTCTAATTTCAGTTGCTAACATTCATGGACCTCGCGCGTCACTTAACATCAGGAGGGCGCAAGGTCACATGTCGTGCTAGTATTTAAAAAAAGAAAAGTAAGCCTCGTAAGACTTTAGTGTCTGTCCGCAAACTAGTAGGTATCTCGAAAACTACTGGTCAGATTTACTTGAAATTTGAAATGGTTGTAGATCTTGTTGACCAACATTCAAATTCAAATAGTTTATTAATCAAAAATACTTATTACTATTATATTATATTAACAGCGGTGGTGGCTCGGTTGTAAGAACGCGTTCCTTAAATCCTACAAAGGTCGGTTCAAACCCACCCGGTATGTACCAATGAGAAATTCACTTGCCTCGGAGAGCACGTTACGCCGTCGGTCCCGGTTCCATTAATACCAACTTGTGGAATCGTTAATAAATTGTCATTAAAATTGACATCATATCCTCGCCAAGCCGTCTGGCCAGCGTGGCGAGTGTAGGCCAAATTCTTCAGATATATGTTCTGGAAGGCGCATCTCCAACAGTGAAGGTCTAGGACGCTGTGTTCTAGGGGCTGTAATGAATGAAAATAACTTATTATTAGGGTTTCACAATAAATTAATCTTACAAAAGATGTAGGTAGGCACTTTTACAAAAAATATCAAACTAGTAATATTAGACAGATGTGTCGCTGCTAGCTAAACTAATAGCCTTTCAACTACTGTTAAATATAGCTAGCAGAACATGTATTCAAAACCCTAAAAAGACAGACATAAAACAGTTATCAATTGAGGCAAAAAAGTCCGCACAATAAAAATAAGACCTTAGTTAGCAAAATTAGGAATAATGTCTGAACAAGAGTCTTGCAAAACTCTTGCGCAAGAGTCTTGCAAGACTACGGTTAGTCTTGCTATTGATGTTGAAGAAATAAACCAATAACTGTAAGTATTAAATAAATATGTAAGTATATGAAGAGAGAGAGAAGACAAATTTCTAAGCATTCTATGGATTCACCGTGTGGGTGCCGGGTCCATCGTGTGTGGGTAAGAGATGACAAGAATGGTGTCTCGGGCTTGCGACCGACAATCCACCATCCACCATTCTTCTTCTCTATTGTATTGTATAAATGTGTATGTATTATTATTTATATGTACCTATGTATTATATTTATATGTAATGACAATATGTGTTCTATTTAGTGTATACTTAGTTTTATTTACAAATGTAAGTAGCGAAAGTACACCTATAATGGCTTATCATGGATATGTAACTTCTGTATGGACTTATAGCGTGGGGGAATTCCACAGACATAAATAAAGCATTTCTAACACAAAAAAAAATGCATCAGAGCTATCTGTGGGGTTGGACCACTAGAGTCATGTAGACCTTTATTTAAAAAATTAAAACTATTAACCCTCACATCCTTGTATATCCTAGAAATCGTAAATTTTGTTGGAAAAAATAATGAACTATTTGTCAAATGTGATACAGGAAGAAAATTTAGTCGCATGGACACTACAAAACTTAAAATTCCCAGTCATAAAAGTAAATTATTTAGTGTGAACTCATATATTATGTGGATCAAGGTTTACAACAACATACCTAAAGAAATTAGACAGTTACCAAACAAACTGTGTATTATAAAATTGAAAAAATGGTTAATAGACAAATGTTATTATAATATCAATGAATTCTTTACTATTACAAAAAATGACATGGTTTACTATTTGTGGTCTTAGTATTGTTTATCTTTTTTTAAATGTGATGCATAAACACACACACACCTGTATAAAGTATTTGCCCGCCAAAACTTGGCAAATGTACCTACTCTTAAGTTTACTTTAAGACCTGTAAATTTGTAAAATATGACATTTATGCAAATAAATAAATTATTATTATTATTATTTATTTTGTTTTTTTCACAGACCTAAATGCTCCTATTATATTTTGCACCTGCCTCACATAAATGCTCTAAATTGTCCCTAAGGTTGACTAGTAAGAATGCCAAGCGGCATTAAGTCCGCCTGTGTACCTAGTGCATAAAGTTTTGAAATAAATTTAGGAAAAGCCTTAGAAAACGGGTGTAGGACTCCGAGTTCTAAGGGCTGTAATGAAATAAGTTAAATCGGTCATAGTACGCCCATGTTTTTTATAGTTTCTGTGATAGCCCAATTTATGGCACAAAGGATCTCAAAAACAGGCCACGTCTCACTAAACCAGGGCCTCGATTCTGCTCATGTTTGATCATTACCATTCTATCACCACTATTGACATTGTGTTCATTCATTCATACATAACCGGACCGCTGCGACACATCACTTTGGTGCAGTGGCTGGGACGTTAATTGAAGCCCAATCCTTAGTAGGTACACTGGGTGTTTAACTTTGAAATCAACAGAGACGATCGAACGACTATATAGTAAGCTGGGTCTTACTGCTGAATGTTGAATGATGTAAACTAACCTTACTCCTCTGTAGACTAACCTATTTTGTATAAATTTTTGTATTTTTTTATTACCAGTGTACTTTTCAAATAAACGTATTTATTATTATATTATTATTATTATATATATACAGCCTCTAGATCACAGTGTCCTAGACTTCCACTATTAGAGATGTCTCTTCCAGAACATATATCTGGAGAATTGAGCCTAAACTCGCCACGCTGGCCAGACGAGTTGGCGAGGATCTGATGTCAATTTTTTATGACAATTTATTAACGATTCCACAAGTTGGTATTAGTGGAACTGAGACCGACACGGCTTAACGTGCTCTCAGAGACACGGGAACGGTGGTGTTGTAAATCTCTGACAAATGTACGTAAGAAAAGTGTATTTCTCATTGGTACATGCTGGGTGGGTTTAAACCGACCTTTGTAGGATTTAAGGAACGCGTTCTTACAACCGAGCCACCACCGTGCCATTGTTTATTATTTATTTATTTATTAAAACTTTATTGCACAATATATACAAGGGGCGAACTTAATGTCGCTAGACATTCTCTGACAGCCAACCTTAGGGACACTATAAATTATTAGAGAAATATGATTACGTAATAAATATGCAATATTATCTAAACTACAATAATAAATACTATAATAAACTAAATACTAATAATACATATACATAACATTTTATGAATACATTAGGTACATACGAGGGGCGTTCAAAATATTCTCGGTATTGATACGTTACAACCTCTTTTATATATATATTTGTTACTGGCCGCTAAGATTCATCCATTGACATTAAAAAAAAGTAAAATTGGAACCGAGATGTTCTTTTGTTTTTCTGCAATTGCCGAACAAACATGAACACCATGAGCGAATTAACAATTTTAACGAAATTAGAGCACCGATCCGTCATAAAATTCTTGACAAAACAGGGTAAAAATCAAAAAACCATAAAAGAGGAAATGGATTGTGTTTACCGTGAGTCTGCTCCTTCTTTATCTACTATTCAAAAATGGTCAAGCGAATTTAAGCGTGGAAGGGAGAGTATTGAAGATGACCCTAGACCTGGCCGGCCTGTAGTGGCTACCTCACAAGAAAATATTGATAAAGTGGAAAAACTTATATTGGAAGACGGCCGAGTGAAGGTAAAATCTATAGCTCAAGTAACCAATCTCTCTATTGGTACCGTACATGACCATCTTAATATGTCAAAAGTAAGTGCAAGATGGGTTCCGCGAATGCTGACGCTTCTTCAAAAGGATATGCGTGTGGCTTGCTGTTCAGATTTTATCGACCTGTGTGGTGAAAATCCCGATGAGGTGCTGCAAAAAATAGTTACTGGAGATGAAACCTGGGTTCATCATTATGACCCAGAGAGCAAACAGGAGTCCATGCAGTGGCACATTAAGGGTTCAGCTCATCCCAAGAAGTTCAAGGTAATCCCGTCAGCTGGCAAGGTCATGGCCACAATATTTTGGGATTGTGAAGGAGTTTTGCTTATCGATTATAAAGAAAAAGGTGTAAATATCACAGGGCAGTACTACGCTAACGTTATACGTCAATTAAGAGATGCGATCAAAGAAAAGAGGCGAGGAAAGTTAACCAAAGGTGTTCTGCTTCTGCATGACAACGCCCCTGTCCATACTGCTCATATTGCCAAGGCAGCTATTGTTGAATGTGGGTTTGAAACTGTTACTCATCCACCCTATAGTCCGGACTTAGCCCCAAGCGACTTCTTTTTGTTTCCCAATCTTAAAAAGGATCTGCGTGGAAATAAATTTTCTGACGATGAAGCGTTGAAGACGGCCGTGGAGGAGCATTTTTACACCAAAGATAAAAAATATTTTTATGAGGGATTAAAAAAAATAATTGATCGATCTTATAAGTGTATGAACATAGGGGGGGAGTATATTGAAAAATAAAAATATCAAACTTTTCGTACTTGTTTGTTTTTATCCACATACCGAGAATATTTTGAACGCCCCTCGTACATTACATAACATTAATACATACACTACATATAATAATATAATAAATATTTATTTATTTATTTACTATAGGTACACAAACAGATCACAATCACAATCAGTTCACATTTTCCAGCAATTTCTTAAGTTCTAGATTGCAATCCAAAAGCAGTGTACACAGCATGCTTATTGTGATTTAGCCATGACATTGTCATTTCAATTTAATTATTTCATTTCAGTGAAATATGTCAAAAGGAAAATAATAATATTAATAAAAAAAAAAAAAAATGGTATGTCAAAGAATAAGGTAGTAAATCAATAATAATAAATTTAAAAAAAGCAATGAAAATTTAAAATAGAAATAATAATGTCATTTAATTAAAGAAACAATAATAAAATAATATAACAATCATCAATATATAAAAAATAAAATCCAGAATCCAGAACAGACAGAACAAATATCCAGAAACAAACAAAACATCAGCATATTACATTAATTAAGAAGGTGATTATATGTTGTTTACAGTAGTACCAGCAAAATATGCGGTAACAGATCTCTTATACACTAAAAATCTGGCGTTGAATATGTCAATGGCCTTCCTCCTTTCGTCACTGTCTCCACTACAAACGATATCATTATAAGCGCGACACATTCTTACAACTGGGTTAAGGCACGATGTGTTCCACTTGCGAATATGCAAAGCAAATGTGTTAGGTGCTCGTATTCTATATGAAATATTGAAGTTTATGGATGAAAGTAGGCAAGGGGCGTCGATCGAAGAGTGAATTAGTTTATGCAAGCATAGAAGATCATAGCGCTTTCGACGACTCTCAAGGGTCATCACCCCAAATCGAGACACCCTGTCTGTATAAGCTCTCAGAGAACGACCCAAACCACATCTGTAAGAAATAACTTTTAAACATCTACTCTGTATACTTTCAATTCTTTTTATATGGACGGCGTAGAAAGGTGACCAGATGGGACAGCAATACTCCAATATACTACGTACAAGGGCATTGAATAAGTAAATGACACTGCCATGTTTCTTAAAACCCTTACTTGTCCTTAGTACAAAACCCAGCAATCGATTTGCTCTATTAATAATATAGTCATAGTGGTCCCTAAAATTTAAGTGGTCATCAAACAGAACGCCTAGGTCCTTAACAACAGTCTGGCGGCTGAGTTTGGTCTCGTTGATGGTATAGTCATAGATAAATTTGTTTTTTTTAGTTGTGAAAGATACCACAAAACATTTGTCAGTGTTGAGCGACATCCTGTTACGCAGGCTCCAGGCAGTGATTATATCGAGTAAATAAACTAAATGAGTTGTTATTTAAATAATATGAATATACCATTTTTTTTTAAATGCTTCGGTTGGATGCTTGTCGTATATTTACCGAAATGAAAAAAAAATTAACGCGATTTTAAACTGTTTTTGTTTTTGCGTTTTACTCTATATAGGAGGCACTAATTAATATTTTGTAATACATAATACACCAATAGAAAGATAAGATAGGTGTATTTTAAATTCAACATTATTTGATGTGTCAGTAAAATAAATTAAAGTATCGGGGTGGTCTGAAACCACGCTTATAAAGAAACGGATTTACATTTAGCCAACTTTACTATAGGCCAATTATGACAAGTGGCAAACTTAGTATATAAAACTTGAGAAATTTATTTATTTAAATAATAAGTATTATTATTATTTAATTTTAAATCATTTAATTTAATAACTGCTTCCGTGGTCTAGCGGTTAAGTCTGTGGATTTACACTCGGAGGTTCGATTCCTGGTAGGGACACAAAAAATATTTATTAATGTAAATAAATTGTACATTTAATTAATATTTAATTTATTTGTGATATTTATCGAGTTTAGTACGCTGGAGACATCGACGAGCTTGCCACTTGTCATGATTGGCCTATAGTAAAGTTGGTTAAATGTGAATCCGCTTATTTATAAGCGTGGTTTCTGACCACCCCGAAAGGGAAACGATCGTGATGATACTTTACTTTTATTACAAGACGACTTAAGTCGACACCCGGCGAACGAGTGCCTTCACTCCGTAGCCACGACTCAGACTTAGCTGTTAAGGCACGCAGGGCAAACAGTGAAAAAGAGACGGTTTAAAGGGTTTTAGTCCTTGGGGTCTTCTTATGAAGCCTCACGATGATTCGGGCATGCGACCTCCCGCGGTGGCCCTACAGGCTGGGGTCGTATCATCGATATTGCGATTTAAAAAAAAACATTATGTTTTTTCAAAGACAAAGACAAAAAATTTATTGTTCATGTGGTAAAAAAATATAACATTTTCAGCACACAACCCAGTTCGGGCATTACAATAGTGTTTCTTAAAATCTAGGTGTTTTACGTATGTTTCTTACTAGGAGATCAATTTACTAAAATTAGTTCTTATATTAATAATGAAATTAAAACAATTAGAATCTTACAAACTAAATAAGATAGAAATTCTAAAATATATATATATATATATATATTTTTACAATAGAAGTGTTTATACACACAGATACTCCTCTACGGAGTAGAAGCAGCGACCGACGAATCCACGGAAGCAGTTTCCAGTTCTTCTTTTTTAATTTATTAGCATATTTTTTTTTACTTTTGCGATTTTTTTAGGTTAGGTTTGCCAAGGAAGTTCCAATAAAAAACTTACCTTTCTTAAAATTAGTTCTTCCATACCTCATATTTTTTTGATTTCTGTCTTAAATAAATAAACTTACGGATATTAACTAGGTGTCTGAGTAGACTTGAAAAATTTATGCGAGCGAGCTGCACGTGTTTTTTATTGAATGGGGTGTATCAGGCAAAGCTTTTTGTAGATGTCGCTAGCTTGTTTTACACCTACATCGCATCATTTTTAAATGTTTTGTAGTTTTTTTATTTTTATAACAGTAAAATGTATTTTAAATTAACGTTACCTACCTTAAAAGACGAATTAAGAAAGCGCACACCGTCTTTAAAAAGAAAAAAGGTTTTATTAACGGCAATTTTGAGATCACCATATTTTTGATTTTGCTTAGAAAACTCGATTTGTACACTTAAAAGCTACTCACTTCGGCATAATATCCAGAAAATAATAAATTTCGTAATAAAAATACAAGTTTTCTATTCAACTGACAGTTATCTTAGGTACCAACTATCATGCGCCATCTATCGTGATAAAAAGTTAGTGATACACCCCATTAGGCTTATAGTGAATGGAAACACAGTAAAAAAAACGCTTTAAGTCGAACTTGGGGTATACAGCACAGCTATTAAACTGACCTACGGACAACTGGCGCCATCTATTGGTGATCGGTGAAGTTACAAATAGGCGTGTACCTGTCTTAGAATTGAGCGATGGGTTAGACGGGTTCTACATTGGAGATCATACGTACGGGACGACGCAGAGTGGGACGACCCCCGGACAGATGGACAAATGACCTAAAATAGGGGGTTAAATGAGGTTGACCGAAAAGATGTCATTTCTTTCATATAATGTCAATGTAAAGGAGATTGACAAAAGTCGATAGAAGTTAGGCTGATTTTTTTATTTATTTTAAATTCTTTATTGCACCAAAACATAAAATTAGGTACATAGGCGAGTTTCATGCCTGTTAGGCATTTTCTGACAAGTAACCTTTGGGATGGTGAGAGATTATGGGCAGGGTGCAACAATCTAATAATATTAGTCTTATTTATAAATACAATACATACCAAGCAATTACATAAACTACATGCAAGTATTATGAATATATATATATACACACAAATAAACATACATAGACATATTGCGTGCCAAATATTCAATGTGTACTGGATGCAGTGTGCTCCTGCTTATCAAGAAACAAGTTAGTGACTAAGTGTTTAAAAACATTGACAGATGGTGACCGTCTGATGGAAAGTGGTAGTTTGTTCCACTGGCGGGCTGCAGAAGGGCTGAATCAAATTGTCGACTAAAGAAAGACCATGTACGAAGAATTATAAAAAAAAAGTTATTTTTTTCGATGAAAAATATGAAATATAGTAATTTAAAAAAAAAAGATAAATTTAATGCCAATAAGACCCAGGCATGCGCGCTAACGGCCAAGAAGTCTCCATACTCTCAACTTCCTACTGTTCAGCACATTATTCAGTAGCACATTATTAAACAAAACAACACCACTTTTGACTAACAAAATCCACAGTAAATTAATTTACAAAACAATAAAACTTTGACTTGACATGTTCAATTCATATTCACTCTCCATAACAAGATAAAGTCGCAAAACAATTCATCAATCTTAAACTAAATCCAATTATAATAAATAGTCGGTCCAATTTTCTAATCAGCAGCGATACTGGCCGCGACTAAACATTGTAATATGCCACGGCTTATACACTTATGTTTGGACCCGGCTTAACAATAGACCATTTTATATTATACATATCTTCACGCCAAATCCCTTGAAGGGGTAGGCAGGGACTCAATTCCACTTTCCACGGTCACGACATACCTCTTTCGCTTCTCCGACACTCATCAACGTCTTCATACATGCCCTTTTGTTTCGATGGCTTTTTAATGCACATTTAGCTATTGTTTTATTTATTTGATCGTTATATGTGAGTCTTGGTCTGCCAGGGAGTCTTTTACCCACAACTTTCGCATTATATATCTGGTTCGTCAATCCTTTCAACATGCCCGAACCATCGGAGCATGCCTTTCTTTATTTTTGTCCCTATACTTCCTTTCATACCTACCATTTTGCGTATTTCTTCATTACGTATGAGGTCCGTAAAATAGATCACTATATCTGGAACTCTCGAATCCCTGCAGCTTCGCCGAGATGTGGCTTCTCTGAGCGTGTTCTACCGGCTATACTATGGTGAGTGCTCCGAAGAACTCTATAACCTAATCCCTCCCTCTCCATTCCGCAACCGAACCACATGCACAGGTCAGAATATACACCTACATAATTTTGGGGACTCATACATCTGTCGCACGATAAAGATGTGGAATGCTCTTCCAGCCTCTGTGTTTCCACTTTCCTATAACTTGGAGTCCTTTACGCGAAGTTTGAAAAACCATCTAGTCAAGCCGGTAGAGTGTTAGGGACTGATGTCAGTCATGAGTGTCTGACATTCATGGACCTTGCGCGCCACTTACCAGCAGGTGGGCCCAATGTGGATATTGTTTTGTTTAATAATGTGCTGTAATGTGAACAATTATTTGAAACGATAAATTTGATTCTATATATGGGGTCTGCCTGTAGTCTAGCGGTTAAGTCCGTGGATTTAGACTCGGAGGTGCCGGGTTCGATTCCTGGTCAGGACACAAAAATATGTATTAATGTAAATAAATACATTTAATTAATATTTAATTTATTTGTAATATTTCTCGAGTTTGGTACGCTGGAGACATCGACGAGCTTGCCATTAGTAAAGTTGGCTAAATGTGAATCCGCTTATTTATAAGCGTGGTTTCTAACCACCCCGAAAGGGAAATGGTCGTGATGAAACTATACTATAATAATATGGGGCAGAAAATGCAGTTTAGTGCTTGGGATATATTCAAATCATTTATTTCCTTTGGTTACTGTCTCCATTCCCTTGCAAATAAAATAAAAAAAATATATTATAAGATAACTATAAAATAATCATTCCCTATTATGTTACTTAACCGCCAATGTTATATAGTGGAATCCCTAAAATAAAGGAACTGTCAGTGTAAAACGCTATTAAAATTGGTATTCTCGTATAAAGGTTTCCACTACAGATGACAGCAAATAACGTTACGATGCGTTCATTTATAAAAAAACAACTATTATTTATTACTTTTAGTATTTGCCATATTTTTGATTGATTATCTAAAGTGTGTTAAATAAAACTATGTTTAATGTAAATATATAATGATAGTTTATTTAATATATATGTTGTTAACTTTAATATAAATTCGCGGCGGACAATTTAAGTTTTTAATTCATGTTTTCCCAATGATTTTAAAGTTGCAACCCCATGGGTGACCTTTGAAATAGTGGAAAACGCTATTTTGCAAGTTTTTGTTTTGTAAATTAATTTACTGTAGATATTATTGGTCAAAAGTGGTGTTGTTTTGTTTAATAATGTGCTACAATGTGAATAATTATGGAAAACGATAAATTGGACTTTGAATATGGGGCACAAGTTGCAGTTTATTTTTTGCGGCTTTCCCGCGCTGTCAACTCCCATATTTTACCCGACGTGTTTGAGCTATGGTGCCGCGAGTGACTCCAAGAAAAGCATCAAATTCTGCAGCATCTGGAATTTAATGATGACCTCATTAACTCATGAAAAAGAAAGATATATTACGTCAGACTTGGCTGTATGGGCTAGACCCTTGGCCTTCCCTATCATCTCATTCATCATCCATCGGGAGAATAGAACCTAAAAAAGCTATTTTGACGTAAGGTCGGCTACGATCGGAAAAACTCGGGCTGAAAGTGGTAGTAAATAACAGAATTCACGATTTTGACAATCTAATGTTCGCGACAAGGTAACAGAATAGAGCTGCAGCAGCTACTATGAGTGGACTCATCATATAAGCTATACCTTCATTTTTTATTTTTTTTTTCATTTATTAGATGCTCATAACAAGATGCAGTCATACCAAAATATAAACAGATACACACAACTAACTAAGATCTGGACTTCATCTCAAAAATTTGAGCATACAGCTTGCTATTTTTACAACCATTCCAATGGTAAGGTTAGGAGGTGGTTTCTTAATCATATTGCAGTATGAGAAAAGGAGGTGATTTTGAAACCGACCTCCAATCACAATTTATCAGTGCAAAAAAAAAAAAAAAAAGTAATTGTCAGTAGCTAATTAATGTCAAAAATCAAATAATATAAAGATCAAAATCAAATTAAATGAATAATAATATTTATAATAGATATATGTCCAATGATTTATTTAATTAACATAACTAAAAAATCATATAACTAAAACACTGTTGCCATAAACAAGTTTTTGCACAAAACTAGGTACTTACAATTAATTCGTGGCTGTAAAGAGGCCGTGTCAGCTTATAGACCAAAATAAATTACGCATGTCAAGTAAATAAATAATTCTTGGCTCTAAGGAGGCTGTGTCAGCCTACAATCAAAAGTACATCAAAATGGTATTTTAACTACAATATTTATGTCAATAAATGTAAATTCGTGGCTGTAAGGAGGCCGTGTCAGCTTACGATCGAAATAATTATTATTATAATTGGTATATCCACTTAATAATAACATATTTATGGCTGTAAAGGGGCCGTATTAGCTTACAATCTAAATTAAGGATGTTCAAAAGAAGACCTCTAACTGCGCAAATACGCCAACCTCAGTACAGGTTATGAATTTGCGCCGTTTGGGGCCGAGACGATAGGCCTATGTGGACACTTAGCCAAGCGTCAAGGAGTTGTCCAAACAGCTAACGGAAAAATCTGGAAACAGGAAAGCTGGCAATTATTTCTCTCTAGATCGAGGCTCTGATGTATTTTTTTATTTCAATGACTTTTTATTATCGATTCCACAAGTTGGTATTAGTTGAACCGGAACCGACGGCTTAACTTGCTCTCCGAAGCACGGGAACTGTGGTGTTGTAAATCTATGACAAACGTACCTAAGAAAAGTGTATTTCTTATTGGTACATGCCGAGGTTCGAACCCACCTTCTTACAACCAAGCCACCAAGCCTGTACGTTGTGTTAAGTAAGCGTTAATTAATCATCTATTTAGAAAGTGACAATAACAATTATAATTAATAATTGGTCTAAAATTGTATGAAAAAGCATTCGGTAAATAAATTGTTTTATTACTCAAATTGGACAATAATAAACTCCCGTTACGTGTGTTAGTCCATGTTACTACTAAAGCATACGATATTATCATGGGAACATCAATAAATCTAGTTTAAAACAATTAAAACCATTAACGCAGTGATGTTGAACGGATGGTGCGGCTTCCCACCGCTAGCGGTCTGCGGCGCTAGTGTTGTTAGTTCCGCTACTTGCCGCTAGATGGCGCCACACGTTATTGCATTTATTGATTATGTTTTTATTGTAAATTCTCTTCGAGTGATACATGCGACCACATAACTATTTAGTTATTGTTTCTGTAATCGCTACCTTGCATGATTGTAAAAAATGCATATAAAAAGTGATTTTATTTACTCTAATAGCAACATACATATTATAGACAGAATATAATAGAAAGCCCTTACCAACCCGTCTGGCCAGAGCATGGCGAGTTAAGGCCAAATTCTCCAAAAAATTCTGGAAAGCCTATCTCAAACAGTGGAAGTCTAGAACTCTGTGTTCTAGGGGTTGTGATAATAGAAGGCTTGTTGAGGTATATTTTTATAAAAGAAAACAACCCACTTTACACTGGAATTAAGATTTGCATCTGTGCCATAAAAAATACACTTGGAATGAGAATTCCCAATTTTCTTAGAGAAATGGACCCAAAAAAATATTCTCGTGTCATAATGATTTCTTTTTTATTTCATAGTTAATATATTGTTATTTCATAATCTGTACCCTGACGACAATTGACAAAAATTTCTTTTTATCTTACTAATTACATAGTTTCTATCCCGCCTATTTGAAATTCAGGGTTTTATCTATAATAAAGTACCTGATCATAATAAAGAACCTAATCGTATAAATAGTGCTTTGTAACTATTTCATACTCGTACACAAATCTTAACCAATTGACTATTTAATTAAATCATATTTTAATGCTGACGTAAATCAGATGTTGGAATTAAATTTAAAAAACAATAAAAATATATGATTACCTACTTTATTTTGATTTATATTTTGTTGAGGCACGCTCCAACAAAGTTGGGGCCTGGTTTTGGGCAATCTCTTTTGAAAAGGTATTTTATTTGTGTAAATCTAGGTAATTAAATGTGTAATTTACGAAAACGTAAAATTGAGTTTGTTTTGTTTATCATTTTATTTTAAATCCTTCAACGACACTATTAATGTCAATCGCTGATAAATTTATAGATATTTGTAAAAATAAATAAATATGAGTAATGTTTTTTTTTTTAATAGTTGCCAAATAAATCAAATGGAGCAGGCATTTCGCTGCTTCAATGCAAAAGGGACACAAACCAAAATAATACTTTCTTACATTAGAGCTAATAAAAGTTTTTAAATTTTTATTTTGTCTATTGCTCTGTTATCTGTTGGTATCGTATCTACAATCTACATCTTAAAATGTGATTTTTATGTATTGTTTTTTTTTTTCATATAATTATTTATGTACAGGGCGATTTTTTGAATAATATCTTTTTTTTATATTTTTAATTATGGCTCTTTTGTATTGAAGCAGCGATTTGTAAGTTGTTTTCATACAAAATATTTATTACATTTTTTACGCTAACTAGTTTTTTCCTATTCTCTTGTCGAAGAAGAATGTGTTTTTACACTTCCGTAGAATGCAGATTGGAAAATTGACAGTGAAACACGACCATAACTAATGCATTGTTATAGACTAATCAATTATGAGACTATTGTCCTAACTTTAATTTTCATACCGTTTGGCTTCTTGTCCCGTCGATATATATATATATCGACTAAAACTATATTATATATATAATTATATTATCATTTTAGTTTTTGCGAAATCCATATTGTTTGTTGCATTAGCCATTGGCCTTTAACTGTGTAATAATGAGGTGTTCATAAAATAAAAAACTATAGTACCTTAGCAGATGTGGACAAATATTTGCACCTCAAAAAATACAGCCAAATTCACTGCAATTCATGACTTAGCTGCAAAGACACAACAATAAAGCAGCACACATCCTGTACTACACCCCTGTGGAATTGGTAGCGCCGCGTTTTGGTTCTGTTGGCGGCTGTTTGTACCCTGAATCTGTGCCAAAGTCAAAGTCAATATATCTTTATTCACGTAAACCTATTACAGGCATTTATAAACGTTATTAATTTAATTATTTTAATGATTCTACTCCTGCTAGTGGAGGACTTAGCAGCAAAGTGGTCCAATAAGCTGTTAGCAGAAATCCAGCAGCTTAGCAGATTCCAGTGACCTGTTAATGTTTAATCTGACTGAGAAAGGAATCTGCAAGGAAAACTCAGCTATATCAGATTTACAAAATAAAACATATACAGAACTATTGAGTATTCTAGTACATATTTTTATTTTGTTTTTTTGTCTGTTTATTAATAAAATGTGTTGACCTATATTAAATTATATAATGATGACTAGACTTATTAGATGGGAATGTATTTTAAATAAAAACAAATTTTGCATGCCACAACAATGGCTAAATGTGCAGAGCCAACTTACTAACCATATTACCGTATGTACCACATTTAAAGCAAATAAACGATTTTGAAATTTGAAAAAAAAAAAAAAAAAAAATCGAATTTTGAACTACACCACAACGATCAATTAATAAATTTGCTATATAAGAATTTTAATTTATCAGTTTATGTCTTATTAATGTTAATTACCGTATTACTTATGGAAACTATGAAGAAAATAGACAAATTTATATAAAAATATGGTGCAATGGCGGAGATGCAGATCCCGGTTGCTGGTGTCGTCTGCAATGCTGCTGTCAATCCTACACCACATCTCACTCACTGTTAGTGTGCACTTTTCTGTAGATAGGGAAGCCAAGAATTATTTAATGTTTTTAATTTTAAATTTATACATTTTATTTCTGTATATTTGGTTTTTTTTTTTTTTTTTTTTTTTAATACTAGCACGACATGTGACCTGATGATAAGTGGGGAGCGAGATCCATGAATGTCTCCTTTTCTTTGACACGTAATAAAGTATGTTTCCTAATTTGGCCAATGTATAAACTCAATTATATATGAACCTTTATGTTCCTGTCCCTGTCCGTGGGATTTAGACACGGAGGTACCGTGTTCGATTCCTGGTCCAGACACAAAAGTATTTATTAACGTAAATAAATACATTTAATTATTATTTGTGATATTTCTTGAGTTTGGTACGCTAGAGACATCGACGAGCTTGCCACTTGTCATGATTGGCCTATAGTAAAGTTGGCTAAATGTGAATCCGCTTATTTATAACCGTGGTTTCTGACTACGCCGAAAGGGAAACGGTCGTGATGATACTTTATTATGTTGCTGTGGAAATGAATGAATAAATAGGAAAACGAAAAGTTGACCAATGGCTTGGTTTCCCACGGGTTCTAATCCCGAATTACAATAATTTCGTTCGAACGAAAAATTTCGAGAAGGAATTAATTCTGACTTTATTATTGCTATTATAATACTGTTAAGACGGACCAATTTTGCTTCGGAGCTTTTTGTAATATTCATAAATTAATTCAACACACAAATGTTATACAACAGGGACGTATGTTTTTTAGACATACTCAAAAAACAAAACATAATGTAAATACAGACGGGCATTCGCGTAGTAAACTGACATTTATATTTTTATTTTTATAATTGTGTCTGTCTTAGCTTATAGTGTGACAATGCCTATATACAGCAGCTATTATCTTAACTGACATTGACATTTATATTCTTATAATTGTGTCTGTCTTAGCTTATAGTGTGACAATGCCTATATACAGCAGCTATTATCTTAACTGACATTGACATTTATATTCTTATAATTGTGTCTGTCTTAGCTTATAGTATGACAATGCCTATATACAGCAGCTATTATCTTAACTGACATTGACATTTATATTCTTATAATTGTGTCTGTCTTAGCTTATAGTGTGACAATGCCTATATACAGCAGCTATTATCTTAACTGACATTGACATTTATATTCTTATAATTGTGTCTGTCTTAGCTTATAGTATGACAATGCCTATATACAGCAGCTATTATCTTAACTGACATTTATATTCTTATAATTGTGTCTGTCTTAGCTTATAGTATGACAATGCCTATCTACAGCAGCTATATTGTTAAGCGTTATTCTGTATTTATAATTTTGTTATTTTATTGTTTCTCTTTCCAAATGATGATTATCATGTACTGCTCCAGATTCACCAATATGTACTATAAAACTATATCGTTTTATATCAATATTGTATAAATTGACGTGTAAAAGTGCAGAATACATATCTTTTTGTCCTATGCCTACTTGCAAAAATAAACGAATTGAATTAAATTGAACTTGGTTACATTTTAAATTATGCTATAAAAAAATATGGTCTAACTATAGATAGGTAAATTTTTATTAAAAAAAAAATAGTTCTTAGATTATGTTATGTTTCGTTCATGGCTGACTTCGCGCCATTTAGCGTGGACATGACAAGTGCAAGTTTTTGTTTTGTTAATTAATTTACTGTGGATATTATTGGCCAAAAGTGGTGTTGTTTTGTTTAATAATGTGTTGCAATGTGAATAATTATAGAAAACAATAAGTTGGACTTAAAATATGGGGCACAAGTTGCAGTTTATTTTTTGCGGTATTCCCGCGCTGTCAACTCCCATATTTTACCCGACGTCTTTGGGCTATAATGCCTGGAGTGACTCCAAGTAAAGCATCAAATTCTGCAACATCTGGAATTTGATGATCCCCAACTCGGTTATGAACTCTGTTTTGAACATATATTATGCAAATAAATTATGTGTTTAGGACTGATGTATTCTGTACAATGTCCTTTAAAAAAAAAAAAAAAGGCCGCGTCTGAAAATTGCGATATCAATCGTGATAAATACCTAAAGGCTGGGGAGTGTTATTATTAATTGATCTCGCCCACAGTCGCGAGATAGAGAGAGAAAGAATTACGTAAGTCAACGTTCGCGCGATCGTCGACCTCTCGCTACCTTGATTAGGCTCCATATGAGTGGCGATATTTTTAGGATAACTTCTCTGCACCGTAACTTAAGATTTTATTACTAATTAATTAAAATAAAAAATACGTAATTCTTTGTTTTTATTCTAGATTATAAAATAAAAACATTTGTTCTTCAATAAATTCCATGCAGTATATATGTCCACCATATTATACGATCCAGGTCTAATTTTATAAGCAAGAGCGGGTTGTATTATACATATATGATGTATATCTGGGTGTGGTGTATTATATAGTATATTAAACTTTGTATAATGCTCATGTTGACAGGGCTCGTAGACTGTGTTAGGAAAATCAAGACCACAGAGAACTGTTTTTCAGAGACAATTTTGGCAATTGGATTCTTATAAGAACAAAAATAATTTTATATTTTTAATTCTTCATGCATTACAACTTTAAATTTGGTACATAGGCGAGTTTAATGTCTGCATTTTCTGACAACTGACCTTTGCGATGGTGAGAGATTATGGGCAGGGTGCAACAATCTAATAATATTAGTCTAATTTATAAATACACTACATACCAAGCAATTATTGACCGCCTCCGTGGTCTAGTGGTAACAAACGTTGCCGTGAACTCGGGAGGTCGTGGGTTCGATTCGGTGTTTATATGTATAATATGTATATATTTACAAAAAAAAAAGTATAATATGTAGTTTATCAACCATCTAGTTTCCGTAGCACAAGCCTCGTAGCTTACCACGGAAATTAGATGGCGCTGTGTGACCTGTCCGGAAATATTTATTTATTTATAATTATAAAAACTGCATGCAAGTACTATAAACATATACGAGTACATATACTCGTACCTATATATATATATATATATATATATAAATATATTGCGTGTCAAATATTTAATGTGTACTGGATGCAGTGTGCTCCTGCTTATCAAGAAACAAGTTATTTGATTATTTATTTAAATACTTTATTGCACTTAAAAACCTAGTACATAGGCGAGCTATAACGTCATAAGGCATTCTTCACCAGCTAACGTTGGGGATCATGTAAGGTGATGGGCAGGATAAAGAAAAATATTAAAATAGCTTAAATTAGTAAATGAACATAATTACGCATTTATAGCACTTAAACATACATATACATACACAATATAAAAAAAAATACACATACATACTAAATAATATTCAATTCAATTCAATTCATTTATTCACCATAAGATACATGACGTACACTTGGTTTTGTCAGTTAATACAATCAACAGTTTACATATCATGGAAGGATAGCAAAAGATCGACCATTAGTGCAAAGAACAGCCATCGTCATTACCAAACATACATAAACATACACTATAAATATATATATATATATACATATAAATAAAATGTCAAACAACTAATTCGAGAGACATACATTCTGTTTCTCAAGAAGTTAGTGATTATTGTTTAAAAAAAACGTCGACAGATGGTGCCGGTCTAATGGCCAGTGGTAGCTGTTGCACTGGCGGGCTGTAGACACAGCGAAATAATCTGAATATCTGCTAGAGGAGGATCTGCGGCTGACATTGACATTTATATTCTTATAATTGTGTCTGTCTTAGCTTATAGTGTGACAATGCCTATCTACAGCAGCTATAATGTTAAGCGTTATTCTTTATTTATAATTTTGTTATTTTATTGTTTCTCTTTCCAAATGATAGTTATCATGTACTGCTCCAGATTCACCAGATTCACTAATATGTACTATAAAATTATAGCGTTTTATATATATCAATATTGTAAAAATTGACGTGTAAAAGTGCAGAATACATATCTTTTTGTCCTATGCCTACTTGCAAAATAAACGAATTGAATTGAATTGAATTCTTCTAACAGCTTACTCTTAGAAACGCTTTGCTGTTTAATCTTTCACTAGCAGGAGTAAAATCGTTTAAAATAATTTAAATAATGACGTGTCACAATTCTCTAAAACTTTTCAGTGCTCTGTATCAAAAAGTTAACTTATAATTATGATAATGCATCTCATAAAGGTTTATATTAGGTCTTGTTTGACCTAACTTAATGCTGGATTAGTGGATAAGGCATTAGTAGAGGCTTCACCTTCTGTCCCAAAATTTGACCAATTTCTATTGAATATAGGTTACGTACGAAATTGGATAACGAAATTTTAAATTTAGAATTTTATCTTAAGCTTATGACCGCGACGTTGCCCGTGTTTTATAGTGGTCAGCTGCGCAAAGAAGCCGACAGACGCGTTCAGCTAGGATGGGCGGCATTCATTGGTGAAACAACGGCACATCCTCTTATTGTCCTTACCACAATTTAGTTTATTTGTGATATTTATCGAGTCTGGTATGTTAGAGATATCGACGAGCTTGCCTGTAAAATTGGCTAAATGTGAATCTGCTTCTTTAAAAGCTTGGTCATCGGAATCTGCTAAGCTGCTGGTCTTCTGTCTTCTTTGGACCGGTTTGCTGCTTAGTCTTCTACTAGCAGGATTAGAATCATTAAAAAAAAAAAAATGACGTGCCACAAAAATATTTTTACTTTGATTCAATCATCAAGATTCTTCACATTGCTGACTGCACTTTTATGTCTAAATCCAAAACCGCTAGACCATGAAAGCAAGCCACATAAAATAATGTAAATATTTTATTTAAAACCCACCCCCTTATTTACTAATCGAATCCGAGACCCCAAACTGTCGGTCAGCTTAATTGGTGGCCACAAGCCATGACGTCAATTTTCATCAATGATTGGTGGGTTTAGAATTAGTATGAAACCCGGACGCATCGCCAACACTGGCTGTTTACGCGAAAAAATAAATTATAAAAGTGTAAAAAAAAACAAGTCAAGTAGTAAAAAAATGTTTAGTTGGTACTTGAGTACCTGAAAGATGTTAAGCATAATAGTATAGTTATCCTATGACATGTGACACAAAACCCACCTACAGGTAAGCGGTACGCGGGAAGAATGGAATCAACTAAAACTGAAGCCTTTACACACTTTGGTTTAAGGACAAAGTGAACAATAATTAAATCGTTACCTCATTTTTTATCAATATGCTAGCACAGGATTTTCCTATATTTCGATTTTTGTATAACTCCTGAATTCCTTACGGCACAATTAGACTTGCATTCCGTGCCTTTAAAAAAAAAACTAAATCTGTTATCTTAGGAGTATTTGAAAGGTATTTTATTGTGTGAAAACTTTTTGCAAACCAAATACAATTGTCTCGAATGAATCTTATTCGAAAAAGTATTTATTATGTAAAAACTTCGTCAAAACAAATGCTTTTACGATAATTGTATTTCCAAAATTTTGTAGGTATTTCAAAAGGTAATTAATTTCGACAAAACAAAGCAGCTTTTCGTTTAAACCAATCGTAAGCAAATTAAAAATAATTCGAACGCTGCACTGTCCGGAAACGTAAATGACTTCTTTTTTCAAACCGCAGACGGCGACAGACGTGTGGCGCCGACATGCGTTCCATTTTCAAAATTTGAATTTCAAAGTTGGAACAGAACAATAATAGGGTCCTGCGGCCATCATTATAAATAGCTCAGGAATCAAGGATCATAGCAATAATCAGACGTTTGAATAATTTTCCTGGTTTTTTTATATCTTACTAATCCATCCATACTAATAATATAAACGCAAAAGTTTGTAAGAATGCATGAATGGATGTTCGTTCCTCTTTTACCTATATAATAAAGGACGTTTTGCACAGAAACCATATTTTTTTCATTTTTATTTTAAGTATTTTATAAGTAGGCATAGGACAATAAATATTCTGCGCTTTTACATGTCAAAAAAATTAATCAATATAACGAAAAGCTTATTTTCTGGGAAATAGCTTGTATTTGGAGTAGCACATTACAACCCAAATATACATAATTTACTTACCTACACACATACACACTCACCACGCACACAAACTTATATACACAAACAAATCCCCATACACTTACCTAAACACATACACACTCACCACATACAAACATACTTTACCTAATAAACTCTAAAAAAGCATTATACTCATGTAGCATACTTTTTATACCCTACATTTATTTATTTATTTATTTATTCGAAGAGAAAGAACAGAGACAGGCAGTATAAGAACAATTAAGAAACAATACAGTAGGAGCTATTAGAATTATACCCGCCACCAAAATATTTCCCACTGTGGACAATAATGCACCATTTATATTTTTAGATACGTTAGTACTACATATACCTTGGCCAGGTATAATGGATAATACAATTGCAGTGTTCGAATTTAGGGAATTATCAATGAACTCCGAAGCAACCCCCACCCAGCGAGCTAAACCGACAACAACAGCTTCTTTATTTTGGCCTTAAATGCGGCGCGAGAATTGCTAAATATATCGACGTCTAATAATTGACTGTTGTACGTCTCGCACATTCGGCGTACTGGTGCGCGGAGACCGGCGACTGTGCGTGTGCGGGTGATATAGAAAAGGTCCCTGGAACGAGTCTGCCTCGAGGGGGCACTGTAACATATACTTTCAGTCAAAGTCGGGCAACTAAATAGACCACGACAAATGCCATGCAACACTGTCATGTCAGTCACAAGTCTTCGGTCAGTAAGCGACATCAGTCTGTAGTGTGTGCACAGTTTTTCGTAGGATAGGTATTCGGATCCGAATCTACGATGGAGACCTCTGAGGAATTTCTTCTGCACCATCTCAATTTTGTCTTTGTATACGTTGTAGTATGGTACATTGCATGATATAGTGCCTTTACATGTTTATGCTTATTTTCACATGTTAGAAAGCATTCCATGGATTCACCGTGCGGGTGCCGGGTCCATCGTGTGTGGGTAAGAGATGAGAAAAATGGTGTCTCGGGCTTGCGACCGACAACAGGCTGGTTTAAAAAAGGAGGCATTCCTTTTTTATTTTATTGAGCGATAATACGTTCTTCTCATAACTCTCTTCTTTCTGTCCCTTCACATAATTCTGGTTTTGTCTTCAACTCCTTTTTAGTCGCTGCCACAAATTTATGGAATGATCTTCCGGTGAACATAAGGCAGGCAACTAATAGATTGTCATTAAAAAAATTGGTCTATTCACACTTTATAAAGTTACACACGTTAGTAAGTTGGATTTATGTATGTCTATATATAATATTGTGTATATATTAGTATTTAGTATATTGATAATATATTACATATATAAAACTATATAAGTACGTATATAATATATGTTAAGTCATTCTTTAATTGTATATTTTACCATTGCTTTCATAGCACCTATATTTGTTCAAATTTGTCCCTAAGGTTTGGCTGCCAGAGAATGTCTACGGGCAGTCCGCCTTTGTACTTTGTGCAATAAAGTTTTTAAATTAATAAATACGCTCACCATCCACAATTCTACTCCTCTCCCTACCCAACTAAATACTGTATGATTTCGTTAATGCTGTCTTGGAAGGTCTTTCCATAAATGTCGTCAATACAGACCTGCTTAGGCCCAATTCTTTTAGTAAGGAGGTGCAAGGATTTTGCTTTGAATCAGAGCAAGAGTCTTGCAAAACTCTTACGCAACACCAATACCAACACCAGTATTCTGTTACTTAGTCGCAAACATTATTAGTAGATTTCATTATTTACGTAAGAGTTTGCGTCATAATGGGGTGTATCAGGCAAAGCTTTTTGTAGATGTCGCTAGCGGCACTGGTACCTTGTTTACACCTTTGACGCATCATTTTTAAATGTTTTTGTAGTTTTTTTCATTTTTATAACAGAAAAAAGTATTTTAAATTAACGTTACCTACCTTAAAATACGAATTAAGAAAGCGAACACCGTCTTTAAAAAGAAAAAAAGTTGAATTAATAGAACGGCAGTTTTGAGATAACCATATCTTTGATTTCGCTTGGAAATCTCGATTTGTACACTTAAAAGCTGCTCACTTCGACATAATATCCAGAAAATAATAAATTTACTAAATAAAAATACAAGTTTTCTATGCAACTGACAGTTATATAAGGTACCAACTATCATGCGCCATCTATCGTGATACAAAGTTAGTGATACACCCCATTACAAAATATTATTCAATTCTCAACTCTATAAGCGCTCGACCTTGACAGCGGCCGTGCGAATATCAACTTTAATGGCGTGATATATATACGATTATAGTCAACGGATTCCATTATATAACGTTTGCGCTTAAGTCACAGAATAGGGCTGTAGGATCAAAAGTGCAAGACCAAGACCAAGTGTCAACCACTTTATTGATACGGTCGAAGCCTGATAAAACAGCTAGTATACCTACGATATATTAATATCTAACAAATTTTTGAGTCATTTGATTATAATCGACTTTTTTGTCTCCAGACGGATATTATTAGAAAAAAAGATGTACTTACCTACCTTAAGTATGTTCACGACCGTAAACCCTTAAGAAGTCAAAAACTATGTTTTTTTAAGGAGTTCACTTTTATCTAAATTTAATTTTATTTTATACAATTAAGAATATTTTCAGCTAAAGTATACCTACATATATATATATCGCAAGAATAATTTATAAAACTAAAACTATTGACTGTTCCTTCTATCTACATACCTGAATGCTGTGTATTTGTAAAAAGCCATCCGAAACTTTTTTAAACTCTTGAGGATAATTACAATTTTAAAACGACCGTTTTCCTTTCGGGGTGGTTATAAACCACGCTTATAATTCGCGGATTCACATTTAGCCAACTTTACTATAGGCCAATCATGACAAGTGGCAGGCTCGTCGATGTCTTCAGCGTACCAAACTCGAGAAATATCACAAATAAATTAAATATTAATTAAATGTATTTATTTACATTAATCAATATTTTTGTTTCCCGACCAAGAATCGAACCCGGTACCTCCGAGTCTAAATCCACGGAATCTAGACCATGGAGGCAGTCCTAGTACAATAATTGTTGTACGAAATTGTTATGCAATGGCAACAAAGATATTTATTAAGCTTCCAGTTACTATAAGGGAGCTGCCACTAAAACTGTTCAAATTAAGAGTCAAACAAATGACAAAAGAATACCTAGACACTAAGCTCGACAAAGAAAGTCATGTGACTAAATAAATATTTATATGCTAGAAATAGCGAAGCATGTGATATAATTACATATAACTATTTACATCCCTGCTTTATTTATTCACGGCTCATTACAAAAATAAATACATAGATATACCTTATAAGTAACACATTGGCCATTTGCTTTATATAGTAAAAAAGTAAAGTATCATCGCGACCGTTTCCCATTCGGGGTGGTCAGCCAATCTTTACTATAGGCCAATCATGACAAGTGGCAAGCTCGTCGATGTCTCCAGCGTACCAAACTCGAGAAATATCACAAATAAATATTTCTAAATATTTCTTTACATTAATAAATATTTTAGTGTACTGACCAGGAATCGAACCCGGTACCTCCGAGTCTAAATCCACGGACTTAACCGCTAGACCACGGAGGCAGTTACTTTGTATAAATAGGTAGTATATATTGGTGAAAATGAAACTAGACTAAACTAAGCAAGTCGCAAAAAATACAAACAAAACATAAGCCAATATTCATAACAATAATAATATGAGACAAAATACAGTAAATAATTATGATGTGTGTTATGTTAGTGTACCTATGTGTTATGTTAGTGTACCTATGTGTTGTGTTAGTGTGTATGTGTTTGTTTGTGTATAGTGATGACTTAATTATTATGCGTATCTTATGTATTACAATATTTATTTTTTTGTTTCTTCTCCCGATGGATGATGAATGAGGTGATAGGGAAGGCAAAGGGTCTAGCTAGCCCATACAGCCAAGTCTGACGTAATATATCTTAATTTTTATGAGTTAATGAGGTCATCATTAAATTCTAGTTGCTCCAGAATTTGATGCTTTTTTTGGAGTCACTCGCGGCATTATAGCTCAAACACGTCGGGTAAAATATGGGAGATCACAGCGCGGAAAACCGCATAAAATAAACTGCAACTTGTGACCCATATTTAAAGTCCAATTTATCGTTTTCCATAACTATTCCCATTGTACAACATTATTAAACAAAACAACACCACTTTTGATCAACAATATTCACAGTGAATTAATTTACAAAACAAAAACTTGCACTTGACATGTCCAAGCGAAAAACTCTTGGCATTAAATAAATTGTGTATTAATTTTATTATACAATTATTCTGACAAATTTAAATAAAAGGGTACATATATACATTTATATTGTGTATTAATTTTATTATACAATTATTCTGACAAATTTAAATAAAAGGGTACATATATACATTTATTCGAAAAAATATTTACAACATATAAAATAAAATTAATATTAAGGATAGGGATATAAGTCCCGTCCGCGTGGAATGGTGGCAAGAATGGCTGCATTTCCCCGCTGAATTTCTGACAATAAATGATTTCATTTCATTTTAGAAAGCACTAAATACAAGTTTTCACAAAAATAGCTATAGAATCATAGGTACTAAACACTGAGGGGACTATTACAAAAATAATGCTGAGACAGTGAAAGTCAAATCAAAAATAAAAATTTAACATTAAGACAGATCGATTATCTCTGGTGTGGGATGCGACGTGTGTAGACACACTAGCTCCATCTCACATCCAGGCGACCTCGTCAGGCGCGGGAAGTGCTGCGTTTTCTGCGGAGAACCTCAAATACGCCAACCTTGGTATCGGTTACGAATTTGCGCCGTTTGGGTTTGCGACGATGGGTCCATGGGGACCGTAAGCGAGGCGCTTGGCCAAGAAGTTGTCAAAGCGGCTGACAGAAAGGTCTGGAGACAGGAAGACTGGCAATTATTTTTGCCAACGTATTTGCCTCGCTATACAGAGGGGAAATGTTGCCAGTCTCCTTGGGACTATCTCGGATGGGACGTCTCTAGAGGACATTTTTTATTTATAGGTTAGTTTATTTTTAATTTTATTATTTAGGTAGCTTTTAATTTATATTTAATTTACTTGTAATGTTATTAACTTCGAATAAATAGACAGATCGATTTAAGTATCTTGCTTTTTACAAGACCAAGAACAAGAGCAAGACCATTGATATGTTACCAAGATTAGCCCTAGTCTCGCAAGACTTTAAACCACTGTTGCACATAGCGGGAGTCAACCCTATCAGCAATAACATTCAGGAGGCTGCTGGTACTGAAGCGCAAGAGCATCGCTGCGTACCTCTTCAGCAAACATGACCGGATGCACTGCAGGAGCGCGGCAGCCCCAACAGCACCTTAAATCTATTTTGTCTTTGGACTTCAAATGTCCATGCCAAAAATATTTTTAAAAAAACTTTTACACACTAAACAAAAAATTGTGTCTCAAAAAAATGAAACAATATATCTTTTATCCCATAGCCAAAATTCACAATAGAAAGACCACAAAGGGCCTAACAAGGCATACGTACATATTTCCACTAGTTTGAGCGGGAAAATTGAGTAAAATTTTCCATCTCACAGAATAGTCAAAAGACGCTTATTGTGCGTGGAACAAAGATCTTTAAAACCACGAGATATCGCATCAAGAACTAAATTATTGTCATTTGTATTTTACACATTTAGCCAGAAAAATGTATTTTCGATAATTAATAATCGATCTTCAGTATAATGACAGCAAAGTTGGTAAATTAGCCGAAAATAAAATAGAGTATAATTCAAAAGTATCATCACGACCGTTTCTCTTCCGGGGTGGTCAGAAACAACGCTTATAAAAAGCGGATTTGTATTTAGCCAACTTTACTATAGGCCAATCATGACAAGTGGCAAGCTCGATAGTATCACAAATAAATTTAATAATAATTAAATTTATTTATTTAAATTATTATAATATTATTGTGACTCGACCAGGAATCGAAGCCGGTACCTCCGAGTCTAAATCAACGGACTCAACCGCTAAACCACAGATGCAGTCGTAAGAAAATGTGTATTTCTCATTTTGTACATACTGAGGTTCGAACCCACCTTTTTGGAATTATAAGGAAAGTGTTCTTACAACCAAGCCACCACAGCTCCATACACACATATACATATTATAAATGTAATAATTTAATGCAGTTCGCAGATTCGCGACTAGCTCCTGCACGTACGTAAAGGATATGGAAGCGAATGTGACTGGAGCGAATCTTGTCTCTAGACGTCATTAAATATTTCTTTCATTGCACCTATAAATGTTCTAATTTATCTCCAAGGTTTGGCTGTCAGAAAATATCTACGGGCATAAGTCCGCCCTTGTACTTTGTGCAATAAAGTTTTTAAATAAATAAATAAAAATAAAGTACGAACAGCTAAGTCACATCTACAAAATTTAAAGATCATTGGCGTAAAGTGAAATTGTCCATCAAAGGAGGGTAGGCCGAAATTAGACTACATTGTTTGCGCCCAGTCTCTCGTGAACCGTCGGCGAGGGTGGACGTGTTATAGCGGTTGCCTTATTGTAGTCACACACGCATTATTCATTGAAATAAAGAATGGAATAATTAACTAACTATTATCAATATAAAGCGCACGGATAAAATTTACGCAACACGAATTCTTTTATTTATATTTTTACAAACGTTTTGTTAAATTTATTCTATTTCTTTAAACGTAAATGGAATACTTAAATAATCACTTCTTTCTGTCCACTTGCATCATTCTGAATTTGTTTCAAATTCTTTTACAGTTGTTGCCACAAATTTATGGAACAATCTCCCTGTAAACATAAGGCAAGCGTCTACCACATCTTCGTTCAAAAAAATCGTCTATCTACACTTTCTAAATAGCTCCCAACAATGTTAATATATGTATATTTTTGTGTATGTATTAGTATATTGATATTACAATATATATATAAGTATTTATAACTATGATGTATATTTTCTTGATACCCACAAATTCATAAAAGAGCTGGGTAAACGAATTTTTCAAGAGTGTGGCGATATCAAATGCCATAACTACCTAAAATATAATATTTCCATTATAATTCAATGAGGAAATGCGGCGAGCGTTTTAGGTACCCTCCCTGGTGATAAGCAAGTGCTTATCGGAACTAAGTAGTTTATTTTGTAGAATAGATTTAATTTCATAGGTATTCATAGGATTACACGGAAACTGAAAACCTTCTAGCTGTCGTTAGGTAGTCTGGCCTATTCACCGGTCCACGCTGATATAGACACACATGCACACACAACTACATATACACTCACACCTACATACCCACACAGAACAATTTTGGTGGGTATTTATTTGTGCTGTTTTGTTTGATAATAATTTTTATAAAATAAATATTTCCAGACAGGTTACACAGCGCCATCTAGTTTCCGTGGTAAGCGTAGCTTGTGTTACGGAAACTAGATGGTTGATAAACTACATATTATACTTTTTTATTATATTATACATATAAACACCCAGACCGAGACAAATTATACAATGTACAACTTGCCCCCGGTGGGAATCGACCCCACGACCTCCCGAGTTCACGGCAACGTTTGTTACCACTAGACCACGGAGGCGGTCATTGATTGTTTAATGATAAAATAAATTGTATTTTCTGTCGACCGGATAAAACAAAATGGTATGCTACGACCTGCGGCACAGTTGCTACCAGTGCAGGTCATTGAGCAAATAAAAATGTAATAGATTTAAGTTAATTGGATAAATAAACGATTTTTTTATTTTTTTATTTTAAGTTAAGTTTTATTTATAATTAGTTTTTTAATCTATTTTATTTTAATATGTTTGTATATCTACTTCAAATAAACATATTTTGACTATGATGTTGAATTTATCCTACTATTAATATTTCTTTCAATGCACCTGTAAATGTTCTAATTTGTCCCTAAAGTTTGTCTGTCAGAAAATGTCTACAGGCATTAGTCTATCTTTGTATATTTGTAATAAAGATTTTAAATAAATAAATAAAGGAATCCTCTAACGAACGGACACTGACAATATCGACTGCTATTACCTAATGATATATTTAATCTATTTCGTACTAAAAACGATATGTGACATCGCGTTCGCCAATTGGTAAGCGCGAGGTCCAAGAATCGGAGCACTGACACCAGCCACTGTCGACCGACATCAGTCTCTACCACTATGCCGGACTAACAAGATGCTTTGTCACATGGACTCCAGGTTATAGTAGTTTATTTTTTCTTATGTCCCAGATGTTGCAGAATTTAATGCTTGTCTTGGAGTTTCTCGCGACATTATAGCCCAAACACTTCGGATATAATATTGGAGTTCACAGCGCAGGAGATTCGTTTTCCATAATAATTCACATTGTAGCACATTATTAAACAAAACAACTAACTTTTGACTAACAATATCCACAGTAAATCAATTTACAAAACAAAAACAATTGTCTTTTGTTTTATCATTTAAAATGAGTGAGTTTAGTCGTACTTACGTCAACATTTCCGTCTCTAACAGAGTTTGATATTTACAGTGAAAGATAGTTATATAACAAAATTATTATTTAAAGAAAGAGAATCTGGCGGCTTGAAGGACTCAAACGAAGCATATTGTTAAAACTGGCTGATGTCAGTTACCCTATTTATTATTTTTGACCTAGCGTACCACTTACCAAAATTATTAAATCAACACCAACCAAAATTTTCTTCTAATTTATTCAGGCAATGGTAACTAGTCCTTCAGTCGTCAACAAAAGCAAACATTTCATCATAAAATCTGTCAACAAGCCATTTATCAAAATTCTTCAATCGCATGTTGAAACTTCAGGGATAAAAAGAAACGCGATACATATATCTATCTCTTTCGCACTTAGCGGAAAATGTACCTTTTGAAAAGGACAAAACACGAGTGGGACGAAATGCATATCATTAGCAAGTTAAATAGGACAAGATTGAATAGCATTCGTCTCTTTCGCACGTATTATGTTTTAGCTAAAGTTAAAGTGAAAGGCAAACACATAGCCGACTCGTTAGTGAAATATTATTTATGATTTGTATATAATTTTTTCAAAAGGTATTTTTCTTATGCATATCTCGTATTGAATTTTTTTTAACAGTAGCTCTAGCACGAAAAAATCTCTGTCACGAAAAGTCTAACTTCCGAATATTCTGTTCTTTGCTGATATTCATTCGCTATTATGATTAGTAAAATAATTAATTTGTTATCTGACGAAACCGAGTGTACCTACTAAATGTATGAAACGGTGAATAAATAAATGAAATGAAATGAAAAATGAAATGAAATTCCTAACTGTAGATACATTCCCACCAACTTATCTATGAAAAAAAGGGCGAAGCTACCATCGTTTCAGTGTTGCTAATTAACTTTATTATGCACAAAAATAGGGAAAATAGGTAATTACTTATGTAAACTCCCTCCGGTTCTTTAAGCGGTTAAGTCTGTGGATTAAGACTCGGAGGTAGGTAACGGGTTCGATTTCTGGTCGGGATACAAAAATACTTATTAATTGAAATAAATAAATTGTTATTAATAAGACGCACCTCAGGGGGATAGTGCATAAAGCGGGGTCGGCACAAGTATAGGATGTAAGTATATTAAAAAATACATATTTGTGCCGTTTGCTGTAGGCTAAACTATAGGCCCATGGAGTCCAAGCGCAAAAAAGTTTTTAAAAGACAACACCGCGTCTTGTCGTCTCCTCCGGTGACAAGAGGGCTGGCTCTTTCTTCGCCCAAAGAATCAGTATTGCAATTCAGCTGGGAAATGCAGCCAATAATTTTATTTTATATTATGTAAATATTTTTAACATTTCTTCTTGGTACATGCCGGGGGGCTTTGAACCGACCTTTGTAGCATGTTAACGAAAGCGTTCTTACAATCAAGCCACCACCGCGCGTTATATCGATATCAACGTCACTTGAATATGTCTTTATTGAATAGGAAAACTTAATACCTCTTGAATCGACCCTTAACGCCCTATTGACGGTGTAAGTGGCTCTAATTTGTACCACTGTGTCACAGTTAGAAGTGCTTGCATTGTTATATTATTTTATTTTCATTTACCACTAGAACACAGCGTCCTAGACCTCCACTGCTGGAGATGGGCCTTCCAGAACTGGAGATTTTGGCCTACACTCGCCACGCTGGCCAGACGGCTTGGCGAGGATATGATGTCAATTTTTTACGACAATTTATTAACGATTCCACAAGTTGGCATGGGTGGAACCGGGACCGACGGCTTAACGTGCTCTCCGAGGCACGGGAACGGTGGTGTTGTAAATCTATGACAAATGTACGTAAGAAAAGTGTATTTCTCATTGGTTCATGCTTCTACAAAACTTCCATGTATTTGATTTGAAATCAAAGCAAAGTGAAGCTTTTTTAGCGAATTTTGCTTAAATTGTATGAAAACCATAGAGCTACGCCAAGTTGAACCACTTTCAAAGCGTACTCTGACATCACTGAAGAGCTACTGAATAAACTCGATCGTCTGCTCAACTTATGCATCCGGTATGTATTCGGATTGCGTAAGTATGACCATGTTTCCCAATATCGTATTCAATTAAAGTGGCTTAATATCCGTTTTCGAAGATCTGCACATGTCCTTACTTCTCTTTACAACGTTCTTTACAATCCCCAAGCTCCTCTATACCTTAGGACTCGTTTCCAATTTCTTGGAGACAGTCACAACCTTCCTCTTCGGTCTGCTTCTAACAATCAGCTCAAAATTCCCCCTCACACTTCTAGCAGATATTCAGATTCTTTTACTGTTTTCGCTGCTCGAGAGTGGAACAAGCTTCCACTAGTATCCTTCAATAAATGTGTTTAAAAATCTACTCATTGCTCACTTTTTAAATAAACAAAATAATTTGTCATGATAACTACAAGTACCTATGCATTATAATTTTTATTTATTTTCTTAACATATTATTTATTTATTTAAATTCTTTAATGCACTTAAAAATAGTACAGAGGCGAGCTATAATGTCAGTAGGCATTCTTTACCAGCTAACCTTGGGGATCGAGTAAGGTGATAGGCAGTATGAAAAAAAATAAGAAATTTTAATGATACAGTAAATAAGTTACTTAACTAATTCTAATATACTACACATTATACCTAAACACATAAACATACATAAACCATACATACAATTATACATACAAGTACATCATATACATTATAACTTACATAAATACACGATTATTTAAATAGTGTTTTATTCTGTTTCTCCAGGAACGATGTGGTTATTAAACGTTTAAAGACGCTGACAGACGGTGCACGTCTAATAGCCAAGGGCAGCTTATTCCACTGGCGAGCCGCAGATACAGTAAAGGAATCAGTGTATCTGGTTGAGGAATGAGAAGGAATCTTAAGTTTGTTGTTGTAAGAGGAGCGAAGGGCACAGTTGTGCGTATTACAAAGAAATTCGAAGCGGGATTTAAGATATGCGGGAGTATTGGGATTATTAAGAATATTATAAAGTAAGGTGAGAACATGGACAGACCTACGAAAGCGGATATTGAGCCACTTTAACTGAACGCGAAATTGAGAGACATGATCATACTTACGCAAGCCAAACACATAGCGAATGCATAATTTGAGCAGACGATCGATTATCGTAAATGATTGTACCTATGTAATATAATGCGAGTATCTATCTATTAGCTGTGTTTATATATTCATACATAATATATATTTATGTTTATTATATATATTATTTTAATTATATATCATGTAAGTATTTATGTAATAGTATTTAAGTATTCCTAAGTAATTGTATGTATCTTAATGCACCCGAAATCCTCTGCCACACTCCCAAAGGTTAGCTGTTATAAAATGCCGGAAGGTACATACAATACATTAAGTTCGCCCTTGTACACTACTTTATAAGTTATTTTGTGCAATAAAGAGTTTATAAATAAAATAAAGCAACAAGTCAAACCCAGGGTTAATATGTAAGCCGCGTCGTCATTTTAAGGAATTGTTATTAGTTAGTGATACAGCGTTTAATGAGAAGTTTAGTTAAATAAGCCAAACTGCCTCTGTGGTCAAGCGGTTTAGTCCGTCAATTTAGACTCTGAGGTTCGATTCCTGGTCGGGACATAAAAATATTAATCAATGCAAATGTATTTATTTATATAATATTTAATTTATTTGTGATATTTCTCGAGTTTGGTACGCTGGAGACATCGATGAGCTTTCCACTTGTCATGATTGGCTTATAGTAAAGTTGGCTAATTGTGAATCCGCTTATTTATAAGCGTGGTTTCTGACCACCCCGAAAGGGAAACGGTCGTGATGATACTTTACTTTAAATAAGCCCAAAAAAAATATCTCATGAAATTATGATCTATTTTTTATTGATAGTTAATACTTATATGTTGTTTTCATAATCTGTAATTAATTTTATTTATTACGCTGCTACATAACGACAATTGACAATTTATTTTTTGTTAATAATTACAAATAATATAAAAGAATTACAATATTAAATAAACTATATTAAAACAAAATCTAAATTTAACCTAAAAAATAATAATAATAATAATACATAAAAAATAAAAATACATACTTACAAAAAAAATAGCTCCTCCAAATCGCTGTCTTGTGGCATGGTGCCCAATACACTAGGAGCATTTCCCATTTGAATTAGGATACTTAATTGTTGGGAGAAAAAACTGCCAGAAAAAAATAATTACCTACTTAAAAATAATTTTCAGGAATTCCCGTCGATGTTGTTTGTGTTCTCTTCCCCTGATGGATGATGAATGAGGTGATAGGGAAGGCAAAGAGTATAGCCTATACAGTCAAGATGACGTAATATATCTTTATTTTTAAGGAGTTATTATCAAGTTTCACATGTTGCAGAATTTGATGCTTTTCTTAGAGTCATTCGCGGCATTATAGACCAAACACGGTATAATATGGGAGTTCACAGCGCGTGGAAAACAGCAAAAAATAAACTGTCCCAAATTCAGAGTCCAATTTATCGTTTTCCATAACTATTTACAATATAGCACATTATTTAACAAAACAACACCACTTTTGACTAACAATATCCACAGTAATTTATTTCACAAAACAAAAACTTTCACTTGATATGTCCGCGCAAAATGGCGCGAAGGACTCTTGATCCCGCCGATATAATTGGAGATTTAGATTAGATTATTTACACTTTTAAATCCTGTGTTTTATCAGTAATAAAGTACCTAAACATATAAATTTATTTGTGATATCTGGTAAGCTACCTTGCTAATAGTCAAAAATTTTTTTTTTTAAATTGTCTTTAAAGGACATTGTACAGAATACATCAGTTCTAAACACGTAATTTATTTGCATAATATATGTTCATAACAGAGTTCATAACCGAGTTGGGGATCATCAAATTCCAGATGCTGCAGAATTTGATGCTTTTTTGGAGTCACTTGCGGCATTATAGCCCAAACACGTCGGGTAAAATATGGGAGTCCACAGCGCGGGAAAACCGCAAAAAATAAACTTCAACTTGTGTCCCATATTTAAAGTCCAATTTATGGTTTTCCATAATTATTCACATTGTAGCACATTATTAAACAAAATAACACCACTTTTGACCAATAATATCCACAGTAAATTAATTTACAAAACAATAACTTGCACTTGACATCTCCGCGCAAAATGGCGCGAAAGACTCCTAATTGTCAAGATTGGGCCTATAGTAAAGTTCGCTAAACGTGAATGAGCTTAATAAAAAACGCGTGGTTCTGACCACCACGCAATGCCGTATGTATATGTATATGTGATTATGATAATATATAAAAAAATATATACTAACTCGTATATAAAAAATAACTTTTACCAATTTACATACATAAACTGTCCCCCTAAGTTTAGGGAGCGCCGGTTGCCATGACGACGCGCCCCTTCGTTTCGGCTAGGGGGTGGATCAACCCCTCATACCTACCCTCATCTATATATAGCTATATGTCTAACTATTATCTATTTAAAATTACAAAGATACTAAACTAGAATACCTAACTTCTTAATTTAAAAAAAAAACGCATGGAATCTAATGTTGACCAAATTTTGGTCTTGTCTTTTGGATTACGAAGTCTTTTTAGGGTTCAGAGGGAAAAATGTCGACCCTCTGTCTTATCTTAGTTTATCTTAGTTGTGTAGACCGCACGATTTGTCAATTCAGCCTTGCCCTCAACTTTAAAAAAAAATTGAGCCTCCGTGGTCTAGTGGTAACAAACGTTGCCGTGAACTCGGGAGGTCGTGGGTTCGATTCCCCCCGGGGGCAAGTTGTACATTGTATAATTTGTCTCGGTCTGGGTGTTTATATGTATAATATGTATATATTTACAAAAAAAAAGTATAATATGTAGTTTATCAACCATCTAGTTTCCGTAACACAAGCCTCGTAGCTTACCACGGAAACTAGATGGCGCTGTGTGACCTGTCTGTAAATATTTATTTATTTATTTATTATTATTATAAGGCGTGTAAAATTATACTTTTAACAGATTATACTGAACGACTCTGCTGCAAGACTGCTTCCATTATGCATAATGAAACCCGACCGTCCGCTGAAACCCGACCGTCCGCTTCTGTTGAACGGCGAGAGTCTATCGTGGACTAATCCAGTAAAATACCTGGGCGTCACGATAGACAAACGCATCAACATGCGCGCCCACGTGACCGCCACTGTGAACATGGCGCGGGTGGCGAGAGCCAAACTTCGCCCAGTGTTTGCATCCAGTTTGCCGCTTCACACGAAGCTACTCATTTTTAAAGCCTATATCCGCAGCCGACTCACGTACGCCGCGCCGGCCTGGTACGCTCTCACCTCAGCTACGCTGAGAGCACGTTTACAAGCGCAACAAAACCTAACGCTTCGTACCATTGTCGGCGCCTCGCGGTACGTGAGGAACGATGTAATCCATAGGGATATGCGGATGGAAACACTGGACGAATTCGTGCGTCGTCTGGCGGCTGGCATGTTCGCGCGCGCAGAGGCGACAGATTTCCCACTTGTGAGAGACCTGGCCCCTCTGCACGCCCGTCCGCCGGACGCCAGACAATGCTACGCTCGTCACCTGCTGCCAATCACGGAGTCGTAATCGCGGCTCCGCCGCCTGGCTCGTATACTTCAACCTTTAATGGTTACCCCATGCCCTGTCCGTAGTTACGGAAAGCGAACGCAACCTCTGTTAGAAGGCAAATACCTTGACACAGATTCCCCACTCCCCCCTGCGGGGGGTGTGAGAAGACTCTTCTACTACTACTCCATTATATAGTGTCAACTAGCTGTCCCCTATAAGACCAGGGCAACCTTAGTATAGGGGACAGAAGCCTCCTTCTAAATTAAGCATGTACAACACAGTATTATTATTATTATTTAGGTTTATATGACAAACTCTCGGTTTTTAGGCCGAATTTTAATAATGCTCGCGAGCCTTAGCTAAGGAAGCATTATTTATGGAAGTGAGTGAATACTTTTAATGATGATCTGGTTCTGTTTGTAGGAATTTCCTGACGATTCGATCATGTGTTAAGTATTGTGGCTGTCTGTAATGAGATGTATGTGTGTGGGGATAAATCTAGTAATTGAAGTGATTGCTGTATGTTTTACATTATGAAAAAAAATGGAACAGTGTGTAGTTTTGAAGATAATAATAAAAGTTTATTAATAGTTTAAATTGACAACGCCCCTGTACAGCCGCATCTAATTTTAAGTTAAAATAATATTAATGTGTTAAGTATTGTGGCTTTCTGTAATGAGATGTATGTGTGTGGGGATAAATCTAGTAATGGAAGTGATTATTATTATTATTTGTTCAATATTTATATCTTCTTTTGTGTCAATATTCTTATATGTCATCGAACGTTCCCACCGGAATTTGGTTAGGTCCATGATTACATCAATTTCTACATTCGATATTTTAATTTAATTACCTAACTAATTATTAATATTATTTAAACTTAAAATTAGATGCGGCTGTACAGGGGCGTTGTCAATTTAAACTATTAATAAACTATTATTATTATTATCTTCAAAACTACACACTGTTCCGATATGGCAATTATTATTATTATTATTATCTTCAAAACTACACACTGTTCCGATATGGCAATTATTATTATTATTATTATCTTCAAAACTACACACTGTTCCGATATGGCAATTATTATTATTATTATTATCTTCAAAACTACACACTGTTCCGATATGGCAATTATTATTATTATCTTCAAAACTACACACTGTTCCGATATGGCAATTATTATTATTATTATTATCTTCAAAACTACACACTGTTCCGATATGGCAATTATTATTATTATTATTATCTTCGAAACTACACACTGTTCCGATATGGCAATTATTATTATTATTATTATCTTCAAAACTACACACTGTTCCGATATGGCAATTATTATTATTATTATTTTTTTGTTCAATATTCATAATGTAAAACGTTTTATAGGTAGTAGAGTTTTCGTTACAACTTTTGTATGAATGTTGGTCAACAAGATCTATAACTATTTCAAATTTGAAGTAAATTAGACCAGTAGTTCTTGAGATAGTAGTTTGCGGACGGACACTAAAGTCTCACAAGGTTTCCTTACTACAATTAGAAACTAATATATATAGTATAGTATATATATATATATATATATATATATATATATATATATATATATATATATATATATATATATATATATAATAAATAAATATTTCCAGAAAGGTCACACACAGCGCCATCTAATTTCCGTGGTAAGCTACGTGTTACGGAAACTAGATGGTTGATAAACTACATATTATACTTTTTTTTTGTAAATATATACATATTATACATATTAGACCGTTGCGTTGACCGCCTCCGTGGTCTAGTGGTATCAAACGTTGCCGTGGACTCGGGAGGTCGTGGGTTCGATTCCCACCGGGGGCAAGTTGTACATTGTATAATTTGTCTCGGTCTGGGTGTTTATATGTATAATATATATATATATATAAATATATATGAATATATTCAGATTTTCAGTTAGAGTGAGAGTCTTGCAAGAGTCTTGCGTAAGACCAAGACCAAGATTAAGACCAGACCTAGACCGAGACCAGCTGTTGGTCTTGGTCTTGCTTTGGGCAAAACTAATGGAATCTCGCCAATCTGTTTGTCCAGCGTAGCCAATTGAAGCAAGGATTTTTGTTTCGCACCAACTTCCACTTCTTGAAGCCGAGTTTCGAACCCGCTTCGTCTAAATAAACATTAGGTAAAAGCTTAATATCCCACGTTGGTCTACTCGGCAATTACATCATTCATCACGTGTTTCTGTAATACTGCTGACTCCAATAAAAGCATTAAATTCCACAACATCTAGAATTTATTGATAACCCATAAAAATTAAATATATAATACAACAACATTGTGCAAGTTTTTGTTTTGTAAATTAATTTACTGTGAATATTGTTAGTCAAAAGTGGTGTTGTTTTGTTTAATAATGTGCTACAATGTGACTAGTTATGGAAAACGTAACTTGTACTTTGAATATGGGGCACAAGTTGCAGTTTATTTTTTTGCGTTATTCCCGCGCTGTGAACTACCATATTATACCCGACGTGTTTGGGCTATAATGCCGTGAGTGATTCCAAGAAAAGCATCAATTTCTGCAGCATCTGGAATTTGATGATAACCTCATTAACTCATAAAAAAGAAAGATATATTACGTCAGATTTGGCTGTATGGGCTAGACCCTTTGCCTTCCCTATCACCTCATTCATCATCCATCAGGATATAAGAACACAAAACAAAAAAAAACTCTTTCTAAACAGAAATAAAAGCCAAATAACTATATAAAGAAAGCGTGTTTTTCGTATTTTCGGAGTATACCTTTGCACCAAGTCACTTCAAGTACTCTTAAGTAGAAATTGAAAGCTTTTCCCTCGTCGTTGTGCTGGAAAATATTACGGAGGGAGAAATTTCGTTTTAAAATAAAGTATGAACCTGCCTCCGTGGTCCCGAAGACCGTAGATTTAGCCGCAGAGGTATCAGGTTCGATTTTTGATCGGGTCACAATAAATTATTTATTTCAAAACTTTATTGCACTATGTACTAAGGCGGCCTTAATGCCGCTAGGCAATCTCTGACAGCCAAACCTTAAGGACATTTAGACAGTATAGATGGTAATCATTAATTAAGTTATTCTTAACAGTATTAATACATATAATAATAATAATAATAATTCTTTATTTAAACAGTAGAAATTAGTTACAATAATAAATATTTATATAACAAATAACACTATGTGAACAATATTGACGCTACATATTTCCAATTGTATTGCACGTTGGAACCCAAACCAAGAATTTTCGTCTTGTGTCTTGGGCTCCAGCTGCACTAGCTACCCTAGTATTCTACATAACATTACATTTAAAATTAATAATAATAATTTTGATAAAACTTTAAGCTAAAACTATTCTAATCTATTGTTAACGCATGCAAAATATATAACAATATTAAATACTAATACATATACGAATACATACATATATATACAAACATAAATTACATCATAAATAAACAATAATATAAAAATAAAACTACTTACATGATGAGGGAAGTAAAATATGATGTTGCTGCAATTGAGGATAGTGAGGACATGAAAAAGAGATATAAATTTGGGACAATCTAGTTAGAAAGAAAGTGTTTGTAAACCATATTTTTAAAGATGACTCGATTTGGAGCTTGCCTAATACCTAAAAGTAGGTCATTCCAAACTGTATGATTCCATTAATGCCATCTTGGAAGCTTATTCCAGACCTCTTTACAGACCCTAGAACACAGCGTCCTAGACCTTCACTGCTAGAAATGGGTTTTTTTTGGCCTACACTCGCCAAGCTGGCCAGACGGCTTGGCGAGTATATGACGTATTTTTTTTTATGACAATTTATTAACGATTCCACAAGTTAGCATTAGTGGAACCGGGACCGACGGCTTAACGTGCTCTCTGAGGCACGGGAACGGTGGTGTTGTAAATCTATGACAAATGTACGTAAGAAAAGTATATTTCTCATTGGTACATGCCGGGTGGGTTTGAACCAACCTTTGTGGGATTTAAGGTACGCGTTCTTACAACCGAGCCACCACCGCGCCCTTCCATTCCTCACCTGCTTCCAGACCTGCTGAGGCTTAATTCTTTCAGTAAGTGGTGCAAAATTTTTTCTGGAATTCCTCTCGCACCAAATTCCACTGTCAAAGCTGAGTCTTAATCCCGTCCCTGATCATTTCATCAGTGAGATTTTTTAGAATTTTTGATTCCCACGGAACGCAGACCTGGCTGTATGAGCCCTTTGCCTTCCCTATCACCTCATTCATCATCCATCGGGGGAAGAGAACATAAACAAAAAAAATGGGAACCGTCAGCAAGGCGCCTGGCCAAGGAATTGTCTAAGCGGCTGACGGAAAGGTCTAGAGACAGGAAAGCTGGCAATGATTTCTGCCAATGTATTAGCCTCGCTATACAGAGATATTGCCAGTCTCCTTGGAACTATCTCGGATGGTACGTCTCTAGAGGATTTTTTTTATTTATAGTTTAGTTTAATTTATATTTAATGTATATAAATTTTCATCAAAGAAGTGTATAACAGTGTTTGTTAGTGTATGGTCGTGATGATACTTCGCTTTTATGAAAGTATGCCCGTAATACATCCATATTTTACATGAAAAAAATCATTTTTGACGTAAAAGCTTCTGCATTTTGATAAAAATGTGCGAATGCCTTTTACATTAACATGTAACATAAAATGTTTGGCTATGATTTTATTAATATAATTGATAAAGCCAGAAGCATTTTAACGGTAGCCTTTTTTTTTTTTAGTTCTCTTCTCCCGATGGATGATGTATGCGGTGATAGGCAAGGCAAAGGGTATAGCCCATACAGCCAAGTCTGACGTAATATATCTTTTTTTTAATGATATAATGAGGTCATCATCAAATTTCAGATGCTGCAGAATTTGATACTTTTCTTGGAGTCACTCGTGGAACCATCCACTGCTCAAACACGTCGGGTAAAATATTAAAATATGGAAATTGGCAGCGCGTGAAAACCGCAAAAAATAAACTGCAACTTGTGTCCCATATTTAAAGTCCAATTTATCGTTTTTCATAATTATTCACATTGTAGCACATTATTAAACAGCAACACCACTTTTGACCAATAATATCCACAGTAAATTAATTTACAAAACAAAAACTTGCCTTGACATGTCCACGCAAAATGGCGCGAAGAACTCGCCTTATTTTTTATGTCAATTGGTAAAAACAGTTCTAGAGGCTAAAATGATGAAACTTTAAAAAAAAAAACCATGCCAATCTATAAACTATAAAAACAAAATGCAATTTGAAACGAAACGTTCTAAATCCAAAAACAAAAACCCGCGCAGCAGAAATGAACCGAGTGCACTTACACGAATTCGAGTGCCCGCACCGACTGCGACTCGCCTCTTCACTCACCCCTACAGGCAAGTTGCCCATTGTTTTCCAGTTTATAGAAATGATTTATTGTTACTTGAATACAACATCCACCTGTCAATTTTATTTCTATAGCGAATTAAGCTCTCTTTTTTGTACCAACAACTGTGCAAATTACGTTTTAAAAAAGAATTCTTTAAATTTTTTTTTTGTACTCTTCTCCCGTTGGATAATGAATGAGGTGATAGGGAAGGCAAAGGGTCTAGCCCATACAGCCAAGTCTGACGTAATATATCTTTCTTTTTTATGAGTTAATGAGGTCATCATCAAATTCCAGATGCTGCAGAATTTTATGCTTTTCTTGGAGTCACTCGCGGCATTATAGCCCAAACACGTCGGGTAAAATATGGGAGTCCACAGCACGGGAAAACCGCATAAAATAAACTGCAACTAGTGACCCATATTCAAAGAACAATTTATCGTTTTCTATAACTATTTACATTGTAGAACATTATTAAACAAAACAACATCACTTTTGACCAATAATAATCACAGTAAACTAATTTACAAAACAAAAACTTGCACTTGACATGTCCGCGTAAAATGGCGCGAAGGAGTCGGAATTCTTTAACAACGTACTGTCAGTTGTCATTGAATTTATTTTGGGCAAATCTTTAGCTATTGGCCACCTATAAAGTACATGTAATATATTGAATAACATCGTATATATTGCACCTCATCATCATTTCATTACAGAACACTTTTTAACGGAAAAAAGTTTTAAAGTTTTTTTGAGACAGTGCAGAGAAGTAAATAGTTTACGACTTGAATTGGGAACCTGCGTAGTCCAGCTTAGATTGGAATACAGATGTACATCCAGATTCTTTACTTAGCTGCAGTATGCAATCGGAACATTGTCAAACCGAACAGGGTCAATATTGTCAAGGTCAACAATACATTTTTTTTTTAATACTGAGCACGACATGTGACACCGCGCCCACCTGATGGTAAGCGGTACGCGAGGTCCAAGAATGGGAGCAACTGACGCCAGCCTCAGACGACCGTCATCAGTCGCTACCACTATGCCGGCCTATAATGATGCTTTTTCACACTTCGTTTGAAGGACTCCAGGTTATAGGAATGGGGAAACACACCGGCTGGGAGAGCATTCCAATTCTTCAGGGTGCGACAGATGTAAGAGTCACCGTATGTACGCGTACATAACAATTGCGAACTACCAATATTTTTTCGGGTTGACAACGACCCCGAAGCGTGTGGATCATGAGTAGATGTAGATGTTCATTCTTATTGCTTATCCTTGCGCCCACCTGATGTTAGCCAATAGCTAAAGATTTACCCAAAATAAATTCGACGACAACTGACAGTGCATTTGTTAAAAAATACCTTTTTATAACGTATCTGTGTGCACATGTCATTCTAGTATATATTTTTTTACTACGAATAGTAAAATATATTATTAAATATTCTAAACCGCAAGCTAGGTTCAATGGGTGCCTAGTTACGCCAGATGCTCATTTTAAATTATACTCGTACTCAGGTTAGAGCGAGAAGTATATAGCCATTTTGCGTGTGTGCAAAAGAGAGGGAGATTTGTGTGAAAATAATTCGTAATTCTATGCTGTTTTCCATTACATTATTATTTATTTCAAATTGTGGTTTTTATGGTATTATAGCATGTGTGAACATTTTGAAGGGTTTGATGTTATAATTTTGTGTGCAAAAGCATTATCTTAGAGCCGGGTAGTAAAAAATACAATTATTAATGTAAAATCAATCAAAATCAAATCAATTTTTTTTTGTTTTTTTTTTTTTTTTTAAACAATAATAAGTTTTTAATTTCTTCTTTTTTTATATTGGTGAATGCTGTGACACCTAATTGGTACATATATTAGATAAGTTATAATTATACTATGTAATGTGTGTGATAATATATGTACTGCTGTGTACTAAATAAATAAATAAATACATTTATTTTCTAGAATACGGTACATATTGTGGCTAGTAGTAATACAATTTTCCGGCGTATCCTGCCTTCGTGCAGCATGAAAATATTTACAGTTATATAGATAGTCAATAGTTTCAACACACCTAACTATATTTAAAAAAAAACAAAAAAAAAACAAAAAAAAAAAAAAAAAACATCACAGCCTAGTCCTATAACTATGGAACTCCATAGCTAATAGACTTTAATTTGAATTTATTTTAACGTTAAATGCTGTCAAAACATGTTTTGGTATTCACCTACCGATTCAATTTCCATAAGTGGAGATAAAATAGTTTTTTTGACGAATCCGTATTCTTCTATTCGCTGCAGTTTAGTTATTATTTCAAAATCGTATCATTGTAATACTTCTAGAATAAAACTAGTAACGTGGCGAGTGTGAGGCGAGTTTTAATTTCGTTATTAATTTGTAAGTTTATCTACACTAATATTATAAAGAGGACTGATTTGTATTTTTGTGTGTGTGTATGTTTGTAATGAATAAACTCAAAAACTACTGCACCGATTTCATAAGTTCTTTCACCATTAGAAAGCTACATTCAACCTGAGTAACATAGGCTATATTTATTCCTAGAAAAGATTAGGGATCCTTACTAAAACTTTAGTAACGTAACCCAAGGTGTAAAAAAAATGCCTTAAAACGTCTTTCGTCGCATGCGATGCGGAAACTATTGATGATAAAACAAAAGTATGTTATACGATAATAAAGAACATATTAATATCCACAAAAAAATTCGCGATACCATCCAGCTATTATCGTTATGTCACAATAACCACTTTTGAGATTTAGAAGTCGATAGAAATACCGACCAAAATTAGACCATGTTACTCATACTTCTGTTTAAATCCTTATCCAAATAAATCATATGTTTTCAAGACTGTTTCAATTCATGTAGGTCACTTTTTGAATTGTTCTAATCGGCTATTCCATTCAATAGATATTTCGAATTTAATAAGTCATAGAAATAGAAAAAATAATATTTTTAAAAAGAAATATAAGACGTTAAAATCTAAATATGACATTCCTATCGGGTTTCTATCCTGAAGGTTTTTTTTGTCGACGACACAACATAATTTTTTTAACGTACTATTTAATTAGATTATCTATTTGTATTATATTTAGTATTTTATAAACAGTTTGGTGTTTTTAAAATGGTTTGGGCTTTAAAATAATTTGTAACACATTTAAGATTGTCTGGGCCTCATTGAGGAAAGACGCTGTCCTATCTCCAGTTCCTCTAGGATGGATTTGTTGGTTCGGAACTCCGTCCATAATAGATAAATAGGCATATTTTAAACATTTCAATATATATATATATATATATGGCGCGGTGGTGGCTCGATTGTAATAACGCGTTCCTTAAATCCTACAAAGGCTTGTTCAAACCCACCCGGCATGTACCAATGAGAAATACACTTTTCTTACGTACATTAGTCATAGATTTACAACACCACCGTTCCCGTGCCTCGGAGAGCACGTTAAGCCGTCGGTCCCGGTTCCACTAATACCAACTTGTGGAATCGTTAATAAATTGTCATACAAAATAAAATGACATCATATCCTCGCCAAGCCACTGGCCACCGTGGCGAGTGTAGGCCAAATTCTCCAGTTCTGGAAGGCCCATCTCCAGCAGTGGAGGTCTAGGACGCTGTGTTCTAGGGGCTGTAATGAAAAAAAATGAAAAAACATATCAAGAGATAATTAACTTTTCTACAACCAGCCATCAATCTAGAAGACTACAGCCGCAGGAGAATTCATGTAAATCTAGAATCAACATTAAAATAAGCTTTTTTGAAGAAATACGGGCTCCAAAAAAAACGCTTTAACCGGAAAGAATCCAAATTTCGGGACGTTCCAAAAGTCGTAATTATAAAACAACAAACCGAAAAAAAGCTTGTCCCATCGATTACTGCCAAATTATAGACGAAGCCGGTCACAAACTGACTTAGTATATAATTTAGTCGGCGCACCGGACGGGACGTGGCGCCACACCTAGCTTTGTATAACTTATGAAATAGAATCATCAAAAAAAAATCGGGTGGAACGGTTTTTCCAGCCCTTACAAATAAAGTCATGCGTGGAATACTGTTCTCACCTCTGCGATAGTTCCGCTAAGTTACCTTACAGATGCTCTCAATGTCTAACAGTGTATAAAACTCTTAAATCGCGGCCCAGCAGCCCTATTCTGTTCATCATCATCAGCCTATGTCTCTCCACTGCTGGATGTAGGCCTCCCCCTAAGCTCGCCATTTCACACGATCTTTTGCCAACCTCATCCAGGTCATCCGTCCATCTGGCGTGGGGTCTTTCCACTTTGCGTTTTCCTGTCCGTGGTCTCCACTCCAGAACTCGTCTACTCCATCGGTCATCTGTTCTGCGACAGACGTGTCCTGGCTACATCGGTAACTTTAGTTTTCTGACGGATGTCCACGTTTCGGACTCTATCTATCAGAGAAATACCGAGCATAGCTCTCTCCATAGCTCTCTGAGCGACCTTAAACTTGTGGACCAGACCTACTGTCAGTGTCCACGTTCCTATTATTCTGTTACTTAAGCGTAAACTTTGCATAATGAAAATTAACTATATGTATGTCACACTATTAAATTCGAACGAATTATGACGCAAGCTCTGACGTAAAAATCCACTAAAAAATAACGTTTAAGTAACAGAATAGGCCTGCTAATGGTAAGCGGTAAGCGAGGTCCAAGATTAAGAGAAACTGACGCCAGTCACAGACGACCGGCATCAGTCCCTTCCATTATGTTCTAGAAATGGGGAAACACACTTACTAGAAGAGCTAAATATGACTCTATATACAAGTATGTGGTAGAAGTTGCAGTTTATCATCTACAGTTTTCCCACGCTGTGAACTCCCATATAACCGACGTGTTTTGGCGATGTTGACGCGAATTTCTCCATGAAAATCATTAAATTCTGCAACAACAATTTGCTTAGTACCTATGTATATATATTTATATATATATATATATAAGTACATATATATATATATATATATATATATATATATGTATTTAAGTAGTAGTATGTAACGATTATTATGTATTGTATGTAAATTGTATATTTATAATAATGCACCCCTCAAATCCTCTACCACACTCCCAAAGGTTAGCTGTTATAAAATGCCGAAAGGTGCCGAATGTACATTACTTTTAAGTTTTTTGTGCAATAAAGAGTTTATAAATAAATAAATTATTTTTTCAACTTCATTTATTCATATAGCTTTGAAATCTTTTGATCTATGTCAGCCATAGAGTCGATGCTAATTTAAAATTCGAATGTATTTTTTAAGACCTAGCCTTTGTCGGATTTAGGCATTCGTCTCACTGCAGACGAGAAGCGAGATAAGCTAGAAACAAGTAACGAGGCTAAGTTAGTCGGCATATCCTCTCATTTATCGTCGATATAGATAGGCCTATTCAATACAAAACGCACTCTAAAAACGTGCCGCTTGCCACGTGTCCCTACCAACTTTGGGGGCCAATTTTTAAGCAATGTCACAGGCGATATTTGTCGGAAATTCTGTCACAATGCATGCTATAAAGACTAGTTTCACTTGATATAATTCACAGAGAATCTCTAGTCAATAGAATTAGAGGCAGCACCAACAATATGCTTAAGGTCATATCGGATAAAGTGGACTGTCCAATACAGTATCACTTTATTAACATTCACACAAATTGACACGTGTACAAATAAGCATAAATAAGGCACTAACATAAAATTTTAGTTTACTAACTTTAATGTAAGCCATTGTTACTATATACTACTACATAGGTATACTAACAAAAATGGATTGTAATTATCTGTTAAATTAAATATATTATTATTATAAATATTAATATATAAGCGCTCTCAAAGCTTGCTAGCTCGCGACTGTTGGTGCAGCTACATGACTTTGATTAGTTTTGCGGTAACGTTTTTATATCAGTGAGGGCCTATCTATATACATCGATGTCGTCGATACAACAATGTCTTGTCCACAAATGTAAGGTCGCTTAGAGAGTTATGGAGATAGCTTGGTATTTCTCTGATGTATATGTAAATTAAATTCGTCAAAGAAGCAAAGACACAAAGTCCAAGCTAAACTGGCTATAGGCCGGACACATATGCAATGGAACCGAAAACCGATGGGTCGTTCGAGATCACATACAGGACGACGTAGAGTGAGATGATCTCAGGATGGACGAATGACCAAGAGAAAGGTCACTGGCGGCAGTCGAATGAGGGTTGCAAAAGATCACGTGCAGAGGTGATGAGATCAGAAGAAGCTAAGTTGAGGCATTATGTCGCAAAAAGACAGCCTCACTGCTGCAGCGCCTGAGAAGTAGTAACAGAAGCATTCTGAAAACTATTGCTGCAAGGTTTGACTGTCCCATCCAAAAACATTGGATGGAGACAGCCATTGGAATTAAAAAATGAAATAATTATAGAATTGGTTACTAATAGTTACACTGGGTGACTTTGTATGGTCTTACGTTAATATGTTATTCTATTGATAGAAAGCATATGTTGGAATTCCAAAATATTTGTCTTTTTCATACAAACTGTTTATATTGAAATAGCCAATTTGTATGGAGAAGCAAAAAAAGTCATTTCTGACATATGGTTTTTAGGAAATGTTTGGTTGTCCATCAAAATAGAATGTTATATTAGTGTAACGTAAGACTATACAAAGTTACCCCGTATAAAAAGAGTTTTTTCTACTCTTAAGAAGTTAACAATTAATATGAAGCCCATAAGTGCGTTTGCGGCGAATTAGCTGATCCGTTTGGTCACCATGGCTTATCATGCTCAAAAAGTGCAGGCCGTTTCACCCGCCATAGATCCCTAAATTTAATCATTCAAAAGGCACTATCTTCTGCAAATTACCCATCAACATTAGAGCCAACTGGTATATTTCGCAGCGATGGGAAAAGACCAGATGGGCTAACCCTCGTGCCTTATAAACAAGGTAAGTCTTTGGTTTGGGATGCGACGTGTACTGACACCCTCTGTGCTAGTCGTGTTGGCGCGACACGAAAACGAGCAGGTGCAGCGGCTGAATTGGCTGCAAACGGCAAACGTAATAAGTACATAGAGTTGGCAAATCGTTACTATTTTGTGCCGTTTGCCGTAGAGACGATGGGCCCTTGGTCTGAGGATGCTAAATCGTTAATACGCGACATAAGCGTTGCCATCCGAACGTCAACAGGTGATCCTTTGAGTAGGGAATATCTTATTCAGAGGATCAGTGTTGCCATTCAACGAGGCAACGTCGCCGGAGTCCTCGGAACATTTGGTTCATCTTCTCCTGGATTCGATGACATGTAGATTATAATTAAGATATTTGTAAGTATTTAGTTTTTATATTAATTAGGTTTATCTTTCAGTTTATTTAATTAATTATTGATAAGTTACTTAATTATGACAATTTAAAAAAAAATATATAATTCAAACTAAACTTAAATACCTAGGAAATTAAAACTATTCTTCAAAATAAACTAAGGGTTTACCTCCTGGGACACCTCCCTTAGAATTTTCGCACATTTCCTCGTTTAATAATAATAATAAGAGACATATATTGTGTTAGGTACTAACTTAAGATACAAAGTCACCCAATAATAATAGGAACTTAACAATTATTTAATGATAAGGTACATTATTATGACAATAATTACAAATAAACATATTAAAAACTAATAAACTAAAAACTGCCTCTGTGGTCTAGCGGTTAAGTCCGTGGATTTAGACTCGGAGGTATCGGGTTCGATTCCTGGTCGGGACACAAAAATATTGATTAATGTAAATAAATACATTTAATTTATTTGTGATATTTTTCGAGTTTGGTACGCTGGAGACATCGACGAGCTTGCCATGATTGGCCTATATTAAAGTTGGTTAAATGTGAATCCGCTTATTTATAAGCGTGATTTCTGACCACCCCGAAAGGGAATCGGTCGTGATGATACTATACTATAGTTAATAACAATACTAATATAGTTTTATGGATGCATTGTAACAAACTACTAATAAATTATGAACTAAGTTTAGTTTGAAATAAACGTTTTATTATTATTATTATTATTTATTGTCCTCTCTTAATCAAGTGTAAATAATAATATTACGAACTTTATTGATTAAAAAATATACAAATTAGAACATAGTGTGGCTCTAGCAAGCCAGTATGTTAGGAGCCAATTCGTTAATTAAAATTTTCAAATGTTATAAATGTTCAGCCGAAATAATAATAATAATAATAATACATTATTTATTGTACAGAACCAAAAATAATGTGGGTACACGAGCTTAATGCTATAAATGTACCAATTAACCTTTGTGAATGGGGAGCCATTATAAGCGGGTGCATATATACTATTGTGATCAAGAATAATAAGAATAATTAAATATAAATATATACTAATTAATTACAATACAACTAAATATACATATCCTACATATTAAATGAATATATATCTAAGTTCATAGTAGTCTGTTTGAAAAAATTGTATAACTAATAATATAATAAAAAATAATAAAAAACTTGACATGAGCAGTGATCTTTCCTGGAATCACCACATCTCCGAAATTTGCAAGACAGTTCATGGCAGCATGCATTCGTTGAAACGCTTACAATATTTTATCCTTCTTCTTTCAAACACTAGTACCTTGGTTTTTCTCGCATTCAAACGGAGTCCTTTTTCTGCACATCCCTCCTTCATTCTTGTGACTAGTGATTGCAGTTGTTGTTCGGACGATGCCATAAGAACAGCATCATCTGCATAAAGCAGGCAGTTCACCACTATATCACTCATCTTTATCCCACAGTCACTCTCTCTCACTCTTTTTAGGCATTTGTCGAGATATAGAGTAAATAATCTAGGAGAAAGCACACAACCCTGTTTGACGCCCATTTGGGATTCAAAGCAAGGCGACATACCTCCCTCCACCCGCACACAAGCTTTGCAGCCCTTGTACAGGGACTGTATAGCTTGTAGCAGTTTGTCAAGCTTCTTTCTTACAACTCTATCAAAAGCCTTTTCCAAATCCACAAAAGCACAGAAAACCTTTTGGTTTAAGGCCAAAAACTTCTCTGTGATATTGCGGAGCGAAAAGACTTGGTCAGTGCATCCTCTTCCAGGTCTAAAGCCTCCTTGTGCCTCCCATAAAAGACCTTCAGTCTTCTCTTGCAAGCGTTTCGTGAGAATCTTGCCATACATCTTGCTCGCCAAACTGATCAAACTAATGGCTCGGTAGTTGGCACAGTCCAATCTAGATCCCTTACCTTTGTATAAAGGAACGATGACTGATTGTCGCCAGTCCTCCGGTACTCTTCCCTCCTGCCAGCAAAGGTTGCACAGTAGGTGGAAAGCGTTCCAGACCGGTATACCTCCGTATTTGATCATTTCAGCGAGCACTCGATCTTTTCCCGCTGCTTTGCCACACTTCAGGCTTCTATGTTATATTATATTATTGTTATTATTATATTTTATTACTTTATTAATAATTATATATTTGTGTTATGTATATGTTATTTCTCTACTTATGCATTAATAATATATGATTATATTAATAGTATATATATTTAATTTTCTTTTTATTATTTAATAGTTATAAGTTTTTAAGCCGAATTTATTATTATTTATTTTCTTTTCATTATATAATCTCTGGATGTAAAAAACTATGTTAAAAGAAATAAATACTTTTTTGATTTTTTAATTTTTGAATATGCAGATATCTGCTTTCCCAACGTCACTGAATAGGTACTGAACAGCCCCGGATCTTGATTTTATTAGAGGCGGGGCAAAAATTCAAAAATGCCGCCCCCGCCCTCGTTTAGCATTATCATATATTTTTTGATTGAATAAAAAAATATAATAAAACGTAAGATTAAAAACAAAAATCAATTATATTATTGTAATGCACAATATACAATTTTCCTCTTCGAGCCTTTTGTTCTCTGAACAAATCTAATGTGAGTGCATTTCACTACACGTATGCGATTCCTGCGGTCGAGTTCCGCGCCGTTGTTGACCTATGCTTATGCGCCCCGCAAAAAATATTTGTGTGCTTCAAGTACTAGACGTTTCTGTGGTTAAAGTTGCTTTAATGATGAGTTGAGTATTAGTTTGAATTTGCCGCCCTCTAAAATTTACGCGCGGGGCATGCCCCCCCCCCCCCCCCCTAGATCCTGGGCTGCTACTAAACAAACTCGACCGTCTGCTCAATTTATGCATCCGCTATGTATACGGCTTGCGTATTTATGATCATTTTCGTAATAAGTTAAAAAGGCTTAATATCCATTTTCGAAGATCGACCCATATCCTTGTGTCCTCATGTCTCTGTATGGTATCCTGAACAACCCTCATGCGCCTGCATACCTTAAATCCCGTTTTGAATACATGTATGATATTCACAACCTTCCACTTCGTTCTAACATATATACATAACAACCAACTTAAAATCCCATCCCACTCCTCTAACAAATATTCAGATTCGTATACTGTGTCTGCAGCCCGCCAGTGGAACTAGCTATCACTCGCTATTAGACACGCACTGTCTGTGTCATCAGTTAATTTATTTGTGATATTTCTGTTGGGCTAGAGAAGACATCGACGAGCCACTTGTAAAGTTGGCTAAATGTTAATCCGCTTCCTTAGATAAACGAAAGAGATACGGTCGTGATGATACTTTACTTTTTGAAATGAAATGAAATGAAATAATTTATTTGTCAGAAACATTGTAGGTACAGGGATGTAAATTATTATATGTAATTATATCACATGCTTCGCTATTTCTAGCATACAAATATTTATTTAGTCATATGACTTTGTCGAGCTTAGTGTCTAGGTATTCTTTTGTCGAATAAAAACAATTATTAAATATCTTTGTTGCCATTGCATAACAATTTCGGCTATATTGAGTACTTTACGATATAATGTACGATGTATTCTTATGATGGCAAAGAGCTGTCTCATTGTTACTCCAGTACTACTCCAGAGACAAAACGTTGATCGCTTGTGTATTTCTCGTCAGTAGTGGAAGCATAGCTTTACAACGAGGTCCACAATTGATTCGACCTTAGTTTACTTGGAAAATCCGAGGTAATAGCAGCTCTAACCTATTTGAATATTTTAGTGCAATTCTACTTGGTTTTTTTCTGAATTATACTCGTTTTTGAAGCTTAGGTTTTATGTTATTTTTCCAATGTAATGTTGCATAATAATAAAACATATTTTCCCGGTGTTGCCCGCGTAATATTACGATAGTCTTATGCCATATTTGAAATCTATGAATGCGTAGAGTCGGGACGAGAGTGTGGGAAGTTGCAACATTTTTTTTAATTATAGACGGAGATCGCAAAATCGGTAGGACCCCAGACTGAAAGAGGGTAAAGGAGCCGCGAGAGGTCGTATGCCCGAATCACTGTGAGGCCTCCTAAAGAGACCCCAAGGCGCCTACGGACTAAAATCCTATAAACCGTCTCTATTTCAGTGTTGGCACTGCCGGAGTTAAGGCACTCGTTCGCCGCGATAAAAAAGCCTTGCAATATTTTTTTGGGGCCAACTTCTACCAACCAACCATTCTATGTCCCTTGTTCACAAACATATATAAGTCAATATATATATACATACACTTAAGCACACATTTGTTTCATTATTATGAGAATTAATGTCAAAAAATAAAACAAAAAAGGTCAAAATTAAATTAGTAGAAAATAATAATAATATTTCTAATAAGTTTTTTAAATATATATCGTTTAAAATTTTTAATTTTTATAAAATAATTCATAAAAATATATTATTATTTTTTTTATTATTTTTTTAAATAAATTAATATGTCTGGCCAGCGTGGCGAGTGTAGGCCAAATTCCCCAGATATATGTTCTGGAAGGCCTATCTCCAGCAGTGGATGTCTAGGACGCTGTGTTCTAGGGGCTCTGGGCTTCTGGGCTTAATTGTCTCTGCCTACCTACTCCGCAAGGGACCTGGCGATAATATGTATATATATATATATATATACATTTGCCAAATTTAATTAAAATCGGTTCATTTAAGGCGTAAAATCGAGACAAACATTCATGTATAACGGCAAGCTTAATAATAAAACACTAGTTAAAATGAATAATTAATTCGTCCGGATGAATCGATACTATGTATTAAATGAATACTTATCTACAAAACATTGAAGCAATTGTTTTTTTAAATAACTAAAGACAAAGCCAAATTAATAGGTACTAAAGTGGACAACTATACGGTAGGTACATGACAATTTTAAAATTACATATGTTAATTTCGTATAATTAGATATAGGGATTTATTGAAATCATTTCAGGGTGACACAACCAATTGTGGACAGTTAGAATTTAATTATTTTTATTATTTTATTTTATTATGGTAACAAACAGTCATAATACAATTTATATAACAAACAATATATATATAATTAGACCTGGAGTACCAAAACTGTAAAAGAGAACTATACTTATTACATTTTCAAAATACAATTAAACCATAAAAGAAAGTAAAAATTACATTTAAGTCTATTCTATCGAATACTTAACTCTAATTATCTCACGGACTCTGCTCCTATACACTAACTTAGAGCAAGCAAATATGTCCACGTCAACCAAGCAATCATTATATAGTTTTACTGCACGTCTTAAAAACACTATACAAAACTGCAACCAAGGGTTGGTCTTATGAAGATGATGACGTCGTATACTCTATATATACTTGTGTCCATATGGAATCATATTTGGTCACAATTTATTAAATTCGTTTGATTGGTAGATGGTTGTGGGGCCATATGTTGTGGTCAGATGATTTAGTCTTCAAAATTTTTACGCTGAAGTGGAAGTAGGCTGGACACGTCTGTAACAGAACTGATGAACGATGGAGTAGACGGGTTCTGGAGTGGAGACTACGTACGGGAAGAATGGGACGACCCGACCTTTCACCAAATCGACGGATGACCTGAAGAAGGTCGCTGGTGGGGATGGATGGGGGTGGAAGAAGATTGTCTAAAGTGGCGAGCCTTGGGGAAGGCCTATATTCAACATTGGAGGTCTAGGATGCTGTGTTCGAGGGGCTCTAATGATAATGATAATGAATACGAGAATAATAAGTAATATCTATTTTTCTATAACAGAATATGTCGTTTCCTTTCAATTAGAACTAAAATATGTGCAGTTCTGTCAGTGATAACAAAGTATGTAAAGTTTACACCCCCTCTTATACACACTCACACACTTACATCATACACAAAAAGAGGATCTCAACCACATATTTTTTTATTTTTTTGTGTACATTTTGTTTCTTTTTTTATTTTTTATTTAAATTAAACGTAATAATATATTTAAAAGGGTGTCTGGGCGTTGACTGCCGACGGACAGACCTATACATATAGGCTTAGTTCGGCTGCAAATGTCTGTTTTTCTATAATGAAATTTTTGCATAATGAAATATGTTATTGTTTTCATATCTTGTAACTTTTACTGAATAAATATATTATTATTATTATATTATGCAGAATTCTCAAACTCAAACTTTTGGAGATGTATAGAAATTATTACCTACTTATTTCATTTCATCACAATGATTTAGCGTTTGTTGCGATATGATTTAATATGACCACAACTGGTACATTTACCTTAGTCCAATACTACTGAAGAATTTTATATGATGCATAATTTTAAGGTAAGTAAGTAGATACCTATTTAACTACATAGGGTAGTCCCTCTAATAAAATTGCCCACTATGTAATTACAGAATTATTTTACTTCAAAATGCACAACTATTTATATTTATTGTCAGGAATATATGGCGTTTAATAAAAAGCAACTTGTGGCATGGTTGCAAGAACGCATTTCCTCGCTGATTCTCTGGGCGAGGAAAGAACCAGCCCTCTTGTCCCCAGAGTAGACAATGGGGTGTATCAGGCAAAGCTTTTTGTAGATGTCGCTAGCGGCACTGGTACCTTGTTTACACCTATGACTGATCATTTTTTAAATTTATTTGTAGTTTTACATTTTTATAACAGAAAAATGTATTTTAGCTTAACGTTAAAATACATTTTCTTAAAGACGAATTAAGTAAGCGAACACCGTCTTCAAAATAAAAAATGGTTAAATTAATAGAACGGCAATTTTGAGATCACCATATCTTTGCTTTCGCTTGGAAATCTCGATTTGTACACTTAAAAGCTGCTCACTTCTGCATAATATCCAGAAAATAATATAAAAATACAAGTTTTCTATGCAACTGACAGTTATATTAGGTACCATCTATCATGCGCCATCTATCGTGATAAAAAGTTAGTGACCCACCCCATTAGACGAGTGGTGATGTTTTTTAAAAATGATTTAGCTCTTGGACCCCACGGTTCTAAAGTATCTACAGCAAACGGCACATTTATTGATTATAGATACGTATTTGCGCCGCTTGCCAGACTCTGCGCTTTCGGCTGCAGCTCCCGCTTTTAGCGCTGTTCCCCTGAGGCGTGACAAATCCAAAGTGTCTATACAAGTGGCATCCCACACTGAGGCCCGTCCCCGCTCCTAGGGGATCAGCGTCATACCATCAGGCCTCTTGCCATCATCGCGGACTAATCCAGAATAGCTGGAACCTCAATTTATTTATTTATTTATTTCAAAACTTTAATGCACAAAAAAACATACATATAAAACTTACAAATTTTGTTAGGAGCTATTTAGAAAATGTGAGTAGACCAGCTTTTTAAATGATGATCTGGTAGATGCCTGCCTTATGGTAATAGGTAGATTGTGGTTCAATAGGTTCAATGGTGGCAAGATATATATATAGATATTTTGTATATTTATTTTCATGCCAGAAAATTAAGATTTATTATTATTATTACGTCGTTTTCCCCGGCAGAATCACAGCGGGTAAATTATGCAGTTTTGGTACATGGTGTGTAAGTGCCGTAATTGGTATAACAGCGCCCGTGTGACTCACAAACAAACTTCAGCTCCCCTCCAGAAGAGAATGTGGTCTCAATATTCTGGAGATGCTTGAATTTGTCGGCCCTATAGAACATACGTCTAGTCAGGACGACGACAATCTTCTTAATATTAGGCATCTCCAGATCTCGAGCTATGACGAAAATCATGACGCCGGAGAACACTCTATTTATTTATTTATTTTTATTTATTATAAACTTTATTGCACAAAGTACAAAGGCGGACCTAATGCCGCTAGACATTCTATACTGGTCAAACCTTTGGGACAACTAAAGCAGTTACGACAAGTTAAGGCAGATGCTATCAAAACTAATAGAAAAATATTAGACTTCAATATATACTTATTTACATACTAATACATACACAAATACATACAAATAAAACTACATACATACGTTCTATGAATATACATAAATATAATATACCTACTATATGATGACTATAATGAGAGAAATAAATATAGCAGAGAGTGTATTAAGCTTATGGTAAATTTAAATAGTGAGCATAGACCAGTTTCTTAAATAGTGTTCTATTTGGAGCTTGACGGATGTCCACCGGTAACTGGTTCCAAAGATGCACAGCCACCACCGCAAACGACTTGGAAATGAATGCGGTGTGATGTGTGGGGAAGGAGAGCGTGGAGTTAGAAGAAGAACGTAAAGTTCTGTCATGAGTGGCACCAAGGAAATTAAATTTCTCTTTTAAATATTCCGGTGTATTAGGCTCATATAATACTGAGTACAACATGCAAAGAATCCTACGGTTCCTGCGATGGCGTATAGGCAACCACTTTAGTTTGTCACGGAATGGCGAAATGTGATCGTACTTTCTTAGACCGAAGATAAATCTGATGCATGCATTGTGTAGTCGTTATGCGATGTGTTATGCTGACTTTGGTCAGAAGGTGGTACCAGGCTGGCGCAGCACAGGAAGATGAGAACAGATGAACATCTTGTAGATCTTTCAGTTGTTACATCGCTTAGGGCATAAAATAAATCATACATAGTAACAAAAGCAGTTTAGCTGTGACATCTGAAATAGTCGGTGGACGGCGTTTCAGATGTCATTCTAGGAATTAGTACTTACAACATTAAATTTTACTCTAGTCAATATTTATTTATATTTGCTGTAGGGAAGACTTAAATAATTGTTTGTGTGTATGGTTGGTGTGTGTGTGTTGGTGTGTGTGTGTTAGTGTGTGTGTGTTGGTGTACGTGGGTTTGAATGAATGTATATAAGTATGCATCTGTTAGCAACAACCTTTTATAATACCCAATAATTTTTATTTTATGATTTTAAACAGGTTTTATTTATTTATTTTAAAACTTTATTGCACTATGTACAAAGGCGGACTTAATGCCGCTAGGCATTCTCTGACAGCCAAACCTTTAGGACATTTAGACAGGGTAGGTGGTAGGTGCAATTAAAAATTAGATGAAATTTAAATAAAACAGAAATATAACTGTAATATAAATATATACATACTAATATCTACATACAATTTACATACTAATACATAAATAAGTCATACTATAGATATACTAATATAATATAAATAAAACTACTTACATGATGAGGAGAGTGTGACAAAATTAACAATGTGATGATGCTGCTGCTATTATGCTGATATTAAGAGAAAAAAAGATTGAAAAGAAAGGTTTAGGTTAGGTTACTTAGTTAGTTAAAAAGTGTTTGTATACCTGGTTTTTAAATATTGCACGATTGGGGGCTTCTCTGATATCTAATGGTAAGTTATTCCAAAGATTCGCATCGACAACAGCAAATGAGTTCGAAACGTAGGAAGTGTGGTGAGAAGGTATAAAACTACTTACATGATGAGGAGAGTGTGACAAAATTAACAATGTGATGATGCTGCTGCTATTATGCTGATATTAAGAGAAAAAAAGATTGAAAAGAAAGGTTTAGGTTAGGTTACTTAGTTAGTTAAAAAGTGTTTGTATACCTGGTTTTTAAATATTGCACGATTGGGGGCTTCTCTGATATCTAATGGTAAGTTATTCCAAAGATTCGCATCGACAACAGCAAATGAGTTCGAAACGTAGGAAGTGTGGTGAGAAGGTATAGAAATTGTGGAGTTAAACAGGTTTTCAGGATCCTCATAAGTTAATTCCTGAAGCCAGTTCCTAACGAGTACCTTGCACTCTGAAGGTTTGGGGATAAATATTAAACTTTTTATTTAACCTATTATATAACCGGCTACTTAAAGTGATATAAAAAAAGAGAAAAATGTATAATTTTATTTTAGAAGTCATATTTTTATTTTGTAAATTTTATAGTTTTTGTTAATTTTTTTTTTTTTTTTTTTTGTTTTTACAGTAGTAAGTTTTTAATTGTTTTAGCAGTAATAAGTTTTTAACTTCTTCTTCTTTTTGTATTGGTGAATGCTGTGACACCTAATTGGTACATATATTAGATAAGCTATAATTATACTATGTTATGTGTGTGATAATATATGTACTGCTGTATGTACTAAATAAATAAATATAAAATCTGGACCTTCAACTAACGTAAGCATGCAATTCCTGAAACTTAATATGCGCCATCTAATTTAAGCGTAACAATAACCATTCTCTATGATTTTTTTCAACCTCTCGAAGTAAAGGTCACATGCGATCATGAGCCGTAAATAATTGCGTAATAACAGAATCAGTCCCACGCAAACCACTGATATGTGCATATAATCCTATCATAGAAACATTGATGTAATAAAAGTGTAATTGCAATTTGGATGAGGCATTGGTGAGAATTCTGCTAGACACAAATACTAGGTAGGTTAACTGAAAGTTGGATAATTGATCACAGAAGTTACAACATATTTTTAAAGTATGTAAAGAATAAAAGAGATTTATTTATTTATTTATTTATGGTGCAACAAAAAAAAAATTACAATCACACTTTACATTTCTATGACTGAATTAAAGAACCAGACTGTAATTCTTGAGTAGTGCACACAACATTGAAAAATATATAGGTACTCGAGCAAGCTACTTAAGTACTACACACAAAATAAGGGGAAAATAGACAAAAAAACATGCAAAAAATTAAAAACAAATCAACTTAGTCTAAATTTACACAATAAAATAAAAAATATAAAAAAACCTATAAAACATGCAAACAAATAATAATAATTTGTTTAAAAAAAATATTAAATTAAAAATATAATTAATTTAATACCTAACCTAAAATTATAACCTAACCTAATTAATAAATGTTAAAAATAAATAAAATTTAAAATATTTAAACTGAAATAAAATTAAAATAAAAACTGAATTAAATTATTGCAAACCACTGAATTAAATAATTATGTTATGGGTACGTGAGATTGTCCAAAACCAGGCCCCAACTTTTTTGCAGCGTGCCTCAACTAAATACAATTCAGTAATCATAACAATTTATGGTGGTTTTCTAAAATTTTATTACAACATCTCTTTTGTAGCATTAAAATATTATTTAATTAAATAGTCAATTGGTTAAAATTTACGTATGAAATAGTTACAAAGCACTATTTATACGATTAGGTTCTTTATTATGACCAGGTACTTTATACAACATTGGATTACAAATCGGCGGGATCGAAATTATGCAATTATTAACGTAAAAAAAAGTTTTTGCCAATTGTCGTTATGCTAGGGTCAAATAAATAAAATTAATTACAGATTATGAAAACACAATATATTATATACAATATAATGGAATCATACAGTATTTGGATGGGTAGGGAGAGGAGTGGAATGGTGGATGGTGAGCGTATTATCGCGCAATAAAATGAAGAAATTCCTAAGTAATTCTATACACTTGTATTTTCAATCTATCCCGAAGGTCTGACAGGCAGAGAATGTCAAGCGACATTAAGTCACGCCTTTGTATGTTTTTGTGCAATAAAGTATTAAATAAATAAATGTGTACTGACCACTATTTTAATAATATTATACAACTACAAAAAGAGTTAGAGGTGCCTTTTCCAGTACATGTTGCAATGCCGCATCTATTAATATCCAAACCAACATCGTTCATCTCTGATTTTTGACAATACACTGGCCTTTGTCGCAAATCAGTCACCCTAATTTCATTAGCACAATATTATGGCAGGACCCAGTAGGGCGCTGCTAATCGGAGAGCGCCCCTTCGAGAATTTTGGGTTAAATCCGTTCAGAATAAGGGTGTTACGACGTGCATATTATTTACTGTTTCAATATTATATCAGCGGTAATGGTTTGGTTGTTTAAATGTTTTTCTTCAAACAAAAGTTCTCGGTTTAAACCTTGTCATGTGATCATCAGCCTGTGTCTTCATTGCTGGATGTAGGCCTTCCCCAAGGCTCGCCACTTCACGCAATCTTTTGCAATATTGGTTGACAACCCCCATCGCCTTCTTTAGTTCATCCGTCCATTTTACTGGGGGTCGTCCCACTCTGCATCATCCCGTACTACACCGCACTTTAAAACATGTTTGAGTTATTCGCGCCACTTTGCACGGACATGTCAAATACAAGTTTTTCGTTTTGTAAATTAGTTTACTGTGGATATTGTTAGTCAAAAGTGGTGTTATTTTGTTTAATAATGTGCTACGTTGTGAATAATTATGGAAAACGATAAATTTGACTCTATACTCGTATATGGGGCAGAAGTTACACTTTATTTTTGTGCGGTTTTCCCGCGCTTTGAACTCCCGTATACCCTTCGTGTTTGGGCGATATTGACATGAATTACTCCTTGAAAAGCATCAAATTCTGCAACACTTGGAATTTGATGATCCCCAACTCGGTTATGAACTCTGTTATGAACATATATTATGTAAATAAATTACGTGTTTAGGGCTGATGTGTTCTGTACAATGTCCTTTAAAGACACTTTAAAAAAAAACATGTTTACTTGATGATATTTTGATTTATAGCGTGCTAAAGCTACTGAGCATATGCTAGACAAGCTTTATAGATTCAAAGTTACGCGAAATCTCACCCCAAATAAATCTAAACCAAATCAACCATCCTTAATTGAGTAAGCCAACACAATAATCACTAAATGCGAGAAAGAATCCAAATCGCTTTATTCCACCCTCGTAATACGTTTGACAAATTTGGCATTCTTCTCGCCTTGTTAATAAGAACTAGTTTAGACTTTTTAATGGCGTGAATATGTTTCTCATCTAGCCAAATGGAAAAAAACTCGGCGTTCTGATATAGCACACTTTGGATAAGAGTGAGATGTGACTAAAATCTTCCTTCGGTTCTTAAGCCGTCAGGGATCTTTCGCAGTGATTAGTGTTGCCTAAATCCTGCTTTTTTGCAAGAGCTCGAGCAAGAACACCGATACATTAATCTAATTACTATATTTTACTCTTATTTCTGTTTTTAATTGTATTGTCTAAATTTTGTTTATAGCACTAAGACTTATGCTGTATAAAGCACAGATAAGGTCATGCGTGGAATACTGTTCTCACCTCTGGGATGGATCCGCTAAGTATCTTACAGATGCTCTCAATGTCCTGCAGAGGCGGGCAATTCGGATAGTGGACGACACCACAGTCTCTAAAACTCTCGAATCACTGCAGCTTCGCCGTGACGATGCCTCTCTGAGCGTGTTCTACAAGCTGTACACGGCAAGTGTTCTGAGGAGCTCCATAACCTTATCCCTTCTTCTATATTCCGCAACCGAACCACACGCACAGGCCAAAATATGCATCCTTGGATTACCCACTATCCCTACACGTACTCATAAATTTGGAGACTCTTACATCTGTCTCACGCTGAAGATGTGGAATGCTCTCCCAGCCAGTGTGTTTCCCCACTCTTATAACCAGGATTTCTTCAAGCGAAGTGTGAAAAAGCATCTTGTTAGGCCGGCATAGTGGTAGAGACTGATGTCGGTCGTGGTGACCGGCGTCAGTTGCTCCCATTCTTGGACCTCGCGACTACTTACCATCAGGTGGGCGTGATGTCACATGTCGTGTTCAGTATATAAAAAATAAAAAAAATGTTTAATATAATAAGCTGTGTTTTATTTTTTTTGGTTCTATTCTCCCGATGGATGATAAATGAGATGATAGGGAAGGCAAAGGGTCTAGCCCATACAGCCAAGTCTGACGTAATATATCTTTCTTTTTAATGAGTTAATGAGGTCATCATCAAATTCCAGATGCTGCAAAATTTGATGCTTTTCTTGAAGTCACTCGTGGCACCATAGCTCAAACACGCCGGGTTATGGGAGTTGACAGCGCGGGAAAACCCCAAAATATTAACTGCAATATGTGCCCCATATTTAAAGTCCAATTTATCGTTTTCCATAATTATTCACATTGTAGCACATTATTAAACAAAACAACACCACTTTTGACCAATAATATCCACAGTAAATTAATTTACAAAACAAAAACTGTCCACCCAAAATGGCGAGAAGGACTTTTTTTTTTTCTTTTTCTTTTTAAATAAATATTAATAATAAGCGCAAAAGTCTCGCAAGACCCAATCGCTGACGTTCTTGCGTCTTGCTCGTGCCATACGCTGGTATAGGCATAACAGTTATTTATTGTGAGTCTTTAATGATTTCTATCTCCTTGCGGAAGAGCTGGACATTGATTTGTTTAATTCCAAGGCTGCAGACATTAGACATCAGTTAACGCTTCGGTATGTTGAATCGGTCAATAGCAGGCATCAATTATAATTATTTGTTTGTTTATAATGTTTAATAGTTTAAGTAACTTGTGTTTCACCTATATTGTTAATATGATGTTTATTTCCTTTGCTTGTTAATTTAATTAATTTATTTGAATTAAAATGAATAAAAAAAAAAAAAAAAACACCTGCTCAGACATTTTGCTTTTGGTATTACGTTAGAAATGAAATAATATTTATCAGAAACATGGTACTGAGATGTAAATTCTTTGACATAATGACTTTGTATATTTCTTTGATTTCACGTTATGGTCTTTTGAAATACTGATTCCCTAGGAACAGTATAAGTTCAATAAGAATAACTTTTACATGTTCCGAGAAAACACTAAGATGTCTGGCATATAGGCTAAAGCAGCTAGTTCATCTGGGATCCTATAATAATGTTTGACTTTAGTTTAGCCGTAAATTGTGGCCGTAAACTTGCCGTGCCGCTAAATTAATATGTACAAAACACATGCCAATTTCAATCTGATATTTACCCCTAATAGGCTAGGCTACCTAACAAGTCTATTAAATTTTGACAGGTAGAAAGAAATTAAAGTTGGGTTCGGAAATTAAATTTATTTGTAAATATGTATCTTTCTACTCTCTCTAACACTTTTACACAGCTACAATTCTGACATAGACTTAGCAAAGTAATATACGCAAGCATTATGTAGCTATCTCAATCTAAAATGGTTCCATAATCGTAAACCCATTATAACGCGGTCGGTTCAAGTTGATTCTGTATTTTCATTGTACATACATTACACATGCTTACTAAGCTTGTGTTTAGTTTAGCTATAAGAGCTGGTTGGTAACACTGTTGGAGTTAAACTATGTTTTATGAGGATGAAACATACTTAAAATTCGATTATTAAAATAATATTATATTATTTTGTAAATTAAAATACTGAACCAAAAGAACGCAGTTCGCACAGAGATTTGCATCCTGTGCCATTAAAAATAGACAATTATATTTTTAAATTTAAAAAGGTATTTTATTACGTGCAAAACTTTTGCAAGCTGTTTTGAGATTGAGAGTGAATTCTCTCCTTTTGCACGGACATGTCAAGTCCTAGTTTTATAAATGTATTTACTGTGGATATTCTTAGTTAAAAGTTGAGTTAATTTGTTAAATAATGTGCTACAGTGTAAATAATTGTTGGAAAACGATAAATTAGACACTAATGTGGGGTATAAGTTTCATCTTATTTTTTGCGGATTTCCCGCGCTGTGAATTCCCGACGTGTTTAGACGATATTGACGAGAATTACTTTATGAAAAGCATCAAATTCTCTAACACTTGGATTTTGTTCATCCCTATCTCAATTATAAACAGTGTTATAAACAAATAATAATAAATTATGTGTTTAAGACTGATGTACAAGTATTCTGTACCATGTCCATTAAAAAAAAATATAAACAAATCTAGCAGTTAGTTTGTTTTCGATGTTGCCCTTTCTTTTTTTGGGTTGACATTAATGGTCATCAAAAACCTATAGGTACATACTTCTTATACATTATCTGTTAACGCTAAAACGTAAGAAAACATTAAACTACTATGAAAAACCTCCTTTATGTCATATTATTAATAAATCTAACTTAACTTTTACCAACGCATATAAAACGTAGTAGGTAGGTAGGTATACCTAAGTAATAACTCAATCGCAAAGGGCATAAGAAAAACAAAATAGGCATGAAATATTTGTAAATTATAATAAAAAACACACTTGTTAAAACATAACAAGTCTCAGTTATTCACATTAGTCAATTTATGTGTTGTTAAATATAATTAAAATCGCTTATTACGCCGGTGAATAATGGCCGCTATTAGGGAAGGAATGTCTGTCGCGCGCCATCTAGTAGCGAGTAGCGAAATTAAGGCATTTTTTGTAGAAGTTTATTTAAACTTTCGCTTATAATCATAACAGTTGTTTTATAATGAAACGGGAACGCGATTTTCTCTACGCCGAAGTTTCGGTCAAGTTGCATTGACCAGTCGACCCGTGACCACGGTTAATGCAACTTGACCGAAACGTCGGTAAAAGTACAAATGTTTGAGGTAAATAAAAAGTTAAAGGAAAGTATCATCACGACCGTATCCCGGCTCTATAGATTAATGTGTTGTTTTTGCGAATGTTAAGCATATCATGGACGGTGTATTTGTCTTCTGGAACACACTCAGACTAGTCCAGGAGACAGAGCACATTTATCTAGGTAAAAGAAAAAAATGTGAGAATAAAGATTTTTTTTTATTATTTATTGTTTCGAACCAACAATTCCATCCTGGAGGAACTGGGAATAAGACAGCCATAAATCCATTCAGCGCCTGGTAATTCAGGAAAGTCGATGACAAGAGAATGAATGGGAGGTCTTCGATGAGATGGACTGACCATGTTAAAATAGCAATGGATCACCCCCTACATCAGTGCGCCAGGAAGACTGCAGTTCGAGATGAGTGTTTTAAAGGAGAGGAAATTGTTAAGCGTACCCAGTGTCAGTACACTCAAGTGATGACCACGACCACTCTGCCAAGAGTGTACCGACTAAGCTTAATCACGGTCAGAAATCATTCTTTTTTTTTAAAGATTCACTTGCCGGTAACTGAATTATTCCTTAGTAGCATTAGGTCACTTGAATGCAAAAAAATGTAAGAAAGGATTCAGTTACCGGCCCTTGGCTAGTGTTGACCAAAGCAAGACCACGATTGGCTAAGCCTTGGTATTGGGCTCTGGTCACTGCTGGTGTACCCGCAATCTTAGAACCATCTAGGATTGTGCGGAGCGATGGCAAGAGACCCGACGGAATGACTGTTAGGCCGTGGAAACTTGGCAGGCCTCTGGTGTGGAATCTATATATTTTATTTATTTAAATACTTTATTGCACTTAAAAACCTTGTACATAGGCGAGCTATAACGCCATAAAGCATTCATCACCAGCTAACCTTGGGGATCATGTAAGGATGGAATGTGTGTAGACACATTAGCTCCATCTCATATCCAGGCGCGGGGAGAGCGCCGTTTTCTGAGGAGAACCTCAAATTGCGCAAATACGCCAACATTGGTACAGACAGGAAGGCTGGAAATTATTTCTGCCAACGTATTAGCCTCGCTATACAGAGGGGAAAATGTTGCCAGTCTCCTTGGGACTATCTCGGATGGGACGTCTCCAGAGGATATTTTTTATTTATAGTTTAGTTTATTTTTAATTTTATTATTTAGGTAGCTTTTATGTAATGTTCTATTAATAAATAAATAGAATAAATAATTGCCAGCCTTCCTGTCTCCAGACCTTTCCGTCACCAGTTGGACAACAATATACTCATAACTCAAACAAATAAAACCATACCCATTTATTAATCCATTAGGAAAAAAAATGAATTAAAATAATATATATATCCACTACAATAATGGATTTGTCACTTATTGTAGGTAATTCTAATAATGCTGTAGCTAAATTCTGTTTAAATTATTTATTTATTTGTACAATTTCACAGCATAACTAACTTACTTATATCTAATTAACATTATGAAATTTTATTTTGTTACCAAAAGTTATCAGTAACTCTTGTTTCAAGCGGTGTAATTTTTTATAAATATCACAATGGCAAACTTACAATATGAATTCTCTTTAAAAATTAAAAATACACTTTTTTTTTGTTATCTTCTCCCGATGGATGATGAATGAGATGATAGGGAAGGCAAAGGGTCTAGCCCATACAGCCAAGTCTGACGTAATATATCTTTCTTATTCATGAGGAAATGAGGTCATCATCAAATTCCAGATGCTGCAGAATTTGATGCTTTTCTTGGAGTTACTCGCGGCACCATAGCTCAATCACGTCGGGTAAAATATGGGAGTTGACAGCGCGAGAAAACCGCAAAAAATAAACTGCAACTTGTGCCCCATATTTAAAGTCCAATTTATCGTTTTCCATAACTATAAATATTGTAGAACATTATTAAACAAAACAACACCACTTTTGACCAATAATATCCACAATAAATTTATTTACAAAACAAAAACTTGCACTTGACATGTCTACTCAAAATAGCGCGAAGAACTCTTAAACTTTTTTTTTTGTTCTCTTACGATAATAGGAAAGGCAAAGGGTCTAGCCCATACAGCCAAGTCTGACGTAATATATCTTTCCTTTTTATGAGTTAATGAGGTCACCATCAAATTCCAGATGCTACAGAATTGGATGCTTTTCTTGTTTTGATGGCTTTTTAATGCATCTTCTGCGATTGTTTTATTTATTTGATCGTAATACGTGAGTCTTGGTCTGCCAGGGCCTCTTTTACCCACCTTTTGCATTGTACTTGCCTTTCATTATTTTTATCCCTATGCTTTCTTTCATGCATTTTCTTTATCATTTCATTATTCATTATTTCATGCATCTTTTTGCATATTTCGTCATTACGTATGCGGTCCGCATATCCGACGCTACGACCTCATTTCCACTGCATTTCTACTCTCATGCGTATTCTGATATATTCACGTCTTGCTTCCATACATAAGTGTTGGTACCAGCATGGTATTGTGTATGGCGAATCGAGCTTTGTCACTGACATTTCGACTCGCGATCAGTGATCTCAGGGCACCGTTGACACTATTTCCCGCGTTCACTGTTCTTTCAACATCCCTATCATACTTCCCATCCGCAGTGAAAACACTGCCCTATTATGCCCTATATAATGTAGTTACAATTAGTTTGCAATGTTGATTATTGTACTCGTTTAACCCTCCTAACGATTGCGGCTAAAGAAACATAGTATAATCATTAGACACTAACAAAAACAATTTACAAAATTAAAAATTAATTCGACAAACACCAACCGTTTACGCCTAATAGATTTTTAAACATAATATTAGTATCATCATCACGACCGTTTCCCTTCCGGGGTGGTCAGAAACCACGCTTATGAATAAGCGGACTCACATTTAGCCAACTTTACTATAGGCCAATCATGACAAGTGTCAAGCTCGTCGATGTTTCCAGCGTACCAAACTTGAGAAATGTCAAAAATAAATTAAATATTCGAAAATTAAGGTATCGAACCCGGTACCTCCGAGTCTAAATCCACGGACTTAACCGCTAGACCATGGAGGCAGTTGAATATAGCAACATACATAATGAATAATAAAAATAAAATTAAATACACCTATAACAAAAAATACATGGGCTTTCTTGCGCTAGAAGTTCTGGTCGCAATTCTCGTCACGCAGTTCTCAACGATATCATACGAAGGGCTTTTGTCACTGCTGGAGTACCCGCAATCTTAGAACCATATGGGATTGTGTGGAGCGATGGCAAGAGACCCGACGGAATGACTGTTGGGCCGTGGAAACTTGGCAGGTCTCTGGTGTGACTCTGGTCTCACATCCAGGCGACCTCGTCAGGCGCGGGAAGTGCGGCGTTTTCTGCGGAGAACCTCAAATACGCCAACCTTGGTATCGGTTACGAATTTGCGCCGTTTGGGCTCGAGACGATAGGCCCATGGGGACCGTCAACGAGGCGCTTGGCCAAGGAGTTGTCCAAACGGCTAACGGAAAAGTCTGGAGACAGGAAAGCTGGCAATTATTTCTGCCAGCGTATTAGCTTAGCTATACAGAGGGGAAATGTTGCCAGTCTTCTTGGGACTATGACTGAAGGGTCGTCTCTAGAGGACATTTTTTACTTATAGTTTATTTTTTATTAGGTTTAGTTTATATTTATTTTAATTTTTAGTTTTAAATAAAAAAGGGAGGCCTCCTTTTCTTAAACCAGCCTATTGTCGGTCGCAAGCTCGAGACACCATTCTTCTCAAATCTTACCCACGCACGATAGACCCGGCACCCGCACGGTGAATCCATGGAATGTTTAGAAATTTGTCTTCTCTCTTACGTTAAGCCGTCGGTCCCATTCACTAATACCAACTTGTGGAATCGTTAATAAATTGTCAAAAAAAAATGACATCAGATCATCGTCAACCCGTCTGGCCAGCGTATCGAGTGTAGATCAAATTCTCCAGATATATATTCTGGAAGGCCTATCTCCAACAGTGAAGGTCTAGGACGCTGGGTCCTAGAAGCTGTAATGATGACGCGGTCAAACGGTTAAAAATGAGTTACTACCTAAAAGTTCAACGCCGTCTACGTTAAGCAAACCAAAAAAAAAAAACAGGATTTGTGGAAAACAAATCATGACTTTTGCAACACAATAACGCACCTGCTCACATTTGATTGCTAATTCGTTTTTTTTTTTTGGCAAAAATAATACTGTAATCATCTTCATTTTCGCCAGACATGGCTTCAATTGACTTTTTTCTATTTCCAAAAATAAAGAGGACATTTAGAAGGTTTATTTATTAATTATAAAACATTACATGGCTTAACAGTAAAGCCCAATTAACCATGCAGTCAATCTTATAAATAATACATACATTTTTATTTATGTATTAGTATGTAAATTGTATGTAGATATTAGTATGTATATATTTATATTACAATTATATTTCTGTTTTATTTAAATTTCATCTAATTTTTAATTGCACCTACCACCTACCCTGTCTAAATGTCCTAAAGGTTTGGCTGTCAGAGAATGCCTAGCGGCATTAAGTCCGCCTTTGTACATAGTGCAATAAAGTTTAAAAAAAAAAAAAAAAAAAAAAAAACATTTTTATTAAAAATGGATTGTCAATATAACTATATATTTTTTAATTTTCTATTTTCTAAGGACGCTAAATCTTTAATACGCGACATAAGCGTTGCCATCCGAGCGTAGAGTAGGGAATATCTTATTCAGAGGATCAGTGTTGCCATCCAACGAGGCAACGTCGCCGGAGTCCTCGGAACATTGGGTTCATCTTCTCCTGGATTCGATGACATGTAGATTATAATCAAGATATTTGTAAGTATTTAGTTTTTATATTAATTAGGTTTATCTTTTAGTTAAAAATACATATCCTTCATAATCCTTGTTAGTCAATTTGGCACAGCAGTAAAGTGTACTCATTGCTTTGCGACTCTGAAAATTTTCTATACAAATAATAATATTTATAAAGCTGTCAAGTTAACAATAGTTATACACAGTATACAATTAATATAAAAAGAAAGAAAAGACAAATAAATAATAATAATAAAATAAAATCAAAATTCAACCCTAATAAAATCAATGAAATACTTAATAGAGTTAATATAGGTTCGATTCCTGGACACAATAATATTTATTCATTGAAATAAATAAATTTAATTAATATTTAATTTATTTGTGATATATCTCGAGTTTGGTACGCTGGAGACATCGACGAGCTTGGCACTTGTCATGACTGGCCTTTAGTAAAGTTGGCTAAATGTGCATCCGCTTCTTTATAAGCGTGGTTTCTGACCACCCGAAAGGTCGTGATGATGATACTTTCACATTGTTATAGGCTAGCTGGCTGGAGGCTGTAAAAAAACTTATAAACTTGTCTCTTGAAGTCTGTTTGTTGCGTGTCGGATGGAGACCGGACTTACCATCAGGTAGGCTCTAAATCACATGTCGTGCTAGTATGAAAAAAACTTTTACAATGACAAGTCAATTTTCATATGCAGACTGATCGTGGTAATTTGTCCAGTCTGCTGGGTCGGGGAAGTACCCACCGTTCGTGCCGATAGACCCAGTAAAGTGTATCCACACATTTCGGGATCAGGCTCGAATTGCCGTCATGTCAAGCCGGCATAGTGTTAGGTACTGATGTCAGTCGTGAGTGTCTGATTGCAGTTGCTAACATTCATGGATCTCGCTCCCCACTTACCGTCAGGTGAGCGCAAGGTGACATGTGCTAGTTTAAAAAAAAACCCAACTAGTAAGTCAATAGACTAAAAGAAGTAAAGTATCATCACGACCGTTTCCCTTTCGGGGTGGTCACAAACCACGCTTATAAATAAGCGGATTCACATTCAGCCAACTTTACTATAGGCCAATCATGACAAGTGGCAAGCTCGTCGATGTCTCCAGCGTACCAAACTCGAGAAATATCACAAATAAATTAAATATTAATTAAATGTAATTATTTACATTAATAAATATTTTTGTGTCCCGACCATAATCGAACCCGGTACCTCCGAGTCTAAATCCACGGACGTAACCGCTAGACCACGGAGGCAGTCAATAGACTACATTTGTCAAAAATTAAACAGTTGTGCAAGCGAGAGTTAAACACAAAAATATTTAGTTAAAGAAATTTTATTAAAATTAGAATGCAAACCGCGTGCATTGCAAGATGGCCCCTTCTTTTGTTTCAAGCGGGTCTTTTATAAAAATAAATAAAAGTATAAACTAAGATCTAGACTGGGGGTTTGTATGGTAATGCGGTTGGGGTAATAAGGCCGAGTCACGCGATCTCCTCACGCAATGTTACATACAAACGTATGTATATGTATATATAGTTAGTATCCAAGCCGGTTTGTACATAGATCTTTGATGTTAAAACTAGATGCAGGGTTAATTTTATTTATTTATTTAAAAAACTTTATTGCACAAAGTACAAAGGCGGACTTAATACCCGAAGACATTCTCTGACAGCCGCCAAACCTTAGGGACAAATTTGAACAATTATAGGTGCAATCATAGAAATAATAATAATACTATAATTATTAAAGTTAATTTAATAGGATTAATATATACTTACATCATATATATCATTAATTAGTTAAAAGTATTTCTATCTGCAAGCGCTTAATGTTTTGCAATATTGTTTGCGACCGGAAGTGCAGGGTGTCCAGAGATCCAGGCGTCCCAGAGACCCTTGTTCAGGCCCCTGATTGAAACTCATGTATAACTGTTTGAAAATAAAGATTATTTGATTTGATTTGATCATAATATCAATATACTAAATAGTAATAATACACATTATAATACATAAACATACATATATACTACTTACTAACGCTGTCATGAGCTATTTAAGAAGTGTGAATACACTAGTTTTCTAAAAAATGACCTGGTAGTTGCTTGCCGTATGATGACAGGAAGATCGTTCCATAAATTAGTAGCAACTACTACGAAAGAGTTAGAGACAAATGCAGTATGTTGTGAGGAACAGATAGAAGGGAGTTGTGAGAAGAGCGAAGAGATTTGTCATGGAAATAAGAGAGATAGGCGAAATTGTCCTTAAGGTATTTCGGTGTCGCAGGCTCATTCAAAACCGAGAACAGAAGAAAGTTAAGTTAACAGAGTCATTTTTTTACTCACAGTAGACATCTAGAACACAGAGTCATACAAGGAGTTGTCCAAACGACTATCTCTGAAGGGTCGTCTCTAGGGGACATTTTTACTTATAGTTTAATTTCTTATTAGTTTTCCATTACAGCCCCTAGAACACAACGTCCTAGACCTCCACTGTTAGAGATGGGCCTTCCGGAACATATATACGGAGAATTTAGCTTACCCTAGCAATGCTGATCAGACGGGTTGGCGAGAGTCTGATGTCAGTTTTAATGACAATTTGTTAACGATTACACAAGTTGATATTAATGGAACATGCCACTTGTCATGATTGATGTCTCCAGCGTACCAAACTCGAGAAATATCACAAATAAATTAAATATTAATTAAATTTATTTTTTGACATTAATAAATATTTTTGTGTCCCGACCAGGAATCAAACCCGGTACCTCCGAGTCTAAATCCATAGACCTAACCGCTAGACCACGGCGGCAGTTGTACATACTCGTATATGTACACAATAACACATATACTACACACTATATTGGCTACTATATACTACATATAATATATACTTATATACGTTGTGAGTAGCTCTTTAGGTAATACAATCTCTCTTACCACTGATTGTCCTTTAATAAATAAATATTAAATTAAATTACAATATTTTTTTGCTTCACTTTTACAGTGTCGTTCGGCAATCTATTGTTTTTAGTCTAAGAAGCCTATTGGAATCTTTTTATACTTAAAAGCTGTGTTTTCCATGCCTGTCCAAGGTTGTTCTGTTTCTGTTAGGAAAAATATTTGTATTCAAATGACCAATGACATTTTATATTACTACCTAGATAGTGTTATTTACCTAATTTTAGGTTAGGTATTAAATTAATTATATATTTAATTTAATATTTTTTTGTTATATAAATTATTATTATTTGATTGTATGTTTTATAGGTTTTTTTTATATTTTTTATTTTATTGTGTAAATTTAGATTATGTTGATTTGTTTTTAATTTTTTGCATGTTTCTTGTCTATTTTCCCCTTATTTTGTTTGTAGTACTTAAGTAGCTTGCTCGAGTACCTATATATTTTTCAATGTTGTGTGCACTACTCAAGAATTACAGTCTGGTTCTTTAATTCAGTGATAGAAATGTAAAGTGTAAATGATTGTAACTTGTTTGTTGCACCATAAATAAATAAATATTTATAAATTATTTATTAATAATAATAAAATGACAATATTCGACTCTACTGGGACAGAACGATAATAACTGACAAAACAGTACTTTACAACCGACCTGGCATTACTTTGATAAACAAAGAAAATAAAACAGCATATTTAATAGACATAGCCGTAATAACCTAATAACTACACATACAGAAAAAAAAACTAAATACAGAGACCTTGCAATAGAGCTTAAATCCCTCAAATTAGAAAAAGTAACAACTATTACCCATATTATTATCTCCTCCTCCTTGCGTCGTTTTCCTCAATGTTGAGGGTCGTGACCCCCTCCTCGGATCACTTTGTCCCGGACTATGCTGCGCCATCCGGGTCTGCTCACGGCGGCGTGCAGGGCCTCGTGGACTTGGATGTGAAGTGTGGTCCGGATCTGGTCTGACCAGCGTGTCGGGCTCCGGCCACGGGGTCTCTTGCCTTATATTAGTATCTACGACCGGAGTAATACCCAAAACATTACTTGACAGCCTTAAAACTATTCACGTAGACCAGCACACATATAGACAATTGCAAAAAGCTACAATCCTTAATACTTGCCGTATAGTCAGAAAGTTTGGAGTTACAGAAGCATCATGCTCACTTGGCCGAGGCCCGTGAACATCATTTGGTTAACCGGTTAAATACCGAGATTCTTCAAGAATACACATTACATAATAATAATAAATTATTTATTGTACAGAACCAAAAATAGTGCAGGTACAAAGGCGAGCTTAATGTGTTGAAATAAGGTTCTTAGTAATCCTCAAGTATCCGTCGTAAAAAAGATCGCGAATGTCATTCTGACAATCGGATCTTGTTGATTTCCAAAAGTCAATATCTAAAGATGTATTTTTATTTTAATATAATTTTATTTACATTTTAACGAGTTATTTTGATGTTGAGAAGCCCCCATCTCCAATAGGTTATGGGCCGATGCTATTCTGCATAATATTTCAGGAAAATATTTCATAATTTCTAAAATTTTTACAAATTTTGTTTGAAATGGCAGAAACACCCAATTCAGGTTTGTCCGTTCCTTCTCCTTATGTTATTAACAATTCTCATGCTAATATTGAGAAATTGGAGGGTGCCAAAAACTATAGTACTTGGAAATTTCAAATGAAGATAGTACTATTAGACTGCGGCTTATGGGAATACATCGATCTGTCATATGGCGATTTATTTGATGTTACGAGAGACCAAAGAACCTACGCAAAGATTTGTTTGTGCGTTCATAAGGTGTGTTACCCTCATGTGAGGAATTGTAAAACTGCACATGAAGCCTGGATAAATTTACAAAAAGCCTATGAAAGTCCTGGTTTAAGCCGGCGTTTGCATTTAAGGAAACGACTTTCACATATCCAATATAATGAATTTAATTCCATGGATTTATATTTAGGGGCAATTTTATCTTTATGTCAAGAACTTGCCGACATTGACTGTATCATCGATGATGAGGAAATGGCTGAGTATATGCTCATTGGTTTGCCTGATGAATTTGATGCTTTAGTAATGGCGATTGAAGGATCTCAAACAAAGTTGACGAGTGAATTTGTTAAGTCGCGACTATTACAAAATGATGTTAGAAGACATGATTGTATTGAACGAGACGATGGAAAAGCACTGAATGCAAATATTGCTAATAAGTTTGTTCCTATCTGTCACCATTGTAACAGGGAAGGTCATATTAAACCTTTATGCCCAGAGTTAAAAGTGGATAAAAATAAGTTCAAGAAGAATAGGCATAGACGACATTCTTCACCTCTTCCTTCTACATCTAAGCAAAATTCAGGTGCTCATTCTAAAAAGAAAGGTAGCAATTTAAATTATACAACCCACAATAGTTTGGTTAGTACTCTTAGTAATAATAGTTCTTGGTTAATAGACTCTGGTTGTACGACTCATATGTCATATCGTAACGATTGGTTTAATATTTTTTCTAGTGTTCATAATAAAGCCGAAATAACTGTAGCTAATAATAATAAGTTATATAGTCAAGGTATAGGCGATATTAAAGTCACACTTAAGAACAATGTTTCTAAAACCATTTCTGACGTTTTATATGTACCGGATTTAACCGCTAATTTACTATCTGTTAATAAAATGACTAAACTAGGTTATATTTTAGTTTTTGATGACAAGAAATGTAGCGTTTATGATAAGTCAGATGTAAATGTAATTGGGGCTTGTCAGTTCACAGCCTCTAACTCTGGTGGCGTTTACAAATTAGATCTCAAAAACGTTTTAAAATCGAGCGTACTGGAGCAACCCACAGCACATTGTAGCAGTGGCAGTGATAATACTGCTTTGGTATCTTCAGATCTCGAACTATGGCACCGACGATTAGGACATTTAAGCATGAAAGGTATGTTAATGCTACGAGACAGTTTATGTACTGGTATTTCGTTTCCTAACGGTTCGTTGTCTCCTTGTGTTTCCTGTATTGAAGGAAAACAACAAAATAAGGTATTTCCCAAAGGCAAAGCCAAACGTGCAACTGAAAAGTTACAATTAATCCACTCGGATTTATGTGGACCTATGTCCGAAACCAGTTGGGGAAATATGCGTTATTTTATTACTTTTACTGACGATTTTTCTAGAAAAACATTTGTTTATTTTCTTAATAGGAAAGATCAGGTTAGTGTATTGAAATGTTTTATTAATTTTAAAAATTTGGTTGAAAATCAAACTAATTTAAAAATTAAATGCATCAGAAGCGATAACGGTACAGAGTATTGCAATAAAAGTTTCAGTAACTTTCTTAAGAAGTATGGTATAATCCATGAAACAACTGTACCACACACGCCTCAGCAAAATGGTGTTGCTGAACGTCTGAATAGGACAATTATGGAAAAGGCGCGTTGTATGCTTCAAGATGCTGGTTTAGGTAAAAAGTATTGGGCGGAAGCTGTTTCTACCGCCGTGTATCTAAAAAATATTTCACCTACTGCTGCTATCGTGGATTCTATTCCAGAGGAAGTCTGGACTGGATCAAAAATTGACTTGAGTCATTTAAAAGTTTTTGGTTCAAAAGCATATGCTTTGACTCCACGACAACAACGTAAAAAGTTAGATCCTAAATCTAAACTGTATATAATGGTAGGTTATTGTAAAAATACTAAAGGTTATCGATTAACTGATCCTTCAGATGGCAGTTTAATTAAAGCTAGATCTGTTATTTTCATAGAAAATAAAAGGGATGTTGAACCTGTACATATTAATGATAATGATGTTATTACTGATAGTATTTCTATTAATGTAAATACTAATGTAAATAATAATTCTAATCGTGCAGTAATTCCATCTTCTTCTTTAGTTAATCCTGACCATGATACACAAAATAATGTACAAATTATTGATAGCGATAATGTACAAAATAATGAGGATGATAATTTACAGATGAATGAATCAGTTGATGAAGGTGACATGCAGAGCAATGACCTTACATCTCCTGTCAACGATGAGCAATCATCATCATCAAATTTACCCCAGAGACCACAGAGAGAACGACGTTTACCCACATGGCTAAAGGATTATGAACTTAATTTCTATTCCGAAAACTTACCTAGAAATTATAAAGAGGTAACCACTTCAATTAATAGTGAAGGATGGATGGAAGCCATGAAGGTCGAGTTCGATTCTCTCATAACTCATAAGGTTTGGGAATTAGTAGATCGTCCGAAAAATACTAATATTGTGAAATGCAAATGGGTTTTCAAAGAGAAAACTGATGCAGATGGTAATTTTTGCAAATATAAAGCTCGTCTTGTTGCCAGAGGTTATTCACAAAAATATGGTATTGACTACGATGAAACATTTGCACCTGTAGTTCGACATTCTACTTTACGCACATTGTTTGCATTAGGAGTAGAACATGACATGGATATTGAACATGTTGATGTTAGTACCGCCTTCCTAAATGGTGATTTATGTGAAACCATTTATATGGAGCAACCTACCGGTTTTGAGGTTGAGGGGAAGCATAAAGTTTGTTTACTCAAAAAGAGTATCTATGGCCTTAAGCAAGCCAGTCGTGCTTGGAATTTAAAGGTACATAATGTTTTGATAAATATTGATTTTAAACAATCACAATGTGAGAAATGTGTTTATTACAAAAATATTAATGATAAGAAAATTATTATAGCTTTATATGTTGATGATTTCTTTATTTTTTGTAATGACATTTTATTAAAAACTGAATTAATCAATATTTTGAAGAGAAATTTTAAAATTCAACTTCTTGGGCCTGTTAAACATTGTTTAGGTATTAAAGTGGATAGAAATGTTGAAACTGGTGTTTTAAAGCTTTCACAAACTGAATATATTAGGAATTTATTAAATAAGTTTGAGATGGCGCAATGTAATCCAGTATCCACTCCAATGCAAGTTAATCTTCAATTAAATAAAGCGTCACAATGTGACGACACATATCCGTATAGGGAATTAATAGGCAGCTTAATGTACTTAGCTGTTTGTACCAGACCGGATATATCTTTTGCTTGTAGCAAATTAAGCCAGTTTAATTCATGTTTTGATAAAACACACTGGGTAGCTGCAAAACATGTGCTAAGATATTTAGCTGGGACCATGAATTATGGTTTATTATTTAAAAAGGGAGATAGTCATTTTGATATATTTGCTGATGCTGATTGGGCCGGCGATATTGTTGACAGAAAATCGTATTCAGGTATTGTTGTTAAATACGGCGATTGTACTATTAATTGGGAATCGCGTAAACAAGGCGTTGTGGCTTGTTCCAGTACCGAAGCTGAATATTATTGTTTAGGTAATGCGGTTAAGGAAGCTAAATTTATTATTAATTTACTTTCTGAGATTTCTGTTGTACAAACTCCAATTACAATTTACAATGACAATCAGAGTGCCCATAAAATAATTAAAAACTCACAAACGCATAGACGTACTAAACATATTGATATTTGCCATCACTTTGTAAGAGATGCTGTAAATGAAGGTTTAGTTAATATTCAATATAAAGCAAGTCAAGAATTAGTTGCTGATGTCTTAACTAAAGCTTTACCTAAAGTTAAACATATTTATTTTGTTAACGAATTAGGATTATCTGATACCATAGTGTAATTATATATTTTTTTGTTTAATAGGTAATCTTAATTTAATTTAATGTTAATAATTTTATTGTAGTATGTTTTGTTTAATTTAGGTTTAGTTCTTGAATTCTTTATATTTTGTTTTATTACACAGGTACTTGAGTAAGGGGAAGTGTTGAAATAAGGTTCTTAGTAATCCTCAAGTATCCGTCGTAAAAAAGATCGCGAATGTCATTCTGACAATCGGATCTTGTTGATTTCCAAAAGTCAATATCTAAAGATGTATTTTTATTTTAATATAATTTTATTTACATTTTAACGAGTTATTTTGATGTTGAGAAGCCCCCATCTCCAATATAATGCTATAAATGCATTTTCTACCAACTAACCTTTGTGAATGGGGAGCCATTATAAGCGGGTGCAGAAATACTATTGTGATCAACAATAATGAAATATAAATACATACCAATTAAATATACATACCCTACATATTAAATATATATATACATTAATAATAATTACATATCTAATGTACATAGTAGAAAGTTATGGTAAGTTATTCTGTTTATGGTGTAAAAAAATATTGCACTTGAAATTATTGGTTTTCTATTATTTTTTTTTATATACTGAGCACGACATGTGCACCGCGCCCACCTGATGGTAAGCGGTACGCGAGGTCCAAGAATGGGAGCAACTGACGCCAGCCTCAGACGACCGACATCAGTCCCTACCACTATGCCGGCCTATAAAGATGCTTTTTCACACTTCGTTTGAAGGACTCCAGGTTATAGGAATGGGGAAACACACTGGCTGGGAGAGCATTCCACATCTTCAGCGTGCGACAGATGTAAGAGTCTCCAAATTTGTATGTACGCGTAGTAGTGGCTACGGTATGTGGATACATATTTTGGCCTGTTCGAGTGGTTCGGTTGTGGAATAGAGAAGAAGGGATAAGGTTGTGGAGCTCTTCAGAAGATTCACCGTTGTTTTACGCTTTTGCGTACCTCTCTCTTGCACAGTCCAATATTTTTAGATATTGTTTGGGTCTGGGTGTACTCCTGGGGGATTTAGTTCAAGGAACATAACGCAAGAACAAGCGGTATTGCAATATTATAAGTTAGTATTAATAATAATGTATATTTTGTAAATAATAAATATTATTCGAATAAATGAAAATGATTTAGAAGAACCTACTAATCTAGAACAAGACAACTAATTTAGACTAATCTACCCAAGATGTGTAAGTGAATATTACAGCAGAAACTGCCACATAATGTGCATTAGAGTATATAATAAAATTCCTAGACAGATACGAGAGTTACCTATAAAACGTTTTACTATTGAGTTAAAGAAATTTCTTATTGACAACTGTTTTTACTCAATAAAATATTTTTTAGCATGCTAATTTTGACATTAACATTGTATTCCAATGAATTGACAAAAACAATATTAAATATATACTATATACAAATAAATATCTATTGACATAATCATATTGTATGCCCATAATATAAATAATTAGAATAAGCAATCTATACAATAAAGAGTTTTGAAATTTGAAGCGTAACTCCATACAAGAAAAGTGTTCCAGTTTTAACAGCGCTACTACTGGTTCCCACCGAACTAGAATTGGCGGCAAATTTTATAATTCTTTATTTGTTTTTTTTTTTACTTTTTGTTAATTAGTGCATCCTCAATAATTGATCAATTTATTAATTTCGATAGTTACTATGAAAAAGATTATATTTTGTTTCGATTTGGTTTGACAAATTAGGCTAAAAAAAAACTTTACTAAAATATATATTAAATAATATCGATGAAATAATAAATATAAATAACAAAATTGGTTAATTAACTGCCTCCATGGTCTAGCGGTTAAGTCCGTCGGAGGTACCGGGTTCGTTTCCATATTTAATGAGTTTGGTACGCTGGAGACATCGACGTTGAGTTGGCTAAATGTGAATCCCGAAAGGGAAACGGTCGTGATGATACTAAAATAGGTTAAATACGTAGAAATAATAACCTTCAAAAAAGATATAATGGCAACCCTGGATATTTCCCAATGCGAGAACCAGTGCAATGTATGCAAGTGAATAGTCCTTAATATAACAGAAGGCATAAGACCACAAAACTATACAACTATTATAAAAAGCTTTATTTTGAAAAAAATAGTTTTAAATCTGTTTATCGTCTAGTTATTATCACATTTCAAACTAAATCAAATTAGTTTATATCCTGTGGTTCGCTTGAAACAACTTGGATACAGTCAGAACTAATAAAATCAATACAATCATTAAAACATATGTACTAAACAAAGTGGTAATAATGGTTGGACCGTAAACAGGCAATAATACATATTTATGTATGTTATGCATAACATTATTGCTACAAGCAAGTAAAACTAACTAACTTAGAAACTACTTAAATAAGATCGTGGCTGTAAAGAGGCCGTGTCAATTTACATTCTAAATACTTAATAATTATACAGAAATAACATACAGATGTCAAATAATTAATAAATTTATAATAAAAACAAATAAGCATCTCCTCGTCAAGCCGTCTTGCCGGCGTGGCGAGTGTAGGCCAAATTCTCTGTCTATGTTCTGGAAGGCCCATCTCCAGCAGTGGAGGTCTGGGACGCTGTAATGAAGCATAGGATTATTATGATATTAGTGAGTGAAAATCAGTTAATCATTATATAATATAGAAATAATAGGAAAAAAAGGGAAGATATGCATAGCTTTAGATCGATGAGATAATCAGGTATACTATTATGTTAAATTTAAATTATTATTTGATGACAGAATGTAATGAAACAACAACTCAATTGCCAACAAAGACCATTTACTCGATTCAACACTTAATTCATTTAGAAACAACCAATTCTCCCAGCTCCCAATTAATAAGACACGACCAGAACAAGATATATTTAATTTTATAGTGTATTTAGTACCACGTGTCATGTGAATAAATATTATTAGTTTGAGTTTCAAGTCCTAGGCTTAATTCTCATACTGTTTGGCTTCATGCGCCGTCTCATTATATATTCGAAGATACATATTTATTCGAAGTAGGTAATTCGATACAAAAATATTAAAATAAAATTGACTAAAAACTTATTATAAATAAAACTAAAACTAAAAATACCTATGAAATTAAAGCTATTCTACAAAATAAACTAAAGGCTTACCACCAGGGAGGGTACCTAAAACGCAAACATATTCTGTTTTAGGTAGTTATGGCATTTGGGATCGCCACACTCTTGGAAAATTCGTTTACCCAGCTCTTTTATGAATTTGTGGGTATCAAGAGAATATACCCCCATTGTTTCAACCCCAAATGCCACAAAGTTATAATTTTGTTTAATGCTATTGTATTTGATATGCTTTCTAAATTCGGCTGTATGAGCAGCCGAACCGGCCTTTTTTGATGTAGAGGAAATGTGGCAAGCAAACAGGTGGCATCCCAAACAAGACATCTTCCCTCACTCCATGGTACAAGAGACATACCATCCGGCCTTTTACCATCACTACGTGAAAGTCCTGATGGTTCAAGGACGGACGGGATTTTAGCAGACCACAAAGTTCTCTTTATAAACATATTATTTTCTCTTTTCGAAGATTAAAGTGCATTTGTTTACAATCTATGTTACTCATCAAAATGATTCATTAATTATTCAGGCACCCTTGATTGACCTCAGAAATCAATCCATCAAACATAAGGTTAGAATAAACGATCAAACGCCTCGCATTCATTGACTTATATATGTTTGTGAAGAAGGGACACAGAATGGTTGGTTGGTAGAAGTTGGCCCCAAAAAAATTTGCAAGGCTTTTTTATCGCGGCGAACGAATGCCTTCACTCCGTAGCCACGACTCAGACTTAGCTGTTAAGGCACGCTGGGTCAACAGTGAAAGAGAGACGGTTTAGAGGGTTTTAGTAAGCCCAACTTAACAGAATATGGGGTGACAGCAACATATCCTGAAAGACAAAAATTCACATCGTGAGAACACTTGTCTTCTCCATTTTTCTGTACGGTTCGGAGACATGGACCATAGAAGCCGCGGATAGAGCGAGGATTGATGCGTTTGAGATGTGATGCTGGCGTCGTTTGCTCAGAATCCCTTGGACCGCACGACGTACTAACATTTCTGTGCTCGAAGAGCTTAAGCTGACCAGGGAGCAAAGACTCTCTACCATCTGCTTTGCCCGAATTCTGCAATACTTTGGCCACATTGCAAGAAGAGAAGACGATAATCTAGAAAAACTTCTAATCACGGGCAAGGTAGACGGTAAAAGAACAAGAGAAAGAAGCCCCAAGCGATGGTCCAGTCAGGTGACTGACCACCTGAACATTCCTGTACACCAGGCCATCCACTACGCCGAGGACCAAAACCGTTGTAGACGGCTGGTGGATGAGCTGCGACTGCGACGGAGTCACGATCCCCATCAGTGGGGTACCGACTAAGGAGGAGAGGAGTCCGTAGACGCCTAGAACGATGGATACTTCCCCGCCCCGGTAGACTAAATTAAATTAACACCATCAGTCCGCCTAACTAATATATATTTTTTTATTATTGGCATCAAATTAATCCTTGTTTTTTTATTATAATGTTGAATATTCAACTTTACTTCATCAAGTTAAAGTACGTTAAGTAAGTTGTCTACGCATTTTACAAAGTTCGGCGTTCGACTTGAAAACAAAGCGCACTGTTTCTTGATGCATTTTGCTTAGATTTAATGAAAACGCAAGTCGAAATACTTTCAAAGCGAAATAAAGTAACAAAAGCGCTTACTGAAACAAGTCAATCATAGCATAGTTTTTTCGTTTTGTTTAGTTTTCGCATTTTTTTTGTAAAGAAGGTAGTTCTTAAAAAATCGGGAGTTTTTAGTGGTAATTCGGGACATATATACCTACTAAAATCCGAAGATATCCCAGAAAATCAGGACGCCTGGCAACAGTGCGTCTTTTCTTTTTTTTTGACTTAGCTTAGGTGTTAGTCAATGCACGCACTAATAAAATTTATCTACACTAATAATCGAACCCGGGACCAGACGCTCTGGGCACTAAATCACAAACCCGATCGGCATTCCTGAATTTTTGATTTTGTAACATTAATAATAAATGTTGGAAAAAATGAGAAAAAATAACAAGAAATCGGGGAAACTGGCCATCAATTAAAATATTGTTTGCAGATGGAGTGGAGCCGAAACATGTACATAAAATTGTATTTTTATTAAGGGAAGACAAATTTCTAACCATTCCATGGATTCCCCGAGCGGGTGTTGTGTCCATCGTGTGTGGGAAAGAGAGATGAGAAGAATGGTGTGTCAGGCTTGCGACAAACTAGGCTGGTTTACAAACGAGGCATCCTACAACGCAACAAGGTGTAGCAGTTTCTATGGCAGCACCAAACAATGTACAGTTCTTTTCCGTAGATTTTCTTACCTTACTAGATTACTCTGGTCCGGGAGGGACATTTGAAAGGCGTATATGTAGAATTTCAGCAAATCCGGAGAAAAATAGTGCGAAGTAAAAAGTGTGCGCCACTTCATGGCTGGAGGGATGCAGATCACCCAAAGTTAGCCCGTCCTTATTTTGGCACAAAACCGAATTAACACGCCTCTAAAATGGGCCTTCTAAAGCATATTTGACACTGTTTGGCTGAGCTGACAAGGTTGGTGAGGCGAAGTTAATTTTACAAAAACTAATAGTGGATGATGAGCGTTGTTGCATAATAGAAAGAGGAAGCCTTCTTTGTAATCCAGCCTATTGTCGGTCGCAAGCCCGAGACACCATGCTTCTCCTTTCTTTCCCACACACGATGGACCCGGCACCCGCACGGTGAATCCATGGAATGCATAGAAATGTGTCTTCTCTTCCACTAAACACTCTAAACTTAAGTCTTTTTATTTTCCAAATCTTAACGGATGTAGGGCATAATTTTTTTATTTATAAATCTTGAATTTTATTCAGAAATAAGCAAAAATTGTGGGGAGAAAATAGAACAAAACAAATCCATGGAATGCTCAGAAATTTGTCTTCATAATTAATATATTTTATTTATGTAGGTTATATGTATGTATTAGTATGTAATTAATAATAAGTATGTATATGTTATCTGCAATAAAACTCTTCAAGTTTATTTAGTATTGCACCTACCTTATGTACTATTACAAGATAATAACTAAATTGTTTTTAACTGTAACATATAATGATACAGAACAACTTCTAAGCGTAGTTATATAAATAGTGGCTAAATTAATGTGTTATACTCAATTTACTAGTTAATTTATTATTGTGGTATATATAATATATGGTAGGTATATGTGATTGTCGATATGTTACTTCATTGATGCATTTATTCTTTTTATTTATTTCTTCTTACACACCCTCTCACAGACACTCATACACATTCACATAACACACAGAGAGGTTACACGGAATTCCTAAAAACCCACCAACAGCCCTATAATACTATTTTTTATTTATTATTATTATTTATTTGTTTGTACTTACAATGAGCTTTACAATGTTTAAATAAATTGTATAAGCTTGTTATTGTGTCACCTGGGAGTGAACTGACTCCTGTCATTCAGAAATATCTACGACAGGGGTCAGGACATCCAATCTAAATTTAAAGTGTAAAAAAAATACTTGTTATATAGTGTCAATAAACGATTTTTATTATTATTATATTTTATTACTTACTGCTCTCGTTGTCCCGAAGGTTTGACCGTCATAGAATGTCTAGCGGCATTAGGTCCGCCTTTGTATGTATTGACCTAAATTATGTAATGATGACTTAATGATAAGAATATATTTAAACTAAACAATTTTTGCATGCCACAACAATGGCTAAATGTGCAGAGCCAATTTACTAACCATATTACTATATGTACCACATTTAAAGCAAAACGATTTTGAATTTGAATTTGTACTTTGTGCAAATAAGTTTAAATAAAAAAAAAAAAAAAAAACTCTAAATTGTCTGTAATTTTTGACCCTAGTAAGTTAATAGATTACATTTCCTGAAAGTACACTAAAACTTTGATTGTGCAAGCGAGAGGTGTGCAAAAGCGTTAGACACTATTAAGACAAAGACCCCGAGAAAAATTGTAATAAATGACTTTGAGGTTCTCTGCTTGTGCTATAAAAAATAAATCCCAAAGCACTACTCCACCCCTTCCTATAGCCACCAATTCATCAGCACAGATCAATCAGATTTCGACTTGTGGGCAATAAATTTATTTTTTTACACTACTAAACCCATTATTACAGCCAAGAGTAATGTTTCCGTAAGCTATAATTAAGTACAATATATCTATTGATCTAGGGTTACAATTCTAATCTAAGCTATTTTAGATTTTGGATAAACGGCACGAGTAATGATCCTTAAAAGTTATTTTTTTCTTTATTTGGGTCAACAAACAGCATTGTACATTTTCGACCCATTCACGACGAGACTCAATCTTCTGATTGAGCTTCAAGTTCCCTGGCCGCTAACCTAAGGACCCCGACCCTACCGCCGTTCCAGTCGCCGATCCAGCTGCCGTTGTCTTCGTCCCCCATTTCCCTCTCGATGGCTCCACCGCAGACCCCTACCCCTCTGCTGCCATCGCGTAGACTTTGCTTTGCGACGTAAGTTTTAACGCGGCGAACGAGTACCTTCACTCCGTCGCCACGAATCAGACTTAGCTGTAAAGGCCAACAGTGACAGAGAGACGGTTTATAGGGTTTTAGTCCTAAGGCGCCTTGAGGTCTCCCTATGAGGCCCTTTCAGCCGTGGTTCCTATCATTAATGATTTTGAAAATTTCTGTCTTTAAACAAAAAGAAAATATTGCACAGATTTTTATAATTTAACACCAATAATACATTAGATCATGCAATACCCACAATGTTAACCACATATACATACATACATGAACATAAGTGTCGCGACGCAGATTTTATTACGAGTGTGGCATAGCGATAATAATAATAATAATAAATTATTTTTTGTTCAGAACCAAAAATAGTGTGGGTACAAAGGCGAGCTTAATGCTATAAATGCATTTTCTACCAACTAACCTTTGTGAATGTGATGTTTGAATTAGAATATTTGTTTTTTTTTTTGTTTTTGTTCTCTTCTTCCGATGGATAATTAATGAGGTGATAGGAAAGGCAAAGGGTCTAGCCCATACAGCCAACTCTGACGTATATATCTTTCTTTCTTAAGAGTTAATGAGGTCATCATTAAATTCCAGATGTTGACTAATTAATTATGCGCAGAGTGGGAGGATGACCTGAAAAAGGTTGCTGGGGGCCGGATGATGGTGACAAAAGATCGTGTGAAATGGGGAGTCTTGGGAGAGGTCTACATCCAGCAGTAGAGAGATATAGGCTGATGATGATGATGAAGTATTTTTTTTAGGATGTTAATTAAAGGAGCTAATGGTCAGTGGAAGCTTGTTATATATTGTGACTTAGATTGTGATAAATATTTTATTTGTAATGTGTGAAATGATATCACAGAATATAACTTCATATAATTACGAGTACCCAACTATTATATTTTATTTTTATTTATTCAGGTAACATACAGATCTTAAAACATAATTACAACAATTATAAAATGTCAGTCATTCGAAATGTCAGTGACAAAGCTCGGCTCGCCATACACAATGCCATGTTGATACCAACACTGATGTATGGAAGCGAGACGTGGATACGTCAGAATACGCATGAGAGTAGGGTTAATGCAGTAGAAATGCGGTCGTTGCGGCGGATATGTGGCGTCACTTTGGCGGACCGCATACGTAACGGAAAAGGGTTGGTATGAAGGAAAGCATAGGGACAAAAATAAGGAAAGGCATGCTACGATGGTTCGGGCATGTTGAAAGGATGAGCGATGAAAGATTGACGAACCAGATATATAATGCGAAAGTTGTAGGTAAAAGAGGCCCTGGCAGACCGAGACTCACATATCACGATCAAATAAATAAAACACTGACTGAAGGTGCATTAAAAAGTCTTCGTAACCAAAGGGCATGTATGAAGAGGTTAATGAATGTCGACGAAGCGAAAGAAGTATGTCGTGATCGTATCAAATGGCGCTCAATTGTCTCTGCCTACCCCGCAAGGGATCTGGCGTGAAGATATGTATATATGTATGTCTAAAAGTTACACAATCCAGGAATGTTTCCACTTTAATATTAAACATAGATTTTGCAAAAAATAATAATAATAGGGATAAGCTTAAAACAATACCTATATAACAAATATAACTAAATAATAAAAAAATAATGGAAAACAAAAAAAATATTAAAAGTAGTAATCAAAAAATAAATAAATAAAAAGTTCTCCAAGCATTCCAATTATGATTCATTTAGATAATTTAATATTAATTTCTTTTTTTAACCTATCAACACTAACAATGAACAAATTAATATCACCAAAATTTTTTATTGTAGTTTAGGCATGATCTTATCACAAAGGAGTTTTTTAAGTATATTGTTCCAGCATATCTGATAGCAAATAACATTTGGATCTATTTTTTTTCCTACTATAATTCATATATATCTTAATATATCTTAATCTTTGCATCACTTACTGAAAGAATTGGGCCTAAGCAGGTCTGCCGTCAATACATTTATGGAACGAGCTTCCAAGACGGCATTAACGGAATCATACAGTATTTGGTTGGGTAGGGAGAGGAGTAGAATGGTGGATGGTGAGCGTATTATCGCGCAATAAAATAAAAAAGGGAGGCCTCCTTTTCTTAAACCCTCTTACCCACACACGATGGACCCGGTAAATGGACCGGCACGGTAAATCCATGGAATGCTTAGAAATTTGTCTTCTCTTCCTCTAAACACTCTAAACTTAAGTCTTTTTATTTTCCAAATCTTAACGGATGTAGGGCATATTTTTTTATTATAAATCTTGAATTTTATTCAGAAATAAGGCAAAAATTGTGGAGAGAAAATAGAACAAAACAGTTTTCGGTCTAAGCATGCCGACGGTTTGGATTTTTTTTAGGCATCTTTAAAAATCACGTTCGAAATATAGCCGCAAGCTGTCGGCAGTTACAAAGTACAGATGGCAAATTAATTGTTTATTAATGTTATCTAATAAGTGTTTTGATATCAAAACATTTAAACATTTTTTTTTTATATTCTAGCACGACATGTGACCTTGGGCCCACCTGATGGTAAGTGGCGCGTGAGGTCCATAAATGTTAGCAACTGAAGTCAGACACTCATGACTGACATCAATCCCTAACACTATGCCTAGATGCTTTTTCACATTTCGCTTGAAGGACTCCAAGTTATAGGAACAGGTGACAGATGTATGAGTCCCCAAATTTATACGTACGCAAAGGGATGGTGACTACGGTATGTGGGTGCATATTCTGACCTGTGCGTGTGGTTCGGTTGTGAAATGGAGAGGGAGGGATTAGGTTATAGAGTTCTTCGTAGCACTCACCATAGTATAGCAGGTAGAACACGCTCAGAGAACCCACATGTCGGCGAAGCTGCAAGGATTCGAGAGTTTCAGATATAGTGGCATCGTCCACAATTCGAACAGCTCGCCTCTGTAGGACATTGAGAGCATCTGTGAGGTACTTGGCTGTACCATCCCAAAGGTGAGAACAGTATTCTATACATGATCTGATCTGTGCTTTGTACAGCAACAGTCTAATTGCTTGCGGGGTAGGCAGAAATAATTGAGCGCCACTTGTCACGATAACGACATACCTCTTTCGCTTCTTCAATATTCATCAACCTCTTCATACGTCCTTTTGTTACGATGGCTTTTTAATGCACCTTCAGCTATTATTTTATTTATCTGATCGTGATAGGTGAGTCTTCGTCTGCCAGGACCTCTTTTGCCCCCAACTTCCGCATTATATATCTGGTTCGTCAATTTCTCTTCGATCATGCATGCTTTCAACATGCCCAAACCATCGGAGCATGGCTTTCCTTATCTTTGTCCCTATGCTTTCTTTCATACCTACCTATTTGCGTATTTCATCACTACGATCACTACGTGTGCGGTCCGTCAAAGTGACGCCGCATATCCGGCGCAACGACCTCATTTCTACTGCATTAACTCTACTTTCATGCGTATTCTGACATATTCACGTCTCGCTACTATACATAAGTGTTGCACAATGTCCATTAAAGAATTAAAAAAATAAAAATTAATAATATTTTTGTTACAGTTGTTTTGTAAACCGTAGTTGGAAGTACTTGCGGCTCGTTTTGTACCGAATTTTCGTTAACTCACGATTATAATGATTTACAAATTTTGTAATTACAGCATCGCTGCTACTGTTTCCTCGTAAATAAACAGTATTTTTAATACATAGATACACTGTTGGCAAGTACACGTGAGAATAAATACTTGACTCTGATGTGTCTTCGTATATCCAATGTATTTTTTTATTTAAATACTTTATTGTACTTAAAAACCTATGTACTAGCGAGCTATAACGCAGCTAACCTTGGGAATCATGAAAGGTGATGAGCAGGATGAAGAATAATATTAAAATAATTTAAATTACTAAAATAAACATAAATACGCATTTATAACATTTAAAAATACATATACGTACACAATAAAGTTATAAATAAATAATAATAATAAATAAATAAAGTTCCTCGCCACGCCGTCTGGCCAGCGTAGCGAGTGTAAGCCAAGTTCTCCAGATATATGTTCTGGAAGGCCCATCTCCAGGAGTAAAGGTCTCTATATAATACATACATACACTATAAATAAATATATATATATATATATATATATTTATATAAAATGTCAAATAACTTCGTTAATTCGAGAGACAAACATTCTGTTTCTCAAGAAATAATGTGGTTAGAAGGTTTTTAAATACTTTGACGGACGGTGCACGCCTTATGGCCAGGGGTAGCTTGTTCCACTGACGAGCGGCAGCAACAGTGAAGGAATCTGAATATCTGCTAGAGGAATGCGAAGGAATCTTTAGCTGATTGTTGTGAGAGGAGCGAAGAGCACAGTTGTGCGTATTAGAGAGAAATTCAAAGCGTGATTTAAGGTACGAAGATGTTTTAGGGTGATTGAGAACGTTATAAAGTAAAGAGAGAATCTGGACAGACCGGCGAAAGAGGATATTGAGCTATTATAACTGATTAAAAGAATAAATTTATTTATGTATTTATTTATTTATTAATACAACATTACATGGCTTAACAGTAAAGCCCAATTTACCATGCAGTCAATCTTATAATTAATACATACATTTTTATTAAAAATGGATTGTCAATATACCTATATTTTTTAAAATTTAATATACTAATATTAATATTAATGAAACTTTAAAATTAACAATAGTTATATACAGTATAAAATCAATACAAAAAGAAAGAAAAGACAAATAAATAATAATAATAAAATAGTCCATCGGGGATAAATATCCATCGGGGATAGTTAGAAATGATGGTAGGCGTCCGGACGGGATGTCATTAATTCCATATACTAGAGGCCGCGCACTGGTTTGGGATGCCACACACTCTGTCATTCACATGTGACATCCAGCCATAAGAAACCTGGTGCCGCTGCAGAATCAGCCGCACGCCTTAAGCGCAACAAGTACACGGAGATCATCATCAATCACCATTTCATTCCATTTGCAGTTGAAACGATGGGCCCGTGGTCCGAGGAGGCTCTTGTGTTCTCCCGCGAGCTTGGTAAGAAACTCCACTTGGCGACGGGTGACCCTTTGAGTAGAGAATATCTTGTATATATATATATATATATATATATATATATATATATATATATATATATTATTTAAATATTAGTTTATAAGTAACAACGCCTCTTTACAGCTGCTATTAAATAATATAGTATATTTATGTATGAATGTCTACAGTTACAGCCCCTAGACACAGCGTCCTAGATCTCCACTGTTGGAAAGGGGCCTTCCAAAACATATATCTGGAGAATTTTGCCTACACTTTCCACTCTGGCCAGAGGGCTTGGCGAAGATCTGATGTCAATTTTGAATAACAAATTATTAACGATTCCACAAGTTGGTATTAGTGGAACCGGGACCGACGGCTTAACGTACGTAGTACATCTGTGTCCGTTACGTGCTTTCCATCCGTAAGGCGGGCGGCTGAACATTCGCGCTATGGCCTATCTATAGGTTGTAGGGAACGCCGAGCTGATCGCCTTTTTGTCGCTATACATGTGCTGGTAGGCTAAGTATCTTGCACATATTTTTTTTACAATTTTTTTTAATGTTTATTTGTTTTAATTTGTATTATGCTATGTGTATGGTTTGGCGACAAATAAATATATTTCTTTCTTCTTAATCGATCTTAGACGATACGTTTTCGGACGATTGTGAACTCCACCTTACCCTGCAGGCCCATTAGCTATCCGGATTAGGACGACCCCATTGTCTGTCTGTTATAAACGAGTAAATACCGTACTTAGGCAAGTTGCTTGAAAACATTATAAACACGATGTGGCCTAAATTAATGTTAGCAACTAGAATCAGACACTCATGACAGACATCAGTCTCTAACAGTAGTTTGACAATGCCTCTGTACGGCAGCTAATAAGTATTATAATTAATTTATTACACAATTTGTATTTAGTTATAGTCTAGTTTAGTATGACAATGCCTTTATACAGCAGCTATAATTTTAGTTACCTTTTTTTTTTTTTTAAATAATTGTTTGTTCTAGCTTTTAGTATGACAATGCCTCTTTACAGCAGCTATTATCTTAACTGACATTTACATTTATATTTTTAATTTTATAATTGTGTCTGTCTTAGCTTATAGTATGACAATGCCTTTATACAGCAGCTATAATTTTAGTTACCTTTTTTTTTTTTTTAAATAATTGTTTGTTCTAGCTTATAGTGTGACAATGCCTCTTTACAGCAGCTATTATCTTAACTGACATTTACATTTATATTTTTAATTTTATAATTGTGTCTGTCTTAGCTTATAGTATGACAATGCCTATATACAGCAGCTAGTTTATTTGTGATATTTCTCGAGTTTGGTACGCTGGAGACATCGACGAGCTTGCCACTTGTCATGATTGGCCGGCCTATGGTAAAGTTGGCTAAATGTGAATCCGCTTATTTATAAGCGTGGTTTCTGACCACCCCGAAAGGGAGACGGTCGTGATGATACTTTACTTTTTTTACTTTATTATCTTAACTGACATTGACATTTATATTCTTATAATTGTGTCTGTCTTAGCTTATAGTGTGACAATGCCTATCTACAGCAGCTATAATGTTAAGCGTTATTCTGTATTTATAATTTTGTTATTTTATTGTTTCTCTTTTCAAATGATGGTTATCATGTACTGCTCCAGATTCACCAATATGTACTATAAAATTATATCGTTTTATATGAATATTATAAAAATTGACGTGTAAAAGTGCAGAATACATATCTTTTTGTCCTATGCCTACTTGCAAAAATAAACGAATTAAATTTAATTGAACACTATGCCGGCTTGACTTGGCATGACTGCAATTCATGCCTGATCCCGAAACGTGTGGATACACTTTACTGGGTATATCGGCGTAGTACTACACATTTGATAAGTTCTATATGACCTTATATTAAAAAAGAAGTATTTTTAAGCATAAATCCCAATTCGCTAGACTACGAAGTGTTCAAAATCCTTTTACCAAAAAGTGTGGGGAACCATAAAAGTGGAGGCCGATAATTATAAGCTACAACGGATATTTATCGAATTAATCTATCGATATAAAATATAATGTATTAAAATATTGCCTCGGTCCGGCTGAGGTTCGGCTACCGTTAATTTTGGCGCCTTTTTATTCAGTTTCTTAACTAGAATTATAAATTTTATGATTAATTTTCGAAAAGATAAAAAAACTAAGATTTTGTAGACTGGTTGCTTGCATATATATATATATATATATATAGGGTCCATGAATCTTAGCAACTGGAATCAGACCCTTATGTCCGACATCAGTCCCTAACACTATGCCGGCTTGACTGGATGCCTTTTCACACTTCGCTTGAAGGACTCCAGGTTATAGGAAAGTGGAAACACAGAGGCCGGAAGAGCATTCCACATCTTTATTGTGCGACAGATGCATGAGTCACCAAATTTATAGGTACGCGAAGGTATAGTGACTACGGTATACGGTACCTGTGCGTGTGGTTCGGTTGCGGGATGGAGAGGAGCGCATTGAGTTATTATATAATAATATTATAACTACATAATGATTTTGTGTTAGAATAAATAAATTTTATTCGAAGTTAATTATTGTACATTAAATATAAATTAAAAGCTACCTAAATAATAAAATTAAAAATAAACTAAACTATAAATAAAAAATGTCCTCTAGAGACGTCCCATCCGAGATAGTCCCAAAGAGACTGGCAACATTTCCCCTCTGTATAGCGAGGCTAATACGTTGGCAGAAATAATTGCCAGCCTTCCTGTCTCCAGACCTTTCTGTCAGCCGCTTTAACAACTCCTTGGCCAAGCGCCTCGCTGACGGTACCCATGGGCCCATCGTCTCGACCCCAAACGACTCAAATTCGTAACCGATACCAAGGTTAGCGTATTTGCGCAATTTGAGGTTCTTAGCAGTATACGCTGCACTCCTCGCACGTGACGAGGTCGCTTGGATGTGAGATGGAACTAATGTGTCTACAAACGTCGCATCCTACACCTGAGACCTGCCAAGTTTCCACAGCCCAACAGTCATTTCGTCAGGTCTCTTGCCATCGCTCCGCACAATCTCAGAGGGTTCTAAGATTGCGGGTACACCAGCAGTGACAAGAGCTGTCGATGATGTCGTTGAGAGCCGCGAGACGAGGAATGCGGCCAGCACTTCTAGCACAAGAAAGCCCGTGGTGTCTGAGATGATCGACTGGTTCTCCGCATCGACACTGGTGCGGGTGGACAGTCCAGGCTCCGAGACGAGGGCACACCGCCATGGTCAGTGTATTTCGGTCAAGGAGTGTGACAATCGATGTTGAGGGAAAAGCCTACAACCAAAGTCCCGACTCCCTAGTGGAAACGGCTATGAAGCGAGCCCGATCTTTCATGTTACTGGCAAATAAAATATCTTCCTGTACGAGTTATATTATATTATTAAAATTGTTTTTAATTATTGTGTAGTACCTTAACAAACCTGTTTTCATACTAATTAACTATATAGTTATATCCGTAAAATAAAAAACAAAATAATAATGACTCATATCCTTTATTGTTATTACCCAATAATAGAAAAGGCAATAGAAATAAGGCCCATACAGCCTATTCTACAAACTACAAGCGATATTAAAATTAGTTAATTTTTCTTAAGAAAATGTCGAGGCAATGCGACAAAAGAGGATTCTAAGAATAAAATCCGACAATAATTCATGCATACGAAGTCAGTACATAAAACGGCCCAAGGCGGGGTTCAAAACCTACGCCAGAGTACCAGGTAGCCAACATTAAAATAAAAATAACCGTAATAAACCTCAAAATGAACACGGAATAAAACGCCAATAACAGAGATTTATAAACTAAATTTGTATACAAAATGTTGGAGTTACGTCCTTTTGCTTTCGAACCATGATGCACGGTACAAATGATAAGGGAGTCGAATGAAATTTATATGCAAGAATTTACACGCGATTCTGAACTTTAAAATCACGCGCATTGAGGATATTTTCGTTTGAATAGAAGTCAAAAATATTGACTTACTAGCTGGTTGACCCGGCTTCACGTTATTCCTTATTTTAAAGTCAGTTTTATTATTTTGAAATGCGAGAGCTTGCCGAGCTTACATCAAATCATAAAAAAATATTTTTTATTATTTTTTAATATTGGAACATCATGTGACCTTGCCCCCATCGGATGATAAGCGGCGCGCGAGGTCCATGAATTTTATCAACTGGAATTAGACACTCATAACTGATATCAGTCCCTAACATTATGCAGGCTTGACTGGGCATGACGGCAATTCGAGCCTGATCCCGAAACGTGTGGATACACTTTACTGGGTTTATCGGCACGTACGATGGATCCTACCCCGCCTCGGCAGTCTGGGCGAATTACCACCATCACAGTCGGCCTACTTTTATTTGTTGTTCTCGTTGAAAGTATCTGACATTTGCAACGATTTCAAATGTCATTGTTATCTTTAACTGTTGTTGACATTGACTTGACAATCTCCGTTCATTATAGGATTTCTTTATATAACGTTTATGTGTAGAGACTCGGTGTACTGGATCATTATGGCTGTGTTTAACTTGGCGTTCTAAGCGCTTTTGTTTACTAAATATTGCTTTGACAGGCGTTTTATTAGATTTTCCAAATGCTGTTTATTTGTAAAAAGCCACCCGGAACTTTTTAAAACTCTTGGGGATAATTGCAATTTTAAAACGCGATATCCTAGTAGAATAATTATTCCAGCGCATAAAAGTACTCAATATAGCCGAAATTGTAATGCAATGGCAACAAAGATATTTAATAAGCTTTCAGTTACTATAAGGGAGCTGCCACTAAAACTGTTTAAATTAAGAGTCAAACAAATGCTGGTTAATAAATGTTTTTATTCGACAAAAGAATACCTAGACACTAAGCTCGACAAAGTCATGTGACTAAATAAATATTTGTATGCTAGAAATAGCGAAGCATGTGATATAATTATATATAATAATTTACATCCCTGTACCTACCATGTTTCTGACAAATAAATTATTTCATTTGTTTTTGATAACGTCAAATAACCAAAGACAAGGACGCGGGTTTCACAGTAAATTACGTCACGGATTTTACTGCAAATGCTTTTTCTTTCGGGCAGTGCAATCAAAGCGAATTGTCCGTGGTCGCAAATGTTGTCATATTCATATTTGTTATATTCATGATTGTTTAATAATGTAGCACATTCGGCATAATAAGTCTCTTCACTGCTGGTTATAAGCCTCCCCTAAGGCACGCCACTTCACAGGATCTCGGTTCTGCGACAGACGTGTCCAGCCCATTGCCACTTCAGCTTACAAATTTTAAAGGTTTTTGAAGTTACCAAGAAATACCAAGCATAGTTCTCTTCATAGCCCGCTGAGCGACCTTAAATTTCACGGTGAGTGTCCACGTTTCTGCTCCGTACGACAGTACTGGAAGATCGCATTGGTTGATATTGTAGGTTGCCAAATACAGTAGCATATTACACAAACAATATTAATGTTAAAATTATAGCTGCTGGCATTGTCATATTACAAACAAAGGCATACACTTAAAAATAAAAATGGAATAAACATTTAATATAAAAATAACATCTGAATAATAATAATACTGAATAAAATTAAATAACCTTTCAAAAATAGACAAACAAAGCTTTTTTCACATTTTTATTATTAGTATGGATTTTTTAACGAATAATTTATGTCAGGCTTTGACCGCTGTCGGGGGTTAAATGGCAAAACGACGTAAGTGTATGTAATGTCATTTTTTACTGTATTTTTTTAGAAATTGAACTTAAAGTTGCGTGAGCCCGTTTTTTATACAGAAAACGCAGTTTCATGTAAGTCTCGTCTTACATTGACTTGGATGGAGTTATTTTGAATATTTTAAGCGTACAGGAATAGCAAGAAAACTTTACACCTCGGCAATCTTCGGGATTTTTCGGAAATCTTAAGTAAAAAATTACGCTTCATGTGTATTTTATTTATCATCGTCATCAGCCTATGTCGCCGCCTCCGTGGTCTAGTGGTAACAAACGTTGCCGTGAACTCGGGAGGTCGTGGGTTCGATTCCCACCGGGGGCAAGTTGTACATTGTATAATTTGTCTCGGTCTGGGTGTTTATATGTATAATATGTATATATTTACAAAAAAAAAAGAAGTATATTATGTAGTTTATCAACCATCTAGTTTCCGTAACACAAGCCTCGTAGCTTACCACGGAAATTAGATGGCGCTGTGTGACCTGTCTGGGGAAAAAAAAAATGTCTCTTTACTGCTGGATTTAGGCCTCCCCCTACACTACTTCACGCTTATCAACTTAATTATTTCATATAGACCAATAGGAAACTGCAACTCTCATCCAATCTCCGCCAGCGACTTTCTTCAGGTCATCTGTCCATCTGGCGTGGTTCATTCCACTCTACGTCGTACCGCACGTAGTCTCCACTCTGGAACCTGTTTGTCCCATCGGTCGTCGGTTCTACAGCAGATTTGTCCGGCCCATTATTGCCACTTCAGATAGCTTATTTCTAAAGCTATGTTACTTTGGTATTCTGACGAATATCAACGTTTTTATATTCTATGAATCATATAATATAAAAACATAGAACATAAATACTATAGTAAAGTATCATCACGACCGTTTCCCTTTCGGGGTGGTCAGAAACCGTGCTTATAAATAAGCAGATTCACATTTAGCCAACTTTAATATTTAATTTATTTGCGGTATTTCTCGAGTTTGGTACGCTGGAGACATCGACGAGCTTGCCACTTGTCATGATTGGCCTATAGTAAAATTGGCTAAATGTGAATCCGCTTCTTTATAAGCGTGGTTTTTGACCACCCCGAAAGAGAAACGGTCGTGATGATACTTTACTTTACATTTGTGTAAATGACAGTGTCCTTCTTAATTATTTACTAAGTTATGTTTGTAAAATGCATTTCTTCCAAGCCCTTATTTTTTATTTAAGAATTAATTAAGTACCAAAAATACGTTCAAGAAACTAGCTGAAAGAGAGAGACAACTAATAAAATTGGCAATTATTTCTGCCAACGTATTAGCCTCGCTATACAGAGGGGAAATGTTGCCAGTCTCCTTGGGACTATCTCGGATGGGACGTCTCTAGAGGACATTTTTTATTTATAGTTTAGTTTATTTTTAATTTTATTATTTAGGTAGCTTTTAATTTATATTTAATGTACTATGATTAACTTCGAATAAAATTAAATGTATTACTAATAAAATGTTGCCTAAAAACTAGGTAAATAAATCTTGAACAGATTTGTTCAGCCTCAGGCTGAGAGTAAAGAGTTTTCGTGCAAGCTCTGTACTTAGTTTTTGCATATTAATTGCAGTGTATGTCGGATATCTTTTTAGTAACGATGTTTTGATACACTGATATTGCTGTTCATTATATTAATTTACTAGCTACTGTATTCTGTCTTTAGCGTGTAGGTTTTTAAAGACATAAGCTTTTAAAATAAGAATAAAAATGTTTATTGCCACATCAATAAATATAAGAACTAAATTAGAATAATACTTTTTTTTTTTTAAATGTGTTGTGATCATATTTAAATAAATAAATAAGTAAGCATTGTAATAAGCCCAAAAGAGATTGTCCAAAACCAGGCCCCAACTTTTTTGCCGCGTGCCTCAACTAAATACAATTCAATAATCATAACAATTAATTTTGTTTTTTTTTTTATTTAATTACAACATTAAAATATAATTTAATTAAAATTTATGTATGAAATAGTTACAAAACACGATTTATACGATTAGGTTCTTTATTATGACCAGGTACTTTATTATAGATAAAACATTGGATTTCAAATCTTAAAAATATTAATAATAAGCTTAAGGACAATAAGAGAGTTTTGAGTGACAAGAGTAGGTGCAAAAATATAAAAAATAAAAAATATTAAAAAAATGTACACTATTTACTATCTTAATTCTAAGAAATAATATAGACCTACATACTACTATACTAGTATAACTAAAAAAAAATATTCTCCAAGCATTCCAATTAGGATTATAATTATATTTATTTATTTATTTAGGAATTCTTACAGCTAATTTATACATATATAGGAGAAAATAGTAATACGATAAAGCCAATAATAAGAGTTCGCTGACAGAGTATTATATGAGTTACTATTACAGAGTATGATATAGAACCTCAGTGTGGCTAGAAAAAAAAACAGTATTATAGGATTTTTTTTCTAGCCACACTGAGGTTCTATAACAATTAACCATTATCATTTATATTTTAAATGTAGGTCATACCACCACCTAATACAACTTATAATAAAGATGTAATAAAGTCCATTTCCTCGCCAACCCGTCTGGCCAGCGAGGCGAGTGTAGGCCAAATTCTCCAGATATATGTTCTGGAATGCTCATGTCCAACAGTGGAGGTCTAGGACGCTGTGTTCTAGGGGCTGTCATGATAAATGATGAAAGTCCATTATTAAGAACATCTGTGAAGTACTTGGCGGAACCATATCAAAGGTTAAAACAGTATTTTACGCTCATGCGATCATTGCACGATCATTCGTGCTCTGTACAAAATTGAAATTTAGGCATTATTTTAGCATAAAGGATTTTTCAAGTATTTTGTATTACACAAACAAAGCCGGATCAAACAGCCATTTACTATAAAGAAGTACCTTATTTTTTATTTAATTGTTTTGCACTAAGTATAATGTCTAACCTTTTATAGTCCATACTTAATTAAATTTAAAAAAAAAAACGATTAGGTTCTTTATTATGATCAGGTACTTTATTATAGATAAAACATTGGATTTCAAATCGGCGGGATTGAAACTATATAATTATTAACCTAAAAAAATGATTTTGTCAATTGTCGTTATGCTTGGGTAAAATAAATCTAAATATTTAATTATATATGCATATAATACTAACTAAAATAATAAACTTACTAACATACTCGCCTCCGTGGTCTAGTGGTAACAAACGTTGCCGTGAACTCGGGAGGTCGTGGGTTCGATTCCCACCGGGGGCAAGTTGTACATTGTATAATTTGTCTCGGTCTGGGTGTTTATATGTATAATATGTATATATTTACAAAAAAAAAAAGTATTACATGTAGTTTATCAACCATCTAGTTTCCGTAACACAAGCTTACCGCTTAGCACGGAAATTAGATGGCGCTGTGTGACCTGTCTGAAATATTTATTTATTATTTATTATATTATACTAACCTTAATAGAATTATATTATTGTATTTTTGTAATAATTCATAATACCGAAATTGATTTGATTGTTACTAGTAGCAGAGTGAGTGCCCAACAACATTAACTTTTTAAATATCTCAAGTAAGCCTTAACTTATACTATTATCGTTGAAAAAACCTGTGTGCCTGAATAAAAAGTTCATGAATAATATATATAAATTAGTTGTGTAGACCGCACGATTTGTCAATTCCGCCTTGCCCTCAACTTTAAAAAAAAATTAAGTATGACATAAGGCGTGTGAAATTAGACTTGTAACGAGGTCTCTCGCGCCATTTTGCGCGGCCATGTCAAGTGCAAGTTTTTGTTTTGTAAATTAGTTTACTGTGGTTATTATTGGTCAAGAGTGGTGTTGTTTTGTTTAATAATGTGCTACAATGTGAATAATTATGGAAAACGATAAATTGGACTTTAAATATGGGGCACAAGTTGCAGTTTATTTTTTGCGGTTTTCCCGCGCTGTCAACTCCCATATTTTACCCGACGTGTTTGAGCAGTGGATGGTTCCGCGAGTGACTCCAAGAAAAGCATCAACTTCTACAGCATCTGGAATTTGATGATGACCTCATTAATTCATGAAAAAGAAAGATATATTACGTCAGACTTGGCTGTATGGGCTAGACCCTTTGCCTTCCCTATCATCTCATTCATTATCCATCGGGAGAAGAGAATCAAAAAAAAAAAAATTAGACTTGTAACAGATATTGAACGACTCTGCTGCAAGACCGCTTTCATTTATTTTATTTATTTCATTTATTATTACGAAATTTATTATTTTCTGGATATTGTGCCGAAGTGAGCAGATTTTAAGTCTACAAATCGAGATTTCTAAGCGAAATCAAAGATATTATGGTAATCTTAAAATTGCCGTTCTATTAATAAAACCATTTATCTTTTTAAAGACGGTGTGCACTTTCTTAATTCGTCTTTTAAGGTAGTTAACGTTAATTTAAAAATACATTTTTCTGTTATAAACATATAAAATACGAAAACAGTATTTTAAAAATGCGATATAGGTGTAAAATAAGGTACCATTGCCGCTAGCGACATCTACAAAAAGCTTTGCCTGATACACCCCATTCCAAATAGGCCAGTGTGGTGGATTCCAGAGAGAACTCAGCAACGATATCATGGTTATAATTTTCACTATTTTTACATAATTTATTTAATCTCGCTGGTCTAGGTGTAACTATTGTTTCTACTATTGTTAATTGATTGTAAGTCAATAAAATATTCTCTGTAAATATTACATAGTGTCAACTAGCTGTCCCCTATAAGACCAGGGCAACCTTAGTATAGGGGACAGAAGTCGTCTACTAAATTAAGCATGTACCTACAACAATGTAATTTTTATTTTTTTGTTCATTATGTATATTTTATTTTGTGTCAATAAACTATTATTATTATTACTTAGCAGTTTTCATCAAATATCATTTGTGCATTTTGCAATAAAAAACCCGACATAACCTCAAAGGTATCATTTCCTCAAGGCAAGGTACCTCGTCCTATAATTATTGCTTGGCCGGGATTCTGAGAAGCAGGTTTATTGCCAATAGCTACCGTGATTAGATGGTACGGGAGATAAAGTTTTTTTTATTACGAAAACACAAAGTTTATTTTAGCGACTTACGTTCTTTTATCATTGGGCCCTAATTTAATGACAGAGTCCTACAATATTAAAATTTAGTGGTTAAGACTGAAGATTTAGACTTAGAGGTTTGAATTCTGGCGCTTTCGACTTGCGTGTCGATTCGAATTTTGCCCTATTTTGTTATTTACTGCCTCCGTGTCCGTGGATTTAGACTCGAAGGTACCGGGTTCGATTCCTGGTCGGGACACGAAAATATTTATTTATGTCAATGTATTTATTTACATAATATTTAATTTATTTGTGATATTTCTCGAGTTTGGTACGCTGAAGACATCGACGAGCTTGCCACTTGTCATGATTGGCTTATAGTAAAGTTGGCTAAATGTGAATCCGCTTATTTATAAGCGTGGTTTCTGACCACCCCGAAAGGGAAACGGTCGTGATGATGATGATGATATGATTTGTTACTTAGTCGCAAACGTTATTAGTGGATTTCGTTATTTGCGTCATAATTACAAAATTATTATTCAATTCTTAACTCTATAAGCGCTCGACCTTGACAGCGGCCGTGCAAATGTCACCTTTAATAGCGTATATATAGTTAACATATTCCACTATATAACGTTTGCGCTTCAGTAACAGAATACTGAATACTGGGCTACTGGTCGAGACACAATCATTTCGTCATGATCGTAGAACAATGTCGGATTTAAAAAAATACCCATAATTTTGCATATATATTTACATATAGTTTTATATTGTTTGTGGTCTGTAATTTATAGTGCAAATATTAGAAAGGGTTCCAAAATGAAATCTAGAAGGTTTGCACTTATTATGAGACTTAAAAAGTGACAAAAAAACAGTCGAAATGACAGTTGAATGGCCGCCATGAAAATTTTAAATATAGCAGATCCGTCACAGTTCTACGATCATGACGATTTGTTTGCGTTAATTTTTGAGTCAGGGGCCTAATTCTGGCGCTTTCGACCTGTGTGTCGATTCGAATAATTCGAATGAAAAGAGACAGATGTCCATAGGAAATTGTCAGTTTTATTCGAACAAATCGAGCGGGCATGTATTCGCGAGAGTCGGGGCCCTGATACGTCCATCTCGACGAGCTTACCAATTGTCATGATGGGCTTACCTAACCTAACTCGTAATGGGGTGTATCACTAACTTTTTATCACGATAGATGGCGCATGATAGATGGTACCTAATATAACTGTCAGTTGCATAGAAATCTTTTATTTTTATTAAGTACGAAATTCATTATTTTCTTGATATTATGCAGTCTGAGCAGCTTTTAAGTGTAAATATAGAGATTTCCAAGCGAAATCAAAGATATAGTGAATTAAAAATTGCCGTTCTATTAATTCAACCTATTTTCTTTTTAAAGACGGTGTTCGTTTTCTTAATTCGTCTTTTAAGGTAGGTAACGTTATGTTATAAGTAATATATTTTTCTGTTATAAAAATAAAAAACCACCATAGGTGTTAACAAGGTACCAATGCCGCTAGCGACATCTACAAAAAGCTTTGCCTGATACACCCCATTTGGACGAAAATACAAAACAGCAGAAGAATCAGCACGTTACAAAGATGTAAAAGAAAATATTTTCAAACTTCTAAAAATATTTTGAATATTGAAAAAATAATGCTTCAATCATAATAAATATCTATTACTAAGTGAGCCTACCGTTAATTGTGTGTTAAGCTTTTGGGGTGAGTCCACGGTGACCATTATTCTTTACTACGTTTATTAGTATGGTCTTACGTTAGACTAATATGGTCTTCTATTGATAGAAACAAACATCTTTTTCTAACAAACCTGTTGGAAATGACAAAAAAGGCTTTTTCATACAAACTGTTAATTTTAAAATAGCAAATATGCATAGAGAAGCCAAAAAAATTGTTTTTTTTTTTTTTTAATTGTCTTTAAAGGACATTGTACAGAATACATCAGTCCTAAACACGTAATTTATTTGCATAATATATGTTCATAACAGAGTTCATAACCGAGTTGGGGATCATCAAATTCCAGATGCTGCAGAATTTGATGCTTTACTTGGAGTCACTCGCGGCATTATAGCCCAAACACGTCTGGTAAAATATGGGAGTTAACAGCGCGGGAAACCACAAAAAATAAACTGCAACTTCGGCCCCATATTTAAAGTCCAATTTATCGTTTTCCATAATTATTCACATTGTAGCACATTATTAAACAAAACAACACCACTTTTGACCAATAATATCCACAGTAAATTAATTTACAAAACAATAACTTGCACTTGACATGTCCACGCAAAATGGCGCGAAGGACTCTCCAAAAAAATTTATATTTCCGACATATGGTTTCAAAGGAAAAGTTGTTTAATTTTATCAATAGAATATCACATATAAGGTAATAGGAAAGGCAAAGGATCTAGCCCATACAGCCAAGTCTGACGTAATATATATTTTATTCCTTTAAACTGCAACTTGTGCCCATAATGTCCAATTTATCGTTTTCCATAATTATTCATTGTAGCAAATTCTTACAAAACAACACCACTTTTGTCTAACAATTATTAACGCCTTACGTAATAAATATAAGGTCATACAAAGTCCTCCGTATGTAAGTAAACTTGAAATATTGGTAGGGAACGGAACTCGAAGTACGATCATATAATAATGATGATTTTGTATATTATCTTATTTAGACGTAAGCTAAACTGTAGTATTTGTAACGCCTTTCTTTTAATAAATTACCCACCACTGTTTTAATATATAAACTTGGCAGCAGTGTTTTAAGAACGCGGGGTTGTTCTGACCAAGCTTTTATTTTTTAATTTAATATCCACCGTGAAATCATTATTATAAGCAGGTGCGGCGGAATTATCTAAAATTAGGACCAAAATTAACGCTATATAACTTTACAGCTCTATTATCTCTATTATTTTACAGAGAAACAATGTTGCTGATTGTCTATTTAGAAAAAAAAGATGTTGTATTTGTATACTGTTTATTTTTGTATTTTCTTTTTTTTTGTTTCTCTTCTCCCGATGGATGATGAATGAGATGATAGGGAAGGCAAAGGGTATAGCTCACACAGCCAAGTAATATATCTTTTTTTTTCATAAGTTAATGAGGTCATCATCAAATTCCAGATGCTGCAGAATTTGATGCTTTTCTTCGCGGCACCATAGCTCAAAGACGTAGGGTAAAATATGGGAGCTGACAGCGCGGGAAGACCGCAAAAAATAATCTGCAACTTGTGCCCCATATTTAAAGTCCAATTTATCGTTTTCCATAATTATTCACATTGTAGCACATTATTAAACCAAACAACACCACTTTTGGCCAATAATATCCACTGTAAATAAATTTACAAAACAAAAACTTGCACTTGATATGTCCACGCAAAATGGCGCGAAGGAAACCTCTTTGTGTTTTCTTCTCCCGATGGATGATGAATAAGGTGATAGGAAAGGCAAAGGATCTAGCCCATACAGCCAAGTCTGACGTAATATATCTTTCATTCTTTTAAACTGCAACTTGTGTCCCATATATAATGTCCAATTTATCGTTTTTCATAATTATTCATTGTAGAAAATTCTTACAAAACAAGACCACTTTTGTCTAACAATTATTCACAGAATAATAATTTACAAAACAAAAACTTGCACTTGACATATCCGTGAAAAATAGCTCGAAAAACTCCCGCTTCTTTTTGTTCATATTTAATTCTTACTCTGTGTACATAAGTCCTAAACACAGTGTAATCATAACAAAGTGAAATATTTTTTTTTTTGCTTTTGATGCATTTCCTTGAGTAATTCGCATCAATATCGCCCAAACAATTCAGGTAGGTATATGGGAGTTAAAAGCGCGGAAAAAAAAAACAAAATAAAAACTGTAACTTGTTTTCATAAATTATTCACATTGTAGCACATTATTAAACAAAATAATACTGCCACTACCACTAATAATACCCACAGTATTTAAAGTAAACAACAAAAAAATACTGATTTAGTCGTATTTTAGATACCACATAAAAATCTTACATCCAAGAGACGTTAGGCTAGTTCAGACAAAAATATATAAACGCATTTTTTTTTTAGTCAAAAGCATTTATGAATAAATAAAATTAAAATTAATTCTTAGCGCCATTTTGCGTGGACATGTCAAGTGCAAGTTTTTGTTTTGTAAATTAATTTACTGTGGATATTATTGGTCAAAAGTGGTGTTGTTTTGTTTAATAATGTGCAACAATGTGAATAATTATGGAAAACGATAAATTGGACTTTAAATATGGGACACAAGTTGCAGTTTATTTTTTGCGGTTTTCCCGCGCTGTCAACTCCCATATTTTACACAACGTGTTTGAGCTATGGTGCCGCGAGTGACACCAAGAAAAGCATCAAATTCTGCAGCATCTGAAATTTGATGATGACCTCATTAATTCATGAAAAACAAAGATATATTACGTCAGACTTGGCTGTATGGGCTAGACCCTTTGCCGTCCCTATCATCTCATTCATCATCCATCGGGAGAAGAGAACCAAAAAAAAATAAAATACATGAATAACTAGATTGAGAGAGTTGTGGTCTTATTTTAAGATGCTTTTTTTATGTTATTAATTATTATTCCAAGGTTTTACTCGAACAATAAATTAGGTATATCTAGAACATCGAGCGCCATCTATTATCGAGTAGCCTTAAATATGCTAAGATGAGATAAAAAACTAAATGGTTTGTGGTCGAATTATTAGAACCCTGTCCTTCAATCCAAAAACCGCGGTTCGAGCGACGCGACGTGTACCAATAAGAAATACACTTACGTAAGGTAAATCGACTACCTAAGAACTTGTAAATATTTAACTATTATTTATTATATGTGAAATAGGGTGGGACTACTCGTCACCAAGTCACTGCGACCAGTAGTGGTCTATTGTGACCTCCCTAGACTATAGTTCGTTCGCTAGCCCTACGGCTTCAAAGAACCTTAGTATGGGCTTAGGAGCGAGGCGTCGCACCTCCTCAGGGCTTAAACTGTGAGCACCCAAGATGGTGCTTCGCTTGTGATGCAGGGCATAACAGTCGCAAAGGACTGGTGTCTCAGACACCTCGCTACAGAATCTGCACTTATCTGTTTCTACCAAGCCCATGGTCAACATGTGCTTGTTTAATTTATAGTGACTTGTTAGGGCTCAAAAATTACCTGATAATCAGTTTAAATGCCAAATTAGGAAACTATTGATACAATATTGCTTCTATTCGCTAAGTGAATATTACAACCACAAATTTTAAGTATTTTATGTGTATTATAACAATTACCTGTACAATGTTTTAATAATAATCTGTATGTAATAAGTGTGACTAAAATTATAAATATAATAATAAGATTTTAAAATTGTAAATAATGTTTAACAAAATTTGTGTGCCAGAAATGGCTGAATGTGCAGAACTTACTTACTATTAATATTTACTATTACCATGTTCTATGCAAATAAATAATATCATTTCATTTCATAATTTCATTTCATTTCATTTCATTCATTTCTAGTGAGACTTCTAAATTAGGTTGGCATAGCTGAAGGGCTTTGATCGTGTACTTACCTGAGTAGCCCACCATTAGCTCCTTCGAGTGCCTCTGCCCTGAAGTTGCCTGCCAATGTAATGACTATACAACTACTGCCGGGTCGATGTGGAACTTATTAAAAACGAAACGTAACTGTTTACCAGAGAAAGAAAACTAGTTGCGGAGACAGGCTGAATCATCAACAATAGGTTTATTTTATTATAGAACAGAAGGGGAAACAGTTGACTGAATTAGTAGTTTGTTCCCGCGACGAAGACTGTTTCGAACGAAATCTAAAAACGGTTGCAACGCCCACCACTAAAACAAACTTTCGGTTTCGTCGACGCAACCCTCACTGGGATCGCGGGCAGACATATTTACAATTATTCCTTCGCATTCGAATTGCCTGAGTTCTGTTCGTGATTTCGTTTGGAATTCCGCTGGTACACTTTTAGGCTAAAATTGATGTGTGCTTTTGCTTTAGCCAAACTTAAAACAATATGGTAATATGAATAGTTGTTACCAATCAAAGAGATCAAAGAGCGAATCCCGACGTGTTTAAGCTATGGTGCCGCGAGTGACTTCAAGAAAAGCATCAAATTCTGCAGCATCTGGAATTTGATGATGACCTCATTCATTAAAAAGAAAGATATATTACGTCAGACTTGGCTGTATGGGCTAGACCCTCTGCCTTCCCTATCACCTCATTCATCATCCATCAGGAGAAAAGAACCAAAAAAAAAACAGAGAGCGAATCCTATTCGAAATATTGACACTGGCAAATTGTTACTAATACCAAAATTTTTAAAAAAATAGAACATCGGGGTGAAGCGGAGTTCACAATCGTCCGAAAACGTATCGATTACGTCTGTCAGAAATTTCAAAATCTTGGGTTTCCGCCTAGCTTTTCTCATTTTTGACAGACGTAATCGAACGATACGTTTTCGGACGATTGTATACTCCACCTCACCCCGCAGGCATCGATTGTTATTTTCTTAATAATGGGGTGTATCAGGCAAAGGTTTTTGTAGATGTCGCTAGCGGCAATGGTACCTTGTTTTAAACCTATGACGCATCATTACGCCGTTTGGGGTCGAGACCATGGGCCCATGGGGACCATCAGCAAGGCGCCTGGCCACAAAGTTGTCAAAATGGCTGACGGAAAAGTCTGGAGACAGGAAGGCTGGCAATTATTTCTGCCAACGTATTAGCCTCGCTATACAGAGGGGAAATATTGCCAGTCTCCTTGGGACTATCTCGGATGGGACGTCTCTAGAGGACATTTTTTATTTAAAGTTTAGTTTATTTTTAATTTTATTATTTAGGTAGCTTTTAATTTATATTTAATTTATATTAATTTAGTGTGGAAAGGAGGTCGACTGTCTTGGAGTTCATGGGCTCTCCTGTTCCAAAAGTGCGGGCAGATTTTCCCGCCACGGCTCCCTTAACGATACTATAAAAAGGGCTCTAGCCACCATCGAGGTTCCAGCTCTTCTAGAGCCTGTTGGAGTTATCCGAGATGATGGCAAGAGACCCGATGGTATGACGTTGGTCCCCTGGGAACGGGGACGTGCTCTAGTGTGGGACGCCACGTGCGTCGACACCCTTGCCGCGTCGCATCTCAGGGGGACAGCGCATAAAGCGGGAGCCGCGGCGGAAAATGCGGAGTCCAGCAAGCGGCGCAAGTATGTAAGTATATTAAAAGATTACATATTTGTGCCGTTTGCTGTAGAAACTCTGGGCCCATGGAGTCCAAGCGCAAAAAAGTTTTTAAAAGACATAACACCGCGTCTTGTTGTCTCCTCCGGTGACAAGAGGGCTGGCTCTTTCTTCGTCCAGAGAATTAGTATTGCAATTCAGCGGGGAAATGCAGCCAGCGTTCTTGCCACCATTCCACGCGGACGGGACTTATATCCCTATCCTTAATATTAATTTTATTTTATATGTTGTAAATATATTTACTTAAAATTAATATAAATATATAAATTTTTTTTAAATAAAATCTTATTACCTTTGACCCAAATATTACCCAGCCCTTTTGTCTTCCGAGGTGTTGATGAGCTGTTTTGACAACGCCTTGAAAATTTCACGTGCACTTGGTCCTCACGGCCCGAGAGTTTCAACTCCAAACGGCGCAAAAACACACCTCCCAATAAGCTGGGTGTTTTTCGATCGTTTAAGCTTCTCTGCTTGTACAGCAGGTCCTTAGAGGTCAAGGACAGTAGCACGACACTTTATATTTTGTGTGTATTAAAGTATTTTATTATTATTATTATCCCTTCAATCGTCATCCATGGCTACAGAACCCTCGTATCTCAAACTCACCTATCAAGAATCGATTTTCCCTTTTTTCTGTATCCGTCTCAAGCCTTAGGCTATAATTTGGAAGACGCCACCGTACGCGCCAACATATCAAGATATACAATGTTCTAATTTGATCATAGACAGACATATTTATGCATTGATCAGACTTCCCATACAGCAGCCAATTTTTTTTTTTTTTCATATCTTAGCTCATTTCATGATAGGATTCTTCGCACTGTACGAATTGTCACACAGAAAGTTTATAGAACTGGCCACTTGTAAAGAATATAATAAAAATATTTTTTAAAAGAGTTTAAATTTGAAAATGGAACTCTTTGCCAATGTAATTGAGTATGTATTTAATTCATTTGTCATTTGTTTTACGACTTGGCGGCAAATTGTCTGTGTCATGTTAGCATGAATTTATTTTTTATTTATTTCCGAAAAAAAGAAAAACTTCGAGGAAAACGTTTTATGGACGCAGACGAAAAAGAAGGATGTTGTAGGTAAAAGAGGCCCTGGCAGACCAAGACTTACCTATCACGATCAAATATATATAAAACAATAAAGCTGAAGGTGCATTAAAAAGCCATCAAAACAAAAGGGCATGTATGAAAAGGTTGAGGAATGTCGAAGAAGCGAAGTATGTCGTGATCGTGACAAGTGGCGCTCAATCGTCTCTGCCTACCCTGCAAATGATTTGGCGTTAAGATATGTATGTAGGTAGCAGTGGCTGCGTTTCAAAAGGCAGTCGAAGAGACTCCTAAGAACTAATGAGCAAAGTGGTTTTCTCAGTGGTTCCATCGGATGCAGACATGTATTGATGTGAATGGACATTATTTTGAAGATATATAATATTACTAATCACTTACTAGTTTGCTCATTCATTTCATTATAGCCCCTAGAACACAGCGTCCTAAACCTCCACTGCTGGAAATGGGCCTTCCAGAACATATATCTGGAGAATTTGGCCTACACTCGCCGCGCTGTCCAGACGGGTTGGCGAGGATCTGTTGTAAATTTTTAATGCCAATTTATTAACGAGGCCTTCCAGAAAATATATCTGGGGAATTTGGCCGACACTCGCCGCGCTGGCCAGACGGGTTGGCGAGGATCAGTTGTCAATTTTTAATTCCACAAGGTGGTATTTGTTGAAACCGGGACCGATGGCTTAACGTGCTCTCCGAGGCACGGGAACGGTGGTGTTGTAAATCTATGTCAAATGTATGTAAGAAAAGTGTATTTCTTATTGGTACAAGCCGGGGGGATTTGAACCGACCTTGTAACATTTAAGGAAAGCTGAGTGTATTCAGTTGTAGTGTATACAATTAGGTATGTAGTGTTTGTGAGTATATATTTGGTCCTTACATATGAAATTGACGTTTTGTCGAATTGGCCACTTTGATCTCTAAAATCTGGCGTTTGGCTAGGAATTCAAAATTTAAATTTAGGCTTGTATATTTGTGTTTTGAATTTAGTGATTCTTTGTTTCATTCCATTGAATGAATGTCAGCAACTGAAATCAGACACTCATGACTGACATCAGTCCCTAACACTGTGCCTTGACTTGGAATGACGGCAATTTGAGCCTGATTTCGAAACGTGTGTTTCGAACAACATCAAACTTCCCCGCCCCAGCGCAAAATGGCGCAAAAATCTTTTTATTTAAAATCGGTAGGTATTATTAATTACTTGTCTATGGTCAAAAATCATATGTCGCCGCGATGACAGGTTTTTGCATTAAAGTTTTGGAGCTCTTCAAGGCAAGATTCAAGAAAGCCCAGCTCGCCGGGCTGGCCTAGTATTTATATAGGCCAGTCCTTCTAAATATATTTCTCCGTTTTATGGCAATGGGAATGAGTGTGTATAACCGTAGCTGCGGGTTGTGCCGACGGAAATCCAAATACCATCACGCCATGCTAAGAACCTGCGTGTCAGCCTTCTCATCTCAGTAAAGTTGAAATCTAAGTATCTATTCGTCAATGATTTAACAACAGCCCTTAGAATACTAGACCTCTACTGCTGAAAAATGGGTCTAGTTCTTATTCTTATACTATGTTCAACTCCAAAGCAAATATAATTTGTGTATGAAATAGTTACAAAGCACTATTTATGTATTTTTTTGTGATAGGGAAGGCAAAGGGTCTAGCCCATACAGCCAAGTCTGACGTAATATATCTTTCTTTTTAATGAGTTAATGAGGTCATCAACAAATTTCCAGATGCTGCAGAATTCACATTCACTGCATCACTGCTTTTCTTGGAGTCACTCGCGGCACTATAGCTCAAACACGTCGGGTAAAATATAGGAGTTGACACCGCGGGAAAATAAACGCAACTTGTGCCCCATATTTAAAGTCCTATTTATCGTTTTCCACAATTATTCACATTGTAGCACATTATTAAACAAACAACACCACTTTTGACCAATAATATCCACAGTAAATTAATTAACAAAACAAAAACTTGCACTTGACATGTCCACGCAAAATGGCGCGAAGAACTCAGCACTATTTATACGATTAGGTTCTTTATTATGACCAGGTACTTTATTATAAATAAAACACTGGATTTTAAATCGGCGGGATTTTGATTTTATTTATTTTTAGCTGTTTTATCCGCTTTGTCCGTGTAAACGGCGATACGAAAATAATTTTGTTGCGCATTATTTTGAGTTTGCTATATCTCCTAAGGTATTTATTTAATTTTTATGGTGTAAAGGGAAAAATACATCTTCATGAAATGCTTAAGCCAACTAATATTAAAATGATAAGGATTAATACAGTATTTGTATTGCTATTGCTTTCCAATTACCGCTTTATAATTGCCAATTTTTTAAGTATTAAAATGGATATAGTATGTTATCCTTAAGAGATATACATGTGACAACGCGGACTTTTCTGTAGACCTATATAAGATACACAATTCCACCATACATTATTTTGTTATATCTCTAAGGGTTTAGGCAGCGTTTTCGTTGGAAGCTCCCAGACGGCTTATTTTTTTCCGACATGTCCAACAAATATCGTAAATTATAATAACTTAACAAATTATATACTAAAACCTTCCTCAAGAATTACTCTATCCATTGGTCAAAACTGCATGGAAATAGGTGCAGTAGTTTTTGAGTTTATTGCGAACAAACAGACAGACGCGGCGGAGGATTTTGTTTACGAGTATAATGTATAGTCATAGTGATTTTATCCCAATAAAGCAGATCAAGAGAATTATAGCTAGGAGAAATATTTTACAGGGAAAAGCAATAATAAATCACTGTTTACTTGAAGCAAAGAAATGAATGATTATACCTCGGAGTTGCGAGTTCGATTCCACTCGTAATCACTGCCCTAAGGGATAAAATTAGCCGCAATTAAATTTACAATCTGTCTAAATTTAAAAACAAAATTCGTTTTTTTCTGACCGTTTCCTTCGAATGCGTTTCTAAGTTTTTTAACGATTTTTGAAATGTTAAAAAAAGTAAAACATCATTACGACTGCTACATTGAGAAAAAAAAATATTTTTTTGTAATTAAATATAGTCCGTTAATCGATACATTTTAACTTTTATACGATTAGAGTTTTACGAATACAATGCGGTTAAAATAACTCATGTTATTATTATTACAAATTTGTAGTGTTGGCGGAGAATGTTAGGCATATCGTGGACGGAGTTCCGAACTAACAAATCCATCCTGGAGGAACTGCAGATAGGACAGCGCCTTTCCTCAATCGTGCAATCACGCATTCTCACTTTCTTTGGACACGACGGTGGAGATACATCCATTGAGCGCCTTGTAGTTCAGGGAAAAGTTGATGACAAGAGGATGCGTGGTAGGTCTCCGATGAGATGGAGTGACCAGGTTAAAGCAGAAGTGGATCACCCCCTACATGAGCGCTCCAGGAAGGCTGCAGTTCAAGACGAGTGGCGACGGCTTGTTAAACGTGCCACTGGCACTCAAGTGACGACCACGACCACTCTGCCAAGAGTGTAGCGACTAAGAAGCAGAATTCATTCATTCATTACAGCCCCTAGAACACAGCGTCCTAGACCTCCACTGCTGAAGATGGGCCTTCCAGAACATATATCTGGAGAATTTGGCCTACACTCGCCACGCTGGCCAGACGGCTTGGCGAGGAGAAGCAGAATTATTATTACAAAACTACGAGGTGCTGGCATAAAAAAATAATTTTTAATTTTGGAGGGTTCAACTGCCTTGACCGGGGAGAAGACGCACTTCCTGGCTAAAGAACCTCAGGGAGTAATTCGGGATGAGCACCAGATCCTTGTTCCGGACAGCGGCCAACAAAATCAAAATCGCCTTAATGATAGCCGACCTCCGATAGGAGATGGCACCGTAAGAAGAAGAAGAACTGCCTTTGTGGTCTAGAAGTTAAGTCCGTGTATTTAGACACGGAGGTACCGGGTTCGATTTCTGGTCTAGACACAATAATTATTTATGATAGGTTAAGTTTGGTACGCTAGAAACATCGAAGAACTTGCCACTTGTCATGGTGGGCCAATAGTAAAGTTGACAAAATGTGAAGTGAAGTTTTTGACCACGCTTTTTTTGTAAAAAGCTTTCTCTAACGTTTTTGCAAACCTCTCGCACACACAATCCAATATTTTAAAAGATTATTTAGTTGACTTTTTTTTTCATTACAGCCCCTAGATCACAGCGTCCTAGACCTCCACTGCTGGAGATGGGCCTTCCAGAACATATATCTGAAAAATTTGGCCTACACTCGCCACGCTGGCCAGACGGCTTGGCGAGGATATGGTGTCAATTTATTATGACAATTTATTAACGATTTCACAGGTTGGTATTAGTGAAACAGGGACGGGCTTAACGTGCTCTCCGAGGCACGGGAACGGTGGTGTTGTAAATCTATGACAAATGTACGTAAGAAAAGTGTATTTCTCATTGGTATGTACCTGGGTGGGTTTGAACCGACTTTTGTAGGATTTAAGGAACGCGTTTTTACAACCGAGCCACCACCGCGCCTCATTATATTTATAATGTCATTTTTATTTAATTTATACTTTGAAAATAACCTTTTAAATGACATACCAATATCATATTTATGCACGAGTAGGTATTTGTTAAGTTAGCTTAAGTTTAGGTATTAAAGTTACCGTTAATTTCCTTATATATGTATAAATGCGTGTGTATGTATGTGTGCATGTGTATGTATATATAGAGAAATATATTAATTTTAGTTTAGTATTACAAAATACTATTTTGTTTTGACATAATTATACCATATTATTATTACCATTGACAACTTCCTCTTACAGCAGCATCTATTAGTATAGGTACCTAGTACTTATCTGGTAACGATGAAGGCTGTTCTTTGCTGTTATTCATTCGCTATCATAACATGATTAATAAAATAATTAATTTGTAATCTGACGTAACCGAGTGTACCACATGTATGAAATGGTGAATAAATAAATGAATCGAAATTAAACGAAATACAGAGAGTGGGAATTGGTTAATATTTATAAAAAAAAATAGATGTTGTCGAAGAACACTTCCGTAGCATACAGGTTGTCAGTGAAAAAACAAAATTAATTCGAACATGACCTTAATCGGCGATGCACTGTCATAGACTAATTAATTCTGAGACGATTGTCCTAACGTCAATTCTTAAACCGTATGGCTTCTTGCCGCGTCGTACACTTACCAACGTCTGAAATCGTTAAGATTGTCAAAGGACGAATTAGACCTTCACTCACAGCGTGGAGCGAGTAGACCAACCTTCAGCAGTGATGATCTAGGACTCTACGAGTAAGTTCTAGGAATTGTGCTTTACTTAAACCAAAAAAACTCTATTTCCTAGGGCCAAAGACCTGCCTGCCTACAATGTATATTAATAATGCGTTGTGGTATTTAAAACGGATGTTATTTTTTTCAAATCGGTAGTGGAGAAGCAACAGAGGCAGCAGTTAATTGCCGGTTTTAATATTTTACAGTTCACTAGACGGTAGGATTCTCCCTAGGGCTATCATGAGAAGCTTTACTACGTAACTTTCGTGGTTATCATTTTAATAATGTTGGACCCAAGGAGTTTAAAGCAAAAACAATTAACAACAGTTTGAATTTGGAACACGACCGACATCTACACAATTTATTTTTTTCCTATTCTCTCGATGGATAATGGTAAGGCAAAGGGATCTAGCTCATACAGCCATGGTTGTCGTAATATAAGTATTTCTCGAAAAATGTCACAAATAAACATGTTTATAAGAGACAAACATATTTATTTGTCACAATTTATGTACACATGTATCCACCGTTCGTGCCGATAAACCCAGTAAAGTGTATCCACATCCACACGTTTCGGGATCAGGCTCGATTTGCCTGCATGCACAGTCAAACCGGCTTAGTGTTAAAGACTGATGTCAGTCATAAGTGTCTGATTCAAGTTGCTAACATTTATGAACCTAGCGCGCCACTTACCATCAGGTGGGCGCAAGGCCACATTTTGTGCCCGGCATGTACCAATGAGAAATGCACTTTTCTTATGTACATTTGTCATAGATTTACAACACCACCATTCCCCTACGTTAAGCCGTTGGTCCCGGTTCTACTAATACCAACTTGTGGAATCGTTAATAAATTGTCATAAAATTCTCCAGATATATGTTCTGAAAGGCCCATCTCCAACATCTCTAGCACGCTGTATTCTAGGGGCCGTAATGAATAAAAAAATAAATGATGAATATGACACAGTTAAAGTTACATAGTAAGTCGATTTGTATAAAATCTAATTTTAATTACTACGTATAAAAGTGAAGTGTACATGTGTTTTTTTATTATAATTAATAACCTAAATGAATTAATAACATACTACTGTAATATACCGTTTTCTCTTTATTGTTTTGTTTACAATATTTCGTATGTATTTTTCAAAATAACCGGTCAAATCAAATCATACTTAAAGGCAAGGCCTATTGAAAGAAAAAAAAAAAGAATCCTTTGCGCCATTTTGCGCGGACATGTCAAGTGCAAGTTTTGGTTTATAATTCGTTTACACATTATTAATAATTGTAATTGTTTGTTTTAGATTATAAGCTGACACGGCCCTTTTACAGCCACGATTTGTTATTTATGGACATAAATATTGTTATTACTAGATTGTAAGCTGACACGGCCATTTTACAGCCACGAATCTATATTTATGGACATAAATATTATTATTACTAGATTGTAAGCAGACACGGCCATTTTACAGCCACGAATTTATATTTAAGGACTTAAATGTTATTAGATCATAAGCTGACACGGCCTTTTTACAGCCACGAATTAAATTTTAAGTATCTAGTTATAAATAAGTACAAAATCCTCGCTTATGGCAACAATGTTTTATTTTTTATTTATTATAAATTGTATTGCTGTTAGATTCGGTCCAGCCAAGTTTATATTGTATTAAAATATATGTATTGACAATATCCAAGTGTTGTGTACTAACCTAAGGAAATAAATGATTTGATTTGATTTGATTTGATTTACTGTGGATATTGTTAGTCAAAAGTGGTATTGTTTTGTTTAATACTGTGCTACAATGTAAATAATTATGGAAAACGAGAAATTCGACTTTAAATATGGGGAACAAGATGCAGTTTGTTTTTTGCGGTTTTCCCGCGCTGTGAATTCCCATATTATACTCGACGTGTTTGGGCTATAATGCCGCAAGTGAATCCAAGAAAAGTTTCAAATTCTGCAACATCTGGAATTGAATGAAAACCTGCAATCAAAGTGTTTTTTTAAACCAGATTTTACAGAATTTGATGCTTTTCTTGCAGTTACTCGCGGCATTATAGCCCAAACACGTCAAGTATGATATATTCGCAGGAAAACTCCAAAAACTAAACTGTAACTATATATATAAGTCCATATTTATCGTTTACCAAAATTATTCACATTGTAGCACATTATTAAACAAAACAATATGTTAAAGCCAGTTCTATGACCCATCGGTGGGTAGTCAGTCGCACCTCAACCTCGGTCGGCGGCGGACGTCAACAATTTGTATTTCGGTGACGTCACACCGTGTGTGCTCAATTTTTCGGTGCTGCAGCAGTGTCTACTGAAAAGCCACGCAAGTGTATTTATAGATCGGAACTTGACTTATTAGTTTTATGTGAAAAGAGTTTTAGCATCAGAAGAGCTGGTATTCTTCTGGAACCCTGGGGTCGACTCCACTGAGACGTTGTCAGCTGCTGCTGGAAGAGGTAAGTGCTTCTGCCCCTTTCTTTGGACTTCACAGAGCTGGCTCGTCATCAAACCCCCCCCAAACAATATACAGTCCACTCATCTACCACGGGTGAGGGAGTTGGAAATCTCCCCCACACAATACATTTTACTAACAATATCTGTAGTATATGGGAGCAAATCAAAAACCGTCTAGATCAACTCATTGTTTATTTCCAATTCCCCAACTACCTTCATACAACATCTCCCCCCTTATATATAATGAACTTAAATTCTTATCTATAAACCCCACCATAAAAAAGAGTAGAAAAAAAAGCTCCAAGTAGAGAGGCAAGCGGCAACTCTCTCAGTTTCCCCTCTTCAGCTGTATGGCGAAAATCTGTCGTGGGCCCCGAAGGTCAAGTACCTAGGGCTCACGATAGACAGACGCCTCAGCATGAGCGACCACGTGAATGTCACCGTGAACACGACACGTTTGGCCCGAGCCAAACTACGTCCTGTGTTTGCATCCACATTGGCTCTGCACACAAAGTTGCTTATATACAAAGCCTATATTCGCTCTCGTCTCACATACGCCGCTCCGGCATGGTACGCCCTAACATCTAAGGCCCAACGAGGCCGGCTACAGGCTCAACAGAACCTCACGCTGCGTACCATTGTCGGCGCCACGCGCTATGTGAGAAATGACGTCATTCTCCGCGATCTGCGGATAGAAACACTGGATGAGTTCGTGCGCCGTCTAGCCAAGGGAATGTTCGCACGGGAGGAGAGTTCAAATTTCCCACTCGTAAGAGATCTGGCCCCTCTGCACGCTAGACCTCCCGAGGTCCCACGGCGCATGGCGCGCGATTTGATAGCCTGATCACGTTCCGCGGCCTCCGCCGCGCCCGCTCGTATTAAATTTAACCTATAATAAAGGTTCCCACGCCCTGTCCGTAGTTACGTGCAGCGAATGCTATTTTTGTTAGGAGGCCAACACCTCGTTACAAATTCCCGTCTTCCCCCGGAAGGGGGGGGGGGGTCTGAGATGGCTTAGTAGTAGTAGAAAAAAAAACTTAGAATAGATATAAATAGTAGAAAACTTTGACAAATAAAATATTATTAAAATCCATATCTATTAGGAGGACGAAATACCCTGCCTGACTGTGTGACATAATTACCTGCCGCATGAGAAGTACCTACTAGGACGTGGCGATGTACTCTGCGACTGTGGTGTCTCGTTATCAAAATCAATGTCATCATAATATGGTATATTACGACGATCGTTGTAGCTTCTTATTATTTGCTGTCTATTTCGCCTAAAAATACGACAGTCCGGCAAATTTACCCAGTAGGACCCCGGTGTGTCCCCCCCGCTGCGCGCACCTCCGTTGGCACCCACACCTGACACCATGTAGTATATATATATTTTTGTAATATTTTTAAATCATTAAATCTCGCCAAACCATTAAGGTTTGTTGGCGAGAAAGGTCGCTCGTTATGTTTTTAGTGTTTCAGAGGTTACTATTACAATTTTATTTATGTATTGAATTACAACGCGTTCGTGAACAGTTTCGGGGATATGACATCCCCCACGAACGCGTTGGAAGATGTTTTTAAAATGCTAGACTGGAATTACTGCGGCATAAACATCAATGGAGAATTCATCTCACACCTCCGATTTGCGGATGACATAGTCATTATGGCCAGTTCACTCAAGGATCTTAGCGGAATGCTGAACGGCTTAAACGTAGCATCCCAGCGGGTTGGTCTCGGAATGAACTTAGACAAGACGAAAGTCATGTTCAATGATCATGTCAAGCCGAGGCCAATCTGCATAGGAAACGACACTCTCGAAGTTGTGCAAAATTACGTTTACCTCGGGCAGACTATCCAATTAGGAGCAGCCAACTTCAGCAAAGAAGCCGACAGACGCATTCAGCTAGGATGGGCGGCATTCGGGAAACTCCGGCACATCCTCTCATCGTCTATACCACAATGTTTAAAGACTAAGGTCTTTAACCAGTGCGTCCTCCCGGTAATGTCGTACGGAGCAGAGACGTGGACACTAACAGTGGGTCTGGTCCATAAATTCAAGGTCGCTCAGCGAGCCATGGAGAGAGCTATGCTTGGTGTATCTCTGATGGATAGAATTCGAAACGTTGATATTCGTCAGAGAACGAAAGTTACTGACATAGCTTTTAAAATTAGCAAGCTGAAGTGGCAATGGGCCGGACACATCTGCCGCAGAACCGACGATCGATGGGGCAAACGGGTTCTAGAGTGGAGACTACGTACGGGAAGACGCAGAGTGGGACGACCCCCCGCCAGATGGACAGATGACCTAAAGAGGGTCGCTGGTGGGGGTTGGATGAGGGTAGCGAAAGATCGCGTTAAGTGGCGAGCCTTAGGGGAGGCCTACATCCAGCAGTGGAGAGATACAGGCTGATGATGATGATGATTGAATTACAGGTCAATAAAACCCCTTCTTAGGTATTTTTTAACAACTGGCTTAGTCAACTCAGGTTTCTCTGCCAACCAGTGCAGCTCATTCCAGAGTTTAGGAATCATGTATTGTGATGTTCTCCCTCCATAGTAGTTATGGGAGCAAATCAAACACCGTATAGCGCTACTTATCAACTCATCGTTTATTTCCAATACAATACAAATACAAAATACAAAAACGTTTATTTGTTCCCAAAAATTGTTTACATAATTTTTTGGAGGGACTCATCCCCAGTCTAGAATTCTCTGGGTTAAGCGGAGGATCAATTTCTTCCTTGGTTACATTTTATTATTTAAGACTATCATACAACAATCTACATTAAAGTAATTTACAAAACAAAAACTTGCACTTGACATGTCCGTGCAAAATGGCGCGAAGAACTATTATCGTTTTTTTTTTATTATTGCAGTATGAGACACAAAACATATGTTTTTAAGCGAAACAGAGTTTTTGATTAAAGACTTGATCGGTATGATTGATGATGAAAGCCATTTCAAACAACTTTAACAAGTAGATAAATTTAAATTAAACATAAATCAATAAAAACGCTTTGAAACTGCAAAAAATATTCTATTTCAGTGCCTAATAAGTTGACTTATGAATAATGAATTAAAGAAGTTAGACAGGCCATAGACAAGTATTTTTTGCTCTTATTTTTTTCAGTCAGATATACCCTATCTTCGACTTGACTGTAAGCGGTTTTCTTCACTTTATTTCGCTCTAAAAGGCGCTTTTACAAGCGCTTTGTGTTTTTGATGACGCCGAATAACCAGACAAGGACACGGGTTTCACAGCGAATGTCGTCACTGATTTTACTGTGAATCCTTTTTATTTTCGGGTGGTGCAATTAAAGCAAATTGTCTATGGTCAAAGATACAGTGTAAACTCCATGTAACGTCACTCGATTTAACGACAAACTCCCTAAAGCTTCGAAATCAATTGGCTTTGGTTGGTTTAGCTTGTCTTCCAATTCTAATTTTTGTTCTTTCCATTTAACGATAACTCTCTATAACGCCATAAAATGCACAGTCCCTTCAGTGTCGTTATATAGAGTTTACACTGTATTGTCAAAATTTGCAGCATTCCTTCTTTTCTATTTTATATTATCATATGTGTTTTATTGTTGTATGATATATATTTATTGTTTATTTAGTTGATAAGTATTTTAGTTAGTAATTTTAAATCATAGTTTCTAAATATTCTTATACACATGCACCCACACTCTCTTCTCACTCTCCCAAAGGTTAGCTGTTAGAAAATGCCTAGACATTAAGCTCGCCTATGTACATTGGAATGTTTTATTTTTTATTTTTTTGTGCAATAAAGAATTTATCTATATATAATCGTGCTTTGTTTTGTTTTTCTATTGGAAATATTTCTTATGTTGTTTAATTTAATTGTTAAAATCAAAACATTTATTTTCTAGAATACGGTGCATATTGTGGCTGGTAGTAGTACAGTTTTCCGGCGTATCCTGCCGTCATGCAGCATGAAAATATTTACAGTTATATAGTAGTATACAGTCAATAGTTTCAACACACCTAAATACATTTTTTTTTTAAATGGAACAATAAATTAGATGTCAATTACTTATATTAAGTCAAAGGATAGGTAATGATAATAATTTTAATTTTCCTACTTAAGTACATCACTAAGAAATTCCTTATTAGAATACCTTTAGTACCAATAGCTTAAATAACTTTTTTTGAAAATCCCTTACATTTAATGCTTTTAGATCAAATATATTTATTCAGTTATATTTAATACATTCCCGATTATTATTTTTTTATCACTGTCGTGATTTGTTTTGTTTTTAGAAGTACCATCACGACCGTTTCCCTTTCGGAGTGGTCCAACTTTACTATAGGCCAATCATGACAAGTGGCAAGCTCGTCGATGTCTCCAGCGTACCAAACTCGACAAATATCACAAATATTTTTGTGTCCCGACCAGGAATCGAACCTACCTTCGAGTCTAAATCCACGGACTTAACCGCTAGACCACGGAGGCAGTTTTGTTTTGTTTTTAATTGTACATAATATCTTATATCGGTTATATTTAATACTTTTTTGTTAATGATTACTAGGACATAAAATTACAGTATTATAGATTATTTTATTTAAACTTAGGCCAGAAAGATGTTATATTATTTGTACAGTTAATTTCTCCAAAACAGTGTGTTTTGTACAATTTTGATTAGTTCTAGCTGCTAGGATTAGGGTTTGCGAATAAATTTAATTTATATAGAAAGAAAGAAAGAAAGAAATATATTTATTTGTCGCCAAACCATACACATAGCATAATACATTTTTTTTTAAAACTATACAAAAAAAAACAGTAAAATGATTATGCGCAAAATAATTAGCCTACCAGCACATGTATAGCAACAAAAAGGCGATCAGCTCGGCGTCCGCTACAACCTATAGATAGGCCATAGCGCCGATTTTCAGCCGCCGCCTTACGGATGAAAAGCACGTCACGGACACAAATGTACTAAAATACAACCTATTTAACACATACATTGCACGAATACACACACACATAATAATAATAACATCCCAGCCTTGCATAGTAAAGGTGAACAAAGGTGGATTCAGGCATGCAGCTAGCATGCTCGCTGAGAAGCCATGAGCATTGATTTCAGTTTATTTTTAAAACCAATAACTGATTGCATCTGGCGAAGTGGTGGAGGCAGATTATTCCAGATTTTAGTAGCCGCATACCTGAAACTGCCACGAAAAGCAGACGTCTTATGTCTAGGACAACATAAGAGGTCAAAACTAGATCTAGTGTTGTGACGTTTGGGTAGTTTGGGCCAAATCAATTTTTCACACAGGTAACTCGGGGTGTTCCGCCTGATCACACCAAACAGCAACGTTGCTATGTGAAGAATTCTGCGCTCTTTCATTTTTAGACGAGAGACGAAGATATAGCACGTCCATATAACATCACGTCAATGACGCGATCGAAGTCGTCTGTCCATTCATGCAATGGTAATTGTAGACCTGCGATTGGTAGGATTGTAGGGTTTAAATGTTCCCACGGTACATATGGGGTATATAAATGTTATAAGCCAGCCGGTTGTTAAAAGAAAACCAAGATATTTCGTTTTTTAGAAAGATTTATTTCCTAAAATTCTAGGTTTGAAATTCGAACATGCCAAAACGGACGTAGGTATTTAGGAACAAAAGCGATCGTAAGAAGGTATTTTATTTAAAACTTTTTGCCTACTTAAGGACTAAGTAGTTAGTGTCCATTGTCAGATTTATTATGAAAAAATAAAATTATACTATTATTTGTAGAGTTACCTATTTATTAATTTCAGAACATGTTCATAAGCCAGTAATATCTATTCATCCTACATATAGAAATGTTACACGCCAGACCAAAAAAAAAAAAGAAATTAAGATTTGTTCTCTAAAATTCTACAATTCTAGATTTGAAATTGGAAAATTACAAATATTTAAAAATTTATATACCTATGTTATTTATAAGCTCTAAAACTTTTTGCACGTCGAAGGACTAGTATTTAATGCTGAATAAATAAAACATAAAAAATGTGGGAGAGGAGACCATAGTGTTTCCTGGTTGTGGCGCCATTTTCGTATAACTTAAACCAATCACTTCGATGATGTGCCTATGATATATTTAAATAAATTCGATACAAAACAAAATGGCGGATTGCTTAGAAACGTATTAAATTTCACAACCAAGAAATAAAAGAACAAAGAAAAAGCAATTGTCAGTAAAAACAAAAGATAGGTAGAAATACAGCCGCGATATTCACGTATTTCACAAGCCACTCCAAACGGAATAATAAAATAATTGTTTTTAATTAATAGCCTTGGGTTTTTGCAAAAATACGGGGTTTGAACCGCACGGCCACGTTTGTACTCGTACCTACGTTTAATATACAGGCTGATAATATTAAATTGAGCTAAATCGATTTTTTGTAGTTAAATCAATAATTTTCGGTCATTCCATTCTATTCAAATTCAGTTGTGAAAACATTGTTTCGAACTCAGTTGAAATGGCTCAATATCCGCTTTCGCAGATCTGCCCATCTACTTGTCCATTTGTATGGTATCCTAAACAATCCTCGTGCACCTCCTTACCTCAAAACTCAATTTGAGCTCTTGTGCCAAACGCACAACCTCCCTCTTCGTTCTGCTTTCAACTATTAACTCAAAATCCCATCCCACTCCTCTAGCAGATATTCAGATTCCTTTACTGTGTCTGCAGCCCGCCAGTGGAACAAACTACCACTGGCCATTAGACGGGCACCATCTGTCAATGTTTTTAAACAACTAGTCACTAACTTGTTTCTTGATAAGCAGGAGCACACTGCATCTAGTACACATTGAATATTTAGCACGCAATATGTTTATGTATGTTTATTTGTATATATATATATATGTTCATAATACTTGCATGTAGTTTATGTAATTTCTTGGTATGTAGTGTATTTATAAATTAGACTAATATTATTAGATTGTTGCACCCTGCCCACAATCTCTCACCATCCCAAAGGTTAGTTGTCAGAGAATGCCTAACAGGCATTAAACTCGCCTATGTACCTAATTTTAAGTTTTGGTGCAATAAAGAATTTAAAATAAATAAATTGTTACTGTTTTTTCTTACTAAGCAAAATACATTATATGTTTGATGCTTAATAACTTTTGAACTTTATTTCAGAATGCGACGGTTGTGAACAACTGACATCAGGCAGACAACTAGAGTACAACTATGCCGGCTTGACAAGATGATTTTTGACACTTCGTTTTAAGGGCTTAGATTGCCAAAATACTGAATTCCTTTATTTACGAGTTTAAGTCAAAATTATAAAATATTATTCAGATATAGTGCATCGGAAAAACTCGGGTCTTAATATGGAATACGTCGGCACCCGAAGTGGTAATCAATTTTATATGAATTTAGTGTAAATATCAAAATTATTTTTTTAATTGTATAATATAGATATGTTACAACCACTCTAAGAAAGGGAGAGCGCGATAAATCATTTTTTTCCGATAAATTACGCTGGAAAACCATTATGCACTTCATCGGTACGAATATCAACTATAAAAGAAGTTGACAATAATAGGATATGCATATAAAGTTTGCACTTAAAGAAACGGAATCTGGGTGTAAGTTATAGAAAGGGAACCTGTGTATTTATCACTCCACATCTACAGCATGCGACAGATGTATGACATTTGTTTTTAAATTGTTCGCGACTAACTAGTTCCAAAGAGCGCTCCCACAGAGAGACTACCTGAACTAGTTCCACATCTCCCGCCCCACAGTTCGTTTAATTCCATCAAAACCGACTTAGCGAGACAGTGGGAGCGCTAAATAGGATCGACGAAAGGGAGCGGGAGCGGAGCTAGTCACGGCACACTATTACTCACTCAACAGTACTTGGAGCATGCGCGTATTTTTCGTTTGCTTTAGTTCGGCTGTCAAAAATCAAAACAAAGTAAGTCTACAAGTCTACAAGTATGACTACAAAAATGTTGGAGATCCAAAAAGGTTTACCACTTCGATTATTTGCCCTGAATGAATTGATTGAGTTATGGGTGCTGGACCAAAATATGCGTTATGAGTCAGCTAATAATACCAATATCCTAATTGGCAATACAGTAAATAGTACATATTTAAACTCATTCGCATAGTTTATTAGCGAACTGAGCGCTCTCTGTCTCTGGTTTGAGACAGGGGCCTGAAGCTGAGGAACTAAAAGAGCAACCTAGTTCACTAAGGAGCGGGGAACTAAACTGAGCGCTCCTGCTCAGGAACTACTATGCGCAACTCTATTAAACAACCTGTATATTATTACCATCTGCCCTTTTAGAGGCGTTGACATTAATTTGCTGTTTGAAGTCTAATGAAGGTTTTTACCCGGATCAATAAAGTTTTTTTAGCTAAGCAAAAACAAGAAGAGAAAAATAATACAATGACTGTCATTGCAGATATTTTTTTTTCAATTGTATTATTCGACGTTCTTCTAAACTCATTTTAATGTAGCCGAGATTAGCGGATCCAAATGTAACTTGTCACTTTTGTTCCATTAAATGTCAATACTATAAAAAGAATGTCGATTTGGTATCGATTAGAATACTTATATTTTTCAAATTAAAAACAACTAAAGTAGGTAATAAATAATATGTTGGCCATCAAAAAAGGGAAGGTAAACTAAAATTCCGACCTTTTTTTTATTTTTTAATCATTCGTCACTTTCTATTCCACCAATAAAGTTTAGAATCAAAGGCAAAGGAATTATTTTTGAATAAAGTTTAAAATCCTGATTTATAGGGGAAATCATGTAACAATAGACAAGCCTGAGTTGTGATTGATGCCGACTGGGTTCGAACCTTAGCCCTCGGGATAGCCTGTCTGTCGGCCCGTAATCATACGGTGCAACGCGGCTTGATTGATTTACACACATATTTCGGCTATTCAGTAATTGAACACAAAAATGTAAGTGTATTAATCCAATATGCTTTAATTAGATACATACATAAAAAAAGGTTGTTAGACTGAATTTATTTGCCTTCCCAATAAAAAAAAAGCAAATTAAAAAAAAAAAAAATGTTTACAAGTCTAGCATAAAATACCTTTTGCATGTTTATTTGACTTTTAGTTATCTAATTCACTAATAGATGACACTTTCAAATGTTATCGATTAGCTGAGTAGCCTTGCTTTTTGCTATACATACTAGTGCTGTAGGTACCTGCATGCATTGTTTAAAACCATACAATTTAGTTTAAAAATAATTCTTTAGTTATTTATTAAAACGTACACTACCATATCGTTTCCTGTCTCAAGGGGAATTTATCTACCTACATAAACATAGGGGCCAGATTATGACCGATTACTCAGGCCGTTGTTCATCACTTCTTTAGTTTTGTAGTACGAATACTTAAATGGCTCTTAACCCATACTTACTTAATGGAATATGGAACGACAGCAGGTCAAGTCAAATCACTTGGATTAAAATTAAAAGGAAAATACGGTAGGTACGAAGTCATATTAGACAGGCGTAGAAGAGGTGATAAACTGATTTGTTTTTCTTTGTTGCTAGTGTCAGAGTGAATGCCTAACAAAAATAACTTTTCATCTGACTGCGCGACGCAAAGAAGGGTTTGTGTTTACCAGCAAATGTATGTATGTTTGTATCTTTGTGGCACACTGGGAGACCTGACGCGTGGGCTAATTTTGATGATTCTCACGTCATTGAATTCGTCTTAATCAAGCGAGCGTCACTGAAGATTAAGTTAGCTATCAAGGCAATTATGATATATATAAATATGTAGGTATTTATGTATATATTTATTCAGTATATGTAATATTAGCATGTAAGTCAATTATAATAAATTGCACCCTTCGTTGTTACCTCTCCACACTCCCAAAGATTGGTTGTTAGAAAATGCCGCCTATGTACAATATTTTTAGTGCAATAAAGAATTTTTGAATTGAATTAAAGGCAAAAGGACGCCACATGCAATCTTCTATGTATTCCGCCTCGCTTAAATCCCAGTGTGACGAATTCTTACTCATTCGTTGATGCAACAAATTAGTGTATGACAGTCATTGGCGGTTATGGACATGTTTGACGTCCACTTTAAGATTGATTATTTAATTGTTTTACGGATAATATGCCGATCTGCATGCTACGAAGGTGTAAAACACCTTCTTCGACAAGAGAAAATATTTTCAGTTAATTTTCGTAAGTAAATGTTGATTAAACTAATAATGATAAGGCGCGGTGGTGGCTCGGTTGTAAAAACGCGTTCCTTAAATCCTACAAAGGTCAGTTCAAAAGGGGCATGTACTAATGAGAAATACACTTTTCTTAAGTACATTTCTCATAGATTTACAACACCACCGTTCTAACGTGCTCTCCGAGGCCCGTCGGTCACGGTTTAACTAATACCAACTTGTGGAATCGTTAATAAGTTGTCATAAAAAAAATATTTGAGTGGATTTAGACTCGGAGGTACCGGGTTCGATTCCTGGTCGGGACACAAAAAATATTTATTAATGTAAATAAATACATTTAAATAATATTTAATTTATTTGTGATATTTCTCGAGTTTGGTACGCTGAAGACATCGACGAGCTTGCCACTTGTCATGATTGGCCTATAGTAAAGTTGGCTTAATGTGAATCCGCTTATTTATAAGGGAAACGGTCGTGATGATGACGATGATGAACATTCTAAAAGTCAATTAAACAAGTCAGCAATAGCAGAACACCTAATGGATAGTGGCACAAACCATTGGATTGAGCTGCATGACCCAAAGATACTTTCCACCGATCGTCACTATTACCCTAGAATAGTACGTGAAGCGATAGAAATAAAGAAACACAAAAATTTCAATCGAGAGGGGGGTTATAAGCTATCTTCATCGTGGAATCCAGTAATCAATAGGTTTCGACGCCGGGAAAAATCGCCCGGTGTCGCCAAGGATATTGTAAATGTCGTGTGTCTAAAAACTTTTAAAGTGATAAGTGCGTAGGTTTACATCTGCCGCCCAGTATGTACGAGACTACACCGCATAGCTTCAGTCGACCCGTGACCACGGCCAATGCAACTTGGCTGAAACGTCGGGAGAAATATGTCTCTAAGGTAAATCGCGTAAAGACCCGTTAAATTATAAAAATCTATTATGAGTGTGCGCGAAAGTATAAAAAGTTTAATTCTAAAAGTTGTCATAAAAATAGTTTCACTACTCGATTATAGATAGCGATATTATACCTGCACACAATTATAACCTTAACACTAATTTATTTATAAGGTTGACATTGACTCCATTCTTTGTTAGTGGAATTAGGTCAATAAACGGGTTGGCAAGGATCTGTTGTAATTTTTTAATGTAACTTTATTAAGGATTCAACAAGCGGCACCGATGGCTTTACGTACTCTCCGAGGCACGGGAACGGTGGTGTTGTAAATGTATGACAAATGTACGTAAGAAAAGTGTAGTTCTCGTTAGTACATGTTGGTGGTGTTCGAACCGACCTTTGTAGGATTTTCAGGAAACCGGTCTTACAACCGAGCAGTCTTCAAGACTACATTAAAATGTTTTTTTAAAGACATAATTGTTATTTTTTTTGTTACTATTATTTTTAAATAACTGTGTTTTTGGCTCCTCCTTGAATGGTGCATTAGCGTGGGACTGCAATGGCACGTAAAGTGTTTAAATAAATAAATAATTAGTGTGACCGACCATCAACACCTGGGGGTCTTCAAAATAAAACTTCAAAATGCGACTTGCTTGTTCCCTTCATGTTTATAGACTTTATGTCAACATGCAAAGAAATACAATTATGTCATATAAAAGACAAAATAAAAAAAAATTGACGGAAATAAAACACGAGGCAATAGATGCCAAAACGTCGGTCTAATGGATTTATTCAAAAGTCCATTGTAGACCCGCAGATTGTAAATCTAAATGCAATGGATATTTTCTCGATTTATTTTTTATTCATGCCCTCTTGCGCACGTTACAAACGGCGGGACTTATTCTCGACCAATAGCGTGCGAGCTCGCCCGAGGCCGGTCACGATTCGATGATTCTATATTTGAAAATATATATCCTAATGATTACTTATTCCTTTTTCAAATTTAGTCGTGTATGTGCGGTCGACGAGGACGGGCGTGGGTATATAATTATTTATTTACATGTCTATATAAGGAAAACTAATTATTTAGGTACACTTCAGAAATACGTTGCTGTTCTAAAGCTATGTTCGTATGCTACTAATATTATCAGCGCAAAAGTTTGTGAGGATGAATGAATCTTGATGAAAACACCCGTGCTTTTAGACGTTTTCTTATCGACTCCATTTAACTATTTAAACCATTTATTAGTCATAATTAAGCATACAATAAACACCCAGACCGAGACAAATTATACAATGACAACTTGCCCCCGGTGGGAATCGAACCCACGACCTCCCGAGTTCACGGCAACTTTTGTTACCACTAGACCACGGAGGCGGTCAACATACATACATATATATAACTACATAATAATTATAACAAACTAAAAACACACATTAAAATAGATATATATATATATTTATATGACTTATTAACTCATTTACTTATTGCCTAGTTATTAGGTATTCAATTGACATTTTATAACTAGATTATACGTTACAGCCAAAGAGATCAAATAAGATAGACCGGGCATTGGCTGTTATTTTCTTCTTTTGTCGAAGAGAAGTTTGTTTTACACTTCCGTAGCTTGCAGGTCGGCATTTTGTCCGTGAAACAACAAAATCAATTTGAAAGTGCACGTCGAACCCAACCATAACCGCTATTTTTTTGGAATTTGGTGTTCGTTTATACACTGCCAAATTTGTATTCACATTGCAGTAACTGCCTCGGAGGTACCGGGTTCGATTCCTAGTCGTTTAATTTATGTATTATTGAATAAAATTCATATTTAATTTATTTGTTATATTCTCGAGTTTGGTACGCTAGAGATATTGACCAGCTTGCCACCTCTCATGATTGGTCTATAATAAAGTTGGCTAAATGTGAATGCGCTTCTTTATAAGCGTGGCATACTACTATACTGCCAAATGAACTGACTATGTATAGATAAACAAAAAAATCATGTTAAATGTCGACTTATAGACAAAGCCTATTATATACAGCTGCGCATAATAGTTCCTAACCAGGGACGCTCAGTTTAGTTCGCAGTGAACTAGGTCGCTCTGTTATTTTTGTCCCTATGCTTTCTTTCATACCTACCCTTTTGCGTATTTCGTCATTACGTATGCGGTCCGTCAAAGTGACTCTGTGTACTCACATATGAGAGTAGAGTTAATGCAGTAGAAATTAAGTCGTTGGGAAGGATATGCGGCGTCACTTTGACGGACCGCATCCGTAATTTCGAAATACGCAAAAGGGTAGGTATGAAAAAAAGCATAGGGTCAAAAATAAGGAAACTGAGCGACCTAGTTTCTGACACACACGTCTCGCTTCCATACATAAGTGTTGGTACCAGCATTGGTACCGTGCATCGTATTTCCTGGGTTCACTCTTCTTTCAACATATCACATTTCCCATCCGCAGTGAAAACTTTTAAAAAATATTTTTTTCTCAAAAAAGATTTTTTTTTAATTTTGTATTCCCTATTCTAATATATACTAACATCTGTGGACAAATCCTACCCCTTGAAAAGTGAACGATATAATTCAAGCAATTTTATTATTGGAGGGATTTAAAATAAGCCCAATTATGTGACGAATGGAGACTAATTATAGATATATAGCAAGTCGTTGAGAATAACTAATTTCGATTGATTCATAGAAATTGGGTTTTAAATAGTAAAATGCTAACAACGGCAATTATTATAGGTAATGTTGCCCAAAGCAAGAACAACACCAAGACTTAGCCAGTCTTGGTGTTGGTCTCGTTCTTGGTCCTGCGCAAGTTTTTTTTTTTTTTTTTTTTTTTTTTTTTTAAATACTAGCACGACATGTGACCCTGCGCCCACCTGATGGTAAGTGGCGCGCAGGGTCCATGAATGTTAGCAACTGGAATCAGACCCTTATGTCCGACATCAGTCCCTAACACTATGCCGGCTTGACTAGATGCCTTTTCACACTTCGCTTGAAGGACTCCAGGTTATAGGAAAGTGGAAACACAGAGGCTGGAAGACAATAAAGATGTGGAATGCTCTTCCAGCCTCTGTGTTTCCACTTTCCTATAACCTGGAGTCCTTCAAGCGAAGTGTGAAAAGGCATCCAGTCAAGCCGGCATAGTGTTGGGGACTGATGTGCTAGTATAAAAAAAAATGTCGATTTCAGCCCATTGCCACTTCAGCTGGCTAATTTTGAAAGCTATATAAGCCGGTAATTTTTGCTCTCTGACGGATGTTCACGTTTCTGACCTCATCCTTTAGAGAAATAGCTAGCAGAGCTCTCTCCATAGTTCGTTGAGCGAGCTTGAATTTGTGGACCAGGCTTATCAGTGTCCACGTCTCCATACGACATAACTGGAAGAACGAACTGGTTGAAAACTTTTGTCTTCAAACACTGTGGTATGTACGATAGATGGATGTAACGCAATTCCAGAATGCCGCCCATCCAAGCTGAATGAGTCTGTCGTATGTCGTAATGCATTTAAAAGTAGTCGACAACCAAATATTCATGCCTATACAAAAACACCAAAAAGCAGAGCCTTCGATAAATCCTATATTATGTGTATTCTTTTGTCGTTGTCGCTACAAATTTATGGAATGATCTTCCTGTAAACATAAGAAAAGCAACTACCAGATCTTCGTTTAAAAAACGCGTATATCTACACTACCTGAAAAGCTCCTCACAATATTAGTAAGTGTATATATGTATGTTTATGAATAGTATTATGTATGTATTATGTATGTATTAGTATTTAGTATATTGATATTATAGTATATATAACAATATAATATGTACGTGTATAATTAAGCTGTTAATTTTTCTTCCTAATTCTTTAATATTTCTTTCATTGCACCTATAATAGTTCAAATTTGTCCCCAAGGTTTGGCTGTCAGAAAATGTCTACGGGCATTAAGTCCGCCTTTGTACTTCGTGCATTAAAGTTTTAAATAAATAAAATAAATAAATATTCGAATTTACAATAAGTTACCTGAGTTTCTCAAAAAAATACCTGACAATCAGTTTAAATGCCAAATTAGGAAACTATTGATAGAATGTTACTTCTATTCGCTAATAGGCTGGGGCCGTTACGGATTTTTATAGCTAAAAAAAAAAAATTAGTAACAGGCAACGGCCGGCTGGAATATGTAGTCAAGGTCATAAACAATGAAAAAAAAAACTTTCGAACTTGAGATTAAGGGAAGTAGTGAAATGGGGTGCTATTTAAGGGATGAAAACCGTTTTTCGTTATTCGTGGCGGAACGAGACCTCCTAGAGAAAAGTATTTCATACAAAAGTTGTAGATAATGAAAAAATCTAAAACTCTTATTATATATATTTTTCGACATAACCTCAAAGTTTACGAGAAAATGACGAAAAACCAAAAAAAAATCAATAAAGTTGTTCACCAAAGATAAGGGTGTTTTTTCGGAAAAATGGTGAAATCTCGAAAATTATTAATTTTCCATGATTGAAAAAATTCATGCTTATTGTGTGCAAATAATTACGTATTTTCACAAAGTTTCATTTAAATTAAATAATTTCCACGCGAGAAAAAAATAAAAAACAGAAAAATCGGTTTTTCGTCATTTTCTCGAAAACTTTGAGGTTATGTCGAAAATTATATATAATAAAAGTTTTAGATTTTTTCATTATCTACAACTTTTGTATGAAACACTTTTCTCTAGGAGGTCTCGTTCCGCCACAAATAACGAAAAACGGTTTTCATCCTTTAAATAGCACCCCATTTCACTACTTCCCTTAATCTCAAGTTCGAAAGTTTTTTTTTTCATTGTTTATGACCTCAACTATATATTTCAGCCAGCTGTTGCCTGCTACTAATTTTTTCATCTCAAAAAGGTAATGGCCCCAGCCTATAAGTGAATATTACAACCACAAATTTTAAATATTTTTTATGTGTATTATAACAATAACCTGTACAATATGTTTTAATAATAATCTGTATGTAATAAGTGTGACTAAAATTATAAATATAATAATAAGAATTTAACATTGTAAATAATGTTTAACAAAATTTGTGTGCCAGAAATGGCAAGAACTAACTTACTATTAATATTTACTATTACCATGTTCTATGGAAATGGAGACTCTTACATCTGTCGCACGCTGAAGATGTGGAATGCTCTCCTAGCCAGTGTGTTTCCCCACTCTTATAACCTGGAGCTGGATAAAAAGCATATTGTTAGGCCGGCATAGTGGTAGAGATTGATGTCGGTCCTGGTGACCGACGTCAGTTGCTCCCATTCTTGGACCTCGCGTACTGCTTGCCATCGGGTGGGCGCGATGTCACATGTCGTGTTCAGTATATAAAAAATAAAAAAAACATTTCATTTCATTTCGGATTCTTTGCTGAATTTGGCTACGCCTAATTGGATGGTCTGTCCAAGTTAGACGTATTTCTGCACAAAAAGCTTTGCTCTGTACGTGAACGGGGGTAGTGCGGCCTAAGCCTGACTGCATGTACTTCACTGTACCTACGTTATGACAGCTATAGTACATCACAGTCACTCGCTCGGCTCGCTGTAGGCCAAACATGAACCACACCTTGGAAATAAATCATACAAATACCTAAAGAGTAGGTCACCACTCTTGAAACTCACACCAATATTCAACGGCTCCTCAAATCAACTAACCCTTCCAGCAGTCGTATTCCAATATTTAGCGCAAAGGTTTATTTGTCAAGATAATGGATTCTAGTTATTTACTGTCGCTTTTGGCTCGAGTTTTTCCGATTATAGCTGAGCTAAAGTTTATTTCAAAGGGGTTGCAACTTCAAAATTAAAATAACAATTAAATTTAAAAAATAATTTACGTCTGGTTGTGCGAGTTTTATTTATTTTTTATTTTTATTTATTAATAATATATATTAGTTTTGTTTATATTCTACAAATTAATTCTTAAATAAAAAACTAAAATGAAATATTGACATTGTATAGCTATTTAGATTTAAGTTTTGACATTACATAAATTCTCTGACATAAGTACCCTTTTTTGTACTCGTATATGGTGCTGACATCAAGTCATACCTACATTGAATGCTGAGGCTCAGTAAGACATTATCACAAAGCCTATAGGTATACAATATATAAAAATGTTAATATTGATTTATTACTGTTGTAACATACTTATTAGGTTAAGATGTTTTTATGCAATAAAGAATTTTGAATTTTAAAATCATTGGGAAAACGTAAAGGTAATATATATTTGAGTGTATATATACATTTATATTTAATAAAATAAGATCATATTTACATTAAACATAGTTTTAATGCACACATTAAATAATAATGCAAAATGAAGATAAAATATAAATATTTTTTTTATATTTTAAAAAATTGAACGCATGTAAAACGTTATTTTGAACGTTTACGCTTAGATAATAGAATATTTCACGTCTCGAACGCGCCTCTACCTCGACTTCGTGACTTGCCTAACGTTGCCGCCAGAACGATATCTACCCGCGGGGCGCGGGGTCTGGGGCACCAAGGGGCGGTGGACAACTGACAGCTTTATAGTCTGTGGTGCAGCCTACGGCCTTAAAGAACGAGGTCGTGCCACCAGACTATAAAGAGTACCTCAAGTAAATTTTTTTTATCTAAAAGAATTGTATTGTGTGGCGCGCGTGTGATTCTTTTAGATAAAAAAAATTGCCTATGTCTAGTCAATTAGGTCTTTGCCAATATAACGGTGAGCTGAGAGAAGTCTTTCATTTGCCTGACCATCAGCCGCAACACCTAAGGTTGAGTTTTTGCAATAATGTCTAAAGTGAGTTACAAGAGGGTACCCTCTATATAAGTCTGGCATTCCATTGTTCCAACCTTTATATTAAATCTATCCAAGAATTTATGCGACTCGTGTTGGAAAAACCATTGCCAAGAATACTTATTACTTACCTATCAGCAAACCAAAAAATATGTTTATTCATCCTGTCACGTCCTGTAATGAACTCCAGTTTGCCGCTCAGGTTGATGGTGCAGATCTACAAGATCATCCGACTTACTTATGCTGCGCCAGATTGGCATCACAAAACCAAAAGGGACAAGATCCAGAGTCAGCTGATGTTCAGAATTCAGAGCGCGATGGTTCGTGCGAAATTCTGTATTGCAAGTGATCTGGAGATACTATCAAAGCATGTAGTCTGGCTAAACGTATGTTTTACCGTGCTGTCAACAGACCCTACAAGCATCTTCAGGATATCGCTTCTAATTTCGCACGGCCCCCAGAGAGAAGACGAATCTAGAAGACTAGTTAGACTGTTATATTAGGAACATCAGCAAATAACCCGCTGAGATCATGCCGGGATTAGAACAAGAGATTATCCCATCCCCAACCCAGGTCTATTGGCCATCCAAGCCTGGATGACGAAGCGCTGTCTGTCTGTTTGAGCTTCTATAACAGTCTTTCTCAAAGTGGGCGATAACGCACCCTTGCGGGCGCTGGGCGCCTAGAGGCGTTCGATTTTTATAATTCACTTAGGCCGCATTCGTTTTATAGCATTTCCAACATTTCGTAGCAACTTCACAACCCAGCGTGAAATGTCGTTTTTGTAAAGAAATACCACTTTTGTTAACAATGACAAAATTTCTTTAAAAAATCTTACTTAAGTAAAAATAAACTTGTTAATTATTACTTAAGTATTTATTAAGTACCAAAAATACGTTCGAGGAACTGACTATCAGTCAGTATTTTTGGTACTTAAATATTACTTAAGTGAAAATAAACCTGTTAATTATTACTTAGGTAATTATTAAGTACCAAAAATACGTTCGAGAAACTCTTGTCGTCAGTCTTGGTAATGGTCTTGCAACCATATCAGTGGTCTTGTTCTTTGTCTTGCTCTATCTAGTGAATCTAGGTATAGAGGTAATTCATTTTAGTTTCTCGAACGTATTTTTGGTACTTAAATATTACTTAAGTGAAAATAAACCTGTTAATTATTACTTAAGTAATTATTAAGTACCAAAAATACGTTCGAGAAACTGGCTGTCAGTCTTGGTATTGGTCTTGCAACCATATCAGTGGTTTTGTTGTTTCTTGCTTTATCTAGTGCATCTAGGTATAGTGGTAATTCATTTTAGTTTCTCGAACGTATTTTTGGTATTTAAATATTACTTAAGTAAAAATAAACCTGTTAATTATTACTTAAGTAATTATTAAGTACCAAAAATACGTTCGAGAAACTGGCTGTCAGTCTTGGTATTAATCTTGCAACCATATCAGTGGTCTTGTTCTTGGTCTTGCTTTATCTAGTGCATCAAGGTATAGAGGTAATTCATTTTAGTTTCTCGAACGTATTTTTGGTACTTAAATATTACTTAAGTGAAAATAAACCTGTTAATTATAACTTAAGTAATTATTAAGTACCAAAAATACGTTCGAGAAACTGGCTGTCAGTCTTGGTATTGGTCTTGCAACCATATCAGTGGTTTTGTTGTTTCTTGCTTTATCTAGTGCATCTAGGTATAGTGGTAATTCATTTTAGTTTCTCGAACGTATTTTTGGTATTTAAATATTACTTAAGTAAAAATAAACCTGTTAATTATTACTTAAGTAATTATTAAGTACCAAAAATACGTTCGAGAAACTGGCTGTCAGTCTTGGTATTAATCTTGCAACCATATCAGTGGTCTTGTTCTTGGTCTTGCTTTATCTAGTGCATCAAGGTATAGAGGTAATTCATTTTAGTTTCTCGAACGTATTTTTGGTACTTAAATATTACTTAAGTAAAAATAAACCTGTTAATTATTATGTACTTAAGTAATTATTAAGTACCAAAAATACGTTCGAGAAACTGGCTGTCAGTCTTGGTATTGGTCTTGCAACTATATCAGTGGTTTTGTTGTTTCTTGCTTTATCTAGTGCATCCAGGTATAGTGGTAATTCATTTTGCTGCCGTGCAGCTAATGAATTTAATAGACTGGTTGACTTTTCCGAATTGGATCGATTTAATTCAACTACAGCTACTTTTAAAAATACTCTGTCAAAACATTGATTTGACAGAGTTTCTTTGAGTGTTTCCGAATCTACCTAAACTGTTATTCATACTTAATTTATTTCCTTACAACTTGCTTTTTTTTATTATTTAATTTTTAGCTTGATTTTATAGTTTCCTATATGTGAAAACATATTAATGGTCTGTAGATATATGCATGATTTTCTTAAGTAGTTCTTAAGTACTGTTTGTTTTCCAGTAAAATAAATAAATTGGGCAACACTAATTGTGCGAGCGAGAGGGATGCGTTAAAGTTTAACTGCAGATTTATAAAGGAAAAAAAAATACAATGCATAATAAAAATATATTTATTTAGTTACATGGATTACATTTTTAATACTTATAATATAAATATAAATGTTTTATGTATGTAATATACATACATACATATCTTCACGCCAAATCCATTGCGGGGTAGGCAGAGACAATTCAGCGTCACTTGTCACGATCCCGACATACCTCTTTCGCTTCTTTGACACTCATCAACCTCTTCAAACAAGCCCTTTTGTTTCGATGGTTTTTTATTGCACCTTCGACTATTGTTTTATTTATTCGATCGTGGTAGACCAAGACTTACCAGCCTTGTTCTGCCAGGGCATCTTTTACCCACAACTTTCGCATTATATATCTGGTTCGTCAATCTCTCTTTACTCATCCTTTCGACATGCCCGAACCATCGGAGCATGCCTTTCTTTATTTTTGTCCCTATGCTTTCTTTCACACCTACCCTTTTGCGTATTTCATCATTACGTATGCGGTCCGTGAAAGTGACGCCGCATATCCGACGCAAGGATCTCATTTCTACTGCATTAACTCTACTCTCATGCGTATTCTGACATATCCACGTCTCGCTTCCATACATAGTGTTGGTACCAGCATGGCATTGTGTATAGCGAGTCGCGCTTTGTCACTGACATTTCGACTGCCAATCAGTGAGTGGGTCAGTGAGTGTCTGATTCCAGTTGCCAACATTCATGGACCTCGCGCGCCATCAGGTGGGCGCAAGGACACATGTCGTACTCGGGGACTGCCGCGGTAAAGCTATTGCATAGCATTTTTTATCAACTTATGCAATTATAATTATTTATTTATGCAGTATTTTTTTTTTGCAGCCAAAAAGCACGCTGTCTCACCTAGCATTGTGTCTAAAAGAGATAGAATCAGTTATGAGCAGTTAGCAGCTAGTCTACACGCATACGTCTAGTCGCACGCACACAAACACCGTGCCGAAGTCTGCCGAACTGAAACGACGTTAGACGATGCACGGCTTTCAACGCCGGTCGGAGTGGGGGGTGTTAGGTTTATTTTCGTTACGGAATTTCTTGATTCGGTCGCCGCGCTTCAAAGCCCGTGATAAAAGCTATGCAATAGCTTAAAAAAACAAAGAGGAAGGAAAGACACCGAGAGGCCGAAGCCCGGTACAGTGGTAATTATTTATATTTAATAAAGTTGCCTGGTATTGTTTATGGCTATGATAAAATGTCTTGCGGCATTAAAGCCCGCATTTGTCTTTGTACAATAAAGAAGTAAATAAATTAAATAGATAAATAGCTTACATTATGAGTATTTATTTATTTTAAACTTAAAAATTAATCCAAAACAATAATTTTGAAACATAAAATAATACTTTTAGGGCATTCCATTGTGACTTTTGAAACGTAAAACTTTTCTAGTGTCCCGCTAGTCACACTCGTTTAAATAAATAAAGTGACATGTGAGACAAAATATTTGACTGCTGCACGAATACTGACTGCCTTCTAAACTTATGTATCCGATTTGTTTTCGGCTTGCGTAAGTATGACCACGTCTCCCATTTTCGCACACAGTTAAATTGGCTCAATATCCGCTTTCGCAGGTCAGCACATCTTCTATATTTTCTATACAATATTACAACCCTATAGCTCCCTCTTATCTTAAAACACACTTTGAATTTCTTTGTGATTCGCACGACCGCCCTCTTCGTTCTTCTCATAACAACCAACTTAAAAACCCACCCCACACTTCCAGCAGATATTCAGATTCATTTACCGTATCGTCTGCTCGCCAGTGGAACAAACTTCCACTGATCATCAGACAAGCTCCTTCCATTCACATCTTTAAAAAACTACTTAATACTTTCTTTTTAAACAAGCAGAACAATATATTTTAACTCCACAAATTTCTACTTCCTATTAATATATTATCCTCATATATGTATATCTTCTATAATACTTATATATTGATGAGTATTTATGTAGTCTATGTATTCATACTATTTATGTAGTTTATTGGTTAGAATTGCACCCCACATATTTATACTGTCTCACTCTCCCAAAGGTTAGCTGGTAGAAAAAGCCGAAATGGCTTTAAGTTCGCCTTTGTACATACTTTTAAGTAAAGTGCAATAAAGTATTTAATAAATAAATAAATCCTGTAATCAAATGACCTAATAATCGTAATGGAATGTCCCAATTATATAGTTATATACAATTTACATTGTATTTATTAGTTATAACTTATATATTAGGCCAAAACAATAATTGGACGCAGTTACGCAAAAAGGATCCAATAAACATTTTTTCAGAAATTTATTTATCTATTTTAATCAGGTCTTTGGGATGATATATCAATATAAAAAAACCCTTTTTGACATTCTAAATGTATTAAATTTTTTTTTTTTTTTAATTTATTGTTTTCAAGATACACAAAAAATACATCAACAATATTATATAGCCGTCCACAAAAACCTTTAAGGTTTATCTGGGTACGGCGAGTCACTCACGATCTGTATGAGAAATAATTCTGCTATTGACTCATGTAAAACTTTTTAAACTTATATTTATATTTGTTATTATCAATGTATGTTCTTTGGAGCTCGGCGGGCATATCATTAAGATATGCTGAAGTTACATAATTCAGCATTCTTGTACCATAAACATTATTTGCCCCTGGAAGTTTAAACTGTTTTACGTAATTGAGAATCCTTAAATTACCCGACCGCTTGTATTTCGTTAGTTTTTGTGACATATTAATTTCAGTGAGAATGGTATATTTAATTTTATCGTGGATACTAAGTACGTTGCAATGTTTAAATAGATCATTATAGTTATTTTTATATTTATTTTTAATGTGTGTTGGTACAATATCTTTAAGGATTCTCAACTGCAGATTGTATATGTCATCTAGGTAGGTCTTATATGTTCTGCCGTAACTGCTAAGTCCATAACTAACAACAGAGTCAGCCAGAGCCAAGTAAATCATTCTTAAAACTTTAAAGGGCAATTTATATTTTAGTAATGAAAGTTTGCTTTTAACTGATCGCAGTTTGGCACAGACATAATCTTTATGTCTTTAATGCTGGACTATTCCATCGCTAAATGGGACTAATCTAATTGAAATTTAGATTTTAATGGCCTGTAACTTAAAATTAACTTAATGTGGACTGGATCATTTTTGCGTAACTACGTCCAATTTTGAAACATAAAATTTGACTTTTAGAGCATTCCATTGTGAATTTTGAAACGTGAAACTTTTTTAGTGTCCCGCTAGTCACTCTTATTAAAATAATAGTCACATACAATATGTAAGCTTTTGGCTTTTTACAAATAAAGTTGTACAATCAATATCTAACAGCCGGTTTCTCGAACGTCGTTTTGGTACTTAATTATTACTTAAGTAAAAATAAACCTGTTAATTTTAACTTAAGTAATAATTAAGTACCAAAAACACGTTCGAGAAACTGGCTGTATGTTTGTTGTGGATTGGTACCTCCATCGAAAGTCCTAATTGATTCGTAACCCTGTATTCCATCACTACAACCGCATCGCCCGCGCCCTCTGACGAGGATGGATATTATGCCGAAGTGAGCAGCTTTTAAGTGTACAAATCGAGATTTCTAAGCGAAATCAAAGATATTGGGTGATCTCAAAATTGCTAAAAAAAACCTTTTTTTCTTTTTTAAGCGGGGTGTGCGTTTTTTATTCGTCTTTTAAGGTAGGTAACGTTAATTTAAAATAGATTTTTCTGTTATAAACACATAAAACCACGTTAAAATGCTGCGAAATAGGTGTAAAATAAGGTACCATTGCCGCTAGCGACATCTACAAAAAGCTTTGCCTGATACACCCCATTGGAAGCACATACTTGGCCTAAAATTGTTGGTGGATGATATGGCGTCAACAGTATCTAGTATCTAAACACAAAAAATCCATCAAAACCTTAACAATGTTTAACAAAATAATTTACTGCTATATGAGTACTCAAAGATAAATTAATTCTGGAGTCAAGTGTCCTAATAGTCACAATGGAATGTACCAGGAATTTTTATATATAATTTTCATTGTAAATATAACTTAAAACTTAAAAACTAATTCAAAACAATAATTTTGAAATTCGAAATAATACTTTTTTATAAACGAAAAATTTGGTACACCGACAATATTTTTTCTTAACTTAAATATTATGACGAAAATTGTAAAATTTATCAAAAGTTTTTTTTTAATATTCAGTCTTATTGTTTAGTGATTCATTGCCAGCAGTGTGGCGTGTTTAATAAAACTTAAATGCAGTTTATATATGAAGCTTAAGTATAACTAATTGGCTTAAGTATAATTAACTGGGCAGTTTCATAAGTCATAAAAAAATGTTGCCACTGACAAAATCAAAAAGCTTATTTGGTCAATATCATTAGTTCCAAAAGACGGTAACATTTTAATATGAGAACTTATTTCATTAAAAACTCAGGCAGCTCGATATTAACTCATTTTATAAGCTAAGATTTATATTATATCAATGGACAATAATATTTATTCCTTTGCAACACTAAAAGCCAATGTCAGCTGGCTGCTGTCACACGGTAAAACTGTATCGATAGTATTGGATAAGTTTTCGGGCTGTCAAATTTCGTCGTTAAATAGGCCGCGTTCGTTTTAAGAAATGTTAGCATGAAAATACCACTTTTTTTAGCACAAATCGTTCGTTTAATGAAAATTCTAACATTTGATGCTAATTTCGTATGTCAGTACCGTGTTGAAAGGAGGGTTATTGATGTTACTTTTTGACAGATGTCATTAACATATGAAATGGTTTGTTTACCATTTTTATATACTTTATAGTTTTCTATTATATTTGTCAAAAAGGGATTTTAAACGATTTTATGTAATAAATTCAAAGACCATAATAATATCATGTGTGTTGGATGATATGGTATGATAAAACATGAACGAAAACACTTGTCAAAAAGTAGGTGAGGCTACTTTTATTTAAGAAATGTTAGCATGGTTAACAAAAGTGGCATTTCTTAACAAAAACGACATTTCGCGCTGGTTTATGAAGTTGCTACGAAATGTTGGAAATGCTATAAAACGAACGCGGCCATAGTTTGCAAAAATCGCTAATTTGACAGTTAATCAACATTATGAAGTTGTAGACGTCACTGGCGACGGCGCAACGCAAACAACTTAATGGACATATATTTGTGACGTCGTTTAAAAAGCAATATACATTTGGAGTTCTTCGCGCCATTTTGCGTGGACATGTCAAGTGCAAGTTTTTGTTTTGTAAAATTTACTGTGAATATTATTGGTCAAAAGTGGTGTTGTTTTGTTTAATAATGTGCTACAATGTGAATAATTATGGAAAACGATAAATTGGACTTTAAATATGGGACCGAAGTTGCAGTTTATTTTTTGCGGTTTCCCGCGCTGTCAACTCCCATATTTTACCCGACATGTTTGAGCTATGGTGCCGCGAGTGACTCCAAGAAAAGCATCAAATTCTGCAGCATCTGGACTTTGCTGACCTCATTAAAAAGAAAGATATATTACGTCAGACTTGGCTGTATGGGCTAGACCCTTTGCTTTCCCTATCATCTCATTCATCATCCATCGGGAGAAGAGAAAACAAAAAGCAATATACGTTTTCGACTATCGTGAACAAATTTTGGAAAGTGACCACACGATGTGGTCTGGCTAATTTAAATCGTTATGAAATGTCGAAGAATCAGCAGGCTTCTCTCCTTTACATGAGATAATCGGTGACCTAGACTGACATTGGGTAACACAAGCTAGGTCACAACAAAAACGAGTGACTCCTTTAACCAACCTAGTAGCCGCATTCTGTTACTTAAGCGCCAACGTTATATAATGGAATCCCGTAAACAATGGAACTGTCAGTGTAAAACGCTATTAAAATTGGTATTCTCGTATGAAGGTTTCCACTACAGATGACAGCAAAAAAACGTTACGATGCGTTCATTACCGCCTCCGTGGTCTAGTGGTAACAAACGTTGCCGTGAACTCGGGAGGTCGTGGGTTCGATTCCCACTGGGGGCAAGTTGTACATTGTATAATTTGTCTCGGTCTGGGTGTTTATATGTATAATATGTATATATTTACAAAAAAAAAGTATAATATGTAGTTTATCAACCATCTAGTTTCCGTAACACAAGCTTTGTAGCTTACCACGGAAACTAGATGGCGCTGTGTGACCTGTCTGGAAATATTATTATTATATTATTATTATTATTAAAAAAAAAAAACTGTAATATTTTTTTTTAGTATTTGCCATATTTTTGATTTATTACCTAATGTGTGTTATAGAACTATGTTTAATGTAATTATATAATCTTAATTTAATTAATATAAATGTTGTTAACTTTAATATAAATTCGCGGCGGACAATTTAAGTATTTAATTCACGTTTTCCCAATGATTTTGAAGTTGCAACCCCATGGGTGATCTTTGAAATTTTGACGTAAGGTCGGCTATGATCGGAGAAATTCGGGCTAAAAATGGTAGTAAATTACACAATTCACTATATTGACAATCTAACGTTTGCGACTGAGTAACAGATATAATAATAGGGCTGCAGGTTGGATATTGGGAACTCACAGTGCCATCTTCTAACCTGCTTTGGGTTGGATAGTGTACTTAATTTTTCTTCTCGTCTTCCAACATGAACTTAAATAAAAAGTATCATCACGACCGTTACCCTTTAGTGGTGGTCAGAAACCACGCTTATAAATAAACGGATTCACATTTAGCCAACTTTACTATAGGCCAATCATGACAACTCGAGAAATATCACAAATTAAATATTAATTAAATGTATTTATTAACATTAATAAATATTTTTGTGTCCAGACCAGGAATCGAACCCGGTACCTCCGAGTCTAAATCCACGGACTTAACCGCTAGACCAGAGGCAGTTTAACTTAAATACAGCTACAGTTTAGTAGCACGATATGTGACCTTGCCCCCATCTGATGAAAAGTGGCGCACGATGTCCATGAATGTTACCAACTGAAAAACATGACTATCATCAGTCCTTAACACCATGCCGGCTTGACTGAGCATGACGGCAATTCGAGCCTATCGTTACGAATGGTAAATACTTCTTTGCCCCAGCAGACTGACCAAATTACCACCACCAGTCCGCCTACCACCTACTTGTTGTTCTTGTAGAAATTTTGTGTCATTTACAACGATGTCAAATGCCAATTTTTACTCTCAAGGAGAACTAATATTGTAAGCTTGCCATGGTGATATTTAAAAAATAAAACCGCTTGAATCAAGACCCTTTTCCGTACAGGTTGGGAGACGGGAAGAAAAATGTATAATTAATTATATTCCAACTATTCAACCTGAGGCAGGTTGGAAGATGGCACTGTAAGTTCCCAATATCCAAACTGGGTTGGATAGCTAAATTGGAAGAAGGGAATCACTCACAAAGACAATGAAAAATTCCATTTTCTCCGGACGAAACTGCCATACGACTGGATGATTAAGCTAAACAAATGAGATGTTTTCCTTCGTCCATCTGAAATTGTACCTTGTCGGAGTTAGCTGCCTTATCTGCCACCTTAGACAAGGCACTTGCTATAAATACTGTGGCGACACCTGCAGCGGTAACAAACAGGGCCCAACCTGGAAAATAACATTAATTCCTTGTTATGTATGTGTCTATGGCAAGACCTAACTTTCTCTAGTCCTTCACCTTTTTATTAGTACTTGACTGCGCTACGCAAAAAAAGGTTATATGTTTATACCGAGGGGAGATCGACTCTGTCGCTGCCATCGACGAGTTACCTTCCCATTGGGATGACACCGGATTTAAAGCCTTTAGGATTCGTGTGCGGTCAGAGCACCTCAAAATATTCGTGAAGAAGGAAATCTGGCCGCTCGGTGTTGTGTACCGCAAATACCCCTGCCGCAGCACCTACTCCCTCTGCACCACCCCCCGCAGGGACGCCGGCACCGTCCACTGAAGCTTCTAGTACTCCTGAGAAGGTGGTCACAGTACCTGATGGGTACTTCTATGACGGAATACGGAAGCTTTAGATTAATTAATTTTAATGTTATTTTTATATGTATTTTAGTTGTAAGGTATTTATCTATGGGCCATCTCTTGCCTGATAATAAACAAATTATTATTATTATTATCAGCCTATGTATGTATACGTCAAAAGAGCAAATTTTTTTAGGCTTCAGGTGTCATTTACTGTTACGGTTGCTCGCCAGTGAAACAAACTTCCATTGGTGTACAGGCAAGCACCGTCTGTCAGCATCTTCAAAAAAATGGTTTATATTCACTTTTTAAAAATGCAAAAAGTCTCCATCTCGCTCTGATATGGTAAATATATGTATATATTTATTTAATAACAATAATAATAATAAATATTTCCAGACAGGTCACACAGCGCCATCTAGTTTCCGTGGTAAGCGACGAGGCTTGTGTTACGGAAACTAGATGGTTGATAAACTATATTTTACTTTTTCTTTTTTGTAAATATATACATATTATACATATAAACACCCAGACCGAGAAAAAATATACAATGTATAACTTCCCCCGGTGGGAATCGAACCCACGTACTCCCGAGTTCACGGCAACGTTTGTTACCACTAGACCACAGAGATTTGTGTATGTATATGGATGTTATAATATTTATTGTTTGCTTTTATGTCTATATTTTAGCTATTTATAGTTCTTGTTAAGTATTGATATTCACATCTAATTCTATTGACTTATCGTTTATAAGCACCATATAACCTCACTTATTATTATTATTATTATTGGTACAATGTCTATCTACGTATATATAAATAAATGTATGTGTGTATTTATGTTCCCTACGCATTTCAAAACTACTTGACCGATCGGGATGAAACTTTGGGAATATGCTGTGTGAACAGCGGCAAAGGTTTCTGACATAGTACTACTGTTGTCCGATAGGTGGCGCGCATCAGCGCTAATTTGTGGGGCATACCGACCGAGGGTACCGAGCAGCAACCTAAAACTCCCTAACGCTCTTATTATATACATAGTTACTCTGTCGTTTTTTTTTTTTTTTTTTTATTACGGAGCACGACATGTGACACCGCGCCCACCTGATGGTAAGCGGTACGCGAGGTCCAAGAATGGGAGCAACTGACGCCAGCCTCAGACGACCGACATCAGTCCCTACCACTATGCCGGCCTATAAATTTGTTTCGTTGCTCATAAAGTTGATTTTTGAAATAAAAAATGTCAGGTTTAAAGATAAAAAATAATTATCCGAAAAACAAATTTAATAAGCTGGCAAATTGACAAATTCAAGGGCTGTAAAGCTTGTGTGCGGAGAAGGTGGGTGGAGGAAGGTATGTCGCCTTGCTTTGAATCCCAAATGGGCGTCAAACAGGGTTGTGCGCTTTCCGCCAGATTATTTACCCTATATCTCGACAAATGCCTAAAAAGAGTGAGAGAGAGTGATTGTGGGATAAAGATGAGTGATCTAGTGGTGAACTGCCTCCTTTATGCAAATTATGCTGTTGTTATGGCATCGTCCAAACAACAACTGCAATCACTAGTCACGGAAATGAAAGAGGGATGTGCAGTGTTTGAAAGAAGAAGAATGACAACCGTGACAATAAATATTGATGATGAAACTCTAGAACAAGTAAATGAGATTATATATCTGGGCAGTGTTATAGTTGATAGAGATTTTGAAAGAAGAGTGAACACGGGAAATAGTGTCAACGGTGCCCTGGGGTCATTGATCGCTAGTCGAAATGTCAGTGACAAAGCTGGACTCGCCATACACAATGCCATGCTGATACCAACACTATGTATGGAAGCGAGACGTGGATATGTCAGAATAAGCATGAGAGTAGAGTTAATGCAGTAGAAATGGGGTCGTTACGTCGGATATGCGGCGTCACTTTGATGGACCGCATACGTAATGACGAAATACGCAAAAGGGTAGGTATGAAAGAAAGCATAGGGACAAAAATAAGGAAAGGCATGCTCCGATGGTTCGGGCATGACGAAAGGATGAGTGAAGAGAGATTGACGAACCAGATATATAATGCGTAAGTTGTGGGTAAAAGAAGCCCTGGCAGACCAAGACTCACATATTACGATCAAATAAATAAGACAATAGCTGAAGGTGCATTAAAAGGCCATCGAAACAACAGGGGAAGGAATGAAGAGGTTGATGAATGTCGAAGAAGCGAAAGAGGTATGTCGTGACCGTGACAAGTGGCGCTTAATTGTCTCTGCCTACCCCGCAAGGGATTTGGCGTGAAGATATGTATGTATGTAAATTCAATAAGAATAACTTGTTTCAAGTTCCGAGAAAGCACTAAGATGTCTGGCCTATAGGCTGATACAGCTAGTTCATCTGGGATCCTATGATGTTCAAATGTTACAATGGATAGCTACATAAATTTTGTCTTACCTATAGAACAATCTCCAAGCAAGTAGGGTTGTGAATATTCCCCACAAAATTTCACCGAACCCCAACCCCAAGGATAAAGCACCAAACCCAATACTCCAAATACTCCTGAAAATATAACAAAAATTATAAGGCAATTTATAAATGATATTGTACATTTTCCGTGCCTCTGACGGTTTCTGACCACCCGAAAGGGAAACGGTCGTGATGATACTTTACTTTTAAAAGTATAGGACGTAACAATCATGCCCACCGATTCTTTAGCTGTAACAGTTTTAACATATTTTTTTGTGTAATGTACTATTCTACTTACCACCCAAAGCCTGTGTAGCACCAGTCAAAGATATAACACTCTTCTTAAACAGAGATTGCACACAACAAGCCAGTACAGCTGCTAGAATTGTCGAAAATTGTATTGCGGAACCTGTAATAAAAAAAATTAGGAATTTAACACGAAATTGAGTTAAATGTTACCAGTGGAGGCATCTAGAACTTACCAAACCCCCCTCTTTTTCTGTTTTAGTATTAGCGATTCACCGTGTCCAGTTAATAAAACTAAATTATATAATATTTATGCATAAAAAAACCATACAAACGTGATGTTGGCACAAATGCCTTATTAGCGATTGCCATTACTAGTTCTTAAAAAAAAGAAGATACAGCCTAAGCAACATCCAAAAGTGGTTTGACAAATGGAAAATAAGTGCTGGTGCTTTTAAATCCATACATGTTACCTTTAACCTAAAAAAGGACGACTGACCTCCAGCAACAAGACGCTCACCATCCCCCAATCCTCTTCCTACCCAACCCAATACCGTATGATTCTGTTAATTCTGAAGTTTCTATACTATAGACTGTTTCTCAAAGAAAATACTTTAGCGCCGTGTCTGTTGTTTCTATCTGTGGAAACTTTTTAGTGGTTTAAGTGTTTATATTTATGTCTAATTTAAATTCTGTAACCATAAGTTTTCCTAATAAAATAAAATAAAATAATGCCGCCTTAAAACTATGACAAATGTATGTAAGAAAAGTGTATTTCTCGTTGGGGGGGTTTGTAGGATTTTAAGGAAAGCATTTATAAGACTGAGCCACCACTATAGTGCTGTGGTTGATGTCAAATGACAGCAGTTGTGCAAGAGCCTTTAGATTAGCTAGAGTTCGGAATATTGAGGCCTTGCTGTAGTTATTTATTACTTACACAAAGACAAAAAGAACATGGCAGCCTTCCATGGAGCAGGATAGATTGAAGAATCAGTAGCTAGCCCATAGAAGGAGAAGGAGCCACAGTCAATCTCTTTTTCTCTTGTTCTTAGACATCTGAAAAAAAAGTGAAGTATTATCACAACTGTTTCCCTTCTGTGGTAGTCAGACATCACGCGTATAAATTCACATTTAGCCAACTTTACTATAGGCTAATCATGATAAGTGGCAATCGATGTCTCTAGCGTACGAAACTTACGAAAGCTTACAAATTATATTTATTTATTTTATTAAATATCCACTCCACTCCTTGAGATGGTCCTTCAAGAACAAATTTCTGGGGAATTAGTCCATCTTTCGCCAGACAGGTTAGCAATGGTCTGATATCATTACTTTATTTTCTTAACAATTTTACTAGTTGGTATCAGTGGAACTGGGACTGACAGCACATGCTCTCTGAGTCACGGGAATTGTGGTGTAGTGTGACAAGTGTATTTTTTATTGGTACATGCTGTGGTTCACAACCTTTTTGGATTAAGGGACACTAGACCACTACCGCTGCATATAGACTTACCTATTGTAAATCCCAATGCTTGGCACGTAAAATTCTGTGATGTTAGATTCATTAACAATGACTGGGGGGCCCATTAGCCATTTCGGTGTCATTATACCAGTTATAAGCAACAAAAACGATGCAACACTGATTAAAAACCAGGCTAAACTCCTCGCCGTTATAATAACGTAGCACATTGCGCTCTTTTACAATTAAAATACAAAATTATCAATAATGTAATAGAGACCAACTGAGAGGATAATTACAATAAAAATTTACTTGTTTAACGTTAAGTAAAAGAATGATAATTGATTGGGACTATATTTATACTGAGATCCAAATAGTATTAAACAAAATAAACTTAAAATAACTAAAGAAATGCACAGGAAATTGTATGCAAATCAATTCTTAAACTCCCATTATTTTATTTTGGCCGATTGAGATTGGGTTCTGTAATTAAACATATTTATCCGGGTCAGATAAATGTTCGTCCGAAAAAAGAGACAGAGTTATGGTTATCAAAAGAACTAGAAGGAGTAGTAGTGATGATAATATAAATATTTATAATATTGAAACACAAGTCGCAATTTGACAATATATTTTTTAACGATTATTAAGACTGATACTGATACTCTAGCACAGAGCTTCCTTAACTCTGTGTACTCTAGATATCAAAATTATTTAATCTGTCAGATTATATATACTTAAATGAAAAATAAACTAATGGCTAAGTTCGTGTTCACGCACTGACTCTGAGGCTAGGTCATATATTGTGTGCTTTTTTACTGAATTTGGTCTGAATGCGATTTTAATGTTGACGTCCTAGTATTTTTTTATATAGCAACACAAGATGTACAGTGGCGCCATCTAGGCAAGGGAGAGCTGCAGTTTTTTTCTGTCTTCCTGTGTATTGCCTCGATTTTTTTTATTTTCAAGATGCTTCCGTCTATTATGTTTTAGTGAAAATTAATTAAGTTTTTATCGTTATAAAATATAAAAGAATAGCTCACTATTAGCTTAATAGTCTCGTTGTGAGATATTGTGCAGTGAATGACAGTGTAAAAAATTACAATTTGTAACTTGTAAGTATAATGATGTTAATAATGTAAACGTAAATTCTTATACAAATCCAAAGAAAAAGTGTGTATTGGTTTTTGTAGGATAATACCATGCTATCTGTCAATTCAAGAAAAAGTATCTTTGTTTTTCGCAGCCTCACTATACGTAAAAGAAGTCCTTAATTTTATGCAGTTTTTGTTTATTTATAGCTGTAATTATCGATTAGTTATGAGTTTAGATCTGTGAGGGTAATTGGGTCAGTGGGCGAACGCGGAAGATGTTACCAAATTAATGGTTTCTTTCGAAACAAGATTTTTTTTATTTTGGCCTTGTTTCGTGGTTTTGCAATCCAACATCGAGTTGTTTCTTTGTCGCAGGTATAACTTTTACTTTTTACGCACGCTCCAGCCCAATAAACTGTATTTTCCCGCTTTTTTACGCGATTATCATCACTTAAAAGGTAGAAAGTCTATTGTGTAACTGTATTTTGCAACCAGTTTATTTTTTTGTTTTAAAGTCTGTATGGTAATATTTGACACACTTTTTGGTCGAGTAGGCGAGAACTTACTTTTAAAAAAAAAATACATGCACCAAGACTGGATATTGAAGTGTGCAGTAGTTGAGTCACTTAATGCCTTTTGTAAACATATGTTTGTATTTTCACAATAAAAACATGTATGGAAAGGTTAGTAAAGCAGAAGAACACATTCAATTTATTGTTCTTAAATTAGAGAGGTTTTTGCATTTTGTTGACTTTCGGGTTGCACATGGGCATGTATCTTAATTCCGACTTGACTGGTGGGTTACGGCTGTACCAGTAATGTAATCTCATAGGTACTCATAACTTAATTTAAAAGGTTATTATTTGATAATTGTGGTGTAGTTCTGTATATGTTTGATTTTGTAAATCTGATATAGCTGAGTTTTCCTTGTAGATAACTTACTCAGTCAGATTAAACATTAAAAGGTCACTGGAATCTGCTATGCTGCTGGTCCTCTGATAACAGCTTACTTATTGGACCACTTTGCTGCTTAGTCTTTCACTAGCAGTAGTAGAATCATTAAAAATAATTAAATTAATGATGCCTGTTTTAGGTTTACGTGAATAAACTATAAATAAAAGGCGCCCAATTGTCTCTAGCTCTGATATGAACATATTAAGCCCTAAAAGGCAGAATTTCATAAGCCCCAAATATAAATTTTACAGGAGCCATCAATTTAGTTAACCTTCATTTTGCATTCATTGAGCGCAGAGACAAAATTTTAACAAACCATAAAAAAAGGTATATTAAAGGGTCTTAAATCTGGAATTACCAATAATATAGCCATTGTAAGAAAAATGCATATAGTAAAAAAAACACATTATTATTGTATACTGTATAGGTACAATTCTAACATTTTCAATGCATTTTATTACTGACAAATACAGATGTATAGCTGTGTAACAATTTTATGTAGAAATATATTGATTTTTATTTAGTATTGTTATATCCACCATCTTATGAAGGCATTAACAGGATAATACAGTATTTGGTTGGGTCAGACTGATGGCTAATGGGGTTGGGAATTGGAGCATTCTCCAGTTTTTCCTGGCAGAATCTCAACCTGCTGGTAATTTATGCACTTTTGGTGCTGGATGCCGTTACTGGTAAAACAGCATTCATGTCTATTTTTGACTACTTTAGCTATCGTCCGGGAGCTATCTCCTAGCAAGTGGTCTCCTATTGGGGAGAGTGCAAGACGGAGCAATATTCTGGGGATGCTTGAAGTGTCCGTTGTTGGTATGATAGATCATACGTCTAGTCAGACTGACAATAAACTCTTTAATATGACGGAATTACGCACAAATATGTTCTGCTAACATTGGTCCTGGTCAGAAGGTGGTGCCGGGCTGGCGCAGCATAGGTGAGACATTTGGTTAGGTAGGCGTCTTGTTGCAGAATAAAAAATAAGGAAGCCTACTTTGTAAGCCAGCCTATAGTCGGCCCAAGACACCATTCTTCTCATTTCTTTTTCCCCATGATATATCAATGGTATGCTTAGAAATTTGTCTTCTACTTTTCTTGAGTAGGGAGGTGGATGGTGGGTGTTTTGTTATGCAAAAAAAAAGGAAGCCTATGTAAAACAGCCTATAATCGGTGAATCCATGGAATGCTTAGAAAATTTACCTTCTTTACTGCCATTTCTGTGTTTTGGAGAGCATGTTAAGCTGACGGTCCTAGTTTCGCTAATATACTTGTGGAATCAGTAATAAATTGATATCAGACCCTTGCCAACCCATCTGGCCTGCGTGGCGAGTGTGGACCAAATTCTTCAGAAATTTATTATTTTTTAGTTCTATTAATACCGTTCTGGAAATTCTTTCTATAAATGTACTGTACTGATGGCGGACCTGATTCATTTGTGTATTAATTTTTCCCATTTTTATTGCAATCTGTCTAGTCAAGACATTCGGCAATATGTATGTAATACTATTGGTCTTAAACGGTATGCTTCCATTAATGCAACCATATTTTACATTGATGCATTGACTTCATATGTATTGGAAATTAATTAAACAATTCATGTGGGGCTGTTCTCTTCAGTCTTATTTATTTATTTAGTACACACAGCAGTACATATATTATCACACACATAACATAGTATAATTATAGCTTATCTAATATATGTACCAATTAGGTGTCACAGCATTCACCAATACAAAAAGAAGAAGAAGTTAAAAACTTATTACTGTTAAAACAATTAAAAACTTACTACTGTTAAAACAAAAAAAAAAAAAAAAAAATTTAACAAAACTATAAAATTTTAAAATTTACAAAATAAAAATATGACTTCTAAAATAAATTTATACATTTTTCTCTTTTTTAAGAATTAATTAGGAAACATAAAAATTGCGCAAATTTGGTACCTTAAAAAAAAACGAAAACAAAACACTTGTTAAATAAATTATAAGCTACTCAAATATTGATGGTTTGAAATGTTCGAGAACATTTTTTCTGAATACATTGTAACGGTCATGAAATATGTCTATATCATTATTGGCACTGCAGAGACTACTGTAGGTGTTGCACATTCGGGATGTTGACGAATGTGAACCTACATTAGTTCTTGAGGGAGGACAGCACAGGATCTTGGTTATAGGGCGACGTGGAATATTATAGGGTACTGTCAGGGAAATGTGTTGCAAGAGTTCTATACATCCAGTCTGGCCATTGACAATTTTATGTAATAGTAAAAGGTCATGTATGGATCTACGTGATTTGAGAGCAGTCATTTTGAAGAAATCTAAACGTTGGTTGTACGGACATCGATGTGAAATTGCTGGGGCTTTGTATGCTAAATACCTAGTAAAAGATCTCTGAATGCTTTCAACTCTTTGAGAATGTATTGCATATGAGGGATTCCATACTGAACATGCATATTCCAAGTGGCTACGTACTAATGAATTGTATAAATAAATTTTCGTTTTAATTGTAAACTCTTTTGTGTTACGTTTTAGAAATCCCATCATTTGTGCAGATTTTTTTACTTTAAGGTTAATGTGGTCAGTATATTTTAATTTATTGTCAATAATAACACCCAGATCTTTAATTTGTGTTACTTCAGCTAATGTTTCACTATTGAGTTGATAATTAAAAGCAAATGGAGACCTCTTCCTAGTAAACTTTATATGGAAACATTTTTTTGCATTTAAAATCATGTCATTCGCTTCACACCAGTTACTTATCTTGTTAATGTCACTCTGTAATAATAATGAATCTGTTGTAGTTTTAATGGTTCTAAATATTTTAAGGTCGTCTGCAAAAAGTGAATACTTGCAGTATTTAATATTTTCTGTAATATCATTAATAAAAATTTAAAATAATATCGGGCCCAGGTGAGAACCTTGAGGCACTCCGGATTTAGCATAATAAATAGATGATGTGAAACCGCTGAAAGCAACTAGTTGCGTTCTTCTTTCAAGATAGGATTTGAACCAACCTAGTAAAGAACCATGAATTCCACAGCCTTCCAATTTGGATATTAACAAATTATGATTGACCTTGTCAAATGCGCTTGAAAAGTCTGTATACACCGCGTCTACTTGTAAACCTGCATCAACTTCGCGTGAGAGGTATGTTGTAAATGATAGTAGATTAGTCTCTGTTGAACGATTTTTACGAAAACCGTGCTGATAATCACTGATAGTTGAATGAATATGATGTGTAATAATAGGACAAATAGCGGACTCGAACAGTTTCTGAATGTTCTATCCATAAGGTTGCTTGCCAACTTTTTTTGATGATTTTATCTGTGTTTACCATAATGCCAAGGAATTATTTGTTTATTTATTTTTTCTCTTTTCAGATAATCAAAAAGCAGTTTTCTTCAAACGTTAAAAAGAAGATTTTTATCTCATTTTGAGTTTATAAAAATAATAAGATCTCCCATGTATTTTAGTTTAAATATATACAAATTACGACATAGCTAGTGTTGTACTAGTGCAATATATTTTATTTATGTTATAAAAAAAAATTGCTAGTAAAGTTTTTTTAAATTCAAAATGAGTACTACTAGGGCGCCGCCTACTTTAAGACATATAGAATTGGATCCCGTAAGTATTTTTATATACTAAACACATATGACCGCTTTCACTTGATAAGCGGTAAGGTTCAAAGTTTTGTTTTTTAATTCTTTCACGCTCTTGCGCCCATGAATGTTAGCAACTAGAATTAGACACTCATGACTAACATAAGTCCCAACACTATGCCTGTTGACTGAGCATGAGGGCAGAAAAGTTTAACCATAATAACCACACTTGTATATTTCAACTACATATAACATTACAGATGTTGTAAGCAAAATGATTGTAAAGGATGGTAATTAACTATTATTAAATAAATAAGTTGTCTGGTGTTTTATATTTTTATACTGGCAACACTTTTAATGTGACATTGCTGCTATGTTTGACTTGAAAGCAAATAAAGCAAAACTTCTCTAAGGGGTTTCTTCTTTTTTAAAACTGGTAATGGCAATCACCACTAAGGTGTGTTTTTTGTTTGTGGTATGCTAGAAAAAGCAATCAGCCTGCAACTTGTCATGATGAGCCTATAGTAAAGTTGGCTAAATGTGAATCTCTTTTTAAAAAATCGTGGTTTATGACCACCCACAGGATACGGTTGTGATGATACTTTACTTTCCTGTATTTAGCTTGTTTACAGTCTCTTAATCACTAGATCACGTATTTTATTCGCAGATAAGCAGGCCTTACTATAAAAATATTTACCCATTGTACTATGGCCTAGTTTCTTGACAATGAAATATGACAATCAGTCTTTTATGCAATTTAATGATCTGTGTGGGTTGTGAATTAACAACAGCCGCGGCCGGCTTTATATTTATTGTTTTATTTAACATTAAGGACATCATCCATTTGGGGTTATTTTTGTACTATTTGTGCTTTGTAAAATGAAAAAAAAAAAAAAAAAAAAACCTGTACAGGATGGATTTTTGAGACAGGTCAGTCAAAACTTAACCGTTATAGTTACAGGAAAAAGTTCCTAGGAGACCATTCATAACTTTTTAAGATATTCTGAACTACAATCATAGATTTTGGAAAAAATATACAGTCAGTAACTACCTCCATGGTCTAGCGGTTAAGTCTGTGGATTTAGACTCGGAGGTGCCGGGTTCGATTCCTGGTCGGGACACAATAATATTTATTAATTTAAATAAATAAATTTAATTTATTTGTGATATATCTCGAGTTTGGTACGCTAGAGACATCGACGAGCTTCATCAGCTTGCCACTTGTCTGTCATGACTGGCTTTTAGTAAAGTTGGCTAAATGTGAATCCGCTTCTTTATAAGCGTGGTTTCTGACCACCCCGAAAGGGATATGGTTCTGATGATACTTTACTTTACTTTTTATACAGTCAGCAAGAAAATGGTAATTTTACACAAAAACTTTTGATTTGATGCCAATCGAATCTGTTTCTTATAACGATCTAAAGTCTCCAATCCACCGACTGAGGTTTCAATACTAGAATCGAAAAAAAAAAATAACAACTCTTTTTTTTTTTTACTTTCCAAATGATCCTATTTCTTACTATCATCAAAATAATATTTTTAAGGCCAACTGAAGTTTAAGTACAGAAACTATGGTAAGTCACAAGACTGGGTTTACGAGCAGCTTTATTACCTTATATTCTCTTACTTAGTCGCAAACGTTATTAGTGGATTTCGTTAATCACGTCAGAGGTCGCGTCATAATTACAAAATATTCAATTCTCAACTCTATAATCAACTTTAATAGCGTGATATATATATAGTTAACGGATTCCATTATATCCCTTTAATCACGAACGTATCGTTCGTTCGTTCGTAGCGGTTAAGTCTGTGGATATAGACCTGGAGGTACCGGGTTCGATTCCTGGTCGGGACACAATAATATTTATTATTTTAAATAAATTAATTAATATTTAATATTTCTCGAGTGAGGTACGCTAGAGATATCGACAAGCTTGCCACTTGTCATGATTGGCCTATAGTAAAATTGGCTCAATGTGAATCCAATTCTTTATAAGCGTGGTTTTTGACCACTCCGAAACGGATACGGTCGTGACGATGATTACCCATACCAAATTAAAGATTAATAATAATGATGGCCAAGGAATTGTCAAAGCGGCTGACAGAAATGTCTAGAGACATGAAGGCTAGCAATTATTTCTGCCAACGTATTAGCCTCGCTATACAAAGGAGAAATGTTGCCAGTCTCCTTGGGACTATCTCGGATGGGACGTCTCTTGAGGACATTTTTTATTTATAGTTTAGTTTATTTTTATTTTATTATTTAGGTAGCTTTTAATTTATATTTAATGTATATTAATTTACTGCGAATAAAATTATAGATTAATAATAATAAAAAAAAACACCATAGGTCAAATTGTGACGACGTAGTTTGCTTTGTATTCTGTCGTTATCTTATTTTGTATGTTAACTAGATAAAGTTTTCTACGTAATCAAAATATTTAATCAAAAACTTATCTTTTTATTTTGAATGTAAATAGATGCATTTTTTATCGACCTACATTACTCACGACATAAGACTGCACACCAGCCTGTTGTTAATTACAAAACATCTGCAACCATAAGCCAGCAGCCCATTATGTTACTTATTCATTCGAATTGAAGTGTAATTTTTATTATTTTCTTATTTATTCGAAGTTAATTATAGTACATTAAATATAAATTGGTGGTGGCTCGGATGTAAGATCGCGTTCCTTAAATCCTACAAAGGTCGGTTCAAACCCACCCGGCATGTACCAATGAGAAATACACTTTTCTTACGTACATTTGTCTTAGATTTACAACACCACCGTTCCCGTGCCTCGGAGAGCACGTTAAGCCGTCGGTCCCGGTTCCACTAATACCAACTTGTAGAATCGTTAATAAATTGTCATTAAAAATTGACATCATATCCTCGCCAAGCCGTCTGTCCAGCGTGGCGAGTGTAGGCCAAATTCTCCAGATATATGTTCTGGAAGGCCCATCTCCAGCAGTGTAGGTCTAGGACGCTGTGTTCTAGAGGCTGTAATGAATGGAATATAAATTAAAAGCTACCTAAATAATAAAATTAAAAATAAACTAATCTATAAATAAAAAAAGTCCTCTAGAGACGTCCCATCCGAGATAGTCCCAAGGAGACTGGCAACATTTCCCCTCTGTATAGCGAGGCTAATACGTTGGCAGAAATAATTGCCAGCCTTCCTGTCAACAGACCTTTCTGTCAGCCGCTTTGACAACTCCTTGGCCAAGCGCCTCGCTGACGGTCCCCATGGGCCCATCGTCTCGTCCCCAAACGGCGCAAATTCGTAACCGATACCAAGGTTGGCGTGATTCGAATTGTGATTGTTTTTTTACTTTATTTCTCTTTTATATTCGTTTGACTTGCATTATCATTTATTTAAGCAAAATTTAGTAAAAATAAGCGTGCTTTGCTTTCAAGTGATATATATATAACTAACTAACTAACTATATATATATATATATAGTTAACGGATTCCATTATATAGCGTTTGCGCTTAAGTAACAGAATGGCGCGGTGGTGGCTCGGTTGTAAGAACGTGTTCCTTAAATTCTACAAAGGTCAGTCCCGGGTGGGCCCGGCATGTACCAATGAGAAATACACTTTTCTTACGTACATTTGTCATAGATTTACATCACCACCGTTCCCGTGCCTCGGAGAGCACGTCAAGCCGTCGGTCCCGGTTCCACTTATACTAACTTGTGGAATTGTTAATAAATTGTCATTAAAAAATTGACACCATATCCTCGCCAAGCCGTCGGGCTAGCATGGCGAGTGTAGGCCAAATTCTCCAGATATATGTTCTGGAAGCCCATCTCCAGCAGTGGAGGTCTAGGACGCTGTGTTCCAGGGGCTGTAATAAATAAACAGAATAGGGCTGCTTTTTTCGAAATATACTTAATAGTAAATATTTGTTGTTTTTTTTTTTTCAGATTTGGGGCGATCTCAAAGAAGGAATTGAACATGTCTACAAACGAGAGTATATGAGTAAACTCAGATATATGGGCTTGTATACGTATCCTTTACAATACTTTATCCTGCGTTGCTGAAATTTTACCTTAACTTCTCTCAAATGTACCTCCCGGACCAGATAATCTGGTGAGGTGGGGAAAAGACGAAAAAGTAACAATTACAATTTATAAACAAAAAAAAAAATATTTATTAACGATCCCACAAGTTTGTATTAGTGGAACCGGGACCGACGGCTTAATGTGCTCTCCAAAGCACGGGAACGGTGGTGTTGTTAATCTATGACAAATGTACGTAAGAAAAGTGTATTTCTCATTGGTACATGCGGGGGGTTTGAACCGACCTTTGAAATTTTAAGAAAAGCGTTCTTACAACCGAGCCACCAATATATATTTTAATTTTTATGCATTGTATTTCACTTCTAAGCTATGGTACAAATTTCAAGTATCTAGCCCATCGGGAAGTTAGTTAAAATCAATTACAAAATTGCACCCGGACAAACATACAAGAAAGCAAGTTAAAAAAACATCTGCGTTATGGGATTTAGGGTCTTCTAGAGTTCCACTGTATTCTAACCACTCTGCAATTTGATTTCCTTAAAACTAAAAAAACCAGACATGTTTATGACTACTGCACATCAGTGCATCAGCAATCCGCTGCCAATTCTGTTGCTGCTTCCACATCAAGAAGCACAGGCCCGGCTATAAGAACCAACCATACTAAGAAGCAGAGTGGCCAAGTGACAGGAGGTGCCCAGTTAGTCGGTCTTGAGCTCTACAAACGACTGAGGGAATTTTTGAGGAATTACCTCCTCGATTTGCTTACTGTAAGTACTTACTAAAAATTAATAATATCCCCACTTCACATTTCACCAAACTCAAGGAATATGATATGCTAGAGACATCGACAAGATTGCCACTTGTCATGATGGGCCTATAGTAAAGTTGGCTAAATGTGAATCCGCTGCTTTATAAGCATGGTTTCTGATCATCGCTTAAGTACTCTGTACACTCTGTAGATATAGATACGCTGTTTATAATCCAAAAAAAATGCATCCGTGCAATTTTTAATCTCGGACAGCGCGACTCCTATAGACCATACTTTCGTGACTATAATATTCTAACATTGCCGTGTCTGTATATTTTAGACGCATGTATGTTTATTAAAAACTACCCGAGTCTTTTTCGGTCTGTCAACGAGGACGGGCGAACAAATGTTCGGACTCAATATAGATACAATTTATGGAAACCTGCTACAAAACTTACCATTGTTTCTAAAAATAGTCACCAAATGTGTATTTAAATTTTTAACGGTTTGCCTATAGAATTAAAACAATTGACATCAATAATTAAATTTAAGAAGCTGTTAAATAAATGGTTAAAAGAACAATGTTTTTATAGTATCCAAGAATTTTTACATTATAAGTGTTGACAAATATAATTTTAGTTGTAATTGACATGTACTATTATTTGCATACCATTATGGTAGGATACAGCTGAACTGTAAAATTGTATTATCCTATATCTACCTGTATTCATTGCAATAAACGATTTTGAATTTGAATTTGAATTGAATAAGGGATACGGTTGTGATAATACTTTACTTTTTTACTTCTATTTTATTCGTCAAACAGTAAAAAAGAATAACAATATTAAACAATTAAAAAGAAAATCTAACATTAAATAAACCAAAAAAATAATTCTAATATTATAACCGTCCGTTGGGCGAGTGTGCCGAATCCGCTATTTTATATATAAGCCTAGTTTCCGACCTCTCCGGAAGGGAAACGGCCGTGAAGATACTTTTATATAAAACCAACACATGAGGTTGTTTATTCCACTCTAAATCACCCAAAATTACTGTAAACAATCCCAAAACCCACCTAATATCTACACTAAAAACTCACTTTCCAATCATTTGTTACTACCTTAAGCATCACGTCATAACTATCTAAAACAATTCCAAAAACCACGCCATAACAATCTTAACACACATCTTAACTTTTTTTTAAACCACAAAAAAAAACCTAAAATCAACTGCAAACAATCCTAAAAACAAAATTTTTACGTTTATTTTTTAAATTCCAGAATGGCACAGATTTGATGGGCGAAGATGTGTTGGCCTTTTACACGAAGCAATGGGAAGACTACCAGTTCTCATCCCGAGTACTTAACGGGGTCTGTTCCTACCTTAACAGGCATTGGGTGAAACGTGAATGTGAAGAAGGAAGAAAGGTGAGTTAATCAAGAAAAACTGAAATAATAATAATAATTGCATAAGATTAAACCTGCTTTAGCATACCTCTCGCTCGCACAATTTTTTTAACTGATATTCATAATCCATATTATATATTTACTTATTTATTAATGTTTTCTCGTAAAATGGAACGCATCTAAAATTTATCACCATCAATCGTCATATTCCTCTGAAATTAATCACCATCAATCGTTAGTTTCATCTAAAATTAATCACCGTCAATCGTCATATACCTCTGAAATTAATCACCATCAATTGTTATATTCATCTATAATTTATCACGACCAATGGTTATATTCATCTAAATTGAATCACCGTCAATCGTCATATTCCTCTGAAATTAATCACCATCAATCGTTATATTCATTTAAAATTCATTACGACCAATGATTATATTCAACTAAAATTTATTACCATCAAGCGTTATACGAATATTTATCTAAAATTCGTCACCACCAATCGATCTAAAATTTATCACCATCAATTGGTATACGAGTATTCATCGAAAATTCATCACCATGAAACATTATTTATTTATTTAGGAAATCTTACAGCTAATTTATACATATATAGGAGAAAATAGTAATACGATAAAGCCAATAATAAGAGTTCGCTGACAGATACAATAAAAGTAAGCAAAGAAAACAATGATAATAAATTTAAAAATAAAAATGAATACAATAGTACAAGAATTACTAAGGATTAGGCATTACATCAATAACAGAATAACTACAACAGAAATAAACATACATATATACACACACACATACACATAGGCATACATAAACTTGAAAATATAAAACTATTCTAATGCCTCGAAGTACTCACCTGCCATCACCCGCCTAATCATCGCCGTACTAGTATTGAAGAGATCGATGTCGACACTGAGCTCATTAAACATTTTACCCGCCCTATACGAGTATTTATCTAAAATTCATTACCACCAATCGTTATATTTATCTGAAATTCATCATCAATTGTTATATTCATTTAAAATTTATGAACATTAATCGTTATACGAGTATTCGTCTAAAATTCATCACCACCAATCGTTATATTCATCTAATATTAATCACCATCATTCGTTATATACATCTAAAATTTATCACCATCAATCGTTATATGAATATTCATCAAGATTCATAACCATGAATCGTTATACGAGTATTCATCACAACCAATCATTATACTATTATTAATTACCATCAATCGTTATTATTCGTTATATTCATCTAAAATTTATTACCATCAAGCGTTATACGAATATTTATCTAAAATTTATCACCATCAATTGTTATACGAGTATTCATCGAAAATTCATTACCACCAATCGTTATATTTATCTGAAATTCATCATCAATTGTTATATACATCTAAAATTGATCACCATCAATCGTTATATTAATATTCATCTAAGATTCATTACCATTAATCGTTATACGAGTTTCATCACCACCAATCATTATATTCATCCATTATTAATTACCACCAATTGTTATACGAGTATTCATCTAAAATTCATCACCATGAATCGTTATACAAGTATTTATCTAAAATTCATCACCACCAATCGTTATATTCATCTAAAATTGCAACATTACAACTAAATGTGTTACCACAATCAATAAATTTAGGTGGTACAAATGATTTTTTGTTTTATTTAGTTATTTTCTTAAATTTCAATAATGACTAAGTATATCATCATTACAACTTTTGGCCTTCTGGTAGACAAAAAATGGTTACTTTGACTTATCCTTTTTTTTATTCAGGGAATCTATGATATCTACCAACTAGCCCTGGTGACATGGCGGGACCATTTATTCAAATGTTTGAACAAGCAAGTGACAAACGCAGTCCTAAAACTTATTGAGAGAGAACGCAATGGAGAAACTATCAACACAAGACTCGTTTCTGGAGTAAGTACTATTTTTTTTATTTGTAACATTTCTCGAGTTTGGTACGCTGGAGACATTGACGAGCTTGCCACTTGTCATGATGGGCCTATAGTAAAGTTGGCTAAATGTGAATCCGCTTCTTTATAAGCATGGTTTCTGACCACCACTAAAGGGATACGGTCGTGATGATACTTTACTTTTTTACTTCTATTTTATTCGAAGTGATATACAAACAGTAAAAAAGAACAACAATATTAAACAAATTAAAAGAAAATCTAACATTAAATAAACAAAAATATAATTCTAAAATTATAACGGTCCGAGTACACTCGCTGCATTTCCCCGTTGAACGGCGAGGCTGACCCTTTGAGCTAAATATTCTCTACTTAAAGGGTCACCCGTCGTCAAGCGGAGTTTTTCCCCAAGCTCACAAGAGAAAGCCAGAGCCTCCTTGAACCACGGACCCATCGTTTTGAATGCAAATGGGATGAAGTAGTGACTAATGATGATCTCCGCGTATTTGTTGCATATAAGGTTTATTATATTATACAGTACAGCGCTAGCCGCACAGTTAAAAATAGACCCAAGCTGACAGTATTTTAAAGGTCAGAAGCTGGTACCTTATTATTATTATTGATTAATAGGCTCGCAGCGCATTGCTGAAGTTGTGTGATGTTCTTTACTACGAACGATTGTACAGCAGAAAAAAAATAATGTTTGAACAATTTTTTTCAGGTTATCAATTGCTATGTGTCGCTTGGACTCAACGAAGAAGACCCCAATACTAGGGGACAGAATTTGGCGATATACAAGGAAACATTTGAGATCATCTTCCTTGAAGATACGGAAAGATTCTATACTAGGGAGAGTACAGATTTCCTAAGAAATAATCCGGTCACAGAATATATGATTAAAGTAAGTAATGTATACAGATATGTCATGCAAGGCAAGATACAAGGCTCCAGAAGACCGGGGAGAATGAGAAGGTTCAGGATGAGCACCCGATCCTTGTTCCGCACCTTAAGAAGAAGAATGTACACAAGAGTATTTTTTATATACTCTGTGACTTTTATTTATTAATTATTTTAAATACTTCATTGCACTTGAATAACCTAGTACATAGGCGAGCTATAACGCCATAAGGCGTTTGTATACAAGAGTATTTTTTATATACTCTGTGACTTTTATTTATTAATTATTTTAAATACTTCATTGCACTTGAATAACCTAGTACATAGGCGAGCTATAACGCCATAAGGCGTTTGTATACAAGAGTATTTTTTATATACTCTGTGACTTTTATTTATTAATTATTTTAAATACTTCATTGCACTTGAATAACCTAGTACATAGGCGAGCTATAACGCCATAAGGCGTTCTTCATCAGCTAAACTCAGGGATCAAGAAAGGTGATAGGTTGGAGAAAGATAATAAAATAACTTAAATTACTAAAATAAACATATATAGCGCTCAAAAATACATATATATCTAAAAGAAAGAAAGAAAAATATTTTATTTGCCACATATCAATACACAACAACTTAAACAAATAAAGTCTGGTAGTATACACAAGATGTGTGGTGACAAATAGGGAATCAGCTCAGCATGGAGCTGCGACTCTGGGCCACAGCGCTGATTTTCGGCTAATCCCTTGTTAGGAGAGGTGTTAATGGATAATATATACACACACATATATATATATATATAGGCCGCCTCTGTGGTCTAGTGGTAACAAACGTTGCCGTGAACTCGGGAGGTCGTGGGTTCGATTCCCACCGGGGGCAAGTTGTACATTGTATAATTTGTCTCGGTCTGGGTGTTTATATGTATAATATGGATATATTTACAAAAAAAAAGTATAATATGTAGTTTATCAACCATCTAGTTTCCGTAACACAAGCCTCGTAGCTTACCATGTGAACGGGAAACGTCTAGGCGCTGGTGAAAATACTCCGAAATTGAGCGAAAGAAATGAAATTAGCAGCAACTAACCTTTATTCCGGGTCTCGAACTGGTGACCGAACTCCTTGGTGGTTTGGGTAGCCGACGGGTCGCGAAATGGATGATGATGATGAGGATCACAGCCGAAATTACTGCAGGTCCACGGCACAATCACAGCGAATAAATACGAATTAATTTGGGGAGCAACGATATGCTTCGACCGGCGACCGCGCTTCGACTCTGACGACAGAGAGCGTTGTTTTTTGGCGGAAACGTCATTAACCGGAAGTGCACCAAGCATAGTCCGCTAGTTACTGCTAGAGGGCGTCGAGACGATGGAACGTCATCGACGCAAAGTGAGCCGGCGCACAAAGGCGTTACCGCGAATATTCAAATCAAACGACTCAATTAACGAAATATCGAACACCGCCCACCGTTAAAATATGATTTTAACCAGGAGAAAATGGGGAGGGAAAGGGAAACGAATAAAAAGCGAAATATAAATAGAATAATAAACGAAAACAATAAAATAAACGATTTGAATATACGAAATAAATAAATATGGGGTGAAATATGTATCAAAATCAAATAATTTAAAAATAAAACAAAATCTTATGAAATTATGTCGTAGGTAACGAAAATAATTTTAACACAAAGGCTCTGAAGATGTCCTACGTAGATTTTGATTTAAACGAACGAACTGCAACATCATTGGATGAGTACAACATGGAATGCATTCATTAAGCAACCGATTCAAAAATAATTTACTGAAATGGAAAAAAATACATTCCTCTAACAAAGAATACGAGTAGATAAATCAACAACGAACCAATCACAAAATACAACCAACTAACATACATTAAACTTTATTCGATGTCAAGAACTAACTGACTAAAATAACGAATATAAATTAATTTAACAAAACAAAAAAAAAATAGTTCATGCTTATGGAATGGAACAACGAAATTGCATGACTTGATAAAAAAATTAAAGTAAAATACTATATTAAGTTGAATACTAATTTAAGTTAAAACCTCAGATAGGTCTTTAAGAGTTAAGGTTGACAAAATAAACTAATATTTTACAAATTATTAACGTAATTAATTATTAGCAAATTACAAAATTATTTGTTGAAAGCAAAACTAACGAAAAGATAAAAACACAAACGCATCGAGAAACACGATCCTTAACTCGAATTGCGTTCCTTGGCAATTATTTTTATTATGAACAAAAATACAAAAACAAAAAAACAGATTACCTTCTAATAAGTTAACTAAGTCCGAGCGAGAACGAAATACATGCTAGTCAATATAGACAGAAGCAAACGAAATGAAGTCTATTCTTGTTCAAAAATAAAAAAGATGAAAATATTGAAACGAAATGATTTCGATATGGTTTTTTTTACGAAATACGAATGAATTGAGTTACGATAGATGAATGCAACGCTAGATATACGAACGAAACGAAATATATATATATCAACGCTCATTATCCTCTGATAACTACTCGAATACAACGAAAATTTTAATTGTGTTACGATAAATTCAATGAGTCAACGTACGAAACGAAAAAAATGTTGACACTCATTCAATTAATCCAACACAAATAAAACAAATAACGAACAAACGAAGAAGAAAAAAAAAAAAAAAAAAACATGAGAACAAAAAAAAATGCTATTGATGAATAAAAGGAAAACTTATTTAAATTTTTAAATTATATTATGCCAAGGGACTCTAATCAAGATCGAAAATTTGTTGTTCCTTTCTTTACGAAATACGAACTTTACCTAAAATCGAATTAGAATTGTTTGGTTGATGGTGGCCGATTACGAATTCAGAACTGACCTTGCCCATCAAAATCCAACCTAACGAAGTCGAAATGGCTGTTGGAGTACCCGTAGGACCTCGAACAGCTTCTCCTAAGACGATCTCACCGAAAATGTCACTGCCGATTAAAATGTCCACCTGAGAAGGTTCATCGAAATACGGATCGGCGAGAAGCAACGAATTTAAATATGACCACGAATTGGTATTAAGCTCACACGTCGGCTTATTGCTGGTAACCCTAGGTAAGACCAAGGCACGAAACTCGTACGATGGACCACGTCCGTTGTGCGATTTTATTACTGTCGATATTTCTCCCTTGACGCTAGTCCTCAAGTCTCCAATGCCCGAAATTGACATATTTGACTTACGATGAGGTAGCCCCAAGCGACGTGCTAACGACTCTGACACAAACGACACTGCCGAACCCGAATCAACCAAAGCCTTAGCTAAGTGAAAATTTCCACACGAATCACGAATTGAGACGACTGCTGTTGATAACAAGACTGCCTGCTTTGATGTGCTTACTGATGCACAAAGAGAAGCCACAACTTGTTGGTCCTCGTCAGCATCTGGACTGGACGCGGTACTTTCGTTTACGCTAGCTTCCACTTCTCGGGTATTTTTTGCATAATGAAGCAAATCGTTGTGATGACTAGCTTGGCAAATGGAACACGAAATCTTTGCACAAGCCTCGTCCAAATCATGCATCGGTTTCAAGCATTTTAAGCATTTGACTTTGCAAAAAGATACCGATCATACGACTGTTTCCTTTTAAACTGTGGGCACGAACTAATAAAGTGATTGCGATGACAACATGCGCAACCAGACGATGACGACGAAGCTACAAGTGAAGACGAAAACGGTTTATACGAAGACGGCTTAACAAACGAAGTCGGTGTAGTACTTGCACGAGCTGATAGAACAGACTTCGAACTTTCCCATGACACGACTTCGCGATCAACGAATTCTCGCAGTTTCCTTAACTTAGGGATGCGATTAGACGTAATAGTACGTTCAAAATTACGACGAGTGTCTGAATCGATTTTTTTATACAACATATAGTACAACATGAAATCCCATTGGTCGACAGGAAACCCTAACGATTCCAATGCACTTAAATTTTCTGCGAACCCGATTACGATAGTGCGTAAACCAGAAACTGATGGTGCATTTAATGAGGGTAGTCGAAAAAGAGATTCCATGTGGTGCATGGCTATAAGTCTGTCATTATTATAATGATATTCTAAAATGTCCCAAGCCTTTGAATAATTTATATGAGTGAGTGGCAGGCCCTTAAGTAACCTAGCTGGCTCACCACGAACGAACGACAACAAATATTGATACTTGGCGACATCTGACAAATCCGAATTTGAATCAATTAACGAAGTGAATAAATCTCGAAACGATTTCCATTGCATGTAATCACCCGAGAACGTAGGAATTGAAATGGTTGGCAATTTTACGAGACCTTTGTCAACCTTTGAACTAGTCGAACGCTCACGATGACTATCCGTGACCTGTCTACTCTCGTCTAATTCGAACTTAATTGCCAAAATATCTCTAATGGAATCGCTTAATTCAGCACGAACATTCGAGTGACTACTATCAAGGGTTTTTTTATCAAATAATTCTAAATTCTCAATTTGAGTTTGAAGAGACTCAAATTGATCTTGTAAACGATTTAACCCTACACAAGAAACCATAAATCTCCGAAACGAATCGACATCATGCCGGGCTTCCGAACCTAATCTCACAATTGTGTTTAATTCATTTTGTATACAAATTCTACGATGCAATAAACCCACCAATTCAACTTCCGAAGTCATATTGAATCGAAATTAAAACGAAATTAAATCGAAATTGGATCGGTTTGTTCTCGAGAATATGCCACTTTTTTAATGAATTGATTTTAATAATTTACGATCAAAAGTGTAAAAACATTAGATTTTATTTTAGAATACGATATTTACGTTTATACTATTTACGATTATAAATATATTGTAATAGATAAAATAATAAATAATGCGAAAATGAACGAATTAAAAAAAATGATTTTTTGGGGTAGGAAAATAAAAATGAAAAATATAGGAATTTCGATGGAATTTTAGGATTTTAGCTACTAATTAGTACGAAATATGCGGGTGAAGGACCATTATGAACGGGAAACGTCTAGGCGCTGGTGAAAATACTCCGAAATTGAGCGAAAGAAATGAAATTAGCAGCAACTAACCTTTATCCCGGGTCTCGAACTGGTGACCGAACTCCTTGGTGGTTTGGATAGCCGACGGGTCGCGAAATGGATGATGATGATGAGGATCACAGCCGAAATTACTGCAGGTCCACGGCACAATCACAGCGAATAAATACGAATTAATTTGGGGAGCAACGATATGCTTCGACCGGCGACCGCGCTTCGACTCTGACGACAGAGAGCGTTGTTTTTTGGCGGAAACGTCATTAACCGGAAGTGCACCAAGCATAGTCCGCTAGTTACTGCTAGAGGGCGTCGAGACGATGGAACGTCATCGACGCAAAGTGAGCCGGCGCACAAAGGCGTTACCGCGAATATTCAAATCAAACGACTCAATTAACGAAATATCGAACACCATGGAAACTAGATGGCGCTGTGTGACCTGTCTGGAAATATTTATTATTATTATAATTATATAGTGTGGTGTATGTATGTACGCATAAAAGGATAACTAATACATTAAATAAAAATAAATATGTAAGACAAAATAATCGTAAAAAACAAACTATAAAATATTAAGAAGGTACAGTAATAGTAATAATAATAATAATAAAAAATCTTTATTGCACAAAGTTAAATAAATTAAAACTAAGCGCATAGGCGAGCTTTATGCCTTAAGGCATCTTCTACCAGCTAACCTTTGTGAAATCTAACCAATTACAGGCAGAGTGCCAAAAAATATATAAATGATAGATAATGAGAAATATTATAAAATATTAATTTATACTAATACTTTCGAATATTATTATAATATTGGTACAATAAACAACAATACATTACAGTAGCTGGTGGTATGTCAAAAGATAGTTTTTATATTTATTTTTAAAAGCAACCGCCGACTGCATGGTGCAGTGGTGGGGGTAGGTTGTTCCATATCCCTCCCACGGAACTCTGAGGTCTTGTATCGGGGAAGACACAGTAGTTTAAGACTGGATTGTGTGCCATATCATTTAGCATATATTTAAGCCTCTGGTCATATGACTTCTTTCTCAAGCAGTGTGGAAGTTTAATTACCCGCCTCTGTACTCTTCCAAAAATTTCTATATCTTGACGTATATTCCAATATTGGTCTTATTGGTGCTGTCATTGTAAAGTTATCTACCCTATTAACATTAACATTGTTATTAGGCTGAACAACGTCTCCAAGAAGAACAGAAGAGGGTGCAAGTTTACCTTCACGAGACAACCATGGATCGTTTAGCCAAATGCTGCGACAGAGTGCTTATTGAAAAGCATCTAGAGATCTTCCACTCGGAGTTCCAGGTAATATTTTTTTTTTTTTAACATCATATCTGTATGACTGTTAAGGCTGTAGATTTAGATGTGGAGGTGTTGGGTTTGATTCCTGATCGAGTACAAATAAATACAAAATGTGATTTCTCGAGTCTGATACTCTAGAAATATCCTTAACCACCGTAACTACATTTTTTTTATATACTAGCACTACGTGTGGTAAGGAAATCATGCCTGATATCAGTCCCTAACACTATGCCGGCTTGACTGGGCATGTCGGCTATTCGAGCCCGATCCCGAAATGTGTGGGACTTTATTTCGAACGGTAAATACATTTGGGGACTCATACATATGTCGCACGATAAGGATGTGGAATGCTCTTCCAGTCTCTGTGTTTTCAGTTTTCTATAACCAGAAAGGTATTTTTTAACCTAAACCTGTATTTTTGTTTCACAGAAACTTCTTGATGGCGAAAAGAACACGGATCTTGGTCGAATGTACAGTTTGGTTGCGAGAATACCGGACGGACTGTGCGAGCTCCGGACTCTGTTAGAACAACATATCTACGCTCAAGGGCTGCAGGCCATCGACAAGTGTGGTGACGCCGCGCATTCTGTAAGTAAAAAAAATCGACAAAAAAAATTTTTTTTGGTCACAAAAACGGTCTGCAGGGACGCCGGCGCATTTTAAGTAGGTCATATCCAGGCTACGGGTTTAAATAGTTCATATCCCAGCTAAGGGTTTAAATAGTGTTATAAATATTAATACAAGGAAAATACCATCTTTTCTCTTTGCTTATTTATTTCCGAATAATAATGACATATCGCACCCTCAGAACGACAGAGGCGTTTGTGGGAAAACGCGAAAGAAGATCGTATAGTTTAAACTTTTCACTTTGAGAGTAATTATTCCACACTTTTCCTTCTAAATGTGAGTGTTTTATTTTTTTATTGGAAAGTCTAGGTTTTAATTTGTTGATGAATGCAAAAATGATTGTTGTATGTCTTTTATTTATTTTATGTTTTTTTTTTTTAAAAAAGACATAATTTTACTTAGGCCTCTTTATTTCTAAAGAAAGGGACCCAATCTGATTTACTATAACTTGGTTAGAATAGTTTTAGGTATGAAAAAGACCACGTAATTAAGTAGTGCACATCCTAGCTACGGGTTTAAATAGTGCATATCTGGGCCACGGGATTAAATTGTGCATATCCGGCCGGGCCACAGGATTAAATGTATCCACTATCCCTATGCGTACAATAAATTTGAAGACTTACATCTGTCGCACGCTGAAGATGTGGAATGCTCTCCCAGCCAGTGTGTTTCCCCATTCCTATAACCTTGAGTCCTTCAAATGAAGTGTGAAAAAGCATCTTTATAGGCCGACATAGTGGTAGGGACTGACGTCGGTCGTCTGAGGTCAGTTGTTTCCATTCTTGGTCCTCACGTACCGCTTATCATCAGGTATTTCGTGCTCAGTATAAAATACGTGGCTAAATGGCTACGGGTCCAAATAGTGCACATTCAAAACATTTTCTAAGACATATTTATTTGTTTCAGGATCCAAAAGTGTACGTGTCTACAATTTTGGAGGTGCATAAGAAATACAACGCATTGGTCTTGGTTGCTTTCAACAATGACTCTGGTTTCGTGGCTGCACTCGACAAGGCTTGCGGAAGATTTATTAACAGTAAGTGGTTAATTGTCAAAATAGCAAATATTTTTTTTAGGCTTCAGGTGTCTTTAGTAGAACCTCTATTTGAAATATAAAAAGGTACATTAGAGATGAAACGGATAGTGGTTTGGCCGGATACCGGTTACCGAATATTCGGCAAGCTACGAGGCCGGATATCCGGCAACCCAATATTCGGCCCTTTATCGCGGTGAACGACATCGGCAAGCGAAAGGCTATTATGTCTGGTATACGAAGCCCATTACCAACAAATGCACAAAATTTGGTATACATTCACCATAATTTGCCACTTGTTAATTTTGAGTATTAAGCAAAAAATCAATAACACTTGCCTCTTAAATAGACTAACATTTGGGTTGAAAATGTCTAGATTCACAGTATCGCTGGAAAGGTCATTAAATAGACTAACATTTGGGTTGAAAATGTCTAGATTCACAGTATCGCTGGAAAGGTCATTAAATAGACTAACATTTGGGTTGAAAATGTCTAGATTCACAGTATCGCTGGAAAGGTCATTAAATAGACTAACATTTGGGTTGAAAATGTCCAGATTCACAGTATCGCTGGAAAGGTCATTAAATAGACTAACATTTGGGTTGAAAATGTCTAGATTCACAGTATCGCTGGAAAGGTCATGAAATAGACTAACATTTGGGTTGAAAATGTCTAGATTCACAGTATCGCTGGAAAGGTCATTAAATAGACTAACATTTGGGTTGAAAATGTCTAGATTCACAGTATCGCTGGAAAGGTCATTAAATAGACTAACATTTGGGTTGAAAATGTCTAGATTCACAGTATCGCTGGAAAGATCATTAAATAGACTAACATTTGGGTTGAAAATGTCTAGATTCACAGTATCGCTGGAAAGGTCATTAAATAGTCTACACATACGGATAATATAAAAATTTAGTGTAAGTGTCCCGTTTTGAGTCAAAGAATAAATACTCCTGTGTCTACTACTATATATATATATATATATTTTTTAGGTAATGCAGTAACTAAAGGTGCTAATTCGTCTTCAAAGAGTCCAGAATTGCTCGCTAAGTACTGCGATCTTTTGCTGAAGAAATCCAGCAAGAATCCAGAAGAAGCAGAATTGGAAGATACGCTTAACCAAGTGGTATGTGTTAGACCCTAGATTCAGACGCAAAGTCAAGAATATAAAAAAAAAATATTTATTTGTGATATTATACAGCAATATATTTTGTTCACTCTTAACTGTAGTTTCCCAATTTTAAGGGAAAACTTTAAATCTGGCAACACTTCTAATTGTGTGTCAGTGCCATTATTTTTTGGCAGTTGTTGATTAGAGTGCAACGCTGTAGTCGCTAAACGTCCCCTCTGTATTGTAACGTTTTGTTCAAACCTGGACCTTATTTTCAAGTATTTTTATGTGTATTATAACAATTACCTGTACAATATGTTTTAATAATAATCTGTATGTAATAAGTGTGACTAAAATTATAAATATAATAATAAGAATTTAACATTGTAAATAATGTTTAACAAAATTTGTGTGCCAGAAATGGCTGAATGTGCAGAACTAACTTACTATTAATATTTACTATTACCATGTTCAATGCAAATAAATAAATTAATAAAAAAAAAATAATAGTGTCCTTCCTATTCCTGGTGATATGTAATTAAAAAAAAAATACAAATAAAATTTACATTCATTTTCAACCTTAGTATCTCTCGAAAAAGTAGTCTGTGGAGAATCAGAAGATATAATAATAATAATAATAATAATATAAAATAAAAATATAATACAATAATTATTGTTGTGCATCGGTGTAAGTTTCGATGTGTGTATGTGTATTTGCGTTAGTGTGTATGTTATATTTATGATACAGTTTTTAACAATTCCTCAGTGTTATCATAATTCAATCCCAAGAGCCACACATCAATAATTTTAATTATGTTAAGTTTGCTATGATTTCTAACATTCCCGTAATGTTTTATAAGTTTATTATATATCCTTGGTGTTAAGTAACTGTGTAAAGTGAGTTGAAGTCCGCTGGAGTCTTTTACCATCCTGTAAATCTTCCACCCCCGCGCCAGGCAATTAACTTAGGACCTGGATGCGCCATATTTAATTTTGACATTATTTTGTTTTTCAGATGGTGGTATTCAAATACATTGAAGACAAGGATGTGTTCCAGAAGTTCTATAGCAAAATGCTTGCTAAAAGACTTGTACAGCACATGTCGGCCAGCGATGATGCTGAGGTAAGAATTTACAATAGTATAGTCAAATAATTTATTTTTTTGGTTCTCTTCTCCCGATGCATGATGAATGAGATGATAGGGAAGGCAAAGGGTCTAGCCCATACAGCCAAGTCTGACGTAATATATCTTTCTTTTTCATGAGTTAATGAGGTCATCATCAATATCCAGAAGTTGCAGAATTTAATACTTTTCTTGGAGTCACTCGCGGAACCATCCACTGCTCAAACACGTCGGGTAAAATATGAGAGTTTACAGCGCGGGAAAGCCGCAAAAAATAAACTGCAACTTGTGCCCCATATTTAAAGTCCAATTTATCGTTTTCCATAATTATTCACATTGTAGCACATTATTAAACCAAACAACACCACTTTTGACCAATAATATCCACAGTAAATTAATTTACAAAACAAAAACTTGCACTTGACATGTTCACGCAAAATGGCGCGTAGAACCCGTATAGTCAAATAAAACAGAACGCTATTTATACGATTAGGTACTTTATTATGATCAGGTAGGTGCTTTATTATAGATAAATCTCAGGATTTAAAAATATAAAAAAATCTCTGATTATATTAGCGGGATCGAAACGCAACTTGATTAACATAAAATCACTTTAATAGCCTATAAGAGAAGACAAATTTCTAAGCATTCCATGGATTCACCGTGCGGGTGCCGGGTCCATCGTGTGTACCCACTATGAGAAGAGATGAGAAGAATGACGACCGACAATAATAGTAATAATAAATATTTCCAGACGGGTCCACACAGCGCCATCTAGTTTCCGTGGTAAGCTACGAGGCTTGTGTTACGGAAACTAGATGGTTGATAAACTACATATTATACTTTTTTTTTGTAAATATATGCATATAATCACCCAGCCGAGACAAATTATACAATGTACAACTTGCCCCCGGTGGGAATCGAACCCACGACCTCCCGAGTTCACGGCAACGTTTGTTACCACTAGACCACGGAGGCGGTCTTTAAATCTCAGGATTTAAAAATGTATCAATCCAGCGTAAGACAGAGACAGACTTATGGCTGTCAAAAGTGCTAGAGCGAGTCGTAGCAATTCTGAGAATTATTGAACGGAAATTGGAACGCTAATGTTTTTTTTTATTTTCCAGGCCTCAATGATCTCAAAGTTAAAGCAAGCGTGTGGATTCGAGTACACCAGCAAACTGCAGCGAATGTTCCAGGTTCGTTATTTTTATTTGTTTTCTCTTCTTTCGAATGATGAATAAGATTAGGGAAGGCAAAGGATCTAGCCCATACAGCCAAGTCTGACGTAATACACACATCAAAAAAGTCTAGGGATCAAGCATGTTTATGCGGATTTCTTGTGATTGAGATGTGGCTTTGTAATAAATTTATGATTTTATAAATTTATATGGATCCTTTTTGGTGCATTTCATAATTTAAAACAGGAACTGTCAATCAAATTCGAGTAAAAGATGAAAATCAGCTGTCAATATTTTCCCTATAAAAACATAAGACGCATTGAAGACATTATTAGTGCTACTGTTTCCCTACTACTGATTAAAACCAACGTTATTATGGAGCGGCGACGTCATTTAAGCAGGGAAGAAATGATCAGAGCCGTGGGAATGATAGAAGCTGGTTCCCGGCAACGTACTGTGGCTTTAGCTCTGAATACAAGTCAGAGTGTTATCAGTCGACTTTGGACACGTTACCGAACCACTGGTACCGTGGCTGAGCGCCATGGAGGACGGTATCGCTGCACCACACGGAGACAAGACCGATACATTCAAATCACAGCTCGAAGAACTCCAACAATAACCGCCATGATGTTAGCCGTGAGCCTTCATCGCTCTTCAGGGAACTTAATTAGCGACCAAACAGTCAGAAACCGCTTGCATGAAGTGAACCTTCATTCCCGAAGACCGCTACGGGTACCACCTATAGCAATGCACAATCGTAGGACTCGATATCAATGGGCTCTTGAACACAGAAATTGGACAGAAGAACAATGGCGTTTCGTGTGCTTTTCTGATGAGTCTCGTTTTGGTATGAGGCCGGATACAAGACGTATACGACACTGGAGAACCCCTGGACGCCAACAGCGATTAAAATCCTGCCAGGAAGTCCATCCTTATAGTGGTGGAACCATCATGGTATGGGCGGGTATTTCGATCGGCGGAAGAACTGAGTTGATTTGGATCAGAGGCAACCTCAACGCTCAAATTTATGCTGAGACGGTTGTATCAGACGTCATCGTTCCTCTACAAGTGCATATCGGTCCCTTATTTCAGTTAATGCATGATAATGCACGACCGCACACCGCAAGAGTTGTAAGACAGACTCTCGCCGCAGCTAACATCAATGTCCTGCCCTGGCCTGCTCAGTCGCCAGACTTGAACCCGATTGAGCATGCATGGGATATTCTTCAGAGAAGAGCTCTGCCGAATATGGAGGGTATCCAGTCGCAAGAAGACCTTTTTTTGTTGTTGCAACGAACATGGGCGGCCATTCCACAGCGTGATTTGGATGAACTCATTTTGAGTATGCCAAACCGATGTTCTTGTGTTGTTAGTGTTCGCGGTAGAAACACGGATTATTAATTGTTTAAGTTACCCAATAAAATTAAAAAAAAAACTGTTATTTCAGTCTTTTTTTCGAACTTTAATGTTAGTGGTTCAAATGTCAAAAATCCCTTTATTAGGAAAATGGCAATTTTTTTTACTAATGCAAAGGTGACTTGGTTTATCGTTACTGTAGACAAACGAAAACATTTTATTTGATCAATCCTTAAAGAAAATTTTAATGAATATCAATCAGGAGAAAAGTTATTGCAAAAATATATGTTGATCCCTAGACACTTTTGATGTGTGTATATATTTCTTTTTTATGGGTTAATGATTTGTGCCCCATATACAAAGTCCAATTTATCGTTTTCCATAATTATTCACATTGTAGCACATTATTAAACAAAACAACACCACTTTTAACATGTACGTATAAAATGGCGCGAAAGACTGTTTTTTTTTTTTGGGTTAAATTCTGCGTCCTACACTAGACCGTAAAGGACCAGGCAAAGTCGCTATGCCCAAACAGCCGCACCTAATTTTTTTAGTTGGTATAATTTCTTTATATATGCTTAGTTTCTGATTTTTTATTAACGTTCCTGTCTAATAATTAAATGTCTCCGTGGAAGTACCGGGTTCGACTCCTCATTTTATTTGTGATGTTTCTCGAGTCGAGTCTAGCGTACCTAGAGACATTGACGTGCTTGCTATTTGTCATTATTATTATTATGATCATTTGATTGAAAAAAAAAATGTGTGGTTTCTGACCACCACTTTACTTTTAACGTAGCCTATGACCGACCGTAGTGAGGTGCAATATATTTAAATTAAATGATAAAAACTTTAAACGTCGATAGTTAAAGGCTCTTCCACATAGGCGCGTTATTATCGGTCGATCTTACCGGATTCCTTATTACGATAATGCGTCCCGATTATTTGCACACAACTGCGTTTTTATCGTCCGATAATTCTATTTAGCAGGTTTTTTCCCAATGTTATTTTTATATAAATATCACAATGGCAAGTTTACAATATTAGTTATCCATTAAAGTTAAAATTGGCATGTGACATTATTGCAAATGGCACATACTATCAATTAGAACAACAGATAGGTGGTAGGCGGACTGATGGTGGTAATTTACCCAGTCTGCTGGGGCGGGGAAGTATTCACCATTCGTGCCGATAAACCCAGTAAAGTGTATCCCCACACGTTTCGGGATCAGGCCCGAATTGCCGTCATGTCCAGTCAAGTGTTAGAAACTGATGTCAGTCATGAGTGTTTGATTCCAGTTGATAACATTCGTGAACTTCTCGCGCCACTTACCATCACATGGCCACTAGGTCACATTTCGTGCTATTAATAAATAATAACTTTCGTCGCTGATCTGCCACATAATGTGCATTAGAGTATATAATTAAATTCCTAGAGAGATACGAGAGTTACCTATAAATCGTTTTACTATTGAGTTAAAGAAAATTCTTATTGACAACTGTTTTTACTCAATAAAATAATTTTTAGCATGCAAATTTTGACATTAACATTGTATTCCAATAAATTCACAAGAACAATATAAACTATATACAAATAAATATTGTAAATAAATATCTATTGACATAAGCATATTGTATGCCCTTAATATGGGCAGATTGCATCATCATGACATGTACATACATACAACTGTAATTAGAATAATTAACTGTAATTAGCGAGGCGCTTGGCCAAGGAGTTGTCAAAGCGGCTGACAGAAAGGTCTGGAGACAGGAAGGCTGGCAATTATTTCTGCCAACGTATGAGCCTCGCTATACAGAGGGCAAATGTTGCCAGTCTCCTTGGGACTATCTCGAGATGACATTTTTAATTTATAGTTTAGTTTATTTTTAATTTTATTATTTAGGTAGCTTTTAATTTATATTTAATGTACATATATTAATTAACTTCGAATAAACTTTATTTTAAAATTAGAATAAGCAATCTATACAATAAATTAATTTGAATTTGAATAGCTACTATAGATAAAAAATCGCGCCTGTGTGGGAGAGCCTTTAAGCTGTGATGCTGTAAAGGTGATGATAGAATGTACATAACACCAGGAATTTCAGCCGGCAGCCAATTGAATTTTTTTTTTGCTTGTTCCAGGACATTGGCGTTTCCAAAGATCTGAACGAGAACTTCCGCAAACATATGTCCAAGTCCACCGCCGACCAACTTCACATCGACTTTAGTATACAGGTCCTCTCCTCTGGATCTTGGCCTTTCCAACAGTCCTCTTCTTTCCAACTGCCAACAGAGGTAAATACAAATCACGATTAACACAATCATTCCTATTACCTTAATCATTACGATCGTAATGCTATCCTACAAGTTCATACACAAATATTGTGGTTTGTCTCTTGGCTTTTTCAACAATCCTCTTCGTTCCAAATCCCAACAGAGGTAACGATAAATCATCATTATAATCATTACTACAAGCATTACCATAATCATTACGTTCATACACAAGTATTGTGGTCTGGTTCTTGGCATTTCCAACAGTCCTCTTTCTTCCAGCTGCCAACAGAGGTAAAAATAAATCATTAATAATTACCATTAACATAATCATTACCATTGTCATTACGATCGTCATCGTGATCGATTGGTCACTATTAAATTTTTTTAAATGATTTTTTTTTTCAGTTGGAACGCTCTGTGCATCGTTTCACAACTTTCTACTCGTCCCAACACTCCGGTCGGAAGTTGAACTGGCTTTATAACATGAGCAAAGGGGAACTCGTCACCAATTGCTTCAAAAACAGGTAAGCATAGTTGGCCAGGTTAGGCTGGATGATATTGCAGTTAGTGGTCGAAAAGAAAGTTACCCAGATTTCCACAATACACGTTCCACTAATACTTACATGTGGGCCAGCGTAGAATGATATACAGTGTTTATTGTCTGTTATGTGTGTTTGTAAGTATTTTGGAGATAATGTTGTGATTGTGATTTCGGTGGCTTTTCCGCACTTAGTCTCCATTGGACCATTGTGCGTGACCTTTACTCCTTCAGCGGAGCCATCCGATCTCCTCCAGGAAGGCCAGGAGACCCGTTACGTTCCTGCAGACCTCCGGAAGAGTCCTCGCAGTCTGGAGGAACCTCAGTCTAGGCGCAGCCACACTGTCGCACTCCATGAGCACATGCGCGGCCGTCTCCTCCTCCGCCATGCATTCTCTACACAGTGGGCTATCTGTAATGTTCAGAGTATGGAGATGTTTGTTAAAGGCACAGTGTCCCGTCAAGACCCTCACCACTATTCGAAGCCTGGCTCTGTCAAGGCCCAGGAGATGTCGTGTGAGGCGCCTGTCTGGTTTGGGAAGGGCCTCCCTGGACTGTCTACAGTCTGTGGTCGATGCCCACATCTGCTCGTGCAGTTTATCAGTTCTTTGGCGAAGCCAGCTTCGCATGAATTGGAATGGTAGGGGGATTGTCGGTCCTGGGCCTATCGGTATTGTAGATGACCCCCTTCTGGCCAGTTCATCAGCTGCATCGTTACCCAGTGAACCACTGACCCTTTATCTGCTGTAACGTTGTTTTGTTATCTCTGCACACTGCTTCCAGGGCTAGGTGGCAATAACGTTATCCATCCATTACCTTCGCGTTTAAATCCACAGAGGCAGTTAATTAATATACATTAAATATAAATTAAAAGCTACCTAAATAATAAAAATAAAAATAAACTGAACTATAAATAAAAAATCTCCTCTAGAGACGTCCCATCCGAGATAGTCCCAATGAGACTGGCAACATTTCCCCTCTGTATAGCGAGGCTAATACGTTGGCAGAAATAATTGCCAGCCTTCCTGTCTCCAGACCTTTCTGTCAGCCGCTTTGACAACTCCTTGGTCCCCATGGGCCCATTGTCTCGACCCCAAACGGCGCAAATTTCGTAACCGATACCAAGGTTGGCGTATTTGCGCAATTTGAGGTTCGGTTTGACGAGGTCGCCTGGATGTGAGATGGAGCTAATGTGTCTACACACGTCGCATCCCACACCAGAGACCTGCCAAGTTTCCACGGCCCAACAGTCATTCCGTCGGGTCTAAATATAGTTAATAATAATACTAATAATAGTGCGAGAAAAACTAAGGTACTAGTGTTTGAAAAAAGAAGGATCACAAACTTGGCGATAAAGATTGATGATCAAATTCTAGAACAAGTAAATAAAATTATATATCTGGGCAGTGTGTTCACTGTGGATGGTAAGTATGATAGGGATATTGAAAGAAGAGTGAACGCGGGAAATAGTATCAACGGTGCCCTGGGGTCACTGATCGGTAGTCGAAATGTCAGTGACAAAGCTCGGCTCGCCATACACAATGCCATGTTGGTACCAACACTGATGTATGGAAGCGAGACGTGGATATGTCAGAATACGCATGGAGAGTAGGGTTAATGCAGTAGAAATGAGGTCGTTGCGTCGGATATGCAGCGTCACTTTGGCGGACCGCATACGTAACGTCGAAATACGGAAAATGGTGGGTATAAAAGCGATGGTTCGGGCATGTTGAAAGGATGAGCGATGAAAGATTGACGAACCAGATATATAATGCTAAAGTTGTAGGTGAAGAGGCCCTGGCAGACCGGGACTCACATATCACGATCAAATAAATAAAACACTGGCTGAAGGTACATTAAAAAGCTTTCGTAACAAAAGGGCATGTATGAAGAGGATGATGAATGTCGACGAAGCGAAGGAGGTGTGTCGTGATCGTGTCAAGTGGCGCTCAATTGTCTCTGCCTACCCCGCAAGGGATCTGGCGTGAAGATATGTAATGTAACTAATAATAGTTAATTAATTAATTGTTTTTATATACAGATACACCCTCCAAGCGAGCACTTACCAGATGGCAGTACTTCTACAGTACAATGACAACGTCTCTTGGACTGTCACACATTTGCACCAACATACCGGAATCAAACTAGACTTCCTCATACAGGTGAGTTTTTTTTTTTTTTAAACTTGCAATCAGTTCTAAACTTTAAGCAGATGAGTTTATTTATTTATTTATTTATTCGAAGAGAAAGGACAGAGACAGGCAACATAAGAACATAAAAGATAGCAACAGAGTAGAAGCAATTAAGATTACCCACCACCAGAATATTTCTCACTGTGAACAATAGTGCACTCTTTGTGCGATACAAATACATCTACATGTACATCTACGTCTTTGACTTCTTGAGGGATAGTGAGGTCAGCTGCTAGCTGGTTAGGATGATTCTCCAGCCTTGTCCTGTATCTGTTGTTAGATAATTTGACAGGTGACAATTAATAATAATAATTGTAAAAATGTATTTAGTTTTTTTAACGGTTTTTAAAAGTACATAATAATTAGAAAATCTAAAATTGAGCAAACTAGTAAGTTATTAGTTTTGTTATATATTATGTATCAAAATAGAGTATCGTCATCATCAGGACCGTTTTTCTTTCGGGGTGGTCAGAAACCATGCTAATAAAGAAGCGCATAAACATTTAGCCAACTTTACTATAGGCCCAATCATGACAAGTAGCAAGCTCGTCGATGTCTCCACGCAGCCACTGTTTCCTCTGCGTTCATAAACGTTTTTCTTTTATTTTCGGTAATAAATAAAAATCGCAAGGTCGGGGCGATGGGGCGTTCCAGTAATTCCCGTCTCACGTCACCAAATAGTCCATACTTCGCTCGGCAGGGTGCGACGATTCGTAGTCGTGGTAAAGGAGGATCCTACTCGCAGTCGTTAAAGTTTTGTAAAATAGAAGAAAACAAAGTATCATCACGACCGTTTCCCTTTCGGGGTGCGGATTCCCATTTAGCCAACTTTACTATAGGCCCATGACAAGTGGCAAGCTCGTCGATGTCTCCAGCGTACCAAACTCGAGAAATATCACAAATAAATAAAATGTATTTATTTACATTAGTAAATACTTTTCGGTCCCGACTAGGATACGAACCCGGTACCTTCGAGTCTAAATCCACATACTTAACCGCTAGACCACGGAGGCAGTTTTGTAAAATAATATGTTTTTTCTTTTTTTCAGGTACTTCAAATCTTGCTGAAGGCCAAGTTGTTGGTCTGCCAAGACGACGAGTGCGACCTCACAGAGTCATCCGTTGTGGACCTCTATCTAGGATATAAGAAGTAAGTCTATCTTTTTTTTTTTACGCAAAAGGGTAGTTATGAAAGAAAGCATAGGGACAAAAATAAAGAAAGGAATGCTCCGATGGTTCGGGCATGTCGAAAGGATGAGTGAAAAGAGATTGACGAACCAGATATATAATGCGAAAGTTGTGGGTAAAAGATGCCCTGGCAGAACAAGACTCACTTACCACGATCAAATAAATAAAACAATAGCCGAAGGTGCAATAAAAAGCCATCGAAACAAACGGGCATGTATGAAGAGGGTGATGAGTGTCGAAGAAGCGAAACCGTGACAAGTGGCGCTCAATTGTCTCTACCTACCCCGCAAGGGATTTGGCTTGAAGATATGAATAATAAATAAATTAAGTGCATTTTCTTCATGCACAATTTAGTAGAATTATGTGTTTTGTGCTAAAAGAGATAAATATTGATTTATCAGTAACTAAATTTAATTCGATAATTTCATGTAAGTAAATAGCGAGGAAAACCACACGATTGAGAATATGCTACAATCTTTGTTGGATTGATTTACTTCGAAAATTTTATAGTACTGTAGTGACCTCCTTTAAATATAAAATCTCTGCCTGTGTCAGACAGACAAGCAATTGTCAAATAAACTATTTAAATAAGATAATTAAAGTTGAAATTAAATTCAACTTTGAAAACAAAACCAAGAAGGGTGTGTAATAGCAGCTCTATATAATTCCACACAGAGAGAACATGTGCAGTCACCGCCAATATATAAAGACGACTGCCCGAATTGTTTTCGATTGTGTGCTCATGATATTGACTTCTATTTCTTTCGAATAAGGTGCAAAATGCAAGTGCATTGTTTAGGGCTCTTACGATTTAATGATTCGGGTATTTCCGGGAATACGACAATTAGCGAAGATCTGCATGCGCATTATTAATTTCGGAGTACTGTATGTGTGTTCCTTTGTGGCACACTGGAGACCAAACGCGTTGGACGGATTTGACGATTCTTACGTCAATCGATTCGTCTTCATCATGCGAGTGTCACTGAAGATATGACATTAATCAAATTTCATAAAAAAAAAAAACAAAGTCGTCGACTATATTTATATATTTTTATTTATTTTGACCGCCTCCGTGGTCTAGTGGTAACAAACGTTGCCGTGAACTCGGGAGGTCGTGGGTTCCATTCCCACCGGGGGCAAGTTGTACATTGTATAATTTGTCTCGGTCTGGGTGTTTATATGTATAATATGTATATATTTACAAAAAAAAAATATAATATGTAGTTTATCAACCATCTAGTTTCCGTAACACAAGCCTTGTAGCTTACCACGGAAATTAGATGACGCTGTGTGACCTGTCTGGAAATATTGATTTATTTTTATTTATTTAATTATATTAAGTAACTCTAACAAAATAATGTTATATTTCATTTTAAAAATAGAATCATACATATTATATAACACTTATTTTTTTAAGGCAAAGGTTCCATTTCAAAAAAGTTTTGATTCCAATTTTTACTTGTCTATGGCAGCGCCCGCCATAGCGCGTGCGCGGTCATAAAGGTTTTGGCGCTATTTCATTGTTTAGGACTTATGTATTCCTTACCATGGTCATTTAAAAAAAATATAAATTGGCGCCATTCAATACGTCTATTTCTTTCTCTTTTATCTTTTATTAAGTAGGTTCAATCCCAATGTATGAGAGTAGATAAATTAGTGTATGAAACTGCACATAACTAGGTATTATAACACTCGTGTGATACTATTAAAAACCTCGTTGACCCTCGTATTAGCATAATTAGTATTATTATTAAGTTATTTTATTTTTTATTTATAGTAAAAAACTTCGCGTGAACATCAACATCCCTCTGAAGACCGAACTGAAGGTGGAACAAGAAGCGACGCACAAACATATTGAGGAAGACAGGAAGATGCTCATACAGGTAATTATTCAGATTTAAGGAATAATGTCCATTAATAATATTATAATAATAATAATAATACCTGTCTTAAGTCAACTTTCTCTGCCAATCAGTGCAGCTCATACCAGATTTAAGATATGATAATCTGCTTCTGTGATTTCTGACCACATAAATATATGGTAGGCGGACTGATGGTGGTAATTTCCCCAGTCTTCCGGAGAGGGGAAGTATCCACCGTTCGTGCCGATAAACCTAGTTGTGTACGAGTTACGATTCGGGATCAGGTTCGAATTGCTGTCATGCCCAGTCAAGCCGGCTTTCACAGAGCTCATATGTGCTAGTATAAAAAAAATACCATCGTAAATATTTACTTTTATTTCCAGGCTGCCATTGTTCGTATTATGAAAACAAGAAAAACCTTGAAACACCAACATTTGGTTGTTGAAGTACTCAACCAGCTGTCTTCTCGGTTCAAGCCAAGAGTACAAGTTATAAAGGTAAGAAAGTATTTTTAGCAAGGGATAGATTCACCGTGCGGGTGCCGGCTCAGTAAATTAACCGTGCGGGTGCCGGTTCAGTAAATTAACCGTGCGAGTGCCGGGTCCATCGTGTAGGCTTCGAGATAAGAAGAGTGGTGTATCGGGCTTGTGACCGACTATAGGCTGGTTTACAAAGGTCGCTCTCTCTCCCTACCCAACCAAATACTGTATGATTCCGTTAATGCCGTGGCAGTAACTAGATCTAAAGCTGAGTCTTGAACCCGTTCCTGATCATTTCTTCTGTGAGATCATAATATTTATTCGACTTCATGTTGTGGTCTTTTGGAATATTTGATTCCCACGGAACGGTAAGTTCCAAGTTCCATGAAAACACTAAGATGCCTGTCCTATTAGGGTACAGCTAGTTCTTCTGGGATCCTATAATGATGTTCAAATGTATCCATGAGAATTTTTCAGCCAGTTCATACAGATTAAACATTAACATGTAACTGGAATCTACTAAGCTACTGGTCTTCTGCTAACAGCTTACTCTTTGGACCACTTTTTTCTTTCTCATAGTTAGGTTATAAATTGACCGTTGTGGAAGCTCTTTCCATAAATAAATCTTCTGCAGACCTGCTTAGGCCCAATTCTTTCAGTAAGTGATGCAAAGATTTTGCTGGAACTCCTCTCGCACCAACTTCCACTGCGTAAAGCTGAGTCTTGAACCCATTCCTGATCATTTCTTCTGTGAGATCATAATATTTGTTAGGAAATATTTGATTCCCACGGAACGGTAAGTTCCAAGTTCCATGAAAACACTATGTCTGGCCTATAGGCTGATACAGCTAGTTCTTCTGGGATCCTATAATGATGTTTAAATGTATCCATGAGAATTTTCCAGTCTGATGCGGCGCCATTCTAGCTCTTGCAATAGAAAGACTTACTGCTTCACGGATAAGACCAAGGACTTTGTCATGTTAACGCGAGTAATATCCCTTTTCTAGTTAAGAACTCACCTTTACAAGGGTAGAATCAGTTCCTATGGCACCACCACACAATGTACAGTTCTTTTCCGTAGATTTTCCCCTAACATTTATTGATATCAACCGAAAATTTTAATGTCACGTTAGACATGGCTGTATGGGCTTGATCCCATTGCCTTGAACAAAACAATTTATTAAGAACAAATAAAAATGGCGTCGATATTTCTCGAGTTTGGTACGCCGACGTCGACGAGCGTGCCACTTGTCATGATTGGCCTATAGTAAAGTTGGCTAAATGTAAATCCGCTTAATAATAAGCGTGGTTTCTGACCACAACGAAAGGGAAACGGTCGTGATGATACTTATTGTTACTATTAAGCCAATTTGAATGCAGTAATCGCCTATAATTATTTTAAATTATATAAACACCTGATTCCTTTTGTCACATTTGTTCATGATAATAAGACGTGTGATGTTATTATGTGACAATAAATGATTTTTTATTTATTTATTTTTAAAATAATTAAGATGGCACTTAGCCGCATATTATTCTTATTATGTTGTAATGAGTCGGTGTACATTTTGTTGGAAATATAAATACAAAAATAGAAAGTTGAAAATATTGGACTATGGAACCGTTATTTTATTTATTTATTTATTTACTACAGGTATACAAACAGATCACAATCACAATCAGTTCACATTATCCAGCAATTTCTTAAGTTCTAGATTGCAATCCAAAAGCAGTGTACACAGCATGCTTATTGTGATTTAGCCATGACATTGTCATTTCAATTTAATTATTTCATTTCAGTGAAGTATGTCAAAAGGAATATAATAATAATAAAAATGGTATGTCAAAGAATAAGGTAGTAAATCAATAATAATAATTAAAAAAAAAAAGCAATGAAAATTTAAAATAGAAATAATAATGTCATTTAATTAAAGAAATAATAATAAAATAATATTTAGTTTAGTAGTATCATCACGACCGTTTCCCTTTCGGGGTGATCAGAAACCACGCTTATAAATAAGCGGATTCACATTTAGCCAACTTTACTATAGGCCAATCATGACAAGTGGCAAGCTCGTCGATGTCTCCAGCGTACCAAACTCGAGAAATATCACAAATAAATTAAATAATATGTAAATAAATACATTTAAATTAATAAATTGTGTCCCGACCAGGAATCGAACCCGGTAGTTTATATTTAATTAATTTTTTACTTTTAAGTAGTTGTAATTATTTATACTCTTTAGTCCGATAAAAAAATTTGATCGTGATAGTTGAGTCTTGGTCTGCCAGGACCTCTTTTGCCCATAACTTTCGCATTATATATCTGGTTCGTCAATCAATCTTCACTCATTCTTTCAACATGTCCCGAACCATTGGAGCGTGCCTTTCCTTATTTTTGTCCCTATGCTTTCTTAACTAAATATTAATCAAAGTTATTTATTTAAATTAAAAAATATTCTTTTGCCCTATCTATATTTATATATAAATAATATATATATAAAAAAAATAAAATCCAGAACGTTATACCCTAAACAAGTTTTTTTTTTACAGAAATGCATCGACATCTTAATCGAAAAGGAATACTTGGAGAGAACCGAGGGAGAAAAGGATACATACAGCTATTTGGCATGATTTTACGCTATATAAATATAATTAATCGAATAAATACAATATTAACTGTAGTATTTTTTTTATTTAATTTCCCATTTCCTTAAAGTTAGGTCCATATATTGTTGTTTTGTGCCATAGACATTAAGCATAACAAGAAGTGGCTCGGTTGTAAGGACGCTTTCCTTGAAAAAAAAAAGGGGGAGTTCTTCGCGCCATTTTGCGTGGACATGTCAAGTGCAGGTTTTTGTTTTGTAAATTAATTTACTGTGAATATTATTGATCAAAAGTGGTGTTGTTTTGTTTAATAATGTGCTACAATGTGAATAATTATGGAAAACGATAAATTGGACTTTAAATATGGGGCACAAGTTGCAGTTTATTTTTTGCGGTTTTCCCCGCTGTTAATTTCCATATTTTACCCGACGTGTTTGAGCTATGGTGCCGCGAGTGACTCCAAGAAAAGCATCAAATTCTGCAGCATCTGGAATTTGATGATGACCTCATTAACTCATAAAAAAGAAAGATATATTACGTCAGACTTGGCTGTATGGGCTAGACCCTTTGCCTTCCCTATCATCTCATTCCTCATCCATCCATCGGAACCAAAAAAAATGAAAAAAAAACCTAAAAGGGTCGGTTTGAACCCCATCATATACCAATGAAAAATACACTTTTTTTAAGTACATTTGTAATTTATTTCTAGTCATTAAATGACATCAGAACCTCGCCACCCTGTCTGGCCAGCGTTGAGAGTGTAGGCCAAATTCTTCAGAAATTTCTGGAAGGCCCATCTCCAACAGTGGCGGTCTAGGTTATGTTCCAGGGTCTGAAAAGACACGGAGAAGTGTTTTTTTCTAATTTGCTTATCATAGACGATTGATTGAATGATGTTTATCATTCGTTATTTCAATACTTTTAAAGCAAAGGATAATAAAACCATTCATCCTAAAAAAAGACTGCCTCCGAAGTCTAGCGGTTAAGCCCGTGGATTTAGACTCGGAGGTACCGGGTTCGATTCCTGGTCGGGACGCAATAATATTTATTAATTTAAATTTAATTTATTTGTGATATTTCTCGAGTTTGGTACTCTGGAGACATCGACGAGCTTGCCACTTGTCATGATTGGCCTATAGTAAAGTTGGCTAAATGTGAATCCGCTTATTTATAAGCGTGGTTTCTGACCACCCCAAAAGGGAAACAGTCGTGATGATACTTTTTTTTACTTTTATCCTAAAAAAAAGACAAAACGTCAATTGATCATTTACATACGTTACAGCCCCTAGGACACAGCGTCCTAGACCTCCACTGCTGGAGATGGGCCTTCCAGAACTGGAGAATTTGGCCTACACTCCGCGCTGGCCAGACGGCTTGGCGAAGATATGATGTCATTTTTTTTTGTATGACAATTTATTAACGATTCCACAAGTTGGTATTAGTAGAACCGGGACCGACGGCTTAACGTGCTCTCCGAGGCACGGGAACGGTGTTGTTGTGAATCTATGACAAATGTACGTAAGAAAAGTGTACTCATTGGTACATGTCGGGTGGGTTTGAACCGGCCTTTGTAGGATTTAAGGTACGCGTTCTCACAACCGAGCCACCACCACGCCAATTGATCAATCACAGTCAAATAAGCTACGATCGGCGCTAAACCAGGCCAGCTGGCCTATTCTGTTACTTAAACGCAAACGTTATATAATGGAATCCGTTGCCTATATATATATCACGCTATTAAAGTTGATATTTGCACGGCCGATGTCAATGTCGAGCGCTTATAGAGTTGAGAATTGAACAATATTTTGTAATTATGACGCGAGCTCTGACGTAAATAACGAAATCCATTAATATTTTTTTTTTAATTGTCTTTAAAGGACATTGTACAGAATACATCAGTCCTAAACACGTAATTTATTTGCATAATTATGTTTATAACAGAGTTCATAACCGAGTTGGGGATCATCAAATTCCAGATGCTGCAGAATTTGATGCTTTACTTGGAGTCACTCGCGGCATTATAGCCCAAACACGTCGGGTAAAATATGGGAGTCCACAGAGCGGGAAAACCGCAAAAAATAAACTGCAACTTGTGCCCTATATTTAAAGTCCAATTTATCGTTTTCTATAATTATTCACATTGTAACACATTATTAAATAAAACAACACCACTTTTGACCAATAATATCCACAGTAAATTAATTTACAAAACAATAACTTGCACTTGACATCTCCGCGCAAAATGGCGCGAAAGACTCGGAAAAAATCCATTAATAACGTTTGCGACTAAAGTATATTATGAAACATAAGTTGTCAAAATCAATTAAGACGTTTTGAAGTTGACATATTTATATAGACTTGAATTTTAGCTTTTGCTTGTCACATATTGTTGTTTATTATATTTCTGTTTGTTTATTATTATACTCTTAAAGTTTACTCTAGTATTCCTTCCATTCCTCTACCTCACCACCAAGATTGCGCCGCCACAAAGTAATGGAGTGAATTGAACCAATGGGGTGTATCACTAATTTTTTATCACGATAGATGGCGCATGATAGAGGTACCTAATATAACTGTCAGTTGCATAGAAAACTTGTATTTTTAATGCGAAATGTATTATTTTCTGGATATTATGCCGAATTGAGCAGCTTTTAAGTGTACAAATAGAGATTTCTAAGCGAAAGCAAAGATATGGTGATCTTAAAATTGCCTTTCTATTAATTCAACCTTTTTTTTATTTTAAAGACGGCGTTCGCTTACTTAATTCGTCTTTTAAGGTAGGTAACGTTAAGTTAAATACATTTTTCTGTTATAAAAATAATAGCCTACAATAACATTAAAAAATAAAATGATATAGGTGTAAAACAAGGTACCACTATCGTATTATCCCAATATCGTATTCAATTAAAGTGGCTCAATATCCGCTACCGCAGATCTGCACATCTCTTGACTTCAGTCATAATCTTCATCTTCGCTCTGCTAATAACAATCAGCTCAAAATCCCTACCCATTCTTCCAGCAGATATTCAGATTCTTTTACACTTTCCGCTGCTCGTGAGTGGAACAAACTTCCTCTGGTTATCAGACGGGCGCCGTCTATTAATATCACAGATATAGATCTATTAATATATTTAAAAATCTACTTATCGCTCACTTTCTAAACAAACAACATAGATCTTCCTAGTACCTATATCTATCATACTATTTTTATTGTGTGCAAACAGTACTATATACTTGCTTGGTTTCGTATTTGTGTATATATATATATATATATATTTATGTATTTAAGTAGTAGTATGTAACGATTATTATGTATTGTATGTAAATTGTATATTTATAATAATGCACCCCGCAAATTCTCTACCACACTCCCAAAGGTTAGCTGTTATAAGTTCGCCCTTGTACATTACTTTTAAGTTTTTTGTGCAATAAAGAGTTTATAAATAAATAAATACCATTGCCGCTAGCGACATCTACAAAAAGCTTTGCCTGATACACCCCATTGATTGAATTATTGAATAAACTTAAATTTAGTACCCTCTACCGTCTACTAGGCGGCGCCACTTTCTGTAAGATCTGAAATTTGATGATTATGGTCAATGGTTTGGGGCCAACAATGAGACCAATAATTAAACAATTCAAAAACATACGTCCACAAGATACGCTTTACCTATGGCCTTATTCTGTGTCTGTAACCGCAATTGTCAAAATGGTAGGTTAAACCAAAACGAAGTCTCGAAAATGACCTTCTAAATTAATAATTAACATTCTAAGCTATTTTTAATTTTTGTGAAAAAGTTGCAGGCTTCATAATAGTCCCAGACGTCCACTGTTGGAGATGGGCCTTCCAGAAAAATTCTAAAGAATTTGTTTTATACTCGCTACGCTGCCTGGCCAGGGTTGGCGATTGTTTGGTGCAACCCAGGCTTAATATCAATTTTACCGTTAGAAATGGGCGTTCTTTCATTAAACTATTCGAATTTAAACTTATAACGAAAAACGCAACAGGATAGGTATGAAAGAAGACATAGGGACAAAAATAAGGAAAGGCATGTTCGATGGTTCGGTCGAAAGGATGACTGACGAGAGATTGACGAACCAGATATATAATGCGAAAGTTGTGGGTATAAAGGCCCAAGACCAAGTCTGAAGATGCATTAAAAAGCCATAGAAACAAAAGGGCATGTATGAAGAGGTTGATAAATGTCGAAGAAGCGAAAGAGGTAAGTCGAGATGGTGACAAGCGCTCAATTGTCTCTGCCTACCCCGCAAGGGATCTGGCATCAAGATGTATGTATAAACTTTAATAGTGGTTGGCAATTACTGTCCGTTCGTTAAAGGACTGCTTTAACGTTTAAAGAAATATAATTAATTTGGCGTCTGCGTTCTTAGGCCGCGTTCGTTTTAAGAAATGTTAGCATGAAAATACCACTTTTTAAACCAGCGTAAAATGTCGTTTTTGTTAAGAAATTCCACATTTTTTTAACAATGCTAACATTTCTTAAAAAAAAACGAGCGGTGAGGCTACTTTTTGACAAGTATGACAAAGTAACAAATTAATTGACAGTTTATTATGGTCTTTGAATTTATTAATACATAAAAATTAAAAATTCAATTAAAATACATTGTAAACAAATATAATATAAACTATAAAATATACAACATGTAAACAAACCATTTCTATTGTAAATGACATCTGTCAAAAAGTAACATCAATAACCCTCCTTTCAACACGGTACTGACATACGAAATTAGCATCAAATGTTAGAATTTTTATTAAACGAACGACTTGTGCTAAAAAAAGTGGTATTTTCATGCTAACATTTCTTAAAACGAACGCGGCCATGTCGATTCATTTGATAGTGATACGAATTACGAATGAACTCAGTTGAACCGTGATTGCGTAAGAGCGTGGTTGTGTTTTGATTAACTAAATCCAGTAGTTTCCCTTGTTTATTTACATTAATTTTGTGTTTTAAATGTTTTAATATATTTTACTTAACTATGTATTATATTTTTTTAATTTGAAAGATACGAATAATTTACTTGTATACGAACTTTTGTTTTTCTATAGAACTTTCTATTGTTGTTAAGTGAATCCATCTATAGTAGGTATTCGTAATTATTTATCAAGGTAAACATGACTAGTACCTACTTATTTACTAATCGCTAATCAAAGAGATTATTAAAAATAAAATAGAGCGGGCATTGCTTGTTATTTATATTTTATACAAAATATATATGTTGCATTATTTTTTTGCCCTCTAGGTACGTGCACGTCTTACAGGACCATAACAGGCAATGCCCTGTCATGGACTAATTAATTCTGAGTCGATTGTCCTACTTTTAAAGCTGAGTCTTGAACTCATTCCTGATCATTTCCTCTGTGTGTGTGTGTGTGGAGTCTCCGATCACACAAGAATATAGATAATATATACCCACTATTGGATTAGCGTTACAATGATTAATCTTCTAATTACTGGCGCCGAGCCGTGTCTAGTACATGGTCTGTGATGGTCTATCTATAATCTGTGGCCGTGTCCTCGCCCGCTCTTATCACAGACTAACTAGCCGGTGCATCGAACGTAAGCAACCACAGATTAGTAATATAATCATATCGAGACGTTAGGACAATCGAATACATGAACACCACAGTGTGTATCTTCAAAATGTCCCTAATTTTATTCCCTAGTAAGTTGATAGACTACATTTCTCTAAAGTACACTCAAGACTTAAAAAACCTAGAGAGGTATGCAAAAGTACCGAGATAAAATTTTATCGTAGTTGCAGAAATGTTGAAAAATCCATTGTACAAGTATGGACCGAGAAATGTCGAAATACCGGGAAATATTAATTTTGGTGAATACATTCTGGACAAAATAAGACTTTATGGAGATAAGGAGGCATTTGTGAGTATACTTTTTTTTTTTTTTTTTCATTTATAAAAGTTTTTTGCTACCCTACTTCAATCCCTAGGGGTGTATCAGGCAAAGCTTTTTGTAGATGTCGCTAGCGGCACTGGTACCTTGTTTACACCTAAGATTGATCATTTTTTAAATTTATTTGTAGTTTTACATTTTTATAACAGAAAAATATATTTTAACTTAACGTTACCTACCTTAATAGACGAATTAAGTAAGCGAACACCGTCTTTAAAATAAAAAAAAGGTTGAATTAATAGAACGGCAGTTTTGAGATCACCATATCTTTGCTTTCGCTTGTAAATCTCGATTTGTACACTTAAAAGCTGCTCACTTCGGCACAATATCCAGAAAATAATAAATTTCGTAATAAAAATACAAGTTTTCTATGCAACTGACAGTTATATTAGGTACCGTCTATCATGCGCCATCTATCGTGATAAAAAGTTAGTGACACACCCCATTAGCGTAATCCCCGACAAAAGATTCGCTTATTTATTGTTGGCTAGGTGCTAATAATAGTCCTTCGCGATATTTTGCGCGGACATGTCAAGTGCAAATTTTTGTTTTGTAAATTAATTTACATTTTAATTTAATTTAATTTTTGATTTAACTTAGGTGTGGCATAATTTTAATTTAAATGCTGTCTATAAAATAAAAATAATTCTGCATTAGCCAGAATTCTGCATTAACAAAATTCCTATCGTGAAATACTTATGTATTAATTTAATGCTGTGATTTTGTAAAACCAATAAACAATAAACAAAGGGCTACAATGTGAATAATTATGGAAAACGATAAATTGGTTGTCCCGCGCTGTTACTCCCATATTATACCCGACGTGTTTGTGCTAAAATGCCGCGAGTGACTCCAACAACCTCATTAACTTATAGGAAATTAAGAAAATCGCCACGTCTTTGCTGTATGAGCTAGACCTTTTGCCTTCCCTACTACCTCATTCATCATCCATCCAATAAGCTCAGCCTCAAAACCCGGAGCTGTGTGTTCTAGAAGCTGTATAATTCTTTTTAGATAAATGGTGCAACAGGGGAATCCCGTACATATAGTAGAATAGCTCAAGAAGCGATAAATATAGCCGTCTCGCTCACTCGTATGGGTGTAAGAACGGGAGAAACCGTGGCTATATGCAGTGAAAATAGGCTTGATTTCTGGAGCGCAGCTATTGGCATTATGTGCTCAGGAGCAGTTTTGACGACGGTTAATTCTGCTTATACTGTTGGTAGGTATTTTTTACTGACTTAGCATTCAACTTTAGTAAGGTGAGCCGGACACATCTGCCCCAGAACTAACGACCTATAGGACAATGGTGTGTATCAGGCAAAGCTTTTTGTAGATGTCGCTAGCAGCAATGGTACCTTATTTTACACCTATATCGCATCATTTTTTTTTTTTTTGTTTTTAATTATTATAACAGAATAATGTATTTTAAATTAACGTTACCTTCCTTAAAAGACGAATTAAGAAAGCGCACACCATCTTTTAAAAGAAATTTTTTTTTTATTAATAGAACGGCAATTTTGAGATCACCATATCTTTGCTTTCGCTTGGAAATCTCGATTTGTACACTTAAAAGCTGCTCACTTCTGCATAATATCCAGAAAATAATAAATTTCGTAATAAAAAAGTTTTCTATGCAACTGTCAGTTTTATTAGGTACCATCTATCATGCGCCATCTGTCGTGATAAAAAGTTAGTGATACACCCCATTGTAACTGTTCGGAACTTAATACGAAGCCAACGTTTGCTCGCAGTTACTTGACCAGGATTGTTCTACCCATATGCCTTAGCTGTGTACCCACAGCTACTGTTGTTAATTGTTGTTATTTGTTTTTAGTAAGCATCTTTATTTTATTTTTTGTTTGTAGTCCATTTGCGGTGACTTCTACTTAATTGACCCTTTATGATCCATTTATTTTTTCCAATTTTGTTATTAGTCGTTAGTTATCCTTTAATAAATAAATAAATAACCATCGTAAGTACTATATGTTTGTAATTAATGTGTGTTTTATATAGAATTAAATAATTTCAATTATCATTTTTCTTCTGCTGCACCCGCCTATTACATATCTCAGTCACAAAGGTTAGTTGGTAGAAAATGCATTTACAGCATTAAGCTCGCCTACACTTGTTAAGAATTTATTATTATTATCATGGTAGCATGCCTTTCCTTATTTTTGTTTTATACCTACCCTTTTTTTTTTTTTTTTTTATTTGTCAAAATTAAGGTCACACTTGAAAAATCTTTAAATATTATTAAACCTGATTTTAGATTTAAATTTCAGATGAAATGTTTCATGTGTTGAACATAACTAAACCAAGGTCCATCATTTGTTCACCCAAAGGCTATGAGGTGCTTGGAAAAATGTTAAAAACGCTAGAATTTGTGAAACAAGTCATCATTTTCGGCAATGAAGCCCAACCATCTACAATTTTGTTCAACGAATTGGTAAAAAACTATGTAAATGGTGAAGATTTTCTAGTTCCGAGTATTAATGTAAGTTAAATAAATATTTTATTTATATATTTGATTCGCCTACACGTTTATATTACAATAAAATTTGATAAATATGTATGTATACGGATTAGATGTGCGCGCCGAGCCCCAATTTTCCGGCGCGTGACCATATATTTTGCAGTCGTAAAATTACTTAGTAACATTTATTTATATGCGCAATGAGAACTCCACATTTACAAACTTTGCATTTTTCTATGAGGAAACTATTATTTTTTTGGTCGAAATAAAAAAAAGCTAGCCTAACTCATTTCATATACTTATATTATGTAAATATTCTTTATGTTCCCTTGCCCGATTTGGATTGGCTATATAATAGAGAAGATAAAAGTAAAAAATAGTAGTGGAATCAAAAAGTTTATTACTGAAAATGCTATCAACAGTAATAGAAAAGAGAAGGTCAGGTAACCAACTTAAAAAGTATGGTTTTGTTTGCACAATACATAAATGTCATGGATGATAATAATTTTGTCCACGCGTAGTGGACTTAGTCGCGATCTTTTAGCATTGACGGTTAGCCCTGCTATAGGAAAAACGCGCTCACTTGGCGTGCTAGTGGCAGGAATTGCCAACATAGTCCTTGCGAGTTCGCTTAAAAGAGGAAAGGTTTTTTAGTCTAAAGTAAGACCATTTAAAATCGTATTAATTAATGAGATAGAATGACCATTTCGTTCGTTTGGTTTAGAAGTAAAGTACGGTACAGTGTTCCCTTTGGGGCGGTCAGAAAACACACTTTTAAAGAAGTAGATTCACATTTCGCCAACTTTACTAATAGGTCCATCATGACAAGTGGCAAGCTTGTCGATATCTCTAGCGTACCAAACTCGAGAAATATCACAAATAAATTTAATAAATTATTAAATATAAATAAATATTACCAGACAGGTCACACAGCGCCATCTAATTTCCGTGGTAAGCTACGAGGCTTGTGTTACGGAAACTAGATGGTTGATAAACTACATATTATACATATAAACACCCAGACTGAGACAAATTATACAATGTACAACTTGCCCCCGGTGGGAATCGAACCCACGACCTCCCGAGTTCACGGCAACGTTTGTTACCACTAGACCGTGAAACCAACTCTAACGTCATTCCTCTGCGTCTAAATCCACGGAGGAAGTTGGTTTAAATCCAGCAATGGAGGTTCAGGACTCTTTTCTAAGGGCTATGATGAAGCCTTTAATTTTTTCAGGGTGTATCTGACACAGCTATGATTCTATACTCTTCTGGAACAACTGGTTTGCCCAAGGGAGTTATGTTAACTCATTATAATCTTTTACTTGTCTGCAATACTTCTGGGTGAGTATTTTTTTATATATTTGACCCGCCTTGCCCATGAAATGTGGACAAAAGATGATATCGTCGCGTTTTGACAGCGCTTTTGTTAAGCGCTGGATTGGAGTTGTAACTGGGAACGTGTAAATCTGCACAGCGTTTGCGTTACCCAATGTTATGGGGCTGTGACTTAATGTCACACACAATGAAAATGAACAATATTTTTTATATTTACATTGTTTTAATTTTTGATTAATGTGTATTTCTACTAACATAATTCTAAGTTAAATTGTTAAAATATAATTATTAGTTAAACATATGGATCGAATCCGAAATGAATGAATTATTATTATAAATACGTGCTGCATCATTCACAGTACGCTAAGGTGATAGCTCTGGTCTCGACAGATCGCTAGCTTAACGATTTTGATGGTAAGTCATAAAATAATGTTGCCACTTACAAAATTAATAAGCTGAAATATCATTAGTTCCAAAGGACGGTAATATTTTAATATAAGAAATATATGCCATTGAAAACTCAGGCGGCTCCATATTAACTCATTTTACGACCTAATATTTGTACTCTATCAATGGGCAATAATATTTATTCCTTTGCAACACTAAAATCAAATGTAACTTATGACTCTTTGTTTTTGTATTCTTTATGTATCATTTGGTGGTGGCTCGGTTGTAAGAACGCGTTCCTTAAATCCTACAAAGGTCGGTTCAAACCCACCCGACATGTACCAATGAGAAATGCACTTTTCTTACGTACATTTGTCATAGATTTACAACACCACCATTCCCGTGCCTCGGAGAGCACGTTAAGCCGTCGGTCCCGGTTCCACTAATACCAACTTGTGGAATCGTTAATAAATTGTCATTATAAATTGACATCATATCCTCGCCAAGCCGTCTGGCCAGCGTGGCGAGTGTAGGCCAAATTCTCCAGATAAATGTTCTGGAAGGCCCATCTCCAGCAGTGGAGGTCTAGGACGCTTGTTCTAGGGGCTGTAATGATGATGATGATGATGTATCATTTCTGTTTTTTTCTCCGAATAAATAAATAAATAAAAACAAATGCCAAAATGTCAGCTGGCTGCTGTCACACAGTAAAACTGTAGCGATAATATTAGATAACTTTGCGGGCTGTCAAATTTGTAGCTGACGTCGTCACTGGCGGCGGCGCAACGCAAAATAAACTAAATAGATGTAGACATAATCCAATGCTGTGACGTCATTTAATAATATGCGTTATCGTCAATCGTTAACAACTTTTGGGATGTGACGCGATTTGGTCTGTTGGAAGGCTCGTCAATGACAACCTTAAATTTCGTTCTAGACCTCCATTGCGGGAGATGGGCCTTCCAGAACATATATATGGAGAATTTGGCTTAGAATTGCTACGCTGGCCAGACGGCTTGGCGAGGATATGATGACAATTTTTTATGTAAATAGTCGTTAACGATTCCACTAGTTGGTATTAGTGAAACCGGGACCGACGGCTTAACGTGCTCTCCGAGGATGGTGTTGTAAATCTATGACAAATGTACGTAAGAAAAGTGTATTTCTCATTAGTACACGCCGGGGGGGTTTAAACCACAGAGCACGGAATCCACGCTCGCCGCTTGCTAGTAGAGACGGCATGTTCAAAATATTTCATACAAACCAAGCGTGGTGGTGGGCGTTACCGTTTACTCACATCTATATGCACACTACTACACAGATGACGTCTTGAAGTGCTGTGGCTGGGTCGATATTAATGTTTATTCCGCAACGTACGAAGAGCAACTGGCGGCTGAATGCGCTCATATGTGCGCGCAACGCATTTTTTTGCCACGACTATTATTATTACTACCGTCTCTTGTCACGTTAAGCGGGACATAAAAATAAAACAAGTTGAATTTAAACAATAGAAGTTAATATATTACAAAAAATTAAGTTAACAGAAAGAGAGCAATGAGTTTAAAATGATATAAGGGAGGGTCGTAAGCCAAGACTTAGCCCTATCACTCTTTATGCATCCGTTGACTGTACGTAGTGGTACCTTCCCTCGGAGAGCCTGAAGACGGGCGCCCGGAGAGCGCTGCCGATCCCAAGCGGACAACGGGGTGTCACAGGGATCCTGGGCAGCGGGGTTATCTTCTCAAGCTGGGTCCCAGCTCTATAGTCCAGACATAGAACTCCAAGCTGGGGGTGAACAATATCTGGCAAATGAGTGAGATGAATTAGTCATAATAATTAAAATAATACGAAACAAAGCTAGTTCAGATTAAGGAGCAGCTGTTGTAGCGAAGAAAAAGGCATGTGCAGTGTCTGACAGTTGTTTTCTTAAAAATGGTGCGAGGCAAAGGATTTCGATTGCAGCCAAAAACGTTCATCCTTGGCCACTAACGATCTCAGTCGCTACACTCTAGGAGTGGGCAGCGCGCGGCGATTCCGTGCTCTGTGGTTTGAACCGACCTTTGTAGGATTTAAGGAACGCGTTCTTACAACCGAGCCACCACCGCGAATTATTTCATCCGATTTAATTAATTTGCGTAGGCTATAACTAAATATGTTTTGTGTTTTCAGTAAAATCACAGATTTACCGATATGTATTCTATCCATTGCTCCTTGGTACCACACGGCCGGTATAATAGGGACTCTAAACAGCATTGTATGCGGAAGAAAGACTTTATTTTTGCCCAAATTTGAAGAAAAGCTATATCTAGAAACAATCCAGAACTATAAGGTAATAAATATACCTATATTTAAAAAAAAATGTCTCGTGGACTACCGATTAAGGCCACCTTAATTCGCTGGTAATCAGACAAGCTTCTTCTATCTCCATCTTTAAAAACTTGGTCTAGCCATTTCCTTAAATTGCAAAATGACCCAATTCACGCTTTGACATAGTAAATATTGTATATGTGTACGTTTATTTAATTGTTTATTTATGTACTTATTGAATTATATTATTATTATTACTATTTTATATAAGTATTTGTTTGTATTATTAGTAAATTTCACATATAATTTAATAATTAATCTCATAAGTATTTATTTATATCTTTATTCATGTTGTATCTATACTATTATTATTTCCAATCTCAATCACCCTATTACCTCACTTTTTACCATCACAAAGGTTAACTGGTAGAGAATGCCTTCGTCATTAAGTTCGCCCATGTACACTACATTATTATTATTATTATTAAGTTATCTGAGACTGGAACTCAAACCTAACCTAAAAAAACCTAATAGTCGAATAGTGTAATCAATTATATTGTGTGTGTAAGAAAAAGTTTATTTAACCGGTAGGTAAGTAAATATTTTTTGTCTTTTATGCCTACATATTAATTTATTTATCCATTTGTAGCAGCTGCCCCTCTCTACCTAAAACTTGTTTATTGAAATTTATTTTTAGAATTACCAGCCGAAATAGGTGGATGTTCCCAATCTTTTATCAGGTAAGCCGATTCAAAATATGTTTATTCACGTAAACCTATTACAGGCATTTGTGACACTTCATAATTTAAATGATTCTACTCCTGTTAGGTCGAAGACTGCGCAGCGCATTGGACCACCAATGAGTAAGCTGTTAGCAGAAGACTAGCAGCTTAGCAAATTCCAGTGACCTGTTAATGTTTTAATTCAAATTCAAATTAATTTATTCATCAAAAGGGTTAGTAAGTACAAAGTAAAAAATAACTAAGGTAAGTAATAGGTGTTAATAACAACAATAAATCTCTGGTTTGCACACTAGGACATCCTGTCATGTGAGGACTAGCTTTAGTAGGGGTGATTTTTATTAAGAATTATTAAACAACAAAAACATGTTGAAAGTAAGAATACAAACCGGTTATTAAAAAAAAAAAAAAAAAAAGAAACAGGCCGAGTTCTTCGCGCCATTTTGCGTGGACATGTCAAGTTTTTGTTTTGTAAATTAATTTACTGATAATATTGGTCAAAAGTGGTGTTGTTTTGTTTAATAATGTGCTACAATGTGAATAATTATTGAAAACGATAAATTGGACTTTAAATATGGGGCACAAGTTGCAGTTTATTTTTTGCGGTTTCCCCGCGCTGTCAACTCCCATATTTTACCCGACGTATTTGAGCAGTGGATGGTTCCGCAAGGGACTCCAAGAAAAGCATCAAATTCTGCAGAATCTGGAATTTGATGATGACCTCATTAATTCATGAAAAATAAAGATATATTACGTCGGACTTGGCTGTATGGGCTAGACCCTTTGCCTTCCCTATCATCTCATTCATCATCCATCGGGAGAAGAGAACCAAAAAAATGAAACAGGGTTGGTATGCTTGTGTTTTTATGCGTATGGGTGTGTGATGTAAGTATGTCTATGTCGTAAATATATTGGAATTAAATAAATAAATGAAAGTGTAATGTGTGCTTGTGTGAGTTTGTGTAGAAAATATATATATGTTAGAATAATAACTGAAATTAATCTGAGTAATGAAACAAATACAGAATTACACAACAATAAATAAATATCTTTCAAATTCACCTGAGTACCTATGAGATTACAATACCTGGTACAGTGGTAATCTACCAGGTATGTCAGAATTAGGATAGGCTATTTTCCCGTGTCCAACCCAAAAGCCGACAGAACTCAAAACCTCTGCTAATTTAAGAACAATAAATTGAACGTATTCGGCAGAGGTCCCAGGACCCCATATGTGCATCCCCCCGCTCAACCAGGCCCTTAGGGTGTGGACCGAGACCCGACACACGTGCCACCATTGCAATGACCTTCTAAGGAAGGGACGACCACCGGACACGCCACAACATGAGAACCTACGAGTATAGCCGGTTATTAGTGAATTTCATTATTTACGTCAGAGAACTGCTTCCGTGGTCTAGCGGTGGATATATACTATATACGGGGTGACTTTGTATGGTATGACAGTCTATGTTATTCTGGCGCTTTCGAATTACCTACGTGTCGGTTCGAAATATTCGAATGAAAAGTGACAGATCTCCATAGAAAACTGTCAGCGTCATACGAACTAATCGAATCGACTCCGTGGATTTAGACTCGGAGGTACCGGGTTCGATTCCTGGTCGGGACACAAAAATATTTATTAATATAAATAAATACATTTATTTCATTTATTTGTGATATTTCATTTCTCGCGCTGGAGACATCGACGAGCTTGCCATTTGTCATGATTGGCCTATAGTAAAGTTGGCTAATTGTGAATCCGCTTATTTATAAGCGTGGTTTCTAACCACCCCGAAAGGGAAACGGTCGTGATGATACTTTATTTAGATTGCGTCATAATTAAAAAATATTATTCAACCCAATTCTCAACTCTATAAGCGCTCGACCTTGACTGCGGCAGTGCAAATATCAACTTATTTATACAAATTGTTACTATTCTGTCAATAATAATGTTAAGTGCTGTATGTTTTACCTAATAATATAAAGTAAAATAAAATATAGTTAACGGATTCCATTATATAACGTTTGCGCTTAGTAACAAAATAGGGCTACTGGACACTGTACATACCGTTCCTTTGATTCCAATGCACATCTCTTTTCACAGACAGACAGCGGAGTCATCCAGGCCCGGATGTTCAATGGGCCTGGGTTGGGGATGGGATAAACTCCCGTTTTCCCCGGCAGGATCTCGGCGGCTAACCACCCACCGGTGATTCAACGCACCTTTGGTGCTGGGCGCTGTTCCTACTACAACACCGCCCTTGTGGCTCACGAATCTAGTCTCCTAGATTTGTCTACTTTAGTTCTTCTCCAAGAGCGCCTCTCTAGGTAGTGGCCTTCCCTCCCGGGGCCGTGCGAAAGTAGGAGCGATACATCTCTTTCATGATAGTCTATAGAATAGTCTAACCGTGAAGGCAAAACATACATACGCACACACAGACATAGCTTCTTTGACATTTATAATATTCGTTTTTAATATGGCATTCCATACATAAATATGCAAAAAATGCAATAAGGAAATATATTTCCTATCTATTTGTATATAAATACATATTTTTTATAATGTCTTCTACTTCGTTTAGCAAATAAACGTAAATATGTCTAAATTAAGATGTATTATATTCCTGTCATGTTGGTTTTGTAATGGTATTTATCATTTTCTTTTTTTGGTGTAGTAATAATATTTTTTATTCGAAGGAAGTAAGGTACAATGATTTAAAAAAAATATCTAAATTAATAATTAAACTAAAAACTAACATTTTAAAACATAAACTACTATTAATAAAAATAAAACTACTTAATAATGAATAATACAATTAAAAACTAAAATAAAGAAAAATAAAAATTATATAAATAATAGAATTGCACTAAATCGCTGCCAATGGGCAAAGTGTCAAGGATATTTCATTTTTCATTTCATTTATTTATCACCGCAGGGACCGTCTGGAACACTTGGTTAAGTCAATTTATAATACTCTGTAACTAATATAAGTTACCTACAGTAAACGAGATAGCACAATCATGGTCAGACAGCTTAATACGAAACCACACGACAAAGACCAGAAACAGCCCAAACTATCAATACAATTATGGAAGAGCCATATTGAATGGATACTGGCAGCATGGCCTTGTTGAATGGCAATGCTGATCGTTTGGCCCAATTGCCCAGCCCTTTCGTCTCCCGAGGTGTTGACGAGCTGTTTTGGCAACGCCTTAAAAATTTCATGTGCACTTGGTCCCGACGGCCTGAGAGGTTCAACTCCAATAGGCGCAAAAACATTTGCCAATAAGCTGAGTGTATTTACCATAAGTATAATTGTAATTTTCGCATACAAAATTTATTAATATAATATAATATAATATACACTACTTAAAGAGTAAGTCAAAGTTAAAATATCTTGATTCACGTAAACCTATTACAGGAATGATGAAACGTCATTAATTTAATTATTTTCAATGATTCTACTCCTGCTAGTGGAAGACTAAGCAGCAAAGTGGTCCAATGAGTAAGCTGTTAGCAGAAGACCTGTTAATGTTTAATGTGACTGAGAAAGAAATCTGCAAGGAAAACTCAGCTATATCAGATTTCGACCGCCTCCGTGGTCTAGTGGTAACAAACGTTGCCGTGAACTCGGGAGGTCGTGGGTTCGATTCCCACCGGGGGCAAGTTGTACATTGTATAATTTGTCTCGATCTGGGTGTTTATATGTATAATATGTTAATATTTACAAAAAAAAAAGTATAATATGTAGTTTATCAACCATCTAGTTTCCGTAACACAACCCTCGTAGCTTACCACGGAAACTAGATGGCGCTGTGTGACCTGTCTGGAAATATTTATTATTATTATTATTACAAATAAGACATACAGAACTACACCACAACGATCAATTAATAACGTTTTAAATTTAGCATGAATACCATGAGATTACAATACCTAGTACAGCGGTATCCCACCAGGCACGTCAGAATTAAGATAGACTACTTGCCCAAGTCGATAAAATAAAAAAGTTGACAAAAAGAAAAAAATATATATATAAACTAAACCTAATAAAATATTAACTATAAGTAAAAAATGACCTCTAGAGACGACCCTTCAGTGATAGTCCCAAGGAGGCTGGCAACAATTTCCCTCTGTATAGCGAGGCTAATACGTTGGCAGAAATAGTTACCAGCTTTTGTAATTTTAAAATTAATTCGAAGAAAGTTAGGTACAATGATTTTAAAAAACTAATTTATTAATTAAACTATAAACTAAACTATTAAAACATATAAATTACCATTAATAAGTAAAAACTACTTAATAATTAAAAATATAACTAATAACTAAAACAAAATAAAGTAAAAATATTATAAATAAAAAAAATGCTCCAATGTGATAGCAATGCGCAAAATGCCAATTAATGAATCATTCATTCTATAAATACTAATAGTTTATTTGAAGTAATATACAAACAGTATAAAATAATTACAATCTTAAATGATTAAAAAGAAAACCTAACATTAAATAAACAAATAATAAATAAAATAAACTACACTACACATAAAACTAAAAAAAAAAAAAAAAAAAATTTAAACCGTCCAATGGGCGTAGTGTGCCGAGGACACACCCGTTGAACGGTTAGGCTGACCTTGTGAGCAAAATATTCTTTACTTAAAGGGTCACCCGTCGCCAAGCGGAGTTTTTCTCCAAGCTCACGAGAGAACGCCAGAGCCTCCTCGGACCACGGTCCCGATTCGACTGCAAATGGGATGAAGTAGTGATTAATGATCTCCGCGTATTTGTTGCGTTTCGGCGCGCGGCTGACTCTGCAGCGGCCCCGGGTTTCTTATGGCTGGATGTCACATGTGCCGTCACGTCGTCAGAGTGTGTCAACACATGTGGCATCCCAATCCAGTACACGGCCTCGTTTGTATGGAATCAACGACATCCTATCCGGACGCTTACTGTCAGACTCTATTAATTAATAATGTGTTTTGTGGAACAAACTTCCTCTGGTTATATATAATGTATTTAATAATCTACTTATCGCTCACTTTCTAAACAAACAACATAGATCTTCTTAGACCTATATCTATCATACTATTTTTATTGTGTGTAAACAGTACTATATAAATAAATCAATAAATAAATATTTCCAGACAGGTCACACAGCGCCATCTAGTTTCCGTGGTAAGCTACGAGGCTTGTGTTACGGAAACTAGATGGTTGATAAAGTACATATTATACTTTTTTTTTTTGTAAATATATACATATTATACATATAAACACTTGCCCCCGACTTCACCCACGACCTCCCGAGTTCACGGCAACGTTTGTTACCACTAAACCACGGAGGCGGTCTTATATATATTCTTACCTAGTTTCGTATTTGTGTATATATATATATATGTATTTATGTATTTAAGTAGTAGTATGTAAAATTATTATAAATTGTATATTTATAATAATGCACCCCGCAAATCCTCTACCACACTCCCAAAGGTTAGCTGTTATAAAATGCCATTAAGTTCGCCCTTGTACATTACTTTTAAGTTTTTTGTGCAACAAAGAGTTTATAAATAAATTAAAGGATTTACATTTTTTTACAGAAGTACAATCAGATAGTGTTTCACTCACCTATGAAAGAATAGTGGGTGGGGAAAACACCACAATTCAGGAGTACCCATACCAAGCTTCTTTGCATTTAGCCAGTCAATATTATTCCGAATACTTTATATGTGGTGCCTCGATTATTAGCACACGATATCTTTTGACAGCTGCACACTGCGTAGTGAATGATATTGAGTAAGTGGATTGGAATAGATATAATAATAAAAACTTACTTTATTTATATTCTCCAGTTATATACCGCGTATAATTGTCAAAAAAGAAAATATTTTTTTGGGCTTCAGCGGCCCTTCTGTTACTTAAGCGCAAACGTTATATAATGGAATCCGTTACCTATATACATATATACATGCGTCTAACTGTCTGACGAAGAGGTTACCAAAGAAATACAACAGGTTGTTTTCGCATGTTGATTTATTCAATCTGTCAAAAATGCAACTTAAATCTAAAATATTGGACTCTATACAATAGTGCACATACACACCTACATTAATTTTCATACACCAACTTACTTCTACACACACCATTCCAACTCAGTACATTTTTATTTTATATTTAGAGTGAGCTACCTTTTGTTTTTAATAATATTTTTTATAAGTTTAGTTAAGAAAATGTAATTTCATAAATAATGTATTTAGATAATAATGTATAATGTATAAGTTTAACTGTTTATATAAGAAAGTCAATAATGCTGTGAAATTGTATAAATAAATAAATATCACGCTATTAAAGTTTATATTTGCTCGGTCGAGCGTTTATAGAGTTAAGAATGGGGTGTATCAGGCAAAGCTTTTTTATAGATGTCGCTAGCGGCACTGGTACCTTGTTTACACCTATGTCGGATGATTTTTTAAATGTTTTTAGTTTTTTATTTTTATAACAGAAATACGAATTTTAACTTAATTTTAGCTACCTTTAAAAACGAATTAGGAAAGCGAACACCGTCTTCAAAAAGAAAAAAGGTTTAATTAATAGAACGGCAATGTTGAGATCACCATAACTTTGCTTTCGCTTGGAAATTTCGATTTGTACACTTAAAAGCTGCTCACTTCTGCATAATATCCATAAAATAATTAATTTCGTAATAAAAATACAAAATTTATATGCAACTGACAGTTATATTAGGTACCATCTATCATGCGCCATCTATCGTGATAAAAACTTAGTGACACACCCCATTGAATAATATTTTGTAATTATGACGCAACCTTTGACGTAAATGACGAAATCCACGAATAACGTTTGCGCAAGATATGTATGTATGTAATTTTTTTTTTGTTTATTGCATTATGTCTATCTTGTGTGCCCACACAAGAGGAGAAAAATTGTGTTACGGGCTTGTCTCTCAGCTGTGGGAGAAATTTATTAATAATAACACTCCCCGGCCTTATTACCTATTTATCAAGATGCATGTCGATATCTACAAAAAGCTTTCCCTGATACACCCCATTGTTTAACTTCTTATTTATTATTGCTTATTAATTACAGCGATAGATTTTCAGTAAGAATTGGTAGTACGAAATTTCACGAAGGTGGTGAGTTTTATTCAGTGGAAAAAGTTATTGCCCACCAAGCATATAATTCTCAAACCATGGAGCATGATATAGCAATTCTTGATCTAGGCCAAGATATAGTACTGAATAAAAAAACTATGAAAATCATAAAATTGCCAAATGATAATGCTTATTTACCTAACGGAGCTAAGTTAGTGGTCACTGGATGGGGTATTAATGATAATAAGTATGGGTAATAAGTAATTCGTTAAAAAACAAGGACTTAGGTCCTTTTTAGTGGTATTCGTTCTTTATTTATTTATTTATTTTAAAAAAAATCACAGCTTATTATATTAAACATATAAACAAAGTAGCAATAGTGGAACACAAGCCAAAGAGATTTTATATTATTAAGACAAAACAATTAAAACAGAAATAAGAGTAAAATATAGTAATTAGATTTAAATTAATAGTGCAATTGAACTGTGACTAGCAAAAGTAAAAGAAAAATAATAATAATAATAAATAAGTGAAAACCAATAGGTTTAATGATTATTTACCTAAGACAAAATTAATGAATGAGAGGCAGAAGCAAACTTATACTATATGTACGAGTATTCGTATATTAGCAAGCGAAGTGTATTTTCAAAGTCAGTCCGGGATAAGAGTTGTCTTGGTACTGCCTCCGGTGATTAGTTAGATGTATCAGAGTAGAAGATGGCTGAAACGTTAATATAGACAAGTCATTTACAGTAATCTTAACAGGTGAATGAATAAATGTTTGAAAAATGTATATATACGATAGGTTATATATTTATATATTTATATATATTACTCAATTTAATTGTTTACCCAAAAATTGATTATTTATTAGTGTGCCGTATCGATTAGTTCTCTAGCAATTTTGATCTTGTTAACCAGGTTAACCTTATTAAGCTATAGCACATTTTATTGTGCACCATGTCACAGGACAGCGATTAGGTAGAGCAAAATTTTTTATTTTATTTTATATGTTTTTTTTTTTGTGAGTATATTCACTTAGGACAAATACGCGACATGGTTCTGAATGCTATATTAGTGTCAAAAAACCTTTTCGTTTAAGGCCATAAACTTCTTTGTGATATTGCGGAGCGAGAAGGCTTGGTCAGTGCATCCTCTTTCAGGTCTAAAGCCTCCTTGTGTCTCCCATAAATGACCTTCAATCTTCTCTTGCAGGCGTTGCATGAGAATCTTGCCATACATTTTGCTCGCCAAACTGATCAAACTAATCGCTCGATAGTTGGCATAGTTCAATCTAGACCCTTCACCTTTGTATAGAGGAACGATGACAGATTTCTGCCAGTCTTCCGGTACTCTTCCCTCCTATCATCACGACCGTTTCCCTTTCGGGGTGGTCAGAAACCACGCTTATAAATAAGCGGGTTCACAGTTAGCCAAATTTACTATAGGCCAATCATGACAAGTGGCAAGCTCGTCGATGTCTCCAGCGTACCAAACTCGAGAAGTATCACAAATGTTTTCATTTACGTTAATCAATATTTTTGTGTCTCGACCAGGAATCGAACCCGGTACCTCCTAGTCTAAATCCATGGACTTAACCGCTAGACCACGGAGGCAGTTATATTAGGTGACAAATAATGGATATGTGTCAAGATGAAGTCGTGATTCAAATTTGTTTTACTTTAACACGACATGTGACCTTGCACCCACCTGATGGTAAGTGGCGCACGAGGTCCATGAATGTTGCAACTAGAATCAGCCACTCATGACTGACATCAGTCTCTAACTGACTGGGCATGACGGCAATTCTAGCCTGATTCCGAAACGTGTGGATGCACTTTACTGGGTTTATTACGGTGGATAGTTCCCCGTTCCGGCAGACTGAGCAATTTACCACCATCAGTCCGCCTAACACCTATTTGTTGTTCTCGTTGAAAGTATGTGGCATTTGCAATTGTGTCAAATGCCATTTTTACTTTCAAGGAGAACTAATACTAACGCATTCGCAGTAGTGACCGCAAATCTCTGAAACAGTTTACCTGTTGAAATTCGCCAAGCACCCAGCAAACCGCTGTTTTAAAAGCTGGTTTACTTTCATTACCTAAAGAGCTCCTCACAACGTATATAAGTATGTAGTATATAGTAGCCAATATAGTGTGTAGTATATGTATTATTGTGTACATATTTGTTTGTATGTGTATTTATTTTAATATCTAGTGTATGTAAGATTAAATGAATTTATTTGGCAACGTTTCTTATACCGCTTGAAACAAGACTTGTATTTATTTATTTATTTACTATAGGTACACAAACAAACTACAATCACAATCAGTTCACATTTTTCAGCAATTTCTTAAGTTCTAGATTGCAATTCAAAAGCAGTGTACACAGCATGCTTATTGTGATTTACCCATGACATTGTCATTTCAATTAAATTATTTAATTTCAGTGAAATATGTCAAAAGGAAAATAATAATAATAAAAAAAATGGTTTGTCAAAGAATAAGGTAGTAAATCGATAATAATAATATAAAAAAGCAATGAAAATTTAAAATATAAATAATAATAAAATAATATAACAATCATAAATATATTTAGCTAATAGGAAACAATTTGTTAATATAAATGACACAAAATCAGCAGAAACAATTATGAAATTAGGAGTCCCACAAGGGTCAGTGTTGGGTCCACTGTTTTTTCTGATATACATAAACGACATAGGTGTTTGCATTCCTAAAGACATTAAAATGGTTATGTTTGCCGATGACATATCGTTATTGATAAATAGTTATAAAGAAAATCGAACTAATATGTTAGTAACAAAATTTAATAATGTTATAAAAGAATTAGAAACTTGGTTTGGACATAATAATCTCCTAATTAATCTTAATAAAACTAAACTACTTAACTTTTCCTTAGATACTCATATTAACAGAAAAGACTCACAAGAACTCAAGGAATATATTTCATTAAAATCATTAAATTTAGTACACAGCACTGTATTTCTTGGCATCGAACTAGATATTAAATTAACATGGTTACATCATATTGATAAGATAGCCAAAATATTAAGTCCTGCATGCTATGCCGTTAAAAAGATCAATGAATATTCCGGAGCAGAGGCAGCTAAATCCGTATATCATGCCTATTTCCACAGCATCATGTCATATGGACTTTTGGTGTGGGGGACAGCTGCCGAAGCTAACCGAATATTCATTCTCCAAAAAAGAGCAGTCCGTTTTATAGCAGGAATTAGAGCAAGAGACACTTGCAGGGAAGCCTTTAAGGAATTAAAAATTCTTACCATGGCTAGCACTTATGTAATGCATTGTTTGGTGTATATCAGGGAAAACATGGACCTATATCACATTAGACCCGTGAGAAGTGCATCAAGACAAAAAGAATCCTTAGCTGTTCCTAAACACAGATTAAGCAAGTTTAGCAAAAGCTTTATCTGTAATTGCGTTAAGCTGTATAATAACTTAGGAAATGAAATGCCTAGATGATAAGGAATTCAAAAACAAAATTAAACCAGTCTTGATGCAAAAAGCTTATTACACGGTTGACGAAGCGTTAAAGGATGTTAACATAACATAATACAAACTACATATATTATGTACCTAGAAATAATATTTGACATGCCCATTTGCAGCTGCTAAATTAATAATTTATTAATATTTATATTTTAACCTTAGTATAGGATATTGACAAGGCCTCTTTACAGCTGTTTTAATTATTTTAGTAATTAGCTTTATATATATATATATGTGTATATATATGTATATATATATAATGATTATTATTTTTTTTATTTTTTTTGACAAGGCCATTTTACAGCCGTATAATTTTGTTTTATTTAAATATTAATGTTTCTTTTTGTTTTTATTTTGCTTTTATTAGTTTTCCTTTGACACTGCTTTAACCTGCAGTTCTGTTCCTTGCCTTATAGCACTCTCCAGGCAGGACAAATGTGTTGTACTTGTGTTTGTAACCTTAGACTTAGCCGAATTCCGGTGGGAATGTATGGCGGTACGTAAAGAATAAGAATATAAAAAATAAAATCCAGAACAGACAGAACAAATATCAAGAAACAAACAAAACATCAGCATATTACATTAATTAACTTGTATATTTTACTTTCAGAATGAACTTCCCTTAGTTTTAAACAAAGTCATTGTACCTGTGGTATACAAAAGACGATGTATTGATGCTTACAAAAACAAGATCATTATAACACCTAATATGATATGCGCTGGCGTCCGTAGAGGCGGTAAGGATTCTTGTCAGGTACGTTAATTTACTACTACTATGACCAACAAGGCCAGCAGCCCTATTCTGTTACCCAAGCGCAAACGTTATATAATGGAATCCGTTAACTATATATATCACGCTATTAAAGTTCATATTTGCACGGACGCTGTCGAGGTCGAGCGCTTATAGAGTTGAGAATTGAATAATATTTTGTCATTATGACGCAATCTCTGAAGTAAATAACGATATCCACTAATAACGTTTGCGACTAAGTAGCAGGTGTACGTGTAATGTTATTGTATATTGTTTATTTATTATCCTATAGGAACATTTGCCCCCGTATTTTAAGATATTTTCGCAACGGCTCCTCACTTATTATTCCCACTCATTTTTTTTTCTAAATCACTAATTTTTTATCGAAGTAATATACAAACAATATAAAAGAATTACAATATTAAATAAACTAAATTAAAACAAAATCTAAATTTAACCTAAAAAAAATAATAATAATAAAAATATACATACATATAAAAAAAATAGCTCCTCCAAATCGCTATCTTGTGCCATGGTGCCCAATACACTAGCAGCATTTCCCCTTTGAATTAGGATACTTAATTTTTGTGAGAAAAAACTGCCAGCCCTATTGTCACCAGAGACGACAATGAGCCTTAGAACAATTTCTTTCCCACTCAATTATTCCTTCATCTGTCAAATGCAAAGATTATATAGGATATACATAGATGACAGTGTTCACGTGTCAGTTCTAAATTAGAAACAGACTTCTAATGATACGCTCTTTATACTACCTTTGTGTCCAAATCGTTCGCAGTTGTGCCTGCTAACCTTTGGAATCAGCTGCCAGTTAAAATCCGCCAAGCTCCAAATAGAGATATTTTTAATAAACTAGTGTATGCTCACTACATGCAAGACCAAGATTCGTAATTTTCCATGTTCCTCCTTTTGTTTTAGCTTAGTCTTAATCAGACTGTGATTTATCATTAGTAGGTATAGTATTGTGTATATATTATATTGTATTGTTAATATTTAATTTATGTAGGTTATATGTATGTATTAGTATGTAATTATTAATAAGTGTATGTTATCTGCATTAAAACTCTTCAAGTTTATTTAGTATTGCAGCTACCTTATGTACTTATTGCTCTCGTTATTCCGAAGGTTTGACCGTCATAGTATGTCTAGCGGCATTGGGTCCGCCTTTGTACTTTGTGCAATTAAGTTTAAATAAATAAAATCTTTACCAATTTTGAGGATCGGTTGGGGGAACCCGTTTGACAGCTGGAAGTAATGGTTGAGTGAGTTAGAGTCTATACATTGAGTTACTGTTTATTACATTGCCACTTCAGCTTACTTTGAAGGCTATATCGGTAACTTTGGTTCTCCGACGGATTTCCTCGTTTCGGACTTTATCCTTCAGAGAAATACCGAGCATCATCTCTCCATAGCCCGCTGAGCGACCTCAAATTTGTGGACTAGACCCACTGTCAGTGTCTACCTTTCTGCTCCGTACAACAGCACACTGGTGTATGTTTGATAGGAGATGTGGCACATTTAAATGATGATATAAAATTACAAAAAACAAGCTGTTAATAGCAACTTGAAGCTCGTGACGTCAGTCAAGAAGGTTTTGGATGCGTTTTACTGGAAATCGAATCTATGCGAGGCCGCAACAATAATGCACGTGTTATTTTTAGGGGGATTCTGGTGGACCAGCAGTTCGAGTCAAAACTGGTGAACAAGTCGGAATAGTTTCGTTTGGCGACGGATGTGGATTGAAAGATATTCCAGGAGTCTATACAAATGTCATCACACACAGAGCTTGGATACGAGTAACGACTGGAATTTAGTCTGTAAAGAACAAATTCATGATTGACTATGTAAATTTAAAAAAATAAAAAAATTGCTTAACACATTTTTGTATTATTTTTATTATAAGGGAAAGTGGGGTAATTGTGAACATCTAACTTTAAATCATTTTTTTTTTCATTATAGCCTCTATATTAGTAGGCTGTAGGCATTCTCTTACAGCTAACCTTTAGTGATAAGTGATGTTATAGGGTACTTATAAACGATAAATCAATAGAACTAGATATCAATATAGATACATAACAATAACAAAATAATAAAGTACAAATCATCTTGTCGGATTCGCTGTGAATGAACGCGAGCTGACTCCCACTCATACGTTTTTAAGTAAGGTTGTGTAGTTTCATGGCGTTCTACCTGGTAGAATACTGTGAAATTATGTAGCCTAATAATAAAGTATACTTATTTAAAATTTGACATGTAAAAGAGCAAATTTTTTTTTTTTTTGTCCTATGCCTAATTACAGAAAATGAACGAATTGAATTAAAAAGGTTTGCAGGTGTACTATGTGACGATTGACGTGTCTATTAAAAGTATACTAAAGAATGTAGTCCGGGAGGAGGTATCAGATACCTCATTGTTCCGAATTACCCGCCGTTCTTAAGAACCCCACTATCCCCTACACAACCCATTATAAAAACATGTTATATAATGAAAGAATCCTTGTATGTGTGTTTGTATGTACGTATGTATGTTTATTAGGCTTTCACGCTTTTTTGTTCTCTAAACAACATCTTCGCGATTAAATCTACCGCCTTTATATATACGACTCAATTATCAAAGAGATTTTTTTGTAACTAATGAAAGTGTTGTCTTGTCCAAGTTTATAAGTTTATTTGTGCATTCACAGATTTTGAAACAACCTTACTGAAATTTATACAAAAAAAAACCTTCGACAAGGCTGTAGATTTAAACGCGGTGATGCTGGGTTTGATTCCTGATCGAGAACATAAAATAATTTTATATCTGTCTTGTCCTGATACTTGTTCTGTCTGTTCTGGATTTTATTTCTTATATATTTATGATTATTTTATTATTATATCTTCAATTAAATGACATTATTATTGCTATTTAAAATTTTCATTGCTTTTTTTATATATTACTAGCTGTTTGACCCGGCTTCGCTCGTGTAGTAATCTGGTCATCATGTGCCATCGATTTGGTAGATGTGGCAAATGACATAAAGACTATATAGGTACTTTAGTTGAAAAGAGTTATATGCCATTTGAAACACAAAACTCTACCAATTTATGTTTCAAAATTATTTAAATATTGTTATGGGTAAACTATAAAAGGTAGACATATGCTCTCGCGGACTTTTTAAAAAATAATGTTAAGATGAACAATTCATCCATAGAGCATTTTTGTATAACTTTAACTATATGCTCAGCGCACGCCACGGAAGGCCTCAGAAACGATACTTTTCCCCCGTTTTTAAAACATTTTTGGTTACTGCTCCACAACTATAGGACCTAGCGTGATATTATATAGCCTATGTTACTTCTGAATAATGCAGCTTTCTAATGGTGAAAAAATTATTGCAATCGGTCCAGTAGTTTTTGAGTTTATTCATTACAAACATACAAAAATACAAATCTTTCCTCTTTATAATATTAGTATAGATTATTGATTTACTACCTTATTCTTTGACATACCAATTTTTTCATTATTATTATTTTCCTTTTGACATATTTCACTGAAATGAAATAATTTAATTGAAATGACAATGTCATGGCTAAATCACAATAAGCATGCAGTGTATGCTTTTGGATTGCAATCTAGAACTTAAGAAATTGCTGGAAAATGTGAACTGATTGTGATCTGTTTGTGTACCTATAGTAAATCTGTTTAATATTTTTAATTTGTAATTTTTTTTTTTTAGTATTTAACCCACTGTTTTTGAGAAATGAAATGTACAAATAATATAAAATCTTCCTGGCTTAAGATCTAATAATTTATAATATTGTAATTTTTATGTCCTAGTTATAAGCTGTGATTTTTCTGAAAATAAATAAATAAATAAATATACATATAAGTGATATTTGGTACGCTAGAGACACTAGCTAGCCACTTGTTATAGTAATGTTGGCTAAATGAAACTTGTTGTTAAAAAAAAAGCGTGGTTACTGACCACCCCGCTGGAGATTACAGTCGTGATGATACTTTTACTTATAATGGTTTTTGTTGTACAGGTCAATGTAGTATCTCTAGTACCTCCTATCGCAGTTTTGTTGAGCAAATCGAAACTTCTAGACAACTATGACGTCACATCTGTGTTGCAAATGTATTGCGGAGCGGCGCCACTAGATGGCGACACTATACAAGTTATTAAAAAAAGGTAAAGTCAGTGTTGTTCTTTCTTAGTGGCATTTGGTTTGTGAAAATATCATAAATTTTCTAGAAAAAAAAAAAACAAAACCTTTTGGACTATGTTGTACTATGTGTGCTGCAATGATAAAAAAAATATATAAGAGGAGTCCTTCGCGCCATTTTGCGTGGACATGTCAAGTGCAAGTTTTTGTTTTGTAAATTAATTTACTGTGGATATTATTGGTCAAAAGTGGTGTTGTTTTGTTTAATAATGTGCTACAATGTAAATAATTATGAATTATGGAAAACAATAAATTGGACTTTAAATATGGGGCACAAGTTGCAGTTTATTTTTTGCGGTTTACCCGCGCTATCAACTCCCATATTTTACCCGACGTGTTTGAGCAGTGGATGGTTCCGCGAGTGACTCCAAGAAAAGCATCAAATTCTGCAGCATCTGGAATTTGATGATGACCTCATTAACTCATGAATAAGAAAGATATATTACGTCAGACTTGGCTGTATGGGCTAGACCCTTTGCCTTCCCTATCATCTCATTCATCATCGATCGGTAGAAGAGAACCAAAAAAAATATATGTATAAATACGGGGTATCTTTGTATGGCATCTCGTTAGACTAATAAGTGATTATATTGTTAGAAACAAACATATATAACAGGATACAATTTTAGCACAAATTACAAGCGTAACGCGTTCTTTATTAGGGCAGGTGAGTTGTTCAATAATCTTAAGGCAATGTCATATCAGGAATTAAAATACAAATTTCAATCTATGATCCCCTGTCCTTCAATAATTGTCGAAAAAAAATCGCAACCTAACTAAAAATCTAAAACTTCGTGTCCAACCACCACACTGTATCAATAAAACTAATTATTACAATCAAATCCGCAATATACCTATATAATAATAAGTCAATAAATCACTGTTTTTTAATATTGAACACGAAAATTTAAGATAAATAATCTGGCACAGAGCGTCCGCGACACGACCATGCAGGGCAGGCTCCACCCACCGACTAGTTTAGTAAACTGAATCAATACAGTATTAAGCGCACAAGAAATAAGGTTGAATATTGTATACAATCGAATAAAGTATTTCTACTATCATGGAGTAAGATGCTCTTTATTTACAAGTTTTTTTTTTGTTATAAATAAGTATTTAATAAAAATTGTAACTGATTAATAATCTAGTACAATACTAGAGTTAACTAATTCTGAAATAAAAAAATATAGGTACCGCTCAAAATATCGAGAACTTCGACGTCAAAATGATTTCCCAAGGCGGTTTAGGGATTTACAGGTTTAGAGATTTTTTTAAATATAATATTATAAACATTGTTATTCATTCTTTCGTTAAATATTGTTTTGTATATTCTGATCTATCTATAATTTTTTTTTCAAGCTTGGAATGTTGTTTCAAAGGGTAAAACTCGACGTCCAAAGATTTAATTTTTTATGCGATTTTGAGGTCTGACACTGTGATCTTTTTATTCTACTACTGCGTCTATAAGACCGCGATAACCGACTAGCACTTCAGGCGAATAGAGGTTGTTTATGTAGTATGGCAGTATTGATTTGTACTATTGTATTTTATATGTTTTTTTTTGTATGTAAATTCTCATGTTTTATTTTTATATTTTGTTCAAGGTGTAACTATAAGTAGAAATTGTTAATTGGCTTTATTGTATCCAAACTTAAGTTAACTAGCGTAAAATAGCTGTAAGTTTTCCAAGCATAATAAATGAATAAATATGCCGCTTCACTTTGGCGGACCGCATACATAACCTCAAAATACTGAAAATTAAGTATAGGTTTATAAATAAGGAAAGGCAATGCCACGTTGGTTCGGGCATGTTGAAAGGATGAGCAAAAAAATTTGTGTTGGCCAAAGCTAGACCAGGACTTAGCCAGTCTTGATCTTGGTCTTGCAATCCCAATCTTGGTGTTGGTGTTGCGCAAGAGTCTCTCAAGACTCTTGCTCTGATTCAATATATATATATTTTTCCAATTATACTAAGAAACTGCCTCCGTGGTCTAGCGGTTAAGTCCGTGGATTTAGATTAATGTACCTATGTATATAAATAAATTTAATTAATATTTACTCTATTTGTGATATTTCTCGAGTTTGGTACGCTGGAGACATCGACGAGCTTGCCACTTGTCATGATTGGCCTATAGTAATGTTGGCTAAATGTGAATCCTTTTCGGGATCAGGCTCAGACCGTGCCCAGTCAAGCCGGTAAAGTGTTGTGGGACTAATCTTAGTCATGGGTGTCTGATTCCAGTTTCTGACATTCATGGCCTACGCGCGCCACTCATTATCAGGTGGTCGAAGTGTCACATAAAAAAGAAACCACGCTTATAAATAAGCGGATTCACATTTAGCCAACTTTACTATAGGCCATGACAAGTGGCAAGCTCGTCGATGTCTCCAGCGTACCAAACTCGAGAAATATCACAAATAAATTAAATAATAATTAAATGTATTTATTTACATTAATCAATATTTTTGTGTCCCAACCAGGAATCGAACCCGGTACCTCCGAGTCCAAATCCACGGACTTAACCGCTAGACCACGGAGGCAGTTCTATATATATATGTATATATATATCTCATTCATCATTCAACAGGAGTAAATATTACAGCATATTTTTAGATTTCCAAATCTTCAAGTATTTTCTCAAGTCTACGGAATGACGGAAAGTTCGTTCATGGTAACAATGGATACGGACACAGCGTCCAAGGCCGGCAGCGTCGGGCCTGTTGTGGCAAACGGATGCGTTCTTAAGGTAAAAACATAGATGTATGATTGTTTATTGCTGCGCCTTAACACGATGGTGCCTGTCAAATAGGCTATTTGCCTCTTAATTTTTTAATTGTCTCAAATATTTTTTTTATAAAACGTAATAACGCGTATCACGTTAAGCGGGACATTAAAATAAAACAAAGGAATTTAATATATTAAGTAAAGTGAAGTTAACAGAAAGAGAGCAATGAGTTTAAAATTATATAAGGGAGGGTCGTAAGCCAAAACTTAGTCCTATCACTCTTCTCAAGCTGGGTCCCAGCTCTATAATCCTACTGGAAAAACCCCAAGCTAAGGGGGCGACAATATCAAATACAAATCGTTTATTAGCACAATAAGAATATTGATTCGTTATGGTGAACCCTGTCTCCTGCATGAGCTGAGCTGTATAACAGGAGCCAGTGTCTTTTTCCAATAATGAACATACAATTTAGAAGACTGAATTACTGCTATTAGACTGGAATTACTGCGGCATAAACATCAATGGAGAATTCATCTCACACCTCCGATTTGCGGATGACAGTCATTATGGCCAGTTCACTCAAGGATCTTAGCGGAATGCTGAACGGCTTAAACGTAGCTTCCCAGCGGGTTGGTCTCGGAATGAACTTAGACAAGACGAAAGTCATGTTCAATGATCATGTCAAGCCGAGGCCAATCAGCAATTTATAAAATGAGAATCTAAGTTGTAATTAAGTTATAGTCAATTAAATAGCAGCGCGTTGCTGGAGTCTGTTTTAAAAAAATGCAGAATGTCAAAATCTACTTTGACAGGTGGCGTCTTAAATAAATGCAAGGCAAAGGATGTCGATTGCAGCCAACAATATTTATACCTTGGCCGCATTAGAAAAGTGTATTTCTCATTGGTACATGCCGGGTGGATTTGAACCGACCTTTACTTTAAATAAATTAATGATCTATTATTATTATTATTAACCATGTTTTTTTATTTAGGTTGTGGATGTCGAAACGAGAACACCTCTAGGATCTAATTGTCCAGGGGAGATATGTATTAAAGGCCCTATGATAATGAAGGGATATGTTGGGAAGAACCTGAACACCGATTGTGATAATGGGGGGTTTTACAGAACTGGGGATATCGGGTATTATGATGAGGATGGGTACTTCTTCATCGTGGACAGACTTAAGGAACTTATCAAGTATAAAGGTTATCAGGTAATTTTTTTTTTTTTTACGTACTGCACGGCTCACGTGTGGACTGTCGGGATTGTCGTGAGCGTGGTCTGCTTTGTGTGTAGTAGTAATATAAAATAAAAAAAAACTGCATCTGTGGTTTAACGGTTAAGTAAGTATGTGGATTTAGACTCGGAGGTACCGGGTTCGATTATTGGTCGGGACACAATAATATTTATTATTTTAAACAAATAAATTTTGTGTAATATTTAATTTATTTGTGATATTTCTCGAGTTTAGTACGCTAGAAATACAATTATTATTACAACTATATTAACCCCCAAGAGTTTTAAAAGCTTTTTACAAATAATCTTACATTCAATTATATATCACATGCTTCGCTATTTCTAGCATACAAATATTTATTTAGTCACATGACTTTTTGTTCTTGTTGTTGTTTGACATAAAAAGCCATCGAAACAAAAGGGCATGTATGAAGAGGTTGATGAATGTCGAAGAAGCGAAAGAGGTATGTCGAGATCGTGACAAATGGCGCTCAATTGTCTCTGCCTACCCCGCAAGGGACCTGGCGTGAAGATATGTATGTATGTATGTATTTGTTTGACTCTTAATTTGAACAGTTTTAGTGGCAGCTCCCTTATAGTAACTGGAAGCTTATTAAATATCTTTGTTGCCATTGCATAACAATTTCGGCTATATTGAGTACTTTTTATGCGCTGGAATAATTAATCTACTAGGATAACGCGTTTTAAAATTGCAATTATCCCCAAGAGTTTTAAAAAGTTCCGGGTGGCTTTTTACAAATAAACAGCATTCAAGTATATAGATAGAGTCAGTAATGTTAGTATTATAAATAAAACACGACAAGAAGTCAAGGAGTTGTATTACAAATAGCATGAATGTATTGTTTTTGTTCAATAAAGATTCTATTTGTTATTTATAGATAAAAAACTACTTAATTATAAATAAAACTAAACTTAAAATACCTATGAAATTAAAACTATTCTACAAAATAAACTAAGGGCTTACCACCAGGGAGGGTACCTAAAACGCTTGCCGCATTTCCTCGTTGAATTATAATCGACATATTCTGTTTTAGGCAGTTATGGTATTTGGGATCGCCACACTCTTGAAAAATTCGTTTACCCAACTCTTTTATGAATTTGTGGGTATCAAGAGAATATATAAATATTATTTATTTAGGTATCTAAGTATGTATTTATTAATTTATATATGTCATTATATTGTCTAATTAGACCTGTAATTGCACCACCTTTCATTGTTTAATTGCTCTTGTTGTCCCGAAGGTTTGACTGTCATAGAATGCCTAGCGGCATTAAGTCCGCCTTTGTACTTTGTGCAATAAAGAATTAAATATATATAAAATATAAATATATATATATTATAAAAATTTGTACACGATGCGTTTAAAATCCCTTAACAAATAAATATATATATATAAAAAAATAGTATGAAACTTAGAATTATTTTTAAAATTTCAAAGAATAGTTTAATTGAAATTATAATTTTGGAGATTATTGATAGAGATATTTCTTTTTCTTTGAAGTTTTTAAAGAAATTTTCATATTTTTGGTTTACAAGACCAATGTTTTTATTAAACTATAAAAACTAATGATAATATATATATTAAATATATATATATTAAAATCCCTTAACTAATAAATATATATATATATATATCTCTCTATATATATATATTTATTTGTTAAGGGATTAAACGCATCGTGTACAATTTTTTTTCAGTGCAGAAAGCTTTAAGTGCTAAATTATTATTCTTCTTAGGTGCCCCCAGCTGAAATCGAGGCGGTCCTTCTTCAGCACCCTGACATCCTCGACGCGGGGGTGGTAGGGCTTCCAAATAAAATGGCCGGGGAATTACCATTTGGTTTTATAGTCAAACGACCAGGGTCTGATGTTACAGAAAAACATATTGTGGATTTTGTAGCTTCTAAGGTAACTTTTTTTTTTTTTTTTTTTTTTTTTTTAATACTAGCACGACATGTGACCTTGCGCCCACCTGATGGTAAGTGGGGAGCGAGATCCATGAATGTTAGCAACTGTAATCAGACACTCATGATTGACATCAGTCCCTAACACAATGCCGGCTTGACTGGACATGATCAGGCTCGGATCCCGAAACGTGTGGATATACTTTACTGGGTTTATCGGCACGAACAGTGGATACTTCCCCGTCCCGGCAGACTGGGGAAATTACCACTATCAGTCTGCCCACCACCTATTAGAACTTTTTTTTTTTTTTAAATACTGATCACGACATGTGACATCGCGCCCACCTGATGGTAAGCAGTACGCGAGGTCCAAGAATGGGAGCAACTGACGCCGGTCACCACGACCGACATCAGTCTCTAACACTATGCCGGCCTAACAAGATGCTTTTTCACACTTCGCTTGAAGGACTCCAGGTTATAAGAGTGGGGAAACACACTGGCTGGGAGAGCATTCGACATCTTCAGCGTGCGACAGATGTAAGAGTCTCCAAAATTATGAGTACGCGTAGTGCGTAAGGTATGTGGGTGCATATTTTGGCCTGTGCGTGATGATACTGACAGTCGTTCCGAATCAAATATCACGATTTGGATGCTCAGAGCGTGGTTTCAATTCGGAACGGTCTAAATCACATTTTAATTCATAACATAATAGTTTTTTTTTAAATGCATAGATGATAAATTGCAGATTCCACATCTTTGAGTAAAAATACTAACAAACGCACCTCTCTCGGTTTTTTCATCTTTATATGTGTAACGTTTACTATTTTTAACTTATTTTGGTCTTCTAAAATAACTTGCCGTGTTACAGACATTTTTTATTTACTTCCTACTTAAATATTAATTATAGATTTGTTTTAGAAGTAATTTACAAACAGTATAAATAATATTACATAATTTAAAACAAAACCTAATATTTATTTTATTTATTTATTTATAAGTTCTCCAACAAAATCAACAATATTTCAATTTTTGAGTACATGCATACTTAATTAACAGAGTAAATGTGATTTTAATTAAAGGAGAAGACGGCCTGCTCATAATTACCATTGCGTATAAATTTAAAACTAGGCATGCAAGAGATATTACCTATACATTACATAAGCAAATTATTTACCTACCTAACAGTTAAATCTATTAAATTAAATTATAATTAATAAAACTAATACCTACCTAATTACCTAAATAAATTTTACAAATATTATAATACTGAAAAAAAAAACAGTTTTAAGAAAAATTTATAGTAATTATACTGTCGTTTCATCCGGTTAATAGGCGAAAAGTAACCCAAATTAGTCTTTGAAAAGGTAGTCACGAAAGGAGTGTATGTCGAGACTCTCGATCTTCTTGTGCTGGAGTAAAATGAGGCCTTGCGAAGTAAGTCAGGACAATTTAAAGATATTCTAAACTGTTACAATTTAAAATTTGAAATAAATAAACCAACAAGATTTTGCAGTCAAACATGCATAGACAATATAATACATAATATATATAGGAGTAAAAGCGAAGTCATTGAGTTAGGTTTATCCGATCATACTGCACAACTCTTAAAATGTCCCGTTAAACAAACAGTCAATACGGGTTATTGGTTTATCAAACGCACAGATTACTCACAAGAATATCTTCAAATATTTAGAAAATATATTGAAAATATATCTTTTAACGACGTATATAACACAAGTAATGCCAATGAATCGTTTAATAATTTTTATGACATTTTTCAACTAATATATGCATTGTGTTTTCCGGTAAAAAAAATTAAAATATATTGTTAAAAAAAAACAAATTGGTTATCAAAGGGTATTAAACTGTGCAGTAAGCGCAAACGATGTTTACTATGGCAATACAGATTAAAACCAAATATAGATAATAAAAATATATTTAAAAAGTATTCTAATAAACTTAAAAGAATTATAAAATTGACACAAAGATCTCAAAATGACTATCACATAGCTCAGGCAGAAAATAAATCAAAGGCCACATGGCAAATTATAAATAATTACAAGACTAGAGTACCAAAAGATAACATTCAACAAATTAACTATAATGGACATGTTTTAAATAAACCTAATGACATAGCGGAAGCTTTTAATAACTTTTTTGTTGACCAAATATCTAGTCGTACAAAAAACTCGAAAAATTATAATAACAAATTGACATCTAATTATTCTAATTCATTATTTTTTAATCCTATTATACCAATTGACATTATTAAAATTATTAAAGAGCTTAAAAATACTAAAAGCACTGGCTACGATAACATCTCAACGACAGTCATTAAATTTGTGGCTGACATTATATCCCTACCATTATGTGACATCATTAATAAATGCATAAATGATGGAATTTTCCCTGAAAAATTAAAAAAAACAATAATTAAACCTTTATTTAAAAAGGAAAATAAACAATGTATGTCAAATTATAGACCGATAGCACTAATAACAATATTCTCTAAAATCATAGAAAAGGTTATATATTACAGATTAAACTCATATCTAGAAAAATATAATATACTAGCTAACGAACAAAAAGGTTTTGGGAAAAAAATGAATATTAACAGTGCAATATATGAATTTTTGCACAGAACTATGACCAATATTAACAATAAAACACCAGTAGCTTCTTTGTATATGGATATGACAAAAGCTTTTGACTACGTAGATCATGACATACTACTTAATAAGCTATATAAATATGGGATACGAGGTATTGCATTTAAATTTCTAAAATCATATTTAGAAAATAGAGTACAAATAACTCAAATTACAAAAATATGTCCAAAATCAAAAACAGAATGCGTGTATACGTCTAAACCAAGAAATGTACAATATGGAGTGCCACAGGGTAGTATATTGGGTCCTCTTTTATTTCTTTTATATATAAATGACTTACCTAAAGCAATAACACATCCCATGGTGCTCTTCGCCGACGACAGCACAGTCATGTTTACGGGTATAAACAAAAACGTTTTTGAAAAAGAAATAAATGGAAGTATTGTAAAGATAATAGACTGGTTAAACTCAAATAATCTTATTATTAATCTTGACAAGACGAAAATAATGTATTTTCAACAAAGAAAACAATTAATAAATAATATAGACATAAATTATTTAGGTAAACATATTGACGAAATAAAAACGATAAAATTTCTCGGGTTACAAATTGATAATGATCTATCCTGGAGATCACAAACAGATGTAGTATGTAAAAAACTAAACCAATATTCATATGCCCTACACATGCTGTCTAAGGTTGTCAACCAAAAGGTGCTGCTTTCATCATACCATGGTTATGTCTCATCTACATTACGGTACGGAATTATTTTCTGGGGTAACTGTACTGATCGGGAAATAATATTTAAAGCACAAAAAAAGTGTATACGAGCAATCTGCAAAATACCTAGTACGGACAGTTGCAAGCCATATTTCAAATCATTAAAATTATTGACGTTCCCTAGTCTGTACATCTATGAATCAGTTTTATTCGTAAAAACGAATCCTGGACTATACCAAAACCGTCTCAGAAGTAAACGTCATCAAAATATAATATACCCATTAGTTAGCAAGAAAGCTTTGTTACATAAAAGTGCTTTAATCATGACGGCAAAAATATATAATAAAATACCATTGAGACTACAGGAGCTAGAGTTAGGAGAAATGAAGAGAAGACTTAAATGTATACTAATTGACAAGACATACTACACAATCAATGACTTTTTTACAGACAAAAATATAATTACATGACATTTTGCTTAACTTTTAATTTATTAATATTAAATTTTAGACATGAATAATATTGTCATTTATATTTTTTTATTGTATCTCAATTTTTGTTCACGTGTCTGTATCAAAATTTAAATGCTATCCACAATTACTAATATTTGTACGCCCTATGGGCAGAGCACTGGTGCACCTTTATAACCTAAATCTGTTGTTTATAATATTAACCTGTGTCTAAACAAATAAATGATTTTGAATTTGAATTTGAATTAGAATCCAATGCACCTGTAATTATTTTGTAGAAAAACATGCCATCTAAATCTGAGCGACGTTTTTTAAGGGAGCTTAATCGAAAGTAATTCAATCTGTCAATATTAATGTCAATATTAAATAAATCTGAAAATGGCGCGCGAAATAATGACAAAACAACTGACAGCGCTCAGAGCTATCTAGCTCGATATCACCTCGTTCCGAATCAAGCTCAGAGCGCTTAGAATGAATATGGTACTAACAGTCGTTCCGTATCAAATATCACGATTTGGAAGCTCAGAGTGTGATATCAATTCGGAACGGTTTAAATAACATTTTCATTCATAACATGGTAGTTTTTTTTAATGTATTGAAGATAAATTGCGGATTCCTCATCTTTTAGTATGAATACTAACAAACATAACATCTCTCGGTTTAATCATCTTTATATGTATAAAGTTTAATATTATTAACTAATTTTGGTATTTTAAAATAACTTGCCTTAAATATTAATTATAGATTTGTTTTAAAAGTAATATACAAACAATATAAACGAATTACAATATTAAATAATTTAAAAGAAAACCTAATATTAAATAAACTTGAAAAAAGGCGCGCGACATAATGACAAAAAACTGACAGCGATCAGAGAGATCTACCTCGATATCGTGAGCAGTCTAAGCGCGAGGAATGATGCCATTTGCGACGTCACATAGCTTTGGAAAAACAGTTTTAACACGTCACGGAACACCTTTAAGCGTGCTTAGGTTATTATTATCGTTTCTCGGAACGAGGAGTAAGAGTCAGACTCTGATGTTAAATATAAGACTGACATAACACAACAATTTAGGCGTAAAACTTTAATTCACTAGACAAATTAAGTTAGCGATGTGTGCACAGCAGGTTCGCGTTGTAGACGTTCTCTTATCAAGTCCCACGGTTCTTGACGCGCAGGTTTGACCGTTTAGTTTTTCTACATTTGTAATTATATTTTCGATCTTCTATGTACCAACTTAAGGATGCACTAATAGATACCATTGCATGAAATTTGTTTTCACATATTAACTAATAGCTATATTACAGCCATTTTACAGACACGAATTTAGTTTAATTTAATTAATTAATTTAATTATTTTAGATTGTAAGCTGACACGGCCCCTTTACAGCCACGAATATGTATTAAGTTGACATACCAATTATAATAATAATTACTATTTAGATCGTAAGCTGACACGGCCCCCTTACAGCCACGAATTAACATTTATTGACATAAATATTCTTATGTATATTTAGATTGTAAGCTGATACAGCCTCTTTAGAGCTACGAATTAATTTATTAACTTGACATGTGTAATTTATTTTAGTCTATAAGCTGACACCTTTTTACAGCCACGAATTAATTTTAACTACCTAGTTTTAAGCAAAAACTTGTTTATGGCAACAGTGTTTTAGTAGTACCCATAGTAGCTGCTGGTTATTTTATAATCTAAATAATAATAAAATATTGAGAAAAAATGTATTGACAATATCCAAGTGTTGTTGTGACAACCAAAGGAAATAAATGATTTGATTTGATTGATTGTCGTATATTGACAATACTGTCCTCTATTAAAATGCAAATAAAACTCCGTAACCTACATGTACCCGTTACAGTAACTACCATCTATTTAAAACCTTGACGTTCTATACAAGTAGATAAGTGTTGTTTTTTTTTAAATATTATTTTGTTTGTGCTCTCTTCTCCCGATTAATGAGGTGATAGGGAAGGCAAAGGGGCCAAGTCTGACGTAATATATCTTTCTTTTTTATAAGTTAATGAGGTCATCATCAAATTCCAGATGTTGCAGAATTTGATGCTTTTCTTGGAGTCACTCGTGGCATTATAGCTCAAACAAACTGCAACTTGTGGCCCATATATAAAGTTCAAATTGTTTTTCATTTTATTCACATTGTAGCACATTATTAAACAAAACAACACCACTCTTGACCTATAATATCCACAGTAAATTAATTTACAAAACAAAAACTTGGACTTGACATGTCCACGCAAAATGGCGCAAAGAACTCCGTATTGGTTTTTTTTTAAATATTTTTGTTTGTGTTCACTTCTTCCGATTAATGAGGTGATAGGGAAGGCAAAGGGTCTAGCCCATACAGCCAAGACTGACGTAATATATCTTTCTTTTTTATGAATTAATGAGGTAAATTCAAATTCTAGTTGCTCCAGAATTTGATGCTCTTCTTGGAGTCACTCGCGGCATTATAGCTTAAACACGTCGGGTAAAATGAGTTCACTGTAAAAAACAAACTGCAACTTGTGGCCCATATATAGAGTTCAAATTGTTTTTCATTTTATTCACATTGTAGCGTTTGTTCCACATCTCCCGTTTATTCCACACCTTTGCAGCGGTGTTTTCTTCCTTTGTAACCTTTTTCTTTAACCACTTCTTCATATGACTGGTTTTATTTTGTGTACTGTTGTTATATATATATATATATAACATAATGAATAATTTATATATGTACTTGTTTATGTATTAGAATGTAATTATTAGGTATTATTAGTATGTATTTGTTGTTATGTCTACATATACCTACATATATCTTACAAACTGTCATTTAATAATATTGCACCTACTTATCATTGATACTGTCTAAATGTCCTAAAGGTTTGGCTGTCAGAGAATGTCTAACGGCATTAAGTCCCCCTTTGTACAAAGTACAATTAAGTTTTAAAATAAAATAAATTCAAAATAGCACATTATTAAACAATACACACTTTTGACTAACAATATCCACAGAAAAGTGATTTACAAAACAAAAACTTGCACTTGACGTGTCCGTGAAAAATGACGCAAAGAACTCATAAATATTTTCTTTATTTTTCAGCTTTCAAACGCAAAACACTTGAGAGGTGGCGTGAAATTTGTTAACGAAATACCGAAAAACCCCAGTGGGAAGATACTAAGAAAAACTCTACGAAATATGTTAAAAAGAAATAGCAAATTATAAGTTTATTTTATACGTAACCTACATATCTATTAATGCAAGGCTGGCCAAACCCAGGCCCGCGGGCCACGAAGCCAGCGCTTCGTTCGGCCGGCTGGCCAATAACCGAGTACATCAAAAATAAAGGATAACGAACGTTTCACGAAGAATGGGAAACAAAATACCTTTTTACCGAGAGCAAAGCCCTCAAACCGGTGTGTCTCATTTGCTCAGCAACAGTAGCTGTTGCTAAAAAATATAATTTGGAACGTCATTTCAAACAAAATCATACAAAATTCGAAAGAGAGTATCCAGAGGGGTCAGCTTTAAGAACGGATTTTATAAAAAAAAAAGAATAAAATATTTTCACAGCAAAAAAAAATAAGCAGGTTTGGTTTCATCTATGTCTGTGAAAAAACGTTTTCAACTCTATCGTACATAAAAAATAAATACCGCACATCTCTCACTGCAAAACACATTTCAGATTTGATTTTATTATCAACATCAGATTTAAAACCAAATATCGATAAATTACTATTAGAAAAACCTCTTCACAGGTCACATTAATTGCGCGTGATATCGAAATTTAGTTTTAAATCTGATGTTTTATAAATTAATAATAATAATAATAAATTTATTCGAAGTAAAAAAGAACATAACATGCATTTTATGGCGCTCTGAATCCCGAGTAAGATGTTTTATAAAAAACATCTGCGTTACGGGATTCAGAGTCTTCCAGAGGTACAATACAACAAAATTTATTAAACAAATAATATTTATTTATTTATTTATTTAATACTTTATTGTACAAAGACAAAGGCGGGCTTTAATGCCGCAAGACATTTTATCATAGCCAACCATTGGGAAAACTTTAAACTATTTACTGGAAAGTAGGTGCTGAAATATTAAATATAAATATCAAAAGTATTATTTAATAACTAGCCACATACATACAACTTCATATACATACATACATACAAATATACATATAATAAACTAAATACTAATACATAAACCTACACATACATACATACATACATAATAATATACTTACAAATTTTGTTGGGAAATGAAATGCGAATAGACCATTTTTTTAAATAGCGATCTGGTGGTTACTTGCCTGATGTTAGGAGGCAAATTGTTCCACAAATTTGTCGCTACAACGACAAATGAGTTTGAAATGAAACTAGAGTTATGCGAAGGGATCGAAAGAAGAGAGTTGTGAGAGGATCGAAGAGATTTATCATGGAACGAAGAGAGATAGGCAAAGCTGTTCTTGAGGTATTTCGGTGTCGCAGGTTCATTCAGAACAGAAAATAGTAAGCAAAGTACTCTAAGATTCCTGCGACACCGAATTGGCAGCCACTTCAACCTAGCGCGATACTCAGATATATGATCATATTTACGTAAACAATAGATGAACCGGATACATGCGTTAAGTAACCGATCCATCTTGTTAAGCAATACCTCTGAGATATCAACGCTGCACACGTCACCATAGTCGAGAAGAGGAAGGAGAAGGCTTTGGGCTAGGGTTATTTTAGCTTTTATCGGCAGAAAGTTTTTGAGTTTATTGAGAAAGTGCAGTGAAGAAAAAATTTTACGACTCGTGTTTTTCACCTGAGTTGTCCAGCTTAGGTTGGAATCTAGGTAAATACCTAGATTCTTTACTTCGCTACTAAACGGAATTGGAACGTTGTCAAACCGTACCGGGTCGACAGAACTAAGATCAACTTTGCATAGCTGTCGGGAACTCCCTATTACTATTGCTTGACACTTGGTCGGATTGACAACTACTCCAAAGCGTTTCGACCATGAGCTGATATTAAATAGATCTGAGTTAAGCCAAGCTATTGCACTATTAAGGGTGTCGACATCTGTCTGCACATAGAGCTGTAAGTCATCCGCATACAGGTGGTAGTGGCAATGAATAAGTGACGTAATGGCATTAATGAATAAAGAAAACAGCAGTGGGGAAAGAATGCCACCTTGAGGTACGCCCGTGTCCAAGTCGCACCACTCCGATGACACCTGATCAACCTGTACCTGTTGCTGACGACCATGAAGATATTGAGAAAACCATGACAGAGCATCCGGTGAGATTCTAAGACGAGACAATATAGAGATAAGCAAATCAGGATCCACTGTATTAAAGGCATTTGTGAAATCAATGAGTACAAGTACAGTTACTTTAGTTTCATCCATGCCTATTCTGATGTCTTCAGTTACTTTAAGTAAAGCTGAAGTTGTGCTATGACCAGAACGGAAACCAGACTGGTAGGGGTTTAAAAGATCATTAACACCTAGGAATTGGGACAGCTGTTTATGGACAACAGACTCAAGGACTTTAGATAAGAAAGGTAAAATTGATATTGGTCTAAAATGGGTAGGAAGTGTAGGTGAAGAAATTTTCGGAAGTGGGATAATATAAGCTTTGCGCCATTGAGAGGGAAATTGACCAGAAGTAAGGGAAAAATTAATAATATGACATAAAATAGGTAAAAGGAGGTCAATTATGGTAATGATCATAACACGACTTATGGAATCACATCCTACTGCTTTGGAAGTTATTGAGGTTATCGTCTTAAGAACAACATCACTAGAAACCTCTGTCAGGTAAAATGGTTCAACATCATCAGGCATGCACATCTCAGCAATCTCGGCCAAGGTACTAGTTTTTACAACACTGTCCAGCACTGGAGCAGCAGAAAAATGAGCGTTAAGTTGATCAGGTGTCACAGAACCCAGATTGACTTGACCGCGACAGCGCCCCAGCCCTAGTGAATTGAAGAATTGCCATATTTTTGAAGAAGATTTGTTGGTTATGTTTTCAAAGAAGTAGTGACGTTTGGCAATTCTGCATACCTGATTGCAGCGGTTCCTCGCAACCCTATACGCAGACAGATTATCATCACAGCGGTTCCGTCTATACTTTCGGTAAGCACGGTCTCGTCTCTTCATTGCCATTCGTACATCCTCCGTCATCCATGGAGCAGGTGCCCGCTTTAATTTTGTGGGTCGAAGTGGAGCATGAGCATCATACAGCTTGAGCAGCTCGCGATTAAATATGTCTACCATATCTTCAATTTTATTGGCAGTAAGTAAGGAATCCCAATCAATACGAGCTGCGTCTTCCCGCAGTTTAGTCATGTTCATTCGAGAATAATGACGCATCACTACTGTCGGCGGGCGATACCTAGGTGGTCTCACTTTGTACGAGGCGAAGACGAGATCGTGGTGGGAGAAGGGAGCAAGGAGTTGACCGTGGCTGGCAACAACATCAGGACGTGATGTAAATATGAGGTCGAGGAGAGTAGATGTTGTAGCTAGATGATGAGTTGGGCCAGACGGCAGAGGAGATAAATTAACTGACGAAGTGACATTGAGTAGTTTAGACGACCTGGATTTGCCAACCTGACGGTCATCTAGGAGACAGGTGTTGAAATCGCCCATGATGACGTGATGAGTATAAAGGGGTACCAACTCCTCAAGAACGCTTTCAAAATGAGCGAAGTAGTTTATGGAGGGAGGGCAATACACTACTCCAACCAGCACTCGACTTCCCAAAGACTGTATTTCTATAAATAAATATTCAATAGAGGCCGAATACTGGTTAGGTGAGGAACATATTAATTTGTATGACAGATCCGCGCGTAAATATATGGCTACACCACCTCCATTTGCGCCTGTGCGATCGTTCCTGATAAGAATATAACCTGGAAGAGAGTAAGAAGTAGAAGCAAGAGAAGGTTTAAGCCAAGATTCAGATATAAGAATAGCATCAATTAAATTTGGAGAAGTGAAAGTAGATAAAAGATCGGAATAATGCGCTGGCACGCTTTGAGAATTAATGTGACATAGGTTAAAGTTTTTTTTATATGGGGAAAATTCATTGTCTAATAAGATATCTAAGCTAACTTCGGCATCGTGAACGGAATCTAAACTAACTTCGACATCGTGAAAGGAATCACCAGATGTGCTACTTGAAACGGAATAAAAAGAGTCATCCTCACTATATAAATTCATATTTTAAGTTGTAAGTAAAGTATATAAATAATATATATATATATATATATATATATATATATATCTAAATATATTGTAAATAATTATATTAAACTAATAGATAAAAACTAATCTTACTGCATATCCTGCCGGTTGGCGATGATTTATCAGATTTATCGTTAAAACAATACTAAAGTGACATTATACAGATAAAATTTACATAAAGCATTGGCATTGATATGAATTTTATCAAATTAAATACTAAAACTACAATGTAAGACAAAACAAAAACAAGTTATAAAATGAAACAAATTCTGAACGGACAGTAAGAATCTATGCCAATACTTAATTTAAAAATAAAAACAATAGTTTTGCGTTCAAAACCGTCACCGAACTGTTATACGAGTATACATAGAATTTAAGCATGCAAATTAACATAATTAAGAATTATTAATTAATATTAATACATTTCTAAAGAAGTACATTCAATTTTCTTTATTTATTTTTAGGGGAAATATTATTTCCTTTTTTTGTGTGCGCCGCCACAGCCTAAGAAATTTTGCTCACCTAGAAAATCTATTGGCGAGCCTTGTATTAATGCCTTGAAAGTAAAGCAAAGTTGGCTTTTTTACTGAATGTTGCTTAAAGTGAATGTATGAAGTCCCCCTTCTCCCCCCCCCCCCACTGTTCAGGGCACCACGCCGGATCTACATCCCAGCTTCAGCATTCTCGGGGTGGAAATACGCTCAGACCTTAACCACCGGAACTACATTCAGAGCATCAAAACAGAGTCAAAAAAGCTCGGAATACTGAACAAGGTGAAGCGGTTTTTCCCGCCTTCAATCAGACTGTTACTGTACAATGCGTGGAATACTGTTCACACCTTTGGGATGGTTCAGCCAAGTACCTCACAGATGCTCTCAATGTCCTACAGAGGCGAGCTGTTCGAATTGTGGACGATGCCACTATATCTGGCACTCTCAAATCCCTGCAGCTTCGCCGAGATGTGGCTTCTCTGAGCGTGTTCTACCGGCTATACTATGGTGAGTGCTCTGAAGAGCTCTATAACCTAATTTCTTCCTCTCCATTCCGCAACCAATTTTGCGCCACTTACGATCAGGTGGGCGAAAGGTCACATGTATAAAAAAAAAAGGCAAGTCAAACGACTCCGAGATAAATATATTAACATAAAACGCTTACAAGACGAACATTGGGATAATTGTGTGATATAAGCCCTGTGTTTGACTTAACTTTAAGCAAAATTCAGTAAAAAAAAAGCGACCTTTGCTTTCAATTCAAACACAGCAACGGTAAAAAGGTTGTGATAATTAATTAGGTTGGTATACGAGTATAGATTCTTGATTATATTATAAACAATAAATTATTTGTGTGATGTTTTATTTATATTACCCATAAGATATCCAACTCTAGATTTTCTTAAGCTTTACCATTCAATAGTAAACTTAGTTCCCGCGCTTTTGCATTTTTTATTTAGGCGTTGGACATAAGTCCTTCGGACTTGCAAATGGAAAGAATTTAAAAAAACAAAAAGGAGTCCTTCCCGCCTTTTGCACGGACAAGTGCAAGTTATTTGTTTTGCAAAATACTTTACTGTGGATATTATTAATCAAAAGTGGTGTTATTTTCTTAACTAATATAATATTATATCACAATGTGAATAGTTATGGAGAACGATAAATTTGGGGCAAAAGTTGTAGTATATTTTTGCTGTTTTCCCTCGCTGTAAACTCCTATAAACCCGACGTGTTCGGGCGATATTGTCAAAGTCAACGTAAACCTATTACAGGCATTTGTGACACGTCATTATTGAACTTTTTAAACTGCTAGTGGCAGACAAGCAGCAAAGTGGTCCAAAGAGTAAGCTGTTAGCAAAGACCAGCAGGTTAGCAGATTCCACAATTTGCCGCAAGAACAGTTATAAATAAATAATTGGTTTATTTAACTTTTTTTTTTAAATATAATAATCGTTTTTTTTTATAAAAATGAATATAAACTAAACCTAATAAAATATAACCTAATAATATATAACTTATATAAAAAATAAAACCTTAGGTAAAAATGTCCTCTAGGCACGAACGCTTTAGGAATAGTCCCAAAAAGACTAGCAACATTTCCCCTCTGTAACTCGTATGTTGGTAGAGATAATTGCCAGCCTTCCTGTCTCCAGACTTTTCCGTTAGCCGTTTGGACAACTCCTTGGCCATTTAGACTAATAGTATGTTTTTTTATAATATATAATAATTACATGTTAATTTTTACCAATATATACATTAAGGTAAAAATCGTACGTTACTAAAATCGCCGATTTGTAAAAAACTTGCGATGTTTTCTAGTCTTAAAATAATTTGAAATGAAATGAAATAATATTTATTTGTATGGAATATGGTAAATAGGTACATAGTTTTAGAATAGCTCACATACTCCGCCATTTCTGGCACACAAATTTATACTAACTTAATTAATTACTAATTTATACACTGAAAATAATTTATGTAATAAATAAAATGTCATGAATTTAAGAAATTTCGCATAAGATAATACTCGTATGCGAGATTATGGTCAGTTGATTAATACAATTTGTAACATAAGTCTCCTAATTCTTTACATAGTTATGTAAGTAATGTATTTATTGATTCAAAGGTCAAGTTTGCTGCATAAATAGTGTGCTTACACTCAATGGAGTGTTGTAATTGTTACGTAAACATTCATTTCACCAAAACTTGCTCTCGACTTTTAAATTTCATCATTCTAGCAACTCAAGTTGCTCGAATCGACGCGTCCAAATAACTTTCCCTTTTTTCCAATCGATACAAATTCAAATTTCGAACTCTTCAAACCACCAATGACATCACGATGTTGATAAAATGGCGCGTAAATATTATCATTCTAATGATTATAATCCTCGCATTCGAAATTCAAAGTGAGACCATAAACAATAATAGTCATGAAACCAAAAGTGTAATTGATAAGAACGGAAATAGTGTTTTTAAACGATTGATTAGTGACAGTTTATACACAAGTGACGTTTTAAGAAATGTTGGCAAAGACACTGATGTTGTGAATCATTATGAAGATATTACTGTTTTGGATAAGAATGGTGTTTTGAATAATCTAAAATTTAAATCTGCTACTAATTTTATTCCCATTAAATTATTAGAACCTAGTAAAACCAAAGTGACAGACAGTGATAGTACAGACGACAAAAGTGATACTAGTGTGGGTGACCAGTTAAAATTAAACTTCAATGGACATAAATCGTTTTCGTTATTTGATGATTTAGATGCACGTAAGTTTTTTACTTAACATTAAAACCTTTTCAAATACAACTTCAGTCTTAACATTTTAATGGACTTATACTAATATTTTTTTAAATCGTTCTCTTCTCCCGATGGATGATGAATAAGGTGATAGGGAAGGCAAAGGGTCTAAGCCCATACAGCCAAGTCTGACGTAATATATCTTTCTTTCGCATGAGATGATGAGATTATCATCAAATTCCAGATGCTTTTCTTGGAGTTACTCGCGGAATTATAGCCCAAACGTCGGGTATAATATGGGAGTTTTCAGCGCGGGAAAACCCCAAAAAATTACCTGTAACTCGTGCCACATATATAAAGTCAAATTTATTTTCATAATTATTCACATTGTAGTACATTATTAAACTAAACAAAACAACTTTTGACTTACAATATCTACAGAAAAGTAATTTACAAAACATAAACTTGCACTGGACATGTCCGCGCAAAACGGCGGGAAGAACTCCTTTTTAATTGATTTTTTGTTTGCTGACCGAATGGATAAAAAGTAATAGGGAAGGCAAAGGGACTGTTTTTCATACAGTCATGTTTGACATAATATATCTTTCTTTTTATCAATTAATAAGATTATACGGAAAAGGGTTGGTATGAAGGAAAGCATAGGGACAAAAATAAGGAAAGGCATGCTACGATGGTTCGGGCATGTTGAAAGGATGAGCGAAGAATGATTGACGAACCAGATATATAATGCGAGACTCGCATATCACGATCAAATAAATAAAACACTGACTGGAGGTGCATTAAAAAGTCTTCGTAACTAAAGGGCTTGTATGAAGAGGTTAATGAATGTTGACGAGCGAAAGAGGTATGTCGTGATCGTGTCAAATGGCGCTCAATTGTCTACCTACCCCGCCAGGGATCTGGCGTGAAGATATGTATGTATTAAAGTTATCATCAAATTTCAGATGATTATTTTCTTGGAGTGACGACAATATAGTTGAGTATAAGGCAGTTTATAGCGCGGGAAAACCTCAAAAAATATATATTTTTTTGCTACATATGTGGTAAAATATTTCGTTCTCCATAATTATTCACACTGTAGTCTATTATTAAAGAAAATAACACCACTTTTGACTTACAATATCAACAGTAAAATAATATACATAACAAGCTTTCTCCATTAGCAACAATATCGTGTTTGAATATTTGCTTCGAAACGCTGCAGTTGCAAATAGCTGATGACGTCACATAATAGTAAATAAACAACTATTTTATGACAATTACACAGTTATTATGGCAATAGGTATGTATAATAAGATACTAACATTAAAACTAACGTTGGGGAATTCGGCTAAACAGAAGTCACTGTTCGTGCAAAAAAACTTGCAATCATGATAGAGTCTATCCTTGAAATGAAATGAGATAATTTATATTTGTCAGTGGTAGGTACAGAGCTTCGCTATTTCTAGCATACAAATATTTATTTAGTCACATGACTTTGTTGAGCCTAGTGTCTAGGTATTCTTTTGTCGAATAAAAACATTATTAACCAGCATTTGTTGACTCTAAATTAAAAAATTTAGTAGCAGCTCCCTTATAGTAACTGGAAGCTTATTAAAAATCTTTGTTTTTTTCAAATTTAATAAATAATTTTATAAAAATGGAAAATTTTAAATTAGGAGTTAGAAACTATTTGCTTTTAAAAAAGTTCCAATTTTCTTTTACTTTACACATAATACTCTGAAAGAACAACTCAATTAAGCAGATTTCCTTGTGCATGGCAGTTAACAATATTTACTGTTAAGTGACGTCACTCACGCTGACTAATGTTTTGAGGTTACGTTCCATCTATCTATTTTATTAAAATATAAATTTTGTTAATTTAATCGAAAATCAGTGTCATTTCAGGTACTCTAATAAGGTTATACTAAATCAAAAACACATATTTTTAAATAATATTTCAACTAAAAAAGTAAAGTAAAGTATCATCACGACCGTTTCCCTTCCGAGGTGGTCAGATACTACGCTTTTAAAGAAGCGATATAGGCCAATCATGACAAGTGGCATCGATGTCTCTAGCGTACCAAACTCGGGAAATATCACCCGAATTGAACCCGGTACCTCCGAGTCTAAACCCACGGACTTAACCGCTGGACCACGGAGGCAGTTTTAATCATTAATTCGATATTACTGCAGCTATAATTTTAAGATTATAATTATGTCAAATATACATTGTAATGTGCTGCTCCAAATACAAGCTATTTCCCAGAATATAATCTTTTCGTTATATTAATTAATTTTTTGACATGTAAAAGCGCAGAAAACATTATATTTATTGTCCTATGCCTACATACAAAAAAAAAAATGAGAGTGCATTGCCGGTAATGGTCGTGTTTGACGTAAACTTTCACACGGACAAGCCTGCGTGCTGCGTCAAGCAAAGTTCAGTGAAAAAAAGCGCACTTCAAAGCTTTCAAGTCAAACACGAGATAAGTTTTTAAAAATAATGTACCAAATATTTTGTATGAAAACAATAACCAATTCCCGCTCTTTGGCCGACGCGACGCACACCATTACGTGTAACCTGGTAACAATTCAAAAAGATTATTTCATTTGGCAACATTACAAAATCGAGACAGCAAAAGTATTACAATAAATAGGTTTCGATTTCAAAGGACTATCGACTCTATGCGAAAAGAAATACAGAATATATAGCGTGAAATGTTTGTTAAGGTTTTGTATACATTAGACGGAGAAAGCGCGGGGATCCGGGTGTTGAAATATGAGTCATGAACAGACAAAACAACGACCAGTTCATTAATTCAGGGAGGATCCATAGGTACTTAATATTAATGGTAATGGAGGTATGTTACTGTTACTATTATGTAATCCAACTAAGAATAGAATGGAACCTTGTCAAAGTCAATTAAAAAATGTTTTTTTTTTCAGTATACAAAAATTTAATTAATGACAAAAATATTAAAATAAAATTGATTAAAAAACTAATTATAAATAAAACTAAAACTAAAAATACCTATGAAATTAAAGCTATTCTACAAAATAAACTAAGGGCTTACCACCAGGGAGGGTACCTAAAACGCTCGCCGCATTTACTCGTTGAATTTTTTGTTTATGGTATTTGGGATCGCCACACTCTTAGAAAATTCGTTTACCCAGCTCTTTTATGAATTTGTGGGTATCAAGAGAATGTACCCCCATTGTTTCAACCCCAAATGCCACAAAGTTATAATTTTGTTTAATGCTATTGTATTTGATGTGCTTTCTAAATTCGGCTGTATGAGCAGCCGAACCGGCCTTTTTTGATGTAGAGGAAATGTGGCAAGCGGCAAAGGTATCCACACAGGTGGCATCCCAAACAAGACAACAATTAATGACTAAAGTTAATATATATAATATTTTTTCCCGCGCTGCAAATCCCATATTCCCGACATGTTATATATTGCCGCGAATCACTTCAAAAAAATCATCAAGCTTTGGAATTTGATGAAGCTCAATTATGAACTTAGAATAATAACTGCATTATTAAAATGAATATCGTGTTTAGGACTAAAGACTTTTGAAAAACTTATTAAAAAAAGTTTTTCGCGCCATCTTGCACTGACATGTCAAGTGAAAATTCTTGTTTTGTAAATTACTTTAATGTGGATAATGTCAATCAAATGTGGTGTTGTTTTGTCTAATAATGTGCTACAATGTTAATAATTGTAAAAAACAAAATAATTGACACTAATATGGGGCACAAGTTGCAGTTTTTTTTTTTCGGTTTTCCCGCGCTGTGTACTCCCATACAACGTGAATGGGAGTTCACATATTCACGCGAATTACTTCAAGTAAATATAAAACATTGGAATTTAATAATAACCCCATTAACTCATAAAAATAAAGATATCTTACGCCAGACTTGGCTGTATGGGCTAGACCTTTGCCTTCCCTATCATCTTAAATAAATATTTAATTATGGTTTACCTACATACATATCCAGACTAATACATTAATATTTTCATATACATTTATATTTTTATTCTTATAATTGTGTTTATTTTCTGTTACTTATTATTCTTAGTTCTTAGGACAATGCCTATCTACAGCAGCTATAATGTTAGTCGTTATTCTGTATTTATAATTTTGTTTTTTTATTATTTTATTTTTTCTCATTCCAAATGATGGTTATTATGTACTGCTCCAGATACACCAATATGTACTATAAAATGATATTGTTTTATATCAATATTGTAAAAATTGACGTGTAAAAGTGCAGAACATCTCTTTTTGTTCTATGCCTACTTGTAAAATAAACGAATTGAATTGAATATGGTCCGTTGTTATTATGTCTTTGGTGTCATATAAGGTAAGGTGTTGGACATATACTCGTATATTGGTTCAATGTTTCAAGGGCTATAGGTTTTTCCAGTTACGACTCATTTTATGGCTCTTTTTATGGCACAACGTAACATATTACAAAAGAACAGGTATGTAATGAAGCGTACTTGGATATTTTTACCGTCCTTACGTTATAGAGATAGGCACGATGCAGACATTAAATATATGATAAGAAAGGGCAAGAAACCAAACCGTATAGGAATAAAATTAGACCAATCGAGAATGAATTACTGCACGACATGACAGTCATTGCCGGTTATAATAATAATAATAAATTTCGAAGTAAAAAAGAACATAACATGCTTTTTTGGCGCTCTGAATCCGGAGTAAGATGTTTTATAAAAAATTCAGGGTCTTCCTGAGGTACAATATAACAAAATTTATTAAAATTATGGTCGTGTTAACTTGTGTTTGTCGTGCACTTTTAAATTTAATATTTCACGGACAATATGTGGACAAAGTACAAACTTATGTCAATGATTTTTAAAACTGTGTTAAAGTTTACTATACCTATTATTTTTGAGAAAAAATCACAAAGTTGGCGTCTTTAGCGAATATTTAAAGGATTGAAATTACATAGTTTCACTTAAATTAAATAAATTTTATTTATATAAATTACTATTATGATATATTTCCGTATGGTTAGTACGTAACACTTGGAGTTAATTATAGTACATTAAATATAAATTAAAAGCTACCTAAATAATAAAATAAAAAATAAAATAAACTATAAATAAAAAATGTTATAGTCCCAAGGAGACTGGCAACATTTCCCCTCTGTATAGCGAGGCTAATACGTTGGCAGAAATAATTGCCAGCCTTCCTGTCTCCAGACCTTTCTGTCAGCCGCTTTGACAACTCCTTGGCCAAGCGCCTCGCTGACGGTCCCCATGGGCCCAATTAAATAATAAATGACTTCAGGAGGACTAGACATATATTTTTTTTCATTTTGTTTTGCTTTGAAAGTTGGCTTAACGTTTGTCTATGGTTTTCATACAAATTTCGGTAAAAAAAGCAAGCTCTGCTTTATTTGCTTTGAAGTCGAACATAGCATATACAGCCTTAATAACACATAAGGTTGACATTGGCGCAAATTAATTCTCAGTTAACCAATAGACAAAAAAGTTCCTCTAGTCGATCATAGATGGCGCTATTATAGTTGCACACAATGGGGTGTATCACTAACTTTTTATCACGATAGACGGCGCATGATAGATGGTACCTAATTTAACTGTTAGTTGCATAGAAAACTTGTATTTTATTACTATCTTTATTATTTTCTGGATATTATGCCGAAGTGAGCAGCTTTTAAGTGTACAAATCGAGATTTCTAAGCGAAATCAAAGATATGGTGATCTTAAGATTGCCGTTCTATTAATAAAACCTTTTTTCGTTTTAAAGTTGGGGTGTGCGCATTTTAATTCGTCTTTTAAGGTAGGTAGCGTTAATTTAAAATATATTTATCTTCTATAAATATATAAAATTACGAAAACATTTTTTAAATGATGCGACATAGGTGTAAAATAAGGTACCATTGCCGCTAGCGACATCTACAAAAAGCTTTGCCTGATACACTCCATTATAATCCTAAAAAGGGTTCTTTCTGCGTGGTTGGACAAATGGCGAATGCCCATCAATGTCGGTAAAACTGCCGCATTGATGACATCCAGATGCCGGCTGCCTCCACCACTGCAGCTTCGGGGACAGAACATCGAGTGGACTTCGACTGTCAAATACCTGGGCTGTATCATTAACAAGACGTTTACAGTGGGTGAAATGGCCTGCCATGTCATCAATCAGGCGAAGGCTGCCCGAGCCATGTTACGTCCTGTTATGAATTCCAGTTTGCCGCTCAGGTTGAAAATCCGGGTCTAATGATGTTTATCTCGTCTCACTTATGCTGCGCCAGACTGGCACCACCTGTTAGCCAAGACCAACAGGGACAAGATCCAAAGTCAGCAGAACATATCGCTCAGAGTGGTCTCCCGAGCACCATGGTTCGTGCGTAATTCCGTCATAGCTCGAGATCTGTAGATGCCTACTATTGAGGAGTTTGTTGACGGCCTGACTAGACGTATGTTCTATCGGGCTGACAACAGACACTTCAAGCATCTCCAAAACATCGCACCTTCACAAAGGGCTCCTGGATGAGAGCTAAAGTTGTCGAACCTAAACCCTCTAGGTTCGTAAGCCACACGGGCACTGTTACTCTAGTAACGGCACCCAGCACCAAGTGTGTATTAAGTTGCCGGCGGGTGGTTGCCCGCTGAGATCTGCCAGGGAAAACGGAGTAATATCCCCATCCTCAACCCAGGCCCATTCATCATCCGGGCCTGGACGACCCTGATTATTGTTGTTGTAATCTTAAAATCACTAGCTTATGGCTATATGTTGACATTAGCTTTTTGCATTGCTCAGTAGAAGAGATTTATAAAAACACTTATCTATAAAAGTTAGAAGCTAGATACATAGAAATGTAGTATTTTGTATTAAATATGCTCGATGCCCGCTCTATCTTATATTTGACCACGGTATATACATCCAGACACAGGCGCGGTGGTGGCTCGGTTGTAAGAACGCGTACCTTAAATCCTACAAAGGTCGGTTCAAACCCACCCGACATGTACCAATGAGAAATACACTTTTCTTACGTACATTTGTCATAGATTTACAACACCACCGTTCTAGTGCCTCGGAGAGAACGTTAAGCCGTCGGTCCCGGTTCCACTAATGCCAACTTCAACAATTGCTAATAAATTGTCATTAAAAATTGACATCATATCCTCGCCAAGCCGTCTGGCCAGCGTGGCAAGTGTAGGCCAAATTCTCTAGATATATGTTCTGGAAGGCAGCAGTGGAGGTCTATGACGCTTGTTCTAGGTGGCTGTATTGAATATAAATCACAGAGAGTCCTAGATCCATTGTTGGCTATATCCAACATATTCCAGAATATTCCGCCCGGCCAGACGAGTTGGTCTTATGTCAATTATAATGACAATTTAATAACGATTCCACAAGTTGGATGGTTCCGCCAAGTACCTCACAGATGCTCTCAATGTCCTGCAGAGGCGAGCTGTACGAATTGTGGACGATGCCACTACATCTGGAACTCTCGAATCCCTGCAGCTTCGCCGAGATGTGGCTTCTCTGAGCGTGTTCTACCGGCTATACTATGGTGAGTGCTCCGAAGAACTCTATAACCTAATCCCTCCCTCTCCATTCCGCAACCGAACCACACGCACAGGTCAGAATATGCACCCACATACCGTAGTCACCATCCCTTCGCGTACATATAAATTTGGGGACTCATACATCTGTCGTACGATAAAGATGTGGAATGCTCTTCCAGCCTCTGTGTTTCCACTTTCCTATAATTTGGAGTCCTTCAAGCGAAGTGTGAAAAAGCATCTAGTCAAGCCGGCATAGTGTTAGGGACTGATGGCAGTTATGAGTATCTGACTTCAGTTGCTAACATTCATGGACCTTGCGCGCCACTTACCATCAGGTGGGCCCAAGGTCACATGTCGTGCTAGTATAAAAAAAAAAAAAAAAAAAAAAAAAAGTTGGTATTAGTGGAACCGGGACCGACAGCTTAACGTGCTCTCCCAGGTAAATTATAAATCTAAGAGAAATGTACGTAAGATTTAACGATTTAAGAAAAGCTTACAACCACCGCATATAACTAATGACTTGTAAATGTAGAATAAAAAACAGTGCAAGAGAACTATTTGTAAAGTGTGTCCATTAATCTCGAACAAGTTGACGTTGACAGTTTAGTTTCATAACGTCATATAAGCGTCAGACGAACAATGAGTTGCGCATACGCACGCAATAACATTTCGACATTGAATAATATGTAACCAGGCATTCAGAGAAAAATAAGTTTTTTCTTTTTTTTTTTGGATTGTCTTTGTAGCTGTTCATAACATAGGGTTAAAAAAAAAACAATAAAAAAAACGTAATAATACTTTTTTTATTTTTAATACTAGCACGACATGTGACCTTGCGCCCACTTGATGGAAAGTGGGGAGCGAGATAAAAATAAAAATAAAATATAAATATTTCCAGACAGGTTACACAGCGCCATCTAGTTTCCGTGTTAAGCGTAGCTTGTGTTACGGAAACTAGATGGTTGATAAACTACATATTATACTTTTTTTTTTTTTGTAAATATATACATATTATACATATAAACACCCAGACCGAGACAAATTATACAATGTACAACTTGCCCCCGGTGGGAATCGAACCCACGACCTCCCGAGTTCACGGCAACGTTTGTTACCACTAGACCACGGAGGCGGTCAAATCCTCGGTCAGATCCATGAATGTTAGCAACTGTAATCAGACACTCATGACTGACATCAGTCCCTAACACTATGCAGGCTTGACTGGACATGACGAGCCTGATCCCGAAATGTGTGGATACACTTTACTGGGTTTATCGGCACGAACGGTGGATACTTCCCCACCCTGGCAGACTGGACAAATTACCACCATCAGTCTGCCTACCATCTATTAGATGATAATTTATTTATGATATTTCTTATGTTTGATGCGCTAGTGACATCAACGAGCTTGCCACGAGTGTAGGCAATATTCTCCAGATGTATGTATGTTCTGGAATGCCAATTTACAACAGTGAAGGTCTAGGACTGTTTTCTAGAGGCTGTAATAATATTATTGTCTCCGTGGTCAAGTGCAGTCTTTGTCAAAGTGGGCGATAACCCCCTTGCTGGACGCCTACAGTGTCCAATGTCCTACAGAGGCGAGCTGTTCGAATTGTGGACGATGCCACTATATCTGGAACTCTCGAATCCCTGCAGCTTCCCCGAGATGTAGCTTCTCTGAGGGTGTTCTACCGGCTATACTATGGTGAGTGCTCTGAAGAGCTCGATAACCTAATTCCTTCCTCTCTTTTCCGCAACCGAACCACACGCACAGGTCAGAATATGCACCCACATACCGTAGTCATTATCCCTTCGCGTACCTATAAATTTGGTGACTCATACATCTGTCGCACAATAAAGATATGGAATGCTCTTCCAGCCTCTGTGTTTCCAATTTCCTATAACCTGGAGTCCTTCAGGCGAAGTGTGAAAAGGCATCTAGTCAAGCCAGCATAGTGTTAGGGACTGATGTCGGACATGTCTGATTCCAGTTGCTAACATTCATGGACCCTGCACGCCACTTACCATCAGGTGGTCGCAGGGTCACATGTCGTGCTAGTATAAAATAAATATAAGATAAAGAGGGGCCCAGAAAGAAATGAGACGTGTTGTCATGGTTTAGGCGGGCAACTTTATATTTCAAAATTCTCTGTAATTAAAACCTACCTATTACACAACATTGATTATTTAGTTATATTAATTTTAAAAATCAAAAAGGTCAAAGTGGGCGGTAGACGAAATTAGTTTAAGAATCTCGTTTAGACGCACCGTATACCGGTACCGGATTCGATTCCTGGTCGGGCACAAAAATATATTTAACTTATATTTGTGGTATATCTCAAGTTTGGTACGCTATAGACATCGACGAGCTTGCCACTTGTCATGATGGGCCTATAGTAAAATTGGTTAAATGTTGTTAAATGTAAATCCGCTTATTATTATTATATTATTATTATCTTGGTCGTGAGGATACTTTACTTTTTTTTATGTAAAAAATAATAATATATAAATAACGCAAATATGCCAACCTTGGTTCTGGTTACGAGTTTGCGCCGTACAGAGGTGAAATGTTGCGTCTCTTGGGACTATCTCGGATCTAGAGGACATTTTTTATTTATGTTTAGTTTATTTTTAATTTTATTATTTAGGTAGCTTTTATATTGTAATTATTTTATACTGGTTGTATATTACTTCGAATAATATATAAATATAATTGATGGCCCCGTTACATTAACGTAAGTCGTTGTTTCGCGTTCTGTTTCTCTCGAAACATTGCAATGTCGCGTCGTGAGTTTACTAGCCGAATTATTGTCCCAGTAATCAGTCACTCATCTTTGCTTACTAATCTCACTGCTGAGGATTGCTTTATGGTTTCTCGACCCCCCATTTGAGTACAACTTTTATGCGAAACCTCTACTTTTTTAAATTTATTTATTTTCAAAAAATCACAGCCTATTATATAAACAAATTAGCGAAAGGAACACAAGCTAAAGAAATTTCATATTATTTAGACAATACAATTAAAAGAGAAAAATAAGAATATAGTAATTAGATATAAATTAATAGTGGCAATTGGACAGTACCTAGTAAAAGTAAAAGAAAAAATAATAATAAATAAGTGACAACCAATAGGTTAATAATTGTTTACATAAAAATAAAATGAATGAATGATATGCCAAGTATAAAATTATATATACATATATATATATATTCGTATATTGAAAAAACTTCACTTAATTCAAACATTTAATATTAATTAAACGTATTTATTTACATCAACAATGTTTTTGTGTCCCGACCAGGAATCGAACCCGGTAATTTCGAGTCTAAATCCACGGACATAACCGCTAGACCTCGGAGGCAGTAAAACAACAATAATTAACTTTTTTTTTTTTTTTTTTTTTTAAATAAAAATTTCCAGACAGGTCACACACAGCGCCATCTAATTTCCGTGGTAAGCTACGAGGCTTGTGTTACGGAAACTAGATGGTTGATAAACTACATATTATACTTTTTGTTTGTAAATATATACATACATATTATACATATAAACACCCAGACCGAGACAAATTATACAATAACTAATAAGTAAAAGCAATTCTAAGTAATTAGAAACGAAAATAAAAAATAACTTAGCTAGGTAATCAATTTTGTCGCCGCTTTAAATTCAATGGCGGGAAATAATTAAGCCATTATTACGACAACAAAGAAAGTGGTCCAAGACGCCACTTCTAACAAATTACGCACATTTATTTTATGGAATAGTTTATTCCAGTCCTCAAATTCTGTTTATGACACTTGCTGAGTTCACGTAGCTTGCTTTAAGCATTAAAGCTTAAAATGTGGAATTCACATCGTGCTTCGCAAGATGCTTTTTTTTCGGGCAGTGCAAAAACGCATACTAACTGAGATCAGTTGGTACTTGGCAGGTCCCTGGTGTGGGATGCGACATGTGTAGACACATTAGCCCCATCACACATCCAGGCGACCTCGTCAAGCGCGGGAAGTGCGGCGGTTTCTGCTGAGAACCTCAAGCTGCGCAAATACGCCAACCTCAGTACAGGTTACGAATTTGCGCCGTTTGGGGTCGAGACGATGGGCCCATGGGGACACTCAGACAAGCGTCTGGCCAAGGAGTTGTCGAAACGGCTAACGGAAAAGTCTGGAGACAGGAAAGCTGGCAATTATTTCTGCCAACGTATTAGCTTAGCTATACAGAGGGGAAATGTTGCCAGTCTTCTTGGGACTATCACTGAAGGGTCGTCTCTAGAGGACATTTTTTACTTATAGTTTATTTTTTATTAGGTTTAGTTTATATTTATTTTAATTTTTACTTTTAAGTAGTTTTAATTTATATTGTAATTATTTTATACTATTTGTATATTACTTCAATATAAATAAATAACCATGGATAATTGAGATCTAATGATCTTGAAATGAAATGAAATGATTGTCAGTTTTTTTTTTTAATTTAAATAAAGGACATTGTACAGAATATATCAGTCTTAAACTTGTAATTTATTAATAACAGAGTTTATAAACGAGTTCTTAGATTTCCAAGTCCCAAGTGTAGCAGAATTTGATGCTTTCAATGAAGTAATTCGCGTCAATATCACCCAAACGTATCAAGTATATGGGAGTTCACAGCGCGGGAAAACCGCAAAAAATAAACTGCAATCTACCCCATATATAAATAGCGTGAAGAACTCTTGTTCATCATCCATCATGGGCTAAAGATATAAGGTTGGTAATTTAAAAAAAAAACTGTCAACGTTGAGGCAATTATTTATGAATGTGCACTGTTGTATTCAGGGAGTTGGATATCATGGTAAGCAATGTTACACCCATTAATTGCACAATAACCATCATAAAAAAAACCCGAAAGTTGTTGGAACGATGCTTTGACCTTGAGACTGACACGGGTCCTTAAGTAACTTAGCCGTTCAGGCTTACATTTCCGATTTTACGGACAATATGCCGACAAGCATGCTACGGCAGTGTAAAACACCTTCTTCTTCGACAAGAGAATTTTGTACGATAATAAGAACCAAATCTCTATCCTCAATTTGATCTCTTTGGTAACACTTAATATATTATGACAATTTACATTGTAAATAGACGGTAGGCGGACTTATGGTCGTAATTTTCCCAGTCTGCCGGGGCGGGGAAGTATCCTCCGTTCGTGCCGATAAACCCAGTAAAATGAATCCACACGTTTCGGGATCAGGCTCGAATTGCTGTCATGCCCAGTCAAGCCGGTATAGTGTTAGGGACTGATGTCAGTCATAAGTGTCTGATTCCAGTTGCTAACATTCATAGACCTCGCGTGCCACTTACCAAGGTCACATGCCAAGCTAGTATTAAAAAAAAAAACTTTAATTTTCTGACAAATAAATGAGTTCATTTCATTTATCGACTTTTCACCGTGCGAAACAATTAGGTACCGTGATTCTTTTTAAAATCAAATCCATTTTACACATAAAGAAAAGAGGCTCAATTGCTAGTTATACAAAAGATTTAAAAAATTACAACGAATTTGAATTCCATAGAATTGCAATAGAGAACAGAATTGTTTGCCGCCTTTTTCTGTTAGGTTCTTTTTGTAGAGGCAAAGCAGGCAAAGTGTAGTTTTGGAAAGCTGCAGGGAAAGTTGTAGTGTCGTACAAGGCTTGGCAACGGTAACCCGATATGATACATATTACTCGTGACAATTTTATTATTACTATTATTATAAACAAGTAAACAATTGTTTACTTTCATAGAGCTAGTTTTGTACCTACTTTCTACACGCCATATTTAATTAAAAAAATATTTTTTATAAGGTATTTTATCCATAGTCAAACTTTTTATAAATTAACATTAACAAGTAAAATAAATTCTTACAAACAGCGTTATGACTATTAGTCATAACAATTAATAATTTCGCTTTCTAATTCGCCATTAAATTACGTAATGTTATGGATTTATTAAACCGAGTGATTCATACTCGTAACTTAATCGCTAACAAAGAAAGTATAAATAGTTTGATAATTTGCATATTTTCTGAGTTAAATGGCATTCAACTTATATTTACGCTCGACAGATTCACTGTTCGAATTACCACATTACTAGGCGGTCGGTACAACTGTTCAGCTGATTCGCTAACAAATTATAATAAAAAAAGTGAAAAGGAAAGAGAAGCGGCGCCACAGCTTACTTCCGATTCTAAACCTACCGCGCGCTGACGTGTTTACAAACAAAAATGTAACAACATAAATTAAAAATTGTGATAGTGAAAATGTCTAATCAAATGGTGCACGATAAAAAACCTAATGGTTTGGCGCGCGAAAAGAGTAAAAATTTCAAAATTCGAAGAAGAATGCCGGTGTTGCCCAGTTGGACTATAAATATGAATAAATTAGGTATTTTATTGTTGACAATTTGTTTGTTAAGTTTAAGTGGTGTTTTATGTGATGACAATGAGAATGATGTGTTGACTTTACAAGACGATTTGGATGAAAATAAGGGGGGCGAGGAATTGGAGCCATCTGATAGGAGGAGACCTTCAAATGAGCAGGAGAAAGAAATTTTACTGCTTGATGCTTTGGGACGCAGAAAAGGCAATCACCATAGCTCTTACAGCTCCTCTCAGGAAGACGATTCTATCATGGATCTATTGGGAAAAAGTAAGTTGCGTTATTTTATTTTATTTAAATCTAAAAATAGTATCTAAATTATCTCGAAGTTGTTGAAAATTTGCTATTTGAACTCCTCATAACAAATAATTACTTAGGTACGTATTTTAACAATTTCCAAAACCTTTGGGGGGAAAATAGAAGGGTTGAGTCCGTGGATCTAGACGCAGAGGTACCGTGCTCGATTCTTAAAAAAATAAATTTATAAAATAGAACTTGCACTCGACATGTCCGTGAAAAAATGGCGCGAAGAACCACTTTTTTTTTATTTGACTCTCCCAATGGATGATGCACTAGATGATAGGAAAGGCAAAGAAATCTAGCCCATACAGCCATGTCTGTCGTAATGTTTTTACTTTTATATGAGCTAATGAGGTTATCATCAAATTCCAGATGTTGCGGAATTTGATGCTTTTCTTGGGCCCAATCACGGTGGGAATAATTCTCACTTACACATTGTTTTTAATTATCTTATTTTGTCTTATTAATTTTAATGGTAATGCTATCTAAAGCCATGACTAAAATTCCACATGGGACTGACTGACACTATGACACAAGTTATCTTGGTTAGGAGTCAGGGACTATCTTATATATAAATAATTATGTATATATTAGTGGTTAATAACTGCGTACGTAGTCTAGCGGTTAAGTTCGTGGATTTAGACTCGGAGGTACTGCGTTCGATTCCTGGCCGGGACACAAAAATAATTATTAATGTAAATAAATACATTTAATTAATATTTAATTTATTTGTAATATTTCTCGAGTTTTGACGCTGGAGACATCGACGAGCTTGCCACTTGTCATGATTGGCCTATAGTAAAGTTGGCTAAATGTGAATCCGCTTTTTTATGGCGATGACACTTTACTTTTAGCAAGTTAATCCAAACAACCAGACTCAGGAAATATGACAAATAAATAAATTTTCGTTTTTCCAACAGAACACGGTTCCTTTGCGTCTAAATCTACAGACTTAGGCTGAGTTGTATCAAAACGAATAGCGATTAAAGTTAAAAACGGCGTCGATTGTACCAACTAACGGCTGATCTAAAAAATTAACTGAATTTTGTCATTTGTTTATTTTAAGTTTCCACCCCCTGTTCGTAATACTGACTGAGCTTTCGCTTAGTTCTTAGTTATGCATATGCATATTTTTAGTTTATCTTAACTTAGCTAACCTAACTGGAATCTGCTAAGCTGCTGGTCTTCTGCTAACAGCTTACTTATTGGACCACTTTGCTGCTTAGTCTTCTACTAGCAGGAGTAAAATCATTCAAAATAATTTAATAATTGACGTTTCATAAATGCCTGTAATAGGTTTACGTGAATAAAGATATTTTGACTTTGACCTGGCATAGTTTCTTTGCACTACTTAAAAGTATGTACAAAGGCGAACTTAAGCCATTTCGGCTTTTTCTACCAGCTAACCTTTGGTAGAGAGAGACAGTAAAATATGTGGCAGTATGTATGTTTAGCTTCGGAATAGCTTACTTTTCGGTCTGCAGCCCTTATAAGTCTGAGAATTGCCCCGCCATAGACAAACGCTCGCCCGGAGAGCGACACGACTTGTCAATTACAGTCTATTTGCACTTTCTTAACAATTGATCGAATTATATGACCATTAACCTCTTTCTTTCGATCAAATACAAAACATTTTAAGGATATTTTCTACTAGGTATACCATTTCCATTAGAGACCTGTTCGGAGAGCTGTTTAATTTACAAGACACATATTGAGCTAAGCTGCTGGTCTTCTGCTAACAGCTTACTTTTTGGACCACTTTGCTGCTTAGTCTTCTACTAGCAGTAGTAAAATCATTCAAAATAATTAAGTTAATGACGTTTCATAAATGCCTGTAATAGGTTTACGTGAATAAAGATATTTTGACTTTGACTTTGATCTTGTTTTGAAATTAATCCCTCTTATATTTTATTAATCAGAAAATCCTAATTACAAATTTATCTCTCTCTCTCTCTTGTTACAAATTAATTAAGCATAAATTAATATCTCATATATTTTATTAATCATTAATAAGTCAGTTTAACAATACTAGCCGAAAAATATTTTCATCTCTGCTCTCTCTCAATAAACTTAAAAAAAGCTAAAATAACCCTTGCCCAAAATCTTCTCTTTCCTCTCCTTCCTCTCCTTGTCTATAGTGATGTTTAGCGTCGATTTCTCGGATATGTTGCTCAACAAGATGGACTGGTTACTTAACGCATGTATCCGGTTCATCTTTTGTCTTCGCAAATACGATCACACCTCTGAGTATCCAAGTTAAAGTGGCTACCTATTCGTTGTCGCAAGAATCTAAGAATACTCTTTTCTATTCTTAATGAGTCTGCGACACCGAAATACCTCAAGGACAAATTTAGCTATCTTGCCTCAGATCTCTCCGTTCGTCCCATAATTATGTTCTATATACCTATCACTCTGGCCTTCAGTCTAACTCTTTTGCAGTAGTAGCCGCAAATCTGTGGAACAGTTTTCCGGTAGAAATTCGTCAAGTGTAAAACAGTCCACTTTTCAAAAATATGCTATACTCACATTATTTAAACATTTCCTCACAGTGTAAGTAGATATTATATGTAATGTATTTAATATTTATTCGAAGTACTTAGATACAAAAATATTAAAATAAAATTAATAAAAAAACTAATTATAAATAAAACTAAAAATACCTATGAAATTAAAGCTATTCTACAAAATAAACTAAGGGCTTACCACCAGGGAGGGTGCCTAAAACGCTCGCCGCATTTCCTCGTTGAATTATTAATGTATATAATATACATATTTATAGTATGAAGTATTGTGTACATATTAGTATGTATTTGTATATATACCTAGATATCTTTTTTTTTTTGAATGGATTTTACTTTTGGTCTCTTTTCATTGTTTTTTTTTGATACTTATTTATTTATAATTTACCTTAAAAAAACACGTTATACGTGATTGTTTATAATACATGGCTGATATTGTGTACACATGCTTTGAGTTTTAGCAATGTCTAAGTATACACTATATCCATTATTTTTAAAAACTGTAAGGCTAAAATTTGTTTTTAAAAAATATTTAGATTTAATTTGAATTACCTATTTAATGGTTGTACCTACCTCACAACACAAATGTGGCATTAAGTGCGCCTCTAGTACATAGTGCAATAAAGTTTTTAAATAAAATATATATTTTTTATTACTAGTAAGACATCTGACCTAATGATAATTGGCGTGCGAGGTCCATGAATGTTAGCAACTAGAATCAGACACTCATGACTGACATCAGTCCCTAACACTATGCCGGCTTGACTGGACATGACGGCAATTCGAGCTTGATTGCGGAACGGTGGATATTTTCCCACCCCGGCTGACTGGGAAAATTAGCACCATCAGTCCGCCTACCACCTATTTGTTGTTCTCATTAAAAGTATGTGCCATTTGCCATGATGTCAAATGCCAATTATTAATTTCAAGGAGAGCTAATATTGTAAGCTTGGCATGGTGATATTAATATAAAAATAACATCGCTTTAAACAAGACTTACGTAAGCTCGCCATGGTGATAGATATAATTAGCCAAATTACAAATTAATCCCTTGCTGATTTTTCTAAATATAGGGTGGATAATGTTTCCTTAGAAAGTAGCTAAGGATGTTAAGTTGATTTATTGCATTGTGTGCAAGACGGAATAATAATAGTAGACATATTTTCTGTATAGTAGTATCATAAAACTGCGTCCGTGGTCTAACGGCTAAGTCCGTGGACTTAGGACTCGGAGGTGCCGGGTTCGAGTCCTGGTCGGGACACAAAAATATTTAAATATATGTAAATGTATTTATTTATATAATTTTTGATTTATTTGTGATTTTTCTCGAGTTTGGTACGCTGGAGACATCGACGAGCTTGCCACTTGTCATGATTGGCTTATAGTAAAGTTGGCTAAATGTGAATCCGCTTATATATAAGTGTGGTTTCTGACCACCCCGAAAGGGAAACGGTCGTGATGATTTACTTTACTTTAGTAACTTAGAACATAATTATTATTATTTCACCACTTCGCCTAGTCACAATTACTTCGGACTACTAAGTCAGCGGGTGGTACGCCCATATCGTAGTGAAATAATAATAATTATATAGTTAGTTTCTGCCATTAGAGAGTTTAGTTATTATTATTAATAATATTATCTCGTTATAGTATAGCAGAATACTTTGACTTTGCATCTTTCATAGTTTTTCGTATATTAGTTTTTTTTTTAATATATGCCTACTATTATTATTCCGTCGTGCACAAATTGAGCCTAAAAAAATTAGGCTGTCTTTCGGGTATTATAATTTTTGTTTTTATTATTCTATCGTGATCATTGATCGGCTACAAAGATGGACGAGCGCATTGGACCCGCGGTCAATTTCACTATCATGCCAACTTTTACTCTCATCTTAAATCAGTTTTATCTCATGAAGGCGTATTAGATTTAGATGTATAGGTAGATGTACATTAACAGCAAATTCCTTAATGTATTTGATCACTAGAAGGTTAGGTACATTACGTATTCCTCTCTCTCGCTCTAACATCAACATTTTCAAAAGTTGTTCTTTATAAAATATACCTAGTCAATTACTTTCTTTTTAATTATTAACATCTTTTTGCTTTGCTTTAATTATCTATTATAAATATTTCATATATATACCTACTATAGTGGGGCGGTGGTGGCTCGGTTGTAAGAACGCGTTCCTTAAACCCCCCCGGCATGTACCAATGAGAAATACACTTTTCTTACGTACATCTGTCATAGATAGCTTCCAAGACTCATTAACGGAATCATACAGTATTTGGTTGGGTAGGGAGAGAAGTAGAATGGTGGATGGTGAGCGTATTATCGCGCAATAGAAAAAAAAGGAGGCCTCCTTTTCTTAAACCAGCCAATTGTCGGTCGCAAGCCCGAGACACCATTCTTCTCATCTCTTACCCACACACGATGGACCCGGCACCCGCACGGTGAATCCATGGAATGCTTAGAAATTTGTCTTCTACAACACCACTGTTCCCGTGCCGTCCGTCCCGGTTTCAATAATACCAACTTGTGGAATTGTTAATAAATTGTCATAAAAAAATAACATCATATCCTCGCCAAGCCGTCTGGCCAGCGTGGCGAGTGTAGGCCAAATTCTACAGATATTATTTCTGGAAGGCCCATCTCCAGCAGTGGAGGTCTAGGACGCTGTGTTCAAGGGGCTGTGATGATAATGATATATACCTACATATCTTCACGCCAAATTACTTGCGAGGTAGGAAGAGACAATGAGGTGTATCACTAACTTTTTATCACGATAGATGGCGCATGATAGATGGTACCTAATATAACTGTCAGTTGCATATAAATCTTGTATTTCTATTACTAAATTTATTATTTTCTGGATATTATGCCGAAGTGAGCAGCTTTTAAGTGTACAAATCGAGATTTCCAAGCGGAATCAAAGATATGGTGATCTCAAAATTGCCGTTCTATTAATTTAACATTTTTCTTTTTAAAGACGGTGTTCGCTTTCTTAATTCGTCTTTTAAGGTAGGTAACGTTAAGTTAAAATACATTTTTCTGTTATAAAGATAAAAAACTACAAAAACATTTAAAAAATGATGCGTCATAGGTTTAAAACAAGGTACCATTGCCGCTAGCGACATCTACAAAAAGCTTTGTCTGATACACCTACCTCTTTCGCTTCTTCGACATTCATCAACCTCTTCATACATGTCCTTTTGTTTCGATGGCTTATTATGCACCTTCAGCTATTGTTTTATTTATTTGATCGTAATATGTGAGTCTTGGTCTGTCAGAGCCCTTTTTACCCATAATTTTAGCATTATATATCTGGTTCGTCAATCTCTCTTCACCATCGGAGCATGCCTTTCCTTATTTTTATTCCTATGCTTTCTTTAACACCAATCATTTTGCGTATTTCGTCATTACGTATGCGGTCCGTCAAAGTGACACCGATCCGACGCCTACCTCATTTCTACTGCATTAACTCGTGTTTCGGGATCAAGCTCGAATTGCATGCCCAGTCAAGCATAGTGTTAGGGACTATTGTCAGTCATGAGTGTCTGATTCCAGTTGCTAACATTCATGTACCTCGTGCACCACTTACCTTTAGGTGGGCGCAAGGTCACATGTGGTGCTGGTAGAAATAATAAAAAATAATCCACTTGACTTAGAAATATATCAATCTTATTATTAACTACAACTATAGCTCACTAGCCTTCATGAGTTAGCATCTATGCCAATCACAATTTCAAATACGTATCTAGGACTATGCACTGTATTATATGGAAATAAGCATGAAGTTAGAACATAAGTGTATCATGAAGCGTGTTGCAGACGTTTATCTATAATTCATCTGTTACACAATAAATATATTACAAGTGTATCATGGCACGAACGTTTGGTGTCTTTACCCCGTTTTTTTTTTAATAGTTCTTCTCCGATGGATGATGAATGAGGTGATAGGAAAGGCATTGGGTCTAGCCCATACTACCAATATGCCACAATATCTTTATTTCTTATTAGTTAACGAGGTTATCATCAAATTCCAGACGCTTATTACTAATTACTAAAGACGCTAATTAATGCTTTTCTTGGAGTTACTCGCTGAATTATAGCCCAAACACGTCGGGTATAATATGGAAGTTCACAGCGCGGGAAAACTGCAAAAAATAAACTGCAACTTGTGCCCCATATTAAAAGTCCAATTTATCGTTTTCCATCATTATTCACATTGTAGCACATAATTAAACAAAACAAAGCCACTTTTGACTAACAATATCCACCCACAGTATTATTATTATTGTGTCCCGACAAGGAATCGAACCCGGTACTTAACCGCTAGGCAACTTAATTCGTGACTGTAAAAAGGCCGTGTCAGCTTATACACTATGTGTGTATAAATAAATAAATATAAATAAATAATGAATATTTCCAGACAGGTCACACAGCGCCATCTAATTTCCGTGGTAAGCTACGAGGCTTGTGTTACGGAAACTAGATGGTTGATAAACTACATATTATACTTTTTTTTGTAAATATATACATATTATACATATAAACACCCAGACCGAAACAAAATTCTACAATGTACAACTTGCCCCCGGTGGGAATCGAACCCACGACCTCCCGAGTTCACGGCAACGTTTGTTACCACTAGACCACGGAGGCGGTGTATGAATGAAGTCTTTTTCGATCGTTGAACTCTTTTGTATGTAGATATATTTTATTATTTTTTACCACCTCGCTAACCTATGTCCAGACGGGTTGGCGAGGGTCTGATGTTAATTTTAATGACAATTTCTTAACGATTGTACAATTTGGTATTATTGGAACCGGGACTGATGGCGTAACGTGTTTTCTGAGACACAGGAACGATGTTGTTATTTATTATAATATATTATATTTTTAAATATTGTGTTTTACTTTTTCAGTGATCCCACAAACATGTCGGTACCGCGGTGCACGTTACGCGTGTGGGTTAAGCATTTCCTGTGTGCTGGGGGGTGGCAAACCTCTTGATTTATGCTCGGGCGGCATGATTTGGGCATGCTGTATTGATAGGGATACCACGGAACGGCCGAGTGAGGTCGCGCCCGTCGTGCACAATGCCAGTAAGTACTTTATTTAAAATCCTAGACTGGAATCGATATGTTTCACTTTAGAATTTATTACCTCCGTGGTCTACCGGTTAAGTTCGTGGATTTAGACTTGGACCGGGTTAGATTACTGGTCGGGTCACAATAATATTTATTATTATAAATAAATACATTTATTTATTTCGAGCTTGCCACTTGTCAAGATTGGCCTATAAGTAAAGTTGGGTCGGTTGGTAAATGTAAATCCGCGTGGTTTCTGACCACCCCGAAAGGGAAACGGTCGTGATGATACTTTACTTTACTAGAATTTATTATTTGTTTTGTTTGTGTATACTTAAATCGTAAAAAAAAAATATCTTCTACAATTCATATAATATCGTAATGAGCAAAATATGTTTTTTTTATATAAAAGCCAATAGAAACAAACAATCTTATCGACTAAGGTTCAGGTCTAGTGTCATTATCATTATTTAAATTCAAATTCAAAAATTCTTTATTGCACTAAAAAATATTGTACATAGGCGGGCTTAATGACTAAGCATTTTCTAACAACCAACCTTTGGGAGTGTGGAGAGGTAACAACGAAGGGTGCAATTTATTATAATATACTTACATACTAATATTACATATACTGAATAAATATATACATAAATACCTACACATCTATATATATTATAATTAAGTTAAATTAGTACACACTTGGTTAAAGTAACAGTTGATTTAGAATAATAATAATGATAAGCATAAAATACATAACATAAGTGATTAATATAATGAACTAGAAGACACTATTCTGATTATTTAGAAAAAAGGTGGTGAGTAATTGTTTAAAGATGTGAACGGAGGGAGCTTGTCTGATGGTCAGTGGGAGCTTGTTTCACTGGCGAGCAGCAGATACGGTGAAAGAATCCGAATACCTGCTAGATTATCACAGACCTTTGGTGTTAGAGATGGGCCTTTCTGAACAGACGGGTTGTTACAGTATTAGAAAAAAAAACTATATGTTCTCTAAATCTATATTTGTTGATTCCCATAGAACGGTAAGTTCATTAACTTTTTTCAAGTTTCGAGAAAACTCTAAGATGCCTATAGGCTGATACAGCTAGATCATCTTGGATCCTATAATGATATTCAAATGTATCCATGAGAATTATCCAGTAAAACTATGACAAATGTACGTAAGAAAAGTGTATTTCTCATTACATGCCGGGTGGGTTTGAACCGACATTTGTAGAATTTTACGGAAAGCGTGGTTACAACCGAAATACCACTGCTAGAACTGTACATATTCAGTTGTTGCTTGCTTCGAAACGTCAAAACCTACAATAGAGTGGGTTAGCTTGCGGCCTGATATTGATGTTTTTGACAGTGGTTTTGCAGCGTATAAAAAGTCCATTACCACAGATCTCCTCTGCCTTATTTGACTCATATTGTCTTTAATTTTTTTTTGATCATTGTTATGTTACCTGTATCTATGTTGTGCTTGTTTGAAAGAAGAAGTATGACAACCGTGACGATAAAGATTGATGATGAAACTCTAGAACAAGTAAATTAAATTATATATTATACTAAGGGCAGAGTTTTCACTGCGGATGGGAAGCATGATAGGGATATTGAAAGAAGAGTGAACGCGGGAAATAGTGTCAATGGTGCCCTGGGGTCACTGATCGCCAGTGGAAATGTCAGTAACAAAGCTCGACTCGCCATACACAATGCTATGCTGGTACCAACACTTATGTATGGAAGTGAGACGTGGATATGTCAGAATACGCATGAGAGTAGAGTTAATGCAGTAGAAATGAGGTCGTTGCGTCGGATATACGGCGTCACCTTGACGTTGTAATACGTAATAACGAAATACGGGTAGGTATGAAAGAAAGCATAGGGACAAAAATAAAGAAAGGAATGCTTCGATGGTTCGGGCATGTCGAAAGGATGAGTAACCACATATATAATGCGAAAGTTGTGGGTAAAAGATGCACTGGCAGACCAAGACTCACCTTCCACGATGAAATAAATAAAACAATAGCCGAAGGTGCAATAAAAAGCCATCGAAACAAAAGGGCATGGATGAAGAGGGTAATGAGTGTCGAAGAAGCGAAAGAGGTATGTCGAGATCGTGACAAGTGACGCTCAATTGTCTCTGCCTACCCCGCAAGGGATTTGGCGTGAAGATATGTATGTATGTATGTTGTGCATGTATATTTTATTAAAAACTGTATTTGTATTTATATAAGGAATTTGTTATTATTGAATTTTGTTTATGTTTGAATTTAATTAATAAACTGCCTTCGTGGTCTAGCGGTTAAGTCCATGGATTTAGACTCGGAGGTTCCGGGTTCGATTCCTGGTCGGGACACAAAAATATTTATTAATGTAAATAAATACATTTAATTAATATTTAATTTATTTGTGATATTTCTCGAGTTTGGTACGCTGCGCTGGAGACATCGACGAGCTTGCCACTTGTCATGATTGGCCTATAGTAAAGTTGGCTAAATGTGAATCCGCTTATTTATAAGCGTGGTTTCTGACTACTCTGAAAGGGAAACGGTCGTGATAATACTTTACTTTACTTTTTTTAATTTGTGTAATTTGTCTTCTAATTTGTATAATAATTATTATAATTTGCATGTTGTGTGTGCTGCTTGGATTCCAGTCTAGTCCATGTATAAATTAAACGAACTCAAATTTGCAACCGACTGGAATCTGTTTGCACACCTAATAATAAATAAATAAAAAGTAGGAGCCAAATTAGTCAAAGGTTAACCTAACCAAACAAACGAAACTATATTGCACACATTTTGAAATGCCAACTTGAGACAATCGTACTCTCTCGTACGTTCACGCACTGATTCCTTCAGCCTATCATACATTATTATTAAGCTTAAGACCTCTTTCCGGAGGTGTATCTATTGCATAATCAAACGTGTTATACTTTCACACATTTTCGCGTGTCTTTTTTTGCATAATTTTAATATCATTATGGTCGGCGGCCCCTAGAGCACAGAGTCCTAGATCTGCACTGCTTTACTCAATGGGGTGATTAACTAACTTTTTATCACGATACATGTCAGTTGTATAGCAAACTTGTATTTTTATTACGAAATTTAATATTTTCTGGATTTTATGCCGAAGTGTACAAATCAAGATTTCCAAGCTAAATCAAAGATATTGTGATTTTTTTCATTCGTTCTTGATTTTGATTCAACCTTTATTCTTTTTAAAGACGGTGTTCGCTTTTTTAATTCGTCTTTTAAGGTAGGTAAGGTTAATTTAAAATACATTTTTCTGTTATAAAAATAAATAAAAAACACAAAAACATTTATAATATGATGCGTCATAGGTGTAAACAAGGTACCATTGCCGCTAGCGACATCTACAAAAAGCTTTGCCTGATACACCCCATTGATGTTACTGTCATTTTAAAATAACAGACAACATATAAAAGTGCTATATATACATAGCTGTGTCCGCGTGGAATAGTGACTTTCGTCAGCGTTTTTATTTTTTAAGGCTAATTATTTTGCAAATAAAACACATATTAATTAGTATTTATAGCATAATTAAATAGGTATTAAATAGTATAGGTATTAGTTTTATTATTTATAATTTAATTTAATATATTTATTTAGTTACAGATTCAACAGCGCCTAAAGTTAAACCTAGCCTACAAAATTCTTAATTAAAGCCAATTAATGAATCAATAATAAAAAAAAAAAAAAAAAAAAGTATCATCACGACCGTTTCCCTTTCGGGGTAGTCAGAAACCACGCTTATAAATAAACGGATTCACATTTAGCCAACTTTACTATAGGCCAATCATGACAAGTGGCAAGCTCGTCGATGTCTCCAGCGTACCAAACTCGAGAAATATTACAAAAAAATATATATTAATTAAATGTATTTCTTTACATTAATAAGGTCGGGACCAGGAATCGAACCCGATACCTCCGAGTCTAAATCCACGGACATAACCGCTAGACCACGGAGGCAGTATTAATTCTGATTCGGTTTATTTCATCATTATCACAGTCCTAGACCTCCACTGTTGGAGTTGGGCCTTCCAGAAAATTCTGGAGATTTTGGCCTACACTCGTCACGGCCAGACGGGTTGGCGAGGTCCTGATGTCATTTTTTAATGACATAAGTTTGTATTAGTTATAGAATTTTATAAAACTTATACATTCCACAGTACGCCATTTAATATTAAAAATACGTATGGCACTCGGGGACTGCTGAATCAATAATAATAATAATATATAGTGAGTGTCTATATTTCTCATTAATAGGACTGGAATACTAACATTTTATGCGAAGGCACTCCTGATAGTATAGTGATAGTTCATCATCATCATCACGACCGTTTCTCTTTCGGGGTGGTCAGAAACCACGCTTATAAATAAGCGGGTTCACATTTAGCCAACTTTACTATAAGCCAATCATGACAAGTGTATTTATTTTTTAACCCGGTATCCTCGAGTCTAAATCCACGGATGCAGTGATAGTTCTAGGAGCTATCATGATTATACTAACCTTTTGATATAATTATGTCAGTGATCATATAAAAACTAATTCATTACCTATTAATTTATACTAACATAATTTGAACATTAATGGTCGTAACCTAAATGTTTCCGTAAAGTCGTAAAGCATTACAAGTTAATTACAAAACTAGATTATTTATATAGTTCGCGCAACATTACATATAATTTTACACACTTAATATAATATAATTGTGTTAGAAGTTCATAATGACATCAGATCGTTCTTAGAACCATTTGGTCAGTGCGCGGAGCGATGACAATAGAGTCTACGTCAAAGTCAAAGTTAAAATATCTTTATTCACGTAAACCTATTACAGACATTGTGACACGTCATTATTTAAATAATTTAGAATGATTCTACTCCTGTTAGTGGAAGACTAAGCAGCGAAGTGGTCCAAGGAGTAAGCTGTTAGCAGAAGACTAACAGCTTAGCAAATTCCAGCGACCTGTTAATGTTAAACTGACTGAGAAAGGAATCTGCGAGGAAAACTCAGCTATAACAGAACTACAAATGAAACAAATACGGAATTGCACAACAACAATAAATAAATATCTTTCAAATTCACCCATGAGATTATAATACCTGGTACAGTGGTACTCCACCAGGTATGTTAGAATTAGGACTTGCCTGTGTGCAACCCGAAAGCCGATAAAACGCAAAATAAACAATGTAAAAGAATTACAATATTAAATAAACTATATTACAACAAAATCTAAATTTAACCCAAAATAATAATAATAATAATACATATAAAATAAAAAAAATATTTATTTATTTATAACTTTATTGCACGAAGTACAAAGGCCGACTTAATGCCCGTAGACATTTTCTGATTAAATACTTACAAAAAAAATAGCTCCTCCAAATCGCTGTCTTGTGGCATGGTGCCCAATACACTAGCAGCATTTCCCCTTTAAATGGTGATACTTAATTTTTGGGAGAATAACTGCCAGCCCTATTGTCATTGAATTGTTTATTGTTTATTAATTATCCGTAGGAACCTTGTTTCTGGGAACACTTGGATTTGTCAAAGTTTACAATTTTGTCATATGCAATGTAATTAATACAATGACACAGAAAAATAGCCGGATACGAGAAAACAAGGAACAGTCTGCTACTATATAGTCGTATATTGGTTATCTAAACTAAGGTTGGATGCAGCTGTAAAGGGGCGTTATACTTATCAAAAACATTGTCTTATGTCAAAAAAAAATGTTTTTTTTTTTATAAATATTTCCAGACAGGTCTCACAGCGCCATCTAGTTTCCGTGGTAAGCTACGAGGCTTGTGTTACGGAAACTAGATGGTTGATAAACTACAGATTATACTTCTTTTTTTTTTGTAAATATATACATATTATACATATAAACACCCAGACCGAGACAAATTATACAATGTACAACTTGCCCCCGGTGGGAATCGAACCCACGACCTCCCGAGTTCACGGCAACGTTTGTTACCACTAGACCACGGAGGCGGTCAATTTTATATAGAATATGAATAAAAATATTTTAGACCGAGACCAGCTGTTCTGATGTTCAGCTGCTTTGGGCAGCACTAGACACAGGCTGATGATGTTGGTGAAACATCGATGTCTAGATCAAACCTCGTCATAGAAACGTTGGCAACCCTAGAGTTAGCAGAGAAATCAGCTGAGATACAGTGAAAGTACTTCAAGCCCAGCTTATCTGTTCAACCGTAAACTGTACGGCTGTACGTAACACGGCGTAATGTAGTCGAAAATAAGACGTGCAGTTATGTGTGATTGGGTCCACCATTTGTTTGGTATTATTCGGGATAGTCCCAAAAACAAAACAATACAACTGAGCGATACAAAACAATTCTTCTTCTTAGACGCTACACTCTTGGCGGAGTGGTCGTGGTCGATATTTGAGTGCTAGTGGCACGCTTAACAAGCCGTCGCCTTCAAGTGGACTTAACCGCTAGACCACGGAGGCAGCAATGTTATTGTAGTTTTATTTTTATTTTTATAACAGAAAAAAATAATTTAACTTAACGTTACCTACCTTAAAAGACGGAAGGAAGCGATTATTCATCATTCATTCATTCATTACAGCCCCTAGAACACTGCGTCCTAGAGCTCCATTGTTGGAGATGGGCCTTCCAGAACATACTCGTATATCTGGAGAATTTGGCCTACACTCGCCACGCTGGCCAGACGGCTTGGCGAGGATATCATGTCATTTTTTAATGACAATTTATTAACGATTCCACAAGTTGATATTAGTGGAACCGGGACCGACGGCTTAACGTGCTCTCCGAGGCACGGGAACGGTGGTGTTGTAAATCTATGACAAATGTACGTAAGAAAAGTGTATTTCTCATTGGTACATGCCGGGGGGGTTTGAACCGACCTTTGTAGGATTTAAGGAACGCGTTCTTACAACCGAGCCACCACCGCGCCTAAAGCGGAAGCGATCATCGTCTCTAAAAAGAAAAAAGATTTAATTAATAGAACGGCAATTTTGAGATCACCATATCTTTGATTTCGCTTGGAAATCTCAATTTCTACACTAAAAAGCTGCTGACCTCGGCATAATATCCAGAAAATAATAAATTTCGTAATAAAAATACAAGTTTTCTATGCAACTGACAGTTATATTAGGTACCATCTATCATGATAAAAAGTTAGTGATACACCCCATTCTAGTACTATCTGCAAAAACATGTAAAATGTGTTTCTTTTATTTCTTCTCTGTTTAAGTGTGCTGTCCTAGAGTCTAGCTACGTTGTATATACTTTATTACATTAGTATAATATAGTAAGTATATTATTATGTATGTATGTGTATGTATATATGTATATGTATGTGGTTAGTTATGAAATAATATTTTTCATTTTCACATTTCAGCACCTACATTCCAGTAAATTGTTAAAAGTTGTCCCAATAGTTGTGTACATACTTCGAAAAACAATTGGTTTGGTAGTATGTCATTCTTATGATTATGTCCCGTATTTCTTACAATAAATCACGGTTAACACAGTACAAAAAAAACTATTAATCGTTACATAAAAAAGTTTATTATTACAGATCTCTGAGTACTTCCGTTCGATGATTAACGATCCGACACTTATTGTATTCAAGTTAAATAACAAACAGAGAAAGTATTGAACATTACCTAATAATATCCTCTTCGCTGACCCACACTGATATAGACACACACACACATGCACACAAACATAATACAATTAGGTATACACTCATACCTACACTCACGCACACAAAATTTTTTGAAGGTATTTTGTTTATGATGTTGCGCGATGAATGCTAGCAACTGGAATCATTATTATTATTATTATAAGGTACACACAACAGAAATGAGTACAAAACATTATAAAATTTCAAATCTTTACAATGCAGTTCCAGTACTAGCTCCAAAAACATGTGCACACAGCATGCAATTATGAAACATTTACATATATTGAAAAATAAAAATAACAATACACTATTTTTTTTTTTTTAAATCATTTTACCTTATTTCCTTCGAATAAAACATCGTTTTTTAATCAAAAAAAAAAAAAAAACAATACTCTACCCACAGTGATTAGTTCATAAATATTAATTTAGTTTGCTCGCCGTCCACACCAAATTACTCCTTGCCAAAGGCCAGAAATAATCCACTATAGAGAGCGAATACTCTATTTAGGATTTTTTTTATTTTTTTTTATTTTTAATATCTTGCACAAGTTCATTTTTATAAATACTGACGAATTGAAATTTATCAGGAGGTCTTCCTGATTACCGACATCAGTCCCTAACACTACACACTGTTACAGTACACACAGTACACACACACTGCCGGCTTGACTAGTCATGACGGCAATTCGAGCCTGATCTGGAAACGTGTGTATACACTTTAAAGGGTTTACCGGTACGAACGGTAGACACTTCTCCGCCCCAGCAGACTGGGCAGATTACCACCATCAGTCCGCCTACCCCTCTTTGTTGTTCTCGTTGAAAGTACGAGCATGTGCCATTTGCAATTATGTCAAATGCCAATTTTTACTTCTTAAAATATCTTTATTTACGTTAACCTATTACAGGTATTTATGAAACGTCATTAATTTAATTATTTTGAATAATTCTGCTCCTGCTAGTGGAAGACTAAGCAGCAAAGTGGTCAAATAAGTAAGCTGTTAGCAGAAGACCAGCCGCTTAGCAGAACTAATAATGTAATCTTGCCTTGGTGACTTTTATATAAAAATAACACACCGCGAGAATCAAGACTTACTGTTGTTGTTATTAGGGAAAACATGGACTCATATCATATTAAACCCTTGAGAAGTAACTCACGCCAAAAGGAGTCTATTGCTGTACCTAAACATAGATTGACTAAGTTTACAAAAAGCTTTGTATGTAACTGCGTCAAACTGTACAACAATCTATCGAAGGAAATAAAAACTCTTGAGGATAAGGACTTTAAGAAAAAGCTTAAGTAAGCTTTAATAGAAAAAGCTTACTATAACCTTGATAAAGCACTACAAGATATTAATATAGCATAAGACCATTGACATTTGTTTCTTTATTTATTTATATTGCACTATGCATCTGACGTAATTATATAATTAATTTTTAAGTAAAGGTAACACTGACAAGGCCCTTTTACAGCCGCAAAAAATTGTCATTATCTCTAGAATTATATAATTATTTAATTTAATGTTTACAATTTATGACAAAGCCTTTTTACAGCCGCAGCTATTTTAACTAGTCTTATTTAAGTTAATTTTAGGTATCTATACTAATAAAGTTTGACAAGGCCCCTTTACAGCCGCATTTAAGTGTCTTCATCTTAAGGTTCCTACTGCCAGTTCTGTTCTTTGCTCAAATATAACACTTTCCCGGCACGATAGATATAAGAGAATGTAGTCAGTAAATTATATAACATAACACTCGTACCTAATCAAATTATGTACTTAATCATAGACCTAACCAAATTCCGGTGGGAATGTACGGTGACAAAATAAAGAATAAAGAATGGTAAAATTTATGTTAGGTATATGGAATTAGTTAATTTAAGTATAAATAATCATATGCAATACATTATCAGAGAGTTGAAAGCATTCAGAGATCTTTTACTAGGTATTTACCATACAAAGCCCCAGCAATTTCACATCGATGTCCGTACAACCAACGTTTAGATTTCTTCAAAATGACTGCTCTCAAATCACGTAGATCCATACTCGTACATGACCTTTTACTATTACATAAAATTGTCAATGGCCAGACTGGGTGTATCGAACTCTTGCAACACATTTCCCTGACAGTACCCTATAATATTCCTGTGCTGTCCACCCTCAAGAACTAATGTAGGTTCACATTCGTAACATCCAGAATGTGCAACACCTACAGTAGTCTCTGCAGTGCCAATAATGATATAGACATATTTCATGACCGTTACAATGTATTCAGAAAAAAATGTTCTCGAACATTTCAAACCATCAATATTTGAGTAGCTTACAATTTATTTAACAAGTGTTTTGTTTTCGTCATTTTTAAGGTACCAAATTTGTGCAATTTTTATGTTTCCTAATTAGTTCTATTAAAAAAGAGAATGTATAATTTTATTTTAGAAGTCATATTTTTATTTTGTAAATTTGATAGTTTTTGTTAATTTTTTTTTGTTTTAACAGTAGTAAGTTTTTAATTATTTTAACAGTAATAAGTTTTTAACTTCTTCTTCTTTTTATATTGGTGAATGCTGTGACACCTAATTGGTACATATATTAGATAAGTTATAATTATACTATGTTGTGTGTGATAATATATGTACTAAATAAATAAATAAAGAAATAATCTAACAATACAACACTGCATCTCCTAAGAATTTGAATAACCTATAAATTTAAAAACACATTGCATGCGACCTGAATCCGAAACTGTATGACCGAAACCTGAAACTGTACGACCAAAACCCGAAACAGCCCAAAAATAAGTTTAATTTTCAGAATCAATTATGTCTTACTTATTAAATGCTATGTTTTGTAAGTAACACTACACTGCTTCTCCTAATAATGTGAATAACACACGTCATCTGATCCAGCTGATCGGTTCATTTCCACACGAAAACTTTGAATACAACACACCAACCACTACAACGACCCAGTTATAATCTACACTAATCAGACCCCGAAACTGTTCGACCGGAATCCGAAACTGTACGACCGAAATCTTAAACTCTCCGACTAAAAACCTTAACAGCCCTAGTGTATAATTAGTTTAATTCTAAGAATAATGGGGTGTACCACTAACTTTTTATCACGATAGTTGGCGCATGATAGATGGTACCTAATATACAACTGTCAGTTGCATAGAAAACTTGTATTTTTTTTTCGAAATTTATTATTTTCTGGATATTATGCCGAAGTGAGCAGCTTTTAAATCAAAGATATGGTGATTTCGAAATTGCCGTTCTATTAATAAAACCTTTTTTCTTTTTAAAGACGGTGTGCGCTTTCTTAATTCGTCTTTTAAGATATGTAACGTTAATTTTAAATACATTTTTGTGTTATAAAAATAAAAAATTACAAAAACATTAAAAAATATGCGATATAGGTGTAAAACAAGGTACCATTGCCGCTAGCGACATCTACAAAAAGCTTTGCCTGATACACCCCATTGTATCTTACACATTATAAATGTTAAGTTTATTATATCCTAGTCTGAAATTATAATTTAACATCGTAACTAACACTAGACTGCATCCCCTGGCAATGTAAATAAGTCATAAATTTATTCACAGGTGATAATAATAATAATATAATTCTTTATTGCACACAAAATATAACATATAAAATAATGTACATAGGCGAGCATAATACCGTATGGTATTCTCTACCAGCTAACCTTTGGGAGAGTGAGAAATTATTATAATGGGTGCAGAGTACGAAATAAGAATAATAATAATAGTTAAAATCAATCATAAATATACCATAGTAAGTATAAATAACATACCAATATATAAATATGTCATACGATATAATAAATACTTAAATTAAATAAATACTAATATAATAATTATCTATGTCAAGATGTGGAAATTAGATGTCATTTTGTTTTTTGAGAAAGTATGTAATTAATAAATGTGATCTGATCGAGTAGCTAAACTAAAAACAAAATAACCCAACATACTAACCTAACCCCGAAACTTTGCGACCGAAACCCGAAACGTACGTCCGAAACCCGAAACAGCCCAGAGTATAAAAAGTTTAATTTTAGGATTTAATTATATCTTGCTTATTAAGTGTTATGTTTGTTTTATTCTAGTCTATAATTATAGTTAATTTAACAATGTAACTAACACTACACTGCATTTCCTAACAATGTGAATAACCAATAAATTTAAACACAGGTGATCTGATCGAGCTTATCGGTTCATTTCCACACGAAAACTTCGAATACCAGACAAACACAAACCACTACGACGACCCAGTCATAATCTACACTGATCAGAACCAACACACTCCAACATACCATCTCAAACCTGAAACTGCACGACCGAAACCCGAAACTGTACGACCGAAACCCGAAACTGTACGTCCGAAACCTGAATCTGTAAGACCGAAACCTGATTATTGGGGGTCAAAGCCTGATTATAATCAGAACCCGTTCTTCCACGTGAAGCCTTATGATACAACACAAAAGCCTGATGATTATTACACGCCCAATCATTTTCTTAATGGGCAGAACAACTCTGATGACGATGATTACATACCTATAGCTCAACCGCTAAGACCTATAGCTCCGGGTAAGCCATTTATTTTGGCTTTTTGTGTATATTTGTTTGGCTATGAATTTACCGAAGGTTTTAAAAAATAGTAACATGTCGCAGTTATTCTACGGCCGTAATTTTAAGCGTAATTATTATATTGTTATAATGTAATAGCATTACTTATAAAATATAAAATAAAATTAACCGTCTGCGTGTTGTCGCAAGAATCGTGGCAAGATTCTGGCTGCATTTCCCCGCTGAATTGCAATACTGATTCTTTGAGTGAAAAAAGAGCCAGCCCTCTTGCGTCAACCAGTGTTTCTATCGGCATAAAGTAAAGAAGATAACGCAATGTAAAGAGTAATGCCCTCTCGCTCGCACAATGATGAAAAAACTAGTCTTATTAACTTTATAAAAAAAAAATACGGACATTATATATATTTTTGAATTTTATTGTTTTTCGAAATATAACACTAGGGGTGTGTCTTTTATTTTTATCAAAAATAAAACCCGGTAAATTCAAAAGCCATAGGCATGTCTGAATATAATTGTCACAGCTTGAAATTGCACCGCGTATGATAATCATCGGCACCTTATTGTTTGTATAGCACGCTTTATAATAATCACACTAATTTGTCACACACACGTTCTTTTTCTTAGTAGTTAGACTCTTGGCAGAGTGGTCGTGAGCACTCTTAAGCCGTCGCCACTTCTTTCGAACTGCAGCCTTCCTGGCGCACTCATAAAGGGGTGATCCATTACAGGCCACCACGCATTCTCTTGCCATCGACTTTTCCCTGACTACTAGGCTGGCTCTCAATGGATGTATCTCCACGCCGCGACATGTGTCCGAAGAAAGTGAGAATGCGTGATTGAGGAAAGGTACTACAGACACACACATAAGCTGTTAAAAAGGTGGAGAACAGTTACCCTACTGTTACTTAAGCGTACACGTTACATGTTAACTATATATATATATATATATCACACTATTAAAGTAGATATTTGCACGAACGCTGTCAAGGTCGAGTGCTTATAGAGTTGAGAATTGAATTATGTTTTTGTAATTATGACGCAACGTTTTTGTAATTACGTCAGAGGTAAATAATGAAATTCACTAATTACGTATCCGACTAAGTAACGGAATAGAGATAATGCGTTATATGTTGGCTGAGGCAAATTTAATTTGTTTTTTTTTAATGATCTGGGAATATAGCTGTAAGGTTTATCATAAAATAAAAAAATTATGTATGAGTTTAATTTTGAAGGTCAACCTTCAGCCAGTACAATCGACGCCATTTTTAACTTTAATCGTTTCACAGAGATTTTGTTTAGGTACAACCACAGCTAAAAGCGTGTTCCCACCAGGTTGTGACTACAGATTATCGTGTCGTGGCTTACTGTTCTATTATCCTGATTTCTTTTTTTTTATTTTGGGCTAAATATTATCGTGTCGTACTAAATGTAACCAGTTTATACAAGACGCGGCACGATTATTTATCGTCACGACCTGAGTATGCGCTCTAAGGGGTGTCATGGCGTTGTAGGCATTAGCGTTTGGCGTTGTTGGCTTAACTAAATAAATAAAATAATGGACTGTAAATAAATAATAGAAAAAACTAAACACTAAAAAGACCTCTCCGTCTGCCAGCACCGTCGTATTCAAATTGTCTTTTAGTGTTTGGTTTTTATTATGTAATTTAATTACAGGATAATTATTTTATTATTTAGTTAAGCCAGCAGCTATAGTTACTTAGTCGCAAACATAGTGGATTTCGTTACGTCAGAGCTTGCGTTATAATTACAAAATATTATTTAATTCACAACTCTGCAAGCGCTCGACCTTGACAGCGGCCGTGCAAATATCAATTTTAATAGCGCGATATATATATATATATAGTTTCCGTAATATATATACGGATTCCATTATATACCGCCGTAATAGTTGACCGCCTCCGTGGTCTAGTGGTAACAAACGTTGCCGTGAACTCGAGAGGTCGTGGGTTCGATTCCCACCGGGGGCAAGTTGTACATTGTATAATTTGTCTCGGTCTGGGTGTTTATATGTATAATATGTATATATTTACAAAAAATAATAATATAATATGTAGTTTATCAACCATCTAGTTTCCGTAACACAAGCCTCGTTGCTTACCACGGAAACTAGATGGCGCTGTGTGACCTGTCTGGAAATATGTATTTATTTATTATATCGTTTGCGCTTAAGTAACAGAATAGGGCTACAGTTCTCAGATTTTGGTCCTTCGAACCGGATCTATAAAATCAGAAAATAAACTAGGAAATAAATAAGGAGCCGTTGAGAAAGCGTAATACGGGAGTGTTTTGTATTGAATGTCCGGCTTAATAATCATTTATAAGCTTATACGATATGTGAGATTCGAACGAAATATAAACTCATTTATAAGTTATAATGCCTGAAAAATCTATATAAGCAAATATAAATTGCACATCTAATCATATTGTTTAGAAAATATCAGGCGTTGAATGTTTGTTTATGGTTCAATAACTGCTTCTTAAAAGTTTAATTTGAAATAATTTTAATTTAATTAATGTTTTTTTTTATATGTAATCATATCACATGCTTTGCTAATTCTAGCACACAAATATTTATTTACTCACATGACTTTGTCGAGTTTAGTGTCTAGGTAGTCTTTTGTCGAATAAAAACATTTATTAACTAGCAGTTTGACTCTTAATTTAAACAGTTTTAGTGGTAACTCCCTTATTCTTTCTCTGGAAGCTTATTAAATATATTTGTTGCCATTGCATAACAATTTCGGCTATATTGGGTACTTAGCGCTGAAATAATTATTCAACCAGGATATCGTTAACACTACGATGTACATGCTATCTATACAATATAGCAAAAACATTTTGGTGACTCCATAATGAAACTGGCATTGTCCTTTCAGTATGTACATAGTTTTGCGGCTTAATTTCTAGACTTAGGGCATTGATAGTACCTACTTTGTATAGCACTGTAACGTTTTCTGCACTGTAACGCACCAAAATACACTGTCATAGTACCGTAGCCACTATCCCTACGCGTACATATAAATTTGGAGACTCTTACATTTGTCGCACGCTAAGGATTTGGAATGCTCTTTCAGCCAGTGTGTTTCCCAAGTCTTCTAATTTGCGAGACCTTCAAGCTAAGACATACGATAGAGACTGATGTCAGTCGGCAGTAGCTGGCATGCTCCCATTGCTTATATATAATATAAAAACATAATCGACTGATCGTATCTAAATTCCGCACACAATAACACCAACTTTTATAATATTTCAGGTTGCGGAGAGCACTTCACGCGATCAAATCGTATTGTTGGAGGTCACTCGACCGGATTCGGTTCCCATCCGTGGCAGGCAGCACTCATTAAGTCTGGGTTTTTGAGCAAAAAGCTCGCGTGTGGAGGTGCCCTTATTTCTGACCGATGGGTCATCACTGCTGCTCATTGCGTTGCAACGTAAGTATTATTACAGAGTTCTAGATTTAGAGTTTTAAAGGGCCAGAATTTGGAGAATTTGGCCAACATAAGTATCATCATCACGACCATTTCCCCTTTAGGGTGGTCAGAAACCATTTAAATAAACAAACGCTTATAAATAAGCGGATTACATTTAGCCAACTTTACCATAGTCCAATCATGACAAGTGGCAAGCTCGTCGATGTCTCCAGCTGGTACGCCGTCGAGAAATAAAACAAATAAATTAAGTGTATTTATTTACATTAATAAATATTTTTGTGTCCCGACCAGGAATCGAATCCCGTACCTCCGAGTCTAAATCCACGGATTTAACCGCTAGACCACGGCAGTTATTTGGCCACCATAGTGTGGGAATATGGATTAAACTGAGTATTTTTATTGTCCTCTGGCCACTCATTTATTCAATCCTTTGAGATCTGACGTCCACAATTGAGGACACAAAATATTAAAAAACCATTATAAAGTACATTCTATTATAAGAAGGTAGGTATACCGAACGCACTGAAGAATTGTTGGCACTTGAGTTTTTTATTATTTATTTATTATTTAACTGCATTATAATTCGTGTATATTTTGTAACTTATTTATTCATTTTAATGATATAATCTATGGCATATACACTTCCTTAGCATAGAAAAAAAAATTTATAAGTCACTAGCTTAACTTTTAACTGACTTTAATCCATTGTAGGTAGTTATTATTAACATTAAGGTATTTATGTATTATTATATAATTTTATTGTATTATATTTATGTAGTATTAGTATGTATGTGTATATACATGCCTGTACAGTACAAAATGCCTGTGCTCGCTTCTGCTATACCATCCCCAAATTTGCACATGTCTCTCCATTCTTGAGTCAAAGAAACGTTTTAAAAATGGATGCCAGAAGAGAACTTCACTACACATGCTTTGTGCATAAAATTATACAAACACAAAAACCCATATACCTATATAGGAAGCTTTTTTGGTGGAACGATAAGCCCTATCGCGACACTAGATCTCAGGCGCACCACGACCTAATAGTCCCACAACATAAGTCGGCGGGCTTCAGAGGAGCTTTCAAATATAAGGCAGCTAAAGTGTGGAACAATATACCACCACCTGATAAAAATAAATCTACCCAAACAGTTAAAAGCTTACTAAGGAAAATACTTTTAGAAGAGCAAAAAGAGAAGTGTGGATAGTTTTTTTTTTTTTTTTTTTTCTATTTTCTATTATTTTACTTTAATATAATGTTGTTTTATTTATTTATTAATATGTTTATTATTAATGTTAATTTAAACATTTATTAGTTTTTATTTATTTGTTTTTTTTTTTTTTTTTGGATTTTATTTTATATTATTTAGGTTAATTATTAGCCCTAGAAGAAAATACATAATTAAAGGGTCTGTAACAATTATAATATTTTTAACGAAGCGAACCTCATTCATCTACTCTGCCATGCACTGCAATGTTTACCTAGCTTTTGTTTTGTATAATTTTGTTAGTTTTTTATTAAGTTTTTCATTTGTATATATAAACCATGTCATTTTAAAATTATAATCACTACGTGAGTACAGGAACAGGTTGAAAAACAGCGTCATGCAGGTGTACTTGTACAAATGCACGACAACAGCTGACACCTGATTCCTTTTGTCACATTTGTTTAAGATAATAAGACTGTGTAATGTTTTTATGTGACAATAAATGATTTTTTATTTATTTATTTATTTATTTATATATTATATATATGTATATTATAGTTGTCTAAGTATGTTAATTTTTAATATTATTTATGTTTCATTTTAATATTTTATTTCTCTATTTGCACCGTACTCTTAAATGTCCCAATGTCCCAAAGGTTAACGGGAAGAGAATGTCTTGCGGCATTACGTTCGCCTTTTGTATAGATTTACAATAAAGTTTTTAAATAAATAAATAAATAAAAACCAGCTTATACGTTGCCCATATTGTCGTGATGTAGTGGGTCTACGCCTCCGTGGTCTAGTGGTAACAAACGTTGCCGTGAACTCGGGAGGTCGTGGGTTCGATTCCCACCGGGGGCAAGTTGTACATTGTATAATTTGTCTCGGTCTGGATGTTTATATGTATAATATGTATACCATATATTTACAACAAAAAAAAGTATAATATGTAGTTTATCAACCATCTAGTTTCCGTAACACAAGCCTCGTAGCTTACCACGGAAACTAGATGGCGCTGTGTGACCTGTCTGGAAATATTTATTTATTTTATTTGATGATGGAAGTCCTCAATTGTACACATAATGAAAAACCTCAATATTTTAATAATCCTTTATATACAAATGTGTATACATATTATATAATAACAATATTTATTTATTTTAGTGGTGCAACAAACAAATTACAATTATTTACATTTTATATGAATGAATTAAAGAACCAGAGTGTAATTCTTGAGTAGTTTACAAAAATATATAGGTACGCGAGCAAGCTACATTAGTACTATTATAAAAAATAAAAAAATAAAAACTATCCTAGAGCTGGTTTCTGAAAGGCTCATTATCTATGGATTATGTCGGAAGCGAAAAAAAAATATATTTATTCATATTAAGGACTAAAAAGTATAAATAATTAAACCTACTTAAAAGTAAAAATTAAAATAAATATAAACTAAACCTAATAAAAAATAAACTATAAGTAAAAAATGTCCTCTAGAGACGACCCTTCAGTGATAGTCCCAAGAAGACTGGCAACAATATTTGGCTGTCAGAGAATGTCTAACGGCATTAAGTCCGCCTTTAGGCAAAGAGAGAATAATTTAAAAAAAAAAAAAAAAAAAAAATTCCTCTCTGTATAGCTAAGCTAATACGTTGGCAGAAATAACTGCCAGCTTTCCGTTTTTGGTAGTGTTTAACGAATGCCCATAAGACACGTCATTGTCTAAAATAACCAAATTAACAAGAAAACTATCAAACACGTGGCGTACCATATCAAATGATGTACTGCTCGATATAGAATAGACCTGAATCTTTTTTCATTATTTTAAATGTGGCTATAACAAAAATCATGCCATCTCTTTCTAGCACCCCAAATTCCCAACTCCGAGTCCGTCTGGGAGAATGGGACGTCCGAGATGCCGGCGAGAGATATTCCCATGAAGAATATGCCGTACAAAGAAAAGAAGTTCATCCGTCATACGAACCTGCGGACTTCAGAAATGATGTGGCCTTAGTTCAGCTTGATAGAGGCGTTGTTTTTAAACAGCACATATTGCCGGTAAGTCTAGTTTTTTCTACTGTAGCGATAGCTACGCAAACGAAAATAAAACTTCAAAATTCAAAATTATGACGGGTGTCAAATTGGTTTTGACAATTAATGATATTAGGATTCTTTGTTAAAGTTATGTTATTATTTTATTAAAAAACATTTATTTACAAATATCCGCAGTATTATTTATTTAAAAGCTAAGACGCTTTATTGGTGACCCCGAAACATGAATAATGAAAACAATATTCCGTTACAATCGGAAGAAAATTTAAACAAAATGTCAATAAAACTTCCAGTATTTAAAATAATAACATAACTTTAACAAAGAATCCTAATATCATTAATTGTCAAAACCAATTTGACCCCCGTCATAATTTTGAATTTTGAAGTTTTATTTTCTTTTGCGTAGCTATCGCTACACTACTACTATAAAGTATCATCATGACCGTATCCCTTGCGGGGTGGGGAAAAAACACGTTTTTAGTTCACATTTAGCCAACTTTACTATAGAACAATCATGTCAATTGGCAAGTTCGTCGATGTCTCCAGCGTACTAAACTCGAGAACAATAACAAATAAATTAAATTAATTATTGTGTCCAGACTGGATATCGAACCCGGTATCTCTGCGTCTAAATTCACGGAGTTAACCGCTACACCACGGAGACAGTTGGTAATACCTACGCGTACATACAAATTTGGAGACTCTTACATCTGTCGCACGCTGAAGATGTGGAATGCTCTCCCAGCCAGTGTGTTTCCCCATTCCTTATAACCTGGAGTCCTTCAAACGAAGTGTGAAAAAGCACCTTTATAGGCCGGCATAGTGGTAGGGACTGACGTCGGTCGTCTGAGGCTGGCGTCAGTTGCTCCCATTTTTGGACCGCGCGTACCGCTTACCATCAGGTAGGCACAGTGTAGTATTAAAAAAAAATGTGTAAAATATCTTCAAACGGCAAAATAAAGGAAAGAGCTCGCAAGTACAATCGACGCCATTTTTAACTTTAATCGTAACAATTGCAGAGATTTGATTTTGGTGCAACCCAGCCTAAGTCAGTGGATTTTGGTACCAGGTTTGATTCCTGGTTGTGATTTAATTTATTTAATTCCTTTTTTTTATATATGTATATACTAACACGACATGTGACCTTGCTCCCACTTGATGGTAAGTGGCACGCGAGGCCGATGAATGCAACTGGAATCAGACACTCATGACTGCCATCAGTGACGGCATGACGGCAATTCGAGCCGGATCCCAAAACGTGTGGATGCACTTTACTGGGTTTATCGGCACGAACGGTGGATACTATTCCACTGGGCAAATTTTGATACGCTAGTGCACTTGTCATGATTGGCCTATAGTACTGTTGCTGGGCCTATAGTTGGCTACTGCAGATCTATCTGTTTTGCATAATTAATAGGTGGTAGGCAGACTGATGGTGGTAATTTGCCCAGTCTGCCGGGGCGGGGAAGTATCCACCGTTCGTGCCGATAGACCCAGTAAAGTGTATCCACACGTTTCGGGATCAGGCTCGAATTGCCGTCATAGTGTTAGGGACTGATGTCAGTCATAAGTCTCTGATTCTAGTTGCTAACATTCATGGACCTCGCACACCACTTACCATCAGGTGGGCGCAAGGTCACATGTCGTGTTAGTATTTAAAAAAAAAAAAAAAAAAAACTAAGTTTTATTGATATTTTCAGGTTTGTCTACCTCAAAAGCAGATGAAATTGGTCGGACGAATGGCGACAGTCGCCGGATGGGGTCGGACACGACATGGTCAAAGTACTGTACCTTCAGTTCTTCAGGTAAAACCAATATGTCAGGTGGCGTAATAGTACATTACTGCCGCGGTCTATAATGACTACTTTGCTGGTCGCGCTGATGATGGCCGACAGCGCAGCTCCAGGCCGACACAGCGCGGTCAGCGAGGGCTGCAATGATGGTCAAGCTGGAAGGCCTAGAGCGTAGCTAGGCTAGCTCGAGGCAATCATAGCGTGACCAGCGAAGCAGTCATAGTGGGCCAAAGCTTGTATAGTGCTTTACTCAAAAATGCAAGTGTCAAAATAATGACCACATTACATGCATTTTTAAGTAAATAAGGATTAATGCATAATTCCGTCATAGCTCACGTAATAGCGTCATTACTTTCCACACAAACTAATTCATGGAAAAATAAACTGCACACAGCTTCTACAAGACACAGTAGAACAAATAAAACTCAGTGTACCAACAAGATACCCCAGACACAAGATTCAAAACATGTCTAACATACCCTATCACAGAACTAACCTAGGTATACATCATCCTCTTTCCAGAATACAATAAAAATACAATGCTCATGCTGCATAATTTCCAGATGTTGACATCTTCGGAGACTCCCAAAGAGTATTTAAACATAAACTGCTAAAACAACTTGCCCACAATTTATAAATCAATTTTATGTGTTTTTTTATTTATTTAAAAAAAAAAAAAAAACTTTATTACTTGAATATTATATTTTCGTTATCTTTTTATGTCTAAAAGGAATATATATTTAATTGAAGTAGATACAATAATGTTAAAATAAAATAGATTAAAAAACTAATTATAAATAAAACTAAACTAAAAATACCTGTGAAATTAAAACTATTCTACAAAATAAACTAAGGGCTTACCACCAGGGAGGGTACCTAAAACGCTCGCCGCATTTCCTCGTTGAATTATAATTGAAATATTCTGTTTTAGGTAGTTATGGCATTCGCCACACTCTTGAAAAATTCGTTTACCCAGCTCTTTTATGAATTTGTGGGTATCAAAAGAATATACCCCCATTGTATACGTGTATACCCCAAATGCCACAAAGTTATAATTTTGGTTATAAACTGTGTGGCTTGCCACGACCACATTCGCGTCCACAGTGTCTGCCTGATGATGATGGATTAGACCAAAGTTGAAGCAAGAGATTGTGGTTGAAAATTATTTTTTATTTTAGGAGGTCGATGTAGAAGTAATACCCAATGAGAGATGTCAGCGCTGGTTCCGCGCAGCTGGCAGGAGGGAAACTATTCATGATGTGTTCCTATGTGCGGGGTATAAAGAGGTAAGAATACCATATAGGTAAAGATTGATGCACCCATCTGATGGTAAGTGGCGAGCAAGGTCCATGGACGTTAGCAACTGGAATCAGACATGACTGACATCAGTCCCTAACACTATGCCGTCTTGACTAGATGCCTTATTACACTTAGCTTGAAGGACTCCAGGTTTTTTTTATATACTAGCACGACATGTGACCTTGCGCCCACCTGATGGTAAGCGGGGAGCGAGATCCATGAATATTAGCAACTGACATCAGTCTCTAACACTATGCCGGCTTGACTGGACATGACGGCAACTCGAGCCTGATCCCGAAATGTGCTGATACACTTTACTGCGTTTATCGGCACGAACGGTGGATACTTCCCCGCCCCGGTAGACTGGACAAATTACCACTATCAGTCTGCCTACCACCTATTAAAAAAAAGTTATAGGAAAGTCGAAACGCAGAGGCTGAAATTCCAAATTTTATACGTACCTGTGCGTGTGGTTCGGTTGCGGAATGGAGAGAAAGGAATTAGGTTATAGAGCTCTTCAGAGCACTCACCATAGTATAGCCGGTAGAACACGCTTAGAGAAGCTACATCTCGGCGAAGCTGCAGGGATTTGAGAGTTCCAGATATAGTGGTATCGTCCACAATTCGAACAGCTCGCCTCTGTAGGACATTGAGAGCATCTGTGAGGTACTTGGCTGAACCATCCCAAAGTTGAGAACAGTATTCTACGCATGATCTGATCTGTGCAGCAACAGTTTGATTGAAGGCGGGAATAACCGCTTCACCTTATTCCATTTCCGAGCTTTTTTGACTCTGTTTTGGAGATGAACATTCCCTTTCCATAATTCAAGTTTTGTTTAAAATTTATTGGTACTAGTTGTTGCCACAAGTTTGTGGAAAATCTACCACAAAAACAAGCTCCTACTAGATTAGCATTTAAAAGAATGGTTATATTATTCTTATTTCTTATCTCAACCATTTTTACTAGTTAATAGATACATATATATATATATTACTATTCTATCTAGTAACATTTTTAAATATCTTTTTTTAAATTTATTTTTTTTTATATCTCACCAAATGATTGAGATTTGTTGGCGAGAAAGATCGCTCGCTACTAGCAATTTATGTTTTTTAGTCTTTCAGATAGGTTACTATTACAATTTTATTTATGTATTGTATTACATGAAAAACTATCTTAAGAATTTTTTTAACAACAGGCGTAGGTTTCTCTGGCAACACTGGCAGCTCATTCCAGATTTTAGGATATTGTGATGTTCTCTCTCCATAGTAGTTAACAGCTGCGGGTTGCAACAATCCACCCCAAGCTACAGATATAGTGTTATGATTACTTCGGGCTTTATGCTTAGAAAGCCTTTATATATAATGATGTATGTATAATTATTGTTTATGTATTATTATTTAGTGTATACATTAAATATTAAAATTAAATAGATTAAAAAACTAATTATAAATAAAACTAAACTAAAAATACCTGTGAAATTAAAACTACTCTACAAAATAAACTAAGGGGTTATCACCAGGGAGGGTACCTAAAACTCTCGCCGCATTTTCTCGTTTAATTATTAATTATTTAATTATTTTTTTGATTGACACTCAGCCAAGCGTCTGGCCAAGGAGTTGTCCAAACGGCTAACCGAAAAGTCTGGAGACAGGAAGGCTGGCAATTATTTCTGCCGACGTATTAGCTTAGCTATACAGAGAGGAAATGTTGCCAGTCTTCTGGGGACTATCACTGAAGGGTCGTCTCTAGAGGACATTTTTTACTTATAGTTAATTTTTTATTAGGTTTAGTTTATATTTATTTTAATTTTTACTTTTAAGTAGTTTTAATTTATATTGTAATTATTTTATACTGTCTTAAATGTTATGTATAAAAATTGCATACTTATAGTGTAATTATTTTTTAGTGTATTATATTTTTATATGTCCAGACCTACTCTTTAGTTAAGTGTTTAAAGTGGTCCCAATGGTTGGCTATGATAGAATATCTTGAGGAATTAAAGTCCGCATATGTATTTATACATTGAAGTGTTAAATAAATAAAAAAATACCTTTGTTTTTCTCTCCAGGGTGGTCGCGACTCGTGTCAGGGTGACTCTGGTGGGCCCCTCACCTTGAAGGTGGAAGGTCGCAGCACTCTCATTGGTCTGGTCTCTTGGGGTATCGGCTGTGGCAGGGAGCATCTCCCCGGCGTCTATACTAACATACAAAAGTTCGTGCCCTGGGTCGACAAACTGGTCAACCCCTGAAGACATATCAAAACCACTGTCTATTGTAATTCTTCTGTAACGTTTTATACAAATAAAAATATAACTTATTTGACACGACAATCAGGTCAACCACTAAAGACACATCAACAAAAATCACTATCTATCGTCACTCTACTGGTCAATCCTTAGAATAATGACAATTCCAACCCCTGAGGACACATCTACAAAAAAGTTTATTCTTGTATTTTTTTATAACAATGGGTTGATAAACTGGCCAAAAATTACACTGTCATTGAAAACAGTTTTACAATTTAATAAAACTGTTCACTTATTTTAAAAATGTAACAACGCTTACTGGCACATTCACTTAAACCTCTGTCATGTCATGTAAAAAATAAATGAAAATATTTTTCACCAAGCCTTGGGCTGAGTTGCACCAAAATGAAGTCGTTAGGGTAATCCTGAATGTATTTTACATATTCTGATCCTTCGAGCCGGATTTTTTGGTGAACTATAAGACTTTGACTTTAAATATCGTCTGTGAACTGGCAATTTCGTCGTTCAACTATATTTTTGTTTTTGAGATAACTTTTAGGCAAAAAAAAAAAAAAAAAAAAATACACCACAAAGAACAATTTGCGCCTATGATTTTTTAAAGTTGAGATAGGACTATTAAGCCAGTTCATTCATCATTTGTAACTTTCCCTTGCCAACCAGCGTGGCGATTGTAGGCCAAATTCACCAAAAAATCTGGAAGAAATGATGAATCATCATCATTACAGCCCCTAAAACACAGTGTCCTAGACCTCCACTGTTGGAGATGGGTCTTCCAGAACATATATCTGGAGAATTTGGCCAACACTTGCCACGCTGGCCAGACGGGTTGGCGATATCAATTTTCAATGACAATATTTTAACGAATTCACAAGTTGGTATAAGTGGAACCGGGACCGACGGCTGAACGTGCTCTCCGAGGCACGGGAACTGTGGTGTTGTATGTCTATGACAAATGTACGTAAGAAAAGTGTATTTCATATTTGAACCGACCTTTGTAGGATTTTATGGGAAGCGTTCTTACAACCGAGCCATCACTGTCCTTACGCCAGTTCACAGACGTTAACATATATTGTTTATGAATCCTAATTATTTTACAAAAAAAAAAAAAAAAAAATTATTAAAATATGATTTTATTAAGGGTTAAATAATATGTGTTTTTTTAGTTGTTTTGTTTTGTTTTACATTGTTTAGGTTAAGATATCTAATTGTAATTATTTATTATTAGAATATTGTTTGTTTTTTTATTTTTGTAATTATTACAATAAATCGTTTTTTTTTTTTAAGTTTTTCCATTTTTTATTTACCTTAGACTTCTCTTATTACTCAAAGAGATCAAATATAAAATAGAACGGGTATTGACAGTCATTTTTATAAAAAATGTTTGTTACATTATTTTTCTTCTGAAGAAGGTGTTTTACACTTCCGTAGCATGAACCGACATATTGTATGTGAAACAAAAAAAAAATCAAAATGAAGAAAAAATATTCGAAGAATATTTATGTACATTAAATATAAATTAAAATCGACCTAAATAATAAAATTAAAAATAAACTAAACTATAAATAAAAAAGTCCTCTAGAGACGTCCCATCCGAGATAGTAGCAACGAGACTGTCAACATTTCCCCTCTGTATAGCGAGGCTAATTCTATGGCAATAATTGCCAGCCTTCCTGTCTTCAGACCTTTCTTAGCCTAGGCCCATTGTCTCGACCCCAAACGGCGCAAATTTGTAACCGGTACCAAGGTTGGCGTATTGCGTAACTTGAGGTTCTCAGCAGACGCGCACTTCCCGACGAGATCGCCTGGACGTAAGATGGAGCTAATGTATCTACACATCGCATCCCACACCAAAGACCTGCCAAGGGATTAAGATTAATGTATAAGATAATTAAAACATTTATACGATTAGATACTTTATTATAAAATAATACTTCACATTTTACAATTAAAAAAAAAAACTCGTTGAAGTCTTTTTCTTTCAGAGTATTAAAATCGTAGTCATTTCGTAGTCTTTGGGTTTATTCAACGAGGTCAAATATGTATATGATAGATGATGAATATTTGGATGGATGAATAATGATGAGTTTTTTTTTTTTATTTGTAAAATGTGAAGTATTATTTTATAATAAAGTATCTAATCGTATAAATGTTTTAATTGTCTTATACATTAATCTTAATCCCTTGGCAGGTCTTTGGTGGGGGATGCGATGTGTAGATACATTAGCTCCATCTCACGTCCAGGCCATCTCGTCAGGCGCGTAAAAGTGCGCGTCTGCTGAGAAACTTAAATTACGCAATACGCCAACCTTGGTGCCGGTTACAAATTTGCGCCGTTTGGGGTCGAGACAATGAGCCTAGGCTAAGAAAGGTCTGAAGACAGGAAAGCTGGCAATTATTGCCATCGTATTAGCCTCGCTTTACAGAGGGGAAATGGTGCCAGACTCTTTTCTACTATCTCGGATGGGACGTCTCTAGAGGACTTTTTTATTTATAGTTTAGTTAATTTTTAATTTTATTATTTAGGTAGATTTAAATTTATATTTAATGTATATAAATTATCTTCGAATATTTTTTCTTCATTTTGATTTTTTTTTGTTTCACATACAATATGTCGGTTCATGCTACAGAAGTGTAAAACACCTTCTTCAGAAGAAAAATAATGTAACAAACATTTTGTATAAAAATGACTGTCAATACCCGTTCTATTTTATATTTGATGTCTCTAGCGTATCAAACTCGAGAAATATAAAACCGAAATTAAATATTTTAATAGGTGGTAGGCGGACTGATGGTTGTAATTTGCCCAGTCTGCTGGGGCGGGGAAGTATCTACTGTTCGTGCTGATAAACCCAGTAAAGTGTATCCACACGTTTCGGGATCAGACTCGAATTGCTGTCATGCCCAGTCAAGCCGACATAGCTTTAGGGACTGATGTCAGTCATGAATGTCTGATTCCAGTTAAGGTGTGCGCAAGGTCACATGTCGTGCTAGTATAAAAAAATGTGTTCTGACCAGTTAGACCACGGAGACAGTAATAATATGTTTGGAAATGAATATAAAGTCACAAGACAAAGGAAGGACCTTAAAATAAACTTAAAAAATCAAAAAACAAAACCAACTGGTCCCTTACAGTACTTTTAATGTCCTTTTAATTGACTAAAATATGAAAAAACACTCTAAAACAACAGTTTTAAGAGTTATATTAATTTAACACTAATAACTCGAAGTTGATTTTATTAAAAACTAATTGATAGTTGAAAAATAAGCTTTATTTTAAATTAAATAAGTTACATTACTAAAATTTGGCGTTTGTAACCTTTTAGTTTTAGGTTTGGACCACCTTGAATGCGCTCGCGCAACCTATCCGACCAGTTTGAAAAAAGCCATCGGGACGCGCGGTCGCTATGCGATAAATGTAAAAAAAAAAACGAATTAACAACGAAACAAACTAATATTTTAACAATAATAAATAAAAACGCAATCATCGTTTAGATAAATAAAGTGCTTTTAAATTGTTTTTTTTTTATTTAAAAGGATGTGAGTTTTTTTTATTTTTTATTTGTCCTGTGTGTAGGATGAACAGTGTGTGTTTTGTGTAGGTGCGAAACGATTTATCGATTATCTACTTTCAAGGATTTTTCCCATAAGGATTTTTATTATTAAAAGGTAAGCGGATATTTAGCAATTAATATTTTATACTTTTATTTAAATAATAATAAAAATAATTAAATTAAATACCTATATATATAAACTAAATCTACGTCACGCGGCTCTCAACGACATCATAATAATAATAATAAAATTCTTTATTGCACACAAAATATACAATATAAAGTATCTTACATAGGCGAGCATAATACCATGAAGGTATTCTCTACCAGCTAACCTTTGGGAGAGTGAGAGATTAATATTATGGGTGCAGTGTTAAAATGGAAATAATATAGTAAAAACCAGAATAATTTTTACTATACTACCTAACCATTTTCATCATCAGCCTGTGTCTCTCCACTGCTGGATATAGGCCTCCCCCAAGGCTCGCCACTTCACACGATCTCCTGCCACTCTCATCCAACCCCCACCGGCAACCTTCCTCAGGTCATCTGTCCATCTAGCGGGGGGTTGACCCACTCTGCGTCTTCCCGTACGTGGTCTCCACTCCATTTATAATGCATAAATAATTATATATACATATATAATCCATCATCCGAAGGGCTCTGTCTCTGCTGGAGTACCCGCTATCCTAGAACCCTCTGGGTTTGCGCGGAGCGATGGCAAGAGACCGGATGGCATGACTGTTGAAACTTGGCAGGTCTCTGGTATGGAATGCGACATATGTAAACATTAGCCCTATCTCACATCCAGGCAAACTCTTCCAGCGCGAGGAGTGCAGCGGAGGCTGCTGAGAACCTAAACCTGCGGAAATACGCCAACCTCGGTACAGGTTACGACTTTGGACATGAAGTTTTTTTTTTATCTGGAGACAGGAAGGCTTGTCTTTTTGTAAGTTTCTACCCCCTGGTCTAATCAAATAAGCAAAGTGGCAGGGACTTCTGTGGCCCGTGGGTGCTGGGAGAAATAATTGAGTGGAGAAAACGTCTCAGAACATGGATGGTAGACTTCGCGTTCGTCAGATACCACACCTACTTGAATATTTTTACCATGTCTTAAATATATTTCGTTTGGCAACCCATCACTGCCTTTTTTAGCCTACCTATTTTATTATGGTAACGGTGGTTGCTCGGTCGTAAGAACGCTAACCTTTATATCCTACAAGGTCGGTTCAAACCCCCCCCGGCATGTACCAATGAGTTGTTTTTTTTATACTAGCACGACATGTGACCTTGCGCCCACCTGATGTTAAGTGGTGCGCGAGGTCCATGAATGTTAGCAACTGGAATCAGACACTCATGACTGATATCAGTTCCTAACACTATGCCGGCTTGACTGGGCATGACGGCAATTCGAGCCTGATCCCGAAACATGTGGATACACTTTACTGGGTTTATCGACACGAACGGTGGATACTTCCCCGCCCCGGCAGACTGGGGAAATTACCACCTCTAAATATTACACACTTAAATTTAAAAATATTAAATAATACACTTTTCTTACGTACATTTGTCATTGATTTACAACACCACCGTTTTCGTGCCTCGGAGAGCAAGTTAATAATAATAAATAATAATAATAATCTTTTATTTCGGACTTTACATCCATAAATTGTTAGTAACAATTTTACTTAATCTATATTTAGTATACTAATAATTATTTATTTTAAACTATCCGCTACTGGAGGCTGTCTACTTGACTGTATGCAGCTGTATCCAGTGCTCCAGCAGCGGAGAGTCCCACCGATCTGCCAATACGCTTAGGAGCCTGTTGGTACTGGTTCTCATGCGGCACAGCATAGACGCAGATCTTTTGCGCATAATTGTTTGAAAACTGTCCGTCCTCGAATCAGCAAACATACCCGAGGCACTGCAGAACCTCGGCAGCCCCATCAGGATCCTAAACGCATTATTATACTGGACGCGCAGGTCGCTGTACGCTCTTTGAGTATAGTCCACCCATAGGCTGCACGTGTAAAAGGACTGGCAGTATGCCCTAAAAAGAGTCACTTTTACCTGGGCGGTGCAGCGCGCAAACCTACGGGCTAACATATTACATCGGACAGCCAACGACCTGCGCTCTCGCTCAATATCTACATTGTCTTTAAGGTCCTCGGTGACCCAGTGGCCCAGATATTTAAATATTTTAGCTCTGTTTAAGGTGGCACCGCACAAGGTAAGATCTGGCACATGATATGATTTATTGCCAGCCTTGAACAACATTAGTTCGCTTTTAGATGCATTATACCTGAGCCCCTGGGCCTCCGCATAGGACTGGCACATGTCGAGCAGTGTCTTTAGAGCGCTGATCGACGGGCTCAGCAGCACCATGTCGTCTGCGTAACTTATATTGTTGAAACACACACCGTCTATATGACACCCGATAGGCATGCTGCTGAGTCCCTCGATCAGCCCATTGATGTACAGATTGAAGAGTCTTGAAGACGACAACCCCCCTTGACGGACCCCGCAATTTAATCCATATTCGCTCGAGAGAGAACCTGCCCATCTTACGTTATTCCTCTGATTACCATACCAGAACACGAGCACTGACGTAATTTCTTTGGGCACATTAGTTTCAAATAGTTTTTCCCATAGGAGATTATAGGAGACTAGGTCAAATGCCTTGCTAAGGTCCAAAAAACAGGCGTAAATGGGCGTTTTCCTTGATGTATAGTACTGAACGGTCTGTTTGAGGCACATTATAGCATTATCAGTAGATAAACCAGGCCTGAAACCAAACTGTGCATCGTTAAGTTTAATGTGCTTTTCTAAGTGCTGATCAATCAGACCGTCCAGTACTTTAGCAATAATTGTGGCTAAAGAGATAGGTCTGTAATTTGATAATTCAGAGGAATCCCCGGTTCTGTTTTTAATGACTGGTACAACAATAGTGCGCATCAGCTTTTCCGGTAAGTAGGAATGTCTAAGGCAGAGAGTATAAAACATTGCCAGTACTCTTGGCAAATGTACACCCGCATAACGCAGGTGCTCGACGCTGAGACCATCGTGTCCCGGAGACTTGCCTTTGGACATCCTTTTTATCGCAGCAGTCACCTCCTTTGCTGAGAAGCGAACAATGTCTGCGCCCGCGACACCATTCCCCCCCGCCCCGAGTACCGGAGGTATCGCGGTCGGCTCCAGCCCAAGCGGCGACTCCACTTTGAAGTGTCGTTTGAAGAGATTGGCTATCTCGTGCGGCTCGTGGGCACCCGCTACGCTCACGGCAACACTCGGCCTATGGTTCAAGTTATTAGTCTTGTTCCAAAATTTAACAAAATTTTTATTTGTATGATGTTGAGCAATGATGTCCATTTTAATTTGCTTTTCATTATTCTGACACCACTTTAGTTTAGATTTAAAAATACGCCTAGATTCGCACATGTCATTATAAACAGAACCTGTAGAAGGCTTATTATACCACAACCAAATCTTAAAATAATACCGAGCCGTGCCGTGAGCGTCACGGACGTACCTATTCCAACCGGTTACATAATTAGCCCTGCGTTTTCGTTTATTATTACCATAACTGTTTTTTGACGCCTCTGACAAAGCCAGCACAATACTATCATACATACTATCAAGCAAACTTCTATGGCTATGGTCATTACACATACCATCGCAACAATACGTAAGTTCCTGTGGAAAATCTATTTCGCGTAACTTTGAATTACACATGCCATGATACCTATTGATTTGCTCACAGTCCCTCTCACCCCAAATCATTTTATTTTTCACAGGCTTCGATATTACGGTTTTAGGCTTCAACAAATTAAGATTGCACTCTAACACGATCGGGTAGTGATCAGACCAATAAGTACCATACATCACGGAGCTGCTAACTACTGATTGTCGAGCTGCGACAGTTACTAAACAATGGTCGAGCCAGCGGCGGCATCCGTGGGCATCGCTCACAAATGTAAAAGTATCTGACGACATTAGATCCATGTCTACACATGACCACGATTGCTCCTCACAAAAGTTAAGTAATTCAGTTCCAAATAACTCACCCGGGTGCGCGTTAAAGTCACCTAGCACAAATACCGATTCCACATCATGGCTTTCAATTATAGCATTTACCTCACTGAGACATTCCGAGAATTCCAAAAGGTTTTCATTTGCATTGGTAGGCATGTACACCGAAAATATTAAAATCGCACGATCATTTAATATTATTTTAATCGCGGTAAGACGCACACTAATACACTTCACAACGGTAACCGTGGAAAACACTGTTTTATTCCACAATAACGCAACGCCTCCGTACGGTCTTCCTCTAAGCACGCCGGACGAAGTGTCGACCGCCGACGTCCCGGTGAACGCGAAGGAGTCGTCTATAGTCCCGAGGTACGGCAAGTCGTGCGGGAGCAGCCAGGTTTCCTGCAGCGCGATCACCTCGGCTGAACGGCACAATCTTCTGACACAATCCACAGATCGTACGACGTTTTTACAATTAAAGCTGACTAATTTTGAAATATTCGTACTTTTCATACTTTATTTAATATTTACCAGTTCCTCTCTTTTGACTAAAGTTAACAAAACGCCGAAAGGCTATGCCATCTGGCCAAAAGTCTTCTTTCATAATTATCTCTTCCTTTTCTTTCGGTATGTATATTTTGTATGATATATAATCTTTTAAAGCTTTCATATTCATTTTCTCAACATTTACATATATATTTATTTTCTTTTTAATGTAACAAGTAATGTCATCCATAGTTACCTCCTTTGCAACATTATATATATAAATGGGGATTTTTACTTCCGCCGCTTTGAAGTTAAACCCAGGCTCTAACACACCTGTCCCTCGTTTACCTGCAAATCTATTCTGTGACCTTTTCTTTTGAACAGTAATCCATTCTTCGTTGTGCGTCTGTGGTTTCCTTACACCACCACTTTCAACCTCTATGATTGACTTATCCGATATTTTGTTCCCATTAATATTGTATTCCTCGGTCGCGACCGCGATCGGAACAGCAGAAATAATCGGATTCTCACAGACGGCCGACTTTGCAGGCACAGGCATAGTTAAGCCGTCGGTCTTGGTTCCACTATCACCAACTTGTAGAATCGTTAATAAATTGTCATTAAAAATGACATGAGATCCTCGCCAACCCGTTTTGCGTGGCGAGTGTAGGTCAAACTCTCCAGATATATGTTCTCAACAGTGGAAGTCTAGAACCCTGTGTTCTAGGTTTATTACACAATTTGTATTTAGTTATAGTCTAGTTTAGTATGACAATGCCTATATACAGCAGCTATTATCTTAACTGAGTTTTACTTTTATATTTTTATAATTGTTTCTGTCTTAGCTTATAGTATGATAATGCCTATATACAGCAGCTATTATCTTAACTGACATTTACATTTATATTTTTATTATTGTTTCTGGCTTAGCTTATAGTATGACAATGCCTCTTTACTGCAGCTATTATCTTAACTACCATTTACATTTATATTTTTATAATTGTTTCTGTCTTAGCTTATAGTATGACAATGCCTATATACAGCAGCTATTATCTTAACTGACATTTACATTTATATTTTTATTATTGTTTCTGGCTTAGCTTATAGTATGACAATGCATATATACAGCAGCTATTATCTTAACTGACATTTACTTTTATATTTTTATTTTATATAATTGTGTCTGTCTTAGCTTATAGTGTGACAACGCCTATATACAGCAGCTATAATTTTAAGTTACCTTTTTTATAATTGTTTGTCCTAGCTTACAGTATGACAATGCCTCTTTACAGCAGCTATTATCTTAACTGACATTTACATTTATATTTTTATAATTGTTTCTGTCTCTTAGCTTATAGTATGACAATGGCTATATACAGCAGCTATTATTTTAACTAATATTTACATTTATATTTATATTTTATATAATTGTGTCTGTCTTAGCTTATAGTGTGACAACGCCTATATACAGCAGCTATAATTTTAAGTTACCTTTTTTATAATTGTTTGTCCTAGCTTACAGTATGACAATGCCTCTTTACATCAGCTATTATCTTAATTGACATTTACATTTATATTTTATATAATTGTGTCTGTCTTAGCTTATAGTGTGACAATGCCTATATACAGCAGCTATAATTTTAGGCGTTATTCTGTATTTATAATTTTGTTATTTTTAATATTTTATTGTTTCTCTTCCCAAATCATGGTTATCATGTACTGCAATATGTACTATACACCAATATGTACTATAAAATGATATTGTTTTATATCAATATTGTAACAATTGACATGTAAAAGTGCAGAATACATCTCTTATTGTCCTATGCCTACTTGCAAAATAAATTTGAATTGAATAGGGGCTGTAATAAATGAATAAGTGAAATGTTATTATATAAAAAGTGTATTTTATTCATCTAACCGATCGATGAAAGTCGGTCTTCTACGGATCTTGTAATATAATGACAAAAACCTTTGCTACAGGTGACTGTAGACATATAATTATGTTGTCTGTTATCTGAGCAGTGGGCGAGGTAACCTTGAATCTATTGTTAGTATGGTAGCAGAATTTTGGGCCAGTAATAAATAGTAAAGTACTTTGTTATGTGTGGTAATTTAAATAATATATTTTATACTTTTTAGTCCGTTATTAAAACATGGTACATTATATGCGCGGTGGTGGCTCGGTTGTAAGAACGCGTACCTTAAATCCTACAAAGGTTCAAAACCACCCGGCATGTACCAATGAGAAATACACTTTTCTTACGTACATTTGTTATAGATTTACAACACCACCGTTCCCGTGCCTCGGAGGAGCACGTTAAGCCGTCGGTCCCGGTTCCACTAATACCAACTTCGTTAATAAATTGTCATTCAAAATTGACATCATATCCTCGCCAACCCGTCTGGCCAGCGTGGCGAGTGTAGGCCAAATTCTCCAGATATATGTTCTGGAAGGCCCATCTCCAGCAGTGGAGGCCTAGGACGCTGTGTTCTAGGGGCTGTAATGATGAAAATAATGACATTATATATATATATTATTTTATTATTATTTTTAACTTTAGACTCGGAAGTACCGGGTTGGATTCCTAGTCGGAACACAAAAATATTTCTTAATGTAAATAAATACATACATTTTATTAATATTTCGAGTATTTTCACCAGCGCCTATTCGTTTTCCGTTCACGTTAGTTTAATCAATGTTTCGAAAACTGGCGGTTAACTGTTTGAAAGATAATCCTAGATTACACAATTGGCGAGGACGATTCTGTCATATAAGTTGTAGGCTAGCTATCCGGTTAGGGAGGCACAAGGGCAACGCGTGGGATCGTTTGCCACACCGCACCCACCAAGTAGGTTCCTATAAATAAACACTTCTACAGTTTAATGCGGCAACAGAATATTTACAACTTTAAAATAAATTATTTTAGTACATTAAATATAAATTAAAAGCTACCTAAATAATAAAATTAAAAATAAACTAAACTATAAATAAAACTGCCTCCGTGGTCTAGCGGTTAAGTTCGTGGATTTAGACTCGGAGGTACCGGGTTCGATTCCTGGTCGGGACACAAAAATATTTATTAATGTAAATAAATACATTTAATTAGAGATTAGAGATAGTCCCAAGGAGGCTGGCAACATTTCCCCACTATATAGCGGGCTAATACGTTGGCAGAAATAATTGCCAGCCTTCCTGTCTCCAGATCTTTCTGTCAGCCGCTTTGACAAATCCTTGGCCAAGCGCCTCGCTGACGGTCCCCATGGGCCCATCGTCTCGACCCCAAACGGCGCCAATTCGTACAAAATTGCACCTATAATTGTTCAAATTTGTCCCTAAGGTTTGGCTGTCAGAGAATGTATTCGGGCATTAAGTCCGCCTTTGTACTTTGTGCTGTGGTGACGTTCTGAAATGCATTAGTTAAATAGACTTAATTTAAGCTAGTTTTTTGTAAAGGGGGGAATATTGTGGTGACGTTCTGAAATGTACAGTCGACGCGCACGACAGTACGTTCCGCGCACACCTCGCGAACAGTCGCAACACCTTAAGTCAGTACAATATTCCCGTCCAGGGATATTCAGCAATAAACAACATAAGATAACAGAAGTCTTGTTATTTGTATATCATTGAGATGACCCCAAACAGTTTTTTAAATAAATAAATAAATTCTCGAGTTTGGTACGCTGGAGACATCGACGAGCTTGTCACTTCTCATGATTGGCCTATAGTAAAGTTGGCTAAATGTGAATCCGCTTCTTTATGAGCGTGGTTTCTGACCACCCTGGAAGGGAATCGGTCGTGATGATACTTTTTTTTCCATATTTCTTTCATATAATATAATATTAAGTTATCATCATCATCAGCCTGTGTCTCTCCACTGCTGTATGTAGGCATTCCCCAAGGCTCGCCACTTCACACGATCTTATGCCACTCTCATCCATCCCCCACCAGTGACCTTCCTCAGGTCATCTGTCCATCTGGCGGGGGGTCATCCCACTCTGCGTCTTCCGGTACTTGGTCTCCACTCCAGAACCTGTCTACTCCATCGCATCGGTTCTGCGGCATATGTGTCCAGCCCATTGCCACTTCAGCTTGCTAATTTTAAAAGCTATATCGGTAACTTTGGTTCTTTGACGGATGTAGTTGAGTTTTTTCATACTAGCACTAAGACAGTAAGTCTTGTTTCAAACGGTGTTATTTTTATATAAATTTCACCATGGCCAGCTTACAATATTGATTCTCCTTGAACGTAAAAAATTGGCATTTGACATCATTGCAAATGGCATATACTTTCAACGAGAACAACAAATAGGTGGTAGGCGGACTGATGGTGGTAATTTTCCCAGAAGTATCCACTGTTCGTGCTGATAAACCCAGTGAAGTGTATCCACACGTTTCGGGATCAGGCTCAAATTGCCGTCATACCCAGTCAAGCCGGCATAGTGTTAGGGACTAATGTCTGATTCCAGTTGCTAACATTTCTTAGACCTCCTACGCCACTTTTTATTTATTTCATCTTACACACCCTCTCACAGACACTCATACACATTCACATAACACACAGAGAGGATACACGGTATTCCTAAAATACCCACCAACAGCCCTATAATACTATTTTTTATTTATTATTATTATTTATTTGTTTGTACTTACAATGAGCTTTACAATGTTTAAATAAATTGTATAAGCTTGTTATTTATTTATTTAAAACTTTATTGCACTATGTACAAAGGGCGGGCTTAATGCCGCTAGGCATTCTCTAGCAGCCAACCTTTGGGACAATACAGAACATTACAGTCATGAGGCTAGGTGCAAACGATTGTAGGAAACGTTGCCAAATAAATTCATTTAATCTTACATACACTAGATATTAAAATAAATACACATACATACAAATATGTACACAATAATACATATACTACACACTATATTGGCTACTATATACTACATACAATACATACTTATATACGTTGTGAGGAGCTCTTTAGGTAATGAAAGTAAACCAGCTTTTTAAACAGCGGTTTGCTGGGTGCTTGGCGAATTTCAACAGGTAAACTGTTCCAGAGATTTGCGGCCACTACTGCGAATGAGTTAGACTGAAAGCTAGAGTGATGAGAAGGGATAGATAGAACAGAATTTTGTGACGAACGAAGAGATCTATCATGAATTGAGGAGAGATAGGTAAATTTGTCCTTGAGGTATTTCGGTGTGGCAGGCTCATTTAGTATAGAATAGAGTAGGCAGAGGATTCTACGATTCCTGCGACAGCGAATTGGTAGCCACCATTAGTTATTGTGTGGAGTGAACTGACCCCTGTCATTCAGAAATATCTACGACAGGGGTCAGGACATCCAATCTAAATTTAAAGTGTAAAAAACATATTTGTTATATAGTGTCTTTTATTACTTACCATCGCATGGGAGCAAGGTCACACACGGTCACCACACACACACACATCACACAGGTCACGGTCGAGCTAGTATTTTAAAAAAATATATAATATATATATAATAAATATAATATATATTAAATTTTATGTCGCAACTCGATAACATGAAGTAATTTGAATTTTAAATATTTATGTCATACCTGCCCATTACGGACTATAAGTGGTCTTGCCAACTCTCGTCAACCTGTCATAATTATTAATGCCAATTTAGACATTATTACTATTACGTAATAAGGACGTATTTGGCTTGAAATATGTCGATAAGTCGGCTGTAAGATCGCTTTCCTTAAAAATCCCAAATAGGTCTGTTCGAACTCCAGCATGTACCTATGAGAAATATTTTCTTTTTATGTACCTACATAGATTACCTCGGAAAGCACGTTAACCCGTCCCGGTTCCACTAATACCAACTTGTGGAATGATTAATAAATTGTCATAGAATTATGTGTTATTTATATCATCATGCATTATGGTACAGGAAAACAAGCTTTTGCAGCCGAACTAAGCCTATATATATAGGTATTTTCGTCGACAGTCAACGCCCAGACCAAGGAACATAATGCGAAAAGAAGCGTAACTCCATACAAGAAATATGTGCCAGTTTTAGCAGCGCTACTACGGGTTCCCACCGAACTAGCAATGGCGGCAATTTAAAAAAAAAACTTATTTTATTATTATTGGAGTTTTTGTTAATTAGAGCAGTCTTAATATAATTGATCAATTTATTAATATCGATAGTCAGGTACTATGAAAAGAACAATAAAAGTATTAATAGTAGATCAATTATTAAAAATGGCGGAATAGGTGTCGTCAAAAAACTTGTAACTATTTTTTTTTTTTTTTTTAATAAATAAATAAATAAAAATTATATTTTTAATTTATTTCTTGGAGTTCTCTCTAACGACTTTCACATATCTATTATTCTTATAATTCCAGATTTATTACAATGGGGTGCATCACTAACTTTTTATCACGATGCGCATGATAGACCTAATATAAACTGTCAGTTGCATAGAAAACTTGTATTTTTATTACAAAATTTATTATTTTCTGGATATTATGCCGAAGTGAGCAGCTTTTAGGTGTACAAATCGAGATTTCTAAGCGAAATCAAAGATATGGTGATCTTAAAATTGCCGTTCTATTAATAAAAACATTTTTTCTCTTTAAAGACGGGGTGTGCGCTTTTTAATTCGTCTTTTAAGGTAGGTAACGTTAATTTAAAATTCATTGTTCTGTTATAAACATATAAAACTACGAAAACATTTTAAAAAATGATGCGATATAGGTGTAAAATAAGGTACCATTGCCACTAGCGACATCTACAAAAAGACAACCAATTACGTAATAAAAATACAAGATTTCTATGCAATTGACAGTTCTATTTGATACCATCTATCATGCGCCATCTATCGTGATTAAAAGTTAGTGATACACCCCATTGTGTGGTTGAGATTCTCTTTTTGTGTATAAAGTTAGTGTGTGAGTGTACCTCTTACACTGTGCGTAAACTTTAAATAGCACTAATGTGTATAATGTCGGTACCTATACAAAGGTACATTTCTGTTTAACTACACTAATTATCCTTGTATTTAATTATTTCTAAAGACTATTTAATTATAATTGAATATAATTGGAGGCAAGTTTTATAGTCGAATCGGTGTTTACCCTGTAATATAGTACTCGTAGTCAGGATATCTCCAAACTCGGTGAGACAGAAGTTCGAAGAAGAATTGGCATGGCTAAAATTTAAGGAATTAAAAGCAGTTAAAAGGAATATAGAAGGATCAAAATATCACCCTCAAGACCAAAACAAGACATTAGTTATTAATGCAGCTTAATATTCTCCCTTAATTAGAAAGAAAAACATTATTATAGATATTATTAGAATTTAGATTTGACATTACCATTTAAAAAAAAAAAAGGAGTTCTTCGCGCCATTTTGCGTGGACATGTCAAGTGCAAGTTTTTGTTTTGTAAATTAATTTACTGTGGATATTATTGGTCAAAAGTGGTGTTGTTTTGTTTAATAATGTGCTACAATGTGAATAATTATTGAAAACGATAAATTGGACTTTAAATATGGGGCACAAGTTGCAGTTTATTTTTTGCGGTTTTCCCGCGCTGTCAACTCCCATATTTTACCCGACGTGTTTGAGCAGTGGATGGTTCCGCGAGTGACTCCAAGAAAAGCATCAAATTTTGCAGCATCTGGAATTTGATGATGACCTCATTAATTCATGAAAAACATGAAAGATATATTACGTCAGACTTGGCTGTATGGGCTAGACCCTTTGCCTTCCCTATCATCTCATTCATCATCCATCGGGAGAAGAGAACCAAAAAAAAAAAAAAAAGTATAAATGTAAAATTATTATTATTATGTTTATATTTTAATTTACAATTATTAATTGTGTCGATTATATAAACAAACTGTATATGTTAATTAATTAAGGAATAAACGGCTTTATTATTATTATTAATAATATTCTCCATATTTCTTTATACTGCTAAAACTTGGACTCTCATAGCCAGTAATCGATTCCTTTGAGATGTGGTGTTGGAGTCGTACATATGTTACGTATCACTTGGACAGCGCGAAGATCGAATGTGCCAATACTCAAGAAACTCAAAATATCTCTACTAGGCTGACTTCCGTCAGCCTAAAACGAGTCCTTAAGTATTTCGGCTCGTAGTATAGCCCGTAGAAGGTAACCTTTAATGTCCTGCAGAGGCGTGCTGTTCGATTTGTGGACGATGCCACTATATCTGAAACTCTCGAATCCCTGCAGCTTTGTCGAGATGTGGCTTCTCTGAGCGTGTTCTACCGGCTATACTATGGTGAATGCTGGGAAGAGCTCTGGTTACGCAAAGCTACTCCACTCAGTTTTGTTGGAGAGAATTCGTTTACAGGCTAACGTACGCATGTCGGCTCTAAAGTTCGCCATCATGTCGCTAGATGGCGCTATCGTCGACAAAGGGGCCATCTTGAACCCCACCGCGTTGATGGCCGGCATAGTGCTATCATTGTGTGTCGGACGACCGCTCGCGAACGTCGTTGGCTCTTCCTAGCCTGTGTCCACCACATGTGTCCGCGCCGCGCATAATCACCCGCAACCGCTTAATGAAAGAAATCCACATCATCATCAACCGCATCCACAACCGCTTATCATCATCACCGCGCACCTGAATCGTCACAGCTGACCAGAAGGCACATGAACGGCATTTAGAGTTCCACATCTTCGCTAGCTCAAGTAAGTGAATTTTCTACTAATAATTCTGAGTTAGGAGTGGCTTTGTCTTCTTGTGACGCGTCCAGGATTTCCCACTGCCGGAGCAATCGAAGGCCGCAAACCAGCATCCTATTTTCAAAAACCGCTATACCAAGCTCTATAACCTAATCCCTCCCTCTCCATTCCGCAACCGAACCACACGCACGGGTCAGAATATGCACCCACATACCGTAGTCACCATCCCTTAGAGTACGTATAAATTTGGGGACTCTTACATCTGTCGCACAGTAATATTCCACATAAAGATGTGGAATGCTCTGGGTTTTCACTTTATCAAAATTATCCTAAAAAACTAAATTAAAAATAAAACTAAATTTTTTACTACATATACGAGTGTATTAAAATATTCACCCATGATTTGATCATGTGGTAGTGTGCCAAGAACACTCGCAGCATTCCCCCGCTGCACAGCGATGCTGATTTGCTGCGCGAAAAAACTGCTATATATTACATTTTGTTTACAAAAAATCATCACTTTTATACTTTTAATATAAGATATCCAAATCGTTTGCAAAACAACAATGTGTTCTAGAAACAGTCATGCAATGTTAATTAAACTTTTTAATAAAAAGTATAGTAAAGTATCATAACGACCGTTTCCCTTTCGGGGTGTTCAGAAACCACGCTTATAAATAAGCGGATTCACATTTAGCCAACTTTACTATAGGCCAATCATGACAAGTGGCAAGCTCGTCGATGTCCCCAGCGTACCAAACTCGAGAAATATCACAAATAAATTAAATATTAATTAAATGTATTTATTTTTTAGCCCGGTATTCTCGAGTCTAAATCCACGGTATAGCGGCTAGACCACGGAGGCAATTAAACCATCTTAAGTGGACTGTTTTATATTTGGCAATATCAAATCAAGATTATATTGAAGTGATTCATTTAACATATACGTAATTTGGAAACTTTGCTCCTACGCATCGACTTTTACGGCTCTATTTGGAAATATTAGTATATCGTATTAGTGGAATATGCAAATTGAGAATTTGTAGTAATAACGCGTGTCCACCAACTAGATTTTTTACTTATTCGAAGTAAGGTACAGTTCTCCCAAAGTGATAATGCGCATAGAAATCTTCGTCACTGTTCGGCAACGGTCGTATTTCCCGAGCGTCGGAAGACGATATGTATATAGAGTGGTTAAGTGCATTTTCTTCATGCATAATTTAGTAGAATTATGTGTTTTGTGCTAAAAGAGATAAATATTGATTTATCAGTAACGAAATTTGATTCGAAGTAAATAGCGAGGAAAACCGATAAAACACGATTGAGAATATGCTACAATCTTTGTTGGATTGATTTACTTCGAAAATTTTATAGTACTGTAGTGACCTCCTTTAAATATAAAATCTCTGCCTGTGTCAGACAGACAAGCAATTGTCAAATAAACTATTTTAATAAGATAATTAAAGTTGAAATTAAATCCACCTTTGAAAACAAACCAAGAAGGTTGTGTAATAGCAGCTCTATATAATTCCACACAGAGAGAACACGTGCAGTCACCGCCAAAAAAACAAAAACAAAAAAACACTGCCCGAATTGTTTTCGATTGTGTACTCATGATATTGACTTCTATTTCTTTGGAACAAGGTGCAAAATGCAAGTGCATTGTTTAGTGCTCTTACGATTCAATGATTCGGGTGTTTCCGGGAATACGACAATTAGCGAAGATCTGCATGCGCATTATTAATTTGGGAGTACTGTACAAATAACAGCTAACACACAAAACAATTATTGAAATCATAGACAAACAATCCTGTCGGGTTTGCTAGCCTAAAAAAAATGTACACAACTTTGAATAATACAAAAAAATGGCAATAATATAAAAAAATATATATAAAACATTCAATTAAAAACTATAAAAACTAAATATAAAAGTAAAACATAATAATAACAAAATGAGATAATATATCATGAAACAAAATAACTTTTTTCTACCTAACCCGTTCCACAATTTATTATGCATACCTACCGACAATCAATTTAGTGAGGTATAGCAGACAGAAATCGTATATTAATTAATCAAACAAAATCTAAATTAGGAGTAATAACATATAATCATCATCATCAGCCTGTATCTCTCCACTCCTGGATGTAGGCCTTCTCCACGCTCGTAGCTCGCCACTTAACGCTATCTTTCGCTACCCTCATCCAACCCCCACCAGCGACCTTCTTTAGGTCATCTGTCCATCTGGCGGGGGGTCGTCCCACTCTGCGTCTTCCCGTACGTGGTCTCCACTCTAAAACCCGTTTACCCCATCGTTCGTCGGTTCTGCGGCACATGTACGGCCCATTGCCACTTCAGCTTGCTAATTTTAAAAGCCATTAAAGATATACCAAGCATAGCTCTTTCCATGGCTCGCTGAGCGACCTTGAATTTATGGACCAGACTCACTGTTAGTGTCCACGTCTCTGCTCCGTACAACATTACCGGGAGGACGCACTGGTTAAAGACTAAAGGTTATATAATATAATTACAGTAAATCTTGTTTCAAGAGGTGTTATTACTTACAATATTAGTTCTCCTTGAAAGTAAAAATTGGCATATGACATTATTGCAAATGGCACATTTCAACGAGAAAAACAAATAGGTGGTAGGCGGACTGGTGGTGATAATTTGTCCAGTCTGCCGGGGCGGGAAAGTATAAACCCAGTAAAGTGTATTCACACGTTTCGGGATCAGGCTCGAATTGCCGTCATGCCCAGTCAAATCGTAGTGTTAGGGACTGATGTCAAGACATTCATGGACTCTTTGCTCCACTATAACATCCGGTGGAATCGCGCCTTTAGTTTGCAGAATCACTGAGGTCATTTATTACAAACTTTACGACTCATTATGTGGTTCTATCATTACTTTTTATTAGTCAATCGACCATCAACGAATTGCTAGAGTTTTTCATCAAACTACGTTGAGTATTAACTACAGGTCGCGCAATAAAAATAAAAAAAAACTAATTGCCAAATTATTTATATATAAAACGTGCATATATATTACCGGCAATCTGTATAATCCGAAGGAGTGATTTTCTATGCTCTTACTTTAGACTAATATGTTATTGATCACGACATGTGACCTTGCGCCCACCTGATGGTAAGTAGCGCGCGAGCTCCATGAATGTTAGCAACTGGAATCAGACGCTCATGACTGATATCAGTCCCTAACACTATGCCGGCTTGACTGGGCATGACGGCAATTCGAGCCTGATCCCGAAACGTGTGGACTTCCCCGCCCCGGCAGACTGGGCAAATTACCACAATCAGTCCGCCTATTTGTTGTTCTCGTTGAAAGTATGTGCCATTTGCAATAATGTCAAATGCCAATTTTTACTTTCAAGGAGAACTTATATAGTAAGTTTGCCATGGTGATATTTATATAAGAATAACACCGCTTGAAACAATACTTGCATAATTCACACATTCATTTATTTATATAGAAAAAAAAAGTATCATCACGGCCGTTTCCCTTTCGGGGTGGTCAGAAACCATGCTTATAAATAAGCGGATTCACATTTAGCCAACTTTACTATAGGCCAATCATGACAAGTGGCAAGCTCGGCGATGTCTCCAGCGTACTAAACTCAAGAAATTTCACAATTAAATTAAATATTAATTTAATGTATGTATTTACATTATTATATATATTATATTTTTGTGTCCCGACCAGGAATCGAACCCGTTACCTCCGAGTCTACATACATATTCTCTATTGGCAAGAATAGTTTTTATGTTACATACATATTCCCTATTGGCAAGAATAGTTTTTTACGTTACATACATATTCCCTATTGTCAAGAATAGTTTATTACGTTACATATATGTTCCCAATTGGCAAGAATAGTTTTTACGTTACATACATATTCCCAATTGGCAAGAATAGTTTTTACGTTACATACATATTCCCAATTGGCAAGAATAGTTTTTTACGTTACATACATATTCCCTATTGTCAAGAATAGTTTATTACGTTACATATATATTCCCTATTGGCAAGAATAGTTTTTACGTTACATACATATTCCCTATTGGCAAGAATAGTTTTTACGTTACATACATATTCCCTATTGGCAAGAATAGTTTTTACGTTACATACATATTCCCTATTGGCAAGAATAGTTTTCACGTTACATACATATTCCCTATTGGCAAGAATAGTTTTTACGTTACATACATATTCCCTATTGGCAAGAATAGTTTTTTACGTTACATATATATTCCCTATTGGCAAGAATAGTTTTTACGTTACATACATATTCCCTATTGGCAAGAATAGTTTTTACGTTACATACATATTCCCAATTGGCAAGAATAGTTTTTTACGTTACATACATATTCCCTATTGTCAATAATAGTTTTTTACGTTACATACATATTCCCTATTGTCAATAATAGTTTTTTACGTTACATACATATTCCCTATTGTCAATAATAGTTTTTTACGTTACATACATATTCCCTGTTGACAAAAGCCTTCGTATAATGCTCTAAAACCATTTGAAGTAATAATTCGTCATTTAGCATAACATGCATAACTGAAATCTAATACATGTAAATCGGATGACACGACAATGCGTTGCAAATCATTGACTTAATATTATTATTTGACAAACGGCCGGTTATTTTGAAAATTGTTATTTTAAAAAACATTTATTCGAAGTAGGTAATTAGATACAAAAATATTAAAATAAAATTGACTAAAAACTAATTATAAAGAAAACTAACACTAAAAATACCTATGAAATTAAAGCTATTCTACAGAATAAACTAAGGGCTTACCACCAGGGAGGGTACCTTAAACGCTCGCCGCATTTCCTCGTTGAATTATTGTGGACATATTCTGTTTTAGGTAGTTATGGCATTTGGGATCGCCACACTCTTGGAAAATTCGTTTACCTAGCTCTTTTATAAATTTGTGGGTATCAAGAGAATATACCCCCATTGTTTCAACCCCAAATGCCACAAAGTTATAATTTTGTTTAATGCTATTGTATTTGATGTGCTTTCTAAATTCGGCTGTATGAGCAGCCGAACCGGCCTTTTTTGATGTAGAGGAAATGTGGCAAGCGATGTATTGTATTGTTATTTTTGACAATATTTAAATTATTTTGTTTGATCCTTCCTATTTTATCAGATTAATATGGGTAATAGGGTTTTCGGAACTGCTTCTGTTTTTGAGAACCGGAAATTTAAAATAATAACGCAATCGGTTAAAATAATAATAATAAACATAACAGAATGTTTTTGATTGAACAAAATAAAAATTAATAAAAAAAAGGCTTTCTTATATATAAATTGGTTTTTAAGACTTTGACGAGATTGCCACTTGTCATGATTGGCCTATAGTAAAGTTGGCTAAATGTGAATCCACTTCCTTATAAGCGTGGTTTCTGACCACCCCGAAAGGGAAACGGTCGTGATGATACTCTCTCTCTACTCTAATCTGATAACTGATTAGAATATAAAGAGTTGAAGCCCAATTCTTTAAAAGTCAATGTGTCAAAGTATGACATCATAATTACGAATGGAGACAAACATCATTCGTCCCTGTCACGAGGTCGACTAGAAATGTTTAAACGATTCCATTCCGTATTACATATGGCATAACGACTACAACCCCATGAACAGTCAAAGCCACAGTTAGGTTTAATGGTCCAAGCGATTTTTCTAGCTTACATTAGTATATATAATGCCTATAATCCCGTAAATATAATATTGAAGGCCTCAATTATGGTTATACAAATCTATTAGTTGTTATTTTTAGAGTTATAAGGGTGATAATTGAGTTTGTGAGTGTAGGCGGTTGTGTTGTATTGTATTTATGCATTTGTATGAAGATTTTCTCATAGCGATCTGTCAATTTTCAAATGTTTATTTGTTTGTAAGTTTTTGAAGGCTTTTTTAACTGTTTATTTAAATAACTTTACATAATCTTATGGATGTTTAGCGAACCTCATGCGTGCTTAGGTATTTTACCTTAAATAAAATAGGTATACCGCGTGATTTTGATTTGTCTTCTAGACTAATATGTTATTCTATAAACAACTTTTTCTAAGAAATCATATGTCGGAAGTACATACATACATACATATCTTCACGCCAGATCCCTTGCGGGGTAGGCAGAGACAATTGAGCGCCATTTGACACTATCACGACATACTTCTTTCGCTTCGTCGACATTCATTAACCTCTTCATACATGCCCTTTGGTTACGAAGACTTTTTAATGCACCTTCAGTCAGTGTTTTATTTATTTGATCGTGATATGTGAGTCTCGGTCTGCCAGGGCCCCTTTTACCTACAACTTTCGCATTATATATCTGGTTCGTCAATCTTGCATCGCTCATCCTTTCAACATGCCCGAACCATAGTAGCATGCCTTTCCTTATTTTTGTCCCTATGCTTTCCTTCATACCAACCCTTTTCCGTATTTCGGCGTTACGTATGCGGTCCGACAAAGTCGTCATGATCGTAGAACAGTGACGGATCTGCTATATTTAAAATTTTCATGGCGGCCATTCAACTGTCATTTTGACTGTTTTTTTGTCACTTTTTAAGTCTCATAATAAGTGCAAACCTTCTAGATTTCATTTTGGAACCCTTTCTAATATTTGCACTATAAATTACAGACCACAAACTATATAAAACTATATATAAATATATATGCAAAATTATGGGTATTTTTTTAAATCCGACACTGTTCTACGATCATGACGAAGTGATATGTCGGAAGTGACAAAACAATCTTCAGTCTTTTCCATACAAATTGTCAATTTTAAATTTAATAGAGTTTTATTGTGTTTATTTTATTCCAAAATACCACATTTCTGAGAACCTCAAGCTGCGTAAATACGCCTACAGGTACAGGTTACGAATTTGCTCCGTTTGGGGTCGAGACGATGGGCCCATGGGGACACTCAGCCAAGTGTCTGGCCAAGGAGTTGTCCAAAGTCTGGAGACAGGAAAACTGGCAATTATTTCTGCCAACGTATTAGCTTAGCTATACAGAGGGGAAATGTTGCCAGTCTTCTTGGGACTATCACTAAAGGGTCGTCTCTAGAGGACATTTTTTATTAGGTTTAGTATATATTTATTTTATTTTTTACTCTTAGGTAGTTTTAATTATTTATACTGTTTGGAAATTTAATTCTAAATATAATTTAATAAAAATATAAATGTAAAAAAAATACCACAACATGAAGTCAAATAAATATTAAGACCTTACAGAAGAAACCCGTTGCGGGTTAAAGACTCAGCTTTAGACATCCCCCGTTTTCCCCGGCAGGATCTCAGCGGGTAATTCATGCACTTTTGGTGCTGGGCGCTGTTACTTTTAGGATGCTGTTGGGACTCCCGAGATTCTTTAGTGCCTCCGGGATGTTTGCTGAGATGCGCACGGATAGCTTCCCCGCCATCATGCGTAAGAAAGTATCATCCCTGATGGCGCGGGTATGCGGGAGTCCCAATAGCATCCTAAGAGTGGTTGCAGGCAGTGTGGGGGGGCCTATTGCGCAACACTGGACTGCAGTACTGGTGGGAAGTTAGGTTAAGTTTATTTACAGATAGTTATAATTAATTATATTGAAAAGTAATGTTAAATATAAGAATATGGATTTTTATGTGAAATAAAAATATTTGAATTGATACCTATAACAGAGCCAGTGTGGCTGGCACTCAGCTTTAAGGATTGGGCTCAAGCAGGTCTGCCATTAATACATTTATGGAGCGAGCTTGCAAGACGGCATTAACAAGATCATACAGTATTTGGTTGGGTAGGAAGAGGAATGGAATGGTGGATGGTGAGCGTATTATTGCGCAATGAAAAAGGCAGACTACAGCCGCGGTGTGGAATGTTCTTCCAGCCAGTGTGTTTGCCCGCTTCTATAACGTGTGAAAAAGCATCTTGTTACGCGGCATGGTGGTAAAGAATTTCTTGGACCTCGCGTACTGACCGGTGAACGCGATGTCACATGTCGTGTTCAGTATAACAAAAGCAGCAGCCGTATTCCATTACTTAAGCGCAAACGTTATATTGTCAAAATAGGGAATTCTGTTATTTACTTTTATCCCGGTGGTAAAGAATTTCTTGGACCTCGCGTACTGACCGGTGAACGCGATGTCACATGTCGTGTTCAGTATAACAAAAGCAGCAGCCGTATTCCATTACTTAAGCGCAAACGTTATATTGTCAAAATAGGGAATTCTGTTATTTACTTTTATCCCGGTGGTAAAGAATTTCTTGGACCTCGCGTACTGACCGGTGAACGCGATGTCACATGTCGTGTTCAGTATAACAAAAGCAGCAGCCGTATTCCATTACTTAAGCGCAAACGTTATATTGTCAAAATAGGGAATTCTGTTATTTACTACCACTTTTATCCCGAGTTTTTCCGATCATAGCCGACCTTACGTCAAGTAGAGTTTTCCACTATTTTAAAGGTCACCCATGGGGTTGCAACTTCAAAATCATTGGGAAAACGTGAATAAACACTTAAATTGTCCGCCGCGAATTTATATTAAAGTTAACAACATTTATATTAATTAAATTAAGAATATATCGTCATGATCGTAGAACAGTGTTGGATTTAAAAAAATACCCATATTTTTTTCATTATTTCGATAGCAAATAATAGGAATTATTATAACTTGGTTAAAAAAATCTGATTTTATATAAAGTTTTAAAATATTATATTGTTTGTGGTCTCATATAGTTAGTAAGTGCAAATGTTAGAAAGGGTTCTAAAATGAAATCTAGAAGGTTTGCACCTATTAACTTAAAAAAGAAGTGACAAAAAAACAATTGAAATTACTTTGAATGGCCGCCATGAAAATTTTAAATATAGCAGATCCGTCACTGTTCTACGATCATGACGATATATTTACATTAAACATAGTTTTATAACTATAAGGGATGGTTTGAAGAGATATGTTGTGCTGACCCAGAATAATTTGATTAACGCCATAAGCTCCAACACATTGATCACACATAGGTACACACATACACACATACACGCATACACTCATACACGCATACACACTCACGCGCTCATACATACACACTTTATTTACAGTCCTTCAACCAATTTACTTATTGGTATTTTTAAATTTATTATCATTGTTTATGTTTTTAATGCAGTTTACGATAGATAGCTTTGGTGTCTGTGACTGATGGGTAGGAATAAATACATATTTTCTTCCGTCTTGTTGTATGTTATTGTTTTCTTTGTGTTTTTGTTGTATTTTGTAAATTTCCTTAATTTTATGCACTATTTGTTTTTGTTGATTTCATAATCTGTCTTCACAGTGGATTTATATTTTTGTGTATAATTTGTGAACCCATTCATGGCCTTATTTATTGTGTAAAATTTGATAATATTGTATTTTTGGTTATGCTGTTGGAGTTCCAGATAAATAAATAAATAAATAACACACATTAGGTAACAAATCATAAATATGGCAAATACTAAAAGAAATATATATTAGTTTTTTTTTAATGAACGCATCGTAACGTTATTTTGCTGTCGTCTGTAGTGGAAACCCTTATACGAGAATACCAATTTTAATAGCGTTTTACACTGACAGTTCCGTTATTTAAGGGATTCCACTATTTAGCGTTGGCGCTTAAGTAACAAAATAGGGCTACCAGACCTTTATCGGTCGTGACCTTAGTTTTTGTTGTTTGTAGAAATTAAGTACTTAAATAAAATATTTTCTTTTTTTATCGATAATGAAGGTCGATTGATGTAAGCGGGCGGCGCGGCTCGCAAACTTAATATCTAACTTCTTACGACGACGACCTCGTCATCGCGCGGGAAGTGCGGCGGTTTTTGAGAACCTCAAGCTGCACAAATACGCCACCCTCGGTACAGGTTACGAATATCGTGTGTGGGAGAGAGAGAAGAGAAGAATGGTGTCTCTGGTTTGCTGTCTAACGCTTTATACAATTTTATCGTGTTTGACTTAAAAGCGCTTTGCAAAGCTTATTTCAACTGAATTTCGAAATAAAGTGAGAAAAAAGCCACAAATCAAACACAGGGTTTAAAGGTGGGGTTGCAACTTTAATAATAATAATAATAATAATATACATTTATTCAAAGCAACCAGGCTCACTTGTTAGCTACAAAATCCTTACAACTAATGTTAGTATAAAAACAGCTTAAGAAATAACGTCATAATATAAAATACCATTAACCATATGAGATGTATTTATGATCTTGTTGCAACAACGGACAACTCTAGTTTCACAATTTTCCCAACACACAATGGATCCGCGATGTGAAACTAATTATTAGTTTTGCGGCCATAGTATATATATATATACTTCAACTATGATCAAACAGAAAACCTAATAAATACTTGTAATACAAACTTTATATAATAAATAAATAATTCAATAGAATAATAATATAACATTCCCTATACAAACCCCTTAAGTACTTGGGTAATATTTTTCCGTATCTATTTTATTTTTTTACATGTATATATTTATTAATGTTTATATATCTATAATATAATATTTAATTATTTATTATAAATTGTATATGTATGTATCTTAATATATTATATTTATCTATCTATTTATTATTCCACACAACACTGACACAATTCGTATAAAAAGAGCGGGGCACCCTGAGACACAGGCATCACGCTAAGTTTAGGGGCCTTCGTAAAATGTAAAAAAGTACTATGAAAAATAAACGTTTATTTTTTTTTTTTTTTTTTTTTATATATATATATATATTTAAGCGTATTTCTTTATAAATATCAATTTTCAACGGACTTTAACCGTCAACCACTATTAAGCCCGATTTACTTTGGTTGATAGTGGCAAGTAACACGAACGGCAGCTGTAATTATAATAAAATACCTAGGTTGAAACGAAAAGTCTTAGCCGTAAACTAATTTAAAAACAAACATATTATTATTATCCCCCCATTCCGAATCGCGTTTAGAGCGCTTAGAACGAATATGACACTGACGTCGTTCCGAATCAAATATCGCGATTTGGATGCTCAGAGCGTGATATCAATTCGGAACGGTCGAAATCACATTTTCATTCATAAAATGTTAGTTTTTTTTTTTAAAATGTATGGAAGATAAATTGCGGATTCCATATCTTTGAGTATGAATATACATCTCTCGGTTTATTCATCTTTATATGTGTAAAGTTTAATATTATTAACTTATTTTGATCTTTTAAAATAAATTGCCGTGTTACAGACATATTTTTTTCCACTTCCTACTTTAATATTAATTATAGATTTGTTTTAGAAGTAACATACAAACAGTATAAACGAATTACAATATTCAATAATTTAAAAGAAAACCTAATATTAAATAAACTTGAAAGTGCGCGCGACATAATGACAAAAAACTGACAGCGCTCAGAGCGATCTACCTCGATATCGTGAGCAGTCTAAGCGCGAGAAATGATGTCGTTTGTGACGTCACACAGCTTGGCAAAACAGTTTAAGCGCGTATCGGAACACCTTTAAGCGTGCTTAGGTTACTATTATCGCGTATCGGAACGATAGGTATATGATAGGCTGACGTGAGTTCTTAGCGCCATTTTGCGTGAACATGAAGTGCAAGTTTTTGTTTTGTAAATTAATTTACTGTGAATATTGTTGGTCAAAAGTGGTGTTGTTTTGTTTAATAATGTTCGACAATGAGAATAGTTATGGAAAACGATAAATTGGACTTTGAATATGGGGCACAAGTTGCAGTTTATTTTTTGCGGTATTCCCGCGCTGTCAACTCCCATATTTCACCCGACGTGTTTGAGCTTTGGTGCCGCGAGTGACTCCAAGAAAATCATCAAATTCTGCAGCATCTGGAATTTGATGATGAGCTTATTAACTTATAAAAAAGAAAGATATATTACGTCAGACTTGGCTGTATGGGCTTAGACCCTTTGCCTTCCCTATCATCTCATTCATCATCCATTGGGAGAAGAGAACAAAAAAAAAAATAGGCTGATGTTTTAAGCCAATCCAACAGTCGTTCAACTTAAAACTTTCTTCTCTTTGTAAAGTAATTAACAAAATTATCATTAACAAAACCCCTTAATTAAAAGTATTAAATATATAAATTAATATAACCGATATAAGATCAACAACAATTAAAAAAACAATAACAAATCACAACGACGACGATGGTAATAAAACATAGAAAAACCCGAAAATGTATTAAATATAACAATTAAACTAAACGAGATAAGAAATATTTACAATGAAAAAATAAGAGAAAGCACGACGATGGTAACATTAAATAGAAAAGAAAGGAATTCTGCAAAATTTGACAACATTTTTGACCACGGACAATTTGCTTTGATTGCACTACCCAAAAATAAAATGCATTCGAATTAAAATCAGTGACGTCGTTCGCTGTGAAACCCGCGTCCTTCCCTTGTTCCGAATCAAGCTCAGAGCGCTTAGAATGAATATGATCGAATCAAATATCACGATTTGGATGCTCAGAGCGTGATTTCAATTCGGAACGGCCTAAATCACATTTTTATTCATAACATAATAGTCTTTTTAAATGTATAGAAGTTAAATTGCGGATTCCAAATCTTTCGAGTATGAATACTAACAAACACGGTTTATTCACATTTATATGCGTAACGTTTACTATTATTAACTTATTTTGATCTTCTAAAATAACTTACCGTGTTACAGACATTTTTATTTAATTCTTACTTAAATATTACTTATAGATTTGTTTTAGCAGTAATATACAAATAGTATAAACCAATTACAATATTAAATAATTTAAAAGAAAACATAATATTAAATAAACTTGAAAATGGCGCGCGACATAATGACAAAAAACTGACAGCGCTCAGAGCGATCTACCTCGATATCGTGAGCAGTCGAAGCGCGACGAATGTTATATGTGACGTCACATAGCTTTGGCAAAACAGTTTATGCACGTCTCGGAAAACCTTTAAGCGTGCCTAGGTTACTATTACCGTGTCTCGGAACGAGCGGTTGGAAAAAGCCTGTCAAGTTAAACACGGGGTTAAGAAAATTATGTTATTTACTGTCACTTAGCCCGAGTTTCTCCGATCATAGCCGAGCTTACGTCAAAATAGCGTTTTACACATAGAACAACGATCATTAGATCTTCTAGAATTTGATGTTTTTCTTGAAGTCAGCATTATCGTCAAAACACGTCGCCGCTATACTAGGAAAGTTAACAGCGCGGGAAAACCGAAAAAAAAAAACTGCAACTTGTGCCCCATTATCAGTCCAATTTATAATTTTCCATAATTATTTACATTGCAGCACATTGACTGCTTCTGTGGTCTAGTGATTAAGTCCGTGGATATACGATAGTAGACTTGGAGGTACCGGGTTTCCGGTCGGGACACAATTATTTATTTGTTATATTTATCGAGTTTGGAACGCTAGAAACATCGACGAGCTTGCCACTTGTTATGATGGGCCTATAGTAAAATTGGCTAAATGTGAACTAGCTCCTTATAAAAGCGTGGTTATTGACCACTTTGTAAAGGATGCGGTCGTGAACTAAGATCATTTAAAATATATTGTTTACGTTTTGTCTCATAGCTTAAAGAATGCCTTATAGTTTTGTATTTATGTAGATAATAGCTCAATCAAAAACTTATCTAGTAGCAGTCTAGCCATGTCGATATTGACCCTGAAATGCATACAGAAAATTACTAGGCTTAGGTTATCACGAAGTTTTAAATAAGTGGATAATTGGAGGTTTATGCAATGTATTGTCTTCCGCATTTACAGCTTAGCGAAATACGAGTATAAAAAAAATATGGGGTTTTTAATAGCTTAAGAACTTTATTTTATTTTTATTTTATTTTATTTTATTTAGGATAAAAAACAGACATACAGTAAAGATTACTAACTAAATATTAACGAATTAAGGTAAGCAACAGTATATCCAACAGATTATCCACAATTTTTTGTGCAATCAACATTTATAATCTATCAAAAAGAAAAAAATATATATATAAAAAGCAAAAAGTAAGTAAAATTAAACATAGAAGAAGACAAAGAAGACAAATTTCTAAGCATTCCATGGATTCACCGTGCGGGTGCCGGGTCCATCGTGTGTGGGTAAGAGATGAGAAGAATGGTGTCTCGGGCTTGCGACCGACAATTGGCTGGTTTAAGAAAATGAGGCCTCCTTTTTTTCTATTGCGCGATAATACGCTCACCATCCACCATTCTACTTCTCTCCCTACCCAACCAAATACTGTATGATTCCGTTAATGCCGTCTTGGAAGCTCGTTCCATAAATGTATTGACGGCAGACCTGCTTAGGCCCAATTCTTTTAGTAAGGTATGCAAAGATTTTGCTGGAACTCCTCTTGCACCAACTTCCACTACGTAAAGCTGAGTCTTGAACCCGTTCCTGAAAAAAAATGTTTGACAATGTATTTAACAATTGCCCTTAGTGTGTCAGATCTAAAGTGTTAAGAAGATCAGATATGTGTCTCTTATAGGAACCTGCAGATAGCGCGAATATGTCTACTTGATTAAGGTGACTATTGTATGCTGACATGAGTCTATGTACATATAGGTAAACATATATATATATATATATATAAACATATATAGCGATAAATATATATATTAGCATACCGATTCTGCGAGGAAATGCGGCCAGCGTTCTTGCCACGCTAAAAAAAATATATCAAAGAGTCTTTCTCGCCATTTTGCGCGGACACGTCAAGTGCAAGTTATTGTTTTGTAAATTAATTTACTGTGGATATTATTGGTCAAAAGTGGTTTTGTTTTGTTTAATAATGTGCTACAATACAAATGTAAATAATTATGAAAAACGATAAATTGGACTTTGAATATGGTGCACAAGATGCAGTTTATTTTTTGCGGTTTTCCCGCGCTGTCAACTCCCATATTTTACCCGACGTGTTTGAGCTATGGTGCCGCAAGTGACTCCAAGAAATGCATTAAATTCTGCAGCATCTGGAATTTGATGATGACCTCATTAACGCATAAAAATAAAGATATATTACGTCGGACTTGGCTGTATGGGCTAGACCCTTTGCCTTCCCTATCACCTTATTCATCATCCATCGGGAGAAGAGAACAAAAAAAACAAATAACAATAATAATTAACGGTTACATAAAAAACAATTCTTCCTTCTGAGGTGTCGATTGTGTTATCTATCCCTCTCTAATTGTTACAATCGTTACATAAGTTGTGTTCATTCAGACCTTGTGACACGCAACGACGCGAGGTTAAGCACGCAACTGTTCATTGTCAACTTCTTATTATTGTAAGTAATATTATCTTTCCTTATAATACGTGTTTTAATTTTAGCATAACAGCAGCGAGATTCTATTTATTTAAGCGCAAAAATTATTTAGAAATTTCTTTAACAAATGATAATGTCCATTTTTCTTAGAGTTCTTTTTTATTTGATAGTTAATATATTGTGTTTTCATAATCTGTAATTAATTTTATTTATTAACTAGCATAACGACAATTGACAAATTTTTTTTAGTTAACAATTACATAGTTTCGATCACGCCGATTTGAAATCCAATGTTTTATCTATAATAAAGTACCTTGGTCATAATAAAGAACCTAATCGTATAAATAGTGCTTTGTAACTATTTCTAACATAAATTTTAACCAATTGACTATTTAATTAAATTATATTTTAATGCTGGGGTAAAAGAGATGTTGTAATTAAATTTAAAAATAACACAATTAATTGTTATGATTATTGAATTGTATTTCGTTGAGGCACGCTGCAAAAAAGTTAGGGCCTGGTTTTTGGCAATCTCTTTTATACTGTCAATGCTTCATAGTTCCAGTAGATATTTAGATTCGTTTACCGTGTCATCCTCTTGCCAGTGAAAAAAGCTCTCACTGACTGTTTATATTTTTAAACGCTTACTTACCCTCGTAATAATCAATATTTAATATTTTTTATTTTAGAATTAGGATATATATATGTTTTTTTTATTAGGAAGGATTTATTATACTAAAATGTGTGGTTATAATGGTTAGGTGGTACACACTTATACACGTTTCGTATTTATTTATATCTCTTTATTTATTGCACAAAAAATCAAAGTCAATACAGTTGCGTTCCGTTATCTTAATGTGTATAAAACTAAAGGCACAAGGGCGAACTTAATGCGAAATTTTATAACAGCTAACCTTTGGGAGTGTGTAAAGGATTGTGGGGTTCATTATTATTAAAAAAAATGTTTACACACAATTAAATAGTATGTTAGATATAAGAAGAGCTATGTTGTTTGTTGAGAAAGTAAGCGATAAGTATATATATTTTTAAATATATTAATAGACGGCGCCCGTCTGATAACCAGATGAAGTTCCACTCCTGAGCAGCGGAAATCTGAATATCTGCTAAAAGAATGGTTAGGTATTTTAAGCTGATTGCACGTACATTTGTCCTCTGTTTTTTACGAATCTTATTCACCTATTATTAAAAACAATAAAAAAGTAAAAAGTAAAGTATCATCACGACTGTTTCCTCTGCGGGGTGGTCAGAAACCACGCTTATAAAGAAGCGGATTCACATTTAGCCAACTTAACTATAGGCCAAGTGGCAAGTGGCAAGCTCGTCGATGTCTCCAGCGTACCAAACTCGAGAAATATCCCAAATAAATTAAATATTATTTAAATGTCTTTATATACATTAATAAATATTTTTGTGTCCCGATCAGGAATTGAACCCGGTACCTCCGAGTCTAAATCCACTGACTTAACCGCTAGACCATGGAGTTAGTTTACAATACATTTCATTTATGCTAATAAATTATTTATAATAATAATATAATCATTCAGCACTAACTCTGTTTCGTAACGCTTTTGCAGTGGTAACTGTGTTATTATGGAATAAACAGAAATAATTTACTTGTCAGAAACGTGGTAGTTACAGGAATGTAAATTGTTATATGTAATTATATTTTCGCTCCGTTATATAACATACAAATATTTATTTAGTCACATGACTTTGTCGAGCTTAGTGTCTTTTGTCGAATAAAAACATTTATTAACCAGCATTTGTTTGACTCTTAATTTGAACAGTTTTAGTGGCAGCTCCCTTATAGTAACTGGAAGCTTATTAAATATCTTTGTTGCTATTATAGCCAATAGACTTAAATATACATTGTACTTGCCACTTGTCATGATTGGCCTATAGTAATGTTGGCTAAATGTGAATCCGCTTATTTATAAGCGAGGTTTCGGACCACCCCGAAAGGGCGAAAGGGAAACGGTTGTGATGATACTTTACTTTATAGCCATAACCTACATAAATATTTATAGATTACATAAACTATATTTATTTATTTATTTATTAAGGAAAACTATTGACATTTAATTCACAAGTATAGATACAAAAATAGAAACAGAAAGTCATTTACAAGTTTTCACTAGTAGTGTTAGAATAATATATATTATGAACGATGAAAGCATCTACAAACTATCACTTCATGCAATAAACTAATAACTGTACAGTAACAAAAACTATTATCGTTTAAAAAACATTAAGTTAAACGCGTTTCTCACTGCCATCACTTTGTCATGAAAGATATCAACATCAGTTTCATCAATGAATGCATTAAGAGTATTACAAGCTCTAATTAAAAATGTATTTTGTCTGTAGTTAGTGCTCGCCATTGGTATGCGAAAAGTGGGCTTGTACCGAACGATATACATACACTATTTAATTGTTATGTATAGTTAGTTATGTAACTATAAATATTTATATAGGGTATGTATTATTATTTTATGATGTTTGTAAAATGCTCTTCCAGCCTCTGTGTTTCCACTTTCCTATAACCTGGAGTCGTTGGAGCGAATTGTGGAAAAACATCTAATAAAGCCGGCATAGTGTCGGGGACTGATGTCAGTTAGAAGTGTCAGATTTCAGTTGCAAACTTTCATTAGATGAGCGCAAGGTCAAATGTATAAAACTAAATCCGTACCTACTTAACTCTATGGGACTTCTGTCTCTGATTTTCATTTGTATGGGGACTGTGAATGTTTTAGTCCTGTTATTTTAATCATGCCATGCCATTCAGCCTCGGTCTTTCTTCGAGATATTCATGATCGAATATCAAGTCTATGATTTCTGTTACCTTTCGTTTGACCTTTGTAACCTATAGTATAGCAACCTTTACAAATTACCTGTTACCGTCGACGTGTATATTAATTTATAGTTGCGAATGTCCATTTTTCTATAAAAAATGTGCCCACTCAAATGTTCTCGTGCTATAATGATTTCTTTCTTATTTGATAGTAAATATAATGTGTTTTCATAATCTGTAATTAGTTTTATTTATTTTACCCCAGCATAACGACAATTGACAAAAACTTTTTTTACGTTAATAATTCAATAGTTTCTATCCCGCCGATATAAATAAGAGAATTATTTTCACTTTGAAATCCTGTGTTTTATCTATAATAAAGTACCTAATCGTAGCGCTCTTACTCAATACAAAAATCTTAACCAATTGACTATTTAATTAAAATATATTTTAATGCTGGTATAAATAAATGTTTATCTTAAGTTTAAAAAAAAAACACAGAAAATAATTATGATTATTGTATTATATTTAGTTGACGCACGCTGCAAAAAAGTTTGTCCTTGGTTTTGGGCAATCTCTTTTATATAACTAATAGTTTTTTAAGTTTTTTTTTAATACTGGCACGACAAGTGACCATAACCACCTGATGGAAAGTGACATGGCGGCAAATCGAACCTGATCCCGAAACTTGTTTTATCAATATTTAACATACTTTAAATATTATATTTATATTTAATAATACTTTACTGCTCCGGCAGACTGGGCAAATCACCACCATCAGTCCGCCTACCACCTATTTGTTGTTCTCGTTAAAAGTATGTGCCATTTGCAATGATGTCAAATGCCAATTTTTACTTTCAAGGAGAATTAACATTGTAAGCTTGCCATGGTGATATTATTGTATTTATTATTGTAGTTTAGATAATATTGCATATTTATTATGTATTCATATTTCTCTAATTACCTACCTTACGTCTTTAATGTTCTACAGTGTCCCTAAGGTTGGCTGTCAGAGAATGGCTAGCGACATTAAGTCCGACCCTTGTATATATTGCGCAATAACGTTTTAATAAATATAAATATTTATATAAAACCGCTTGAAACAAGACCTAACCTAAAAAGATTATTGTATAATGTTATTTAGGTACTGCATATATATTTTATCTATCTATTTGTAAGTTGTTCTTTAACATTAATCTATTAAAATAATCCAAAGGAGAGCATGATACCAAGCCACAACATTTGGTATATTTAGAGCTGACACGACAAATATCTAGTTATAAATAAGAACAAAATCCTCGCTTATGGCAACAATGTTTGATTTATTATAATTGTATTACTGTTAGATTCGGTCCAGCCATGGCTGCTGAAAGTATATTTTTGTAAATATATATTCTCTTGTAATGTATAAAAATATATGTATTGGTAATATCTAAGTGTCGTGTACTTAAGGAAATAAATGATTTGATTTTGATCCAGCAGTCGAAAGATACGTCATGATGAATAATGATTGGTTGTGTCCTTTATATATACTTCCACGCTTGTCAAATATTGCGAGACCGGACGCTAAGCAAGTAACGGGCAGTGCCTTTAAAAAGCGAACCCGTTATTTACAATCGTTGTGACAAAACGTTAGTTTGACTTCGCTTCGTCATTCCCAAAACTGCATCGTGATTTTAGATAATGCGACTGTCTATTTGCAGAACTTAAAGTCTCTTATTATTAAAGTATAAAATAATATAAGTATTTACGTGTAATTTATTTATGTTTATGTAATATTATTTTTATTTTAATGTACCCCGAAATCTTCTACCACACTCCTAAAGGTTGACTGTAATAAAACACCTTTAAGGCATTAAGTTCCTTGTACTTTACTTTTAAGTTTTATGTGCAATAAAGAGTTTACAAATACATACAAAATATAAAAAAACTTAAATTTTCAAAACTTAAGTTCACGCAATCTTAGAACCCTCTGGGATTGTGCGGAGCGATGACAAGAGACCTGACGGATGGTCTGTTGGGCCGTAGAAACCTGGCAGGTCTCCGGTGTGGGATGCGACGTCTGTATACAAATAAAGATACATTAGCTTCACCTCACATCCAGGCAGGTCGTCAGGCGCGAGAAGTGCGGCGTCTTAAGCAGATTTTTTTTTTTTTTTTTTAATACTAGCACGACCTGTGACCTTGCTCCCACCTGATGGTAAATGGCGTGCAAGGTCCATGAATGTTACCAACTAGAATCAGAGACTCATGACTGACATTAGTCCCTAACACTATGTCGGCTTGACTGGGCATGACGGCAATTTGAGATCCCGAAACGTTCGGATACACTTTACTAGGTTTATCGGCAAGAACAGTGGATACTTCCCCGCCCCGGCTGACTGGGCAAATTACCACCATCCGCCTACCACCTTGTATTATATTTGAGATCCTTAAGTTGCGCAATTACGCCAATCTTGGTACTGTTATTTGCGCCGTTTGGGGTCGAGACGATGGTTCCATGGGGGCCTTTAGCAAAGCGCCTGGCCAAGGAGTTGTCAAAGCAACTCATAACATGCCTGTAATAGGTTTACGTGAATATTATTATATATTTTGACTTTGACTTTGGTCAGTTAAATCTTTCATACGAGCAAAGATGAATTAAGCATCAGATTTTGCCGCTTCACGTGCATAGGGACATTGTAGACGTTCCATATCTTATTAATTTACAATCAAAATTGCAGTGATATTGATTTGTTCACTTTTAACAATTAATATAGGTACCATGTTTGGTATTGGCGATGTTAATCACGTTTTTTTTCATATTGGCAATCAGTTGGTTTCGAGTGGCAACCGGTTCCATAGCGGTCTACATATACAAGTCAAAAAGTCTACCTCGATGACGTAATGGGCTGTAACAGCCTTCTTGCGCAAGCGCAGGTACAGTGAAAGACAATATAGCGAAGCAAAAATATGTTTAAAAAAAAGAGTGGTAATAATAATTAATAATAATAATTTTTATTTCAGTGTTCTACAAAACTTATATATAAACCTAATGAACAATTTCGACTCTAGTACACTGCAGGAGTTTAAATTAAATTGTGAATTAATAGTGAGCCCACACTAGGTAATGAGCCTGGCTCGTGGGACTCTTCGATTACCTGTATTGGTTAATGAAATCGATTTTACTTACAATTACTTAAAATTAATTTAAGATCTAAGCTTATTAAATAAATAAAAATTAAATTAAGGAAAAACAACAATTATCAAATATAAATTTCCTCAAATAGTGATTCTCATGAATTGCTCTGTCTCATTATAGTCTCAAGTAAGAAGTAGTCGTGACAACTTTAACTTCACCTCTCTGGCAGATAGTCCCAAAAGGCCATACCTATTAACAAGTTTATTGTATATAAATGGTCCGAGAAAGGAGCTAAAACGCTGAGCAAAGTCAGTTTTGACAGACAAGTGCGGTATTGAAGGGACACGCTTTTTTAACATATTTGTAATTTGATCCAATCTAATAGAGGAGTGTGTCAAAACCGATGCCCTCAGCACAAATAACTTTCTTATACTAAGAACTTTTGCGTCGTCGTAAAGGGCTGAAGTTGGGTTATACTTTATAGGTTATACTTTCAGATGAAAGGTCTTCCAAGCATGACCTTAAGGATAGATCTCTGAGCCCTCTCCAGCTTAATAAGGATAGTCGTGGAAGCACCCCCCCATGCGACAACGCAGTACGGTGATAGCCAAGTTTTTTTTTTTAAATTATTTTTATTATTCTATTTAGTAATATTTTTACATCATTATATCTCGCCAAACCATTAAGGTTTGTTGGCGTGAAAGGTCGCTTGTTAGTAACAATTTATGTTTTTAGTGTTTCAGAGGATACTATTGTAGCGTCCCATCTTTGTGCACAAGGATCTAAAGACCTGTTCACACGTATTTATATTTACATGATGCTGTTAGAAAGCCATTACAACCACCATACGACGGATCATATTTGGTGATCGATCGCTGTAACAAGTGGTTTAAAGGTAGTTTTGTTAATGTTTCGGCTGACAGAGTAAAACCAGCATACATGTTGCTGGAGCCCGACTTTATTTTATTTTATTTTATTTTATTTTATTTTATTTTATTTTATTTTATTTTATTTTATTTTATTTTATTTTATTTTATTTTATTTTATTTTATTTTATTTTATTTTATTTTATTTTATTTTATTTTATTTTATTTTATTTTATTTTATTTTATTTTATTTTATTTTATTTTATTTTATTTTATTTTATTTTATTTTATTTTATTTTATTTTATTTTATTTTATTTTATTTTATTTTATTTTATTTTATTTTATTTTATTTTATTTTATTTTATTTTATTTTATTTTATTTTATTTTATTTTATTTTATTTTATTTTATTTTATTTTATTTTATTTTATTTTATTTTATTTTATTTTATTTTATTTTATTTTATTTTATTTTATTTTATTTTATTTTATTTTATTTTATTTTATTTTATTTTATTTTATTTTATTTTATTTTATTTTATTTTATTTTATTTTATTTTATTTTATTTTATTTTATTTTATTTTATTTTATTTTATTTTATTTTATTTTATTTTATTTTATTTTATTTTATTTTATTTTATTTTATTTTATTTTATTTTATTTTATTTTATTTTATTTTATTTTATTTTATTTTATTTTATTTTATTTTATTTTATTTTATTTTATTTTATTTTATTTTATTTTATTTTATTTTATTTTATTTTATTTTATTTTATTTTATTTTAGTTTATTTTATTTTATTTTATTTTATTTTATTTATTTTATTTTATTAGGAAAACTTATGGTTACAGAATTTTAATTAGACATAAATATAAACACTTAAACCACTAAAAAGTTTCCACAGATAGAAACAACATACACGGCACTAAAGTATTTTTTTTTAGCTCAGTCTCCTCCACTGGAGCCAGACGATACCTTCAGGCAACGCCTTCTGATCTGATGCCGTTAATCACTAGAGGGGGAGTAATGTATCGTCCCATCTACGCTGATTTTTTATGTTATAATTTTTTATATGAAAATGTATTTTGATAGATTTAGACTTTGACAATGTTGACAATATACAAACAACTATCGAAATTAAATACGCCTATTTTATTTACTAGATAGATCTTCTATACCATAGATATAGAGACGACGCGACGATCCTATGTCTATGTTCTATACTATTGCAATTTTATTTATGTATTGTATTACAGGTCAAAAAAACACCTTCTTAGTTATTTTTTAATAACTGGCTTAGTCAACTTAGGTTTCTCTTTATCCAGAGCTTAGGAATCATGTATTGTGATGTTCTCTCTCCATAGTAGTTGTAAGAACGCTTTCCTTAAAATCCAAAAAAATATAATGTGAACAACACTTTTCTTACGTACATTTGTTATGGATTTACAACATCACAATTCCCTTGGTGGTTGGCCGTGGTCACGGGTCGACTGAAGCTGACAGGTCACGGGTCGACTGAAGCTGACAGGTCGACCCGTGACCACGGCCAATGCAACTTGGCTGAAACGTCGGGAGAAATATGTCTCTAAGGTAAATCGCGTAAAGACCCGTTAAAATTATAAAAATCTATTATGAATATGCGCGAAAGTTTAAAAAGTTTATTCACAATTCCCGTGTCTCAGAGAGCAAGTTAGGTCGTCGGTCCCGGTTCCACTATACCAAGTGAGCAATCGGCAATAAACTGTCATTAAAATTGACAATAGACCCTCGCCAACTCGTCTGGCCAGTGTAGGCTAAATTCTCCAAAAACATGTTCTGAAAGGCCTAACTCCATAATGGAGGTATGGCTGTGTTTTAGGGGATGTGATGTTGAAAAAACAATGACTTTTTTTACACAAAAACATTCGTATTAGAGGTCTAGGGTCTGTAATGACAATAGTAAAGTATTATCACTACACTAAATACTAATAATACATACGCATAACGTTTTAATAATACATTAGGTACATACATTACATAACATTAATACACACACACACATATATAATAATATAATAAACTAAATGAGTTAAAATGCTTCGGTTAGATGCTTGTCGTATATTTACCGGCAATAATGTATAATAATAATTATTATTTATCGTGCTGATAAACCCAGTAAAGTGTATCCACACATTTCGAGATCAGGCTCGAATTGCCGTCATGCCCAGGTCAGCCGGCATAGTGTAATGAACAGTCAGTCATAAGTGTCTGACTCCAGTTGCTATCATTCATGGACTTTGCGCGCTTCATACCATCAGGTGGGCGCAAGGTCACATAAGTAAGGTGACACGGCCATTTTACGGCCACTAATATTAATTAACATTAATGCTATTAGAATATAAGATGACACGTCTTTTTATTATTATTATTATTATTATGTTTTGTTTTATAAATTTATTAATTATCTGACATATGTATATAATTTCTGTACATCATAATTATTAAGTATTTAGAATGTAAACTGACACGGCCTCTTTACAGTCACGATCTTATTTAAGTAGTTTCTAAGTTAGTTAGTTTTACTTGCTTGTAGCAGTAATTAATGTTGTGCCTAACATACATAAATATGGATTATTGCCTGTTTACGGTCCAACCATTATTACCACTTTGATTAGTACATATGTTTTAATAATTGTATCCTGTATCCAAGTTGTTTTAAGCGAACCAATGGAAATAAACTATTTTGATTTGATTTGATTTGTCGTCCTATATATTTAGTATATATTTTAAACAAAACGGTACCACGGAGGCAGTCAATGAAAATATAAATCTAATCCAAACTGTCTAATGTTAATATTTATTGAAAATGCAAAAAAAAATATTTGGTTTTTTCACTTTTATTATCGACTGTACCTATCTTTATGAGCAACACTACATAACTTAGTCTTAACATTTCGTTCGAATTTGAGCCTAATACTACCTTCATTGGGTTAAAAGTTATATTTGTATGAAAATTTGTATGAGGTGTTCTTTAACTGTTTTTAGTATTCGACTTTTCTTTCGGGAAATACCTAAATAATGAATCAATGGTCTCAAAACTTCTGTTGATTTTTATTCGTGTTATGAATTGTATTTATTTTTCCTTTTTTCGTGCTTTCTTAACGTCATAAATTCATTAAACTGTGGTCTAGCGGTTAAGTCCGTGAATTTAGGCTCGGAGGTACCGGGTTCGATTCCTGGTAAAAATTAAAGTAAAGTATCATCACGACTGTTTCCTTTCGGGGTGGTCAGAAACCACGCTTATAAATAAGCGGATCCACATTTAGCCAACTTTACTATAGGCCAATGATAAGTGGCTAGTCGATGCCTCCAGCGTACCAAACTCGAGAAACATAACAAATAAATTAAATATTAATTTAATTTATTTGTGATATTTCTCGAGATTGCCAAATTCTTTTAGTAAGTGGTGCAAAGATTTTGCTGGAACTCTCGCACGCGTAAAGCTGAATCTTGAACGCGTTTCTGATTATTTATTCTGTAAGATCATAATATTTACTTGACTTCATGTTGTGGTCTTTTGGAATATTTGATTCCAACGGAACGGTAAGTAAGTTCAATAAGGATAACTTTTTTCAAGTTCCGAGATAGCACTAAGATGTCTGGCCTATAGGCTGATACAGCTAGTTCATCTGGGATCCTATAATGATGTTCAAATGTGAATTTTTCAGTCTGATGCTTGCATTTAGTTTTCGTAATTTGCCCTTCCTTTACAAAATAATTATATATGTCCAAAATGTCCGTAATTTTATTTCCTTTTGAGGTAAGTCTTGTTACCAGCGATGTTATTTTTATATAAATATCAGCATAGCAAGCTTACAATAGTTCGCCTTAAAAGTAAAAATTGGCATTTGACACCATTGCAAATGGCACATACTTTCAACTAGAACAACAAATAGCTGGTCGGCGGACTGATGGTGGTAATTTGTGCAGTCTGCTGGGGCGGGTAAATCTGTTGGTGTCAAGAAAAAAGGAGATGAGTGAAAAATTTAAAAATTAGATTTTTGCACCTATTGGCTCAAAACATTCATATACGTCAATGCAATAAGGAGCTGAGTCTAAAAACTGTACTGTACTGTTTTACACCCCTACGTACATAGAGGGGCTAGTCGTAACATTAAAATGTATAAATAAGTAAAAATATACAATCGAGTTATTTCAGTATCGCGCTTTTACCGCCAATAATTAAGTTATGCATAGTGAGATGAGTCGACTCGTACCTAAAGTATACGACTAATGAAATTGACATTACGTAAATTACAATTTTCTAATTATAAAAATTTGTTTTCTTAATTTGCCTCTAGTAAAAAGTTCAAGTTTTGTACTTATCCCCTTTTTTCTTGACACCACAGAAATATCCACCGTTTGTGCCGATATACCTGTAAAGTATCCACACGTTTCGGGAATAGGCTCGAATTGCCGTCATGCCCAAGTGTCAAGTGTTAGGGACTAATGTCAGTCATGAGTGTCTGATTCCAGTTGCGTTGTTCATGGACCTTACGCGCAAGGACATATGTCGTTCTTGTATTAAAAAAAACACCCATTTAGTAGCCAAAAATTGTCATTTCCGACATATGGTTTTTTATAAAAAGTTGTTTATTTCTATTAATAGAATCACATATAAATAAATAATCATTTCATTTCTGTGGCTACAGAGAGCAGTAATGAGTTAAATATACATTTCGAACACATAAGTACCTAGCTTGAACTTTGCTTCGTAATGAAGTAGGAAGTTGGATCGTGATCCGCCAACTGGAAACGAAGATACGCAAATGTGCGGCTATTTCTAGGCGGACCTACGAACGCGGATTTGTGCGACACGACCAAATCGGTCGGTCCAATAACCTCCACTAAAACATTCTTTGCCAAACGTTTAAAAGCTAATTATCCATTTACATACAACAAATATGCCTGTAGATTTAGACTCGGAGGTACCGGGTTCGATTACTGGTCGGGACACAATTTTTTTAATAATGTAAATAAATATATTTAATTTATTTGTGATATTTCCTGAGTTTGGTACGGTGAGACATCGACGAGCTTGCCACTTGTCATGATTGGCCTATAGTAAAGTTGGCTAAATGTGAAGCCGTTTATTTTTAAACGTGGTTTCCACCCCGAAAGGGAAACGGTCGTGATGATACTTTACTAAACAAAGCGAGTGGTAGAGCGGTGGTAGCTCGGTTGTAAGAACGCTTTCCTTAAAATCCTTCAAAGGTCGGTTCGTACCACCCGGCACGTACCAATGAGAAATACACTTTCCTTATGTACGAGTACATTTGTCATATATTTACAACACAACCTTGTTGAGCCGAGAGCACGTTAAGCCGTCGATTCCGGTTTCACCAATACCAACTTGTGGAATAGTTAATCTTCATAAAAAATGACATCAAACCCTCGCCAAGCCGTCTAGCCAGCGTCTGCCGGCTTCTTTGCTGAAGTTGGCTACGCCTAATTGCATAGTCTTTCCAAGGTAGATGTACTTTTGTACAACTTTGAGAGTGGCATTACCCACGCAGATTGATCTCGGTACAACATGGTCGTTATACATGACTTTTGTCTTGTCTAAGTTCATACCGAGGCCAACCTGCTGGGACGCCACGTTTAAGGCCTTCAGCATTCCGCTAAGATCCTCTAGCGAGCTAGCTATTATGACTATGTCATCCGCAAAATGGGGGTGTGAGATGTATTCTCATATTTCTCCAATCCAGCACGATGATGGCCTTTACTGTCGTTTAATTCTTTATTTTATTTTACTGTCGCATTATTAACTTTCGTAGGACAACAAGTAACACTCGTCAGCAATCAGTGTCTTCTAATACCCGTCGTTAAGCATCACAAATTATAATTATGCAACCTTGGATTCATCCAAAAATGGTCTAGAAAAAAAATCCACTCAAATCGCGTTGTTTGATGATTGACTGTAAAAAATCTATGCCAAATTGTTATTCCGTGTTTTGGTACTTGGAAACACTGTTTTGTTACGCTTTATAATTTTACATAAAAAGGATATTCATAATTTATTCAAAGTATAAAAAATAGCTACTTAAATAATTAATATATTAAATAATAAAATAAACATATGTTCTGGAAGATCCATCTCCAACAGTGAAGATCTAAGACGTTGTGTTCTAGGGCATGTAATAAAAAAAATTAAAAATGTCCTCCAGACACGTCCCATCCGAGATAATCCCAAGGAGACTGACAACATGCTCAAGGTATAGCTAATTTCCTGTGTCCAGGTCTTTCCGTCGGCGCATTGACAACTCCTTGGCCAGGCGCTTTGCTATGGGCCCATCGTCTCGACCCAAATAACACCACAAATTCGTAACCTGTACCAAGTTTGGCGTATTGAGAAACTTACGGTTTTATACATTAAGACTAATATTTTAAATGCTAAAAAGATTTACCTGTACTCAAGTGACACTTCATTTTTTTTTAAATATTTGTGTATTATTTGATGAGACGACAATGCCTATTTACAGCAGCTATAGAAGACAAATTTTAAAGCATTTGTAAGGATTCACCGTGCGAATGGTGTCTCGGGCTTGCGACCGACAATAGGCTGGTTTAAGAAAAGGATTTTCTTGCGCGATAATAATCAAATACTGTATGATTCCGTTAATGCCGTCTTAGAAGCTCGTTTCATAAATGTATTGACGGCAGAACTGCTTAGGCCCAATTCTTTCAGTAAGTGATGCAAAGATTTGGCTGGAACTCCTCTCGCACCAACTTCCACTGCGTAAAGCTGAGTCTTGAATCCGTTCCTGATCGTTTCTTCTGTGGGATCATATTATTTATTCGACTTCATATTGTGGTCTTATAATAATAATAACGTTTATTTCCCAGATCGATTTTACACAGTTAAATACAATCCAATTATTAAAACTAATATTAACAGTAAAACTAAGAATTAAGTATATACTCGTAAAATAAAATAAAAAAATAAATAAAACCAAAATTAAACATCCATACTGGGACTATGATAGTGTGCGAAAATCAACGTAAGTTTTTTAAAATTTTATTTCGATGTTTGTATTGTAATTCACTGCTCTACATTGTGGTTTCATCGACCTCGGATTCTCCTGCACACTCTCACGGATAGCGGCAATGTTTTCGGCAGATCTTACGTTTCGTCGACATACGGTTGTTGGTCGATCATTTACTAAACCAGTGATTCAAATTTATCCACCACATTGCGAATAGTCGTCTCCTAGGACGATTATAGAGATTATACAGAAGATTCTGCAGAGTACTGCATGCGTGGCTAGTTCAGGAATGTTTCTATACTTTGGAGGAATACTATGTGTATTTTAAGCAACACAAAGGTTTTTGTGAAGTAAAGTTACTAAAGAAGCAACGCTGAGTTTTTAGTCACTTCTATAACAGTTGTTGTAAATTTTTGCATGCTTATGGCGAAATATGTGACCCATTTAATATTAATAAGACCTAATATTGTTTGTTACCATGTTTCCTGCAAATAAATATTTTATTTCATTTCATCCATTTTTATAAGGCAATATTATTTGCATGTGTTTTTGAATACTATATCCGTCCATGGTGATTTGGCAGAACAGACTAAATCATGTATTATGTTCCTTGGACTGAATAAATAACAACTTATTTGACAGATGTAGCTTCAACAAGATGGCTGTTATCCACTGTCAAAGTTCGGAAGTCCCTGATGCAAGACCAATATACCTGGTAGAATGATGTGAAATTAATAATGAATGTTTGTAACCGGAATGAGACACTCATAACTGAAATCGGCCCCTAACACTATGTCGGCTTGACTGGGCATGGCGACAATTCGAGCCCGAAATGTGTGGATACAATTCATACGATAATTTGATACGATCGATACTTCCCCGCCCCGCCAGACTGGGCAAATTTAACTATCAGTTCGCCTACTACCTATTTGTTGTTCTCGTTTAAGTATGTGCCATTTGCAATGTCAAATACATTGTTTTTTCAAGGAGAACTAATATTGAAAGCTTGTTATGGTGATATTTATATAAAAATGACACCACTAGAAACAAGACTTACGAATTTTATACTTTTAAACATGCAAATGCGCCGTAAACTGTAAAAGTTTGAGAACCTAAGCCCTATGGATGTTATCGTATTTATCCGAAATAAAAGCATTAAAATACATTGCTTCATACCTACATAACTGATTGAATAAATGAATATTAAAACGAAAGTCAATTTCTAATATATCAAGAAATTACGGCTATTGAATCGATTACATGTACTTCTTAATTACCCCAGAGTATTACTTATACTACGTGGAATTTTTTAAAGAGCAATATTATTATATTATAATGCAGACTAAAAATAAAGAATTACTTATTTTTTATTTTAATTATTCAGTAATAAAATCTTAAGTTACGGTGCAGAGAAGTTATCCTAAAAATATCGCCACTCATACTGATCCTAATCATGTAGGTAACGAGAGATCTAGACTGGATGCGTAAGTACGTTCAATTAAGGATGTCAATTTCGAGTATAATACCAGTGTATGTCAGTAGACAACCTAAATAACTAGGCTTTTTATAATATAAGCAGAATAACAATAGATAAATGTGTTCCAAATTAAACACAACCTGAAAAACTTAATTTAAAATGACATAATATTTGTATAGCATACTTTTTCAATGCGGTGTTACACAATAATACAAATCGGCCTAAATTTAACACTTGAATACACGAATTATTTAAATTACTATACTTATTGCCTTAGGCTTAAAGACAATAAATATATAACAGGGCAAGGAGCCAAACGGTTTTTTAAATTATATATATACCTATCAAAACTCGGCTCGCCATACACAATGCAATGTTAGTACCAACACTGATGTATGGAAGGGAGACGTGGATATGTCAGAATACGCATGAGAGTAGGGTTAATGCAGTAGAAATGAGGTCGTTGCGGCGGATATGCGGCGTCACTTTGGAGGACCGCATATGTAACGTCTAATAACGGAAAATGGTGGATATAAAAGAAAGCATAGGAACAAAAATAAGGAAAGGCATGCTACGATGGTTCGGGCATGTTGAAAGGATGAGCGATGAAAGATTGACGAACCAGATATATAATGCGAAAGTTGTGGGTAAAAGAGGCCCTGGCAGACCGAGACTCACAATAAAACACTGGCTGAAGGTACATTAAAAAGCTTTCGTAACAAAAGGGCATGTATGAAAAGGTTGATGAATGTCGACGAAGCGAAAGAGGTATGCCGTGATCATGTCAAGTGGCGCCCAATTGTCTCTGCCTACCCCGCAAGGGATCTGGCGTGAAGATATGTATGTATATACCTATCATGACCTGTGATCCTGCGCCCACCTGATGTTATGTGGCGTGCGAGATCCATCAATGTTAGCAACTGGAATCAGACACTCATGACTGACATCAGTCCCTAACACTATGCCAGCTTAACTGGGCATGACGGCAATTCGAGCATGATCCCAAAACGTTGATACACTTTACTGGGTTTATTGGCACAAACGGTAGATACCTCTTCGCCTCGGCAGACTCTGCCAATTACCACCATCAGTCCGCCTACCACCTATTTGTTGTTCTCGTTGAAAGTATGTGCCATTTACAATGACATCAAATGCCAATTTTTACTTTCAAGGAGAACTAATATTGTAAGCTTGCCATGGTGATATTTATGTAAAAATAACACCGCTTGAAACAATACTTACTCAAATAATAATAATATGTCAATAAAACATATGTTCATAGCTATAAAATGGCCGTGTCACCTTACCTTTTGGGAGAGGGTCAAAAACTGTCAAAAAAATATTTATTTATTTATTTAAAAACTTTATTGCACAAAGTACAAAGGCGGACTTAATGCCCGAAGACATTCTCTGACAGCCAAACCTTGGGACAAATTTGAACAATTATAGGTGCAATCATAGAAATAATAATAATACTATAATTATAAATGTTAATTTAATAGGATTGATATATACTTACATCATATATCTTCATATATATCATAATATCAATGTACTACATACTAATAATACACATTATTATACATAAACATACATATACCACTTACTAACGCTGTCAGGAGCTATTTAAGAAGTGTGAATACACCAGTTTTTTTAAAAGATGACCTGGTAGTTGCTTGCCGTATGATGACAGGAAGATCGTTCCATAAATTAGTAGCAACTACTACGAAAGAGTTGGAGACAAATGCAGTGTGATGTGAGGGAACAGATAGAAGGGAGTTGTAAGAAGAGCGAAGAGATTTGTCATGGAAAGAAGAGAGATAGGCAAAATTGTCCTTAAGGTATTTTAGTGTCGCAGGCTCATTTGAAACCGAGAACAGGAGACAGAGAACTCTAAGATTTCTGCGACAACGAATTGGTAGCCACTTCAACTTAGCACGTACGTATGTTTTTGGAAATAAAGTCTATCCAATAATAGTCTATCTTATGACTACGTGTTTGTGCCTTTTGATCTTGAGACAATGGGTCCGTGGGGGCCAAGTGAAAAGAAGTTCTTTAAAGAGTTGTCTAAGCGCCTGGTTAACGCTGTATGTGACAAGAGGGCTGGCAGTTTTTTCGCGCAGCAAATCAGCATCGCTGTGCAGCGGGGGAATGCTGCGAGTGTTCATGGCACACTACCACATGATCAAGTCATGAGTGAAGATTTTTATATATATTCTTATTATTCTTATTCTTTATTTGACACCGAACGTTCCCACCGGAATTTGATTAGGTCCATGATTACATCAATTTCTACATTCGATATTTTATTTTTAATTACCTAACTAAATCGTGCCTGGTTATGTTAGAAGCAAAGAACAGAACTGGCAGTTTAGAAGATACATAAATTAAATTATAGATTAGATTTAAGTTTTTATATAATTTTATTTTTATTTCATTCATTGTACTGTTTTTTATTCTCAATAAACATCCAATAAATGAATGGCGCATATCATTGTATTTAATTTCAAGTAGAGACCAATATTGCAACGAACTTCAGTCGAATATGACTTAACCATGCCTTTCACTAGATAGGGTCAGATTTATTTGTATTGAGGTTAGCAAAGATAATATGCGAGCACTTCAAACTAATGAAATGCAGTCGAGGTCTAAAAATGTTCACCACCCTAATGGATTATTGTCTAATAATTTTAAATGAAATTTATAATAAATCCGTGGACGTACATCCTCGCCAAGCCGTCTGGCCAGCGCAGCGTGGCGAGTGTAGGCCAAATTCTCCAGAAATATGTTCTGGAAGGCCCATCTCCAACAGTCTAGGACGCTGTGTTCTAGAGGCTGTAATGATAAAAATAAATTATACATACATATATTATTATTATAAAATTATACCACTCAATTCTTGTGTTATATTTTATAATGATTACATCGCCAAAGTGAACGCAAACCGACAATTTAAACCAATTCCAATTATGATGTAATTTTGTTATCATAGGCTCTTAATGGTTATGCTTTCTCTCCATTCTATTATGTATATCATCACGACCATAATTAGTGTTGCCCAAAGAAATACTTTTTTAAATTTTTATACTAGCACGACATGTGACCTTGTGCCCACCTGATGGTAAGTGGGGAGCGAGATCCATGAATGTTATCAACTGGAATCAGACACTCATCAGTATCTAACACTATGCCGGCTTGATTGGACATGACGGCAATTCGAGCCTGATCCCGAAATGTGTTGAAGTTGAAGTTGACTGTTGTTGTCTTGGCCTTTGTCTTTATTTTATTATAGCACAAACAGTCATTACAAATGAAGTTATACAGGGTTACAGGAAAAGTCGTGCTAGATCCGTTCAGGGCGTGGAGTACCCATCAGTTCTGACTTATTTCTTTATGAAACACCCTACCCTAAATTTAACCCTTTTCGAGATTTTCGACTTTTAATTTTTTTATTTAAAATTGCCTATTTTTGGGCTACTAAAATTAATTTTGTTTATTTTGTGTGCCTTATTATTATTAATATTGCATTTTTACATGTGTAATAAGATGCTTTAGGACGTCAATCATTAAAATAGTGCATAAGGTAATTGAATAGGCCGTAGTAGACAAGTGAAAGTTAAGAAATTACAAAAATAATTAGCAAGTTTTTTTTCTCTAAGGGATATCAAAAAAAAAATTATGGCAGTTGTTCGGCAGATGTATTTTAAAATATGTACGTATCATAAGCTTTCTAACGAGGTATAACAATCTAGAATTTCAATTCAATCTCGAAAACGGTTAAATTTAGGGTAGAGTGTTTCATAGAGAAATAAGTCAGAACTGATGGGTACTCCACGCCCTGAACGGATCTAGCACGACTTTTTCTGTAACCCTGTATAATTCAAAAAGAAAACATAAAAGAAGACCTTTAGGGCCAATACTTACAACAAATTGTAAGCCATTAATTATAAGACAGAAGGAAGACATAATATTTAAAAGAAAGATAAGTAAGTTATACGACGTATGATTTAGTAAAAAGTAAAGTAAAGTAAAAATCGTTTATTAAAGCAAAAGTAAATTGAGTTACAAAATTTGGTACAGGAAAAAAATAATCAAAACAAGTAAGCAAGAAAGAGATACAGAACTCTGCTCCCCAAACCATTATGTTGTATCTTGGGGAGCAGTCTTCGCTACAATTTTAGTTGATACTCGTACATAAACATTCAGCGCTATTAGCAGTGCAAAATATATCCTACATCACACTCGGTGGAGGAAACAAAAAAAAAAAAAAACAACATTTACACCCCCTGCCTCCACAGAGTGAGGTATAGGTACCTAACTTAGGCGTCAGTTACTTCTACAATACAACCTAACCAAATAACATAAATACTCACTCAGATTTGCCACAAAACGACACAGACACTGCCACAAAAACTATAAAATTAAAATTAAACCATACGATTACATAAATTCACAAGTAATTAAAACAATTTACACAAGAATAAACACAACAACATACTCTTGTCACAATCCTACCACTAGGATTTAAAGCATTACTTCGCGAGTTCATCAAATCACAACATACCCACAATCAACAAACAAGTTCCATAGAGGTATGATTAGATAGACCTGACTATGCAACCCTTTGAAACTATTTCAGTACATTAAACAAATGTTCTGTATCTGTGTAGTTTAGGTCTTGCAGCCACTCGGTTAGTTTATTTTTGCATTGATAACCATTTAAGCCATAGATTTTAAGAAGTTTATTGATTTTGTTATAAATAAATGGACCCAAGAACTTGAAGCAATTAATTTGTGCAATTAGTAATAACAATAGGTACTAAGATACAGTACATATGTATATATTTACAAAAAAAAAGTATAATATGTAGTTTATCAACCATCTAGTTTCCGTAACACAAGCCTCGTAGCTTACCACGGAAACTAGATGGCGCTGTGTGACCTGTCTGGAAATATTTATTATTATTATTTATTATAGTTTCCATCTCTTGCATCATAATTGGTGGTCCTGGTTTCGCTCTTGGTCTTGCTCTGACTCAATGTATTTATGCCAACTAGTGGTCTGATTTACTTGTTAGGGATTCACATTTAGCCATGACCCATCAAGACAAGTGCCAAGCTTGTCGATGTCTCTAGCGTACAAAACTCGAAAAATATCACAAATGAAGCAAAATACTCTGTATAATTTATTAAAATGAACAAACAATTTTTTTTTATACTAGCACGACATGCGACCTTGGGCCCACCTGATGGTAAGTGGCGCGCAAGGTCCATTATTATTATTAAATTCTTTATTGCACGAAAAAAATGTACAAAGGCGAAGATTAATGCCTACAAGACATTTTCTAACATCTAACCTTTGGGAGAGTTGAGATGAAGGGTACATACTAAGACATACATACACTACATACTAATAAATACATACACTAAATCCTAATAAATACTAAATATTAAAGTATATATTTGCCAAATATGTATTGTGAGCCCGATGCTTGTTTGTCTAAAAATAATGCAGTAACCAAGCTTTTGAAGATGTGGACTGACGGTGTGTGTCTAATAGCCAGTGGCAGTTTGTTCCACTGGTGGGCTGCAGACACAGTAAACGAATCTGAATATCTGCTAGTGAAGTGGGATGGGATTATAGGAAGAACGTAATGGAAGGTTGTCCATGAATGTTAGCAACTGAACTGGCATCAGTCCCTAACACTATGCCGGCTTGACCAGATGCTTTTTCACACTTCGCTTGAAGAACTCCAAGTTATAGGAAAGTGGAAACACAGAGGCTGGAAGAGCTTTCCACATCTTTATTGTGCGACAGATGTATGAGTCCCCAAATTTATATGTACGCGAAAGAATAGTGACTACGGTATGTGGGTGCATATTTATATTTCTAATCTGTGCGTATGGTTAGGGATTAGGTTATAGAGCTCTTCAGAGCACTCATAATAGTATAGCCGGTAGAACACGCTCGGAGAAGCTACATCTCGGCGAAGCTGCAGGGATTCGAGAGTTCCAGATATAGTGGCATCGTCCACAATTCGAACAGCTCGCCTCATATTTTTTATTGTTTCAGACTGAATAATGGCGTTCAACGCACCTATACTAATAGTTGCACTGCTAGCGACTGCGCGTTCTGCACAACTACCACAAACCACAGGTACTCCATAATTCTCATCATTACAGCCCTTAGAACAAAGGCCCATAGACCCATCATGACAAGTGACAAGCTCATCGATTTTTCGCATACCAAATATCACAAGTAAGAGATTGCCCAATCCAGGACCCAACTTTAATGCAGCGTGCCTCAACTAAATACAATTCAATAGTCATAATAATTGTATGTGTTTTTTTATATTTAATTAATATATATATCTCTTTTACCTCAGCATTAAAATATAATTTAATTAAATTCGCTATACACAATGCCATGCTGGTACGAACACTTATGTATGGAAGCGAAACGTGGATATGTCAGTAGACATGAGAGTAGAGTTAATGCAGTAGAAATGAGGTCTTTGCGTCGGATATGCGGCGTCACTTTAACGGACGGCATACGTAATGACGAAATACGCAAAAGGGTAGGTATTAAAGAAAGCATAGGGACAAAAATAAGGAAAGGTATGCCCCGATGGTTCGGACATGTTGAAAGAATGAGTGAAGAGAGATTGACGAACCAGATATATAATGCGAAAGTTGTGGGTAAAAGAGGCCCTGGCAGACCAAGACTTACCTATCACGATCAAATAAATAAAACAATAGCTGAAGGTGCATTAAAAAGCCATCAAAATAAAAGGGCATGTATGAAGAGGTTGATGAATGTCGAAGAAGCGAAAGAGGTATGTCGTGATCGTGTCAAGTGACGCTCAATTGTCTCTGCCTACCCCGCAAGGGATTTGGCGTGAAGATATGTATGTAATTAAATAATCAATTGGTTTAAAAATTGTATGCAATAGTTGCTCTCGTGTCATAATGATTTCTTTTTTATTTGATAGTTAATATATTGTGTTTTCATAATCTGTAATTATTTTTATTTATTTTACCCTAGCATAACGACCATTGACAAAAACTTTTTTTAAATTTAATATTACAAAGTTTCGATCCCTCCGATTTGAAATCCAGTGTTTTATCTATAATAAAGTACCTGATCATAATAAAGAACCTAATCGTATAAATAGTGTTTTGTAACTATTTCATACATAAATCTTAATCAATTGACTATTTAATTAAATAATATTTTAATGCTGGGGTAAAAGAGGTAATTAAATTTAAAAAAACCACAACTACTTAATTGTTATGATTATTCAATTGTATTTTGTTGAGGCACGCTGCAAAAAAGATGGGGCCTGGTTTTGGGCAATCTCTTTTGTATGGAAACGCGGCCATTTAAGTGAGTGAATGCCACTAAGGAAGGAAGGATTCAGTTACCGGCCCTTAACCGCTAGACCACGAAGATACAAAAAAAATTGGTTAAATTCAATAGGTAGGTATAACCTTTTTTACAACCTATAGTTATGCAGTTATAGCAGGTTAATATTTTTACGTAGCAACCGTCAATGTGGCACAATCATTTGGCATGTCTTTAAAAGGCTTTGTTTCTCGCCCACAATTGGAGCTATACACATAGAATTATGACCCTTATGTAATAAGGAATTGTGGTTATAATTTTATGCAAAGTTTTCGTTGAATGTCGTTAGAGGCCTACATAAGCTCTAGGCATTCATAAAATATTCACATTTCAATTTATTTGAATGTGTAAAAATGCGGTTGTTAGTATTCCTTAAAATACAAAAAGATTTTCGTTCGAAGCCCGGCATGCAACAATTTTCTTACGTACATTTGTCATCGGTTTACAACACACTAATACCTACCAACTTGTAGCATCATGATTAATTTGTAAAAAAAAAAAACACACCTTCGCCAACCTATCTAGTAAGCTCAAGAGACCTGGTGATGACGATGATGATCCCTGGGTTTTTAAGCGGTGTTATTTTGATATAAATATCACCATGGCAAGCTTACAATCGCGGTGGTGGCTCGGTTGTAAGAACGCGTTCCTTAAATCCAACAAAGGTCGGTTCAAAACTCCCCGGCATGTACCAATGAGAAATACACTTTTCTTACGTACATTTGTCATAGATTTACAACACCACCGTTCCCGTGCCTCGGAGAGCACGTTAAGCCGTCGGTCCCGGTTTCACTAATACCAACTTGTGGAATCGTTAATAAATTGTCATAAAAATTTGACATCATATCCTCGTCAAGCCGTCTGGCCAGCGTGGCGAGTGTAAGCCAAATTCTCCAGATATATGTTTTGGAAGGCCCATCTCCAGCAGTGGAGGTTTAGGACGCTGTGTTCTAGGGGCTGTACATTTGACATTATTGCAGATGGCACATACTTTCAACGAGAAAAACAAATAGGTGCTAGGCGGTCTACTAGTGGTAATTTGCCTAGTCTGCTGGGGCGGGGAAATATTTATTTATTTAAAACTTAATTGCACTATGTACAAGAGTCGGGCTTAATGCCGCTAGACATTCCCTGACAGCCAACCTTATGGACAGATAAAGCATTTAATGTAAACGGTAGGTGCAAGTAAAAATTAAATATATTATGACTAAACGATCACATTGTAAGCAATAAACAATATATAAATTATATACACACATAAACACATACATACATACATACACACAATAATACACACAATACAATATATATACATACACTAAGTAGGTACCTTGTATACCGTCCGAGCTGATAAACCCTGTAAAGAGTATTACACGTTTCTGGATCAGGCTCGAATTGCCGTTACCCAGTCAAGCCGGTATAGTGTTAGAAACTGATGTCAGTCATGAGTGTCTGATTGCAGTTGCTAACATCCATGGACCTTATGCGCCATATACTAACAGGTAGGCGCACGGTCATGTGCTAGTATAAAATAATAAATATATATATATATATATATATATATATATATATATATATATATATATATATATATATATATATATAATAATTGAATGACCAGTTCATATAGAAGTGTTTGTAATCGTTTGTCTTGTCTGGGGGTGAGGCAATGACCTCGGTCGTCCACCCGCAAGCGCCGGCAGTCCCATACCAAAAAGGTGCAATAGGATTTTATCACTATGTGTGAATTATTCGCAGTCTTGAATATGCCCACACCCGTATCCTTAGACGTTTCCGTTAATAGCCGTTAAGACTCTTTCATTCAATTGTTCCTTGAAGCTGTCAAACGAGAAATAGAACTGTCAAACTCGAGTGTCCTTAAATTCAAATTAAAATTCAAAATTATTTATTGTATAGATTGCTTATTCTAATTACAGTTGTATGTACATGTCATGATGATGCAATCTGCCCATATTATGGGCATACAATATGATTATGTCAAAAGATATTTATTTACAATATTTATTTGAATATAGTTTATATTTAATATTGTTCTTGTCAATTTATTGGATACAATGTTAATGTCGAAATTTGCATGCTAAAAAATATTTTATTGAGTAAAAACAGTTGTCAATAAAAATTTTCTTTAACTCAATAGTAAAACGTTTTATAGGTAACTCTCGTATCTCTAGGAATTTTATTATATACTCTAATGCACATTATGTGGCAGTTTCTGCTGTAATATTCACTTACACATCTTGCATAGATTAGTCGGGTATAATCTCTAGGTACAATTTTGTTACAAGTATTATATTATTTAAAGAGATTAGAATGTTTATTGACAAATATTTATTGAAGCCAATATTAATAATTTTAGCTTTTAAAATAAGGGTCTACAAGCGTCTTTATGTTCATCATCATCATCATCAGCCTGTATCTCTCCACTGCTGAATGTAGGCCTCCCCGTAGGCTCGCTACTCGCGTCTTCCCGTACGTGGTCTCCACTCTAAAACCCGTTTGCCCCATCGTTCATCAGTTCTGCGGCAGATGTGTTCGGCCCATTGCCACTTCCTCATTGCTTGTTATTAGCCATATTAGCCAACTTTACTATAGGCCAATCATGATAAGTGGCAAGCTCGTCGATGTCTCCAGAGTACCAAACTCGAGAAATATTACAAATAAATTAAATAATAAATTAATGTATTTATTTACATATTATTACAAAAATATTTATTAATGTAAATAAAAATACATTTAATTAATATTTAATTTATTTGTGATATTTCTCGAGTCTGATACGCTGAAGACATCGACGAGCTTGCCACTTGTCATGATTGGCCTATAGTAAAGTTGGCTAAATGTGAATCCGCTTATTCATAAGCGTGGTTTCTGACCACCCCGGAAGGGAAACGGTCGTGATGATGATACTAATAAATATTTGTGTGTACCGACCAGGACTCGAACCCGGTACCTCCGAGTCTAAATCCACGGACTTACCGCTAGACCACGAATGGAGTATATAAACAAAGAAATACAAAATCACCCTGTATATAAAAAAGGAGATATAGCACTAATAATAGATATATCAATTTCAAGCTGAACCCTCAGCTCGAGTAAAAGGGTCGAAATACAGATAATGCGATGCACACGTTTAATAAAATCATACACACACAAGGCATGTAACAATGACTTATGTTAGGGACACGGGCTTTCAATAGATTATATCCCAACAATGTTAATTTTATTTTATTTTTTAAATTCTTTATTGCACCAAAACTTAAAATTAGGTACAGTTCTCCCAAAGTGATAATGCGCATAGAAATCTTCGTCACTGTTCGGCAACGGTCGTATTCCCCGAGCGTCGGAAGACGATATGTATATAGAGTGGTTAAGTGCATTTTCTTCATGCATAATTTAGTAGAATTATGTGTAATAAACTAATAAAAACTAATAAATAAACTAATAAATTAATAAACTATTTAAAGTTGAATAAGATAATTAAAGTTGAAATTAAATTCACCTTTGAAAACAAAACCAAGAACGGTGTGTAATATCAGCTCTATATAATTCCACTCAGAGAGAACACATGCAGTCACCGACCGCCCGAATTGTTTTCGATTGTGTACACATGATATTGACTTCTATTTCTTTCGAACAAGGTGCAAAATGCAAGTGCAATGTTTAGGCTCTTACGATTCAATGATTCGGGTGTTTCCGGGAATACGACAATTAGCGAAGATCTGTATGTGCATTATTAATTTGGGAATACTGTATATAGGTTTAATGCCTGTTAGGCATTCTCTGACATCTAACCTTTGGGATGGTGAAAGATTATAGGCAGGGTGCAATAATCTAATAATATTATTAATGTATACGAGTTAATGTATGTACGCGCCAGATCCGTACAGGATACTTTGAAAAGTGGAAACGCCACCATATTTTGCTTCTTGTAAAACGTCGGGAATTTGCCGAAGTGTCTTGTCTTATGGAAGTCATGAGACGGAAGATACTGTCCAGATATTCTAGGAAATATACCTTTTACATCCCGTTTGTACATACATACATATCTTCACGCCAGGTCCCTTGCGGGGTAGGCAGAGACAATTGAGCGCCATTTGTCACGATCTCGACATACCTCTTTCGCTTCTTCGACATTCATCAACCTCTTCAAACATGCCCTTTTGTTTCGATGGCTTTTTTTTCATACATCTGTCGCACGATAAAGATGTGGAATTCCAGCCTCTGTGTTTCCATTGTCCTATAACTTGGAGTCCTTCAAACGAATTGTGAAAAAACATCTAGACAAGCCGGCATAGTGTTAGGGACTGATGTCAGTCATGAGTGTCTGACTTCAGTTGCTAACATTCATGGACCTTGCACGCCACTTACCATCAGGTGAGCCCAAGGTCACATGTCGTGCTAGTATAAATTAAAAAAAAACATGTTCGTGTATTACCCGGCGTGGCTTGCCTCAGTACTACTTTACAATGCCTTAAATCGATCTGTATAAGTGTTCTATTTTTATTGTTTACTTACAATTAATTCAATTGGCCGTCTGGCCAGCGTGGCGAGTGTAGGCCAAATTCTTCAGATATATGTTCTGGATGGCCCATCTCTAACAGTGGAGGTCTAGGACGCTATGGCCTTGGGGCTGTAATAATAATAATAATAATTCAATTTAAGTACTCGCTTCGATTTCCTTTATAATACACACAACTGTGTCCTTCGCTCCTCTTCCAAAAACCAACTTAAGATTCCTTCTTATTCCTTAACCAGATACACTGATTCCTTTACTGTATCTGCGGCTCGCCAGTGGAATAAGCTACCCTTGGCCATTAGACGTGCACCGTCTGTCAGCGTCTTTAAACGTTTGATAACCACATCGTTCCTGGAGAAACAGAATAAAACACTATTAAAATAACTGTGTATTTATTAAAGTTATAATGTATATGATGTACTTGTATCTATAATTGTATGTATGTTTATCATGTATAATTAAAATTAACTTTTTTTTTTCATCTTGCCTATCACCTTACTCGATTCCCAAGGTTAGCTGGTAAAGAATGCCTACTAGCATTATAGCTCGCCTCTGTACTATTTTTAAGTGCATTAAAGATTTTAAATAAATAATAAATATATCATGGATTCATTGATCCTTAAGTACAGTCACTTAGATATAAGTCAACAAACTGACCGGTTTAAAAAAGGCTATAAATAGGACGTGACTTCAACACGACAAAGCTCAGTCGGTGTTAAACGTGATCCTTTGAAATTATATTAAGCTCCGCATTAAATACAAATATTTTTCTCCGTAGTCAAGCGGTTAAGTCCAAGGATTTAGACGCAGAGGTCCCGGGTTCAGGAAGTTGGAGTACTTGGGACACATCATGCGCAATAAAAAGTATAGCTTGCTGCAGCTCGTCATGCAAGGCAAGATACAGGCTCCAGAAGACCGGGGAGAAGACGCACTTCCTGGCTCAAGAACTTCAGATCCTTATTCCGGACAGTGGCCAACAAAATCAAAATCGCCTTAATGATAGCCGACCTCCGATAGGAGATGGCACCTTAAGAAGATGAAGAAGTACCGGGTTCAATTCCTGGTCGGGACACAATCATCATCATCATCACAACCCTTAGGAAATGGGTCATGCGTGGAATACTGTTCTCACCTCTGGGATGGATCCGCTAAGTACCTTACAGATGCTCTCAATGTCCTACAGAGGCGGGCTATTCGAATAGTGGACGATACTACAGTGTCCAAAACTCTCGAATCGCTGCAGCTTCGCCGAGATGTGGCCTCCTTGAGCGTGTTCTACAAGCTATACTACGGTGAATGTTCTGAAGAGCTCCACAACCTTATCCCTTCTTCTCTTTTCCGCAACCGAACCACTCGCACAGGCCAAAATATGCATCCACATACCGTAGCCACTATCCCTACGCGTACATACAAATTTGGAGACTCTTACATCTGTCGCAAGCTGAAGATGTGGAATGCTCTCCCAGCCAGTGTATTTCCCCACTCCTATAACCTGGAGTCCTTCAAACGAAGTGTGAAAAAGCATCTTTATAGGCCGGCATAGTGGTAGGGACTGATGTCGGTCGTCCGAGGCTGGCGTCAGTTGCTCCCATTCTTGGACCTCGCGTACCGCTTACCATCAGGTGGGCGCGGTGTCACATGTCGTGCTCCGTATAAAAAAAAAAAAAAAAAAAAAAAAAAAAAAAACAGTGACCTAGACCTCCACTGTTGGAGATGGGCCTAACAGAAAATTCTAGAGAATTTGGCCTACACTCGCCACGCTGGCCAGACGGGTTATGTTACGGGTTCTTGCCACCTGTTCCAGCTATTCTGGAACCCACTGGATTAGTCCGCGATGATGGCAAGAGACCTAATGGTATGACGCTGATCCCCTGGGAGCGGGGACGGGCCTTAGTGTGGGATACCACCTGTGTCGACATTGGCTTTATCACACCTTAGGGGAACATTGCTAAAAGCGGGAGCCGCAGCAGAAAGCGCAGAGTCTATGTGTTTGTGCCGTTTGCTGTAGACTTTAGGCCCGTGGGGTCCAAGCGCTAAAACATTTTTAAAAAACATCAACCTTCGTCTAATTGTCTGCTCTGGTGACAATAGGGTTGGTTCTTTTCTCGCCCAGAGAATCAGCATAGCGATTCAGCGAGGAAATGCGGTCAACGTTCTTGCCACCATGCCGCGAGGATACGTTATATATATATATATATATATATATATTTTGTTTTAGCTTATTTTTTATATGATAATTAATTAAAATCTTATTACAATATTGTTATTATGACAATTTTTCTGTATGCTGCGGAGACGTGGACCCTACGCGAAACAGAAAAAAACGAATTAATGCTCTAGAGATGTGGTGTTGGCGGAGAATGCTGGGCATATCATGGATGGAGTTCCCAACAAACAAATCCATACTGGAGGAACTGGGGATCAGACAGCGCCTTTCCTCGACTGTACAATTACGCATTCTCACTTTCTTCGGACACGTGTCACGGCGTGGAGAAACATCCATCGAGCGCTTGGTAGTCCAGGGGAAAGTCGGAGAGGATGCGTGGTAGGTCTCCGATGAGATGGACCGATCAGGTGAAGGTTGCAATGGATCATCCCCAACATGAGTGCACTAGGAAAGCCGGGGTCCAAGAGGAGTGGCGACGGCTTGTTAAGCGTGCCACTAGCACTCCAATGGCGACCACGACCACTCTGCCAAGAGTGTAGCGACTAAGAAGAAGAAGATTATGACAACTTATTAACCTTTCTATAAGTTGGTATTAGTGGAACAGGGATCGACGTCCTCCGAGGCATAAATGACAAATGTACTTAAGAAAGGTGTACTCGTATTGCTCATTGGTACAATCCAGGGTTCGAACCGACCTTTTTAGGTTATTTTTTATTTAAGGCAAGCGTTCTAACAACCGATTCACCACCGTTACACAATAATTTATTTAATTAATTTGTGATATTTCTCGAGTTTAGCACGCTAGAGACATCGACGAGCTTGACAGCCACTTGTGGGCCTATAGTAAATTTGGCTAAATGTAAACTTTAAAAAACTGTGGTTTCTCATTACCCCGAAAGGTATACACAGTCGTGATGATACTTCTATTACTTGTGCTGTGACAAGTAGTACACAAGTGGGTAAAGTTATTTTGTACTTAGTTTTTAGACAGGGGAAGTAGAAAGTCCCCCAATAACGTCAAGCGGAACTAACAACCAGACCGCGAAATAATGAGTTTCATAAACAATAATTTATTATCTTATTCTCATTAAACGAATACTGTATGATAATTACTAAATAATAAATTCAAAATACAAAGAAAGATGCTAATATTTTTTCTCGTGCCGGACGTTAAGCCGTCGGTCCCGGTTTCACTAATACAATCTTGTGGAATCATAAAAAAATTACATCATATCCTCGCCAAGCCGTCTGGCCAGCGTGGCGAGTGTAGGCCAAATTCTCCAGATATATATTCTGGAAGGCCCATCTCCAGCAGTAGAGGTCTAGGACGTTGTGTTTTCTAGGGGCTGTAATCTTAAAGCCTAGTCAAGCCGGCATAGTGTTAGGGACTGATTCCAGTTTCTAACGTCCATGAACCTCGCACGCCACTTACCATCAGCTGGGCACAAGGACACATATCGTACTCGTATAAAAAAAAATGCATTTCGGTTGAGGTTGAGGTGAGTGAGTCAGCAGTAGATTTTAAACACAATTATTTGTTATAGACATAGCAACAACGACAATAGCGACAGCGACAGAAGAAGACACGACTGTATGGCCTTCACTAGCGCCTCTTGACACTCTGACAGTGTCCTGTCAGCCTGACAGCATGCATGTCACGATCTCACTGGCACAGAGAAACACTCTGTCTTATAGTTATGACAAGTAAGTAACATACACTAATAAGTATTGATATAAGAAGACATGACTGTTAATAAGAATAAAAATAACTTTTTAAACTTTCGCGCATATTCATAATAGTTTTTATAATTTTAAAACACAAAATTAACACAAAAATTTCAGTCGAGAGGGGGGTTATAAGCTATCTTCATCGTGGAATCCAGTAATCAATTGGTTTCGACGCCGGGAAAAATCGCCATAATGCCGCGAGTGACTCCAAGAAAAGCATCAAATTCTGCAGCATCTGGAATTTGATGATGACTTATTAACCCATGAAAAAGAAAGATGTATTACGTCAGACTTGGCTGTATGGGTTAGACCCTTTGCCTTCCCTATCACCTCATTTATCATTCATCGGGAGAAAAGAACAAAAAAAAAGTAAAGAAAATCATTTTTTATTTTTTTAAACATGTGTATGTGTCTTTACATTCTATGGAAATCCTCTCATACAATATTGAGTTGCGCGTGTGTGTGCTGCTTTAGATGTTCAAGTAACTTGAAAGGGAATGTGGTTATTGGCAAGTGGGTGTCAATGTTAGTCACTTTGCATAGATTCATAACGACGCCGCTATATCCTGGCTGACGTCATGACGTAATATGATGTTTCATAACATAGATTCTCTTATACAGAGAAACCTACATTTTAGCTTATTTATTGTCCTCAATTTTTTTGTGAAAAATGGTCAATTATAAAGCGGTAATTGGAAAGCTATTTAAATACGTTAGTTGGCTGAGCATTTCATAAATAATTATTTTTCCCTTTACACCATGCAAATTAAATGAATACAATAGCAAAATCAAAATAATGCGCAACGTAATTAATTTCGTGTCGCCATGTACACAGACCAAGACAGATAAAACAGCTAGTATAATATATCTTTACGCCAGATCCCTTGCGGGGTAGGCAGAGACGATTGAGCGCCATTTGACACGATCACTACATACCTCTTTCGCTTTGTCGACATTCATTAACCTCTTCATACATGCCCTTTGGTTACGAAGACTTTTTAATGCACCTTCAGTCAACCTCAGAACTGCCTCTACCGGTTAAGTCCGTGGATTTAGACTCGGAGGTACCGGGTTCGATTCCTGGTCGGGACACAAAAATAATAATTAATGTATATAAATACATTTAATTAACATTTAATTTATTTGTGATATTTCTCGAGTTTGGTACGCTGGAGACATCGACGAGCTTGCCACTTGTCATGATTGGCCTATAGTAAAGTTGGCTAAATGTGAATCCGCTTATTTATAAGCGTGGTTTCTGACCACCCCGAAAGGGAAACGGTCGTGATGATACTTTACTTACTTTAACTTCAGTCAGTGTTTTATTTATTTGATATGTGAGTCTCGGTCTGCCAGGGCCTCTTTCACCCACAACTTTCGCATTATATATCTGGTTCGCCAATCTTTCATCGCTCATCCTTTCAACATGCCCGAACCATCGTAGCATGTCTTTCCTTATTTTTGTCCCTATGCTTTCCTTCATACCAACGCTTTTCCATATTTCGCATTACGTATGCGGTCCGCCAAAGTGACGCCACATATCCGCCGCATATATAGTATTATTTTTATTTATCATTTTATTATTATTTTCAGTTCCTTGGACAGTTTCAATGGAATAGTATACCCAGCTGGTTTGGGTACCAATTCGTCTTGTCTTCGAGAATATGAGAACGCAAGGGGCGATCTACAGTACACCATTGCTTTGAGATCCTGTAACACTATGTCCACAGATAATGTGAGTATTGCCCTTAGTAATAAAGCTTAGTGTACTGGCCAAATTCTCCAGATATATATTCTGGAAAGCCAATGTCCAACAGTGGAGGTCTAGGGGCTGTATGATTCCTTTTTTGTAATAATAAATAATTGTGATTGGTGGCGCGGGTTTAGTGGACTGTATCTAGGTGGGTAGGTCTAGTTACGATAATCTTTAAATTAGATGCATAGACGATACTATGATAATCGGTGCAATAAACAAACTAGAAAGGAAACTGGTAAAGGAACTCACCTGATGTCCTCGGCACCAGCACTTATAAATTGTTCTTACACTAATTTTGCGGGTTTGGCGAATGCGGGCGAAAACAATGATCGCGGCGATTTCTTCAGCGTCTTCTATGACGGCTGTAGGACAACGACCAGTTATATAGGCGCTGCCTCTCTTCAGTGCGCAAACGCCGGCCTTTGGACTAGTGAGCGGGATGGGTAATATACAAAGGAAGCGGCGAGCAAGAGACAGGACAAGGGTATAGGAGTAACAAATTAGGACGTCTGTGTATGCACCGACGAATCACAATAACGCCTAACCATCCAAAATTGGTCGAATTACCGCGATCGGCGCGAATATTGATATTTATTATTATTATATATGTTTATTAAGATTAAAAAACAGTACAATGATTCAAATAAAATATTAAGCTAATAAAAATATATAAACTAAATTAAAAATAAAACTAAAATCTAAACTATATATACAAATATTCACCCATGAATTGATCATGTAGCAGTGTGCTAAGAACATATATATATATTTATTTTTATACTTACGAGTATATAACATGAGTTAGTCGCGATCACATCGACATTATTGCAGCTTGGCCAAGTTTTGTTTAAATACCTAATTGACGAAAAGACTCCCTACATTCTAGGTTTCATTTTAAGTATATTTCTTACTGCACGTTTCTGTAGAATAAATATCGTTTGGCGTCTGCAGTACCCCATACTAACAATCCATAGCGAGCCAGGCTTTCGCATCTGTGCCACAAAACTCTCAATTAATTTACTGTGGATATTATTGGTCAAAAGTGGTGTTGTTGTGTTTAATAATGTGCTACAATGTGAATAATTATGGAAAACGATAAATTAGACTTTAAATATAGGGCACAAGTTGCAGGTTATTTTTTGCGGTTTTCCCGCGCTGTTAACTCCCATATTTTACCCGACGTGTTTGAGCTATGGTGCCGCGAGTGACTTCAAGAAAAGCATCAAATTCTGCAGCATCTGGAATTTGTTGATGACCTCATTTATTCATAAGAAAGAAAGATATATTACGTCATACTTGGCTGTATGAGCTAGACCCTTTGCCTTCCCTGTAACCTCATTAATCATCCAACGGGAGAAAAGAACACAACAACAAAAAAACCTGAAGTTGTTCGCGCCATTTTGCGTGGACATGTCAAGTGCAAGTTTTTGTTTTGTAAATTAATTTACTGTGGATATTATTGGTCAAAAGTGGTGTTGTTGTGTTTAATAATGTGCTACAATGTGAATAATTATGGAAAACGATAAATTAGACTTTAAATATAGGGCACAAGTTGCAGGTTATTTTTTGCGGTTTTCCCGCGCTGTTAACTCCCATATTTTACCTAACGTGTTTGAGCTATGGTGCCGCGAGTGACTTCAAGAAAAGCATCAAATTCTGCAGCATCTGAAATTTGATGATGACCTCATTTATTCATAAGAAAGAAAGATATATTACGTCATACTTGGCTGTATGAGCTAGACCCTTTGCCTTCCCTGTAACCTCATTAATCATCCAACGGGAGAAAAGAACACAACAACAAAAGAACCTGGAGTTGTTCGCGCCATTTTGCGTGGACATGTCAAGTGCAAGTTTTTGTTTTATAAATTAATTTACTGTGGATATTATTGGTCAAAAGTGGTGTTGTTGTGTTTAATAATGTGCTACAATGTGAATAATTATGGAAAACGATAAATTAGACTTTAAATATAGGCCACAAGTTGCAGTTTATTTTTTGCGATTTTCCCGCGCTGTCAACTCCCATATTTTACCCGACGTGTTTGAGCTTTGGTGCCGCGAGCGACTCTAAGAAAGGCATCAAATTTTGCAGCATCTGGAATTTGATGATGACCTTATTTATTCATAAGAAAGAAAGATATATTACGTCATATTTGGCTGTATGAGCTAGACCCTTTGCCTTCCCTGTAACCTCATTAATCTTCCAACGGGAGAACACAACAATAAAAATACCTGGAGTTTTTCGCGCCATTTTTTCAAGTGTAAGGAGAAGAGAACACAGCAAAAAAAACGAATTGAAAGAAATATGAACTTAAAAAAAAAATCTAGCGTTGGTTTTTAACATCTATGATGCAAAACAGGAGACGCATTGTTGTTACGTAAGATACGGTATGAAACTGTTTATTTTTCTCATTATTGTAGTCGGAAGTTTTACGGATTTCCTCAAGTTTGGAATCAAACAAACATAGCCTACCAAATTACCTGTGTTAACATAAATTATATACTGTACTATGGACCGACGACAGCTTAACATGTTTTTCGAGGCACGGGAACGGTGGTGTTGTAAATCTATGACATATGTACGTAAGAAAAGTGTATTTATCATTGGTACATGCCGGAGGTGTTACAACCGCGCAAGGTTTTATGCGACTTACGAAGGTGTATTTGTATTCTGAGAAACAATATCTTTAGGTATTTGTGTTTACCTTCACAATATTGTATTCAAGATAGGTTTGTTTAGGTTGATAAATATTAATGTCCTATCTAAATATTATAGGAGTTTTTTTGTATTTGTTATGACAAGTTTTATTCTAAATAAAAAACCTGTTTCAGAAGTATTAATTTTATGAACTTCGAATATGAGACCAACACCCGTAACATTAAAGCCCAATTTACCATGCAGTCAATCTTATAATTAATACATACATTTTCATTAAAAATGGATTGATGCCTATATATTATTTTAAATTAATGTAAAAAGAAAGAAAAGACAAAGAAATAATAATAATAAAATAAAATCAAAATTCAACATCAATGAAATAATAGAGTTAGTACAAAACAATAAAAATTAGAATAAAAAGTGAGTAAGTATATAAATAAATCAATTCGACATCATGATAATTCTGTAAAAGTTACGATTTAAGTTAAAAGAGAGCTGAGCCGACAGTTTTATTTTGAAGGTCAGCCGTAAGCTGGTACATTAGACGCCATTTTTAATTTTAATCGTCTGAAAATGTCGATCCTTAGAATACGGATGTAAGACATAATATTTACTAATAATAACACAACTTTTATTATTTTTAAAAGACATAACACCTCTTTTTGTCTCCTCCGGTGACAAGAGGGCTGGCTCTTTTTTCGCCCAAAGAATCAGTTTGCAATTTAGCGGGGAAATGCAGCCAGCGTTCTTGCCTAGTGTTGCTCAATCTTGACTTGCTTTTTTGCAAGACCAAGAACAAGACCACTGATATAGTTGCAAGACTATAAATAGGTGGTAGGCAGACTGATGATGGTAATTTCCCCAGTCTGCCGGGGCGGGGAAGTATTCACCTTTCGTGCTGATAAACCCAGTAAAGTGTATCCACACGTTTCGGGACCAGGCTCGAATTGCCGTCATGTCCAGTCAAGCCTGCATAGCGTTAGGGACTGATGTCAGTCATAAGTGTCTGATTTCAGTTGCTAACATTCATGGACCTCGCGCGCCACTTACCATCAGGTGGGAGCAAGGTCCCATGCCGTGCTAGTATAAAAAAAAGACTTCCCTAGTCTTGGTCTTGAGCAAGAGTTGCTCAGACATTTTTTTCCTAATTTTTGCTGAAAATGTTTACAATAAATTATTATTGCGTCGTGTCCGTCATTTTTACCGTCCGTCATCACGACCGTATCCTCTCCGGGGTGGTCAGTAACCACGATTTTAAAGAAGCGGATTCACATTTAGCCAACTTTACTATAGGCCCATCATGACAAGTGGCAAGCTCGTTGATGGTTCTAACGTACCAAACTCGAGAAATAACATTTTAAAAAAATGTGTACCAGGAATCTCCCGAGTCAAAATCCACGGACTTAACCACTAGACCATGGAGGCACGGGTTAATAACTAAATAAATAACTATTTAAAATTTCTAGTAAATCAGACCAGTAAATGTCGAGATAGTAGTTTGCGGACAGATACCAACAAGATTTCCTTACTATGGGAAAAATATATATATCTTGAGTCAGAGCAAGAATCTTGCGAGACTGGCTAAGTCTTGGTCTTGGTCTTGCTTTGAACAACACTATTCTTGCCGCTATTCCACGCATTTTATTTTATATTTTGTAAATATTTTTTTCGTCTATTTAAATATATACGTGGAACGACTACACAATGCATGCAACAGATTTATCTTCGGTCTAAGAAAGTACGATCACATTTCGCCATTCCGTGACAAACTAAAGTGGTTGCCTATACGCCATCGCAGGAACCGTAGGATTCTTTGCATGTTGTACTCAGTATTATATGAGCCTAATACACCGAAATATTTAAAAGAGAAATTTAATTTCCTTGGTGCCACTCATGACAGAACTTTACGTTCTTCTTCTAACTCCACGCTCTCCTTCCCCACACATCCCATCGTTCCAAGTCGTTTGCGGTGGTGGCTGTGCATCTTTGGAACCAGTTACCGGTGGACATCCGTCAAGCTCCAAATAGAACACTATTTAAGAAACTGGTCTATGCGCACTATTTAAATTTACCATAAGCTTAATACACTCTCTGCTATATTTATTTCTCTCATTATAGTCATCAAGTGGGTATATTATATTTATGTATATTCATAGAACGTATGTATGTAGTTTTATTTGTATGTATTTGTGTATGTATTAGTATGTAAATAAGTATTTATTCACTAGTATATATTGAAGTCTAATATTTTTCTATTAGTTTTGATAGCACCTGCCTTATCTTGTCGTAACTGCTTTAGTTGTCCCAAAGGTTTGACCAGTATAGAATGTCTAGCGGCATTAGGCCTTTGTACTTTGTGCAATAAAGTTTATAATAAATAAAATATATTCATTGAAAATTGAGGCTTTGAGGGCACACATGTTTGAATGAAGGTGATGTTCCTTATTTGGGGTGTGACGTCACAAATCTTTAGCAGGTGACTTCATTGCGAACTCTCAGTCATTGTGGGTGGGAGATAACTCAAGGTATGGCCATTGTATAACCTTTTTGGACGGGAAATAAATCTTGTTTTGATGTGCATTGTACAGACAGCAGAAGGTGATAGATTTAATGGATTTTTATGTTTTAATTTGTCCTAAATAAGTTAAGAGAATTAAAAGACTAACATTTTCTTTTTATATTAGCACGACATGTGAGCTTGCGCCCACCTGATGGTAAGTGGCGCGTGAGGTCAAATAATGTTAGTAACTGGAATCAGACACTCATGACTAACATCAGTCCCCATGACTATACCGCCTTGACTGGGCATGACGGCAATTCGAGCCTGATCCCGAAGTGTGGATACACTTTACTGGGTTTATCGGCACGAACGGTGGATACTTCCTCGCCCCAGCAGACTGGGCAAATTACCACCATCAGTCCGCCTACCAACTATTGACAGTGCAATGCCGGTTATGGTGGTGTTGCGTGCACTTTCAAATTGTTGTTTTACTGACAATACGCCAACTCTGTACAGATATAATAAATAAATTATTATCCGAACCCGCATTAAATAAGCGACCCACAACCAAGTTCTTATAAAACGACTAAAGCAAGGTCGAAAGAAAGGTCAATTGCCATACTAGTAGCACCAACCCAAACAGATGTGATCAAGCGACATTTTACTCTTATTAATTTATACAAAGTAATCGGCATGAGTAATGAACATTGGATATTAAAATACGTAGTGTGTTTAAGATATCTGTTAATAAACAGGCAACTGATATCTGCTAAGCTGCTGGTCTTCCGCTAACAACCTAATTTTTGCAAAAGAAGAAAAATGTGACAGTTTTAGCAGTACGTGTTCCTATCGAACTAGTATTGGCGGCAATTCAATTCATTATTATTTTATTTTATTCAATTCAGATAGATGACGAATGAGGTTATAGGGAAGGGTCTTGCCCGGATGGACCCGGCACCCGCACGGTGAATCCATGGAATGCTTAGAAATTTGTCTTCTTCTTTATAATTATACACGTTTCATCATATATTTATATCATATCATATCATATCATATCATATCGTATCACATCATATCATATCATTTCATGTCATGTCATGTCATGTCATGATATGATATAAATATATGATGAAACCTGTATTATTATAAAGAAGAAGACAAATTTCTAAGCATTCCATGGATTCACCGTGCGGTTGCCGGGTCCATCGTGTGTGGGTAAGAGATGAGATGAATGGTGTCTCGGGCTTGCGACCGACAATAGGCTTTAGGCCTCCTAAGGAGGCCTCTTTTTTATTTTAGATAAAGTGAAAGGCTGAATTTGGCAGCAAAATAAACTAAACATACGAGTAGATAAGTAATTAGATAATTAAATTGTTATATTGACCAATTTAATAACAATGGATGCGTTTACGTAACTGCATTCATAACAAAAACAATAAGATAAGTTGGACGTGCAATAAGATGTGCAATTCGCAATTTATCTTCCATACATTTAAAACAAAAACTAACATTTTATGAATGAAAATGTGATTTAGACCGTTCCGAATTGATATCACGCTCTGAGCATCTGTTGAAGATTGGATTACAAACTATTTGGACAATTTCTTTATAATAATTTTAAGTTTTTAAATATGTGACAGGGAAACATTTCTTCTGTCTGTCAGTCACAATTATGACTCACTTTGAATACGGCGGTGCTGACAGACGGAGAGGTCTTTCCCAATTATCATGTAAGTAGTCTTAAGTCTGGTTTTCATTATATATATTTTATTTACAGTCCACTATTTTATTCCTTACTTGAACCAGTTCTCCACAGCATCCAAATCGCGATATTTGATTTGGAACGAGGCGGTCAGTGTCATATTCGTTCTAAGCTCTGAGCACGATTCGGAATGAGGAGTAAGCCCCGTGTAAGTTTAATGTGATGACGTGAGCAGGAAGTGACGTCATTTCCTTCCATTGTCAAATGCCGGAAACAAACGTTCTCACGTGTGTAAGCACAGACTTACTAATTTAAGGTGGCTACAGACAAACCGCCAAGTTAAAGTGGTTTCTGAACAGGACCAATAACGTCGTATAATAAAATTGCCGCATTGATGACATCATTTAGCAAATTATTAACTTCTTCAATAGCTTGTTTAAGAATTGGTCATTGTTCTCTTCCATCCCATCTTAAACGTATAAAAGTTATAGGACTCAAATATGTGTGATTGTGGTGGAGGTGTAGGTGATATAGATCATCTATTTTTCAGTTGTAAAAATTATTCACCATCATTATATTCTCTTTTGCCATCTTATAACACATTATCCTGCCTACTAAAATGAGCCATTTATTATATATATTTGATAGTAATATAGTATCTCTTATTTATTCTTATTCTTAGTGTATCACCGTACATTCTCACCGGAATTTGGTTAAGTCAATATAATTTAAACAAAATTGTACATAATATATATTTAACGTTAAAATATCTGTCTTGCCTGGAGAGTGCAATGTGAAGACAAAGAGCAGAACTGGCAGTGTCATAGGAACATCAACACAATAACAAAAAATATCCAAAAATATAACCACTATTTAATTTTTGTTTATTATTGTACACAAAAATGGTAGGTAGTAAAAGTAGTACAAAGATAACCCAAAATGGATGATGTCATTTCAGGAGGACGGCACAGTAGAGTTCTTCAACAACATCATAGTCCAACCCCATCTGCGTCTAGTTACCGGCCAGGGTCGCGGCTATCACGTGCGCTGCCGATATCGTCGACGGGACCTAACGCAGTTCCACTACCACGGGGTGAGGGCGGACCGCCTCACCAACCCTGCTGATGGGTAAGAATGCCAAGCAAATAAAATCACATGACAGGATCTTTGTCGCTACGCCATAACTTATATTTCCTTACATATATTATTTGAATAACATCTACATTGTAATTTAATTATGACCGCCTCCGTGGTCTAGTGGTAACAAACGTTGCCGTGAACTCGGGAGGTCGTGGGTTCGATTCCCACCGGGGGCAAGTTGTACATTGTATAATTTGTCTCGGTCTGGGTGTTTATATGTATAATATATATATATTTACAAAAAAAAAAGTATAATATGTAGTTTATCAACCATCTAGTTTCCGTAACACAAGCTTCGTAGCTTACCACGGAAATTAGATGGCGCTGTGTGACCTGTCTGGAAATATTTATTTATTTATATTTCATTCCAGATTTGAGTACGACGAGGACTCAGGGTCTTTGCCATCATGTACGATGAAGATTTATAAGGGAGACCCCAAGGATAAACAGGTAAATAATAATAATAATAAATAATAAATACACTATTGAATTGATTTCCGTCTCTCTGTTAGGTTGTCCTCATATTACTGAACCGATTTAAATTAGCTGAGTGGTTGCCCGCTGAGATAGATCCTGCCGGGGAAAACGGGGGAATTCGCAACCCAGGCCTATACCTATTATTATATATATTAAGTATTATTTAGATATATTAGAAAAAATACGAAAGTAATTTTTGCATTTTTTTTTATTTAAGTTTTAATTGATTTGAATTCCAGGTGGCATCAAACGTGCGTATTGGAGAGACTTTGACTTTAGTCGTGTCTTTGGAAAAACAAAAACAATATGGACTGCTTGTGTCGGAATGTGCAGTTAGGGATGGACTGGGCTGGGCTGAACAGAGTCTTATTGCTGATGATGGGTAAGTCTGGGCTGGTAAAGAGACTTTAACTTTATTCGTGTCTTTGGAGAAACAATATGGACTGCTGCGTTGTAAGAACACTTTTCTTACCTAAAAACTTTTCTTAAGTACAGCACGTTCTTCGGAGAGCACGTTAGGCTATCGGTCGGTTTCACAAATCCAAACTTGTGAGATCTGTACCTTTATTCGTGCCTTTGGAGAAACAATATGGACTGCTGCGTTGTAAGAATGCTTTCCTTACCTAAAAACTTTTCTTAAGTATAGCACGTTCTTCGGAGAGCACGTTAAGCTATCGGTCGGTTTCACTAACACCAACTTGTGAGATCTGTACCTATAATCGTGTCTTTGGAGAAACAATATGGACTGCTGCATTATAAGAACGTTTTCCATACCTAAAAACTTTTCTTAAGTACAGCACGTTCTTCGGAGAGCACGTTAAGCTATCGGTCGGTTTCACAAATCCAAACTAGTGAGATCTTTACCTTTATTCGTGTCTTTGGAGAAACAATATGGACTGCTGCATTATAAGAACGTTTTCCTTACCTAAAAACTTTTCTTAAGTACAGCACGTTCTTCGGAGAGCACGTTAAGCTATCGGTCGGTTTCACTAATACCAACTTGTGAGATCTTTAGCTTTATTCGTGTCTTTGGAGAACCAATATGGATTGCTGCGTTGTAAGATTAAAATAAAAATTACAATTTCTCTTTTTAGTTGTCCCCTGGACGGTGAGATAATGGGAATGTTCCAGTATTCCTCCGACCAACAAGAAGCCCACGTGACATTCCCCGCTCACAAGTTCCCATATACCGCCAGCGTGTATTATACTTGCGAAGTGAAGCTTTGCGATCTCAGACATCCTAATGATTGTGTAAGTATAAAAAAAATATAGGGGTAAAGCGAGAAAGAGGTTTTACGTTTTGTCTGCTTTCGGGTTGCTCACGGACGATCTTAGATATCCTAATGACTGTGTAAAAGTATAGAAATATATGGGTAAAGCGAGAAAGGGGTTTTGCATTTTGTCTGCTTTCGGGTTGCTCACGGGCGATCTTAGATATCCTAATGACTGTGGTAAAGTATGGAAATATATACGTAAAGCGAGAAAGGGGTTTTGCATTTTGTCTGCTTTCGGGTTGCTCACGGACGATCTTAGATATCCTAATGACTGTGTAAAAGTATAGAAATATATGGGTAAAGCGAGAAAGGGGTTTTGCATTTTGTCTGCTTTCGGGTTGCTCACGGGCGATCTTAGATATCCTAATGACTGTGGTAAAGTATGGAAATATATACGTAAAGCGAGAAAGGGGTTTTGCATTTTGTCTGCTTTCGGGTTGCTCACGGACGATCTTAGATATCCTAATGACTGTGTAAAAGTATAGAAATATATGGGTAAAGCGAGAAAGGGGTTTTGCATTTTGTCTGCTTTCGGGTTGCTCACGGGCGATCTTAGATATCCTAATGACTGTGGTAAAGTATAGAAATATATACGTAAAGCGAGAAAGGGGTTTTGCATTTTGTCTGCTTTCGGGTTGCTCACGGACGATCTTAGATATCCTAATGACTGTGTAAAAGTATAGAAATATATGGGTAAAGTTAAAAAGAGGTTTTGCATTTTGTCTGCTTTCGGGTTGCTCACGGGCGATCTTAGATATCCTAATGACTGTGGTAAAGTATGGAAATATATACGTAAAGCGAGAAAGGGGTTTTGCATTTTGTCTGCTTTCGGGTTGCTCACGGACGATCTTAGATATCCTAATGACTGTGTAAAAGTATATAAATATATGGGTAAAGTTAAAAAGAGGTTTTGCATTTTGTCTGCTTTCGGGTTGCTCACGGGCGATCTTAGATATCCTAATGACTGTGGTAAAGTATGGAAATATATAGGTAAAGCGAGAAAGGGGTTTTGCATTTTGTCTGCTTTCGGGTTGCTCACGGGCGATCTTAGATATCCTAATGTTTGTGTTAAAGTATGGAAATATATGGGTAAAGCTAGAAAGAGGTTTTGCACTTTGTCTGCTTTCGGGTTGCTGACGGGCGATCTTAGATATTCCAATGATTGTGTGGAAATATATAGATAAAGCGAAAAAGAGGTTTTGCGTTTTGTCTACTTTTGGTTGCTCACGGGCTATCTAAGCCGCGAATTATTTAGAGACGGCGTAGGGTGAAGGCGCAGAGCAGGCGTAAAACAGATAAGGCACAGACGCGATTTAAATTAACACTTATTTACTTGTAACTTAACACTTATTTACTTGTAACTTAACACTTATTTACTTGTAACTTAACATTTATTTACTTGTAACTTAAAAAGAAAAAAAACACACTTTATACGTGATTGTTTATAATACATGGCTGATATTGTGTACACATGCTTTGAGTTTTAGCAATGTCTATACACTATATCCATTATTTTTAGAAACTGTAATGCTAAAATTTGTTTTGTGTGCCTACTTAATAAATAAATAAATTATATCAAAGAGAGGAAGACACGTCACAACGAGTCACACACAGGGTGACTTTATCGTGATAGCATTTATTTGACTATTTAAATAAATCAAACACAATACATTTTTAACTGTATACTTAACTGCATCCGTGGTCTAGCGGTTAAGTGATGTGAGGTACCGGGTTCGATTCCTGATCGGGACACAATAATATTTATTAATTTTAATAAATACATTTAATTAATATTTAATTTATTTGTGATATTTCTCGAGTTTGGTACGCTGGAGACATCGACGAGCTTGCACATTGTCATGACTAGCCTTTAGTAAAGTTGGCTATAAGTGAATCCGCTTCTTTATAAGCGTGGTTTATGACCACATGTCGTGTTTTTTTTGTTTTTTTTTTTTTCCAGACTTGTCACATAGCGCCATCTAATTTTCGTGGTAAGCTATGAGGCTTGTGTTACGGAAACTAGATGGTTGATAAACTACATATTATACTTTTTTTTGTAAATATATACATATTATACATATAAACACCCAGACCGAGACAAATTATACAATGTACAACTTGCCCCCGGTGGGAATCGAACCCACGACCTCCCGAGTTCACGGCAACGTTTGTTACCACTAGACCACGGAGGCGGTACTTTACTTTGTATAGATTTTTTTTAAAGTCCTTAGGTGGCCAATAGCGTACTATTTACCGTACATCAAATATTATTTATTCCTAGTGCAGCAATGAAATAGAAAGAAAGAAAAACATTTTATTTGTCACATTAACAAACAAAAGAAAAAGTAAATTTAAAATTAAAAGTGTGTGGTGACAAATAGGGAATCAGCTCAGCATTGAGCTGCGACGCTTTGAGAGTCACAGCGCTGATTTTCAGCTAATCCCTTAACATACAAGCATAAATGTGTCGAGGCTCTGGTACAGAACTACAATAGTAAATATATATAATTTATTATATATATTACACAAATAGCGTGTTCATTCTTTTTAGGAACCTTGTATCCACAAGAACCGTGTTCGCCGTCAGTCGGATGAGGCCCAGCCCGCCACCGTCGAAGTGTTCTCCGGACTCTATGTTAACGAGGCAGACTCCCCTGATGCTGACGAGGTGACCAGCACTAAGGTAGGTGCTAGGAACCTGTATCCACTTATTATTAAACTTTCAAGCGTCTCATAGTCTGTTTATGTTTATTTATTATTTTAAATTTTTTCTTCATCCTGCCCATCACCTTACATGATCCCCAAGGTTAGCTGGTGAAGAATGCCTTATGGCGTTATAGTGTACTAGGTTTTTAAGTGCAATAAAGTATTTAAATAAATAAATAAAATAGTCTGGCTAATGAGTAGATAACAAAAAAGCGCGGGAAATTCCTAAAAATATTAAAATGGTATCCCTCAAAATTCAGCTCTCTTTTCTTGAAATTTGTGCATCATGTAAAACAATATCTTTCGGACTTCACTTTGAATATTTTTTTTATATATTTTATAACGCAATATATATATGCTAAGCGGCTGGTCATTACTAACAGCTTACTTATTGGACCACTTAGCTGCTTAGTCTTCCACTAGCAGGAGTAGAATCTTTTTTTTTTTTTTATGGCATTAGTAACAATTTGCCAGTGTCAAAGTTGAGTAGAATCATTAAAAATAATTAAATTAATTTCGTTTCATAAATGCCTGTAATAGGTTTATGTGAATAAAGATATATTGACTTTGACAAAACAACAAAACAATTCAAAGCAAATGTTTGACAACAGCCATATTGAAAAATTGTCACTGTCACAATAGTGTTGCCATTTGAAAGTTTCCAAATAATTTGTTTATCTACTTAACATCTTTTAAAGTTTTTTTTTTCTTTTTTCAGAATGAAGACGAGATATGCATATCGCAGCGGAACTTCGCGATAGGAATATGTATAGCTGGTATCATTCTTATGGTCTGCGTCATAGCTGCCATAGCCTTCATATTGGCAAGGAGACGTAACCCCAAAACTTATTCTAGAACCGGAAGCTCACTTTATAGCGGTCCTTATACAAATACTGGATACAGTCATACTAGTTAAATAATCAAGCAAGTAAAATCCTAAGTCATGTTTGGTACAGTAAAATCCTAAGTCATGTTTGGTACAGTAAAAAATAATTGTTTAAATACTCCTTGCGTCGTGTTTCCTTATTACTTAGGCCTGAACGAAAGTGTCCGTTAAAGTTACATTTGACGGCGACATTGACTGTTGCAAAAACAAGCCTCGATTCTAGCTCCTTCGACATCATCATCATCAGCATGTGTCTCTCCACTGCTGGATATAGGCCTCCCCCAAGGCTCGCCACTTCACACGATCTCCTGCCACTCTCATCCAACCCCCACCAGCGACCTTCCTTACGTCATCTGTCCATCTAGCGGGGGGTCGACCCACTCTGCGTCTTCCCGTACGTGGTCTCCACTCCAGAACTCGTCTACTCCGTCGTTCATCGGTTCTACGACATACATGTCCAGCCCATTGCCACTTCAGCTTACTAATTTTGAAGGCTATATCGGTAACTTTGGTTCTCCGACGGATTTCCTCGTTTCTAACTTTATCCATCAGAGAAATACCAAGCATAGCTCTCCATAGCCCGCTGAGCGACCTTGAATTTGTGGACGAGACCCACTGTCAGTGTCCATGTTTCTGCTCCGTACGACAGCACTGGAAGAACGCACTGGTTGAAAACTCTCGTCTTCAGACACTGGGGTATGTTTGATAAGAAGATGTGGCGCAGCTTCCCGAATGCGGCCCATCCTAGCTGAACTTCGACATGCAAGCTTAAATTACCCTACCCTTCTTCTTCCCCTTCTCGACTATGGTGACGTGTGTAGTGTCGATATATCAGAGGTGTTGCTCTATAAGATGGACAGGTTACTCAACTCCTGTATCAGGTTTGTCTTCGCCCTTCGCATTTACGACCACATCTCTGAGTATCAAACAAAATTAAAGTGTCTACCAATTCGCTGTCGCAGGAATCTCCGAATTCTCTGCTTACTATTTTCTATACTCTATAACCTGTGACCCCGAAATACCTCAAGAGTAAATTTGCCTATCACTCTTCATTCCATCTCTCTTCGCTCTTCTCATAACTCTGTTCTCTCCATTCCCTCTCACCATACTGGATTTGCCAACTCATTTGCTGTTGTCGCCGCAAACCTGTGGAATGAACTACCGCTAGAAATCCGACAAGCATCCAACCGAAAAATGTTTTAAAAAATGGTGTCATCGCATTATTTAAATGGTTCATAAGTTATGTAATGGTATCATATGTATTATTAGTATTTAATATATCATAGTTATTAGTATGTATTTTAGTAATATAATTGTATTTATATGTATATAGATTTATTTATTATTTTTACATATAAATATTTGCACCTATCTTACATTTGAAATGGTCCACATTTTCCCTAAGGTTGGCTGTAAGATAATGTCTAGCGGCATTAAGTCCGCCCCTTGTATAACGTGCAATAAAGTTTTAAATATATAAATTAATAAAATGCATGATAACTGTGCACACTGACAGTTTTCTATGGAGATCTGTAGCTTTTCATTCGAATATTTCAAACCGATACGCAGTCGAAAGCGCCAGAATTAGGCCCCAAGACTTGGCCAGTCTTATTCTTGCTTTGGACAACACTACGCTCAGTCTCTTTTCTTCCACCTTGCCAGTAACAAAAGGTTTTACCGTAAGCCTTGCTTCAAGCGGTATTATCTATCTATATATATAAACTACTTGACCGATCGGGATGAAACTTTGGGAATATGTTGTGTGAACATCGAGGAAGGTTTCTGACATATTAGATTGCATAATAATTAAATCTTAATATATAAAACAAAGTCGGGTTTGTTAGAGCATTTATAACTCGAGAACGGCTGGACAGATTTTCACGGTTTTTGATTTGTTGGATTTGTCTCCGTCCCGAATAGCAGAATGACTATAAATTAAATTTGAAAATTGAAGAAAAAAAGTACGAAAAGTTCGTGGGTTTCTTACCTGTCAAACAATGTTGGTTGTCAAATATATATGGGTGCGTTCAGAAATTTATATCGAGCTTGACCATTCAAGGACTGTTAGGTGGTACGAAGTTCGCCGGGTCAGCGAGTTTTATATAAATATATCACCATAGCAAGAAAATTAGCAACCAAATTAGATCTCGTTGAAATTACAAATTGGCATTTGGCATTGATTGTTGCAAATGGCACATACTTTCAATGAGAACAACAAATAGGTGGTAGGCGGACTCATAGCAATAATTTGCCCTGTTTTCCCTGGGCGGGGAAGTATTCACCATTAAACCCAGTAAAGTCTACACGTTTTGGGGATCAGGCTCGAATTGCCGTCATGCCCAGTCATAGTGTTAGGGACTGATGTCAGTCATGTGTGTCTGATTCCAGTTGCTAACATTCATGGACGTGGGTTCAAGGTCAAGACGTGTTAGTATATAAAAAAACCAGTCAATGTGTCCTAAAGTACATGAGTATCCGATACAGTCTCGATATGTCTAGATCAAATTCTGAACATGACCTGGGTCAACAATTTTATAAGATATAGTCACATTTATCAGTCATAAAAAGCAATAATACGCTATAGGCAAGATTAGGCCATATCCTCTAGCAGTGGAGGTCCAGGACTTAAGTTTTCTAGGGCCCGTTTTAATGTTATAAATTGATTTGAAGATCGATCGATGCTAAACTTAAGTGAAGTTGTTTTTTTTTACTAAGGTTCGACTTGGAAATTTGTTACTTAAAGCGCCGAGGTTTTAAGCCAATTAATTACATACTAATACATAAATACATATATATATATATATAAATAAGATAAAAAAAATATATATAAATAAGTGATGAAGGAAATATTTACAATAGAAAATTTTTTCAATGCACGACGACGATGGTAATTGTTGTTGTTTGTTTGCTCTCCCGATGGATGAATGAGGTGATAGGGAAGGCAAAGGGTCTAGCCCATACAGCCAAGTCTGACGTAATATATCATCAAATTCCAGATGCTGCAGAATTTGATGCTTTTCTTGGAGTCACTCACGGCATTATAGCTCAAACACGTCGTCGGGTAAAATATGGGAGTTGACAGCGCGGGAAAAACGCAAAAAATAAACTGCAACTTGTGCCCCATATTTAAAGTCCAATTTATTGTTTTCCACAATTATTCAAATTGTAGCACATTATTAAACAAAACAACACCACTTTTGACCAATAATATCCACAGTAAATTAATTTACAACAAACATAGAGGTTATCAAACAGTCAAAGCATTTGGAAAAGTTCCTGCAACGCCTGTCAATTCAAAATTCAGTAAATTAAAGCACTTACTACGCCAAGTCGAACATGGAGCAAATGTCAAATCAGGAAAGAATGAAAGAGATGGCTTGATTTAAAGTTAGGATCGATCTTGCCGAGAGTTGATTAATATGATACATTTTGGTATAGCGACTGTCGCTTAATTATCGCAAACTGTATGACGGGCGTCGCTTATCGCCGCACGTACTGAGTATCGTGGTACGAGGCACGCAGTTATGTTCCGATCTCAATTTATAATGAGAACCCTTGTTTTTTTTATCAAACTATTTATTAATACGGGCCCAAAAGAATATAGCAAAAAGAAAACAACATTGGAATTAATAACAACGAAATTATTTTCGCTAAGTAAGTACTTAATTGTAGGTTTTTTTTTTAATTAATATTTAGGAGAAAAATGGAAATCTCAGTCAAATAGATTTAGGCTTATTTTTAAAGGAATTTGACACTGATACCGCTAAAAATACAGACATTAAATATTTAACAATATCTAAGGGCAAGAAGTAAAATGGTACAGATATAGTGCATAATGTATTTCTATATATTTATTTATTATAATTGAGTACAAAACATTATACATATATCACTATCACTACATATTATAAAACAAAGTCTGTCTGTCAGTTTGTTAGCAATAAACTCAAAAACTACTGCACCGATTTTCATGCTGTTTGTAACAAACGATAGAGTGGTTCTCGAGAAAGGCCAACAAATAACGTTAATGTATACAAAAAAATAACAAATTATATACTTTTTAGTATATAATTTGTTATTTTTTTTGTATACATGAACGTTATTTGTTGGCGGTGTCGGAAAAAATAAGCTTTCAACGAAAATGCTGCCTAAACGCATTGAGATATAACAAAATAATGTATGGTGGAATATTATTTTTTAGTGTCAAATATCAAAATGAAAAATGTTATTGTACTAATTAAGAGAGCACGATAAAACATTTATTTAAGTACTCTATATTAAAAAAAAAACATCTGTATAAAAATTTAAGCTATCTCAAATTTAATTAGTCTATGACAGCGCATTGTCAGTTATAATCATGTTAGAAGTGCACTTTCAAATTGATTTGTGATGCTTATAAAATGTAACAAATATTATGTTTTTAAATAACTACCAATGCCCGATCTAACTTATATTTGATCTCTTTGTAAAAAATAGTGGAACATGATAATTTGTATTGGTTAGGAAAATCAGTAGTTTTTTACATTATTCTGCGTTTTGACCAAGCTGCTGGCTGTATTTTAAAAAAAACCCCGACGTGTTTGGGCTATAATGCCGCGAATAACTCCATTAACTCATAAAAAAAAAGATATTTTACGTCAGACTTGGCTGTATTGGCTAGACCCTTTGCCTTCCCTATCAGCTCGGGAGAAGACAATTAAAAAAAAGTGGGTAGTTTAACATCTAGCAATGCAATTTAAAGTCAGTCGTTGCGCTACCACGGTCGAGGCAACTTGGTCGGAACTTAAGGATAATTACAATTAATTAGTGATACTACAAAATACGAATGATAAAAAGTACAAAATTGTTTGTATTGTTGAATTTCCTTTTTGTGTGATGAAATGCAATGAATTAACAAAAAAAAAAACTAAAAATATTTTTTTTTATAAAACGAATTAAATTTTAAGATTTATTTTACTATTAGGAATGTATATTTTCATACACGGTTGCCTTACTATTACGTAACGATGTAACAATATTATTTTATAATACATTTTAAGTAATCTTTAATAATTTTAAATTATTCGTTGAATTTAAAATTCTTAATTATATATTTTTGTTGTTTTTAAATACTTTCTGGCTCAACGAATCATTTTTATGTAACATGTATCCTTTATGAATATTACTAATTAACATTGATCATAGATTTATAAACGCAATGCAACAATTATGTTGTGTTGTGCTGGCTTTTTTATTTAAAAATCCGAATTTTGCTTAAAGTGTATGAAAACCATAGAGCAACGCCAAGTTAAATAAAATGAAGAAAAGCGCTTAATGCGGCAAGTCAAACACAAGGAATATATTATAATCTTTCTAGTCTATGGTTAACTATATAATGAATATTTTAACTTATTACTTATTATTCCTTCGAGCTGTTTCTGCAACGATGGACAGACAGACAGTGGGGTCGTCCAGGCCCGGATGGCTAATGGGCCTGGGTTGGGGATGAGGACGTTCCCCGTTACTGGTGTAACAGCGCCTGTTTGGCTCACTAACTCAAGGGGTCTAGGTGCGACAACGTCAGCTCTCCTACAGGATTACCTCTCTGGGAAGTGGTCTCCCGTTGGAAGACCGAGCGCAAGCCGACAAACTAGGCAACTCCAGAACTCGAGCTATGACGAAATTACGCTCAAACCACGGCGTCGGAAGACCACTCTGATGGAACGTTGCTGCCACAGTGACACTCATTTATTACTTATTTTTAAAAAAATTGTGAACAGACCGTTGTCAAAAAAAATAACAATTCAAAACACATATTTTAAATTCCGAGCCAGATATATCTGAGATCTAAGTGGCCAGTTCAGCCAAAACTTCATTTTGTTTAATTATTGTTTTGAGACGCTTAAATTTTAATTAGGTAATATGTATCTGAAACATGCAGTTTTGAGGATATCACAAATATTCATAAAAGATACAATATTGAGACTGATATTTGTTCAATATTTATTGAACATGGATCACTCTTCAATCTTTAATATTTTCAACCTCTTCGGTGTTGGGACTTAGGGTGTTGTATTTTCACTCTTAATCTATGTAATTTTATTGTAAGAGCGCGGTTGTAATTTTTGATTAAAAAAATATAAAAAACGTGTTTTGTTCGTCAATAGTAAAACCACAGACTTAAAATTAACAACTTATAACCTTTTTTTTTAAAAAAAATATGGCATTAGTAACAATTTGCCAGTGTCAAAGTTGAACTTATATAGGCAGAATATAGCACGCAGCCAGGCTTCAGCCTCACTCACACAAGATGTTCGTTAGTTAGATTAGTTATGTTGTAATTTACGTACAATATATCTGTGGTGCCAAGGAAAAAGTCGAAACATTTAAAAATTAGATTTTTGCACCTATTGGTTCAAAACATTCATATGCGTCAATGCAATAAGAAGATTCTATAAACTGTACAGTTTACTTTACACCCCTACGTAGATAAAGAGGCTAGTCGTAAAAAGAAAATGTATAGATAAGTAAAAAGAGTTCAATCGAGTTATTTCAGTATCTTGATTTTACCGCCAATAATTCAGTTATGCATAGTGAGATGAGTCGACTCGTACCTAAAGTATACGACTAATGAAATTACGTAAATTACAATTTTCTAATCATAAAAATGAGTTGTTTCCTTAATTTGCCTCTAGTAAAAAGTTCAAGTTTTGTACTTATCCCCTTTTTCCTTGTCACCACAGAAATATAACTTAAAATTCCATTAAAATTACGTTATCTTTTATCTAAAATTATAAAAGCGCTCAACAGATGCCATATTTTTTAAGTTAATTAAATATTGTGTTAATACAATTAAATTTTGGTTATTTGCCATTTATTCCGTCCTTTGGTGCTATTTTTTTATTATTTGCTTTACAAGTTTGTATGTACAACGAATGTAATGGGTAATTTGATATAAGTTTCATATTTACCTCATTGGATATATTTTTTAAATATTTTGTTTAAGTATTTGTGATATTTCAACATAAATTAGCTAATATTAGTTGACAACATTTTTAAACTGTGACAGGAAAATGAGCAGTGCGCGATAAAAAATGTCCACTAATAGCATTACGTCATTAAGAAGTGATATAATTGGTGGATTATTCCTCGCACGTCTCTAGAGCAGCAGTTAAAGCACGTTTGGTTAATAATAAGTCATTCAAACACCTCTCGACCAATGAGATTACTGTATTTAAAAAACGTAATTTACAGCTCTGCCATTCGACGAGAGATGAGCGAATCGTATCTCAGTATTGCCCAAACGTAAGCGGTTAGGGTTTTCAATACCAATGGGGTTCTGGAACTATATCGAATTAATTAATAAAATTATGTGACCGAATTTTTATCTTTTAACAATATACTTATACCTAATAGATTTGTGTTTTTATTTCTTACCTACAAATCAAATCAAATCAAATCATTTATTCATCCTTAAGTATAGGTACATACATATTACAATTGGTATTCAGTAGTTTTTTCGTTCTATACTTTACCCTTAAGGGCATACAGATATATTTATTTAAATGCCAAAGTCAAAATTATTGTCATAAATGCGCATAAATATACAAAAAAAAAAAAAAAAAATTTGGTATTCAAACAAAAAAAAAATATATAAAAAGTGCCCTATTTTAAATATTATCTTATTATGTCAAATGTGAGATCATCATCAGTCAGAAAATCTTCAATTGTATAATAACATTTTCTATTAGGTACTATTACTAACTATTTTCAATTGTACAAACTGCTGTAGCCTAAGCACGATCAAATATTGTAAAAGCTATATGTATTTTTTGTTTTATTAAATAGTATTTATTTTATCAGAGTAGGTACCTAAAATCACACTGATAATAATTTAAATTAAAAAAAAAAAAAAAAAAAATACATAATGTATATATAATTAACGAAATCAATCATATTTTAATAAAATAAATACATTATTTTAGATTTTTAGTACGTTACCTTAAAGTCATCGTAAGTGACGTCACTTAATAATACGAATACCGTGTTCAACTTGAAAGCAAAGCAAAAAGCCTATTTTATTTGCTGATTTTTCCACAATTGGGGTGTATCACTAACTTTTTATCACGATAGATGGCGCATGATAGATGGTACCTAATATAACTGTCAGTTGCATAGAAAACTTGTATTTTTATTACGAAATTTATTATTTTCTGCATATTATGCCGAGCTGAGCAGCTTTTAAGTGTACAAATCGAGATTTCTAGGCTAAATCAAAGATGTGGTGATCTCAAAATTGCCATTCTATTAATAAAACCTTTTTTCTTTTTAAAGACGGTGTGCACTTTCTTAGATAGTCGTTTAAGGTAGGTAAGGTTAATTTAAAATACATTTTTCTGTTATAAAAATAAAAATGTATGTAATTATATGGTTTGACCTAAATTTTATTATGTAATGATGACTAGACTTGATAGATAAGAATATATTTAAATAAAAACAAAATTTGCATGCCACAACATGGCTAAATGTGCAGAGCCAACTTACTAACCATGTTACGGTACTCGTATGTACCACATTTAAAGCAAATAAACGATTTTGAATTTGAATGATGTGAAGGTACCATTGCCGCTAGCGACATCTACAAAAAGCTTTGCCTGATACACCCCATTTAAAAACAAAAAAAAAAAAAACATCATGACAGCCATTTGCAACTGCAGGGTTCCAAGCGAAAATTTAAACACAATATTTAAAAGCCGAGTTTAAGGCGATTTAGATCCCAGAAATAACTATAGTATTTTTCAAGGAATCCGTAAGTTAAAAAAAGATACTTATTGGACCCATTGTTGGAAACATTTGAACTTGTCTAGGTTTTTAATGGGTCCTGTAGCCATATTGTTACTTTAGCGCAAACGTTATTTAATGAAATCCATTAACTATATATATATTAAACGCTATTAAAGTTACAATTTGCACGGCCGCTGTCAAGGTCGAGCGCTTATAGAGTTGAGAATTGAATGATATTTTGTAATTATGGCGCAAGCTCTGACTAATCCACTAATAATGTTTGCGACTAAGTAACAGAATAGGGTTACTATTAATTACTAAATGTAAATAATAATAAATATTTCCAGACAGGTCACACAGCGCCATCTACTTTCCGTGGTAAGCTACGAGGCTTGTGTTACAAAAACTAGATGGTTGATAAACTACATATTATACTTTTTTTTTTGTAAATATACTTATACATATTATACATATAAACACCCAGACCGAGACAAATTATACAATGTACAACTTGCCCACGGTGGGAATCGTTTAATATAGCCCAATAGCGCGGTGTTGGCTCGGTTGTAAGAACGCGTTCCTTAAATCCTACAAAGGTCGGTTCCAACCCACCCGGCTTGTACCAATGAGAAATACACTTTTCTTACGTACATTTGTCATAGATTTACAACACCACGTGCCTCGGAGAGCACGTTAAACCGTCGGTCCCGATTCCACTAATACCAACTTGTGGAATCGTTAATAAATTGTCATTAAAAATTGACATCATATCCTCGCCAAGCCGTCTGGCCAGCGTGGCGAGTGTAGGCTTAATTCTCTAGATATATGTTCTGGAAGGCCCATCTCCAGCAGTGGAGGTCTAGGACGCTGTGTTGTGTTGTGTTACGCAGGCGGGTTTTTTTTTTTTTTTTAATTAACTTTTAAATAATAATAGTTAGTCAGGTAGTTAGTTAAAAATAAAAATAAAACGAAAAATTATAATACAACTATTTTATTAAATAAATAAAACAATTTCCAAATTTAAATAAATGTGTGCTAAGAAAATTCATCACAGATGTGTTAATTTCATAAAACATAACTAAAAACTAACAATTAAACCCAAACCACGCCCCTTGACCAATAAGAACGCTGTAACATCACGGGGTTATTACTGCGATTTGATTGGCAGAGGGTATTCCAAAGTGGGATCATGTTTTTGGGTTTAATCGGTATATCAGACTGTTGTCTTTCGTTCAATTTTACGTACTAATGACTGATTGCAACCATCATGACTAAACATTATGCAAATTTTCAAATATATACAAACATTAAAATGGTACAATCAGGCTTATAAAACAATAATATAACTGGGTTTACATATATATAACAACTTATGAATGAAATTGAATAAAAAATAAAAACTATTTAAGAATCTTCGAACGCTTTAGCATTCCTCTCGGTTGCACAATACAACATTATTAAAGATTATTTAAGTCTGAGGGTAGTTAAAGAAAAAAAATGTATTGTGCCGCTCGCACAGGAATGCAAAAGCGTGAAAACCCTTAATTTTTTTAAAACCCTTAATCACAGATTTTAAATATGTAATAAACACAATGAATTACTTAACCTGGGTTGCAGCAAAACCTAGTCTGTGTATTCATAATTGTAACTATTGAAATTAAAAATGGCGTCTAATGTACAAGTATCAGTTTTATTCAGATATTCGCATTTTTAACATTAATCGTTACAAATATAGTTTTTTTTTTTGGTACATCCCAGTCTTAATCCAATTACCATTTAGGTTAAAATGCGTATATATGCATTTAATATTGTTAAATTCTTAAATATAAATATATATACTATAATATATATACAGTGTAAACTCTATGTTGGGAAACAAGCTGAGTCCTATCCATTTTCCTTTATCGAATCCAACCAAAACCACGATAACGCGGCAACGCCATCTAACGGTGTCGGTCGAAACTAAGAAGTGACAGTTCAAAAATTATGAAGAATTAGCCACGTGCGTGCTTTCGTTATTTTACTTTATTTATTTATTTTTTATTTATAATAGGGTAGCCAACAGTGCTAACATCACACACTTATTTGTACTTAATACTAAATCAGAAGTTAGATGTTGCACCTATTATAGGCGGCCACCACATTACCACAGTAGCCTTCATTGCCTATAAGAAATAACAAAATTATAAGTTTTTCAATAAGTATACAAAAACTAAATATTATTCGAAAAACTAAATCTGAAACAATTTTTAAATATATATATATATAATAAACATACAATTCCTTTCAGAAATAATAAAAAAAAGTAACGAAAATAACTAAAATATTCAAGTAATAAAGTAAAATAAAATAAAATTAAAATAAAAAATAATAATAATAAAAACATACATAAAATTTACTTATAAATTTTATAATTTTACCTATTTAAATTAGTTAAAACAAGAAATAATTGTAAAAGACGTTCTAATACAGTGCTCCGTGAATCCCTAAATATCCATAAGTATCTAGATCTTATCTACAGCTAGTGAACTCTTTGTTCGTACCAGCGATATTTATTTTTATTTATGTACTATTCCATACACTCTATATACAGTGAAGGGACTGTGCATTTTATGGCGTTATAGAGAGTTGTCGTTAATTGGAGAGAAGAAAAAACCAGAATTGGAAGACAAGCAAGCAACCAAAGCCAATTGATTTCGACGCTTTAGGGATTTTGTCGTTAAATCGAGGGACGTTACATGGAGTTTAAACTGTATATAAAATAAATCTTATTATTATAGCTTATTTTACATTATATCAGACTCATGCTATTACTTGCACATCCTTTGGAAGAGATCTTTAAAGCGTGGTTAGGAGAGTAGTTACATCGTAAACCTCTCTCTCGCACATTACAACATTTTCAAAAATAGAGGAAAATCGTTGTTTTTGCTAATTTCCTCTGTCTAAAATTACGTATATGAAAGAAAATTTACAGTAATTTTATTTCCTAGTAAATTGATAGACTACGTTTAGACTTGAAAAATACCTAAAATATATGGTTTAAAATAAAGAGTTTTATTGTACTTAAGTTGTTTTTAGATTTTTTTAGATCTCAACCGTAGGCAAGTCGTACAAACCCAAGCCCCTCCCTCTAACCAATAAGATAGCTATAAATCGCGACAATAGTTTACTGCAATTTGATTGGCCGAGGTTAATCAAAAGTGGGATCATATATACACCCGTAAGTAAGACGTTCCTCGACGGGTTCTCCACTCAACCATTACTTTTAGCTGTCAAACGGGGAACCTAAATCCCTCTCTCTGACCCCCAAAAGACAACATTGAATCCCTTTTCATAATATTTATATTAGAGTACCTTTGACATCCATACGTCTGTCTCTTTCATATCAAAGTATATCAAATCAGTTACGTCATTCCCAGTATCCCCACCGTCTATTTGCAGTTAAATATTGCCGAACTAACACAGGTAAACTAAGACGAATTCTTCAATCGTTTTGATCTCTTTGCATTGTCGCCTGTCTCTTACAGAATCCAGGTCTTGCTTAACCTTAGAAGAAAGATAAATGGTGTAACGCGGTGGTGGCTCGGTTGTAAGAACGCGTTCCTTAAATCCTACAAAAGTACATTTGTCATAGATTTACAACACCACCGTTCCCGTGCCTCGAAGAGCACGTTAAGCCGTCGGTCCCGGTTCCACTAATATCAACTTGTGGAATCGTTAATAAATTGATATAAAAAATTGCTGAACTGAACTTTACCGAACCGAAATACAGTCCATCTTTCACATAATTCATACCCCATGGTCCTTCGAGCCGGATCATGTTGGGGCCAAGGCCCTTTGTAGGCTGGTGAATTATGCTGTAATGCTGCGGCTGACTGCCTCCGTGGTCTAGCGGTTAAGCCCGTGGATTCAGACTGGGTGGCTGTATAGGCTAGACCCTTTGCCTTCCCTATCATCTCATTCATCATCCATCGGGAAAAGAGAATATAAAAAAACAATATACGTTCAACAAAATTTTGGAAAGTGACCACGCGATTTGGTCTGTTAAAAGGCTCGTCAATGGCCACCTTAAATCGCTAAGTTAGCTATGGTTATGAAATGTCGAGACTGCAGTTCCTGGAAGGCTCATTGTAAGCATTGGAGATCTAGTACTCTGTGTTCTACAAGCAGTAATAATTATTGAGGTAATTGATCATCCATATGAACAGTCATTAAAGCATCTTCTGGTCGTAACTCTAACACAGCCTGGGTACCATCGTTGAAAGGAAACGATACGCTGCCATCGATTACTAAACCTAGAAAGATAGTTAAATCATAATTAAATTACAGTCTGGCTAAAGTAAAGTATCATCACGACCGTTTCCCTTTCGGGGTGGTCAGAAACCACGCTTGGATTCACGTTTAGCCAAACTTAACTATAGGCCAATCATGACAAGTGGCAAGCTCGTCGATGTCTCCAGCGTACCAAACTCGAGAAATATCACAAACAAATTTATTATTAATTTAATGTATTTTTTTTATTTCCCGACCAGGAATCGCGCTTGGTACCTCCGAGTCTAAATCCACGGACTTAACCGCTAGACCACGAAGGCAGTCTAATAATAATAAATTCGTTTATTTCAAATCACTAGGATTCATATTAAAAATATTAGAACTTACAGATAAAGGTGCTTAAATTTAACTATAATATATTGTTAAGACCAAATGTCTTAACATCAATTAACCGACCACGGAGAGGAGCCTCTCCGCGGTCGGCTAATAGTTTTAACTATAAGTATATTTTTGGTACCGTCGCGGAGTCATTGTCGGGCATAAGAGGTACATACACGCATCTACAGAAATAAACGCATCAAACGAAATATAGTCCACACATATAGTTTCACATAATTCACCAGCCAGAGTACCCCATGGTCCTTCGAGCCGGATCATGTTGGGGACAAGGCCCTTTGTAGGTTGGCGAATTATGCTGTAATGCTGCAGCTGACTGCCTTCGTGGTCTAGCGGTTAAGTGCGTGGATTTAGACTCGGAGGTAGCGGGTTCGATTCCTGGTCGGCACACAAAAATATTTATTATTGAAAATAAATACATTTAATTAATATTTGTGTTATTTCTCGAGTTTGGTGCGCTGGAGACATCGACGAGCTTGCCACTTGTCTTGATTCGCCTATAGTAAAGTTGGCTAAATGTGAATCCGCTTATTTATAAGCGTGGTTTCTAACCACCCCGAAAGGGAAACAGTCGTGATGATGTTTAACTTTTATAATGTAATTATTTGTAAACTTTCAAATAACAACATCATTGTGACATCATCATCACGACCGTTTCACTTTCGCGCTTATAAGCGGATTCAGATTTAGCCAACTTTACTATAGGCCAATCAAGACAAGTGGCAAGCTCGTCGATGTCTCCAGCGTAACAGCGTAATATTTGCTAACTTGGCAAATGTTTGTCTTAAGTTTACTTTAAGACCTGTCAATCTGTAAATATGACATATATGCAATTTTTTTATATATTTTTTAAAAGCTTTTTTATTATTGTTTGTCCTAGCTTATAGTATGACAATGCCTCTTTACAGAAGCTATTATCTTAACTGACATTTACATTTATATTTTTATTTTTATAATTGTGTCTGTCTTAGCTTATAGTATGACAATGCCTATCTACAGCAGCTATAATGTTAAGCGTTATTCTGTATTTATAATTTTATTATTTATTGTTTCTCTTTCCAAATGATGGTTATCATGTACTGCTCCAGATTCACCAATATGTACTAAGTATAAAATAATATCGTTTTATATCAATATAGTAAAAATTGACGTGTAAAAGTGCAGAATACATCTCTTTTTGTCCTATGCCTACTTGCAAAATAAAAAAAAAATTTGAAAAAAAAAAAGATACAGAAATAAAAAAAGAATATATAAAATAACAAATAAATACCTGCATCAACGCAATGTGATTTGACTCCGACCTTGTCAGCAAAGTTTCTGACTCTCAGACCTCTAGGGGTGGGCCAATCCTCAAACGTTATGAATTCACGGACCGAATAGGCCAATTTCTTTGATTCTGTAATAAATAAACACTGTTGGGAATTTATTTAGTCCACAGAGTGAATTTTTGAGACGGGGAAGTAATTCAAATTTTTTTTTTATTTGTTTGAGACACAATAATTGTATATATAAGTAACCATTTGTTGAAATCTGTAAGTTTTATTAAATAAAAAATAAAAAAAACAAATGTGCACTACTTGCTTTTAAAAAAGTATCATCACGACCGCTTCCCTTTCGGGGTGGTCAGAAACTACGCTTATAAAGCGGATTCACATTTAGCCAACTTTACTATAGGCCAATCATGACAAGTGACAAGCTTGTCGATGTCTCCAGCGTACCAAACTCGAGAAAATCACAATTAAGCTAAATATGAATTAAATGTATTTATTTACATTAATAAATATTTTTGTGTCCCGACCAGGAATCGAACCCGGTACCTCCCGAGTCTAAATCCACGAACTTTGCCGCTAGACTACGGAGGCAGTTAGTTCCGTGATCTAGGTGTTAACATTAACTTATTTAAAGAAAGATATATTGCGTCATACTTGGCTGTATGGGCTAGACCCTTTGCCTTCCCAATCGTCTCATTCATAATAAAAAAAAAGAAAAAAAGAGTTCTTCGCGCGTTTTTTAATGAACATGTCAAGTGCCAGTTTTTGTTTTGTAGTGTTGTGTTGTTGTTTTGTTTAATAATGTGCTACAATGTGAATAATTATGGAAAACGATAAATTGGACTTTAAATATGGGGCACAAGTTGCAGTTTATTTTTAGCGGTATTCCCGCGCTGTAAGAAAAGCATAAAATTCTGCAACAATTGGAATTTGATGATAACCTCATTAACGCATTAAAAAAAGATATATATTGCGTCAGACTTGGCTGTATGGGCTAGACCCTTTGCCTTCTCAATTATCTAATTCATCTATAAAAAAAACTCAGCGCTAGATTATTGTCGTCTAGGTGCTGTAATGAGGATTAACATTAATAGTCATAAATAATAATAATAAAAATCGTTTATTGACTCAATTAAAGTAAAGTATCATCACGACCGTTTCCCTTTCGGGGTGGTCAGAAACCACGCTTATAAAGCGGATTCACATTTAGCCAACTTTACTATAGGCCAATCATAAGCGTACCAAACTCGAGAAATATCACAAATAAATTAAATGTATTTTTATTTACATTAATAAATATTTTTGTGTCCCGACCAGGAATCGAACCCGGTACCTCCAAGTCTAAATACACGGACTTAACCGCTAAACCACTTCAATTAACTTAAATCTATTACATTTTTATATGCTCAACGACTTGCACTGGTAGCAACCGTGCCGCAGGTCGTAGCATGCCATTTTGTTTTGTCCGGTCGAAATCAAAATAATTTATTTCCATAGGTTCTCTCAAAACAACTTGGATACAGTCAGAACTAATTAAATCAATACAATTATCAAAACATATGTACTAATCAAAGTGGTAATAATGGTTGGACCGTAAACAGGCAATAATCCATATTTATGTATGCTATGCACAACATTATTGCAACAAGCAAGTAAAACTAACTAACTTAGAAACTACTTAAATAAGATCGTGGCTGTAAAGAGGCCGTGTCAGTTTACATTCTAAATACTTAATAATTGATGTATAGAAATTATATACATATGTCAGATAATTTATAAATGTATAAAACAAAAAAAAAAAAAATGTATATTTATAAAATAATAAAAAAAAAGACGTCATCTTATAATCTAAATACTAATAATGATATGTCAATTAAACATTAATTCATAGCTGTAAATGGGCCGTGTCATCTTATATTCTAATAGCATTAATGTTAATTAATATTCGTGGCTGTAAAATGGCCGTGTCACCTTACAGTCTAAAATAAAACATTCTATGTCAAGAAGGTAAACTTAAATTTAAATTTGTGGCTGTAAAAGGGCCGTGTCAATTAAGAATAAATATAAAATTAAATAATTTAAAATTTAAATATTAAGAATTATTATTAATTCGACAGCAAATATATTTTTTTCTATTATTAAACAACAGCACAAACAAATACCCACCAAAATTGTGCTGTGTGGGTATGTAGGTATGAGTGTATATGTAGTTGTGTGTGTATGTGTGTCAATATCAGCATTACCTGGTCCAAATATAAGTCTCTGGTTGTATCGTTCTGCGACATCTCTTGCTTTCTCCAGAGACGTGTCCAGAGTGACTCCGAACTCCTGAGACAGGATCCTCATCACTTCCAGGACGGAATGAGTGCGGAGGCAGTTTATACTGACAAAAAAACAAAACGCAACATGCAATTAGCATGTAAAGAAAGAAAGAAAAATATTTTATCTACTCTTATTTCATAAAATGCGAATTACAAACTTCAAAACGAATTTATATTGACATTACTTTATAAACATTCTGCTGAAATTTAAAAATAGAATCACATTATAACACTTTATTTCTAACAAAATAATGTTATATTTCATTTTAAAAATAGAATCATACATATTATTTAACACTTTTTTTTTTAAGGCAAAAATTCCATTACAATACATATTATTTAACACTTTTTTTTTAAGGCAAAAATTCCATTACAAAAAAAAATTGATTCCAATTTTTACTTGTCTATGGCAGCGACCGCCATAGCGCGTGCGCGGTCATAAGCTAGGTTTTGGCGCCATTTCAATGTTTAGGACTTAGGTATTCAGTTTCATGGTCATTTAAAAACTCTAAATGTAATAAAAATTGCCTAATACGAATGAACTTATAATAAATTACCTAACAAATTAAAATTGTTGGGAAAAAATGTTTTTAAAAATCAATTAATAATTTGATTAAAAGAAAATACGTTTTATAATTTAAAAGAATATTTTGACAATTGTAATACCTAAAGTTTAAGCTGACAATATTGTATGACTACCTACATGTAAGTTTTTGGACATATTTTATTTAAAATGTATATTAATGTTTGATATATTTGCTCGCCAATTTACTTGGCAAATGTTGTTACGTTAAGTTAGTTTACAAAAACATGTCGATTTAATTTGAAATAAGCTCAGATTTCGACCACCAAAACTTCTTCTTAACAAGGTAAAGTTATCTAGCAACCTTTATCATTTGAATTTTCAATGTACGAGTAAGTCCTATGGATAGGATGTGAGGATGGAGCAGGTATGTTTGAAGGAACGAATGAATGATTGAATGTGAATGAATGTTAGATGTTTTTATATATTTAGTTTTATGTTTTTTTTAGTTATTATTGTTATTTTGTTGAAATAAATATAATATAATTGTATTGTAAAAAAAAAAAAAAAAAAAAAAAAACGAGTAAGTCCTATCTTTACCTACCTACCTATCTATATATCTTATCTTGGTCTTTAAATATTCGTGGAGATATAGGGAAGGTTTAAAAGGTAAAAAAAAATTAGAATAATTGCCGGGAAAACCATAAAAACAGCCCTTTTCTATTTCCCATACAAACATTTAAGAGTCAATTATAGATCTTATTACCGCTGCACAAACTTCAAATTCAATCATATCTATTAAAATATTATTTGCGTGCGCGTTGAAGGATCTAATGTCGCGTTCCGAAACTCAACAAAAGTGAATCGCGACCGCGACAAAATTGCAGTCACAAAATGTAACATAGTTGGCATAACGAAAGAATGACTTTAGAAGCCCTCAAATACTCAAAGTGGGGGTAAGGGAAACGCAACAAGTACGCGAAGATCATCATTAATCACCACTTAATCCTATTTGTAGTCAAAACGATGGATCCGTGGTCCGAGCAGGCGTTATGTCATGGTCTTAGGGAAAAACTCCGATTTTCGACGGGTGAAACTATGAATAGAGAATATTTTGTTTAAAGGGTCAGCCTCGCCGTTCCGACGGAGGAACACAGCGAGTGGAACGAGGAAAATGTTTTTTTTTTTCTATACATATATTACATAGGTCCTTACATATAAAATTGACGTGTTATATGGAAAAAGTAAAACGAAAAAAAAAAACGAAAACCTATATACACACATCAAAAGTGTCTAGGGATCAACATATATTTTTGCAATAACTTTTCTCCTGATTGATATTCATTAAAATTTTCTTTAAGGATTGATCAAATAAAATGTTTTCGTTTGTCTACAGTAACGATAAACCAAGTCACCTTTGCATTAGTAAAAAAAATTGCCATTTTCCTAATAAAGGGATTTTTGACATTTGAACCACTAACATTAAAGTTCGAAAAAAAGACTGAAATAACAGTTTTTTTTTTAATTTTATTGGGTAACTTAAACAATTAATAATCCGTGTTTCTACCGCGAACACTAACAACACAAGAACATCGGTTTGGCATACTCAAAATGAGTTCATCCAAATCACGCTGTGGAATGGCCGCCCATGTTCGTTGCAACAACAAAAAAAGGTCTTCTTGCGACTGGATACCCTCCATATTCGGCAGAGCTCTTCTCTGAAGAATATCCCATGCATGCTCAATCGGGTTCAAGTCTGGCGACTGAGCAGGCCAGGGCAGGACATTGATGTTAGCTGCGGCGAGAGTCTGTCTTACAACTCTTGCGGTGTGCGGTCGTGCATTATCATGCATTAACTGAAATAAGGGACCGATATGCACTTGTAGAGGAACGATGACGTCTGATACAACCGTCTCAGCATAAATTTGAGCGTTGAGGTTGCCTCTGATCCAAATCAACTCAGTTCTTCCGCCGATCGAAATACCCGCCCATACCATGATGGTTCCACCACTATAAGGATGGACTTCCTGGCAGGATTTTAATCGCTGTTGGCGTCCAGGGGTTCTCCAGTGTCGTATACGTCTTGTATCCGGCCTCATACCAAAACGAGACTCATCAGAAAAGCACACGAAACGCCATTGTTCTTCTGTCCAATTTCTGTGTTCAAGAGCCCATTGATATCGAGTCCTACGATTGTGCATTGCTATAGGTGGTACCCGTAGCGGTCTTCGGGAATGAAGGTTCACTTCATGCAAGCGGTTTCTGACTGTTTGGTCGCTAATTAAGTTCCCTGAAGAGCGATGAAGGCTCACGGCTAACATCATGGCGGTTATTGTTGGAGTTCTTCGAGCTGTGATTTGAATGTATCGGTCTTGTCTCCGTGTGGTGCAGCGATACCGTCCTCCATGGCGCTCAGCCACGGTACCAGTGGTTCGGTAACGTGTCCAAAGTCGACTGATAACACTCTGACTTGTATTCAGAGCTAAAGCCACAGTACGTTGCCGGGAACCAGCTTCTATCATTCCCACGGCTCTGATCATTTCTTCCCTGCTTAAATGACGTCGCCGCTCCATAATAACGTTGGTTTTAATCAGTAGTAGGGAAACAGTAGCACTAATAATGTCTTCAATGCGTCTTATGTTTTTATAGGGAAAATATTGACAGCTGATTTTCATCTTTTACTCGAATTTGATTGACAGTTCCTGTTTTAAATTATGAAATGCACCAAAAAGGATCCATATAAATTTATAAAATCATAAATTTATTACAAAGCCACATCTCAATCACAAGAAATCCGCATAAACATGCTTGATCCCTAGACTTTTTTGATGTGTGTATTTAATCAATTGAAGTATGTACCACTCTATTATCTATGCACTTTTGCCATTTTATAGGTAGTCCATTAATATAATTAGAATTGCGTATAAGCATTTGTCATTGTAGATTTCTACGTGCTGCGGTACGAAGTTCGCCGGCTCAGCTAGTAAAAAATAAAATTCATATAAAAAAGTACCATCACGGCGGTATACCTTTCGAGGTGATAAGAAACATATTTTTTTGAACACTGAACACGACATTATGACATCGAGCACACCTGATGGTAAGCGGGACGCGAGGTCCAAGAATGGGAGCAACTGACGCCAGCCACTAACTACCGGCATCAGTTCCTACCACTATGCCGGCCTAACAAGATGCTTGATGGACTCCAGGTTATAGGAATGGGGAAACACACAACAATTCAAGATCATTTTTTACGCATCGGGTTTTTTGACCGCCTCCGTGGTCTAGTGGTGACAAACGTTGCCGTGAACTCGGGAGGTCGTGGGTTCGATTCCCACCGGGGGCAAGTTGTACATTGTATAATTTGTCTCGGTCTGGGTGTTTATATGTATAATATGTATATATTTACAAAAAAAAAGTACAATATGTAGTTTATCAACCATCTAGTTTCCGGAACACAAGCCTCGTAGCTTACCACGGAAAGTAGATGGCGCTGTGTGACCTGTCTGGATTTTTTTTTTTTTAATTATTTACTGACTCACCTATAATGCCAAGAAGTGCTTCCAGTTCCGGTAGTAACACAAAGGCCGGAGCTTTTAGTATGGGTCCAAGAAATGTCGTCGATTTGGAGCTGCAACTGAGAGACTCGTGACGTCACGCTCTCTCCTATGAACACCTGCGTGCGAGGAAGAATTTTTTTTTTTTTAAATTAACATAATGAAAGAGGTAAGTAAAAGGTGTTAGTAACAACAATAAATGTCTGGTCTGCATAACTAGGACATCCTGTCATGTGAGGACTAGCTTTAAAAGGTGATTTTTTGTATTAATTATAACAACAAAAACATGTTAGAAGTAAGAATAAAACAAGTAGACCTAAAAAAAAAAAAAAAAAACATAAAAAAAAAAAAAAACAGTTTGGTATCTGTTTTTATGTGTATGATGTAAGTATATCGTTAATATATAGGAATTAAAGAAATAAATAAAAGTGTAATTAATGTGTGCAAATATAAAGTTGGTGTATGTAATATGTATAGGAGATAAGAAATAAGTATCATGTATAATAAATATATTATATGACAAAAATATGTTAATCAATAAGCATATCTCTACCAAACTTCATAAGATAATGTTATGTATGTTTTTTTTAATTTAATTTCATTTTACTTTATTACTTGAAGTAGGTAATATTTTAGTTATTTTCGTTACTTTTTTTATTATTTCTAAAAGGAATTGTATGTTTATTATATATATATATATTTAAAAATTGATTCAGATTAAGTTTTTCGAATAATATTTAGTTTTTGTATACTTATTGAAAATTTTATAATTTTGTTATTTCTTATAGGCAATAAAGGCTACTGTGGTAATGTGGTGGTCGCCTATAATAGGTGCAACATCTAACTTCTGATTTAGTGTTAAGTACAAATAAGTGTGTGATGTTAGCACTGTTGGCTCCCCTATTATAAATAAATAAATAAATAAGATCGCATCGATTCGCGGATGACATAGTCATCATGGCCAGCTCGCTCAAGGATCTTAGCAGAATGTTAAACGGCTTAAACGTGGCTTCTCAGCAGGTTGGCCTCGGAATGAACCTGGACTAAGGTTATGTTCAATGACCATGTCAAGCCGAGGCCAAATCTGTGTGGGAAATGCTACTCTCAAAGTTGTGCAGGAATACGTCTACCTTGGACAGACTATTCAGCTAGGCGGTGCTAACTTTAGCAAAGAAGCCGACAGACGCATTCAGCTAGGATGGGCGGCATTCGGGAAACTTCGACATATCTTCCCATCGTCCATACCACAGTGTTTGAAGACAAAAGTCTTCAACCAGTGCGTCCTCTCCGTAATGTCGTACGGAGCAGAGACGTGGACACTGACAGTGGGTCTGGTTTACAAATTCAAGGTCGCTCAGCGAGCTATGGAGAGAGCTATGCTTGGTATTTCTCTGATGGATAGAATTCGAAACGTTGAAATTCGTCAGAGAACCAAAGTTACTGACATAGCATTCAAATTTAGCAAGGTGAAGTGGCAATGGGCCGGACACATCTGCCGCAGAACCGACGAACGATGGGGCAAACGGGTTCTGGAGTGGAGACCACGTACGGGACGACGCAGAGTGGGACGACCCCCCGCCAGATGGACGGATGACCTGAGGAGGGTCGCTGGTGGGGGTTGGATGGGGATTGCAAAAGACCGCGTGCAGTGGCGAGCCTTGTGGGAGGCCTATATCCAGCAGTGGAGAGACACAGGCTGATGATGATGATATAAATAAGATTACCTAACTAATCTGATTGCCTTAAAATTTCATCAAATTGGGTCCAGACGTTTCGGAGCGCAAAGGAAACATACACAAATCGATTTTAATATATTTTCGTCTTTACACGTATATTAATAATAAGATAGTATTTGAGACTCTTTTATAAATAAATATCCAAGCAAATGATATATTTTTTTTCATTTGAACCTTCCAGAACATATATCTGGAAGATTGGGCCTACACTGCCAATAATTTTTCACAATCCACTTGTTGGTATTAGTGGAACAAGGACCGACGGCTTAACGTACTCTCCTTAACATGTTCCCGACAACATTGGTGTTACATAAATCAGTCAAACAAATGTACGTCAGAAAAGTGTCTCATCAGTACATGCCGGGGGGATTTGGAACGACCTGTGTAGGATTTTATGGAAGCGTTCTTACAACCGAGCCATCACTGTTCATTAGTTTTTTTTTTTTATAAATACGAAATTACCTCATTAAGTGCTAAGAATGGCAACACTTTGGTGACCAGTTGAGTGTTGCTAGCTGTTTCTGGCCTTATCTTTTTTGATTCTGTATCATGGCTTTGTGCAGCTGGCGACGGGTATCTAAGGAAAAAAACAATTCAGCTTATACATACATACATATACATATCTTCACGCGGGGGAGGCAGAGACAATTGAGCGTCACTTGACACGATCACGACATACCTCTTTCGCTTCGTCGACATTCATCAACCTCTTCATACATGCCCTTTTGTTACGAAGGAATTTTTTAAATCTTATTATTAAGTTAAATAAGAACAACAAATAGGTGGTAGGCGGACTGATGGTGGTAATTTCCCCAGTCTGCCGGGGCGGGGAAGTATAATAAATAAATAATAATAATAAATCTTTCCAGACAAGTCACACAGCGCCATCTAGTTTCCGTGGTAAGCTACGAAGCTTGTGTTACGGAAACTAGATGGTTGATAAACTACATATTATACTTTTTTTTTGTAAATATATACATATTATACATATAAACACCCAGACCGAGACAAATTATACAATGTACATTTTGCCCCCGGTGGGAATCGAACCCACGACCTGCCGAGTTCACGGTAACGTTTGTTACCACTAGACCACGGAGGCGGTCAAGTATCCATTGTTCATACCAATAAACCCAGTAAAGTGTATCCACACGTTTCGGGATCAGGCTCGAATTGCCGTCATACGCAGTCAAGTCGGGGTGTTAGGTACTGATGTCAGTCATAAGTGACTGATTTCAGTTGCTAACATTCATAAACCTAGCATCACATGTCGTGCTAGTATTAAAATATATATATAAAAAAAAAATACGTCCCCTACAGATTCGCTTACCCCACTTTGAAAAACCCTCCTTTAAGTTATACATCGTCTACAGAAGATAGCAAAAAGCTACATGGTGTTCCTTTACTGAATAAAATGCCTGACTCGTTGAGGGAATTGGATGATGACGAATTTAAAAACAAATCAAATCAATATTAATAGGTAAAGTATATTATAACATAAATAAAGCACTGGACGATGACAATATATTTGATATATGAGAATACGAGTACATGTTTATTTTAGTTATAGATTGACGACTAGAGATTGCAAACCGGGCCCGGTGCCCTTTTAGACATCCATCGGGCCCGGCCATTCATACCGGGCCCGGTAGGTACGAAAACGCCCCAACTTGTAGAAAACTGGCATGGCAAGCGCTGCGAACCGCGATGTTGCCGTTCTGACGCGCCAATGGCCGCGCACCTCTCACCCATATAGTTATTGCTCTTAAGAATTTGTTTTGGTTTTACTAAAGCTACCATAGTTTATCTATCTCAGTTGATAAGACAAGTTTAGTACATTAGGCTGCGTTATTAGTTTATTATTCTAATACTATGTTTTCAAATAGTTACATTAGTATTAGTAATTAACTTTAAGCAAGCAGGTCTTTCTCTTTACTCTGTATAGTATTAGTAATTAAATTAAATAATTTGACTACTTTCCAAACTTTTTCTCGAAATCCTCTAAATCCAGGCATTTCATCAGCGCGTGGAAGATCTATCCTAAACTTAATTACTGAATACTAATGCTTGCTTAAACTTAGTAATACTAATGTTACTATTCCGTTCATAAGTGAAACTAAGTCTGTATTAATAACTCGTGATTTTGAGACTGATTAAGACTGATTATTTTTGAAATAAATATTATTCTGTAACCTTGAATCATTGTATTTTTCTTTCATTTACTTAAAGCAATTTTTTATGAAATACTTCAAAGGTTTCATCCCAACACATGCCGGGCCCGGCCGGGTTGGCGGCGAATGTGACCGGACCCGGCCGGGTTGAAAAACATACCGGGTTGCAATCTCTATTGACGACGCCTCTATACAGCAAAATTAATAAAATTAACAAAATTATAATTACTTATTACTATTAGTTTTTAATATTTCGCCTTTGTACATACTTTTAAGTAAAGTGCAATAAAGTATTTAATAATAATAATATGACATGCTTAATAATAAATTTATTTATATATTTTTTTTCTTATTTAGTATTAATGACGATGCCCTTGTGGCAGATTTCTATGTTTAATAATATTAATTATTTGACATATTTTAGTGATGTATACAGTATATATATATATATATATATATATAGTACTTGACATTTTTATTTTAACATAGTTTGACATTTGTAGTATTTAAATTTTATTTGACTATATGGCATTCAATATGGCTCTTCCATAATTGTATTGATAGTTTGGGCTGTTTCTGGTCTTCGTCGTGTTGTTTCGTATTAAGCTGTCTGACCATGATTGTGTTATCTCGTTTACTGTAGGTAACTTATATTAGTTACAGAGTATTATAAATTGACTTAACCAAGTGTTCCAGACGGTCCCTACGGTGATAAATAAATGATATGAAAATATACATGCCGTTTCTAATCGTTAGATACATACCTGCAATAAGCCAGTGTGTGTAGATCTACGTGAGTTATATTTTCACATATCTGAGGGTCACAAGTGATCGTGGTACGTATCCTGAACCGACGCATCCATCTGAATCTGCCCTAAGAAATTAATGACGTTTAATATATATATATATATTTTTTTGTTCTCTTCTCCCGATGGATGATGAATGAGGTGATAGAGAAGGCAAAGGGTCTAGCCCATACAGCCAAGTCTGACGTAATATATCTTTCTTTTTTATAAGTTAATGAGGTTATCATCAAATTCCAGATGCCGCAGATTTTGATGCTTTCATTAGACAATAGCTCAAACACGTCGGGTAAAATATGGGAGTTGACAGCGCGGGAAAACCGCAAAAAATAAACTGCAACTTGTGCCCCATATTTAAAGTCCAATTTATCCTTTTCCATAATTATTCACATTGTAGGACATTATTAAACAAATAAACACCCCTTTTGACCAATAATATCCACAGTAAACTAATTTACAAAACAAAAACTTGCACTTGACATGTCCACGCAAAATGGCGCGAAGAACTCCCTGACGTTTAATATACTCGTAGACATAAAAAGAATGCGTTTTTAAGCCCAAGCATTAATTACCAATATATGTAACGATTGTATCAGATGCAGCCATGGAATAAACCCTTGGCTGCAATCAACATCCTTTGCCTTGGACATATTTAAGACGTCACATGTCAGTGTCGATTGTGACATTCGTCACATTTTGAAAAACAACAGCGAGCAATGTGATGCTTATTTATTTTCATTTATTTAATTACAGCCCCTAGAACACAGCGTCCTAGACTTTTACTGCTGGAGATGGGCCTTCCAGAACTAGACAATTTGGCCTACACTCGCCACGTTGGCCAGACGGCTGGCGAGGATACGATATCATTTTTTATGTCAATTTATTAACAATGTATTATTATATATTGTTAATAAATTGCGGGTATAATTCTAATGGCTCCTACTGTATCGTTTCTTAATTGTTCTTATACTGCCTGTCTCTGTTCTTTCTCTTCGAATAAATAAATTCCACAAGTTAGCATTAGTGGAACCGGGAGCGACGGCTTAACGTCTCCGAGGCACGGAGACGGTGGTGTTGTAAATCTATGACAAATATACGTAAGAAAAGTGTATTTTTCATTGGTACATGCCGGGTGGGTTTGAACCGCGCTATTTGAATTTTATAATACCTTAATTTTAACTTATATTCTTTCTGTTACCTCTGTAACCTTTAATATAATAAACCTATTGGATATTGTCGCCTCCTGAGCTTGGGGTTTTTTCAGTAGGCCTTCTATGTATGGATTTTAGAGGTGGGACCCAGCTTGAGAAGATAATCCGTCTGCCCAGGATGACGCTTCGTTTTCCGCTTGGGATCGGCAGCTCCCCGACTTTAGGCTGTCCGAGGGTAGGTACCCCTACGTACGGTCAACGGATGCATAAAGAATGATAGGGCTAAGTTCTGGCTTACGACCCTCCATTATATAATTGTAGGCTAATTTCTCGTGCTCTTTTAACTTTATCTTTTTTCAATGCCACGCATAACGTGACACATATGATGGCTATTAAATTATTATTATTATTAAAATTTATTAAAGTGCAAATATTTTTCTATTACAATCTAGAATAAAAATAAAGTGCTAGGTATTTTTCATTTTAATTTTTCAGTAATAAAATCTTAAGTTACGGTGCAGAGAAGTATTCCTAAAAATATCGCCACTCATACTGAGCCTAATCAAGGTAGCGAAAGGTTGACGACCGCGCAAACGTTGACTTACGTAATTCTTTCTCAGAATGTTGGTTAATCAATGATCAACATTTTGATATATTCCAAGTGATTGGTAGTTAGTTTGTCACTTAAGGTATTTAAGGCAATGATATGCTTCATAGGCATACGTTAAACATGTCAAAAGAACTGGAAACTGCGTGAAATTTGTTAAAAAGCAAATATTTTTAATTATTCAGTAATAATATCTGAGGTTACGGTGCAGAGAAGTTTTCCTAAAAATATGGCCACTGATGCTGACCCTAATCAAGTAGGTAGCAAGAGGTCGACGATCTCGCGAACGTTGACTTACGTAATTGTTTCTCTCTCTATTTCGTCTTTCGGCTGTGAGCGAGACTAATTTACAATATTTTGTTCTTCGGATAATGATTTTTACTTTTTAAAAAGGTCACCTTTTTTATTTCAAAAGTGGGTTCTACCAATGAAACCTGAAGCCTAAAGAAAATATTTCCTGTTTTGAAAATTACACCCGTTATCTTTTTGTGTTCTCAACGAGGAATGAAACCCAGCACCTCCTCGTTTTAATCTACAGCCTTAACCCTAGACCACATTGGCAATATATTTTTTTTATTATTAATAATAGGGTCGCCAACAGTGCCAACAGCTCCCATGCAATTGTACCTAAGGCTAAATCAAAAGTCTGATACTGCACCTATTATAGGCGACCACCACATGCTATAACACAACAGTTAAACAATAATCAAGTCAGCTATGTCAGCATATTTGACTCCAATACTTAAAATTTTAGAAGACTGCCTTCGTGGTCTAGTGGTTAAGTCCGTGGATTTAGACTCGGAGGTACCGGGTTCGATTCCTGGTCGGGACACAAAAATATTTATTAATGTAAATAAACACATTTAATTAATATTTAATTTATTTGTGATATTTCTCGAGTTGGGTACGCTGGAGACATCGACGAGCTTGCCACTTGTCATGATTGGCCTATAGTAAAGTTGGCTAAATGTGAATCCGCTTATATAAGCGTGGTTTCTGACCACCCCGAAAGGGAAACGGTCGTGATGATACTTTACTTTCTACTTAGAATTTGAGCTAGAAAAAATAAGGTTGGTTGTCAGTTATTTGTTTACCTCTTTAAGTGCTTGTAGAGCTCCTTTGATGTCTTTAGAGCACCAAGTGGGAAGACAGAGACGACCAACCGACTTGTGTGGAGCACTGTTGAAACCAATCACTGGTTTTCTGCAAATAGGATAATAAAGTATGTAATATAAGTACAAACATTGAAGAAAAAAAAAAAAAAAAAAGATGTTCAAACGTCATTTTTAATACATACATTTTTTTTTTTTAATTTTTTTACAGACAGGTCACACAGCGCCATCTAGTTTCCGTGGTAAGCTACGGGGCTTGTGTTACGGAAACTAGATGGTTGATAAACTACATAATATACTTTTTTTTTTTGTAAATATATACATATTATACATATAAACACCCAGACCGAGACAAATTATACAATGTACAACTTGCCCCCGGTGGGAATCGTACCCACGACCTCTCGAGTTCACGGCAACGTTTGTTACCACTAGACCACGGAGGCGGTCAAATGAAGAGAAGACTTAAATATATACTAATTGACAAGACATACTACACAATCAATGACTTTTTTACAGACAAAAATATAATTACATGAAATTTTGTTTCACTTATATTTTTTAGATATTTTAGATATGGATAATATTGTCATTTATATTTTTTATTGTATATCAATTTTGTTTACGTGTATGTATTAAAATTAAATGCTATCCACAATCACTAATATTTGTACGCCCTATGGGCAGAGCACTGGTGCATCTTTATAACCCATATCTGTTGTTTATAATATTAACCTGTCTAAACAAATAAATGATTCGAATTTGCGGGGTAGGCAGAGAAAATAGAGCGCCACTTAACACGATCACGACATACCTCCTGCGCTTTGTCGACATTCATCAACCTCATCATACATGCCCTTTTGTTACGAAAGCTTTTTAATGCACCTTCAGCCAGTGTTTTATTTATTTGATCGTGATATGTGAGTCTCGGTCTGCCAGGGCCTCTTTTACCCACAACTTTCGCATGATATATCTGGTTCGTCAATCTTTCATCGCTCATCCTTTCAACATGCCCAAAACATCGTACAATGCCTTTCCTAATTTTTGTCCCTATGCTTTCTTATATATCTACCATTTTCCGTATTTCGACAAAGTGACGCCGCATATCCGACGCAACGAATTCATTTCTACTGCATTAACCCTACTCCAATACGTATTCTGACATATCCACGTCCCGCTTCCATACATCAGTGTTGGTACCAACATGGCATTGTGTATGGCGAATCGAGCTTTACATTTTGACCAGCGATCAGTGACCCCAAGGCACCATTAATACTATTTCCCGCGTTCACTCTTCTTTTAACATCCCTATCATACTTCCCATCCGCATTGAAAACACTGGTCAGATATATAATTTAATTTACTTGTTCTAGAGTTTCATCATCAATCTAATTATCGTCATGTTTGTCATCCTTCTTCTTTCAAATACCTTGGTTTTTCTCGTATTCAAACGGAGTCCTCTTTCTGCCCTTGTCATTTATAAACACTTTTAAATTAAAATTCCAAATTCAAATATATTTATTCGCAGGTTTTTTACAATATATATAAGTAATTTTGCTACTGTTTTTATTTTTTCACTATTAACTGATTTTGTTTGTCTCGTTTTTTAATTTTGTATATTGTACTTACCAATGTTGTGAATTTATTTTTGTAGTTCCTAGGAAGAGCACTTCTAGGACACAGCCCAACTAGTCTTGGAGTCAGGATTTTAACTATTTGTTACAAAACTGTTCCCTAAGTTAAGTCCATATTTATAAGGAAGAAAAAAATGTAATTGTTTCAATAAACTTTATTATTATTATTATTAATATGTTTCTTATACATACAGAAACCAATATAACTATCAATGACGTGGCGTACGAAATATATATACTACGTGGAATTTATTAAAGAGCAAATAAGTTAATATTATAATCTAAAATAAAAATAAAGAACTACATATTTTTTATTTTAATTATTCAATAATGAAATCTTAAGTTACGATGCAGAGAAGTTTTCCTAAAAATATCGCAACTCATACACAGCCTAATCAGGTAGGTAGCGAGAGGTCGAAGATCGCGCGAACGTTGAACTCTTTATAACGTCAATTAATAATAAACACTTCCCAGCCTGTAGGTATTTATCACGATTAATATCGCGATTTTCAAACGCGGCCTTATTCACGATGCAGTAGTGTTTTGTTTTCGGATAACGAATTAATCTTTAAAAAAAGTGACCATTTTTATTTAAAATAGAGATTATATTGAAGCCTAAAAAAAATATTTGATCTTTTGCCAATTACACGCGGTATATATAATATTCATCATATACTAATATTGTGTTGATCAATTGCAATAATTTTCTCGTAAAGTCGAATGACAACAAAATTTTTATTTACACAAAATATAAAAAAAACTGTTAAAAAAAAAATATAACAATAAAATTCGGCACAGCAGTGTTAGGCGTAGTCCACAATCGATTACGTCAGTCAAAAGCTAGGCGGAATACCCAAGATGTTGACTATTCTGACAGACGTATACGATCTTAGACGACACGTTTTCGGACGATTATGTACTTCGCCTGACCCCGCAGATGTACCGGGACTTTTTAAACATTTGCGTACAATCATAATCAATCGACCCGTGACCAATGCAATGCAATGCAGCTTGACCGAAACATCGGGAGAAGTATATCTGAGTGGTAAAACGCATAAATAGCCGTTTATTTATTATAAAAGCGATTACTTACGTGACATTTTTAACTCTGGAAGCTGCCAATAGAAAGGTGCCGTCCCCCCCACAGGGGATCACCACGTCGCACCATTTTATCAAATCTTCATCGTATGTCAGCCTTTTATAAAAAAAAAATGTAAATTGATCCAAATTATTGGCAGATTACATTATTTTAGAAAAGTGTAACTAAAGTATGACATTGACGGTCAGTTTAGGCGTCAAACCAGACGTAAAAGTGTGGATTACATGCAAAATTTGATCGTGAGTGTCGAAACCCAACTCCAGAGTTTTAACTGACGACGCGCCACGAATTTTTCCGTGACTACCGTAATCCCCACCCACATCCAACCAAACCTACATCCAAACTGACCGTGAGTGTGTGATCTGCAATCCAATCGCGTCAGTTCGCTCGCAGCGCCCGCTATAATGGATTGTTTTCATAGTTACTATCGAAATTAATAAATTGATCAATTATTAAAAATCGTCTAATTAGTAAAAAGTAAAAATATATATAAATGTCCCGCCAATAAGAAGTTAAAAATTCCCGCCTATTTTTTTCCTCGACACAAATAGGTAGTACACGTCCTTCAAACAGTCGGCCGGTCGAAAACTGAAGAGCCGGTTTGACGCCAGTGAGTGGGGAAATATAGTTGGCATAAAACTGTGGATGTAAGCCACAATGTACCGGTGGGAATCGAACGACCACGACCTCCCGAGTTCACGGCAAAGTTTGTTACCACTAGACCACGGAGGCGGTCAAAGTTGACTAAATGTGAATCAGGAAGGGAAACAGTAGTAATGATACATATATATTTTTTTTTTACTGACCTGCTAGCCATTTTGACTTGAAAGCCCATCCCAGAGAGTGTGTCCGCTACATTTTTCTCAAAAGTTTTCTGGGTATTATGGCTCTGTATCATCGAATCAAAATCGGTGCCTCTTTTCCTTAGCAACTTCTCTAAGTCGGCAGGCGACAGCTTTTCGTGGCCGTGTCTGAAAAAAAAAAAGTAATTTTCATCCCTTCCGAGGTGTTTTTTTTTAAAGCGGATTTACTTTTAGCTAACATTACTATAGGCCCATCATGACAAGTGGCAAGTTCGTCGGTCGATATCTCTAGCGTGTTAAACTCGAGAAATAACACAAATAAATTATTGTGTAACCCACTTATCGACCTGTTACTCTGTTACTTAGTCGCAAACTTTATTAGTGGATTTCGTTATTTACGTCAAAAATTACGTAATATTATTCAATTCTCACCTCTATAAGCGCTCGACCTCGACGGCGTCCGTGCTAATATGAACTTTAATAGTGTGATATATATATAGTTAACGGATTCCATTATATAACGTTTGCGCTTAAGTAACAGAATAGGGCTGCAGGAATCGCTAGACCACGGAGGCAGTATAGTAATTTACTGCGATTATTATTATTAAATTTATTATTGCACGAAAAAAAAAATACAAAGGCGAAGATGGCATTTTCTAACATCTAACCTTTGTGGGAGTATGAGATCAAAATCAAAATCAATAATTTATTTATTAACTTTTGGTACATTTATTTAGGTTCTAACAGTTGGTTGTGAGCTACAAAAGTCGACCTAAATTAAATAATTATTATTATTAAATATAAAAATATAAAATAAGAAAACAAAATGAGACAAGAAACAAACAAAAATAAAGAAAAGAAAAAGTCAATTTAATGCATCTTCTAGGTACTCTTTAAGATTATAATAAGCCTTTTTTGCCAAAAGGTCATACAATTTTGTTTTGAAGATTGATGTTTTGTTGTTGTTAAGGTCATCCGGTAGCTTATTAAACAATGTAGCAGCCATATTATACACACTATTACAAAAAAATGCCGTTTTTATTGGTATGTAAGGGTAGAGACGAAGAATAGTGCTGATATAAAATAATAAGATAACAAACAATATACTACATACTAAGACATACATTACATACTAATAACATACACTAAATCCTAAGAAATACATACATATTGTAAAATGATATATTTGCCAAATATAAATTGTCAGCCCGATGCTTGTTTGTCTAAAAATAATGCAGTAACCAAGCTTTTGAACACGTGGACTGATGGTGCGATTCTATTGGCTAAAGTGGTAGTACCAGTTCCACTAATTTAGTAATTACATTACATTAAGGAATTATAGAAAAACATTACGGCTTTCCACGGTGCGTGATTTTATGGACGGAATTTTGATATCAGCACTATCCATAATTTCACACTCTCACCAAGATTAGAAAATGCGCATTAATCTTCGTCTTTAAACAATTATTTTGTGCTATTTAAAAATAAAATAAAAATTGTTTGACGTTACTTACAAAGTCATTGTCTGATTGCGTGATCTTCACATATCACCCCATAGCATTACTCATTTATAGATTAGTTTGCAATCATATCATTTAAAATTTTAATTTATTTTTATGTATCTAATTATGTAATACTATAGTTATTGCGAGGCTAAAGAACTGACAGACTACACGAGCAGATGTGGACATCGGCAAGAGACTGCAGACAGTCTAGTCAGGCTCTTTCCAAAACTGACAGGCGCCTTTTGAGCCGTAACGGAGATAAGCTTCGTACTATTCGAGTTATGTAAGAATATATTTATAGATATACAAGATATAAATAAATATGTATATCTAACTGCTTCCGTGGTCTAGCGGTTAAGTCCGTGGATTTAGACTAGGTACCGGGTTTGATTTATTAATGTAAATACCTATAAAATTTATTTGTGATATTTCTTGAGTTTGGTACGCTGGAGATATCGACGAACTTGCCACCCCGAAAAGGAAGTTGTCGTGATGATACTTTACTACGTATATATTATTAAATAAAAAAATAATTAAATTAATAAATTAGTAAATAAAAAATATCATCGGAAAAAAATATATATTTCTATATTAAATAAAATATTATCTTACGTAATTATATACACACTACACTGTACATTAGACTATAGATGTATTTATTATTAAGTTTGAGTCAGAGGAACCCTTTGAGTCAGAGGAGTGCTTTAACGAAGACTAAGCTTTCGCTTAGTTTAGTTTTAACTCCAGTCTCCTATATAATAAATAATAATAATAAATATTTTAATATATATATATTTTTTCTTTTTTTAATGGTAGAGATGAAGGCGGAACACCGTGCCTTCAACAAACATCTATACACCCTGAACATTAGAGATAGCCCACTGTGTAGAGGATGTGATGGGTAGAGCTTGAATATCGAACAATTTTTTTAAATCCGGTATTGTGTTTCATATTAAGTAATTCAGTGCCGAAATGCTGGAGTTCATGGTTTCCTGTAAAAATGCTATACAGTATAATTTCATAACGATCGCGATTTAAGGTTGCCATTGACGAGCGGAAGCAAGACGTGGATACGTCAGAATACGCATGAGAGTGGGTTAATGCATAGAAATGCGGTCGTTGCGGCGGATATGTGGCGTCACTTTGGCAGACCGCATACGTAACGTCGAAATACAGAAATGGGTTGGTATAAAGGAAAGCATAGGGACAAAAATAAGGAAAGGCATGCTACGATGGTTCGGGCATGTTGAAAGGATAAGCGATGAAAGATTGACGAACCAGATATATAATGCGCAAGTTGTGGGTGAAAGAGGCCCTGGCAGACCGAGACTCACATATCACGATCAAATAAATAAAACACTGACTGAAGGAGCATTAAAAAGTCTTAGTCACCAAAGGGCATGTATGAAGAGGTTAATGAATGTCGACGATGCGAAAGAGGTATGTCGTGATTGTGTCAAATGGCGCTCAATTGTCTCTGCCTACCCCGCAAGGGATCTGGCGTGAAGATATGTATGTATGTATTGACGAGCCTTCCAACAGACCAAATCGCGTGGTCACTCTCCAAATTTTGTTCACGATTGTCGAAAACGTATAGTGTTTTTTAAACGACGTCACAGCCTTGGATTACGCCTACACGTCTATTTAACGAAACTATTTAACTATGAAATTTGACAGCCCGTAAAGCTATCGAATATTATCGATACAGTTTTACCGTGTGACAGCAGCCAGCTGACATTTTGGCATTTGCTTCTAGTGTTGCAAAGGAATAAATATTATTGGTGATTGATATAATACACATATTAGCTCATAAAATGAGTCAATCAGGAGCTGTGTTTTAATGACATAAGTTCTCATATTAAAATATTACCGTCCTTCGGAACTAATGATATTGACCAAATCAGCTTTTAGATTTTGTAAGTGGCAACATTTTTATATGACTTACCGACCGAAATGTCAAAAAGTGAATTTGAAGGAAAATTTAAGTTGCTTTTGCTAAGTAAATACTAACTACTAACAGTAATGTGATTTAATGTTAAATAACTTTGTGTTTTGACAAAGATAGTGTAAAAAAGAGTGTACTATTCGCCAACAAACTGCTATGCAGTGTGGCGTATAATTTTAAAAATGTAAATAGTTTAAGTTTTTATCTAAATAAACGATTTAATAATAATAATAATAAATCGCTAAAATATGCGATATGTCAAGATTATCGGCCCAGCAGCCCTATTTTTTTACTTAAGCGCAAACGTTATATAATGGAATCCGTTAACTAACGCTATTAAAGTTGATATTTGCACGCTATTAAGGTCGAGGGCTTATAAGAGTTGAGAATTGAATAATATATTTTTATTAAAACGCAAGCTCTGATGTAAATAACGAAATCCACTAATAACGTAAAGAGAAAAATGTATAATTTTATTTTAGAAGTCATATTTTTATTTTGTAAATTTTATAGTTTTTGTTAAATTTTTTTTTTTTTTTGTTTTAACAGTAGTAAGTTTTTAATTGTTTTAACAGTAATAAGTTTTTAACTTCTCTTCTTTTTGTATTGGTGAATGCTGTGACACCTAATTGGTACATATATTAGATAAGCTATAATTATACTATGTTATGTGTGTGATAATATATGTACTGCTGTGTGTACTAAATAAATAAATAAATAACGTTTGCGACTAAGTAATGGCTGTTGATATAGTCCCGTGTATGAATATATATATATATTTGTCTATTAAGAGATTTGTGTAATAACTTTTGTTGCTAACAGTACTTAATTAAAATTGCATTCAACAATCAATTGTCGCAAAAACTTTCCATTGTGATATCAATATTTATGAATGTCTCCGAATGTAGGTTATGATAACAGTCATAAAGTAAGAAAGTGGTACTTAATGTTGATAAACTAAACATTGTATGACTATAATTACTTTATCTTGACAATGTACCTATAGGTTATTAAAATGAAAAACACAGCCCCTAAACTGAAAAACTAGGTACATCATTCGTTTTCGCGTAGAAACTCGAAAGGTAATGATTGTTACATTACAACGGATGTGTATTACAACAATCGATTTTTAAGGCTGTAAAGATTTGTAAATTTTCAGATTCAATACTTTACGTAGGGGGCGTCGAATAGTTCCAGACCACCACTGTTGCCTACACTCGCCGAGCTTGCCAGACGGATTGGCGAGGTTCTAATATCATTTTAATGATAATTTACTAACAATCTTCGAGGCACGGGAACGGTGGTGTTGTAAATCTATGACAAATGTACGTAAGAAAAGTGTATTTATCATTGGTTTGAACCGACCTTGTAGGATTTAAGGAAAGCGGTTCTTACAACCAAGCCACCACAGTTCGCTAAGAAATAATGTACCATGTTTTAATAACGGAGTAAAAAGTATTTTTGCTAATCCTTATGAAGTATAAAACCACATACAGACATAATATATTTTTTCTAAATTATCTATCCGAATAATTTGCCGGTCTAGCGGATTTAGATTCTGAGGTACCGGGTTCAATCATCATCCATCGTTCAAACATCTAGATGTTTTTGCTGATCATCTGCATATTCTGTGCAAGGCTTTCTTTACATTTTGTGAATAATTAATTATTTATAAGTTAAAATATTTGGATTGAATTATTATTGTTATTTTTTGTATTAATTTTATCATGATGTCGAATTTATTTATTTATTTATATACTTACTCACTTTTTATTCTAATTTTTATTGTTTTATTGATGTAGAATTTTGATTTTATTTTATTATTATTATTTCTTTGTATTTTTTTTATATTAATTTTATACTGTATATAACTATTGTTAACTTGAAATCTTGATATATATTATTATTTGTATAGAAAATTAAAAAATATATAGGTATATTGACAATCCATTTTTAATGAAAATGTACACGACCGTTCCCGTGCCTCGGAGAGCACGTTATGCCGTCGGTCCCGGTTCCACTAATACCAACTTGTGGAATCGTTAATAAATTGTCAATAAAAATTGACATCATATCCTCGCCAAGCCGTCTGGCCAGCGTGGCGAGTGTAGGCCAAATTCTCCAGATTTATGTTCTGGAATCCCCAACATAAAATAAAACACTGACTGAAGGTGCACTAAAAAGTCTTCGTAACCAAAGGGCATGTATGAAGAGGTTAATGAATGTCGACGAAGCGAAAGAAGTATGTCGTGATCGTGTCAAATGGCGCTCAATTGTCTCTGCCTACCCCGCAAGGGATCTGGCGTGAAGATATGTATGTAATCCCCAACAGTGGAGGTCTAAGACGCTAGGGGCTGTAATGATAAATGAATGATGAATTGCCTACAGCTCAGTCATTTTAATATTCGTTTTACCAAATATTCGGCAGATTTAACCAAACTTTGGCCCATCCCTAGATAATACCTATAGTATAGGTAGGTAAATGCCAATATCGACCTTCAAAAGGCAAGTTATTACGCATTCTAAAGAATTATTAGATTATCAGAACACGTTATTAACAAAAACTAAGACCTTTTTATTGGTGTTTGATAAAAATGGGCTTATCATACTTCGTTGGTGATATTTTTATTAAGGAAATACCACACATGAGGTGGTTATCTTATTTATATGATAACACGTGGTTACCACACACGTCATTCGTGGTTAGTGCATTGCGCATTTATAGTAAATCACCAAGGAAATAAAAAAAAAAAAAAACTATATAAGCTAGAAAAATCGGTATAGAATGAATGGGGTGTATCAGGCAAAGCTTTTTGTAGATGTCGCTAGCGGCAATGGTACCTTGTTTACACATATGACTGGTAATTTTTTTAATTTATTTGTAGTTTTACATTTTTATAACAGAAAAATGTATTTTAACTTAACGTAAATTAAGTAAGCGAACACCGTCTTTAAAATTATTTAAAAAAGGTTGAATTAACCCTTAACTACCTACCACCTATTTTTGTAACTTAACCACCTGCGTGCGGTCATGGAGACCGCTAATGAATAACCACCCCAAAATCGGGTTCTGAAGTATAAGCAAAGGATTTAAATGAGTAAGATACTTGTTTATACTTTAGACTTTTATTTTAGACTTTCAAATAACATAAACTATAATAAAATCTTGAGATATGATATAATCTTTCAAGACTAGTAGTTTTAACACGAAAATATAGTCTTCTTAAATTATGTGATCTAGAGATAGATAAGGAAATTAAAAAAACAACTTTATTGGATTTATTTCTTTATACTTAGGACACTAACTATAAAATTAAATGAAAAAACTAGACAAAATTGCAACCCCCAAAAATTCACAATTTTTCGCGGCAGTTGCAGCATATTTTTTTCGCACACTTCAAACAAATTGGTACGTTGCACATAATACATAAGTAGGCAGTCTTGCGTTTCTTCTTTGGTTCACAATTGGAACACGTTTTCACGTCTGATGTGCTCGGTTGATCTTCACTTATCTGTAGAATACGACGAATATAACTCTTGAGGTCTCTTTGAATGTGATCATTGTACACTTAAAAGCTGCTGACTTCAGTAATATATCCAGAGAATATTTTCTATGCAACTGACAGTTATATTAGGTACCATCTATCATGCGCCATCTATCGTGATAAAAAGTTAGTGACACACCCCATTAGTGTATGACAGTCATTAACGGTAATGGTCGTGTCCGACGTGCATTTACAATGTGATCATTTTGTTTGTTACACGGACATTACGCTACGTGCAACGGAAGTTCAGTTTATTTTTCATTTCATAATTGTTGTTTTTCCTAACCTTACCTCTTACGTTTCCATTGTCTCGAAGGTTCATTGGAAGAGAGTGCCTATACCCCTCGTTCCAAATAATGCTCAGAACGCTTAGAATGAATATGATACTGACAGTCCGAATCAAATATCACGATTTGAATGCTCAGAGCGTGATATCAATTCGGAACGGACAAATTATTCATACCATGATAGTTTTTTTTTTTAAATGTATAGAAGATAAATTGCGGATTCAACGTCTTTAATAAACACACCTCTCTCGGCTTTTTTTGTGTATGTGTAACGTTTAATATTGTTAACGTATTTTGGTCTTCTAAAAGAACTTACCGTGTTTCAGACATTTTTTATTTACTTCCTACTTAAATATTGATTATAGATTTGTTTTAGAAGTAGTATAATAGTATAAACGAATTACAATATTAAATAATTTAAAAGAAAACCTAATATTAAATAAACTTAAAAATGGCGCGCCACATAATGACAAACAACTGACAGCGCTCAGAGCGATCTAACTCGATATCGTGAGCAGTCTGAGCATGAGGAATGATGTCATTTGTGACGTCACAAAGCAGTTTATGCACGTCTCTCGTTCCGATACGCGATAATAGTAACCTAAGCACGCTTAAAGGTGTTCCGATACGCGCTTAAACTGTTTTGCCAGTCTAAGCACGAGCTTAGACTGCTCACGATATCGAGGTAGATCGCTCTGAGCGCTGTCAGTTTTTAGTCATGTCGCGCGCCATTTTCAAGTTTATTTAATATTAGGTTTTCTTTTAAATTATTGAAAATTGTAATTCGTTTATACTGTTTGTATGTTACTTCTAAAACAAATCTATAATTAATATTAAAGTAGGAAGTGGAAAAAAATATATCTGTAACACGGCAATTTATTTTAAAAGATCAAAATAAGTTAATAATATTAAACTTTACACATATAAAGATGAATAAACCGAGAGATGTGTATTTGTTAGTATTCATACTCAAAGATATGGAATCCGCAATTTATCTTCCATACATTTTAAAAAAAACTAACATTTTATGAATGAAAATGTGATTTCGACCGTTCCGAATTGATATCACGCTCTGAGCATCCAAACGCGATATTTGATTCGGAACGACGACGGTCAGTGTCATATTCGTTCTAAGCGCTCTGAGCGCGATTCGGAATGAGGAGATCGTGTCTCATAATGAGGGGATAGTGATTATCTCAATATAACTATAAAGTGTCGTCTGGCCAGCGTGGCGAGTGTAGGCCAAATTCTCCAGATATATGTTCTGGAAGGCCCATCTCCAACAGTGGAGGTCTAGGACGCTGTGTTCTAGGGGCTGTAATGATAATGATGAACTATAAAGTTTATAAATAAAATAAATCGAACGCGGCCTATGTTCCAGGAAGCAAAACAATTTCCGCCCATATTTCAAGTTATAATTGGCATCTAATTAATAATAATATAAGAGCAATTGACGCTAACCTACTGGCTGATAGTGATATCTATTTATGACTTGTGCTAAACGTTGCTGTTTTCTTATCAATTGACAGTTGTTAGTAATTAACTATTACGTACTGTGGAACTATCTGGAAGTTGTTTTGAAATTACAATAAATAACAATAATACAATGTGTTTTAAAAGGGTTTAACGCAAAATCCATGAAGAAGTATAATCTATCATCAATTTTTTCATTCATGAGCTGACTCGGAGGTACCGGGTTCGATTCCTGGTCGGGACACAAAAATATTTATTAAATGTAAATAAATACATTTAATTTATTTGTGATATTTTTCGAGTTTGGTACGCCTGGAGACATCGAGCTTGCCACTTGTCATGATTGGCCTATAGTCAGACAGCACAGACAGCGGAGTCATCCAGGCCCGGATGTTCAATGGGCCTGGGTTGGGGATGGGATAAACTCCCGTTTTCCCCGGCAGGATCTCGGCGGCTAACTACCCACCGGTGATTCAACGCACCTTTGGTGCTGGGCGCTGTTCCTACTACAACACCGCCCTTGTGGCTCACGAATCTAGTCTCCTAGATTTGTCTACTTTAGTTCTTCTCCAAGAGCGCCTCCCTAGGTAGTGGCCTCCCCTCCGGGGGCCGTGCGAAAGTAGGAGCGATATCCTGAAGATGCTTGTAGGATCCGTTGTCAGCCCGGTAAAACATACGTTTAGCTAGGCCGACAACAAATGCCTCGATAGTAGGCATCTCCAGATCTCTCGCAATTACAGAATTTCGCACGAACCACGGCGCTCTGGATACCACCCTGAGCGATATGTTCTGCTGACTCTGGATCTTGTCCCTGTTGGTTTTGGCCAGAAGGTGGTGCCAAGCTGGCGCAGCATAAGTAAGTCGGGAACGGATGAACATCTTGTAGATCCGCACCTTCAACCTGAGCGGCAAACTGGAGTTCATTACAGGACGTAACATGGCTCGGGCCGCCTTCGCCTGATTAACGGCATGGCAGGCCATCTCACCCATTGTTAACGTCCTGTTGATGATGCAGCCCAGGTATTTGACGGTGGGAGTCCACTTGATGTGGCCTATAGTAAAGTTGGCTAAATTTGAATCCGTTTCTTTATAAGCGTGGTTTCTGACCACCCCGAAAGGGAAACGGTCGTATACTTTACTACTTTTTTACTTAACACATCCGGTTTTGATAAATGAATTTGACTTTACAAAAACAATTATGTGTTATTGAAAATATGCAAAATCATAAAAATAGATTGAATAAGTACATTTTAAAGTTGATTAATGGACGTTGAACTTGTTTTTTTATTCATTGAACAGAGATATAAAGTCATAACACGCAGAAAATACAAAGAAATTGCTGCGTCATTATTATACGTACGTGAAAATTCACATCTACATAAGGCTGCGTGCTCACTGACATACCGTTCCTAGGAGTTCTTCGCGCCATTTTGCGTGGACATGTCAAGTGCAAGTCATTGTTTTGTAAATTAAGTTACTGTGGTTATTATTGGTCAAAAGTGGTGTTGTTTTGTTTAATAATGTGCTACAATGTGAATAATAATGAAAAACGATAATTTGGACTTTAAATATGGGGCACAAGTTGCAGTTAATTTTTTACGGTTTTCCCGCGCTGTCAACTCCCATATTTTACCCGACGTGTTTGAGATATGGTGCCGCGAGTGACTCCAAGTAAAGCATCAAATTCTGCAACATCTGGAATTTGATGATGACCTCATTAACCCATGAAAAAGACAGATTACGTCAGACTTGGCTGTATGGGCTAGACCCTTTGCCTTCCCTATCATCTCATTCATCATTCATCGGGAGAAGAGAACCAATAAAAAAAGGAGTTTTTCGCGCCATTTTGCGTGGACATGTCAAGTGCAAGTTTTTGTTTTGTAAATTAATTTACTGTGGATATTATTGGTCAAAAGTGGTGTTGTTGTGTTTGATAATGTGCTGCAATGTGAATAATTATGGAAAACGATAAATTGGACTTTAAATATGGGGCATAAGTTGCAGTTTATTTTTTGCGGTTTTCCCGCGCTGTCAACTCCCATATTTTACCCGACGTGTTTGAGCTATGGTGCCGCGAGTGACTCCAAGAAAAGCATCAAATTCTGCAGCATCTGGAATTTGATGATGACCTTATTAACCCATGAAAAAGAAAGATATATTACGTCAGACTTGGCTGTATGGGCTAGACCCTTTGCCTTCCCTATCATCTCATTCATCATCCATCGGGAGAAGAGAACCAAAAAAAAAAAAAAACAGCCGTTCCTCATTAATTTTGAAACTTTTTCTGCGCAACTTCTTTTTGCGGGTGCTCCGACAAAAAAATAGTAAATGTAATTTTGTTCAAGCACACATTGTGCATTAATATCACTAAGCGACCGTAATCCCCTAATTGGGTAAGTGCTAACAATTAGCTTTAGATTGTAGAACGGCTAAATGTCTGGTGTGATATATTGTGTCTTTGTGTGTTTTATATCTAGTGCAGTTCCACGTATTCCACGATCACCAAACACACCTCACATACCCTTTATCAAGCCATCTCATTAATTGTTAATTGTCATTTTTCATTTATTGTAATTGTGATCACCTTCCCTGATTGCTGCAAAGCACTGCACGCTATTGCCAGATGTAGATAATACTACCTAGATGCAAGGCTCATTAGCAGTCAGAAGATGTGATCCATACTTAGACGCTGCGAATGCTAATTCCAGGGAATCAGTTTTGGGTTAGAAGTTCCGCGGGCTTCCGGAGACTCATCTCGTCCGTCGCCCAACTCCCCACCAGCCGAGCGTCACTTCTTCACGCCCGGCTGCTACACGAGATAAGCATTAGCTAGATTACCTACACTCTTAAATGTTCAGAAGTGTCCTCAACTGAATATACAATAAATCTACGACCTGTTATTTGTTGTTTTATTTGTCGAGCCCCGGTCCTTAACCGGGGAGTTCGCGACACCTAACCCTAACCCCATTACATTATTCCTCGCGCTTAGATTGCTCACGATATCGAGGTAGATCGCTCTAAGCGCTGTCAGTTTTTTGTCATTATGTCCACAGATTATATAGACATGTACTACGATTATGTCGCGCGTCATTTTCAACTTTATTTATTATTAGGTTTTCTTTAATATTGTAATTAGTTTATACTGTTTATTTCTAAAACAAATTTATAATTTATATTTAAGTAAGAACTGAAGAAAAAAAAATCTGAAACATTTTAAAATACCAAGTTAATAATATTAAACTTTACACATATAAAGACGAATAAACCGAGAGATGTATATTTGTTAATATTCATACTCAAAGATATGGAATCCGCAATTAATCTTCCATACATTAAAAAAAAAACTATCATGTTATGAATGAAAATGTGATTTAGACCGTTCCGAATTGATATCTTGCTCTGAGCATCCAAATCGTGATATTTAATTCGGTACCACATTCATTCTAAGCGGTCTGAACTTGATTCGGAACTAGGGGATAGTATCAGGTGGTTTATACAACATAAATGTACAAATATTTCCTTAATGTAATTTTACGCGACAGTTATTGTAAAAGTGACTACTATGATTCGAACGTAAACCTATATTTATTTATGCTAACTCATTAATTATTTTTATTAAATTAAAAATAATAATAATAATAAAATCAGTTTTTATTTGTCACAAAAATAGTTAATAAAAATGTAAAATATAGTTAAAAAATAAAACAAAGATATAATGACAAAAGGGTCTATGGTTCAGAAAATGGTGTTGGAAGCATATACCCGTTCCATAAACAATAAAAAAACTGTTTTAATTGTTGAAAATGAAATTATTTATTTAATTAAAACCTGAAGTTAAATTACAACTTAATCTAAAGTAGTCAGTTTAATTGATCTTACACCTAATATGGTCTCTGACGATCCCCGCCCACCCCGCGCATAGCCCCGTACCCTCCCGGTCTCCTGTCCCCCCCGCGGTCTTAGATAGATATGTATGTGTATATATAATTACCTTTCATACTCGTATCTGGTGACCTTGGAGACGATGAGACATTTCTCCATCTGCAAAGGCGTCGACTTGCTATCGATAAACGAGGACTCACGACGCCTTGGAAATGGCGAGCTCAGTTCTCTGGGTTTTAACACTGAAATTGTAATATAAAGAATTATGAGTTACATTTTATTAACGTTTCCACAAGTTAGTGTTAGTGGAACTAGGACCGACGGTTTACGCGGCGAACGAGTGCCTTCACTCCGTAGCCACGACTCAGACTTAGCTGTTAAGGCACGCAGGGCCAACAGTGAGAGAGAGACGGTTTATAGGGTTTTAGTCCGTAGGCGCCTTGGGGTCTCCTTAGGAACGGTGGTGTTGTGAATCTATGACAAATGTACGTAAGAAAAGTGTATTTCTCAATGATACATGCCGGGAAGGTTTGAGGTTTCTTACAACCGACCCACAACGGCGCCGTCTGGCCAGTGTCGCCAGTGTAGGCCAAATTCTCCAGATATATGTTCTGAAAGGCTCATCTCCAACATAGTTTTCTTTAAATTATTATATTAAAATATCTGGATTGAATTATTATTATTATTATTTGTATTAATTTTATCATGATGTCGAATTGATTTATTTATTTATATACTTACCACTTATTAATTCTATTTTTTATTGTTTTGTATTAACTCTATTATTTCATTGATTTTATTGATGTTGAATTTTGATTTTATTTTATTATTATTATTTCTTTGTCTTTTTGTATATAACTATTGTTAACTTGCAAGCTTTATAAATATTATTATTTGTATAGAAAATTAAGAAATATATAGGCATATTGACAATCAATTTTTAATGAAAATGTATTATTAATTATAAGATTGACTGCATGGTAAATTGGGCTTTACTGTTAAGCCATGTACTGTTTGATTAATAAATAAATTATTGTTACAAACACGATATGATATACATACATATACATATATACCTACTATACCTTCGTTGTGGGTAAAACTAGAAGGCTGAATTTTCAGTAACCAAGAATTGTATAAACACAGTATATTTCAAATTTCATTTAATTTGAAGCAGTAGTTTCAGAATTATAACTAGTCAAAGTTTATTAATTTCATGCAAAACTGCTTTTTTGCTTGACTTGGCGGTGCACGTGCCCCCAGAATAATCTTCAATGTTGCCAGAAGAAATACACGTCTTACTGGAAATATTTAAAATGGTAACACTTATCCCTATCGAGTTTTAGAGAGTTTACAACTAAGAGGATCCGGTGGTTCTTCGCGCCATTTTGCGTGAACATGTCAAAGTGCAAGTTTTTTGTTTTGTAAATTACTTTACTGGAGATGTTATTGGTCAAAAGTGGTGTTGTTTTGTTTAATAATGTGCTACAATGTGAATAATTATGGAAAACGATAAGTTGGACGTTAAATATGGGGCACAAGTTGCAGTTTATTTTTTGCGGTTTTCCCGCGCTGTGTGGACTCTCATATTTTACCCAGCGTGTTTAGGCTATAATACCGTGAGTGACTCCAAGAAAAGCATCAAATTCTGCAGCATCTGGAATTTGATGATGACCTCATTAACTCATAAAAAAGACAGTTACAATATTACGTCAGACTTGGCTGTATGGGCTAGACCCTTTGCCTTCCCTATCGCCTCATTCATCATCCATCGGGAGAAGAGAACAAACAATCCCTTGAAGGAAGTTGCTTGACAGCTGGAAGGAATGGTGGAGTCAAGGAGCCGTTGAGCAAACATTTTAGAATACGGATGCAATTACTTTCTTACGATCAACCTTTGGAATGATCTAAAGATTATCGAACGACCATTTCTATTAAAGAAAAGTAGTTATTTACTCAGCCATAAATATCAAAACCAGTTGTAACCGGTATCATTCAATAGTTATCATTCTCGCACTTATTTATAGATCTGGTAATTCAAAACATGTTTTAATTCATCAATATTTATAACAAACATTCAAATAGTTTTTATTAAAATAATTTCTGCTAGTAGGCCTACATTTATATAAGACAACATATCAATAAAAAAATTCAAAACTTATGGAAGATATAAACCCAACTAGGCGACAGCTAATGTAACGTCACCAAATATGTAAATATAAAGAGTAATATTTATTTATTTGAAGTAATTCTTGTTTCATTTTTATATAAATATCACCATAGCGTTCGTTTCTAGGGTAATGTACACGTATTTTCAACAAGATTCCAGATGTGGTAACAACCCTACCAGTGTATATATATTTATAGTGTATAGTATATATATTTGACCGCCTCCGTGGTCTAGTGGTAACAAACGTTGCCGTGAACTCGGGAGGTCGTGGGTTCGATTCCCACCGGGGGCAAGTTGTACATTGTATAATTTGTCTCAGTCTGGGTGTTTATATGCATAATATGTATATATTTACAAAAAAAAAAGTATAATATGTAGTTTATCAACCATCTAGTTTCCGTAATACAAGCCTCGTAGCTTACCACGGAAACTAGATGGCGCTGTTTGACCTGTCTGGAAATATTTATTATTTATTATTATTATAATATAATAAAAAATAATAAAAACTTTATTGACTTAAAAACCTAGATAATATATAATATAATATAATAATCAGTAAATAAAACCAGTAAATCTATTTAAATGGATTGTTATAGATATATTTTTTTTTATTTTTGACTTTATTTCAAATGTTACTTGTGTATGTCTTAGTTTATAGTATGACAATGCCTCTTTACAGCAGTTATAATTTTGGTGAAATCTTAAATTGCTATTGTTTTAGCTATAGTATGACAATGCCTTTTTACAGCAGCTATAATCTTAGTGGCATCCTCATAATTGTTTTTGTCTTAGCTTGTACTATGACAATGCCTCATTACAGCAGCTATGGTCCTTAGTATATTTATTTTATAATTGTGTATGTCTTAGTTTTTAATATGACAATGTCTATTTACAGCAGCTATAATTTTAAGAATAATATTGTATTACTTATGTCTGTTTGTGGGTTGTAATGTGCTGCTCCAAATACAATCTATTTCTCATAAAATAAGCTTTTCATTATATAAATTCATTTTTTGACATGTAAATGGGCAGAATACATTATATTTATTGTCCTATGCCTACTTGCAGAATAAATAAATTGAATTTTAATTGAAGCTAACAATATTAGTTCTCCTTGAAAGTAAAAATTTTAATTTGACATCATTGCAATTGGCACATACTTTCAATGACAACAACAAATAGGTGGACTGATGGTGGTTATTTGCCCAGTCTGCTGGGGCGGGGAAGTATCAACCCTTCGTGCTGATAAATAAACCCAGTAAAGTGTATCCACACGTTTCGGAATCAGGCTTGCATTACTATGCCAAGTCAAGCCTGCATAGTGTTAGGGACTGAAGTCAATCATGAGCGTCTGATTTAATTGCTAACATTCATGGACCTCGCGCGCCCCTTACCTTCAGATGGGCGCAAGATGCTAGTATAAAAATAAAATGTATATCTCTGCTCTCTTATATTAAAATCCTGGGAACTTAAAATCGATAAGGAACAGGTATTAAACCCGATACTATAATCTGTTGTTAAGTTAGTAACTGCTACACCACAGTAGTATAAAAATAAACTTAGATGTTTATAACCTAGTGACATTCAGTTACTAATGTAAATAAATAATTGTGATATCACAAATCTACAAGTGGGCGTGTGGAATTTTTTTAATGATAAACTAAATTGATACACGTAATAATTGATAAAACTTACTTTTTCTGGCGAATACTATCTTAATCATGAATTATAAACATTGCTAATATGGTAAACAACTTGAATAAATATCCTTTCGAGTAGGTTACAGATAATAATAATAACAACAAAAAATATTTATTGCATAAAGTTAAATAACTCAAAACTAAGAGCAAAGGCGAGCTTTATGCCTTAAGGCATCTTCTATCAGCTAACCTTTGTGAGATATAACGAATTACAGGCAGAATGACAAAAAATAAATAAAGGATAGAAAGAAGACAAATTTCTAAGCATTCCATGGATTCACCGTGCGGGTGCCGGGTCCAACGTGTGTGGGTAAGAGATGAGAAGAATGGTGTCTCGGGCTTGCAACCCACAATAGGCTGGTCAGGAGGCCTCCCTTTTTTTATTTCATTGCGAGATAATATGCTCACCATCCACCATTCTACTCCTCTCCCTACCCAACCAAATACTGTATGATTCCGTTAATGCCGTCTTGGAAGCTAAAGTTTTAAAATAAATAAATAAAATAATAACCGTGGAACATGTTCATTTTAAAATTATTTTAACAGAAAGTGGAGAAATAAAGATATATTTACATAGTTAATCCTAAAAGGTTGCTGTTTAAACCCCAGCATAACAAATAAGAAAAGCACTTTAGTTATGTACATTTGTCACAGATTTACGACACCAACATTCCAGTGCCTCAAAGAGCATGTCAAACCAGTCTTGGTTCCACTTACTTATGAAATCTCTTGTAAATTATCATTTAAAAAAATAATTTAGACAGCTACTGGTTTTGGTGGTGGCTCGGTTCTAAGAATGCTTTTCTTAACATAAAAAGGTGAGTCGGAAAACCATTTGTCATAGATTTACAACACCACTGTTCCCATTCTTCGGAAAGCATTTTAAGCCGTTGGGGTCTTTACCGGGTCCAGTCAGTATCAACTTGTGGAATTATTAATCAATTATCATAAAAATTTCAGACCTTTGCCAACCCAATAGGTGGAAGGCTAATAAACACAGTAAAGTGTATCCACAAAAATTACCTATCTGGACAGTGTGGCGAGTGCAGGCCAAACTCCTAATATGTTCTGGAAGGCCCATATCCAGCAGTGTAGGTTTAGGACTCTTTAGGACCTAAAACAGTCTGTGTTTATTTAATAACTGCGGTGGAGACTCAGTTGTAATTCCTTAAAATCCTACAAAGGTCTTGCAGTAATGGCAAGAGACCCGATGGATTGACTTTGATGCCGTGGTCCATAGGTTGAGCATTGGTGTGGGACGCTACTTGTGTTGACACCCTTGCTCAGTCTCATTTCCAGAGCACAACTGTCAGGTCTGGGGCAGCTGCAGACTCGACTGAAAACTTGCAAATATGAGTCTGTTGTCAATGACCACATGTTTGTGCCTTTTGGTCTTGAGACAATGAGACTGTGGAGGCCAAGTGCTAAGAAGTCCTTTAAAGAACTGCCTAAGTGGCTGGTTAACGCTGTAGGTGACAAGAAGGCTGGCAGTTTTCATCACTGTGCAGATGGGGAATGCTATTTATTTTTGATGAGTTTATATATTTATTATATATTTTATTTTTATATAAATGATTGTGCTGTTTTAGATAAGGTTTTGGCTAGAAAATAGAGTTTAAAATGTATTTATAAGTAAACTTTACGTACCTCCAGAGAAATTTCTCAGCAAAGAAAAAGATAACTTATTGAACACTGACATCGCAAATATCACTTATAAACAATTATTATATATTATACTACGTATTTACACTTAAATGTCTACATTTGAAGCGGTTTTAAATAAATATTAATTAAGAAAAGTGAGCCGGCAACGAATGATTAAAGGATTTATGTAAATCGCGGTGCAAATTATTGGTTTGTGGCTTAAATTTTTATATAAATATAAAACTAAGGGATTTAAGTTTATAGTCCAAAAATTGTGGAGTCAATTAAAATATTTGATAAGAAAAATAATGATAAATAACACATAACACAACCACACACCAGCGCTATCAACAGTAATTTGACAACTAGTTTTTTAAAATTTCGAGCATAACTGTAGGCAAAGGTTTATTTAAGCGCCGCGTTCCATTTTAATCAAATTTTCCTATTGCGCTAATTTTAATTATACATTGCCTCTAAAACTAAACTAAACTAAACACAAAATTGGTAAACAATAACACGCAATGTACATTCTTTATATATCCAGAATTGAAAACCCCGAAATTGAGAACGATACCAGCCAAGATACTATTTATCATGCGTTCCAATATCTTGTCAGAATTACTCAAAGATATTGTGTGAATTACTCCCCGCTCTAGCTCTCTTGCAACCATAAGTCTGTCTTTTTCTTAAGATGTTTATGTTAGTTTATCTGAAACAGAGTTTATGTTTAATTTTGGAACATGTCTAAGGGTTGCCAAGTAAAAATTGTGTCAAATAATTTGGTTTGGGCATAGATTTAGTATATATAGATTGGCAATGGAATGATTAGGGCGAGACCAAAAATGAAAAACACCGGTGTGCGTGAAATGCGCATGTGTGCGTGAAATGCGCATATGTGCGAAACGGATAGTGATGTTCGCGACTGCCTTGACTTAGATTATCGATAAAGATTGCAACGTTTTCGTGTTGTCTGATTTGACACAGATCCTAGCTACATATAAAGTTGATGTTTGTTTGAGGTAATAAAAATTAAAATACAAAACATGTTAGATTTTTATTTTAAAAAAGTAACAGCATATTAGGTACATTAAACATATAAACAAAATAGCAATTGTGGAACACAAGCTAATATAGGTAAAAAAAAACATCTATAACTTGTGCATGCCATTTTTCCATTTAACCCAAAATTTACCGAAAAAATCTAAAAAAATGTGTTCATTCGTTTTTTATATCTACAATTATTTTTTTTACATTTAGTGAAAATAACATTACTTCGGGAAATTTTGCCAGGAAATGCGAAAAAACTGATTAAATTAATTTGGAAACCTAATATTTCATATTTGAAAAATATTTTGTTGCAAACCCCAAAAAAAAAAAATAGTTTTTTCAGTTGCGTTTCCTAGCAAATTTTCCTCTATGTTTATTTATTTACACCATCTAAAAGTAGACGATTCTATGAAAAATAAAACCACTGTGGGTATATAAATAAAAGTCAAAGTCAAAATATCTTTATTCACGTAAACCTATTAAAGGCATTTGTCACACGTCATTATTTAAATTATTTTGAATGATTCTACTCCTGCTAGTGGAAGACTAAGCAGCAAAGCAGATTCCAGTGACCTGTTAATGTCTGACTGAGAAAGGAATCTGCAAGGAAAAATCAGCTATAGCAGATTTACAAATTAAAACAAATACAGAACTACACAACAACATAAAATAGATATCCTTTACTCCAAGATTGTCGTATAGGACAATCTTACTAACCCTGCCAGGTAAGGCAAAACTAAAATAAATTACTTGCCCAAGCCCCTTGGGCAACCCGAAAGACGACAAAACGCAAAACGTCTGCTAATTTAAGAACAATAAATTGAACGTGTTCGGCAGAGGTCCCAGGCCCCCACAGCAGCACCCGATCACGGACGTAACACATGTGCCAGCCATCCCCCCGCTCAACCAAGCCCTTAGGGACGGACCAGGACCCGACACACGTGCCACCACTGCAGTGACCTTCTAAGGAAGGTTTTTGCCATTTATTCTTTACTAAAATATTTTGGGGAAATCTGAAACATTATAAAGTTTAAATTATTTTATAAAAATATTTATAATTTAGTTCAATTAATAGGAGTTGCGCCATTTAGCTACGAAACTCCAAAAATTAAAAAGTAAAATATATAAAAAAACATTTTTAAGAATTTAACGAAAATTAATTAGGCTGTAGATTATGCATGCTATGCTGCATACAAGGCACAATACCTTTGCCATTTAGCGACATATCGATAAGATGTTATCGATATGTGTCAATCTCTACATAAGTGAGGTTAGAAATAGTAGAAATTCACGTATTTGATATTAATTGTTTAGGACTTATGTATTCTGTACCATGTCCTTAAATAAATAAAAATAAAAAATATATATTTGATATTATCTTAAATTGAATTCCTATGCATTCAGAGTATTAATGTAATAAAAGGCGTTTATTTTGTCCATCTGTTTGTGTATAAAACCTTAGTGGCAGATCTAAAACATTGTATTTAGGCACCTAAATATTTCAATCGTACTTACGTGTTAAATGAATAATTATGCGGGTTTTCTTTCTTAGATGAGTTACATCCAGGTACTACACAAGTAACTATGACTAATTACGTCTATTAACCCCAAATTTACACTATAAAACCCTAGATTATTACAAATATAAGCGGAATTTGTTTTGTTTACAATTACGCCAGCCGCTACAAGCCGCGAACGTGTCTGCGAATGGTCCTGTCTATCTATCTCGCTCTAACATACGCAATACTGTGCTCTTTCTCTTTTGCATTGCCAATCTAAGTATCCTACATCTATTGGTTTGGGAGCTGGAACCTACGTTCACTACCACAGACTATAAAGAGGTCACTACTATCGATATCGATTTAAAAATTATTAAATTATAAATTAAAACGTTTGCAATAACTTCCATTTGTGAAGTGAAGTGAAGTATCATCACGACCGTTTCCCTTTCGGGGTGGTCAGAAACCACGCTTATAAATAAGCGGATTCACGTTTAGCCGACTTTACTATAGGCCAATCATGACAAGTGGCAAGCTCGTCGATGTCTCCAGCATACCAAACTCGAGAAATATCACAAATAAATTAAATATTAATTTCATTAATTTACATTAAGTAATAAATATTTTTGTGTCTCGACCAGGAATCGAACCCAGTACCTCCGAGTCTAAATCCACGAACTTTACCGCTAGACTACGAAGGCAGTAATAATAATAAAGAGAAGAAAAGTAGAAGGAATATAATCTATAATAAAGTTTATAATTAATTTTAAAAATTAACCTATTTATTTTCCATAGGTTATCTGTATCATTAATATTTTTAATAATATTATAAAGGCAAAACAAGCTATATATGTCTTACCTTCATACTTTTACAATGAACTGATTTCGATAAAAACCATCAGAAATCTACATAAATAATAACTTGACGTAATAATAAATATATATAAAGCTCTAATTCGCCTACCACCTATAATTATACGGGCGAAGCCGTGTCAAACCGCTAGTTATTCTAGATCGCTAAGATTTTAATATTATTAAACAACAAAATGACAATAATATTTGTGTAGGATTCTTCATTGACTTTGCTAAAGCATTTCATATTATTTTAAAAATGCATTAATAGCGGTTAACATAAATATTAATTATTTATTTTTCCATAGATACATACATTCGGTATCATCATAAACATGTTATTCTATACTAATTAAGACAAATTGTCTTTTGGTGTTCCGCAGGGTAGTGTCTTTAGACCTACTCTTTTCCTAATTTACGTAAATATCACCCAAAATATTGCCAATATATAACTAAGAAATTAGGTATTAACTAAATAACTAAAGTTATTTTTTATTAATCAACATTATAGTTTGGTAACAATAATATTTAGAGAAAATGTTTTATTATTGTTCTAAAGAGATAATTATGTAGGAATTTTTCACGACTTTGTTAAAGCATTTGATAGTCTATATTACCTTTAATACAAATAAATCAACATTAATGGCGGTTAAAAAATAAATATTATTAGATATAGATACATTTAGTTTCGCCAAAAACATGTTATTCTATACTAATTAGGACAAAATTATGTCGTATGGTGTTCTGCAGGTTAATGTTATGGGACCTGCCCTTTATCTAATATATATAATCTATGCTAAAATTATTATTGATAAAGTGTTACGTTGATAATTTAATAACCTAAGCTTTGAATAGACTAAAAATATCGCCTGAGTAATTTACAAAAGGCCCCTAATTCTCGAAAGTCAAATAATTAACAATGAATATTTTAGAAATTGTTAAAATTGTCTGTCTCTATATATATAATATGTTACTGGTGACTTTAAAAGCCCTAATATGATTTCAACTATACCAGTATGATAAACAAAATATACATTTTCATAATTCAATACGTTAATTATTGCGTCTTTATATTTAATTCCACATTTCCTTTTATCAGAAATAAAAGTCGTACAATTGCTACCTAACTACATAAAAAATATCAATTTATAATCAATTTATGAAAGAACAGTGGCAGATTGCAGAATATCTTGCAAATCGACGCATTTGATTTTCACCAATTTGGCCTCTCTGGCCATAGTATTAAGGCTTTTACTGGCTTGTTCTAATTGTGTTTTATTGCATTCATTATTATTACTTGCTATGACAATTTCATTAACTTCTTCATGCAATTTAATTGTCATAATATGCTTGAAATGTGACTTTAATTTGTCCATTATAGCAGTGTATAAAGGCTTCTCTCTGCATACCAAGTTCAGGATGAAATGACCTTGGTTAGTAAGTAATTTGTTGACATGTTGCAGTACTGTGTCGTGGAGAAATTGTTTGGGGGGACAAGAGAGCCCCATGGACCTATCTTTACTGTCCATGTCGAATAGTATGGCATCAAACTGGCCTTCTGTAACATTTTCTGCTTCATCCTTCAAAAAGTCGATTCCATCTTTAATCTGCACTTGGAGTTTATCATCAACTTTTAGTTCAAAATGTTCCTTAGCTATTTCAAAAACAGCTACGTCTAAATCTACTGCAGTAAGCTCTAGATTCTTGAAACATTTTCTAAGAAACATGCACAGACTTCCGCCTCCTAAACCCAAAATGGCGACCCTTTTAGCAGCGCCATCTATCTGTGACATTCTTACACCAACAACTTCCATTTAACGCGTTTATTAAGTATAATTTTCCATATTAATAGCAAAACACGGCTGTAACTTTGCCTACTATATAATTGTCAAATTTAAGGCCATCTAAAAGTAGTGTCTGCTTGGCTAAACTGATAGATGACTTTATGTATAAATTATTGGAAAAGTTAACCACGCTTTAATGATCTATAGAAAGGGGCATTCTATTGCGATCTTTTAACTTTAAGTCAGAATTCTGGAGTCAAATATTGCCTATAGCCACGATGGAATACCCCTAAGGATAAGGGTATTGGTCGATAAGTTAAGAAATAAAACAAAGTACCTAATAGGATAAAATTATTTATTTAGTTATTTCCTACTGAACATTTAAAAGCAATAAATTATTCAACAAACCATACGAACTGCGAAGCCAATAGCCTAAACCTACCGTAAACCTACACAACTGAATATCAACAGCCAGTGTTATCAATTCCATAATGTTAGTTCTAACTAGCAACGCAGTTCAACACTACCATTTCTTTATTTTGAGATGATATTTCATTTGTACCATGGCAAATGAATAATATTACACTAAAAAATTTTTTTCTACAAATAAGTCCGGGCTCCCTTTATAGAAATTACCAGCGGCGCTAGCATTAAAAGCAGTTTTTTTTATTTAAAAAACCGACATTTAAAATAACAGAAAGCGTTCCAAATAAAAAAAAGAATCTTAACTTTAAAAAATAGCTATTTAACATATAACTGGAATGGGCCTTAAATAGCTATTTTAATACATGTTACTCTTATGAAAGATATTCTGATTTTCGATTTGACTTTTGTCCATCAGTCACCTACCGTAGGACTGTTAAAATGTAATTGTTTAATGTTATAATGTTAACACATTCGTTTTATTTTTAATAGTACGCTTCATGTAACATTAAATATCAGTTTTTTTTGTAATAGAACAGTTTCTACAAAAATTGTTATCACCGCGTAATTGCTAGCACCGCTGGTAATTTATTAACGGAACGCAACCTTAATACAAAATTTAATAAATATTGCCATGGTAAAATTAAATTACCACCTCAGATTAAAAGAACAATGACTTGAACTAGTCCTACAGACAAACAAAATTATAATAACTCCAGATCATTTTATTTTAAAAGCGCTATTTCAGCACCCTATTATGTAAAACTAGTAACAGCGAAATATTATTTGAACACCTTTCCCTTTGGCGCTATTTTTACACAATAAGATCCCGTTATAGAGAGATTTCATATTTTAAAATGATTTTTAGTATTTCTGATTTATTATGCTCCTATTTAATGATATGATTTTTATTAGTAATATATCGACTTTTTTAAATAAAATTAACTTACTTCCTAATAATTGACATAATCTATGAAACCTCTCCGTTATTGTCTTATTTTTATTATTATTTAAAATTAAATTATTTATTTCGATTTATTGTTATTGTACAGCACTATTGTGGCAAATAGGGTTGCCACTGTCAAATAAAAAGGCACAACTTTTAAGAAAAATAAATGCTAACTAGATTTCGATATAACTGGGAATGTCTAGGGATTTAATATATGAAAAATGGGAAATGTTAAGAAGGTAAAAAATCGGCTTAATTACTCTAATAACAAGATTTTAAATTATTTAAATATACAAATTAAATATATATATATATATATTTATAAGTAGCAATGAAGAGCATAGTGTCTGAAGATTTATTTACAAAGGTTAACACGAAATAGAAAATAGAACAGAGAAAAAACAATTTTGAATAGAAGTTAAACGTTAAAAACCATTGACTAGAAAATTAAATACAACTTGCGAGAGTGAATCAATTACAGTACCAATAAAAGTTTTGCAACACCAGTAGAAGAGAAGCGGGTGGTAAATTGCAAAACCTTTTTTGATCATTGTATAAAGTGCAATAGCAATTTGTATTGAAAATAATTGTAATCATTAATAAATTGTACTATTTAATAAAACAGACGGGAAACAAATTAAAATTATTTCAAATAAGTATACATTTAGAAATGAAATTTATTCAGATAAAAAAAATGATGTAGAAACCAATTTCTTTCATTCAATATACTATGAAAAATTATCACTATTAAAAAGTTAATTTTGCCACAAATTGATGGACAGAATGTCGACTTTTATTAAATTAATTTTGCCACCAATTGCTGGATAGAATGTCCAATTTTATTAAATTATTGTTTGCCACCAATTGCCGGGCAGAATTTCGAATTTTATTAAATAAAATTGCTGGACATAATGTTGACTTTTATTAATATAATTATATTTTATTCAGATTAGCATTATTGATTAATAAAAGGGAATATTAAATAAGGACTTTTTGTTTAAAAAACAACAAATGTCGATATATTTTACCGATATTTAATAGTAACATCACTATTCCACGCAATGTTCCAGAGGGAAAAAATGTATATAGTAAAACCCTAATTTGGCACATATTTAATTAAATAAATCGGATGGATATTTTGACAAAATATTTATATCATTCAATTTTAACGCTGGGATACACCATAAAAGCAATGGCGAGATATTATGATCGTTAAACAAATCGTCGACAAATCGTTATGATCGTAGAACAGTGTTGGATTTTAAAAAATCTGATTTTATATAAGTATAGTTTTATATTGTTTGTGGTCTGTAATTTATAGTACAAATATTAGAAAGGGCTCCAAAATGAAATCTAGAAGGTTTGCACTTATTATGAGACTAGTATTAACTTAAAAAAGAAGTGACAAAAAAACAGTTATTTAACTTTGAATGGCCGTCATGAAAATTTTAAACATAGCAGATCCGTCACTGTTCTACGATCATGACGAAATGTTCATTGCTAAGGCTGCGCAGAAATGTATTAAATGAAATAATTATAAACAATAAGAGAACATGCCTACTGGATGTACCTATTTCCAAAAAAGCGTTACATAGCTCCTATCTTGTAATTGGTCCCAGAGCCTTAAATAAGTATCTCCAAGATCTAGGAGGTGACAAGATAGAAACATTATTACATAGAAAACTCTTCACTAGGTTCAGTTAGAGAGATTACACGGAAACTCGAAAACCTTCTAGCTGTCGTTAGGTAGTCTGACCTCTTCGCGGACCCACGCTAATATACCCCTCATTCCGAATCGCGTTCAGAGCGCTTAGAACGAATATGACACTGACCGTCGCGTCGTTCCGAATCAAATATCGCGATTTGGATGCTCAGAGCGTGATATCAATTCGGAACGGTCGAAATCACATTTTCATTCATAAAATGTTAGTTTTTTTTTTAAATGTATGGAAGATAAATTGCGGATTCCATATCTTTGAGTATGAATACTAACAAATATACATCTCTCGGTTTATTCATCTTTAAAACCTAATATTAAATAAATTTGAAAATGGCGCGAGACATAATGACAAAAAACTGACAGCGCTCAGAGCGATCTACCTCGATATCGTGAGCAGTCTAAGCGCGAGAAATGATGTCGTTTGTGACGTCACATAGCTTTGGCAAAACAGTTTAAGCGCGTATCGGAACACCTTTAAGCGTGCTTAGGTTACTATTATCGCGTATCGGAACGATAGAATAGACACACACAACTACATAAACATTCATACCTACATACTCACACAGAACAATTTTGGTAGGTATTTGTTTGTGCTGTTGTTTAATAATAAAATAAATTGTATTTGCTGTCGACCGGGACCGGACAAAACAAAATGGTATGCTACGACCTGCGGCACGGTTGCTACAAGTGCAAGTCATTAGATTTAAGTTTTTTATTATTATTATTATTTTATTATTACCTGATTAAATTTCAAGCGTATTAAAAAGACTCTTTAAAAAAACCTTATCACGTAAATCGGTAAGTAAAGTAAAGTATCATCACGACCGTTTCCCTTTCGGGGTGGTCAGAAACCAACTAAGTAACAGAATATCGCTTACAACATACTCTTTGAGATAATATTAATATTATGTAAAATATTATGCTTCCGTGGTCTAGCGGTTAAGTCCGTGGATTTAGACTCATAGGTACCGGGTTCGATTCCTGGTCGGGACACACAAACATTTATTAATGTAAATAAATACATTTTAATTAATATTTAATTTATTTGTGATATTTCTCGAGTTTGGTACGCTGGAGACATCGACGAGCTTGCCACTTGTCATGATTGGCCTATAGTAAAGTTGGCTAAATCAGAATCCGCTTATTTATACGGCGTGGTTTCTAACCACCCCGAAAGGGAAACGGTCGTGATGATACTTTACTTTTTACTTCTCTGAATTAACATCAAATTGGAGTCGCAGGCTGTTCCCCATAGAGGAATACCATAGGTCCGGGTTGGTTCAATTAAATTAGGATTTTATTGTCGATAGACAGTTGTGAGTTTCTGTCAAGCAACCAGTAGAGTTATCTGTATTTGATAAATAAAAAAAACTGTTTCACGTAATTCGTGTATCCCAGCATTAAAAAAATACCTGTCTATTTTATTCTACACGCAAAATTAAAATTTCAATCACATTTTCAAGGCTTCGTCCCATTACAACCTATTTCTACTTTTACTAGCAAATTGTCTTTACACTAATAAAATTTATTTAACTACTTGTATTGTTTAACCCAATCCCTTAAGAGGGCTTTTAAGCTATTGCATAGCTTTTATCGCGGCCTTTGAGCGCGGCGACCGAATCAAGAAATTCCGTAACGAAAATAAACCTAACACCCCCCACTCCGACCGGCACAGCGGTGCGGCGTTGAAAGCCGTGCATCGTCTAACGTCGTTTCAGTTTTCACGTGGCAGTGGAGGGCGTGTTCTCTTCCCCACGTCCCATACGAGCCGGCGTCCCGCAAGGGAGCTGCCTCTCGCCTCTATGTTACGCCAGATTCACCGACGACATACCGTTGGCGGAGGGGGTCGAGCTGGCGCTGTTTGCTGACGACGCCGTGTACTATACTTCTTCTACGAATAAGAAGTACGCGGCGAAGAAGATGCAGCGCTGTCTCGATCTGCTCCCCGAATGGCTAGACAAGTGGAGATTGTCGGTGAATGTGGCGAAAACGCAAGCTATCATGCTCCAAGTAGAGAGGCAAGCGGCAACTCTCTCAGTTTCCCCTCTTCAGCTGTATGGCGAAAATCTGTCGTGGGCCCCGAAGGTCAAGTACCTAGGGCTCACGATAGACAGACGCCTCAGCATGAGCGACCACGTGAATGTCACCGTGAACACGACACGTTTGGCCCGAGCCAAACTACGTCCAGTGTTTGCATCCACATTGGCTCTGCGCACTAAGTTGCTAATATATAAAGCCTATATTCGCTCTCGTCTCACATACGCCGCTCCGGCATGGTACGCCCTAACATCTAAGGCCCAACGAGGCCGGCTACAGGCTCAACAGAACCTCACGCTGCGTACCATTGTCGGCGCCACGCGCTATGTGAGAAATGACGTCATTCTCCGCGATCTGCGGATGGAAACACTGGATGAGTTCGTGCGCCGTCTAGCCAAGGGAATGTTCGCACGGGCAGAGAGGTCAAATTTCCCACTCGTGAGAGATCTGGCCCCTCTGCACGCTAGACCTCCCGAGGTTCCACGGCGCATGGCGCGCGATTTGATAGCCTGATCACGGTGACATTCCGCGGCCTCCGCTCGTATTAAATTTAACCTATAATAAAGGTTCCCACGCCCTGTCCGTAGTTACGTGCAGCGAATGCTATTTTTGTTAGGAGGCCAACACCTCGTTACAAATTCCCGTCTTGAGATGACTTAGTAGTAGTAGTCGCTTCAGTTCGGCAGACTTCGGCACTGTGTTTGTGTGCGTGCGACTAGACGTATGCGTGTAGACTAGCTGCTAACTGCTCATAACTGATTCTATCTCTTTTAGACACAATGCTAGATGAGACAGCGTGCTTTTTGGCTGCGTAAAAAAATACTGCATAAATAATTATAATTGCATAAGTTGATAAAAAATGCTATGCAATAGCTTTACCGCGGCAGTCCCCGAGTGTCACACTTTTTTTTTATACTATCACGATATATGACCTGACGGTAATGCCACTTGAGAGAGGTCCATATTAGCAACTGGAATCAAAACTAACATCAGTCCCTGACACTATGCCGGCTTGACTGCATGACGGCAATTTGAGCCTGATCTTATCTCCTGAATTACCACCATCAGTCCGCCTACCACCATCAAATACCATACAAATCCATACATTTTTTCTATTTAAGGGACTGGGTTACACATTGTAAAGGTAACAGCCATTTATATTGCTAATTTCGATTGCGTTCCAAAATTACAAATCAACGGTAAAATAAAAAAAAACTCATTAAATGAATTATAGACAAAAAATATTTTTTTTACTTTAGCCTCTATAGGGTAAATCATAGTATTGTCGGCACCCCCCCAATAATTAATCTTTACAACTTGGGTGTATCACTAACTTTTTATCACGATAGATAGCGCATGATAGATGGTACCTAATATAACTGCCAGTTGTATAGACAACTTGTATTTTTATTACGAAATTTATTATTTTCTGGATATTATGCCGAAGTGAGCTGCTTTCAAGTGTACAAATCAAGATTTCTAAGCGAAATCAAATATATGGTGATCTCAAAATTGTCGTTCTATTAATAAAACCTTTTTTCTTTTTAAAGACGGTGTTCGCTTTACTTCGTCTTTTAAGGTAGGTAACGTTAATTTAAAATATATTTTTTTTGTTATAAAAATAGGTGTAAAACAAGGTACCATTGCCGCTAGCGACATCTACAAAAAGCTTTGCCTGATACACCCCATTACATTTTAAACATTAGTCATGTCAATAGCCCTGCCAATAAATATCCAGACCCAAAAACATCTTGGTATAACTGTGACTGCCAATCTAAAATGTATATATGTATAAACTCCAATTGAAATGTACCTATGGAATGAACTACCGGTAGAAATCAACAAGCATCCAACCGAAAAATGATTTAAAAAAATTGGTGTCATTGCATTATTTAAATGGTTCATAAGTTATGTAATAGTATCATATGTAGTATATGTATTATTAGTATGTATTTTAGTAATATAATTGTATTTATATGTATATAGATTTATTTATTATTGTTATATATAAATATTTGCACCTACCTTACATTTGAAATGGTCCACATTGTCCCTAAGGTTGGCTGTCAGATAATGTCTAGCAGCATTAAGTCCGCCCCTTGTATAACGTGCAATAAAGTTTTAAATAATAAATAAATAATAAATAAAATTTATATAAGTATAAGACACATGGCAACAAGCAAGTAAGTGCGTGTGAGCATCCAGCCCCTTCACACAATAATAATAATATAATTCTTTATTGCACACAAAATATAACATATAAAATAATGTACATAGGCGAGCATAATACCGTATGGTATTCTCTACCAGCTAACCTTTGGGAGAGTGAGAAATTATTATAATGGGTGCAGAGTACGAAATAAGAATAATAATAATAGTTAAAATCAATCATAAATATACCATAGTAAGTATAAATAACAAACCAATATATAAATATGACATACACAATCCACCTTTATTATTATTATTATTTTTTCACGCCCGTCCAGAGCTTAAGCAAGTGGTAATTCTTACAGGATACAACAATTGTAAATACTGGAACGCAATCGAAGTGTCTTCAATACACTTTAAAACGCCTGCCACTAAAATAAATTAGTCTTAAATTAAGTAACAAGCCTTAAAAATTACAATAACACTTGGCCGCGTTCGTTTTAAGAAATGTTAGCATGAAAATACCACTTTTTTCAGCACAAGTCGTTCGTTTAATGAAAATTCCAACATTTGATGCTAATTTCGTATGTCAGTACCGTGTTGAAAGGAGGGTTATTGATGTTACTTTTTGACAGATGTTATTAACATAAGAAATGGTTTGTTTACCATTTTTATATACTTTATATAGTTTTCTATTATATTTGTTAAAAAGGTATTTTAAACGATTTTATGTAATAAATTCAAAGACCATAATAATATCATGTGTGTTGGATGATATGATGATAAAACATGAACGAAAATACTTGTCAAAAAGTAGCCTCACCGCTCGTTTTATTTAAGAAATGTTAGCATTGTTAAAAAAAGTGGTATTTCTTAGCAAAAACGACATTTCGCGCTGGTTTACGAAGTTGCTACGAGATGTTGGAAATGCTATAAAACGAACGCGGGGTTTATCAACGTCCTAATTACAATATTCCATTTCTATTAAATTTTCTCACTCATTGAAACATTAACAAGTTTATACTTTCGCGCGAATTCATAATAGTTTTTTTTAATATTTACGGGTCTTTACGCTTCAGACAAGTTGCATTGGCCGTGGTCACGGGTCGACTGAAGCTACGCGGTGTAGTCTCGCACATACTGGGCGGTAGATTTAAACCTACCCACTTGTTATTAACCAGTTTGGTGTTGAAATTTTAGAAAATCAATTACTGAATTTACGATGTTATGTACAATTTACATTGCGTGTTCTTTTAATATGGCATTCGTCTCGCTCGCACAATCCAAATTTTTCAATATTTTTTTTAAGTCTGTGTGAACTTTTGAGAAACGTAGTCATTAGCCTTCTAGGCAATACAATTACAGAGTTTTTGTAAATTATGTATCATATACAGTGTAAACTCCATGTCGTCACTCGATTTAACGACAAACTCCCTATTAGGTATTCATAGAAGAAAAAAAAACAGAAAAACAAAGATGTAGATAATATTTATATGAATTAAATTAGGAATTTTGGCTAATAAATATAAAAATGCTGTTAAATTTCTATAGGTTCATAGAATAGATAAAACAGAAAATTTTAGATGTAAACTCATAATAAAAACATTTCTTGGCAAATCAGGAAATAAACAGCACTGGGTACTCGCTGGGTAGAAACAAAATTATAAATTAGCGATCCGAAAGAACATGAAATTAAAACTCTGAATAAATATAACATCAGACTAGAAAAAAAATCGACAAAATCCCTAAAGCGTCGAAATCAATTGGCTTTGGTTGGTTTAGCTTGTCTTCCAATTCTGATTTTTCTTCTCTCCAATTAACGACAACTCTCTATAACACCATAAAATGCACAGTCCCTTCAGTGTCGTTATATAGAGTTTACACTGTATTTCTTTTAGTAAAATATAAATATTTTTGCGTTTGGTAAAAAGTGAATTGAAAATTCTTTGTTGGAATGCGTGAACGAAAGGGATGCAAAAATTAGGACCGTTTAACGTTTGTGTTTCGCTCTCGCTGCGCGTTAGAGCATCTAGTAGAGGCGTGCGCGTTACATATCTAGTAGAGGCGTGTCCGTTACATATCTAGTAGAGGCGTGCGCGTTACATATCTAGTAGAGGCGTGCCCGTTACATATCTAGTAGAGGCGTGCGCGTTAGACACCTAGTAGAGGCGTGCCCGTTACATATCTAGTAGAGGCGTGCGCGTTACATATCTAGTAGAGGCGTGCGCGTTACATATCTGGTAGAGGCGTGCGGTTTTTTTGTTGATGTTGCCTCCCTAGTCTTATGATACTGGTAGGTTCAACCTTACCACGTTACAACGTGTATTTAACATTTCAATGAGTTAATTCTATCTAAAATTTACCATCCATAACTCGTATGATTCAAAAGGCACAATTAGTGATTTTATACAAAATGAACATAATTTAAATTCTCGTATAATAAAAATCGGGATAAAAAAATATGAGTTCTGATCTGACTAAAAATTTTAGATAATCAAAAACTGCCTTTAAGGTCCAGCGGTTAAGACGGTATTAGACGCAGAGGTACCGAGGTCGGTTCCTAGCGAGACACATTATTTTATTAATGATATTTCTCGAGTTTGGTACGCTAGAGACAATGACGAGCTTCCCACTTGTTTAAAAATGTGAATCCGCTTCTTCAAAAACGTGGTTCTTCCGAATCTTCTATCTCTATACGGGCGTGTTGATACGGAGTGGTCAGAAACCACGCTTGGTTAAAAACGCCATGGTTTACATTTAGCCAACATTACTATAGGTCCACCATGACAAGTGGCAAAGACGACAAATGTCACATATATTGCAGGAATCGTCATTTTTTACATATATTTATTTATTTACTTATTGACATATTTATTTATTGACATTTAAAATTCAAATATAGTTTTTTAACTAATATTTATTAAAATATACCTATTTACTTTTACAGCCACAAACTAGATCTAAATTATTATATATTGACCGCCTCCGTGGTCTAGTGGTAACAAACGTTGCTGTGAACTCGGAAGGTCGTGGGTTCGATTCCCACCGGAGGCAAGTTGTACATTGTATAATTTGTCTCGGTCTGGGTGTTTATAAGTATAATATGTATATATTTCCAAAAAAAAAAGTATAAAATATGTAGTTTATCAACCATCTAGTTTCCGTAACACAAGCCTCGTAGCTTACCACGGAAACTAGATGGCGCTGTGTGACCTGTCTGGAAATATTTATTAAAATTTATTATATAATATAACATTAATGGAAATTGGGGCTGTTCCTTGCCATACTGTATCACTCTATCTGGCCAGGTATTTTGTTTAGAATTGTTATTAATAAATTTTGACTTAACCGAGTGTTCCAAAGGATCCTATGGCGATAAATAAATAAATTAAACCCGTTACCTCCACATGGTCTTAGCCGCAAGACAGAAGTCAGTTTATTATTGATTTTAAATTTAAAGGTAACTTAAATATAATAAATTATAATCAACCCATATTACATGCTACAATTTTTGACCAAACGAATAATAAATAGGGAGATCTATTTTTGAATAAATAAATTGACTGTAGATGGGTATTATTAAATTATTTAAACAATAAAACAATACCCTTAAAGGTTTCCGCCCACTTATCAGTACGTATTGGTTCCACGTCTCTGTTCCGATATACTTTTAAGTTAATTTATAATGTTCTTTCTTCTTCTTTTTACATAAATATGGTTTTATAGTTAATACGTACCGATAAAATAGTATAGAATCAAAACCAGAAAATCTGTCGTTTGCATACAGCTGTTGTGATTCTATACGACTCGAGTGGGCTGTTACCTTAAATTTCAGTCTTTCTTCTTTTCCGCAGAGGATTTGGTTCCCTTCTCCGACGGGGAAGGGGAGCGATCCACTTCATTTTCTGAACCTGGTAGATTAAGAGTAATACATTTATAATAATAATAATAATATTTTATTTATACAGTAGAAATTAGTTACAATAATAAATACAATAGTGAAATATTTAGATATTAAATTACTTGATGTGTACAAAATTGACAGTACATATTTCCAATATCACGTTGGAGCCCAAACCAGGAATTTTCGTCTTGTGTCTTGGGCTCCAGCTGCACTAGCTACCCTAGTATTCTACAATTATTTATTTCACCTGAATTTCACAATTAACGTATTATATAATTCGTGAAGTATAAAACAAAAAATTAAAAACATATATAATATTTATAATTTAAAATAATTATAATTATAATTTAAAATAATTATAATTATAATTTAAAATAATTATAATTATTTTGATATAACTTTAGGCTAAAACTATTAATGCGCCATCATTTAGCTAAATGACGCTACGATCGATAATTCCAGGGATGAGAGAGCCCCGTGTGCTTTGGACTATAGCTAGTGAGCATTATTGGTATGTATGTGTATATATTATATATATATTATAGTTGTCTATGTATGTTAATTCTTATTATTATTTATGTTTCATTTTAATATTTTATTTCTCTATTTGCACAATACTCATATTTAAATGTCCCAATTCCCAAAGGTTAACGGGAAGATTTTAAATAATAAAAAATTGGTGTGCCTTGTCTCCTCGGGAAGACCACCACAAAGCTCTCTCAGACCGTAAAGATGAAGTGAAATTACACATGCGACATATAAAACCGCACCTGGATAGTCTCGCAACTGACCAGAAGGCTAATGCGTGGCTATTAAAGTCATCGTCATTGCTAGTTCAAGTAAGTGGATTTTCTATTGATAATTCTAGTTTTGCAGTAGCTTTTTACTGCTGTGACAAGAGGTTTCCCACTGCTGGAGCTATAATCGAAGGCCGCGAACCAGCATCCTATTTTTAAAAACCGCTATAATACATACAATATCCCCTTGGATGCTGGCCCTGGAGCCTTCTCCAGGGCCAGCATATAAGCGACACAAAACTAAAAGAGAATTACAAATCGAAGACTATTTAAAAATTTCTCCCACAAACACAATCAGACATCAGATAATCGTAGTGTCAGATAGACGTCATATAGCTGATGTATTATTCTGATGATGTTATTGTAAAATTTATGAAATCATCAGTTTTTCTCCAACACGTCTGGCCAGTAAGGCAAACCAAAATTCTCCAAAAATATGTTCTGTAAAGCTTATCTTTAGCAGTGAGTTCTAAGAGCTGTGATGCTTACCAGATTTCCTTAATTCGTGTTGTTCGTCTTCACTTTCGCTTGCAGAACTCGGCGATGGAGAATCGCATTCTAAAATATACAAGAATCAGTATAAGTTTAACAGGTATCCGAGTACCTCAATGGGTCATCTACTCAGCCATTCCTTCTAACCGATCCTCCACTCGAATCATTGCTTCTAACTGCTCTTCCAATCAACCATTCCTTCCAAATGCTCCTCCACTCAGCCATTATTTCCATCTGCTCCTCCACTCAATCATTCCTTCCAATTGCTCCTCCACTCAACCATTACTTCTAACAGCTTCTCCACTCAATCATTCCTTCTAACTGCTCTTCCAATCAACCATTCCTTCCAAATGCTCCTCCACTCAGCCATTATTTCCATCTGCTCCTCCACTCAATCATTCCTTCCAATTGCTACTCCACTCAACCATTACTTCCAACAGCTTCTCCACTCAATCATTCCTTCTAACTGCTCTTCCAATCAACCATTCCTTCCAACTGCTCCTCCACTGAACCATTCATTCCATCTGCTCCTCCACTCAATCATTCCACGTTTTCATCCATCTTTTTTATATTATTCAAATTCATGTGTCACGAAGATTAAGAATAATTTTGAAACCGAATCTGATTTTATTTATTTATTTAAAAACTTTATTGCACAAAGTACGAAGGCGGACTTAATGCCTGTAGACATTCTCTGACAGCCAAACCTTAGGGCCAATTTTGAACAAATATACGTTTTAATAAGTTTAACAGTCCTAATTCTTTGATTAAATAATTGAGTGGAGGAACTGTTAACAAACCTCTTACACAATAACGGAAGTGATATAGATTTCTATATGATGATATTGATGCTGCAAATGAAAAAATGTTCTGGGAGGCCGATCTCCAGCAGTGGAGGTCTAGGAGTAGATTTTCTGGGAGCTGTAATGAATACAAAATGTGTCATACCTCGGTTCATGATGGCCGGCAAAGGGGTAAGTGGTGGCGCGATTGGCTTAGCCTTTCTGGCAGGGTTTGAAGTTCCACAATATGCACAAATATAGGAAATGTAATCAAATTCTTCAGTCATAGCCATACCTGGAAAAACATCAGTACTTACATTATAAATAGTACTTACATTATTGTACCATTGACATTATAATTTTACCTTAAGTAATTATGTCATTATTATTATAGTTTTTTAATATTTTTTTTATTATCACTGTTATTTATATTTTTAATGTATGTATAACATTTTTTTTTTTTGAGACTTAGGTTAGTTGAAATGTTTTTGACATTTTTTTTTTTTCATTACTACTGTAAGGTATTTGGTATTATAAAAGTATAATTTAGTATTAAGTAGACAATGCCAATTTACAGCTGCTATTTATTATAATTTCAATAAATAGAATACTTATAATTTGACGAGGCGGTATCTACTGTTCCTGACCAGTAATTTATAAATCCATTACCTATTATTGAGCTGTTCAGCTGATATTATGTTTCTGTTTTAATCACTAGTAAATATTTTAATATATACATTATGTAAATTATATAAAATTATAAATATAAAATGTAATAAAAATGTTATGACGTGTAAAAGTGCTAAAAATATTGCCTATTTACTGAATAAATTATTTGATTTGATATGAAAAGATGTCTGTCTGTATATGAGTGTCTATGTATACATAGCAGAACGCCTAATAGATATCTGACACAAGAAACACTCCACCGATCGTCACTATTACCCTAGAATAGTACGTGAAGCGATCGAAATAAAGAAACACAAAAAAATCTATTAAACTATATCCAGTAATCAGTTTCGACGTCGCGATAATTCGCCCGATACAGCGGAGGATATTGTGAGTGTTGTGTGTCGCGATTTCTGAAAACTTTTAATTTCAAATGTGGGTAGGTTTACATCTACCGCCCATTATGGACGATTAACAATATCCACAGTAAATTGAATAATTTACAAAACAAAAAACCGGTAGAACCTATCCCCATTTCCTCTCTTCACACACGAAGGACCCGTCACCTAAGTCTATGAAATGCTTAATATTATGTACTTTGCTTACCATTATGCGAGCAGCATTCCTTACAAATAAGTGCCATTCTATAGCTAGGCCCATCTTTGATTATGAAATCCATCAGTTTATCAAGTCCAATAGAACTTTTTATCAATGGACGAGGTAGATGATTAGACTAAAACAAATAATTATTTAAAACTTCATGGCAATACACTGTATAGAGTGTGGATATATGAGTCGAGACAGTAATTGTCGTTCGTAGCAGAGATGTGGACACTGACAGGGGGTCTGGTCCACAAGTTTAAGGTCGCTCAGCGAGCTATGGAGAGAGCTATGCTCGGTCTTTAATGGATAAAGTCCGAAACGTGGACATTCGTTAGAACCAAAGTTACCGACATAGCATTCAAAATTAGTGAGCTGAAGTGGCAATAGGCCGGACACGTCTGAAGCAGGACCGATGAAGTGAAAAAGGTCGCTGGTGGGGGAGGCCTATATCCAGCAGTGGAGAGACACAGGCTGATGATGATGATGAGTAAGGGGGGATGAGTAATAATCGTTATAGTTACAGGGAAACGTTCCTAGGACCATCCATAACTTTTTGAAATATTTTGAAACGCATACACAGATTTTGTAAAAAAATACAGTCAGCAAGGAAATGCTAATTTTACACTTATTTGTATTGATATCAATCGATCCAATTTCTTATAAGTACAAAAGAATACTAGACTGACTGAGGTTTAAGTAATGGAAATGTCGGAAATCGATAAAAACTTTTCCCATACAGCCAAAATGTTTAGCTTTAACACAATAATATTTCCCCGTTGTTATCACGGAATGAAATTTATTATGGTTAATAGATTATTTTGTTGTTTCACGGGCATATTTCCGACCTGCGTACTACGGATGTATAAAACACCTTCTTCGACAAGAGAATAGAGAGACACGAGGTCAGTTTATTTTTGTGAGTAAATGTTTATTAGGTTAATTATTTTACAAGATTACAATTAAAGTACACACATTCTAGAAGTTGTCATTAAGAAATAGTGCTAGTGGACGTTAGGTGACATACTTCTCACGACGTTTCTGTGAAGTTGATAGTGTTCGACACCGCGATAAATCGCCCGATATAGCCGAGGATATTGTGTGTGTTGTGTATCAATGAGAAATACTTTCCTTACGTACATTTGTCATAGATTCACAAAATCACTGTTCCCGTGACCCAGTTCCACTAATACCAACTTGTCGAATCGAGACTGTATTAATCTGAAGACGAATTATTATATAGGATTTCTGTAACTAAAAAATATTTATAAAGTCACTCACATTAAGCCTAGGTCCCTTATACATCATCATAGGCGATCGTGGACTTAGATCCATGGTGGTTATTCTATTAGCCGATACAGGTGTGGATTGGGACAGCTGTCTTTGACGAATTTGACCTGGAGTTGCTATGGAGAAAAACAAAGAATGTTATTCGAATAAAACTATTCAAATTTAACAATTGTAGTAAAGGGTCTTCCAACTTCCGAACTTTGACAGTTGATAACGGCCATTTTGTTAAAGCTACATCTGTCAAATTAGTTAAATATAATATGTCAAATATAGAATTCAACAACACGTCGAATAATAAAATTATTTTATCAAAATGGGTGTTCTATTACTTCTGTTCGCGCTTCGCTTATCAAAAAATAATCTTCACCGATGAGGCCCATTTCTGGATGAATAGGTACGTGAATAAACAAAATTGACGAATTTAGGAAGATACCAATCCACATGAGATCCAATGCATCCCAAAAAAGTCAGTGTTTGGTGTAGATTCTGGGCTGGTGGCGTCATCGGTCCATAATTATTTAAGAACGACGCCAGGCCATCTCTGTCAAAGGCGAGAGCTATAGGTCGATGATTACCAACTTTTGGTATGAATTGTATGATCTGGGCATTGACAATATGTGGTTTCAACAAGACGGCACTACGTGCCACACAACTCATGCCACATTGGATATTCTGCACGAACGATTTGAGGGCATGGACTCACGTGAAGGTGATGTAAACTGGCCACCGAGATTGTGCGATTTGACCCCGTTAGACTCTTTCTTGTTGGGTTGTAAGTCGCAGGTATATGCGACTAAGCCACAAACTACAGCGGTCCTCAAAGCCAACATAACCAAGCCATCAGTCAAATTCAGTTATGTATTCCAGAGTCATGGAAAATTGGACATGTCAGATGCGCTTCACCCAGACAAGCCGTGACGGACATTTGAGCGATGTTATATTCCACACATAATGGCATCAATAGTTCTTTCAAACGAATTTTAAAAAATGGATGATATCTAATGACATTCTATTTAAATTCAAAGATAGGAAGCGCTTAATGAAAGACCCTTTATTTGTCAAGTGTTCCTATAGCAGCACCACACAATGTATAGTACTTTTCCGTCGACTTATAGGTAGTAAGTAAGATAAATGATTTTATTAGTGACAAAAATGCCTGGTAGATGTGCAAATGTATATTATTAATTACATAATTTGGACACCTTTTACTGTTGGTGTATGTTTATATTTAGGTCAATTCAATTGTATTGTAATAAATTTAATATAATTTATTTAAATAATTATAACAACGTAATGTGACAATACAAAAGAGCCCGAGAAGGCCAAATTGTAATAAATGATTTGACTTTGACCGTAGCTTTTCCCTACCTTACCAGATTACTCTGGTCCATTAAAAGGCCTGGTCATTTAAAAGGCGTTTAGGTAAAATTTCAGCAACGCCGGAGACCAATTGTAGATTAGTGTACGCCATTTCAGGACTGGAAGGTCAGATATCTAAAATGTCCGTAATTTTATTTCCTAGAAAGTTGATTGACATTTCTTAAAATTACACTCAAAACTTGAAAATATTTGATTGTGCGAGCGAGAGAGATACAAAATTGTTAAACCCTTGTAAGGCTTGAAAGAGATAAACTGGCAGAGTTAATGTTTTTTAAAGTTTATAATATTAGTAGGGATGTTAAGTTAAATCTAAACTAAAGTTAACATACTATAGACTGGGGTGGGCGGGGTTCTGGGTTCGTTACCGGGTACGTTAATGGAGGGCACAAATGGCTTCCTCATCTTATCCTGGAGACCACCAAATTTCTCCAATATTTCCGATGCTACCTGAAAAAAAAAACATGATACAGGTGTACTATAATCAGGAAACTGATTTATTAGCTATTGATCAACTTTAACGGTCTCGCCACTAATGTACGCGACAGGTCAATATGTCAATTTTCTAGTGATGTGGCATGATGTACCAGGTGGTTAATCATCAAAATAAATATGAAATGATATGAAATTTCATTTCATTTCAAAATTCAGTTTAAAATGAACTCATACTATCATCGCTACAAGCACTAAGTGACTCTTCGTCACTAGTTTCTCTGACTTCTATGATAATATCTTCCATCCAGTTTTTAAAATCAAATAAAGCTGCAAGTCATCGGCTTACAGATGGTAGGAAAAGAAGCTGATAGACAGTTTAAGGGTATTAATGAAAACAAAAAAGAGCTAAGGAGAAAGTACGCCACCTTGAGGGACACCAACAGGCATTGGGCACCAGTCAGAGAAGACTTCGTTCAGTCGAATGCGCTGATGGCGTCCGCAAAAATATAAATTAAACCATTTTTGCACAGACACTGAGATATTAAAAAAATATAAGGCTACTTATATCCTTAATGTCATGCTCGACGCTATTAAAGGCGTTACTAAAGTCAAGAACAAGAAGAGAAAACTTTATGTCGTTCATACCAGACGTTACATATATTATCAACATCTTAAGTGGGCGGGTGGAATCACCCGAATTCCTAGGTAAAATTGGTCTAAAAACTACCGGCCTACGAACTAGAAGCACATACGAGGTCTGTTCAAAAAGTATCGCGAATTTGGTATTTCTTTTAAAAGTAATTAATTCTATTGAGTTCTACATATCGTTGCTTGAACCTTACTTATCACAAAGGTTGGGCATTAAGTTCGCCATTGTATGTACCTACTTTTGTAATCTTGTGTAATAAAGCTTAAATAAATAATGCTCTACATTTAAGTAAGGTTGTGTAGTTTCATGGCGTTCTACCTGGTAGAATGCTGTGACATTATGTAGCCTAATATTAAAGTATACTTACTGTAAATTTGACATGTAAAAGTGCAAAATACTTTTTTTTTGTCCTATGCCTAATTACAGAAAATAAACGAATTAAGTATTTTATTATTATTTTTACTCCTGAGGACTAAGTGGAAAAGTGGTCCAAATAGCTCCTGTTAGCAGGAGACAAGCAGCTTAGCTGCAAAAAACCTATAAGTAGTTACCTACCTTGTAAGTTTCTGTATTTTTTACATCTTCGAGTATTTTTTTCTTTTCGTTTCGCAGACTTATTAATTTCTTTCTATTCGTTTCGAGCGACCAGTTATAGTACCACGATATACTAGATCTTAGGAATATTACGCTGAAAAAAAAAGGTAAATAATAATAGTAATAAATCGTTTATTATCAGGCAACTAATATGGGTATAATATAAAAACTTACAACTAACACACATATAAAAAGTAGCAACATTTTACGCGGACTAGTCAAGTGCAAGTTTTTGTTTTATAAATTAATTTACTGTAGATAATGTTAGTCAAAAGTGGTGTTGTTTTGTTTAATAATGTGCTACAATGTGAATAATTATGGAAAACGCTAAAATGGACTTTGAATATGGGGCACAAGTTGCAGTTTATTTTTTGCGGTTTTCCCGCGCTGTGAACTCCCATATTTTACCCGATATGTTTCAGCTATAATGCCGCGAGTGACTCAAAGAAAAGCATCAAATTCTGCAGCAATGACCTCATTAACTCATAAAAAAGAAAGATATATTACATCAGACTTGGCTGTACGGGCTAGACCCTTTGACTTCCCTATCATCTCATTCATTATCCATTGGTAGAAGAGAACACAAAAGTAACAATAATTTATTTTTGATGATATTTATTTTATTTAATAAAAAGCTTTCGTATCTTTATCTTCTTCTAGCCATAGAAATACCCATCAGGTACTCTGACTACCTTCCGAGGAGTACAAGAAGCTTCAGTGGACGGCGCCGTCGTCCCTGCTGGGGGTGGTGCAGAGGGAGTAGGCCCAGGGACATCATTTGTGCTGCGTGAAGCAAATCCAAGAATGTATTTGCGGTACCCAACACCTATTCGTAGAAGTCGTATAAGGCCCATATGCACGAAAATGTCCGTTAAAGTTACATTTGACGGGGACATTGACAGTTACATTCAAGTAACCATGGGGGATTGTATGAAACCCGTTCCCACATTTTTTGTTTTTTAACAGATAGGTATTTTTAATTAATCGTTTTAAGAATCATCATCTGACATGTGGCCCCACGGTCATATATTTGTCTGAAAGTAGTTCTCATTTAAACAAGATTTCGTTCCAAATTTTTTCTTGACACCTAATTATTCATAATATGAAAGCGACAGACTTATGTATGTCAAAAATACTAGAGAGTGTAGTGATTTTGACAAAATTAATATTTACAGTAAATGAATAATACGGATGTTAGTAATTTTCATACCTACATAATAGGTAAATGGGTGTTATTATTTTTCATACCTACATAATAGGTAAATGGGTGTTATTATTTTTCATACTTACATAATAGGTAAATGGGTGTTATTATTTTCATGCTTACATAATAGGTATACAGGGTGTTATTATTTTTCATTCTTACATAATAGGAAATGGGTGTTATTATTTTTCATACTTACATAATAGGTATACAGTGTGTTATTATTTTTCATACTTACATAATAGGTATACAGGGTGTTATTATTTTTCATACTTACATAATAGGTAAATGGGTGTTATTATTTTTCATACTTGCATAATAGGTATATGGGTGTTATTATTTTTCATACATACATAATAGATATAGTACGGGTGTTATTCTCTTTCATACTTACATAATAGGTAGGACTAGCAAAGGCGAGGCGTAAAGCACTGAATGGAGCCAGTGTTGGCTCCGACCTATGTACATAAAATAATATAGGACAGCAAACGTTATGTACAACGCCACAGAAACGGCCATGACATAGCCCAAAATAGTCCTGCGTTTCCTTTCAGTGTCCTCTTCATTCCTTTCGATGTTATTTATTTTATATTCTAGCCCCTCTAAGACTTCGGTTGTGCTTTTCTTTCTCTGAAAAAAAAGAAGTATTTTACAGTTATTCCATTCTTTTATTTTACTTTTAACAGCTCGATATAGTGATGTCCTAATGCGTTATCTTGGTCTTGACTGGCGAGACTTGCTCAGACGTTTTTTTTTTCTATTTTTGTTTTTTTTTGGGTGTTAGTAACTTTTGATTTGCTGTTCGCCTGAGGTGTGAGACAAAGAGTATAGTAACTAATTGGGAAAAGAGTGGAATCTCACGCAAAAACCTCTCACTCACCCGAACACTAGCGTAGCCAAGTGGATGGTAGGATACTTAAAGTGCCATAAATACCTATAATTGTTACTATAAAGTTTCTATATTAAATCTGAAATTCGTTTTTTGAGCTGGCAACCATTTAACTACGCGTGAGAAATTAATAATATTGTGTATTTTGTTACTAGTTTACCATACGATACCTAAATAGGCAGGTACTAAAGTTACACAATACATTTAAATTATTTTTTTTACTAACATTGCATACTTCGCTTGTTAACAACAATGGCCGACATGTTGAATGAATTAAACGAACTGATTAAATTAATGAACGAATGAACATTACATTTACTCCCATTCCGAATTAAGCTCAGAGCGCTTAGAAATAATATGGTACTAACAGTCGTTCCGAATCAAATATTACGATTTGGATGCTCAGAGCGTGATTTAAATTCGGAACGGTCTAAAACACATTTTCATTCTAAACATGATAGTTTTTTTTTTTAAATGTATGGAAGATAAATTGCGGATTCCACATCTTTGAGTATGAATACTAACAAACATAACATCTCTCGCTTTATTCATCTTTTTATGTGTAAAGTTTAATATTATTAACTTATTTTGGTCTTTTAAAATAACTTGCCCTGTTACAGATTTTTTTTTTTTCACTTCCTACTTAAATATTAATTATAGATTTGTTTTAGAAGTAATATACAAACCGTACAAACAAATTACAATATTAAATAATTTAAAAGAAAACTTAATATTAAATAAACTTGAAAATGGCGCGCGTCAAATTGACAAAAAACTGACAGCGCTCAGAGCGATCTATCTCGATATCGTGAGCAGTCTCAGCGGGAGGAGTAATGTCATTTGTGACATCACATAGCTTTGGCAAAACAGTTTATACGCGTCTCGGAACACCTTTAAGCGTGCTTAGGTTACTATTATCGTGTCTAGGAACGAGCGGTTAGTACCCATAAGAACCGAGATTTGACATGTAATTGTCCTATATAAATAATAATTATTATTAGTAAGCCTTTTCGTCAAAAATCGAAAGTGTCCGCAACAATCGCTAAGTAGAGCGTAACTCTTTCATTTTGAAGTAGTTTGAACATAAAAGTTACTTTCTATTAAGTAAATAACTTCAATAATCATTAGGCAACTAAATATAAGATGCCCAAAGAATTTCCAGCAATATTAAAATGTTACAGATACCGGCAGTTAAAAGGAACGCTTGATAGCTGGGAGCGGAGCAAATTTGCGGATTTATTTATATATAGGTATAATACTTTATTGCACTTAAAAACCTAGTACATAGGCGAGCTATAACGCCATAAGGCATTCTTCACCAGCTAACCGTGGGGATCACGAAAGATGATGGGCAGGAAATAACTTAAATTACTAAACTATAATTAGGCATTTATAGCACTCAAAAAATATATACATAGATAATATAAAAACAATACACATACATACCATATAATACATACATATATAAACATACACTATCCAAAATGCCAAATAACTTTGTTACGTCGAGAGGCATAAATTCTGTTTCTCAAGAAATAATGTGATTTAGACTCGGAGGTAACGGGTTCGATTCTCGTCGGGACACAATAATATTTATTAATTTAAATTATTAAAAGTTAATTAATATTTAATTAATTTGTGATATTTCTCGAGTTCTTGTCATGATTGGCCTATAGTAAAGTTGCCTAAATTAAAAAAAAAAAAAAAAAAAAAATGATGTGATGATACTTTACTTTTTTACTGTTTATTTTAATATAATAGTACAATCAATGTACTTTTATTTCATACAGGCGCGGTGGGTGGTGGCTCGGTTGTAAGAACGCGTCCCTTAAATCCTACAAAGGTCGGTTCAAACCCACCCGGCATGCACCAATGAGAAATACACTTTTCTCACGTACATTCGTCATAGATTTACAACACCACCGTTCCCGTGCCTCGGAGAGCACGTTAAGCTGTCGGTCCCGGTTCCACTAATACCAACTTGCGGAATAGTTAATAAATTGACATTAAAAGTTGACGTCATATCCTCGCCAAGCCTCTTCTTCAGAAATATGTTCTGTGTTAGTGGAGGTCTAGGATTTTAGGGACTGTAATGATGAATAATGACGACCGCCTTCGTGGTCTAGCTAAATTATTTAATTTATTTGTGATATTTCTCGAGTTTGGTACGCTAGATACATCGACGAGCTTGCCACTTGTCATGATAGGACTATAGTAAAGTTGGCTAAACGTGAATCCGTTTCATTAAAAAAAAAGCGTGATTTTCGATTACACCGGATGATTAAAGTAATTTATATTTATTTTAAGTAATAAAAAATATTGGTATAATTCCAAACAAATACATTATAATCAAACATAACGTAAATATAATTCTAATATAAACTTTTCGTCTATTTTCTGTTCTCATACCTAGTTAGTAGTAATTATAAATCGCCATGTTAGAACAAAAACCAACTAAGTTAGCCATTTTTGCACAAAAATAATATAAAAAATAATAATAAATAAATATTTCCAGACAGGTCACACAGCGCCATCTAGTTTCCGTGGTAAGCTACGAGGCTTGTGTTACGGAAACTAGATGGTTGATAAACTACATATTATACTTTTTTTTTGTAAATATATACATATTATACATATAAACACCCAGACCGAGACAAATTATACAATGTACAACATGCCCCAGGTGGGAATCGAACCCACGACCACGGCAACGTTTGTTACCACTAGACCACGGAGATGGTCGAAATATGCATGTTTAATTAATTTATAACTTGCGTTTTCGGCTAAAACCGTTTGTTTAATTGCTTTTACGATCCACTATCTTCGAAACTAAGCGTCACAGTGCTTAGTCGATTTTATCACTAGAAAAAACAGAAGTTTTTTAAACGCCTTGTGTAAATAAGTGAATTTACTAAAAAAAATGTTAGTTGGTTTTCGCTCTTACCCGACGAAATCAGTAAAAAATCAATCTATCTTCTTGTTAAGTATTAAGAAAGTATAATAGTCTTTTTTTTAAATACGAAATATAATAATACAAATACTGCCTCCGTGGTCTAGCGGTTAAGTCCGCGGATTTAGACTCGGAGGTACCGGGTTGGATTCCGGGTCGGGACACATAAATATTTATTAATGTAAATAAATACATTTAATTAATATTTAATTTATTTGTGATATTTCTTGAGTGTACCAAACTGGAGACATCGACGAGCTTGCCACTTGTCATGATTGGCCTATAGTAAAGTTGCCTAAATGTGAATCCGCTTATTTATAAGCGTGGTTTCTGACCACCCCGAAAGGGAAACGGTCGTGATGATACTTTACTTTTTACTTTTAATACGAAATGTTGTTTGTTAACTTTAATATAAATTCGCGGTGGACAATTTAACTATTTAATTTACGTTTTCCCAAAGAATTTTAAGTTGCAACCCCATGGGTGACCTTTTAAATAGTGGAATACGCTATATTGACGTAAGGTCGGCTATGATCGGAGAAACTCGGGCTAAAAGTCTATCTAATCTAACGTTTGCGACTAAGTAGCAGAATAGGGCTGCAGAAGACACTAATAAATGTCACATTTTTAGCAGACAATGACTAAGAAATTAATCTAAACTTAGCACAAGGATTTACCTTTCTGTGGTTATTGCATTGCGGTTAAAGCGTAGTACTTAGACCTACCTACGCGCTTAAAGCTGGGTTAACACATAATTAACGCGATACGATTTCGTCTTTTCTGACCTCCTTGGACAGACTTTGACCTCCTTTCTGACTGACAACATAAGAAGACATTAGTTTATGACAGATTTTGAATTTAGAACACAGACAATGACGTCAAAAAGAATACGCTATTAATTTAGATTAATTAGATTTTTCTTAGAGAAATGGGCCCAATAATATGTACTCGTGCTATAATGACTTCTTTTTTATTTGATAGTTAATATATTGTGTTTTCATAATCTGTAATTAATTTTATTTATTTGACCCTAGCGTAACGACAATTGACAAAAACTTTTTTTACATTAATAATTACATAGTTTCGATCGCGGCGATTTGAAATCCAGTTTTTTATCTATAATAAAATACCTAGTCATAATAAAGAACCTTATCGTATTTCATACATAAATTTTAACCAATTGACTATTTAATTAAATAATATTTTAATGTTAAAAAAAAATATGTTGTAATTAAATTTAAAAAAAAACACAATTATATGTTATGATTATTGAATTATATTTTGTTGAGGCACGCTGCAAAAAAGTTGGGGCCTGGTTTTGGGCAATCTCTTTTATAATAACACTATGATGCACCGTAAAGAAAAAGAAAAGGAAAAAATATATTTATTGACAAAAAAAAACTAATTTACAAGCGAAAAATATTACAGTGATCTCCACACTCGGCACTGCCAGACATGTGGTGATCTCGTAACTACATAATAAAAAATAGAAGAAAAATAAATAAATAATAATATCAGGTGTATGCCGATCACAGTACAATCTACATAGTAATACCTAACTATCTTGTCTACGCAGGAACTAAAACCAGGAGACTGTAGTTGACATACACTAAACAATCGCTTCTTAATTAAAGTTATATAACAGAGATAAATACAAATTTTTTATCTAAAAAAAGTATATGAAATTAAAACTAATATTAGATCTTAAAGTATTTACTGTTTTAAATGTGACTTTGTTTATGGTACGTTCAAAGTAGACCCCAGAGCCTTGTCCGTCCCAGTGACATTAAATTGAATTGCAAATTAATACGTTTGTTATCGTAAATATCCATTGTTGTTGATAACAAAACAATCATGACATTGGTTAGAAAGTCGACGACATTAGTTTTATGTCCATCCAATTGTAGTCGGACAAATCATTACGACGGTATTCCTTGCGGCGTGGTCAGTAACCGCGCTTTTAAGGAACCCGTTTCACAACTAGCCAATTTTGCTATAGGTCCATCATATATATATAGGCAAGCTCGTTGATGTCACTAGCATACTAGACGCGAGAAATATTACAAATTATTGTGTTCAGGAATCGAACCCGGTGATTCCGCATTTAAATCTCCGCATTTAAATCTCCGCATTTAAATCTCCGCATTTAAATCAACGGTCCTAACTGTTAAACCATGGAGGCAGACAGATAACAGACTTGTTTATAAAAGGTTATTGAACTGATAACCTTGATTTTATAATAAGGTAATAAATGATCCATACCTTTTTTAGTCCAAAGTCCATGTTTATTAAAGATGCATCTTCCAAGACAAATTCTGAACAATTTGAACTGCGGATGGAAAGTATAGGGATGTTGAAAGAAGAGTGAACGCGGAAAATAGTATCAATGGTGCCCTGGGGTCACTGATTGGCAGTCAAAATATCAGTGACAAAGCTCGGCTCGCCATACACAATGCCATGCTGGTACCAACACTTATGTATGAAAGCGAGACGTTGATATGTCAGAATACGCATTAGAGTAGAGTTAATGCAGTAGAAATGAGGTCATTGCGTCAGATTTGCAGCGTCACTTTGACGGACCGTATACGTAATGATGAAATACGCAAAATAGTAGGTATAAAATAAAGCATAGGAACAAAAATAAGGCAAGGCATTCTATGATAGTTCGGGCATGTTAAAAGGATAACTGAAGAGAGATTGACGAACCAGATATATAATGCGAAAGTTGTGGGTAAAAAAGGCCCTGGCAGACCAAGACTCACATATTACAATTAAATACATAAAACAATAGTTCAGCAACAATAGGTGCATTAAAAACCATCAAAACAAAAGGGCATGTATAAAGAGGTTGAAGAATGTTGAAGAAGCGAAAGAGGTATGTCGTACATATAATAATGGAATACGATCCCATATTATCAATATATTAAACATTTGTAAAGGAAGGGCAAAGTATAAAAACTAAATGCAAGCCTCAAGCCAAGGTATCAGACTGGAAAATTCTCATGGATACATTTGAACATCATTATAGGATCCCAGATGAACTAGTGGTAAACTTATGGTAAACAACTTATTGAACTTATGGTAAGTTCAGTGGAAATCAAATATATTCATAAATTTTATGATCTCGCACATGGGTTCAAGTTGGTGCGAGAGGAGTTCCAGCAAAATCTTCGCACCACTTACTGAAAGAATTGGGCCTAAGCCGGTCTGCAGGAGATACATTTATGGAAAGAGCTTCTAAGATGGCATTAATGGAATCATACAGTATTTGGTTGGGTAGGGAGAGGAGTACAATGGTAGAATGCAATAATATTTTTTTTTCATTCTTACCAACACACTACTACTGTAACTAATATTATAAGCTGGCCATGGTGATATTTATATAAAAATAACACCGGTTGAAACAAGACTTACTCTAAAATAGTCATCATGAAGAAGACAAATTTCTAAGCATTCCATGGATTCACCGTGCGGGTGCCGGGTCCATTGTGTGTGGGTAAGAGATGAGAAGAATGGTGTCTCGAGCTTGCGACCGACAATAGGCTGGTTTAAGAAAAGGAGGCCTCCTTTTGTTTCTATTGCGCGATAATACGCTCACCATCCACCATTCTACTTCTCTCCCTACCCAACCAAAATAGGTAGGTAATTTTATATTTATGTATATTCATGGAACTTATGTATGTAGTTTTATTTGTATGTAAATAAGTATATATTGACATCTAACATTCTTTATTAGTTTTGTGATCGCACCTGCCTTATCTTGTCGTAATTGCTTTAGTTGTTCCAAAGGTTTGACCAGAATGTCTGGAGGCATGTCTGCCTTTAATACTTGGTTTAATACATTTTATAAAAAATATTTATTTATTATGTTTAAACCATATACTTATCTACGTACCCATATATTTATTAATTTTACTTTTTATATATTAACATTTAAGTGTTAGTATTTCTTATTCTGCAACCATTATATTCTTGTGTCACTCTCCCAAAGGTTAGCTGGTAGAGAATACATTCAGGGTATTATGCTTGTCTATGTACATGTTTTATATTTTGTGTGCAATAAAGAAATTAATTATTATTATTTTATATTTATAAAATTAATTAGTTTTTCTTTGTCTTATAGCAATTAACAGTTGGGATAAATTTTCAGTTCACAGACAAAAGCATTTTTTTTTTTTCAAACATTAAATTGTTAAAAGTAAAGTATCATCCCTTTCGGGGTGGTCAGAAACCACAATTTTTTTCAAGAAGCAGATTGACATTTAGCCAACTTTACTATATGCTCAGGATGACAAGCGGCAAGCTTGCCAATGTCTCTAACATACCAAATTCCCAACAAGGAATCAAACCTTTGCGTCTAAATCCACGAACTTAACGGGTAGACCATGGAGGCAGTTGACAGACAAATTTTATGAAAAGGAGTAGTGGTACTAGTAGAAACCTTATTTCTGAACTCCCCTCGATCCCTCATCAAACCTATAAAATGAAGAAAAATACTCAAGCATCCCCCTGAAGTATATAACTCTCAATTTCAATGTTGTTTGGGGAAATTTAGGCAATCATAACAATCAGCCAAATACTTTCCAGGTAAGGAATGGCAAGACCTATCATTGACAAAATTAGATTTTATAATACACTTAATGGGTCAAGGGATGTTATTTGAATTATTGCCAGATATCTTAGCAAAAATACTGTAACGACTTGGCTAAAACTAGTTATACTCCGTAATTACCTATAAGTTTATTTGTAAATTATAATACTTACACGAAACCGTGAAATAGCGATCCCCATATTGCAAAATTCACCGTAATTCGATTTTTAAATAGTCTAAAAATAAGATTGGCACAGCCGCTTGATGACGAATGTAACACAAATACATAACCTAACACATTATTTTCTTTATTATATTCATATTTCCATTCTTATCAACAATTTGCGCCTCAGAAAATTTAATATATAATGTTTTATTGTTCAAATTAACACACAACGAAATAAATACAACGAAAAGTCGGTCGCCAAGAGACGTTCACTTTCTTTTAATTTTAAGCAATTTTTTTGATAGTTGTATTTAATTGTGTTCGGATATTTATCGAATTGAATTATAAAGATGTACATTACGTGTTTTCATTTACTTAAGAAATAAATTTTAGGACAAAATATTTCATGTACTATGTTTGTAAACACCACAACAGCAGAGTGTAAAAAATACAATGACAGACAAGACTTGTTACAAAATTTCCGATTCAGCTCTTATTTGCAATGTTTGCAAGGAATTACTCATTTTATTTTATAGACATTGCACAGAGTTCCCTATCTCTGTGAGACATTGTTATTCTGTTGTTACGTATTTTATAGTTTGTGCTCAAGGCATCATAATAAAGTTAGATCAAAACACAAAAGAAATAATACTTTTAAATTAATGTAGGTATTTATTTTATTAAAATATAAATTAACATAAGCAAATATTATTTTAATAAAAATAAACTAAAACAAAAAAACCTACTTACTTTTTAAATTAAAAGATTTATCGAGAAAAGGAAGGCGTCATAAAGTCATGGAAGACGTGTTGCAAAACCTAAAATGACAGTTATTTTCTTATTAAATTTTCTTGTTCATTTTCTCTTTTTCATAAATCCTGTATATCCATAATAGACATACCTACTAGCGATTTACCTGTGTAGATTTGCTTAAATAAAAAATAAAACAAAACAGTAAGTTGATTATCTATAAACTTATTAAAAATAATTCCCGTACCGGGAATCGAACCCGAGCCTCCTGGGTGAAAGCCAGGTATCCTAGCCACTAGACCATACGGGAGATGAGTATAATCTTGAAAACTTAAAATACAAAAGACAGTCGGTCACAAACAACCATTATTTATTTGGTTGGATTGTACTTTAAAATTATTCTTGACCATTAAATATTCATTCTAATAAAAGAGATATAGCTACTTATGGCTGTAAAACGTAGGTAAATACTTGCAAGTAGTAGGTAAATAAAATCTATTTATTTTATTACTGGAACGCACTTAAAAAGGTATTCAGCGAGTCAAATATAAAAAAGTTTGGTCGACCAATACTTTGTATAGAAAACATTGAAAAATATTGTTTTAAAATTTAATGCTCAAAAAAATGTGGAACGCTTCACGATTTTGCGTGTCATCCTTGCGCAGGGGCCATGCTAATCTTCTCTGTATCGTTCCAATTTTAGTATATGTACTGCCGAAGCAAGTACATTGTGTATTGTTTATAACTTTGTATATATAGTAACTTGGTAATAAAATTAAGATTGTGAGATATTAGATTTACATTAAAATATAATATACTATATTATTATATTGACCTGTTTATAGATAAAATACATATAAATAAATAAATATATGATTTATAAATTCTTTTATGAATAATAATTAAGAATATTGTATAAAAAAAGTGATTTTGCGTGGTCTCAGGTACAAATTTGTAATATGCGCCATCTAGTTGTGTCTAAAAAGACTAATAATATTGTGGTGGCTCGATTACAAGAATGCTTTTCTTAAATTATTTGTCATGGATTACCAACGCCATCGTTTCCGTGTTTCGAAGAGTACGGTAAGCCGTCGGTCCTGATTCCAAATCGTCATTAAACTTGACATCAGAACCAATGACAACAGACTTTGGATCTTGTAAAATAGGTAGTCTTGGCTAGAAGGTGATGCCAGGCTGGCGCAGCATAGGTGAGTCGGGAACGGATGAACATCTTGTAGATCCGGACCTTCAACCTGAGTGGCAAGCCTGATTGACGGCGGCCATTTCACCCATTGTTAAAGCCCATCATATTACTGTAAAAGTACTTTTGACTATAAGCGCCATCTAGCATTTAGCTTAGTCTCTTTAGTGTTGCTACTCCTCGCTTGATGGAGCCACACGTATTTTTGTAAACAAGTAACGCCCGGAATTTCCTTCGAGTGTTTACCCGCTGTGAACTTTCCGAGGAAAACGAGAGAATATAGACGACCCCATTCTATCTGACTAGTAACGATTGCTTCTCATTTAAATGCTAAAATATTGGATAATGAATCTTTCCTCTCTTACAATATGAACAAAAGAATTCAAAATTTAATGAAGGTTAAGTTTTTATAGATAATGTATGTCAAATGTTATTCAAGTTATCAATAAATGATAAAAGATCGCGGATATTTTCGGTAGTGTACCAAACAAATTGTTCATCAGTTTTTGTTCGGACGTATCTTTTATTTGTGATAATGAAATTTTTCGCATGTAAGTATTATTTCATTATTATTTAACCAACGGATTATAGGTACGTCGTTCCCTATTTATTCTTCTTAAGGTGTGATCCCCTATCGGAGGTCGTCTATCGTTATGGCGATTTTATTTTTTTATCTAACTTCCTTCACTTTATTATTTTAATGAGTTTGTTCATCCTTTGAAAGACGGTTTTGTTTCTTACTCTGTCCTTCCATGATATCTTTATACGACCAACATTCTCCTGTATATCCATATTTTAAAAGCTTCTAACTTCTTTGACATTGTCAGGGTCTATGATTCGACGCCATACAGGAGAATGGGAAGTATGTAGCATCGGACGAGTCGGCATCTTGTAGTAACTTTATTACTGCGATTGCAGAGAAGGTGGCTCATTTTGACAAAGGCGCTTCTGTGCGGCATTTTATTTGAATACTGTGGTCTTCTTGTTTGTTCACAATGGAGCCGAGATATTTTATTTGTATGATTATGGTTTTTAATGTAAAGCGCAGAAGTAATGAGCGATGACCATAAATTTAGTTTTATTGATGTTCATGTTTAAACCATAATTGGCGCTTACCATTATCCACTATATTTAGCAAAATCTGTAAACAAACTATAGTATTTTTTCAGAAGAATTGTGTCATCTGCATATCGGATCGAGGGTCTCTCCCTATTTCACTAATACAGAAAGTACAAGAGTGTCGCCAGCCGGTTGATATAATTACCGTGTTTGGCCGCGTTCGTTTTATACCATTTCCAACATTTCGTAGCACCTTCATAAACCAGAGTGAAATGTCGTTGCTCGCGCCTATTTAATTTAAATGGGTTATTTGTCATTTTTTTAGTTGGCACACTTTTAATATTCCCTCCGTTTCCGCTTCCCGTTAGCAGTGCACACTGCACGTCACTCTGCGTTTTGGTGTCTCCGCCGACGCGTGTCACCGCACCGCTGTTATATTTAAATTTCGTTATAAAACCGCAAAATACTTTGAGTGTGTACTTTTACCATCAGGACTATAATTCCTCGTGAAATTTGTGTTAGTGTTTATGGATCCACATCAGCCGAGAAGACGCCTGAAGGTTAGTGCATGCTTTCTTTTCCTGGAGACAGATCATTTCTCTAATTTCTCCGCACTGTCTCCACTCTCTCATTTCCTACACCTTATTATTAGTGTGTCCCGCAGGTCCTTCGAGTTTTTATATATTTAAAAATTACCGCTAAATTTAATTCGCATCAACCCAAATAGTTGCCGCACGCCACATGGGCTTGGCCATTTTGGCCACCCCACAGTTTGGTTCTTCGAACCGGATAAATTACCAGTATTTGTTATGTTAAAATCGTTAGTTTATACATAATTATTAGTATAATCTATAGTGTTTGTCGGAATTGCTAAGAGACACGTTTTTTTTTATTTTCGTTTTTTAAACCCGCACCGCTTCTCTAAATAGGTTCTTAGTAATTTATAATCATCTTTAGATCATACAGTACACGTAAATATCCTTACATTCATTTAATTCCATAATCTCAACAAGTTATCGAAGAAATAACGCGAGTAGGTAGGACTAAATTCGCCGCGACTACGCGACCCGCGCGCCGCGCCTTATTGTAGGTATTTATTTCGTCTCAGGTCATTGACTTATGTTTTTGTTCCGGTCATTTTTTATAGTAGTAGATTTTGGTTACTTTTTTATTTATTATTTCGCACTTAAAATCAATATTTACATTTTATTTAATATTTATCTTAATCAATTTCTTTCTTATTTTCATCACGTTTTTTATTTATTTATTAATTAAAAATGTCTTCGGAAGAATCTAAACTAGAAAATAAGTTGGTTCTTTTGCAGACCAAACGCAACGCGATATTTGCTAGATTAAATTCGATTTTCGATTTATCTAAACTAGCTCATACAAGTGATGAGAATGAGGAGAATTTTCTTGCTACAACCGAGACTTTGGATGAGTTGAGAGCAGACTTCCAAAGTCTTATGGATTCGTATTCTTCTGTTTCTTTGTCATTAAAACCTAACAAGATAGTTGATTATCAACCGTGGACGGTATTTGAAGACCTTTATTGTCGTATTAAACGCGTTATTAATAAGCTAAATAGTTCTCATGCGCCCGCGCCGTCTACCCCGCGAGACTTGGATACCGTAATGAATAACAATGACTTATGTATATCTAGGTCCCGGCCTCGGTTACCGCCGATCGAGTTAATGTCTTTCGACGGTGATATACGTAAATGGCCATTATTTTATAGACAGTTTTTAGACGTCATACATAATAATAATTCTTTATCTGACAGTGAAAAGGTGCACTATTTAATAGGCAAGCTGTCAAATAGGGCTTTGTCTGTATGTGCCGGTATTCCTCCAACTGCCGAGAATTATTCTATTATGTGGTCAACGCTTATTGAAAAGTATGAGGACACCCGCTCGCTTGCCACGTCTTATCTAAATCAGCTGTTCGATTTCAAACCGCTCGCCTCTTCTAGTTCGTCTGGTCTTGATCTGTTTATTGAGAGATTCGCGTCAGCTGTGCGCGCTCTCAAACAATTGAACCTTAACGACTTGTTGGATTTTGTTTTGTTATATCTCGCGACAAAGAAAGTAGATCCAGAAACTACAAAATTGTTTGATATGTCTGTTCGTAAAGAAAACATACCAACATATGATAGTTTTATTTCCTTCATTAAGGAACAGTCAAAAATATTATGCCGTATAAATTGTGAATATTCCCCGCTCAATAAACCTACTACAAAACCGCATAGATCTATCCCCACTCCTAAAACTAATTCTTTTGTTTCATCGTCTAGTAGTAATAGCGATGTGTGTGTAGCTTGTAAAGGGCCTACACACGAGCACATGTATGTGTGTCCGTCATTCATTAAGATGACTCCGCGTGAACGATATGATTTTGTGAAAAAACATTATTTTTGTAATAATTGTTTAAGTACAAAACATAAGTTTTATTTTTGTAAATCTAAACGCTTTTGTTCTCATTGTTCTCAACCGCACCATTCTTTACTTCATTTTAATAATAAAACTAATCGTGTTAATATAACGCACGGTAGTAATATTATTACACCCGCACCGCTATCCCATAACGAGTCAGTTATGGCGTCCAGTTCTTCTTCTAGTCCCGCACTCGAACCCGCTACCGCCGCCGTCCAGTGTGATTCTGTTGCTATGTGCAATATGTCTCGTGGTGACGTCAGCGCAACTGTAACGACTACACTGCTGGGTACAGCCAGAGTAGTTGTGCGCGACCGCTATGGTCAGCAGCATTACGTTCGCTGCTTGATTGATCCCGGCTCACAGTGTGACTATATTTCTATATCGTGTTGTAATAAACTTTCTCTTCCTATTTGTTTACAAAACCGTTATTCCGAAGTCCAGGGTATCGGTGGTACGTCCCAGAAATTATTAGGCATTACATCGCTCAATTTCTCGTCCACCTATAACAGTAACGTTTATTCTATTCGCCCGCTCATTGTACCTCGCGTTACTGGTTTGTTACCCGACTCACAAGTAGATGTTTCGCTTCTCGATAAAATTAAAAACCTACCGCTGGCCGATAATCATTTTGACAAGCCCGGTGAGATTGACATTTTATTAGGAGTGAATATTTTTAGTGAGATATTATTGTCGAATAAAATTACTGGTTCTATAAACTCACCATCCGCGCTTGAAACTACGTTAGGCTATATTGTATTAGGTGATGCGCCCAGTGTTTTATCTACGACACGTACAAGTACTACACAAAATAATCTTGCTGTAGTACAGGAACCGCTCAATAAACTTCTGGAAGAATTTTGGAAACTAGAGGAAATTCCCGCCAAAACTTTTCTCAGCCCTTTGGAACAGGACTGTGAAGATATATTTGTTACAACAACCACCCGCTCGTCCGATGGTCGTTACTCGGTTAATTTACCTTTTTGTCAATCTCCTAGTAAACTCGGTACTTCTTTTCAGCTCGCGAAAAAGCGTTTTTCGCTTGAACGCAAGTTTGAGAAGTCGCCCGAGTTACGTAGGCTTTATAGTGACGTCATCCAAGAATATCTCGATAAGAAATATTTATCATTAGTCCCGCATGAACTTGCACTTTTACCCGGTTTTTATATACCGCATCACCCTGTCATTCGTAACGACAAGTCAACCACCAAGCTGCGCATTGTTCTGGACGCCAGCGCCAAGACTGATACAGGTTTGTCGTTAAATGATACTCTTTTAACCGGACAGAATTTGCAAGCGAATATATTTAAAATATTACTTGATGTACGAGTCTTTCGTATCGCATTCTTTGCCGACGTTCGGCAGATGTACTTATGTATAGGAGTACATGAACCGCACCGCAAGTACCAGCGTGTATTATTTAGATTTTCAGCTTCCAACCCGCTCCAGACTTACGAGTTTAATCGCGTCGCCTTCGGCCTTCGTTCGTCACCGTTTCTTGCTCTTCGTACTTTGCGGCAATTAGCAAAGGACGAAGGAGACAAGTTTCCATTAGCTGCCGCAGTGTTAGAGAGAGATGTCTATATGGACGATCTTGCGTCCTCAGCGTCTGATTTGTCAGATGCTGTTAGGATTTCCAATCAGCTGATAGGATTGTTTAAGGCCGGTGGGTTCGACTTAGTGAAGTGGTCGAGTAACTCACTCGAGTTACTCAAACACATTCCCTCTTCTCATCGTCAGTCTGAGAATATTTCTTTTGATAGTGACAATGAGTTTAAAATTTTGGGTCTGAATTGGATTCCCACTTCCGACAATTTTAAATTCATTGTTACACCCCCGCAACGCTCTTGTACGAAGCGAAATATTTTGTCCGCTACCGCTAGTTTGTACGATGTGTTAGGATTGGTCGGTCCAGTTATTTTGTTCGCTAAGCTCCTGATTAAGGAGTTATGGTTGCTCAAGGTGGACTGGGACGAAGAGCCGCCTTCACATATTATACGTCTATGGCAATCTTATGTCACAGAGTTACCGCTTATTTCTAATCTTTCATTCCCGCGCCATTTCGGCATCGAAAAGATGTCCGAAGTGTCTCCGATAGCATTTGCCGACGCTAGTGAAAAGGCGTATGGCTGTGTTATTTATATTCATGTTGTCAATAGCAACAACCCGCCTATTGTTAAGTTAGTTTGTGCTAAATCCCGCGTCGCTCCTGTTAAGGTGGTAACACTCGCTCGTTTAGAGTTGTGTGCGATCGTCTTAATGTTATAACTATTTTAGATTTAGATGTCGCCGAGACTACCGTCTTGCCACATTTACAAAACTTTTCCTTTTATTTAGATATAGACAATCTTAACAATAATAAATTATGTTCCCCCGCTATCCGGAAATTATTTCCGTTTATTAAAAACGATATGCTAAGAGTTGGTGGGCGATTACGTAACGCCGACATTAGTTATTCGTATAAGTATCCAATACTTTTACCTAAATCCGGTCATGTTGTCGATTTGATAATAGATTATTATCATCGTACTAACCACCATGCTGGCCCGCAACTTCTTTTGTCAAATATCCGCCAACGGTATTGGATCTTATCAGCTCGACGTATCGTTAGAAGTCGCATTCATAAATGTAATATTTGTTTCAAGCTTAGTCCGCGAGCAACGTTCCCGCCAATGGGCGACTTGCCTGCTTGCCGGCTGCAAGAGTGTAAAGCGTTTATGCATACTGGCGTCGACTACGCTGGGCCGCTTCACATATCACTCACACGCAAGCGAGGTGTACGCACACAAAAGGCGTACATATGTTTAGGTATTTGTTTGTCTCGTTACGCACGCAGTTCACATAGAACTTGCGTCGGACTTAAGTACCGCAACATTTTTGGATGCTTTCAAGCGATTCGTATCGAGACGTGGTCCGTGTAAGTTTGTCTATAGCGACAACGGAACCAATTTTGTTGGTGCTAAGTCTTATTTAGACGAACTTTACACGTTTGTTAGGTCTTCGGAGTATTATCGTACGTTTTCCGATGCTCTCGCTAGTCACAGGATAGTTTGGAGATTTAACCCTCCCAATGCACCTCATTTTGGGGGCATTTGGGTATCAAATGTTAAAAGTGTAAAAACACATTTGTTTCGCGTCATCGGTAAACAGATCTTGACTTACGAAGAGATGCTAACGGTTCTAAATCAAATAGAATCACTCCTTAATTCGCGACCACTTTATTTATTAAGTTCTGATCCATCAGAACCTTCCGCTTTAACACCTTCTCATTTTCTTACCACCGCACCGCTCGATTGTTTTCCAGCTGCTGACGTCAGCGCTGAAAACTCGAACTTACTTACTTGGTTTACTCTTTTAGATTCCCTCGTCCAGTCGTACTGGAAGAGATGGAAGTGCGAATACTTACATAACTTACAAGTTAGAGCTAAGTGGAACACGCCTAGTAATCCTATCGCTATAGGCACTGTAGTTATTATTTCTTCAGACAACGTCCCGCCCCTACAGTGGCCTTTAGGTATCGTTACGCGTCTTTTTCCCGGTAAGGATGGTATCGTGCGTGTAGCTCAAGTTAAGACTAAAACTAGTACGTACGAACGTCCGGTTGTCCGTCTGCCGACACAGTGATCAAGTCTCTTAGCAATACCTACAATTTAGCTATAGGATAGTAGTATTAAGTTATTTTATTTATTTTTTCTTTATCCGCATCTTTAGTTTATATTTTTTATTTTTGCTTAGAAGGGGTTCCTTCTAGGCCGGGGGGATGCTCGCGCCTATTTAATTTAAATGGGTTATTTGTCATTTTTTTAGTTGGCACACTTTTAATATTCCCTCCGTTTCCGCTTCCCGTTAGCAGTGCACACTGCACGTCACTCTGCGTTTTGGTGTCTCCGCCGACGCGTGTCACCGCACCGCTGTTATATTTAAATTTCGTTATAAAACCGCAAAATACTTTGAGTGTGTACTTTTACCATCAGGACTATAATTCCTCGTGAAATTTGTGTTAGTGTTTATGGATCCACATCAGCCGAGAAGACGCCTGAAGGTTAGTGCATGCTTTCTTTTCCTGGAGACAGATCATTTCTCTAATTTCTCCGCACTGTCTCCACTCTCTCATTTCCTACACCTTATTATTAGTGTGTCCCGCAGGTCCTTCGAGTTTTTATATATTTAAAAATTACCGCTAAATTTAATTCGCATCAACCCAAATAGTTGCCGCACGCCACATGGGCTTGGCCATTTTGGCCACCCCAGTCGTTTTTGTTAAGAAGTACCACTTTTTTTAACAATGCTAACATTTCTTCAAAAAAACGAGCGGTGAGGCTACTTTTGGGCAAGTATGACAAGTAACAAATAATATCAAATCAATTGACAATGTATTATGGTCTTTGAATTTATTACATAAAATCGTTTAAAATACATTTTAAACAAATATAATATAAACTATAAAGTATACAACAATGTAAACAATCATTTCTTATGTTAAATGACATTTGTCAAAAAGTAACATTAATAACCCTCCTTTTAACACGGTACTGACATACGAAATTAGCATCAAAATTTTCATTAAACGAACGACTTGTGCTAACATTTCTTAAAACGAACGCGGCCTAGATAACGCTATTTTAACTTAAGGTCGGCTATGATCGGACAATCTCGGGCTAAAAGTGGTAGTAAATAACAGAATTCACTATTTTAACAATCCAACGTTTGCGCTTAAGTAATGGTATACGGCTGCTGGAATTGATCCTAACCGCTCAACCAGGCATTGGCTTATGCAATGTTCGACTTGAAAGGCAAATAAAGCAAAGCTTGCTTACACCGGACCGAGGCGGTCAATGTTAACGCAATTTCTGTCAGAGTTCATTTTTTTCAATACTCAAACAAAAGCCACAGATTAGAAAGTAATATGTACGAAACGTACAAAAGCCACAGATTATAAGTAATATGTACTAGGTACGTACAAAAGCCAAGATGTCCGACAACATTTAAAAGTTTGCCTCAACAGAACGCACAATTCTAAATCTGTCTCCTTCTATCATGACTCAATATTACTTTGTAAGTAAGGGGTTGCAAATAAAAATAAATGTAATTGACCCAACACATTCACTTATACATGCAAACTGATAATTCTAATATTTTTTGTGCGATATCACTGCATATTATAAAACAATGTCCTCCGCCGCGTCTGTCTGTCTGCCTGTCTGTTCGCGATAAACTCACAAAATACTGTACCAATTTTCATGCTGTTTTCACTAATAGATAGTGGTTCTCGAGAAAAGTTTTACTATATAATTTGTTAAGTTTTGGTACCTACATTAACGATATTTGTTGGTGTCGGAAATAAATAGGCCGTCTAGGAGCTTTCAACGAAAACGCTGCCTAAAGCCTTTGAGATATAACAAAATAATGTATGGTGAATTTGTGTATCTTTTATAGGTCTACAGAAAAGTCCACGATGTCATGTGTCTATCTCCTAAGGATAACATACTATATCCATTTTAATACTAAAAAAATGGGCAATTATAAAGCGGTAATTGGAAAGCTATTTCCGCAAATACGGTATTAATCCTTATTATTTTTAATAAATTAGTTGCTTTGAGATTTTTTATGAAGATTGTGTTTACCCTTTACACCATGCAAATTAAATTAATACCTTAGGAGATATAGCGGGCAAAGCCGGGTAAAAAAACTAGTTAATCATAAAATTAAATTTAGAATCGCTTCTACGGATAGCGTTAGTTATAAAAACGGATGACATTTTTGTAACCTCTGACAAAACGTCATCCGTTATCAAAATTTTTTTTTAAAAAAGAGTAAAAAAAACGTTAATTCAAATTAACTTTTAATTTATCAAAAAACGGCTTTGAAAGTTGTTCGACTTTGTTCAGCTTCGTTGCTCTATGGTTTTCATACAATAAAAGCAAAATTTTGTAAAAAAAACGCGTTGAACGCTTGGCATAGAGCACGGAAATTACGCGTTTGAATTTGTGCTCTGTGGTTACACGCTTCCCTTTCTCCAAAATTTACAAATTGACCAGAAATTCGTTACCTACTTTTTTGTTGAGAAGTTATATTTATTGTTACAGTTTTTCTGGTGATTTTGATGGCGTTGTGCTTGGCTAGATGTGATAATCCGTGTCCGGCTGATTACAGCCCGGTTTGCGGCGACGATGGAACCACGTACGGGAATGAGTGCATGTTGGAAGCAGCAAATACCGACCGAGACCTGAACGGTGATCCTCACATCAACATTAACCATGAAGGAGAATGTATTGAGGGCTATTAAACGATATGAAACACATTATTTATTGTTTCTGATTTATTTAATTATTAATAATGGAAATTGAAGGGAACAATGGCGAGCGAATTTACCTAAACTAATTTTTTTACGTTTTTACATCAAATAATAAATAAAGGACTCGGAACTGCCGATAAACTATTTTATAGTTTGGCAGAATAATGTTGACTTTAAAAGTAATGATATAAGCATGTTAAAAAAAGTATCACTACGACCGTTTCCCTTTCGAATAATAAATAAGAGGATTCACATTTAGCCAACTTTACTATAGGTCAATCATGACAAGTGATAAGCTCGTCGATGCCTCCAGCGTATAAAAAAAAACAACTGTAAAATGTTTTTTTTTTTAATTATTATATTTGAAAGCCAAGAAATTAAGATATTTTAATATAAATAGTCGTTAGAGTTTTTCGTCGTTGGAAAAAGTTGTAATTTGTTATATGTATTTTTTTCTACCTTAAAAGCGCTTACAGCGACAAGTCGAACATGGGTTTTACTTCAGTAAAAAATATGCGTATTATTGATGTTGGTAACCCTTAAATCATGACGTGACAGATGGCAATAATAACACAACGTGGGTTTTATTTTAGTTTAATTTTAATGTTAACAGTATCTCCATTCCTCCGTCCAGCAATCCAGAAGCTTTACATCTCTGCTTTCCAAGCCAATTTGTCTCCCGTCAGAGTCCACGCAGCGGCAGTTTCCGCGCCGACATTGTATTGGTCTATAATTCCCATTTGTACAACAAATAGGCTGCTCCGTCGCGTCTGTCATTAGAAGAGATGTGACGGCACATTCTGAAACGAAAAGATAATTTGAAATAATTTGAAAAATTATTAATTTCGAACGTTTTCTTATGCAACGAAATGATAAATTGCACGTCTGCATGTTCTGTATATACGTCATATAAAATTGTATTTTTTAAGAACTAATTGTCTATTTTCTACATAGGTAATCAAATTACGGACATTTTAGACACTTTCATATACCAGATGTTATCATCATCACGATCGTTTCCCTTTCGAGGTGGTCAGAAACCACGCTTATAAATAAGCGGATTCACATTTAGCCAACTTTACTATAGGCCAATCATGACAATGGGCAAGCTCGTCGATGACTCCAGCAGCGTACCAAACTCGAGAAATATCACAAATAAATTAAATATTAATTAAATGTATTTATTTACATTAATAAATATTTTTGTGTCCCGACCAGGAATCGAACCCGGTACCTCTGAGTCTAAATTCACGGACTTAACCGCTAGACCACGGAGGCAGTTTGTACCATGTTAGACAGAGAAAAATAGAAATAACATTTCTAACAATTTTACTCAGAGGTACTGGGTTCGATTCCTGGTTTAATACTACAGTTTAACTAGGGTTTGTTACGCTAGAGACATCGACGAGCTTGCGACTTGTCATGATGGGCCTACAGCAAAGTTGGCTAAACGTGAATCCGCTTCATTAAAAAAGGGGGTTTTCTGACTACCCCGGGATGATACTTTTTACTAAAACAAACGTTTAGAAACAAATCTGTATGGCTGAGTCAGTTCGATATGATATACTATATTTACAAAGCTAACACGCGCGATCACGACATATAACGAATAGACATTTTTTTTTAGGTATGTCGACTTTTGTTGAAAACCGTAGCACAAGGGCATTTTACAAATAGTAGACATAAATCGAAACATACCGAATTTTTATCACGTTTCTTTTAGGTGCTGATAAGTAACAGATTTATTTCTTCTTTTATATTTAATAGTTACAAAATACAAAAATTAATTTTATTACTGATAAAAAAGAACACCCGTTTTTTTCATTCATGCTTAACAATTTAATTTTATTTCCTAGAAAGTTAATAGTCTACATTTCTCTAAGTACACTCTAAATGCTACTCGAACGGCTTTTAAAACGAAATAAAGTAAAAATAAGCTAAGTCGAACACAGCTATAATATAACTTTGCTCGGAATAAAGCGTTGTTGGAACTCGATAAAGCTAAAGGAAAGTAGTAATAACTTTAAAATATGTATTTACGAAATAGCTCATACAAATACACGTAATCTAACATAAAAATTGTTCCGGTAAATCTATAAACCAAATCAAAAACTTACTGCAATTCATAACATCATAATCTTCAGTGTTTGGCATCGCTTCGTAACTTCCTATAGGGAAGTTTCTATCATCCACGCAAATGCGCCTGTAAGGAGTAAATTCAAAATTAAATACTCAAAAAAATGTGGAACGCTTCACGATTTTGCGTGTCATCCTTGCGCAGGGGCCATGCTAATCTTCTCTGTATCGTTCCAATTTTAGTATATGTACTGCCGAAGCAAGTACACTGTATTTAGATGGTAGTTTCTATATATACTAATGAGGCTTCAAAACTGTGATTGTGAGTTACTGAGTTTTAAATATTTTTTAATTAAATATACTGTTATTGCTTTATATTATTGCTTTGTATACATGATCATGATAAATAATTGCGGTTAACATAAATTATTATAAAAATAATAGAAGAATATAGTAAATACATATATTTTATTGTTTGTAAAGCACAAGTTTGTAACAAGCGCCATCTAGTGGTGAGTAGTAGAACTAATATCTTTCTGTTTATATTAAAATTTATCGAAATAATATGAATATTAACTTGCGTTTGTAAGCATTTAATTTTTCTTTTATCATTATGTTTCATCATATGTATTTTGTTAAAACTAATATAAAATATAAGAATCATAAAGAACAGAAGGGTTGTGGATGGGGACATTCCCCCGTTTTCCCCGGCATGATCTCAGTGGGTAACCACCCGCTGGCAATTCATGCACTTTTGGTGCTGGGCGCTGTTACTGGTGTGGCCGCGAACCAAGGGGGACTTTTGTTCATCACCGCCATCTATTATCGAGTGGTCAAACTGCTTGCTTAGTGGCTTGACTACTTTGTTTTGCTACTGCCTCCTAGATGGCGGGACATATATTTATTTTATATAAAAATAATTTTGTTGACTTACGTCCTATTTCTAGTCAAAGCCACTCGTCCATAGGTTCCATCGGGTAAACATTCCGGGATTTCACTAGCTATGTTAACGTTAAACCCTTCTTCCTCACTGGCGATTAGTCTTTCAAGTTTTTCATTTTGGTCTTCATAGCAAGGTGAAGTGTAATTATATGGAGGGTCGCTGGTGGCTGGAGACAGGTGGGCGAATAAATCGAGGTTGGGATCATCTGAAATAAGTTTGTTATTTTTTGTTAGTTTATTTTGTAGAATAGTTTTATGTTATAGGTATTTTTAGTTTAGTTTTATTTATAATTAGTTTTTTAATCTATATTATTTTAATATTTTTGTATCACCTAGTTTGTTTTAGTATGATATTAATATATACGGGGTGACTTTGTATGGTCGTACGTTAGACTAATGTGTGATTCTATTGATAGACTTTTTCTCAGAAAACATACTTCGGAAATGTTAAAAAAAATAGCTTTTACTATTGTCATTATTACAAGGGCATTTCCATACAAAATGTTAATTTTACATAGCCAATTTGTATGGAAAAGCTATTTTTTTTGTCATTATCGACATATAATAATATAATATATAATTATTTTTTAGAATTAATTCCATAATTGTTAGTTACATTTTAACTTAGAACTATGTTAGTAGGTATACACATTAATTAAAAAGTTACAACAAACAGTAAAAATATAATAATAATAATAAAAACTTTATTTCAGAATAAATTCCATGTGTTAGTAACAATTTTTTAAGAAATCTTATATCTAGTGTTAGTAAAAATACATTTTTTTTTTTTTATTTTATATAACATTTATTTATAACTGCCTCCGTGGTCTAGCGGTTAAGTCCGTGGATTTAGACTTGGAGGTACCGGGTTCGATTCCTGGTCGGGACACAAAAATATTTATTAATGTAAATAAAAATACATTTAATTAATATTTAATTTATTTGTGATATTTCTCGAGTTTGGTACGCTGGAGACATCGACGAGCTTGCCACTTGTCATGATTGGCCTATAGTAAAGTTGGCTAAATGTGAATCCGCTTATTTATAAGCGTAATTTCTGACCACCCCGAAAGGAAAACGGTCGTAATGATACTTTACTTCACTCTATTTTTTATATATATTTTTTACTAATAATAATATGTACTTAATTTAATTTATATTACTTCACCACACACTACGACCTCAAAAATCATGGCCGCCGGCGACACCATAAATATTTGTAGCGATTTATACTACGCAAATGCTGTACATATTTAATTTACACATTCCCAGTTTATGTTATCTTTTCATTACGTTTTCTTAGGAAATGTTGTTTGGTTCTATCAATAGAATCACACATTAGACTAACATAAGATAAAATCACCCCGTTAATAAACCTCGTTGTTTAGTTATGTTTATAAATTAGCCTATCTATTGTAGCCTAAACAGAATGACATGATCGTATCGATAAAAACGTAAATTTTAAAAATTAACAGTTATTTTATGAATTAGTATAGATCCTGAGATTCTCAAACTTATTCCGTCTACCGCCCACTTTGACCAAATATAACTAAATAATCGATGTTGCGTAATCCGTAAGATCGCCCCCCTAAACCATACCAACGTCTCCCATTTCTTTCTGGGCACCTTACCGCCCCCCTTTAGGCGTCCAGCGCCCACAAGTATTTACATGAATAAAGTCAGGTATCCCTATGAGAGGTTGTCAACACCACGAAGAAATGTCAATGATAATTATTTATATATATTTTATAGTGTGACAATGCCTATCTACAGCAGCTATAATGTTAAGCGTTATTCTGTATTTCTAATTTTGTTATTTTATTGTTTCTCTTTTCAAATGATGGTTATCATGTACTGCTCCAGATTCACCAATATGTACTATAAAATTATATCGTTTTATATCAATATTGTAAAAATTGACGGGTAAAAGTGCAGAATACATATCTTTTTGTCCTATGCCTACTTGCAAAAATAAACGAATTGAATTGAATTGAATTGAAATATAGCGTAGAAATGTTATACCAGAAAACGTGTTTCAATTCAGAAAATTGGCGACGAGGATAGGATAAAAAAATATACTTCTTAAAGATTTTATAAATAATTATTGGATAGCAACTGAACAACAACAGCGATTAGCCGGCGAAATTAGCATTACTTCGGCATTTTAGAATTAATTTGTAACACGCAATGGATCTCTTAAAACTTACAGCATTCCAAATCGGAAATATGATTTTGATCCAAATGTATATTTCCCGTCTCCGTGGCCCCCGTTACTGTGTTTACGCAGTGACAGCGCCGTCCGATACATTGCACCGGGTTGAAGTTGCCGTCGGATGTGCAGCGCGGACCAATCACAGGCTGCCGGAGGCTCGAGCCAATCAGAGACCGAATCTTGTCATTCATCCTAGAACATCCTGCGAGATTTTGAATAAAATATAAAAACTAACGTATAAACGCTTTCCTTAAAAAAAAGACTAAATTAGTCAGTTCGAATATGACCAATGAGACATAGCCCTCATTCTGAATCTGAATCGAACTGACCGTCGCTCGTTCCGAATCAAATATCGCGATTTGGATGCTCAGAGCGTGATATCAATTCGGAACTGTCTAAATCACATTTTCATTCATAAAATATTAGTTTTTTTTTTAAATGTATGAAAGATAAATTGCGATTCCACATCTTTGAGTATGAATACTAACAAATATACATCTCTCGGTTTATTCATCTTTATATGTGTAAAGTTTAATATTATTAACTTATTTTGGCCTTTTAAAATAACTTGCCGTGTTACAGACATTTTTTTTCACTTCCTACTTAAGTATCAATTATAGATTAGTTTTAGAAGTAATATACAAACAGTATAAACGAATTACAATATAAAATAATTTAAAAGAAAACTTAATTTAAATAAACTTGAAAATGGCGCGCGTCATAATGACAAAAAACTGACAGCGCTCAGAGCGATCTACCTCGATATCGTGAGCAGTCTAAGCGCGAAAAATAATGTCATTTGTGACGTCACACAGGTTTGGCAAAACAGTTTAAGCGCGTATCGGAACACCTTAAGCGTGCTTAGGTTACTATTATCGCGTCTCGGAACGAAAGTATACACTTTTCTTACGTACATTTGTCATTTATTTACAACACCAACGTTCACGTGCCTCGGAGAGCACGTTAAGCCATCGGTCCCGGTTCTATTCCCGGTTCATCTTGATTTGTAACCATACAATCACAAATTAATATTTCATTTCATTTCAACTTATACCAACTTGTGGAATCGTTAATAAATTGTAATTAGAAAAGTGATATCAGAACCTCGCCAACCTCAGTCTGGCCAGCGCGAGCGTGGCGAGTGTAGATCAAATTCTCCAGATTTTTTCTGGAAGGCCCATCCTCAACAGTGGAGTTCTAGGACATTGCGTTCGAGGAGCTTGATTACCTACTGCCAGATTCCAAAACGATAATTTATCCAATATATTTTCAGGCATTTCTACCCATACAAAAATTGCAATTAATTGAGAAATAAATAAATTAACCGCGGTTTGGGATGCCACATGTGTTGACACACTCTGTGAGTCACATGTGACATCCAGCCATAAGAAACCTGGGGCCGCTGCAGAATCACCGTACGCGGAGATCATCATCAATCACCATTTCATTCCATTTGCAGTTGAAACGATGGGCCCGTGGTCCGGGAGGCTCTTGTGTTCTCCCGCGAGCTTGGTGAGAAACTCCACTTGGCGACGGGTGACCCTTTGAGTAGAGAATATCTTGTTCAAAGGGTCAGCCTCGCTGTTCAACGGGGGAACGCAGCGAGTGTCCTCGGCACACTACGCCCATCTAATAGTCGTAATTATATTTATTAATATTTAGTTTTTATAATTGAGAAACAAATACAGTCAAAACTGGATAAGCGAGAGTTCAAGGGAGCACAATCTCATTCTCGCCTTTAGAGGTTTCTCACTAACCCGAGTTTCTCGCTAATGCAGGTACATGGGTAGCGTTTCTCTCTTATAGGGGTACGCAGCAATAACAAGTACGAATGTAATAAATATGTATGTCCACGAAATAGAATACAGGTACAATATTGACGAGAATACAAAAACAATGGTAGGAAGTTCCACGAAAGTTAAGAATGAGTCATAAAATAGCACATGTTAAATTTGTAAATAAAGCTCGACTGTCGCTTATAGAGGTATAGATAAGTAGCAGTCTCACTTACGGAGGTCTATGAGGGAAAAACGACTCTCTCTTACAGAGGTTTCTGTTTCTCGCTAATAGAGGTTTTGAGAGCTTAAAATGACGGGTCCTGGCTATTACTCTCACTTATAGAGTTTTCTCACTTATCCAGTTCTCACTTATCCAGGTTTGACTGTATATCTATAGTTTTACAGTTTAATATCTACATATATATAAATGGTAACTGTTGGTTTTCCAAAATGAATAAATATAATAAATAAATAAAACAATAAATTTAATCATCTTTTCAGAATCTGAAATTAAATAAATAATAAGAAACTATTTATTTATTGCGACACATTAGCCCCATCAGACATCCAGGCGACCTCGTCAAGCGCGGGAAGTGCGGCGGTTTCTGCTGAAAACCTCAAACTGCGCAAATAAACAAAAAAAAAATTAAAACAAGTTACGAATTTGCGCCGTTTGGGGTCGACACGATGGGCCCATGGGGACAGCCAAGCGTCTGGCCAAGGAGTTGTACAAACGTCTTACGGAAAAGTCTGGAGACAGGAAAGCTGGCAATTATTTCTGCCAATGTATTAGCTTAGCTATACAGAGGGGAAATGTTGCCAGACTTCTTGGGACTATCACTAAAGGGGATTTTTTACTTATAGTTTATTTTTTATTAGGTTTAGTTTATATTTATTTAAATTTTTACTTTTAAGTAGTTTTAATTATTTATAGTTTTTACTCCATTACTATTGTAATATATGGTAAATTTATTTAAAACTAAATTATTAAATAAACTAAAAACTGAAACTTTTAAAATATATAAATTACTACTTATAAAAAAAACTACTTAACAATTAAAAACAACTAAAAACTAAAACAAAATAAATTTTAAATACTATAAATTAAAAAATTGCTCCAAATCGCTGCTGATCCTTTGGCCTAAATATTTCCCAGCCCTTTTATTACCCGAAGTGTTGATGAGCTGTTTTGCCAACGTTTTATTTAAAAAAAAGAATATGGAGATTAAATGAATGCATGGTATGATTTTAAAATTGTATAAATGTAATGTATCTCTCCCCCTTCCCCGCCGCGCTGTTTCCCCTTGAGCGCTGTTCTGACGTACGGACGTACGTTCAACGAAATAGGTCCCCAACTAAGCGCACGCAATAAAGTTCTCACTATAAATACTCACCGCAATGCATATTGTTGATTGTGTTGGTGCCACGATACAGAACTTCGCCAAAGATGCGTTCACCGGATTCGTTTTGACAAAAACATCTGTAATAATAAAAATAAAGACCGTGTATAGTTCAGTAAAAAGGTTTTAACTAGAATCAAATAAGAGTGATGGCAGAGAGTTCTTCACTCCATTTTGCACGGACATGTCAAGTGCATGTTTTTGTTTTGTAAATTTCTTTACTATGGATCTTATTAGTCAAAAGTGGTGTTGCTTTGATTAATAATATGCTACAATGTGAATAATTATGGAAAAAGATAAATTGGACTTTAAATATGGGGCACAAGTTGCAGTTAATTTTTTTGCGGTTTTCCCGCGCTGTCAACTCCCATATTATATCCGACGTGTTTGGGCTATAATGCCGCGAGTCAGCACCTGGTCTGTTACTTAGTCGCAAGCGTTATATAATGGAATCTGTTAACTATATACAGGGTTACAGGGAAAGTCGACCTAGATCCGTTAAGATCACCCTACCCCAAACTTTTAACCGTGTTCGAGATATTCGACTTTTTTTTTTTTAAATAAAATTTGCCGATTTTACATACATATCTTCACGCCAGATCCCTTGCGGGGTAGGCAGAGACAATTGAGCGCCATTTGACACGATCACGACATACTTCTTTCGCTTCGTCGACATTCATTAACCTCTTCATACATGCCCTTTGGTTACGAAGACTTTTTAATGCACCTTCAGTCAGTGTTTTATTTATTTGATCGTGATATGTGAGTCTCGGTCTGCCAGGGCCTCTTTTACCCACAACTTTCGCATTATATATCTGGTTCGTCAATCTTTCATCGCTCATCCTTTCAACATGCCCGAACCATCGTAGCATGCCTTTCCTTATTTTTGTCCCTATGCTTCATACCAACCCTTTTCCGTATTTCGACGTTACGTATGCGGTCCGCCAAAGTGACGCCACATATCCGCCGCAACGACCGCATTTCTACTGCATTAACCCTACTCTCATGCGTATTCTGACGTATCCACGTCTCGCTTCCATACATCAGTGTTGGTACCAACATGGCATTGTGTATGGCGAGCCGAGCTTTGTCACTGACATTTCGACTGCCGATCAGTGACCCCAGGGCACCGTTAACACTATTTCCCGCGTTCACTCTTCTTTCAACGTCCCTATCGTACTTCCCATCCGCAGTGAAAACACTGCCCAGATATATAATTTCATTTACTTGTTCTAGAGTTTCATCATCAATCTTTATCGTCACGGTTGTCATCCTTCTTCTTTCAAACACTAGTACCTTGGTTTTTCTCGCATTCAAACGGAGTCCTTTTTCTGCACATCCCTCCTTCATTCTTGTGACTAGTGATTGCAGTTGTTGTTCGGACGATGCCATAAGAACAGCATCATCTGCATAAAGCAGGCAGTTCACCACTAGATCACTCACACCGATTTTTTGGCTATTAAATTACAAATTTTGAAATTTGTGATTCTATTTATTATTATTATTTGATTTTTATATGTAAGATAAGACGCCTTATGACCTAAATAACCAAAATTGTAGGTAAGTTAACGAAATTGGTCGTAGTAGGCGATTTAAAGTTAAAAAGGTTAATTCATTTTTAGAATGTTTATTTTTCTTTAAAGGATAGCTAAAAATTTTTTTATGGCAGATGTTTTGCAGATATGCTTTTATAATATTATTAATTATTATTATATTTAATTATTATTATTATATATTATCATAGATAAAAGATTTTTAATATTTTATTTTATTTAAATAATAATTATTATTTTATTATATAATTTTAATATAGTTTATTTTCTAGATTTTAAGTGACAACGCCCTTGTACAGCAGCATCTATGTAGGTATTGATTGTTTGTAGTGTTAAGTGTAAATGACGATGGCTGTTCTTTGCTATTAATGACATACTTCTGCTATCCTGCCATGATTGGTAAACGAGAATATGTATAACTGACAAAACCGAGTGTACTTAATGTATCTTATGGTTAATAAATAAATTGAAATTGAAATCTACGTTTCATCAGCTATCCAACAAGGTATAACAATCTAGGGTTTTATTAGAATTCATAGAATCGGCACGACCGCTGTCAATGTCGAGCGCTTATAGAGTTGAGAATTGAATAATATTTTGTAATTATGACGGAACTTTTAACGTAAATAAAGAAATCCGCTAATAATGTTTGCAACTAAGTAACAGGGCTACAGGACACAATAACTTATTTAATTTGTACAGTTTGGTATGACCTATATTGTAAAATTGGCTAAATGTGAATCCCGCTTCCTTAAAAGCGTGACATTTGCCTACCCAGAAACGGATACGGTCGTGATGATACTATTAGTTGCAATAAGCATTGTTTCAAGCAGTGTTATTTTTATATACGATTAAAATATAGTATGTAGTATATGTAGTATTGTGTACATATTAGTATGTATCTGTCTATATAGATATAATACTTAGATTTAATTTGAATTACCTTTTAATCTATTTAATGGTTGCACCTACCTCACAACACAAATCGTTTCATTGTCCCAAAGGTTGGTTGCTAGAGAATGCCTAGCGGCATTAAGCCCGCCTCTTGTACATAGTGCAATAAAGTTTTTAAATAAATAAATAAATAAAATAAATAAATAAATATCACCATGGCAAGCTTGCAATATTAGTTCTCCTTGAAAGAAAAAATAGGCATTTGATATCATTGCAAATGGCATATACTTTCAACGAGAACAACAATTAGGTAGTAGGGGGACTGATGGTGGTAATTTACCCAGTCTGCCGGGGCGGGGAAGTATCCACCGTTCGTGCCGATAAACTCAGTATAGTGTATCCACACGTTTCGGGATCATGCTCGAATTGCCGTCATGCCCAGTCAAGCTGGCATAGTGTTAAGAGACTGATATGTCATGAACGTCTGATTCCAGTTGGCAACATTGATAGACCTCACGCGCCTCTTATCTTAAGGTCACAAGTTGTTTATTTATTTAGGAATTCTTACAGCTAATTTATACATATATAGGAGAAAATAGTAATACAATAAAGACAATAATAAGAGTTCGCTGACAGATACAATAGAAGTAAGCAAAGAAAACAAGAAACGCCTTTGTTAAAATGAGCCACCTTCTCTGCAATCGCAATCTTAAACTTCCTACAAGATGCCGATTCGTCCGATGCTACATATTTTCCATTCTCCTGTATGGTGTCGAATCATGGACCCTGACAAACACAATGTCGAAGAAGTTAGAAGCTTTTGAAATGTGGATATACAGGAGAATGTTGAAGATATCATGGAAGGACAGAGTAAGAAACGAAACTGTCTTGCAGAGAATGAACAAAGGCGTTGAATTATTGAAAATGGTAAAGCGAAGGAAGTTGGAGTATTTGGGACACATCATGCGCAATAAAAAGTATAGCTTGCTGCAGTTTGTCATGCAAGACAAGATACAAGGCTCCAGAAGACCGGGGAGAAGACGCACTTCCTGGCTCAAGAACCTCAGGGAGTGGTTCGGGATGAGCACCAGATCCTTGTTCCGGACAGCGGCCAACAAAATCAAAATCGCCTTAATGATAGCCGACCTCCGATAGGAGATGGCACCGTAAGAAGAAGAAGAAAGAAAACAATAAAAATAAATTTAAATATAAGAATGAATACAATAGTACAAGAATTACAGAAATGAACATACATATATACACACACACATTGTACACATAGGCATACACAAACTTGAAAAAATCATCTAATCATCGCCGTACTAGTATTAAAGAGATCGATATCGACACTGAGCTCATTAAACATTTTACCCGCCCTATTTAAAAATGCATTGCGTCTATAATGGGGTGTATCACTAACTTTTTATCACGATAGATGGCGCATTATAGATGGTACCTAATAGAACTGTCAGTTGCATAGAAAACTTGTATTTTTATTACGAAATTTATTATTTTCTGGATATATTACCGAAGTCAGCAGCTTTTAAGTGTACAAATATAGATTTCCAAGCGAAATCAAAACCTTTTTTTATTTTTAAAGACGGTGTTCGCTTTCCTAATTCGTCTTTTAAGGTAGGTAATGTTAAGTTAAAATTCGTATTTCTGTCATAAAAATAAAAAAAAAAACTACAAAAACATTTAATAAATGATCCGATATAGGTGTAAACAAGGTACCAGTGCCGCTAGCGACATCTATAAAAAAGCTTTGCCTGATACACTCCATTGATGCTACGGCCTGGGTCGGACAGGAGTACAGGTCGCCTCACTGTCCTCGTTGGTACAAGTATGAATAATAATAATGACATGCAGGTCTCTCCTTTTCTTGTGTAACTTACGTTTGTGTAGGCACACAGTCGGCTGGAGCATATCGACCCTTGTCATCGCAGATCGGTCTTTGCTCTAGTGCTCCAGTCTCGCCTTTGAGATGGCGAGCGTCATACTGGTCCTGCTTTCCGTGGCATTCTGAATGCTTAGCTGTCACTAGAATCAGAATATTTCAGATAGCTGTACTTTGGTAATTGATACATTGACTGCCTCCGTGGTCTGGCGGTTAAGTCCGCGGATTTAGACTCCTGATTCCTGGTCGGGACACAAAAATATTTATTAATGTAAATTTAATTTATTTGTGATATTTCTAATTAATATTTAATTTATTTGTGATATTTCTCGAGTTTGCACGCTGGAGACATCGACGAACTTGCCACTTGTCATGATTGGCCTATAGTAAAGTTGGCTAAATGTGAATCCGCTTCTTTATAAGCGTGGTTTCTGACCACCCCGAAAGGGAAACGGTCGTGATGATACTTTTTGGTACTTGATCAAACTTGATTTTTGCTTGATAGAATTTAACACTAACTAATTAAAAAAAAACATTATTGTCAGTTTTTGTGTGTAATATGTCGCCGTTTTAATTGGAGCTCTTTAGAGCAGAGGTAGCACGGTTGTAAGAACGCATTCCTTAAAACTCAAAAAAAGTTGCGGTTCTTGTCAGTATTACCTTATACTTAAAACTAATTATATAATTAATTAAAACAACTTAAAAAGAATGTCTTCGGGCATTAAGTCCGCCTTTGTACTTTGTGCAATAAAGTTTTTTAAATAAATAAATAAATAAAAGTAAAAATTAAAATAAATATAAACAAAACCTAATAAAAATAATATATACGTAAAAAATATCTAGAGACAAGCCTTCAGGGATTATCCTAAGAAGCCTGGCAATATTTCCCCTCTGTATAGGGAGGCTAATACGTTGACAGAAATAATTGCCAGCTTTGTATCCAGACTTTTCCGTTATCGTCTCTACCCCAAACGGCGCAAATTCGTAACCATGTACCGAGGTTGGCGTATTCATTGTTGGCGTTCTAAGCCGAAACAGCCGCACTTTCCGCACTTGACAAGGTCGCCTGGATGTGTGATGGGGCTAATGTGTCTACACATGTAGGTCCCAGGGACCTGCCAAGTTCCCACGGCCCAACGGTCATGCCGTCTGGTCTCTTGCCATCGTTCCGCGCAATCCCAATCCCAGAGGGTTCTAGGATCGCGGGTACTCCAGCAATGACAAAAGCCCTTCGGATGATGTCGTTGAGAGCAGCGTGACGAGGAATGCGACCAGCACTTCTAGCGGGAGAAAGCCCATTATATAATTTATATAGTTTATTCGATTCCCACCGGGGGCAAGTTGTACATTGTATACTTTGTCTCGGTCTGGGTGTTTATATGTATTATACATATATATTTTTAGTTTATACGTATATATTTAAAAAAAAAAAAGTATAATATGTAGTTTATCAACCATCTAGTTTCCGTAACACAAGCCTCGTAGCTTACCACGGAAATTAGATGGGGCTGTGTGACCTGTCTGGAAATATTTATTTATTAATATTTATTTATGTCAAATAGTGCAATAAAAATAAATCGAATACAAGAAATAAATGTCAATATTATTATTCTGGACTTGTTATTTTAAAGCTAACTTTAATCAAAGTGTTAAACGAGATGAATTATTAAGTTAAAAATGCTTTACTTCGTCTGCAGAAATTTCCTTCCTCTTCTGGGGTGCAGGTGAGCCCAGCACCACATCTTCCTACTGTCACCCCATCTCCTGGTCCTCCGACACTGCACGCCTGCCCTTCCACTGAAAATATACTAGTTTTTAAATATTTGTAATTAAGATATCGTTTTACTTCATGCCACATCTTGGTATACTGCGTGGAATTTGTTAAAGAGCAAATATTTTTATATTATAATGTAGAATAAAAATAAAGAACTAAGTATTATTTATTTTTATTATTCAGTAACACAATTTTAAGTTACGGTGCAGAGAAGTTGTCCTACAAAATATCGCCACTCATACTGAGCCTAATCTAGTAGGTAGCGATAGGTCGACAATCGCGCGAAAGACGACGTACGTAATTCTTACTCTTAATAATTTCGTCTCTCGCTTGTGGGCGAGATCAATTAACAATAACACTCCCCAGCCGTTAGGTATTTATCAGGATTTTCAGACGCGGCTTTATTCACCATGCAGTAGTGTGATACCCGAAGCCTAAAAAATATGTGGTTTTTTGACAATTGTTTATTGTGTATTTATTATCTTTAGGAGATAGGCTCACTTGGATTCGTCAAAATTTTACATTTTCTTATTTAATACCTATTAATATTAAGTAAATATAAATAATAAAAAAATATATAGTTTTTTTCCTTTTTCATTTGCAGCAACTAAATCATTATTTCTATACGAGTATTACTTCCCTCATCGTTTAAGTGGTTTATTTGTATATTTATTATGTGTTATGAAATATATATTTTTTAATGTTTTAAATCACATAAAGAGTGTATTTGTATATGTAATTGCGTATGTAAGATAGTTACCATGCAGATTAAAGTAAAGTATTAAAAAAATGAAGTTGCTATAAGAAGAAAAAAAAAAAAATGAAGTTGCTATAAGAAGAAAAAAAAAAAAAAGTTGCCGTTGAACGTGTGTTTCACGAGTGTTTGTAGAACTATAAGCATACGCATTATTAAAATAAAGAGTTTATAAAGTGCTGCTGCCCTTCGTGATTTATTTAACCCAAGACGACTGAAGAGCGGCAACGACGATCAAAACAACATGATGACTATTGGCTAATGGGTGGTCGTTCAAATCATGGCTGATGTTTTTCCATGTTCGCAGAAATAAAAAAAGTGTTAGACTATAAATACATTTCAAATGTTGTATTGAATATGCAATGTAATTGGATCATAGGTGGTTGATTTTGTTTTTTGTTTTTTTTTTGAGTGTCTTCCTTGACAGTGAATATGTTGTAACTATTACATTAGTGAGTATCTTGTAGCTAAAACCCAATTTGTGTAATATAAAGCTGGTAAGACATCATAGCCTTACTTTTGGCAAACAAATTACTAAATATTATATTGAATTGTAATGAAATATATATAGTATATATATATTTTATAGTATATATTATATATAATTTATTTATGCACGTGTTATGTAATAGTAAGCCATTTACACCCACGATCTTATTTAAGTAATTTCTAAGTTAGTTAGTTTTACTTGCTTGTAGCAATAATGTTGTGCATAGCATACATAAATATGGATTATTCCCTGTTTACGGTCCAACCATTATTACCACTTTGATTAGTACATATGTTTTGAAAATTGTATTGATTTAATTAGTTCTGACTGTATCCAAGTTGTTTTCAGAGAACCAGTGGAAATAAATTATTTTGATTTGATTTGATTTTATTGATTTGAAGTAAAAATTGGTATGTATATATTGATATATATGGACTTACTTAATATTGCACCTACCATCTATATATCTATATAATCTAAATGTCCTAAAGGCTTGGCTGTCAGAGAATGCCTAGCGGCATTAGGTCCGCCTTTGTATATAGTGCAATAAAGTTTTTAAATAAAAAAAAAATAATAATAATAAAAAATGGCTGAAATAGCTGGCTGTTGTTAGCAAGGAACAGTCTGCTAATAAGGACATAGTGCCTGAGAATAACAAGCTTAATTCTAATAGTAGATAGCAGATGTAAAGGGGCATTGTCTTATTTAACTACATTAAAATAAAGCTAATGCTCCTATCTATATTTCTCCAAGATAATACTTACAAAACAGCGGCAAGCAGAAATGACAGCAGTTGCACATGGTTGGCGAGAGAAGAGTGAGGCCGCTGTGTGTCGCATTATTGTAGTTGCAGAACTGTGACGTCATAGGACATCCTGGGTCGTGCATGTAGTCCTTAAAAGGAATACCAACGCGTAATATATATTGAAATGAAATTAAATGAAATGAATGAAATTAAATGAAATTATTTATTTGCATAGAACATGGCAATAGTGAATATTAATAGTAAATTAGTTCTGCACATTCAGCCATTTCTGGCACACAAATTTTGTTAAACATTATTTACAAAGTTAAAATCTTATTATTATATTTATAATTTTAGTCACACTTATTACAGTAAAAGTAAAAAGTAAAGTATCATCACGACCGTTTCCCTTTCGGGGTGGTCAGAAACCACGCTTATAAATAAGCGGATTCACATTTAGCCAACTTTACTATAGGCCAATCATGACAAGTGGCAAGCTCGTCGATGTCTCCAGCGTACCAAACTAAGGAAATATCACAAATAAATTAAATATTAATTATTTACATTAATACATATTTTTGTGTCCCGACCAGGAATCGAACCCGGTACCTCCGAGAAGACCACGGAAGCAGCATTACAAACAGATTATTATTAAAACATATTGTACAGATAATTGTTATAATACACATAAAAAATATTTAAAATTTGTGGTTGTAATATTCACTCAATCTCATTGTATTCACTTAGCGAATAGAAGCAACATTCTATTAATAGTTTCCTAATTTGGCCCCTAAACTGATTGTCAGGTAATTTTTTGAGAAACTCAGGTAACTTATTGTAAATTCGAATACACATAATGTAGATTTTTTTATCAAAGGCTCTGCTTTTTGGTGTTTTTGTATAGGCAAGAGTGTTTGGATTTTTAAATACATCTTTATGGAAAGTAAATAAGTTACTATGTATCCTAATAAATGTAACGATCTTCAAAATGTACATCTTGTCAAAATTAACAAAATTACTTTTTTTTCATTTATCGTTATGCTAAGGTAAAATAAATAAAATTAATTACAGATTATGAAAACACAATATATTAAATATGAAATAAAAAAGAAATCATTATGACATGAGAACATTTTGTTGGGCCCATTTCTCTAAGAAAATCATTTAAATCGTTATACATCCTAAATAGTCACTCTAATTACGTTTATTTATCATAGATTTACAATATCACAGTTCCTGTGCCTCGGAGAGCACGTTAAGCCGTCGTCGCGTCGGTCCCGGTTCCACTAATACCAACTTGTGAAATCGTTAAAAAATTGTCATTAAAAATTGACTTAAGACCCTCGACAACCCGAGACCCCACAACGGACAGTGACCGAAATTCTTAAAATAAATGTTCTGGAGCAGTAATGAGAAAAATATATATTTGAAAATGGAACGACTTACATTGCAAAATCCAGGCTCACACAGAATACCACATTCAACCCAACTTAAAATACAATACAAAATTGCGTAAAACAAGCAAACTTTTATTGTTTTCGACGCCATTTTACTTCGACATTATTGCACACTGATTTTAATTGCTCATAATTTGTTATTTTATCTATTAAACACTGTTGATAAATGTTTTATTTGTGTTATTACTGATATATGTACCATGATTATCAATGTGATTAGATAAATATATATAGGTATTTTAAGTGAATGAAACACTAGAACAAGTAAATGAAATTATATATCTGGGCAGTGTTTTCACTGCGGATGGGAAGTACGATAGGGACGTTGAAAGAAGAGTGAACGCGGGAAATAGTGTTAACGGTGCCCTGAGGTCACTGATCGGCAGTCGAAATGTCAGTGACAAAGCTCGGTACGCCATACACAATGCCATGTTGGTACCAACACTGATGTATGGACGCGAGACGTGGATACTACGCATGAGAGTAGGGTTAATGCAGTAGAAATGCGGTCGTTGCGGCGGATATGTGGCGTCACTTTGGCGGACCGCATACGTAACGTCGAAATACGGAAAAGGGTTGGTATGAAGGAACGCATAGGGACAAAAATAAGGAAAGGCATGCTACGATGGTTCGGGCATGTTGAAAGAATGAGCGATGAAAGATTGACGAACCAGATATATAATGCGAAAGTTGTGGGTGAAAGAGGCCCTGGCAGACCGAGACTCACATATCACGATCAAATAAATAAAACACTGACTGAAGGTGCATTAAAAAGTCTTCGTAACCAAAGGGCATGTATGAAGAGGTTAATGAATGTCGACGAAGCGAAAGAAGTATGTCGTGATCGTGTCAAATGGCGCTCAATTGTCTCTGCCTACACCGCAAGGGATCTGGCGTGAAGATATGTATGTATGTATGTATTTTAAGTGACGAACGAAAAATATTTTGGTTATAATGCCCGGTGTCAGTTGCTCCAATTCTTGTACCGTTTACCATCTGGTCAGTGCGGTGTCACATGTTGTGATTGTTAAAAAAACAAGTTTGGTAGATTGAATTAGAAAATTAAAGGATTTGAAAAATCTAGAAAAAAGGCGTAAACTTTATAATATGAATAAAAATAATTAATAATAAAAAAAACCTGACTGCGTAAAAAATATCTTGAATTAAAAACTGAAAATAAATAAATAAATAGTAAATAGAAAAACACAAGCCCAAGAGCTTATTTATTTAAAAACTTAATTGCACTATGTACAAAGGCGAACTTATGCCGCTAGGCATTCTCTGACCAAACCCTTGGGACAATAAGACAGTATCCATAGTCAGTAGCACAATATTATTAAGTAATAATTTGTAAACAATAACAACAAATACATAAAAATTATACTTAATTAATAATATTTAATAAATGATATTGTGATTTAGGCGTGGTGGTGGCTCGGTTGTAAGAACGCGTACCTTAAATCCTACAAAGGTCGGTTCAACCCCACCCGGCATGTACCAATGAGAAATACACATACATAGATTTACAACACCACCGTTCCCGTGCCTCGGAGAGCACGTTAAGCCGTCGATCCCGGTTCCACTAATACCAACTTGTGGAATCGTTAATAAATTGATACAAATACATACAAAAAAAAATGACATCATATCCTCGCCATCATCCATCCTCCAGTTCTGGAAGGCCCATCTCCGGCAGTGGAGGTCTAGGACGCTGTGTTCTAGGGGCTGTAATGAATGAAAAATGAATTGTGATTTATGCTTGTGCAATTTTTTAGGAAATTAGATACTCAATTTTTTTTTTTTGAGCGTATTTTTTTGGGATAGATAGATAAATAAAGATAAATCCCGTAATCATGCTCGTGATTATATTCACCAACTCAGACTTGAAAAATCTTTGATATTAATGTATTTCTTGATGAAACAGACTAGGGCCATGAGTACAGTAAGGAAAACAATAAGTTAAACACACATAGTTATCAGTTATCAAGAAGTGTAATTTCATATCTAATGTTTTATTACGGATTCCGCTTGTTACAAACATCTAGGTAATGTCAATATTCATTCACAAATAACAAATACCTAATCTAATTATATGGTTTTTATCTACATGATTCAGGAAACATGCTGGCATGTTTAAGATGGCATACAATAAAATGTTTTTCATCATCAAAGTTAAAATAAGACCGCGACAGCCAAGTGCTATGAAGTTCTTTAAAGAACTGTCTAAGAGGTACATGGTTGCACTAATACCAACTTGTGGAATCGTTACAAAAAATGATCAAAACATTGACATTAGACCCTTGCCAACCCGTCCGATAAGCGTGGCGAGTGTGGATAACATTCTCCTGAAATTTTTGAAAGACCCTACTCCAACTGTGGAGATCTAAGACTCTGTTTTAGGGGCTGCGATGAATTGGCGCCGGCTCTACTCCTTGCGAAGTAAGCGATTCTTGGCCAGACGCTTAGCTGAGAGTCCCCATGGCCATCATCGACCCCAAACTGCACACGTGGGGCACAGACTCCCTCAATCCCTCAAGGGATTTTGTGTAGACTAAAGAACTGGGACGACCAAACCTCGTCCCGGGACTTAGTTGAAAAATAAATACTTAGATTAGGAATTTCATTATCCCACTCAGATTTTTTCTGACATCAGCTGGACGCTATTTAGAATTAATTTCTACAAAAAGCAACGTGATTGATGTAAATTTCAATTATTAATAACATAATTGTATTTGTATAACGTGTAATTTTGTAATTATTAGCCAATTGTATAAGTGCTACCTATGTGTAAATTTGATGTATATATAATTGTATAAATTGACTAAGAGTCTACATGTTTGGCACTAGCTGTAAGTGTTGGCTTGTAATAATAATAAATAAATAAATATAATAAATTTCAGATAAAAGATTGTATTTAAAACTAGAGGTCCGCCCAGCGCGGCAGCGGTCTAATTCGCTGCTACACGTATTTTCGAGCTAATGAGGTCAAAAGTTTGTATGTTGTAGGGAAGGGTGAGGGCAAGGAACATAATACAAGAAGAAGCGTTCTTCTTTTTGAACTTCTAATTGAACTCCATACAAAGTCGAACAAAATTATTAGTAGATCAATTATTAAAAATGGCGGAATAGATACGTATCTAAAATATAGTAACTAAAATAAGCACAAATAATATTTTTTTATTCATTATTTCTTGGAATTCTCTCTAACGACTATTACATACCTATTATTCTAAAAAAAAAAAAAATGACAACCCTCGATTTTTTCCAATGCAATGTATGGAAGTGAGGTGAGGGTGAGGGTGTGGAGAGGGGAGAGGAAGTGGGAGAGTAAGTTTAGCTATTTGGTCTGTGGTGAGTTTGTAAGTAAGATGTATTTCTTTGCTCAAGTATACGTTATCAGAAGGTATAGTGTTTGATTCCCTTATCTGTTTGATAAAACCGAGATAAAATAGCTGAGCTGAGCACATAATGTTGGGCAAGATCACAGTTATATTTGACAGATTTTATTATGTACTTGATAAGAGTTTTAGCCCAGTTTCCCAAAGCTATAAGTTGGAAAAATTTATTATACCTACTTACCTAAGGCCGGCTCTACACGTTGGCACCAATGTTAGTCCTAATGTCATTAATTTATTCGAATACAACACACGAACATTATTTTAATTTTAATTTAATTTAGGCAACACATTATATAACATTTAGATATGTGTTATATAATGAGTACCCTAAATTTTAAAAAATATTATTAATTTATATATATTAATAATAATAATTTTGGAACAAGCCAACAAAAACAACGCGTCCGTAGTCTAGATGTTAAGTCCGTGGATTTAGTTAGGTTTGATTCCTGGTCGGGACACAAAAATATTTATTAATGTAAATAAATTTAATTCATATTAAAATTATTTGTGATATTTCTGGAGTTTGGTACGCTGGAGAGATCGACGAGCTTGCCACTTGTCATGATTTATAGTAAAGTTGGCTAAATGTAAATCCGCTTATTTATAAGCGTGGTTTTTGACCACCCCGAAAGGGAAACGGTCGTGATGATACTTTACTTTCTTCTTTTGGAACAAGCTCCCACTGACGATCAGACAGGCTCCCTCCGTTAATATTTTTAAACGCTTACTTACACATGGAGTACATAATGATTTTTCATCGTATTTTATCGGATAAGTTCGTATTTATCATGTTTTCTCAATTAATTAGCTTTGGTACTATTTGACAGTAAATAACGAGAAGAGCATCAGCCGTTCAATAAAACCAACTTATATGCGATAATTAGTGGCTTTAATCACATAAAACGAATTTAGAAATAAAATATAAACACCATTCTTACAAAATTATAATTGACAGTCAAATGTCATTATTGACATTTTCTAATGTTTTTTAATATGAAGCAAATTATAAAGAAATAAAAAATAACATAAAACTCTTTCAATACATTTCCAACATCCTCCCCACCTTTTAGCTGTAATAAAATAAAGCTAAAAGCACATTACACACAGTATTATGTATAACAGTGAGGTAATTTTACAATCCTACTACTTCTAGTGAGTGTAGGTATTCTAGAGTACAATGGTTAAAATTGGTTTTATAATTCTTAGTTTTCCATTTTTAACCACTGTATTTTTGTCTTTCTTAAAATAACAATTATCTTTGCCTTGTAACATTTCTACAATTAAAGGCCAAAATTGCTTTTTGTAATCAGATATTAGTTACACATTTTAAATGGCTTTTGTGTACAAGACTCGATAAGTACTCATTAGGAAACCTTATCCTAAAATCTGATCTTAATATATTTAAATGATCACTATCGTGAATTATTTTAAATGACACTTTCTCAGCTAAACTAACTTTAGCATAAATTAATTCATTAGTTCGCCTATTTAAATTATGCTTACAATTGTGAATAATTCTAGCCATCCAACCTAACATCCTTATAGTTTTGGTGTAACTTGAAAAATAATTAAAATTATGAGTATATTTAGTAATAGTTTCATTTGTATCTAACATTACAACATCTTTCCAACATAATTTCCTTTTCTTCACATTCATCCACCATAGAATCTGTAAATATTTCCTATCTCCTGGAGTGACCGATATTTGGAGAAAAGCCTTCTTAATATCTGCTGATATGCCAATCTCGTGCATCCGGAACTGAGTTAATAAACGCGGTATAATTTCTAAAAAATTAATACCCTTCTCAATAAAAGAATTAAATGAGAACCCATTCCTATCATTTGCTGATGCGTCACTCACAGGTCTTATTTTTGTAGTATTACTGGATTCCTTAATTATAGCGTGGTGTGGTAAATAATGTCCACTATCATCTGCTTGTGCCACTTCAATCACACCTTCTTTCAGCCATTCCATAAACACTTCATTATAATCATCTATCTTTCCTAATTTCTCCAGTCGCTTTTTAGTTGAATACAGACGTCTTACCGCTATATCTTTATTATTCTGCAAAACTTCTCGTCCCGCTTTCCAAGGAATATGAACTTCATAACGTCCAACCTCATTTAAACTAACTGTATTTCTGAAAAAAGTCATAATTTCATCTTGTTTCTTAGCTTCTGTTTCTATTTCAATTGAGTCCCTGATACCTAAACTTTCTAAATCCCATATTTCAGGTAAAGCAACATTAACTAGATAAGAACCATTAAAATTATTGTGAGTACTTATTGGGCCTTGTACTGTCCACCCTAACTTAGTTTCTATAGCCACTAGACTATTTTTTAGATGAACAATACTACCGGTTAATAAATAACCAATAAAATCTGTGCCTACCAATAAGCTCACTTCCGTGGGCTCACTACCTACATCACTTAGCTCAATGTTTAGGTTTCTCAGCTTTGTTAATATGTCCCTATTATTTATTCTTGGTAAAGGACCACTAATCTTTAGTTTATCCAAAGCTGACATTTTGACTTTATATTGGCCATCTAAACTCTCTACTACAAAATCAAAAACATTATGAATATTTTTAGAGCTTTCGATGCCACCAAACACACAATGACTTAACAATAACTTATCTACAGGTTTCATATTTAACATAGTTGTAACATCCGTCTTAATATAAGATTTTTGCGCACCACTGTCCAACAATGCTCTAACTACCATCTTTTTACCACCACTTACTACTTTCACCATAATAGTTTGCAAAAATGTTGTAGTGTCCGTGCACAATAATGTTGATGTACACTGTTGTTCTTCTATTTCCTGTTCCTTTTTGTCAAGTCCTGGACACATAATAATTGTGTGACGCTTTTTACATGACAAACATTTCGGATAATTTCTGCACTTCTTTGCACTATGGCCAACTATCAAGCAAATAAAACAAGCATTCTTTTTTCTTAACTTTTCTTGTTTTTCTTCTAAACTAAGCTTGGATAGAGAATAGCATTCCATACTTCCATGTGTCGTTTTATCACACCAAACGCATGTCCGTGTTTTAATTTTACTATTGCTAGCTATAATACATGAGGTAGTAGGTTCATTAACAGTCTTATTATTTATATCCATACCTGCAAAATTCTGTACCAACGCTATCCTTTCTTCACTCTCCACTTCCTTCTTGAGAAAATTAAGTAAACTTGACAACTGGTTATCATCCTTCTTTTCAGACGATCTCTCCCAGGCCACTAAAATCTCGATAGGCACTGCGGATTCAATCATTGGGAATAACATTGAGGCATATTTATCTGTTGTGACATTTAGTGTTTCTAAAGCCTGCAACTGTGTCACTAATTGGTCATATAAATTTCTGAGAGAAGTATTTCTCATATTTGTCTTATCTAAAACTAATTTTAAAAGATTTCTGACATAGTACTCTATTAGCATCTCATCCCTGGCAAACCTTGACTTGAGCTGTTCTATAGCCTTATGATAATTCTCACCTGATGGTGGATAGCTTTCCACGAGCTGTCGCGCCTTTGAACCCTCCTCCGTGCCTTGAATCAAATACTGAAACTTATCATCATTGTCTATATCATCATCATTATGAATCTTCTTAAACTGTCCCCAGAAATTTACCCAACTCTTAATATCTCCATTAAATTTACGTAATTCTATTTTAGGAAGTTGAAATCTCCTTTTGCCTGAATTTTGCTTAAGATCTGTTTTATTACTATTTCTACTACTTACACTCATGTCATCATCTTCAATTTTTATAGCATTCTGGTATTTAACCTTTACGTAGATCCAGCGCTTCCGATAAGATTCAGCAACTTCAATATCTTCACACATCTCTGCTTCATCTATAAATTCATCAGCTAACCACGTATCCTTAATGCTATCTTCTATTTTGAATAATGACTCTGCTTTTTGTCTAGCATATTCATATGCAGATAATACCTCAACTTGTAGGTTTCCGGACTCTTCAGCTAGTAAAACTGCTTCCAAATCTTTTTCTGCTAAAGTGTACTGCCTTCTAAGTATGGTGCGCTCTCTTTTTAGTCGTTCCATGTTGATTTTACAATATTACCCAGTTTCCACAAAGGTTCCGTGATGAAAACCGGGTCGGGCTAAATGCGTCTAAAATTTCTCAATTTTTCTTTTTTCACGGTCGCCATATAACGAGAAGAGCATCAGCCGTTCAATAAAACCAACTTATATGCGATAATTAGTGGCTTTAATCACATAAAACGAATTTAGAAATAAAATATAAACACCATTCTTACAAAATTATAATTGACAGTCAAATGTCATTATTGACATTTTCTAATGTTTTTTAATATGAAGCAAATTATAAAGAAATAAAAAATAACATAAAACTCTTTCAATACATTTCCAACAGTAAATATGTCACTCATTTAATTTAATAATTGATTGACACTTCGGTTGCAGTCGTATTCCGCGATTTTCCGTTTTCCCGATGGAAATATATTATGCACTATATCTGTATAGATAAAGAAAGTGGTTTTTCATAACATGCAAATAGTGTTGTCCAAATCAACATTTAATTTTGTTTTTATTTACATTTATGATATATCATTTATTTGCGTGATCGCTTCTTATAGTATTCTATAGTTGTATGTATGTATATGTGCATATATTTATTATTAGTATGTAGTTTACCAAAATAAATTTGCACCCATACATAATTTTTCCACACACAACCTTAGCAACACAACAAGTACAATTTTTTGAGCAAAATAGTATCTTGTAAAAAAAAAGGGGAAGGTTACGGGATGTGGGTGCATATTTTGACCTGCGGGGTGAGGCGAAGTGCACAATCGTATCGTCTAAGATCGATTACGTCTGTCAGAAATGTCAAAAGCTAGGCTGAATAGCCAATTTTTAATAGGAAAGGCAAAGGGTCTAGCCCATACAGCCAAGTCTGACGTAATATATCTTTCTTTTTAATGAGTTAATAAGTTCATCATCAAATTCCAGATGCTGCAGAATTACCAATAATATCCACAATTAATTAATATACAAAACAAAAACTTGCACTTGACATGTCCACGCAAAATGGCGCGAAGAACTCCGCGGAATGCCCAAGTTTTTGACATATGTGGCAGAAGTAATCAATCTTAGACGATGCGTTTTCGGACGATTGTGCACTCCGCCTCACCGCGCTGTGCGTGTCGTTCGTTTGCGGAATGGAGAAGAGGATTTAACTTAACTACGAGTACTTAAAGATACATTTATAGAAAATTGAGGCTTATTATTTTTTATGAAAGAAAACACATACATATATACTGTTCGCGTTGTCGCTTTTTTCACTTTATTTCGCTTTGAAAGCCGTTCGACTTGGAGTTTGTCTAGGGTTTCATACTAAATTCGGCAAAAAATAAGCTTTGCTTTCAAGTTAAACATCTGCATGTTCAAATTAAAATTAAAAATTCTTTATTGTATAGATTGCTTATTCTAATTGCAGTTGTATGTACATGTCATGATGATGCAATCTGCCCATATTATGGGCATACAATATGATTATGTCAATAGATATTTATTTACAATATTTATTTGTATATAGTTTAAATTTGATATTGTTCTTGTCAATTTATTGGAATACAATGTTAATGTCAAAATTTGCATGCTAAAAATTATTTTATTGAGTAAAAACAGTTGTTAATAAGAATTTTCTTTAACTCAATAGTAAAATGTTTTATATATACTCTAAATAATTATGTGGCAGTTTCTGCTGTAATATTCATTTACACATCTTGGGTAGATTATGTTGGTAAAATAAATGAAACATAAAACAGAGGTTTAAATATAAAACCATGTATTCATCATTTTGTTTCTTGTTTTCTCAAGTTGTTCCCGTTTTGTTCTTGAGCTGTTCTCGTTCTTTTCTTGAGCTGTTCCCGTTCTTTTCTTGAGCTGTTCCCGTTCTTTTCTTGAGCTGTTCCCGTGTTCTTGTTTATGTTGATAGTAGAGCCAGCGTCCGTTCATAAAGAGAGCAACTCCATGACAGTGTTTATTAGCAATACTGTCGACGGATAGCTCTCTTCATTAACAGATTATGGGCCGCGTCTTCAGTCTTCAAAATCTTCATCTTGAGCAATTGCATCTTCAACTTTCTTTTTTTGATTTTTTAAAAATTACTGCCTATATCTATATATACAAAGGTGAATGTCTGTGTGTGTTCCCTATGCATTGCAAAACTACTAAACCGATCGGGATGAAACTTTGCGAATATGTTGTGTGAACATCGGGGAAGGTTTCTGACATATTAGATTGCATAATAAGTAAATCTATATTATATAAAACAAAGTCGGGTTTGTTAGACCACTTATAACTCGAGAACGGCTGGACAGATTTTCACGGTTTTTGATTTGTTGGATTTGTCTCCGTCCCAAATAGCAGAATAACTATAAATAAAATTTAAAATTGAAGAAAAAAAATAAAATATAAGAAAAAACATTTTTCCATACAAAAAGTTTCGTTTAAATTATGTTATATGAATTATTTTTTTAGTTAAACCGTGACCTTAACCTTTTTATTTGAGATAAAATATCTGTATATTTGTCACCATCTCCAAATCTCACATCTATTGACACCTACCTTCGAACCCTAACCAAACTTAAACTATCAGGATCAATGAAAAATAACGGAACCAGCCACAGTCTGACTATTTATTCTGACCCGTATTACAATGGATTAAAGATCACAATGTGTTTACAATATCTGGCTTATCTAGGGTTGTCAAACCGATTTTATTCTAAACCTAAAATCTATACTTGACTTATTATTCTTATTATATTTAATCTACAAGGAGGAAATCAGTTTTTTTGATGTTGCCAGCTGTTACAATTGACGCAATTTTTAACTTTAATAGTTACAATTAAACATACTTTGTTTTGGTACAATCCAGTCTTAGTCGTGATAGGTAGGTGAGTCCTGCAGCCCTATTCTGTTACTTAATCGCAAACTTAATTGAATCGGTTAACTATATATATATCACGCTATTAAAGTTGATATTTGCACGGCCGTGTCAAGGTCGAAAATAACGAAATCCACTAATAACGTTTGCACTTAAGTTATAGAATAGGGCTGCAGTAGCATTTAAGTAGCATTTAGTAGCATATTATTTTTATTTTTATTTATTTATTTAAAACTTTATTGCACATAAATTACAAAGGCGTGACATAATCTCGCTTGACATTCTCTGCCTGTCAGACCTTCGGGACAACGAGAACATTTATGTGAGGTAGGTGCAATTATCTATTAAAATTAAATATATACGTCTATAGAATATTATTAATATAACTTAAATATTAAATATAACTTAAAAAAAAGAATACTCAAAGCGCCTGGAAAAGCTACCCGCACACTTATAAAGCGAAATTCAGTAAAAAGAAAAACTTACAGCGCCAATCGTAGACGGGGTCAGTTTGCGTGTCACTGTAGGTATAATGTCAGCAGCAGCAGGTGACCTGGGCCCCAGAAAAGAAAAAAAAAAGAAAAATATTTTCGTATCATAATTTTGTATTTTTACTAACACTAGATATTATAAGATTCTTTAAAAATTGTTACTAACACATATGGAATTTATTCTGAAATAAAATTTTATTATTATCAGCCGAGACTTTTAAATTAGGTTAGGTGACAAGTGACAACCCTTAGTTAACCGTACAGCCTTGTGTAACGTTCGGACTTGAGAATCAAATTAGTCCAAGTTTCGTGAGCCATTGGTTGCCGCCGCCAGTTTAGCTGACCTGTGTTAATTGTCAAGTATAGACCACAAATAAAACCACACCAAGTAGTCTTGAAACAAACAAAATAAAAAAATTGAATATTCTTATTGTATAGATTGCTTATTCTAATTACAGTTGTATGTACAAGTCATGATGATGCAATCTGCCCATATTATGAGCATACAATATGCTTATGTCAATAGATATTTATTTGTTACCATTTAATATTTATTGTTCTTGACAATTTATTGGAATACAATGTTAATGTCAAAATTTGCATGCTAAAAATCCTTTTATTGAGTAAAAAGAGTTGTCAATAAGAATTTTCTTTAACTTAATAGTTAAACATTTTATAGGTAACTCTCGTATCTCTCTAGGAATTTTATTATATACTCTAATGCACATTATGTGGCAGTTTCTGCTGTAATATTCACTTACACATTTGGGTAGATTAGTCGGGTATAATCTCTAGGTACAAATTTGTTACAAGTATTATATTTTTTAAATGCGGAGAAGGAACTTATTTGCGAAATAAAACTTCACCAAGTAATTTTAAACCCACGTATTTTGAAATATTGAGTAAAAAATAAAGTAAAGTATAATCACGACTGTATCCCTTCCGGGGTGGTCAAACACAATATCTTCTCATCTTAGTCACTACACTCTTGGCAGAGTGGTCGTGGCCGTCACTTGAGTGTCAGTGGCACGCTAACAAGCCGTCGCCACTGCTCTCGAACTGCAGCATTCATGTAGGGGGTGATCCATTGCTGCTTTAACCTGGTCAGTCCATCTCATCGGAGACCTACCACGCACCATGCCATCGACTTTTCCCGTAACTACAAGGCGCTCAATGGATGTATCTCCACGCCACGTGTCCAAAGAAAGTAAGAATGCGTGATTGAGATTGCGCTGTCCTATCTCCAGTTACTCTAGGATGGATTTGTTGGTTCGGAACTCCGTCCATGTAGACATTTAGACGGATCTAAAGTAGACAAATGCAAGAGAAAGTCTCAAAGTAAATAAAGAATTAGGTCAAATAGTAAATTTAAACTATATTCATTTGTAAATGAGTCTTGTCTTGCCGGCCATCTTGTCATTTGCATTACTTATGATCTGGAACGAGGTTCGATTGTTCTCTTAAACATTCATATTAGTTTCTGTGAAGTGACACTATGAGAGTGGAATATGTAATTGTATTATGCAACTGTTGTTAGTAAAATGCTTCAGTAGCCACACTAAAGTAAAAAATAACCGATATACATATATCCCTACAATAGTTAATAAATTATTTTTTTTATCCGACTGCGCTACGCAAAGGGTTGTGTTTATCAGCCTATATATACAAGTATGTCATATGATCGTATTATGTACCTTTGTAGCACACTGGGGACCAAATTTTGGTTATTACCACAACAATCGATTCAAATGACATTAATCAAATTTCAGTAAGACGACAATCAGACGCCATATTGTGAGAAAGATAAAAATAAAACTCGACGAATTATATGGAGTGGGGTATCATCTAATAGGTATTTGAAAATCATATTGAGGTTTCTTATATCATTTTTCATTTCGATTGAACATTTAGGATCTATAACGTTTTAAAGTTGGTTAGCAATTGGTATCACTTAAATTTTCTATGTACGAGGGGCGTTCAAAATATTCTCGGTATTGATACGTTACAACCTCTTTTATATATATATTTGTTACTGGCCGCTAAGATTCATCCATTGACATTAAAAAAAAGTAAAATTGGAACCGAGATGTTCTTTTGTTTTTCTGCAATTGCCGAACAAACATGAACACCATGAGCGAATTAACAATTTTAACGAAATTAGAGCACCGATCCGTCATAAAATTCTTGACAAAACAGGGTAAAAATCAAAAAACCATAAAAGAGGAAATGGATTGTGTTTACCGTGAGTCTGCTCCTTCTTTATCTACTATTCAAAAATGGTCAAGCGAATTTAAGCGTGGAAGGGAGAGTATTGAAGATGACCCTAGACCTGGCCGGCCTGTAGTGGCTACCTCACAAGAAAATATTGATAAAGTGGAAAAACTTATATTGGAAGACGGCCGAGTGAAGGTAAAATCTATAGCTCAAGTAACCAATCTCTCTATTGGTACCGTACATGACATTATACATGACCATCTTAATATGTCAAAAGTAAGTGCAAGATGGGTTCCGCGAATGCTGACGCTTCTTCAAAAGGATATGCGTGTGGCTTGCTGTTCAGATTTTATCGACCTGTGTGGTGAAAATCCCGATGAGGTGCTGCAAAAAATAGTTACTGGAGATGAAACCTGGGTTCATCATTATGACCCAGAGAGCAAACAGGAGTCCATGCAGTGGCACATTAAGGGTTCAGCTCATCCCAAGAAGTTCAAGGTAATCCCGTCAGCTGGCAAGGTCATGGCCACAATATTTTGGGATTGTGAAGGAGTTTTGCTTATCGATTATAAAGAAAAAGGTGTAAATATCACAGGGCAGTACTACGCTAACGTTATACGTCAATTAAGAGATGCGATCAAAGAAAAGAGGCGAGGAAAGTTAACCAAAGGTGTTCTGCTTCTGCATGACAACGCCCCTGTCCATACTGCTCATATTGCCAAGGCAGCTATTGTTGAATGTGGGTTTGAAACTGTTACTCATCCACCCTATAGTCCGGACTTAGCCCCAAGCGACTTCTTTTTGTTTCCCAATCTTAAAAAGGATCTGCGTGGAAATAAATTTTCTGACGATGAAGCGTTGAAGACGGCCGTGGAGGAGCATTTTTACACCAAAGATAAAAAATATTTTTATGAGGGATTAAAAAAAATAATTGATCGATCTTATAAGTGTATGAACATAGGGGGGGAGTATATTGAAAAATAAAAATATCAAACTTTTCGTACTTGTTTGTTTTTATCCACATACCGAGAATATTTTGAACGCCCCTCGTAGTCCTAAAGTTCATATAATCGCATAATAGGTAGTGTGGATTAATATACCTACGATACAAATTTCGCATAAAAGAAAAATAAATACCTACTACTCTACTTCAAGGTCGCTCAGCGAGCTATAGAGAGAGCTATGCTTAGTATTTTTCTGATGGATAGAATTCGAAACGTTAATATTCGTCAGAGAACCAAAGCTACCGACATAGCATTCAAAATTAGCAAGCTAATGTGGCCGGACACATCTGACGCCGAAACGACGAACGATGGAGCAAACGAGTTCTAGAGTGAAGACCACGTACAGGACGACGACCGACGCCCCGCCAGATAGACGGATGACCTAAGGAAGGTCGCTGGTGGGTTTGAATGAGGGTTGCAAAAGAGATAGATAGATAGATGGATAGATAGATTAATTCTTTATTGCACAAAAAATAAAACATTTAATGTCTAAAAACATTATCTAACAGCTAACCTTTGGGAGTTGTGAGCAGGGATTGTGGGTGCATGACCACTAATGTTTGACAAAGAGTTTTATTGAGAAAACAACTTATAACTGATCGCGTGCAGTGGCGAGCCTTGGGGGAGGGCTACATCCAGCAGTGTAAAGGCACAGCCTGATGATGATGTTAATAAAGACACGGAAAGTGTATCTGAATATCTGCAAGAATAGTGAGAAGGAATACAAAGTTGGTTATTGTGTGACAACGAAGATTCACTTACTCAAAAGCATAAATCAGAAAACAATATGACCTCTTATAACCCCGAAGCAACATGTTTTTTTATATTAGAAACGGGGCAAATATTTGTAATTCCACGAGTATATCCGGCCGATATTAACCCAAATTAGAGGACACTGGACGATAAGCTTTCTCATAGAAAACTGTTGGTGACATTCATGGGCGTCGCCAAGGCGGGCCAAGGAGGCCCAACTATCCCCCCTAAAGATAAAAAAAATTAAGCATCTGAATATTTTATTTTTATAATATTAAGTGACCTTTTTCATGTAATTGTATGTTTTAGCTTATAGTATGACCTCTTTACAGAAGCTATTATCTTAACTGACATTTATATTTTTAATTTATAATTGTGTCTGACTTAGCTTATCATCATCAGCCTGTGTCTCTCCACTGCTGGATATAGGCCTCCCCCAAGGCTCGCCACTTCACACGATCTCCTGCCACCCTCATCCAACCCCCACCAGCGACCTTCCTCAGGTCATCCGTCCATCTAGCGGGGGGTCGACCCACTCTGCGTCCTCCCGTACGTGGTCTCCACTCTAGAACTCGTCTACTCCATCGTTCATCGGTTCTACGACAGACATGTCCAGCCTATTGCCACTTCAGCTTACTAATTTTGAAGGCTATATCAGTAACTTTGGTTCTCCGACGGATTTCCTCGTTACGGACTTTATCCATCAGAAAAATACCGAGCATAGCTCTCTCCATAGCCCGCTGAGCGACCTTAAATTTGTGGACCAGACCCACTGTTAGTGTCCACGTTTCTGCTCCGTACGACAGCACTGGTTATAAACTCTCGTCTTCAAAGACTGGGGTATGTTTGATAGGAAGATGTGGCGCAGCTTCCCGAATGCCGCCCATCCTAGCTGAATGCGTCTGTCGGCTTCTTTGCTGAAGTTGGCTATGCCTAATTGTATAGTCTGTCCAAGGTAGATGTATTTTTGCACAACTTCTATAGTGGCATTACCAACGCAGATTGATCTCGGTACGACATGGTCGTTATACATGACTTTTGTTTTGTCCAAGTTCATACCGAAGTGACTTAGCTTATAGTGTGACAATGCCTATTCACAGAAGCTATAATTTTAAGCGTTATTTTGTATTTAGAATCTTGTATTTTTTTTGTTATTTTATTATTTCTCTTCCCAAATGATGGTTATCATGTACTGCTCCAGATACACCAATATGTACTATAAAATAACATTGTATTATATCAATATAGTAAAAAAATTATATAATACAGTGTCAATCAAATAAAGATTTTTATTATTTGCCGCCAATTCTTCTAGTTCGGTGGAAACCCGTAGTAGCGCTGCTAAAACTGGAACACTTTTATTGTATGAAGTTACGCATCTTCTTTATTATGTTCCTTGATCACCACCTAACATTCACTATTTTTTTAGGCAACCAATTTTTTTTTGTGTGTTCTCTTCCTCCGATGAATGATGAATGAGGTATTGGAAAGGCAAAGGGTCTAGCCAATACAGCCAAGTCTGACGTAATATATCTTTCTTTTTTATCAGATGTTGCAAAATTTGATGGAACTTGAGCCCAAGAATTTAAAGTTCAATTTGTCGTTTTTCATAATTATTCACATTGTAGCATTTTATTAAACAAAACAACACCACTTTTGACCAACAATATCCACAGGAAATTAATTTACAAAACAAAAACTCGCACTTAAGATGTCCGCGCAAATGGCATGAAGGTTTTTTTCAAAAAGTGGATCTTATTCGATCGGTGAAGGGCGTTCCTAGTAGTGCATGTTATGTGCCTAAGCAATTACTTAGTTTTGAAGAAGCTAACCACAGATTACGCCATGCCATTGTCGCCGATACTGGTCATGACACGGATTCCAACCGTTACAAATACATATTTCGACGCAAAATTATTGAAAATCTAACCTTTTTAGTCAAAGACATATAACTTGAGGACAGACACAACCACATATTATATATATATATATCATCTAGTGATCTAGCGGTTAAGTCCGTGGATTTAGACTCCGAGGTACCGGGTTCGAATCCTGATCACGACACAATAATTTATTTTTTTGTGACATCTCTCGAGTTTGTTACGCTAGAGACATCGACGAGCTTTAAAAGTAAAAAAAAAGTCAACATATCGTTATTTACGTAAACCTATTACAGGGATTTATGAAACGTCATTAATTTAATTATTTGAATGATTCTACTCCTGCTAGTAGAAGACTAAGCAGCAAAGTGGTCTAATAAGTAAGCAGTTAGCAGAAGACCAGCAGCTTGCCACTTGTCAAGATGGGCCTATAGTAAAGTTGGTTAAATGTAAACTCGCTTCTTATAAAAGCGTGGTTTCTGACCACCCCGTAAAAAATATCATCACGAACGTATCCTTTGCTAGATATGTTCTTAATTATTAGTTATAAGTATTTTTCTCTAAAATACTAGGGATCTCATGGACGGAGCATCGAACCAAGATGTCGATTCTAAAACAACTTCAAATATCGACTAGGCTATCCGCCATATCTCTTCGAAGGATACTTCAATAATAGAAAGGGAGTAGACAACCTCGAAAAAATCCTTGTTACTGGCAAGGTGGAAGGAAAGAAACCGACAGGCCGAAGCCCGGTACGGTGGTCCGACCAAATCCGCTCCACCACCAAAACTAGCTATACTATGCACTAGACGATGATGCTTTGCATGCTGCCGAAGATAGGAACGGGTTGCGCTGTATCGTCAAGATGCACACCAATTCATCAGGAGGTCACGACCCTCAGTAATAAGGAAATACGACGCAAGGAGGAGTTTTCTCTAACACTAGCGGGCTAATGGCCCTACAATCTTTTATATATTTTTAGACTTTAACGGCCCAACTGCAGAAATTATGATATAATGATGAGATGAGGATTTAAATATAAAATAATTAATGATCAACATTTTGATATACGCCACGTGATTGACGAATAGTTTGTCACTTAGGTTATTTCAGCCAATGAAGAGCCAAAGAATCTCTGAGTGGTTGAATCAATAATATTGCAAGGAGAATGTAAAATTTTCGTCGTTTTCCTCAATGCTGAAGGTCGTGACGCCTCCTCGGATCACTTTATCCCGCTCCGCCATCCGGATGTGCTCACGGCGGCGTGCAGGGCTTCGTGGACTTGGGTGTGAAGTGTTATGCGGATCTGGTCTGACCTGTACATCGGGCTCTAGCCACGGGGTCTATTCCCTTTAATTTTGCCCGTGATTACCAGCCTTTCCAGATTGATAGAGCTTTTACGGCCAATAATACCAAAATACTCGAGAACTCGTTGCAGGCAGATGGAAGAGAGCCTGGTAGTGACTTTGAACTCCTTGAGTATTGATATGTTTGTACTCCGCACTGTCTACGGAATGCGCAGCATACGCCTCCGAAGGCGTCGACGCGGCTTCGGTCATTGGCTCTAATAGTCCAGGTTTTAGCAGCGTACAGGAATATAGAGAAAACGAGACTGCGGACAAGTCTTGTTTTGGTCCCGATAGGGATGTTTCGATCCCTCCATATTCCTTTCATCTGGCTCATGGCGTTCTTGGCAATGCCTATTCTTCTGCGTACTTCAAGTGCCGGTGTTGGAAATACTTAAGCCGAGGTATGTGAAGTCAGTAACGTGTTCCAGATTAAGTGCCCCAGTGAGCTCAACTTTCTTAATTATTTAAATACTAAATTATAAATAAACTACAATTGGTAGTCGTCTGGATGGGACGTCGTTAATTCTATACAAACGGGGCCGTGCACTGGTTTGGTATGCCACATGTGTTGACGCACTCTGTCAGCAACATGTGACATTCAGCCATAAGAAAGCCGGGCAGAAACGATGGGTTCGTGGTCTGAGGAGGCTCTGACTTTCTCTCGTGAGCTTGGGGAAAAGCTCAGCTCGGCGACGGGTGACCCATTGGTAGAGAATATTTTGTTCAAAGGGTCAGCCTCGCTGTTGAACAGGTTTACCAGGGGACCGCTGCGATGTTGGTCAACATGCTCTATAGATATTTCAAATTTCAAGTGAAGTAGACAAGTAGTTCTCGAGATAGTAGTTTGTAGACAGACACTAGAGTCTCACAAGGTTTCCTTACTACAGTCAGAAAGAAATATATATTTTCAATCAAAACAAGACTCTTGCTAAAGACCAATGGTTGGTCTTGCTTTAGGCAACACTAGTTAGACTGATCCATGTATTTATATATACTTGTCTATGTTTTCAGTACATAGATGCGTTTGCAAACGATTTTAACTTCTAGGTTACTTGTTTTGTTTTTCGCAACCTATTACATTCCATGCCAGAGCACATGTGACACTGCACCCATAGAAGGCGTATCGCATGCTTGGACTTTGTCTAGCATATGGTTACGTGTGATTATTTATTATCAGCATAATTATCATCACGACCGTAATATCTTGTCAGAATACAAGTTTTGAGGTTTTGCATCCCTCTCGCTCGCACAATCCAATATTTAAAAAGATTTTTCAAGTGTAGTGGCCTCCTTTGTAAATCAGCCTATTGTCGGTCGCAAGTCCATTCTTCTCATCTCTTACCAACACACGATGGACCCGGCACCCGCACGGTTAATCAATGGAATGCTTAGAAATTTATCTTTTCTCATAGTTAGATAGATGTTTAAGTAAAATAGAGGAAATTCGTTTATATTTTTGCTATTTCTCTCTATCTAAAATCAGGTATATGTGAGTCAAAATAAGTTATAAGACAACATTTCTCAAATATACATATATGTATATATGTGTATGTATGTATCAAATAAACATTATTTAGTAGTCTTAGTTTTTCATTGTCGTATACTTATATCTATATAATATGTATTATAAAAATACTTCTTTGAACCTAATCCATTTTTTTTAAATCCTTTTTTCATTTAACCCGTCTTTCCCTAACTTTGACACTAACAAATTGTTACTAATGCCAAATATACATATAAAAATAAAAAAAAAAAAACATTTCAATTCAACCCCACATGGCACTTTTTATCATACGATTTTGTTTGTTCGCCCCCAAATTTACATATGTACTCCGTTGTTCTCAACTTTGGAAATTTTCAGAAGAACTTTTTTTATTAGACAAACAATTGCAAAATTCACTAACCGAAATTCTAAATTGCCCCATGAATGACCGTACTTGGGCCCAGGCCTCACTACCAATTCGGTTCGGAGGCCTAGGCACCCGCAAAATTTCTAGTGTAGCACTGCCAGCTTTTCTGTCGTCTGTACATAGTACTGTCGAGCTCTACGGGAGAATCACTAACCCATCTTTGGGTTCCGTTGAGCCGTCGTACTTGTCAGATGCCAGAGATGCCTGGTCAGTAGCATGTCCAAATGTTTCGGTTCCAAATTCACCAAAAATCCAACGACTATGGGACGAGCCGCTCTGCAAACTTTTACAGAAAGATATTTTATCTGCCAGTAATATGAAAGAGCGGGCTCGCCTCATGGCCGTTTCCACTAGAGAGTCAGGTCTTTGGTTACAGGCTTTTCCCTCAGCATCGGTTGGCACACTCCTTGATCGAAATACACTGACCATGGCGGTGTGCCTTCGTCTCGGAGCCCGGACTGTCCACCCGCACCAGTGTCGATGCGGAGAACCAGTCGATCATCTCGGACACCACGGGCTTTCTTGTGCTAGAAGTGCTGGCCGCATTCCTCGTCACGCGGCTCTCAACGACATCATCCGAAGGGCTCTTGTCACTGCTGGAGTACCCGCAATATTAGAACCATCTGGGATTGTGCGGAGCGATGGCAAGAGACCCGACGGAATGACTGTTGGGCCGTGGAAACTTGGCAGATCTCTGGTGTGGGATGCGACGTGTGTAGATACATTAGCTCCATCTCACATACAGGCGACCTCGTCAGGCGCGGGAAGTGCGGCTTTTTCTGCGGAGAACCTCAAATTGCGCAAATACGCTAACCTTGGTATCGGTTACGAATTTGCGCCGTTTGGGGTCGAGACGATGGGCCCATGGGGACCGTCAGCGAGGCGCTTGGCCAAGGAGTTGTCAAAGCGGCTGACAGAAAGGTCTGGAGACAGGAAGGCTGGCAATTATTTCTGCCAACGTATTAGCCTCGCTATACAGAGGGGAAATGTTGCCAGTCTCCTTGGGACTATCTCGGATGGGACGTCTCTAGAGGACATTTTTTATTTATAGTTTAGTTTATTTTTAATTTTATTATTTAGGTAGCTTTTAATTTATATTAAATGTACTATAATTAACTTCGAATAAATTATATATTCAAAGGTACACAGGGAGGAGTTCTTCACGCCATTTTGCGTGGACATGTCAAGTGCAAGTTTTTGTTTTGTAAATTAATTTACTGTGGATATTATTGGCCAAAAGTGGTGTTGTTTTGTTTAATAATGTGCTGCAATGTGAATAATTATCAAAAACAATAAATTGGACTTTAAATATGGGGCACAAGTTGCAGTTTATTTTTTGCGGTTTTCCCGCGCTGTCAACTCCCATATTTTACCCGACGTGTTTGGGCTATAATGCCGCGAGTGACTCCAAGTAAAGCATCAAATTCTGCAACATCTGGAATTTGATGTTCCCTAACTCGGTTATGAACTCTGTTATGAACATATATTATGCAAATAAATTACGTGTTTAGGACTGATGTATTCTGTACAATGTCCTTTAAAGACAATTTAAAAAAAAAAACAAAGGTACACTAAGACATGAAAAATCATTGAATATATTGGATTGTTTATTGAACTTTACTACAGGCCCATCATGATAAGAGGACAGAGAAAAGAATTGTCACAAATAAAATAATAATCGAACCCGGTATCTCCGCGTCTAAATCTACGAGCCGCTACACACGACGTCTTAAAACTTAGTATGTAATTTAAAAAATCTTACCATATAGGTGTCAGACGTTTCCACCTGAAAATTCCGCCGCCATTTTGAGTCACATGTTTATCTCAACAATACGTCATGTGATGACAAATCACTGGATATTATAACAATATATTCATCGCTAATCTATTTAAAACATATTAATTTTATCAATCCGAATAGATAATACGGAATAACTTTGCCAAATTACAAACAACTTTCCTTTTCCCGCCTAAACTAAATGCACTAGTCATTATAGACACTATTTCATTATTTAATTAACAAATAATATTAATAAAATAATTATTTTACATCTAATATAAGTTAATCGAATAATTAATTTATAATTAGGTACTTATAGTTAAATATAAATATTTTTTTTCTTTAGACATTGTTTTTCAAAAGCGCGCGTATAGGTTTCAAGTGAAAATGGCTGTAACAGTATTGTGTGATGTATTTTATAAAGGTTGGCCTGTTACGTCACGCGCGCTGCTGGAACTATGTAACATTATTCATATTTTCTTATCGTTTTTGAGACACTTTAGGAGCCAGGCTGTTGGGGGAAAATCACCTTTAAAAACGTCAACGACAGTCGTTACATCAGGACCATATTTATTTATTTATTATTTAAGGTTACACTAATAGGTTACAATTACAACTAATAAATTTTGAAAAATATAACTGCAATACATTAAAAATGGTTCTTTCATAAGTGTATTAATAATTTAGGCTGTTTCTGATTTTGTTGTGTTGTATCGTACGGGTGTACCGGTACGGAATGAGAAATACACTTTTCTTACGTACATTTGTCGTAAATTTACAACACCTCCTTTCCTTTTTACATCCCATTAAACATTTACATCAGACCCTCGCCAACCCATCTGGCCAATGTAGCGAGTATAGGCCATGATGATTATCTAATGGTTGGATGCACCAGCAGTCTAAAAGATATAGTGACTACCCGTAAAGCGTCCCATTCTTCAGAAAAAAAGGCATTTAAATTAATATTATTAAATTGTTTTTTTTAATATTTCATACTTGCCTGAAAAAAAGGGGTCGGTCTATTCTTACTTTTACTGTGGAAAATCATCTTACTTAATAAATGAAAGGCCCCTTAATTGGCCCACACATGTAAATTGATACGGTGATCATTAAATTGAGTTAAAAAGGCTGTGATTTTAAGTTATTAAATATATATACTTATATTTAATAAATAATATATAGATTTAGAGTTCGATTCCTGGTTTATTTATTATTTTTTATTAATTTAAATAAATACATTTAATTAATGTTTAATTTATTTGTCTTTTTTCTTGAGTTTGGTACGCTGGAGACATCAATGAGCATGCCACTTGTCATGATTGGCCTATAGTAAAGTAGGGTTAATTTGAATTCGCTTCTTTATAAGCGTGGTTTCTGACCACGCCGAAAGGGAAACGGTCGTGATGATACATTACTTTTTAAATTAATAAATTAAACGAAACTTGCATTGTCCCAGCTAGTACAACGCACATCCACATATAGTTCACAAACATGCAAGCATATTTGTTCAGTACACAGGTGTAGCACAGCGGTAGTGTAATATCTTGGCTAGTGTCTATGGGCCTTTACAAAGTTGAGCTATACAATCTATGCCAGCTTTACATTAACTTGATGTTCAATGCTGTTTTACGTTCTTTGTTCAAAATATTTAAAATATGTTTTTTTTTAATTATATTTTTTACCAAAAATATTACCAAGCTAAAATTTATATTCCCTACGGATACGAACTTAAGTCCCGTCCGCGTAGAATGGTGGCGAGAACGCTGCCTGCATTTCCCCGCTGAATTGCAACACTGATTGTTTGAACGGAGACAGAGGCAGCCTGCTTGGACTCCATGGGCCCAGAGTTTCAACAGCAAACGGCACAAATATATAATCTTGCTTGCCGAATATTTTTTATAGTCGACAATGGGATCCATTTTTGCTTTACCTATGTAGCCAAATACGTCCAATTATTGAATCAATTGAAATATGACACAGTGAAAAGAAACCAGGGATTACGTGAAATTCCTTACGGATTACGGAAGGTGCCTTGTACTCTTCCAACCGAAAAGATCTGGTGACTAATATAATGAAATATTGACATTTATATAGTGATACGTCGCGGTCGTTTCACTAGACTGAAACTTGTAAAATGTCATAAAAGCTAATTGGCAAAACTACTTGTGGGAAAGAAATAGGTACCTACTTCTGTACAATGTCCTTTAAAGACAATTAAAAAAAAATCGATCAGGCGACATCTATCGTGATAAAAAGACATTGATACACCCCATTTTAGGAATTGGGGTGTATCACTAACTTTTTATCACGATAGAAGGCGCATGATAGATAGTACCTTATATAACTGTCAGTTGCATATAAAACTTGTATTTTTACATACATATCTTCACGCCAAATCCCTTGCGGGGTAGGCAGAGACAATTGAGCGCCACTTGACGCGATCACGACATACCTCTTTTGCTTCTTCGACATTCATCAACCTCTTCATACATGCCCTTTTATTTTGGTGGCTTTTTAATGCACCTTCAGCTATTGTTTTATTTATTTGATCGTGATAGGTAAGTCTTGGTCTGCCAGGGCCTCTTTTACCCACAACCTTCGCATTATATATCTGGTTCGTCAATCTCTCTTCACTCATTCTTTCAACATGTCCGAACCATCGGAGCATACCTTTCCTTAGTTTTGTCCCTATGCTTTCTTTCATACCTACCCTTTTGCGTATTTCGTCATTACGTATGCGGTCCGTCAAAGTGACGACGCATATCCGACGCAAAGACCTCATTTCGACTGCATTAACTCTACTCTCATGCGTATTCTGACATATCCACGTTTCGCTTCCATACATAAGTGTTGGTACCAGCATGGCATTGTGTATGGCGAGTCGAGCTTTGTCACTGACATTTCGACTGGCCATTAGTGACCCCAGGGCACCGTTAACACTATTTCCCGCGTTCACTCTTCTTTCAACATCCCTATCATACTTCCCATCCGCAGTGAAAACACTGCCCAGATATATAATTTCATTTATTTGTTCTAGAGTTTCATCATCAATCTTTATCGTCACGGTTGTCATCCTTCTTCTTTCAAACACTAGTACCTTGGTTTTTCTCGCATTCAAACGGAGTCCTTTTTCTGCACATCCCTCTTTCATTTTTGTAACTAGTGATTGCAGTTGTTGTTCGGACGATGCCATAAGAACAGCATCATCTGCATAAAGCAGGCAGTTCACAACTAGATCACTCATTTTTATCCCACAGTCACTCTCTCTCACTCTTTTTAGGCATTTGTCGAGATATAGGGTAAATAATCTGGCAGAAAGCACTGTATTTTTATTACAAAATTTCTTATTTTCTGGTTATTATGCCAAAGTGAGCAGCTTTTTAGTGTACAAATCGAAATTTCTAAGCGAAATCAAGGATATGGTGATCTCAAAATTGCCGTTCTCTTAATAAAAGCTTTTTTCTTTTTAAAGACGGTGTGCGCTTTCTTAATTCGTCTTTTAAGGTAGATAACGTTAATTAAAAATACATTTTACTCTTATAAAAATAAAAAAACTCCAAAAACATTTAAAAAATGATGCGACCTAGATGTAAACAAGGTACCAGTGCCGCTAGCGACATCTATAATTTTGCCTGATACACCCAATTGGATATACAATAAACGAAAAACAATTAGCAAATGTGCGTTTTGAATATTTATTAATATATTTCAGCTAAAAAAGACCTACAAAAAAACAAAGTTTTTAAGGGTAAATGATTACAAATTATTCTTAAACGCATTAATCGATTTATTAAGAAAATGTAACATATACGTTTAATACCGAACTGTGAACTCTTATTAACTATTAGCGCCATCGTAACGAGATTAAGGAATGTAATTTAGATATAATATTAAACCAAATTAAACATGTCTTTCTTGATAACTACAAAAATTTGATGCCATAAAGATCATTAAAATATTGAAACAAGTTATGGTTTTTAAAATAGATGAATATAAAAAGCTCCTACGAATACAATCTTAAAGCAAACAAATACCTTAATAAAATTACGGGAAAAAGTTCTTCGCGCCATTTTGCGTGGACATGTCAAGTGCAAGTTTTTGTTTTGTAAATTAATTTACTGTGGATATTATTGGTCAAAAGTGGTGTTGCTTGGTTTAATAATGTGCTACAATGTGAATAATTATGGAAAACGATAAATTGGACTTTAAATATGGGGCACAAGTTGCAGTTTATTTTTTTGCGGTTTTCCCGCGCTTTCAACTCCCATATTTTACCCGACGTGTTTGAGCTATGGTGTCGCGAGTGACTCCAAGTAAAGAATCAAATTCTGCAGCATCTGGAATTTGATGATCCCCAACTCGGTTATGAACTCTGTTATGAACATATATTATGCAAATAAATTACGTGTTTAGGACTGATGTATTCTGTACAATGTCCTTAAAAGATACTTAAAAAAAAAAAAAAACGGGTCATTTTTCATATTTTGAATACCTAATTTTAAAAAGAAAAAAAATGTAACGGCTTCCCTCTATTTTACTAAAACAAATTTATAATTTAAATAAAATTTATAATTAAGTATAAGGTAACACTGACAAGGCCCTTTTACAGCCGCAACAATTTGACATTATCTTTAGAATAATATAATTATTTAATTTAATGTTTACAATTTATGAAAAAGCCTTTTTTACAGCCGCAGCTATTTTAACTAGTCTTATTGAAGTTAATTTTAGGTATCTATACTAATAAATTTTGACAAGGCCTCTTTACAGCCGCATTTAAGTTATTTTAAGTGTCTTCATCTTAAGGTTCCTACTGCCAGTTCTGTTCTTTGCTCAAATATAACACTTTCCAGGCACGATAGATACACGAGTATGTAGTCAGTAAATTATATAACATAACACTCGTACTTAATGAAATTATGTACTTAATCATAGACCTAACCAAATTCCGGTGGGAATGTATGGTGACAAAAAAAAAAAATCTGCTACCTATATTTAACAGTAGTTGAAAGACTATTAGTTTAGCTAGCAGCGACACATTTGTCTAATATTACTAGTTTGGATATTATTTGTAAAAGTGCCTACCTACATCTTCTGTAGGATTATTTTATTGTGAAACACTAGTAATAAGTATTTTTGATTAATAAACTATTTGTAGAAGAGAAGACAAATTTCTAAGCATTCCATGGATTCACCGTGCGGATGCCGGGTTCATCGTGTGTGGGTAAGAGATGAGAAGAATGGTGTCTCGGGCTTGCGACCGACAATAGGCTGGTTTAAGAAAAGGAGGCCTCCCTTTTTTGTCTATTGCGCGATAATACGCTCACCATCCACCATTCTACTTATCTCCCTACCCAACCAAATACTGTATGATTCCGTTAATGCCGTCTTGGAAGCTCGTTCCATAAATGTATTGACGGCAGACCTGCTTAGGCCCAATTCTTTCAGTAAGTAATGCAAAGATTTTGCTGGAACTCCTCTTGCACCAACTTCCACTGCGTAAAGCTGAGTCTTGAACCCGTTCCTGATCATTTCTTCTGTGAGATCATAATATTTATTCGACTTCATGTTGAGGTCTTTTGGAATATTTGATTCCCACGGAACGGTAAGTTCAATAAGGATAACTTTTTTCAAGTTCCGAGATAACACTAAGATGTCTGGCCTATAGGCTGATACAGCTACGAGTAGTTCATCTGGGATCCTATAATGGTGTTCAAATGTATCCATGAGAATTTTCCAGTCTGATGCGGCGCCAAGGATCGAGGTGGGCTTGCATTTAGTTTTCGTGCTTTGCCCTTCCTTTACAAATGTGGTCAAAGTTTTATTTGTAGTTTCTGTTTAGTTTCTGGCTCTTGCAATAGAAAGACTTACTGCTTCACGGATAACACCTAGGACTTTGTCATGTCGGCGTGAGTAATAGCCTTTTTCTAGAAGAGTAACGCACCCTACAAGTGTGTGTCTAGCAGTTGCTATGGCAGCACCACACAATGTACAGTTCTTTTCCGTAGCTTTTCCCCACCTTACCAGATTACTCTGGTCCGGGAGGGACATTTGAAAAGCGTTTAGGTAGAACTTTAGCAACGCCGGAGACCAATCGTACATTAGTGTGCGCCACTTTAGGGCTGGAGGGATGCAAAAATCGCCCAAGTTAGCCAGTCATTTTGAACTTCTAGAGTCATCGCGTGCACTCTGTATTCATGCTCTTCATCTTTCCTGAGGAAGGATTTTATAACCTCTTTGTCACTTTCTTTTTTCTTTCAGCCAATGCCTCTTTTGTCAGTCTGGGCACAGGGCAATATAATCTCTAAAATGTCCGTAAATTAATATCCAGGAAAGTTAATAGACTAGATTTCTCAAATGTACACTTAGCTTGAAAAATCTTTCAAAATATAAGGGATGATTTTTCCTTTTTAGCCAGCAATGTACAGCGTGCGTGTAAATTTGGTAGCAAAACACTACACGGTTGGCCTGAGGTCATGACCTGCGAAGGGACGAGCCGTTCGGCAAACGGAAGCCAACTAGATTTGTGTGTTTAAATAATTAAAGCGACTTTAAAAAAACTTTTAATTTGTTGGAACGACACCAATTTGTGATCGTTTACTTTAAAGGTGATCACGCCCTTTTCCGAGTCGAACTCGCCGGAAGAATCGAAGAATTCGAAACCAACAACATCTCCGTTATCACGTGTAATCTTTCTAAGGGCCGGTAACTGAATCCTTACCACAGACTATATAGCCTTATACGCGACTTATATGTGATGAATCTTTTCCCGAAATGCTTTTGACATACCAGTAACTTGTATTAACATTCCTTGCACCGGTAACTTCTTAAACATTCAAAATATTCGAAACTAATGGAGTCTTTTCTCATTAGTCACAGGTAATTTAATTTAATTTCTGAAAATGTGTTTCTATAGTATAGACTGTTTCTTTAAAAAAAAAAAATATATATACTTTAGTGCCGTGTCTGTTGTTTCTATCTGTGGTAACTTTTTAGTGGTTTAAGTGTTTATATTTATGTCTAATTAAAATTCTGTAACCATAAGTTTTCCTAATAAAATAAAATAAAATAATATAATATAAAATAAAATAAATAAATAATATAGCGTCCTCTCGCGTACTATTACACCCACGTATACAGCAAACCTAATGCATTTTTACTAAAAGTCCAAAAAACCTCATATAGTTGGAAATATTACAGTTAACGGGAAGGATAAGCACAAAAATAATTTCACTCAGTCGCGAAAACTGTAATGGCGGCGGAAAAATTAATTTGGCTGACACCGACAGAAATTAATGGACCTTAGGATTCTATGAAGTGATACCAAAATTATAAAAAAAAAAGAACAGACGCTCCTATCAGCGAAGAGGTACGCGGATGGCGGGGACGACATCAGCATCATTCTTGAACTGTCCTGTTCAACTGCCATGTCAAAATAAAAATCCGCTATTGGCTAATAAGCTTGTATGAACATTAATTGCCGTGATCCTTCCTTAGTAGCATTTGGTCACTTACACACACATATATATATCTTCACGCCACATCTCTTACGGGGTAGGCAGAGAAAATTGAGCGCCATTTGACACGAACACGACTTTAGCATCGCGACATTCATTAACCTCTTCATACATGCCATTTGGAAGACTTTTCAACTTTAGTCAGTGTTTTATTTATTTGATGGTGATATGTGAGTTTCGGTCTGCCAGGGCCTCTTTCACCCACAACTTTCGCATTAAATAAGATTTAGTTTTTAAGTGACAACGCCTCTTTGAAGCTGCTTCATTTACTTCTTGGAATTTTTTTTTTTTTTTTTTAATATTTCAGACAAGTCACACAGCGCCATCTAATTTCCGTGGTAAGCGGTAAGCTTGTGTTACGGAAACTAGATGGTTGATAAAATACATATTATATTATTTTTATTTTTTTGTAAATATATACATATTATACATATAAACACCCAGACCGAGACCCGGTGGGAATCGAACCCACGACCTCCCGAGTTCACGGCAACGTTTGTTACCACTAGACCACGGAGGCGCCAGTTATTATTGTTCTGACAATTAATTTATTGATATATGTATTATTATTTTTTATTTAAAAGTGACAACACCATTTTACAGTTGCATATTACATAATGTATAAAAGTTTTAAAATATTTTTTGTGACATTTAATTTTAATAAGTCTATTTATTTTTATTAGTTTTTAGTTTATTTAATAAATTAATTTAATAGGTTAGTTATAAGTGATATAGTACCGACATTGCTTTTTTACAGCAGCATCTCATTTAGGTATTGTTTATCTCGCGTAAATTTAATTAGTAATAATGACGATGGCTGCTCTTTGCTACTAATGGTCATTCTTTTGCTATCCTGCCATGATTGGTAAATCTGATGATTGCAAAACAGACAAAACCGAGTAATGTGACTTCGGAAAAATTCTAAAGATATTTGATTGTTTCGGCGCATAGAAGTAGTAGTATGAGGTGTCATATTTGGCGTGTTTGACTTGAAACCAAAGCAAAGCGTTCAACTTTTTACCGAATTTTGCTTAAATTGTATAAAAACCATAGCCATAGAGCAATGCCAAGTCGAACACTTTCAAAGCGAAAAATGCGCTTACAGCTCTAGTATAGGAATGTGTACGCCAACCCGTCTGGCCAGCTCATCGTGGCGATTGTAGGCATATTTCTCCAGAAATTTCTAGAAGGCCCATCTCCTGTGTTCTAGGGGCTGAGATGAGTGTGATAATGAGGTAGGTATGTTTTCGTTCGATTCTTTCGGCGTTCGGCTTGGATTGTAAAACCGTGTTGCTCAGTCCCTAACTAAAAATATGTCAGGAGTTAGTTGTAAGAAAAATGACATCACATAGCGGTTCGAACCCCAGCATGTACCAATGAGAATAACACTTTTATTAGGTACTGTAACGGGTACATGTAGGTTACAGAGTTTTATTGGCATTTTAAGAAAGAATAGTATTGTCAATATACTACATTGACAGGGTTGATGGGTTTTTGTTTTAAAGAAGAAAAAAAAGGAAGATCGGGAGAGCTCGGACCGAGAGGTCGACAGAGCGAGTATTTTTATAAATATTAGGATTAAAAATAATTATTAGTTAAAGTCTACCGCGTAATAGTGTCCCTCGTAGTCTTTAGTTTTTCTAGATATGTAATTATTTCTAAAATATAAAGTATAAAAAAGATTTATGCATTTTTAATAAAAAAAAGGAGTTCCGTAGAATCCTCTCCGTTATAATTAAAAGCAACTACATCCAACCGCAGGCGTTGGATAATTCAAGTAACTGCAAAGGGCAGGTTACAGTACGTACATTTGTCACAGATTTGTACACCAACACCACCAAGCGTATGCCGCCATTCCTTTTTGTGAATGCGTGTTCGACTTCAAAGCAAAGCAAAGCGCAATTTTGCTTAAATTGAATTAAAACGCTACTCGAATAATTTTCATTTTAAATAAAGAATAAAAACGCCAAGTCGAACATGACAACAAGAAAATAAAAATACGAATATAATGAAATGTTTATCGTTAAATAAAACAAATAAGTACTTAATTCGTATGTCCTAAATTAATTTTGTAAGTTTTAATTTAAGAGTGAAATAGAGTGTATCATCTTCAAAGATAAGAGTTCTCCGGTGTTATCTGGTTTATATTAGATAAAGAGATAAAAGATAGAGGCCATGCTTCGGCGCATTGCGAGTTTCTTACATTTCATTACACCCAACTTTAATAATGGGGTGTATCAGGCAAAGCTTTTTGTAGATGTCTCTAGCGGCATTTTTTAAATGTTTTGTAGTTTTTTTATTTTTATAACAGAAAAATGTATTTTAACAAAACGTTATCTACTTTAAAAGACGAATTAGGAAAGCGAACACCGTCTTTAAAAAGAAAAAAGGTTTAATTAATAGAACGGCAATTTTGAGATCACCATATCTTTGATTTCGCTTGGAAATCTCGATTTGTACACTGAAACGCTACTCACTTCGGCATAATATGCATAAAATAATAAATTTCGTAATAAAAGTACAAGTTTTCTATGCAACTGACAGTTATATTAGGTACCATCTATCATGCGCCATCTATCGTGATAAAAAGTTAGTGATACACCCTATTGAAGACAGAACTCTTCAAACAGTGAGTCCTCCACGTAACTCCACCTCTGAATATCGTGCTAAGTTGAACTGGCTACCTATTCGTTGTCGCAGAAATCTCAGAGTTCTTTGTATGCTTTTTTTGGTTTTAAACGAGCCTGCGACGCGACCGCGATACCTCAAGGACAATTTTGCCTATCTGTCTTCTTTCCACGATAAACTTCTTCGCTCCTCTCACAACTCACTTCTTTCAGTCCCCTCTTTTATTCCAGATTTGTTTCAAATCCTTTTGTAGTAGTCGCCCCAAATTTATGGAATAATCTTCCTGTAAACATAAGACAAGCAACTACCAGATCTTTGTTCAAAAACCGTAGGTATATCTAGACTACCTGAAAAGCTCCTCACAATATTAGTAAGTGTATATATGTATGTTTATGTATAGTATTAGTATATTGATATTAGAGTATATAGAGATATATAATATTTAAGTGTTAATTAAGCTGTAAATTTTTCTTCCTATTTTTTAATATTTCTTTCATTGCACCTGTAATAATAGTTCATATTTGTCCCCAAGGTTTGGCTGTCAGAGAATGTCTACGGGCATTAAATCCGCCTTTGTATTTTGTGCAATAAAGTTTTTAAATAAATAAATAAATAACAGAGCAGAGAATTGAGCTCATTTTTTTATATTATCCTGTGTACGAACGAAATGAACCCGTAAAAAAAATTTGCCGTAAAAAGCAAATAAAACCAGGACAACACAGAAAGTCAAGATAGAAAAAAGGTCATAAATCACGCTTATAAAGAAGCAGATTCACATTTACCCAACTTTACTATAGGCCAATCATGACAAGTGGCAAGCTCGTCGAAGTCAAGCCAAGATAAATAATTAATAATAATAACGTTATTTTGGTTGTTAAGGACACTTATTTTTGATAATATATAAAATTCAGAACATTTTTTTTTTATTTATAAAAAATATTATGAACCCTGACAAAATGTAATATTGGACAAATAGGATTACAAGGATATTGAGTTTTGCCTAAATTAATAGATCAGACTTCTCATATATTTTTTGTATTTAATATGTAGTACAACTCAGCCTAAGATCTAAAGACACTTGTACAAATCAAGTAGATAATAAAAATAATTAGTACGCGGCCACGTCTTACCTTATTTTGTAAAAAAAAAATACACTTTTTCCACTACTGTTAATTATTGTTTTATTAAACATGTTATCTAATTACATCTTATTATGTGGGCTTATATACCTATACACAATACAGAAAATGATTTTAGGTTTACATTACGGGAAAGAAGAAGAATATGTTGGTTGAATAAAACATTCCATTGGTATCATTTTTTAAATGCTACAAGCGCCACAGCTATCGGATAGAACTGTCACTTTGAGCAATGGCTCGTTCTAAGCACTGGCGGAGCAACGACTATTAATCCGGCCGTTGCTTGGCTTAGCAAAGGATCGAGATATGTCTGTTATAGTCATCGATGTATATAGATAGGCCATAAAATACGTAATATATAAAAACGTTCCCGTAAAACCAATCGAAGTCATGTAGCTGCACCAACAGTAGCGAGATAGCAAGCGTCGAGAGCGCCTAATATTAATATTTATATCGAGTAAAACTAGTCTTTTTGTATGCAGTGTGATATAATTTCTGATGAATAAAGCATGTGGCATTATCCTTGCTTGAGAATTGCCCCCCAAAGTTGGTAGGTACACAAAGCAAGAGGCACGTTTTTAAGAGTGCGTTTTGTATTGAATAGGCTTATCTATATACATCGATGGTTATAGTGCGAAATTATTGCTCGGCTAAGAATGGTTAAAATAATACTTTCATGGCTTAGAAAGCCATGACTATTAATCCGGACAAGACAGTGGGCCTGCTCCACAAATGGTCACTCGGCTACGAATAGCTATGCTTAGTATTTCTCTGATTTCGAAATTCGGAACGTTGATATTGGTCAGGAATGCTATGGAGCTCCGTAACCGTAACCTTAAATATCGGATATCGGAAACATAAATCACCTCCACCAGATTTATAACATATGGCGACTTCCTTCAAATATTTGTGGGCTTATACAGTTAAAAGAGGTTATATAGTTCAACCTACTAGACTCTTCAAATAACAAGTGTCTTTAAATCTGTTTGAGGGTTTCTTCCCGTTGTCCATTGTAATTCCGTTACGTCGCATGGCGCGTCCAAATCGTATAGGTAGGTACTTTATGTTCTTCCTGGATTGCCTGCGAGGTTGAACAAGTGACGTATGTCTTTCAATGTCGGAAAAATGCCGTTTTGATAACATCTAGATGCCTTTGAGGACTTTGCCATTGGCCTGACTGAGGTATGGCCTATCGGGCCGACAACGGTCACTTCAAGCATCTCCAGAATATCGATCCGTATTGCGTTTCGGCCGCCAACGGGTGACCACTTCCTAGAGAAGACTAGTCTACATGGGTTCGAGAGCCACACGGCACGAACCACGGCGCTCGGGAGAACAGAAAAATCGCATTTCTTTAACTTTTCCTAGCTAGCGCCATCTAGTAGCAATGTTTCTAATTAATATTTCATTAGTGACGAAAGTAGTAAAAAATAATATTGTAACAACTTCTTATATTTATATTGAAATACGTACATCTTGTTTTTTTTATTGTAATTAAAGTAATATAATAAAATATATTGATATAAAAAATAAAAATACTATTTATTTTACTAGCAACATTAAAAAATATAATAGGTACCAACTGTGTAAATTTTTTTTTTTTAGTATTTCCACTACCTGTAGCAGCTGGGTGTCAAAAACGGATCGATTTTTTCTGTCTTCTTTGGAGCGAGTTGGGGAAGATTGCGGGCGTTTTGTGCGTAAACTGATTTTATATTATAATTAAAAATTCAACTTTGTATACTATCTGAGGTGAATTACGTTATAGATTAATATTGTGTAAATATTAAAGTCGTGAAACATATTTAGTGCGATTATTAACCCGTGTTCTTGTCAAAATAAGAGATAAAAGATAGAGGCCATGCTTCGGCGCATTGCGAGTTTCTTACATTTCATTACACCCAACTTTAATAATGGGGTGTATCAGGCAAAGCTTTTTGTAGATGTCTCTAGCGGCATTTTTTAAATGTTTTGTAGTTTTTTTATTTTTATAACAGAAAAATGTATTTAACAAAACGTTATCTACTTTAAAAGACGAATTAGGAAAGCGAACACCGTCTTTAAAAAGAAAAAAGGTTTAATTAATAGAACGGCAATTTTGAGATCACCATATCTTTGATTTCGCTTGGAAATCTCGATTTGTACACTGAAACGCTACTCACTTCGGCATAATATGCATAAAATAATAAATTTCGTAATAAAAGTACAAGTTTTCTATGCAACTGACAGTTATATTAGGTACCATCTATCATGCGCCATCTATCGTGATAAAAAATTAGTGATACACCCTATTGAAGACAGAACTCTTCAAACAGTGAGTCCTCCACGTAACTCCACCTCTGAATATCGTGCTAAGTTGAACTGGCTACCTATTCGTTGTCGCAGAAATCTCAGAGTTCTTTGTATGCTTTTTTTGGTTTTAAACGAGCCTGCGACGCGACCGCGATACCTCAAGGACAATTTTGCCTATCTGTCTTCTTTCCACGATAAACTTCTTCGCTCCTCTCACAACTCACTTCTTTCAGTCCCCTCTTTTATTCCAGATTTGTTTCAAATCCTTTTGTAGTAGTCGCCCCAAATTTATGGAATAATCTTCCTGTAAACATAAGACAAGCAACTACCAGATCTTTGTTCAAAAACCGTAGGTATATCTAGACTACCTGAAAAGCTCCTCACAATATTAGTAAGTGTATATATGTATGTTTATGTATAGTATTAGTATATTGATATTAGAGTATATAGAGATATATAATATTTAAGTGTTAATTAAGCTGTAAATTTTTCTTCCTATTTTTTAATATTTCTTTCATTGCACCTGTAATAATAGTTCATATTTGTCCCCAAGGTTTGGCTGTCAGAGAATGTCTACGGGCATTAAATCCGCCTTTGTATTTTGTGCAATAAAGTTTTTAAATAAATAAATAAATAACAGAGCAGAGAATTGAGCTCATTTTTTTATATTATCCTGTGTACGAACGAAATGAACCCGTAAAAAAAATTTGCCGTAAAAAGCAAATAAAACCAGGACAACACAGAAAGTCAAGATAGAAAAAAGGTCATAAATCACGCTTATAAAGAAGCAGATTCACATTTACCCAACTTTACTATAGGCCAATCATGACAAGTGGCAAGCTCGTTGAAGTCAAGCCAAGATAAATAATTAATAATAATAACGTTATTTTGGTTGTTAAGGACACTTATTTTTGATAATATATAAAATTCAGAACATTTTTTTTTTATTTATAAAAAATATTATGAACCCTGACAAAATGTAATATTGGACAAATAGGATTACAAGGATATTGAGTTTTGCCTAAATTAATAGATCAGACTTCTCATATATTTTTTGTATTTAATATGTAGTACAACTCAGCCTAAGATCTAAAGACACTTGTACAAATCAAGTAGATAATAAAAATAATTAGTACGCGGCCACGTCTTACCTTATTTTGTAAAAAAAAATACACTTTTTCCACTACTGTTAATTATTGTTTTATTAAACATGTTATCTAATTACATCTTATTATGTGGGCTTATATACCTATACACAATACAGAAAATGATTTTAGGTTTACATTACGGGAAAGAAGAAGAATATGTTGGTTGAATAAAACATTCCATTGGTATCATTTTTTAAATGCTACAAGCGCCACAGCTATCGGATAGAACTGTCACTTTGAGCAATGGCTCGTTCTAAGCACTGGCGGAGCAACGACTATTAATCCGGCCGTTGCTTGGCTTAGCAAAGGATCGAGATATGTCTGTTATAGTCATCGATGTATATAGATAGGCCATAAAATACGTAATATATAAAAACGTTCCCGTAAAACCAATCGAAGTCATGTAGCTGCACCAACAGTAGCGAGATAGCAAGCGTCGAGAGCGCCTAATATTAATATTTATATCGAGTAAAACTAGTCTTTTTGTATGCAGTGTGATATAATTTCTGATGAATAAAGCATGTGGCATTATCCTTGCTTGAGAATTGCCCCCCAAAGTTGGTAGGTACACAAAGCAAGAGGCACGTTTTTAAGAGTGCGTTTTGTATTGAATAGGCTTATCTATATACATCGATGGTTATAGTGCGAAATTATTGCTCGGCTAAGAATGGTTAAAATAATACTTTCATGGCTTAGAAAGCCATGACTATTAATCCGGACAAGACAGTGGGCCTGCTCCACAAATGGTCACTCGGCTACGAATAGCTATGCTTAGTATTTCTCTGATTTCGAAATTCGGAACGTTGATATTGGTCAGGAATGCTATGGAGCTCCGTAACCGTAACCTTAAATATCGGATATCGGAAACATAAATCACCTCCACCAGATTTATAACATATGGCGACTTCCTTCAAATATTTGTGGGCTTATACAGTTAAAAGAGGTTATATAGTTCAACCTACTAGACTCTTCAAATAACAAGTGTCTTTAAATCTGTTTGAGGGTTTCTTCCCGTTGTCCATTGTAATTCCGTTACGTCGCATGGCGCGTCCAAATCGTATAGGTAGGTACTTTATGTTCTTCCTGGATTGCCTGCGAGGTTGAACAAGTGACGTATGTCTTTCAATGTCGGAAAAATGCCGTTTTGATAACATCTAGATGCCTTTGAGGACTTTGCCATTGGCCTGACTGAGGTATGGCCTATCGGGCCGACAACGGTCACTTCAAGCATCTCCAGAATATCGATCCGTATTGCGTTTCGGCCGCCAACGGGTGACCACTTCCTAGAGAAGACTAGTCTACATGGGTTCGAGAGCCACACGGCACGAACCACGGCGCTCGGGAGAACAGAAAAATCGCATTTCTTTAACTTTTCCTAGCTAGCGCCATCTAGTAGCAATGTTTCTAATTAATATTTCATTAGTGACGAAAGTAGTAAAAAATAATATTGTAACAACTTCTTATATTTATATTGAAATACGTACATCTTGTTTTTTTTATTGTAATTAAAGTAATATAAATAATATATTGATATAAAAAATAAAAATACTATTTATTTTACTAGCAACATTAAAAAATATAATAGGTACCAACTGTGTAAATTTTTTTTTTTTAGTATTTCCACTACCTGTAGCAGCTGGGTGTCAAAAACGGATCGATTTTTTCTGTCTTCTTTGGAGCGAGTTGGGGAAGATTGCGGGCGTTTTGTGCGTAAACTGATTTTATATTATAATTAAAAATTCAACTTTGTATACTATCTGAGGTGAATTACGTTATAGATTAATATTGTGTAAATATTAAAGTCGTGAAACATATTTAGTGCGATTATTAACCCGTGTTCTTGTCAAAATATTCGAAATTCAATTTTTGAGCCTCTACTTTGAGGTTATGTAAATTTAAAATTTTGTATAGTGTGTTATGGAAGGTTTTTTTATGAGATATTTTGTTTGCAGCTATCACACTGTTTGGGCCAGAATGAAAACAACACAAATTGCCCAGTATGCCTTGAGACTCACATATTCCCAAGTAAGTTATAATTTTTGTGATTTATTGAACTTTAAATGCGTTTTCATAGCTTAAGAAATATATAGATGGACTTCACCAACATATTTCTACATTTAACTTTAATTTATTTTGAGGTAATATGCACGTGTATTAACATCATTGTATGCACGTATATAACTTTTTTTGGGTAGGTACCTACCTGAACTTTCTTTTTTTTTTACACGCCCTTAGCAACTTTATTTGTACTACAATTACAACAGGGTGGTTAAATTAGCGAGTCAATAACATGTAAGAAAACCTGAAAACATACAAATTATTAAAAGTGTGTACTCAATTACCTTTCTAGGAAATAAAAATACTGTAATTTTAGACATATTTTCACTTTTATATCACCAATGTATATAGATTCAATACAAAATGCATATATAAACGTGCCACATGTACCTACCAACTTTTGAGGGCCAATTCCCAAGCAATGATAATCTCACATGTGATATTTAGTGGAAATTCTGTCAAAATGCATACAAAAAGACTAGTTTCACTTGATATTAATATTAAGTACTCTCAACGCTTGCTAACTCGCAACTGTTGGTGCAGCTACATGACTCCAATTGGTTTTGCATGAACATTTTTATACCAGTGAGGGCCTATTTATATACATTAATGTTTTATATAACTTTAGATAGAAAGTTAGACTTTAAAAGTCATAAATATCTTCAAGCATGCGAGCGAGAGGGATCAAAGCTTTACTACCCTCTTAAGGTTATTCTGTAACCCATAACTTCGTTAAGTCAGCGACCAATGACCTAACGTGTTTTAGCTATTAAGCCATTCTTAGAATAAATTTGTATTACTGTATAACTACTAAAGGCTATGTTAGCAATCCATGGGTGTCTTAGGCTTATGACTAACTTTGTTTAGTTAGGGGCCCCCTTTTTTTTTTTAATCATATCACAACAATCCTAGACCTTAACTGGTGAATATATTTTTGGGAAATTTGGCCTACATTCACCACAGCACGAGGTTCTGATTGATGTCTTAACATGCTTTCTGGGGCATGGAAATGGTGGTGTTCATTACTTCACTTCATCACATTTTTTTAGAACACAGAGTTTATGACCTCCACTGTTAGAGATGGGCCTTCCAGAAAATTCTTAAGATTTTGGCCTACACTTGCTAACTGGCCAGAACTGTTGGCGAGGGCTTGAAATCCAAATTTGGGTGGGTTTGTTTTCCAGTATGTACAAATAAAAAATACTCTTTAATGATTAAACTAGGCCATATTTTCCTCGCGAACTTGTCTCGCTAGGTCTAGGACTCTGTGTTCTAGGGGCTATGATAATGATGATGATTTGGATTTTAAGGCTAGGGTTCTTCGGACCACCAGTGCCCATATATATTTCTAAATTTGATCAACTCAAGCCTCACTCACCAGGTGAGAGACATAAGAAAAAAAAAATTCAGCAATACAAATGTAAAATATCACTTCATGAATAACAGAGTGGAAATATGTGGAAGAAAATACCAGAAAAACGTATTAAAGTGCCAAACTATAAACACTCTTAAAAATAAACTAGCCACTTGTCCAGTGACAATAGACACTAGTGATAACTGACTATTTTATGAACTTTACACCAGTGCTTGATATAGGCATATCAGCAAGGTATATAAATCATGCGCCTTTGTACAAGTATGTAGTGCAATTAAGTTATTTTAAAATAAATAAATCACATACATACATATCTTCACGCCAAATCCCTTGCGGGGTAGGCAGAGACAATCGAGCGCCATTTGACACGATCATGACTTACGTATTTAGCTTCATCGACATTTATTAACCTCTTCATACATGCCCTTTTGCTACGAAGGCTTTTAAATTTACCTTCTGCTAGTGTTTTATTTATTTGATCGTGATATGTGTCTTGTCTTGGTCTGCCAGGGCCTCTTTCTTACCCACAACTTTTGCATTATATACCTGGTTCGTCAATCTTTCTTCGCTCATTCTTTAAACATGCCCGAACCATCGTAGCATGCCTTTCCTTATTTTTGTCCCTATGCTTTCTTTTATACCTACCATTTTTCTTATTTCGACGTATGCGGTCCGCCAAAGTGACACCACATATCCGTCGCAACGACCTCATTTCTACTGCATTAACCCTACTTTCATGCGTATTCTGACATATCCACGTCTCGCTTCCATAGATCAGTGTTGGTACCAACATGGCATTGTGTATGGCGAGCCGAGCTTTGTCACTGATATTTCGATTAGCTATCAGTGACCCCAGGGCACCGTTAACACTATTTCCCGCGTTCACATCCCTATCATATTTTCCATCCGCAGTGAAAACACTGCCCAGATATATATAATTTCATTTACTTGTTCTAGAGTTTCATAATCAATCTTTATCGTCACGTTTGTAATCCTTCTTCTTTCAAACACTAGTTTCTTGTTTTTTCTCGCATTCAAACGGAGTCCTTTTTCTGCACATCCTTCTTTCATTTTTGTGACTAGTGATTGCAGTTGTTCGGACGATGCCATAGAACAGCATCATCTGCATAGAGCAGGCAGTTTACCACTAGACCACTCATTTACCCCACAGTTACTCTCTTTCACCCTTTTTAGGCATTTGTCGAGATATAGAGTGAATAATCTGGCCGAAAGCACACAGCCCAGTTTGACGCCCATTTGGAATTTAAAGCAAGGCGACATACCTCCCTCCACCCGCACAGCCCACTGACAGCACTTGACAGCCCTTGTACAGAGACTGTATAGCTTGCAGCAGTTTGTCATCCACTTCATACTCCAGTAATATATCCCAAAGCTTCTTTCTTACAACTCTATCGAAAACCTTCTCCAAATCCACAAAAGCACAGAAAACTTTCTGGTTTAAGGCCAAAAACTTCTCTGTGATATTGCAGAGCGAAAAGACTTGGTCAGTGCATTCTCTTCCAGGTCTCCAGCCTCCTTGAGCCTCCCATAAAAGACCTTCAGTCTTCTCTTGCAGGTGTTTCGTGAGAATCTTGCCATACATCTTGCTCGCCAAACTGATCAAACTAATCGCAGAGAATTCTTGGGCTTTCCAGGCAGTATTCGTACATGCTGTCGGCCAAGCAAATAGTAAGATGCCAACACCCCGACTATCACGATCGCTGTCCCCTAATCCCGACCAAAGCGCGATCCCTCCTCTCGGTAAGTCCTGCATCTCACTTCCCCTTTGCTTGGTCTCGGTCAAGCCAATCGCATCCAACTTCATGTCATCCATCATATCTAATAGTTCATTCATTTTTTTTTTCTTTTATTTATTTATTAATACAACATTACATGGCTTAACAGCATAGCCCAATTTACCATGCAGTCAATCTTATAATTAATACATACATTTTAATTAAAAATGGATTGTCAATATACCTATATTTTTTTAATTTACTATACAAATATTAATAAAGCTTTAAAATTAACAATAGTTATATACAGTATAAAATTAATATAAAAAGAAAGAAAAGACAAATAAATAATAATAATAAAATAAATCAAAATTCAACACTAATAAAATCAATGAAATAATATTTCTCTCTATTTTAATATATAAATTTGACGAAACAAATTGCGATTGGTACGTAAAATCAGCTGGAAAAGAATGTGAAATCATATAGTGACAACTAGCTACCTATAGTAAATAGCCTTTTGACAATTCTATATGCGTTCGGAAAGCATGCTGTCACTGTCTGTCAGTCACCTGTCAACTGTCACTTGTCATTTTTTATTTTGAGGCTCAGGAATCTAGTCTTCAGTACACGTATATATATTTTAAATAAAAACATCACTGGAATAGTTTTTGCATTTAAACAGGACTTTAACTTACTAGACTGGGAATGTCGACAAGAACTAAATCTCGTTCCCCAGTTGTTAAAATCTGTGCTGGATGTCAATCTAATATAACTGATAGACAATTTATAGCCTGTAATTCCAACGGCTGTGACAAGACCTTCCATTTGCTATGCTTAAACTTATCTAACGTTTCATCAGAACTAAGAGCTACTTGGGTTTGCCCAGACTGCCACGCGGCTACCAAGAGAGGAGGGGATAACTCCCTTACTCCAGTGCGCCAACAAGCTTCTTCGGACCCCTCTCGAAACAGATGTCATATTATAGGTGCCGAGGAAGGGTCTAAACTCGATGATAGCGTGGCAAGTCTAACATCCGAAATAAGACTTCTACGGAAGGATATGCTGTCATTTAAAAATGAGTTCAAAGAAGTAGTCAACTCGTTAAAAAAATGCCATGACCGACTGGATGATGTCACGTTGCAGATTACGAAAGTAGAATCTAGAATCAATTCATTGGAGAACCAATTGCGCCTCTTCCATTTCAAATGATGGTGGCCGTTTAGTTTGCTCCTGTAACACGATTTGCAGGGCAAACTCACCAAAATACCTAGGAGTTGTGGTGGATGAGAGGCTTACTTTTGGTGATCACATAGAGGCAGTGTCAGCCAGGGCAAGAAAGCTGATTTATACGGTTAGGGTTCTTCGAGATGTTGCTAACAAGAAACTGCTAAAGAGTATATACTTAGCACTTTGTCAGTCTATATTGTGTTACTGCATACTTGCATGGGGGGGATGTGCCACTACGGTTTTGATTAGGGCCGAAAGAGCCCAAAGGTCTATTCTTAAGGTAATGCTCAGGAAACCGTTTAGACATCCCACAACATCGCTATATGAGGAGGCTGAAGTGCTTAGCGTTCGAAGATTGTTTATCCTTGCGTCCACAGTACATTGTCATCGTACTGCCATAAGATTGAAATCTTCTACAAAGAGGCTCGCGAAGCGTGTCCCCGCAATGGACAATATTTGTATTAAAACTGCATTTGCTGGCCGTTTTAGTTTCTTCCTAGACTCGTTTTTATATAACAGAATAATAAAGAAATGTGATATTCTGCACTCAACACTTAAAGAGGCACGGATTAGAGTTGCAAGGCTCCTACTAGACTGGAACTACTATGAAACTGAACAATTTATGAGACCTATCGCTTAGTATGCTCACTGAACACTTCACAGAATTAATTTATTGATCCACAACCCGTTGTTTTAATTATTGTATACTCCTATATATAATATATATGTATGTAATTATTTATTTCGTATATTTTTTGCTACCTTTCTTTATCTCTAAGTTGGTAATCTTAGATTGGGACCCACATGTCAGGCTTAACTGCCTTGTGTGGGACCATCACCAAAATACATTTTGCAAATCCTGTAATAATGTTCCACGATTGTTTGTTAACATATATTGTAAAACCTTACATTGCTAATAAATCATTTGAATTTGAAATAATAAGGTTAATACAAGACAATAAAAATTAGAATAAAAAGTGAGTAAGTAGGTTTATAAATAAATAAATCAATTCTACATCATGATAAATTAATACAAAAATAACAATAATAAACAAATCCAAACACTTTAACTTATAAATAATTAATTAATCAATTATTCACAAAATTTACTAGCGCCATCTTATCTTTCATTCCCCCCCGAACATTCCATGTGCCATATTGACACTCCTGTCCTCGATCCGCACTTTTTGGCCATTCGTGATGGGTTGCGGACCCCATATATAAATAAATAATTTTCCCAGTCTGCCTGGGCGGGGAAGTATCCACCGTTCTTGCCGATAAACTCTTTAAAATGTATCCGCACGTTTTGGGATCAGTCTCGAATGGCCGTTCCAGTTGCTAACATTCATAAACCCCGCGCGCCACTTACCATCAGGTTGGCGCAAGGTCACATGTCGTGCTAGTAAAAAATAAACTGTACTCAACATTACTAACTTTTTTCTTAGCTCGTGTCAGCCAGCGTTTACTAACATGTGATCGTGCATGCGGATAAATTGTATGGCTTGACGACTATTATTAGATTGATATTCTCAACAAAGGAAAACATAGAGCGTATCATTTTAAACCAACTACGGATTTAAAAAAATGTATAATATGTCTGTATGTAAAAGTAAAGTATCATCACGACCGTTTCCCTTTCGGGGTTGGTCTGAAACCACGCTTATAAACATTACCCAACTTTACTATAGGCCAACAATGACAAGTGGCAAGTTCGTCGATGTCTCCAGCGTACCATACTCGAGAAATAGCACAAATAAATTAAATGTATTTATTTATATTAATAAATATTTTTGTGTCCCGACCAGGAATCGAACATGAATAAGACTAAGACAGTTTGTTTGTGTTCCACAAAAGATTCGGAGAAGGCTTTTGATAAAGTCGTACGGAAGATGCTTTGGTACATATTGCTGGAGTATGGAGTGGATGACAAACTGCTCCAAGCTATAGCTCTTGCCACTCGCCTTGCTTTGAATCCCAAATGGTGAAAGATCAAGAAATACACAAAAGGGAGGGGGGGGGGATGAAAGAAAGCATAGGGACAAAAATAATGAAAGGAATGCTCCGATGGTTCGGGCATGTTAAAAGGATGACTGAAGAGAGATTGGCGAATGCGAAAGTTGTGGGTAAAAGAGTCCCTGGCAGACCAAGACTCACTTATCACGATCAAATAAATAAAACAATAGCTGAAGGTGCATTAAAAATCCATCGAAACAAATAAACATGTATGAATGTCGAAGAAGCGAAAGAAGTATGTTTTTTTTATATTAGCACGACATGTGACCTAGGGCCCACCTGATGGTAAGTGGCGCGCAAGGTCCATAAATGTATGCAACTGAAGTCAGACACTTATAACTGCCATCAGTCCCTAACACTATGCCGGCTTGACTAGATGCTTTTTCACACTTCGCTTGAAGGACTCCAAGTTATAGGAAAGTGGAAATACAAAGGCTGGAAGAGCATTCCACATCTTTATCGTACGACAGATCTATGAGTCCCCAAATTTATACGTGCGCGAAGGGATGGTGACTACGGTATGTGGGTGCATATTCTGACCTGTGCGTGTGGTTCGGTTGCGGAATAGAGAGGCATTAGGTTATAGAGTTCTTCGGAGCACTCACCATAGTATAGCCGGTAGAACACGCTCAGAGAAGCCACATCTCGGCGGAGCTGCAGGGATCGGGAGTTCCAGATATAGTGGCATCGTCCACAATTCGAACGGCTCGCCTCTGTAGGACATTGAGAGCATCTGTTGGCGGTACCATCCCAAAGGTGAGAACAGTATTCTATACATGATCTGATCGTCTCGTGAGTCTCTCTCTGCTTACTATGTAAAAAATAATAGTTGAGTTGAGGAAACATCTTTAGACTACGGGTGTAATAGTTCTTTTACTTGGGATTAGTTGTTGTTTCCGTCTTGTATTTTTTCGTTAAATATTTGTACGCAGTTTGAGCTATGAACTTTGTCATACGTATTATTAATTTGTTATTTCTTGACCAAAGTCCATTCAATGGCGCACAATATTAGATAGAGGCCGTCTCTCAATTACAATTATATCACATAGTACAGTTAACAAACGTTACGCTGACACATTAAATAAAAAAAATGGTTTAATCTTATCAATATTATTACAGCCCCTACCTACTACCTCATCATCACAGCCCCGTGTTCGTCCCAGACCTCCACTGCTTCAGATGGGCATTCCAGAACATATATCTGGAGAATTTGGCCTGCACTCGCCACGCTGGCCATACGGGTTGGCGAGGATCTGATGTTAATTTTAAATGACAATTTATTAACGATTCCACAAGTTGGTATTAGTGGAACCGGGACCGACGGCTTAACGTGCTCTCCGAGGCACGGGAACGGTGGTGTTGTAAATCTATAACAAATGTACGTAAGAAAAGTGTATTTCATATTGGTACATGCCGGGGGGGAGGTTTGAACGTGAACCGTTCCTACAACCGAGCCACCACCGCGCCACCACCGCGCCTACCACTACCTACCAAGTATAAATTTTCAGGATAGTTTAGAAAAAGTTATAAATTGCCTCTGGTGTTGTCCTTCATAAGGACCAGATAAATTATTTTATACTTTTAGTAGGGATCTAAATCTGCCGAATATTCGGTAAAACAGAATATTAAAATGACTGAGCTGTAGGTAATTAAATTACTAAAATTTTACCAATGACCTCTTCTACAAATACATACATATCTTAAGGCCAGATCCCTTGCGGGGTAGGCAGAGACAATTGAGTGCCATTTGTCACGATCTCGACATACCTCTTTCGGTTTTTCGACATTCATCAACCGCTTCATACATGTTTTTTTGTTTCGATGGATTTTTAATGCACCTACAGCTATTGTTTTATTTGATCGTGATAAGTGAGTCTTGGTCTGCCAGGGTCTCTTACCCACAACTTTCGCATTATATATCTGGTTCGCCAATCTCTCTTCAGTCATCCTTTCAACGACGACGCAACGACCTCCTTTCCACTGCATTAACTCCACTCTCATGCGTGTTCTGACATATCCACGTCTCGCTTCCATACTTCAAATAATGTCTAATAAAATATGATGATTTTCAATCAAAATAATTCAATTTTGTGTAAGGAAGTAAATGTAAAATTGAAGTAATCATAAAATTTCAAGTAAGTATTTAAAATTTAAAGTCATTGTATATTATTAGACATTACATACATATATTATGTAGACAGATGAAATAATTATAATCATTTTCTAATGTTTAATTAACTTTTATTATTACTCAATATTTTAGTGAGACAAAAAGTAAAGATAATATGCGGGTGCACAAATAAACTATTTAGATATACATTTGTACATAAATTATTTGTGTCCAGTTATTTTGTCGAAAAAAAAAATCATTGTTCGGCCAAAGTTCGTATTCGGCATAATCCACATTCGGCTCATCACTACTTTTTAGTCCGTTTTTTTATTATTATTATTTTGACTAACAAGATGATTTGCGAATATTTTGTTTTGTTCACCAAATTTAGAACTGATCATAAACATGTGGTTCAGTCGAAGGTCACATCCTAATGGATTGCTGCCAAAAATTCAAGAATAAAATTAGGTCTACAACCCAAAAACAATGCGCAGGCACAAATAAAAATATACGCTTAAAGACTTTTTAAATCAACATTTAATTCGTTTTTTTTTTTTTTTTTTTTTTCTTTTTTGTGTGTCGGTTTCCAGTTGCTAAACATATCGTGCTAACCCTTTAAATGAACCAGCACTGATTTATCTCACCATTTCATTACAGCCCCTAGAACACAGCGTCTTAGACCTCCACTGCTGGAGATGGGCCTTCCAGAATTTGGCCTACGCTCGCCACGCTGGCCAGACGGCTTGGCGAGGATATGATGTCAATTTTTTATGACAATTAACGATTCCACAAGTTGGCATTAGAGGAACCGGGACCGACGGCTTAACGTGCTCTCCGAGGCACGGAACCTGTGGTGTTGTAAATCTATGACTGCAGTACGTAAGAAAAGTGTATTTCTCATTGGTACATTCCGGGTGGGTTTGAACCGACCTTTGTAGGATTTAAGGTACGCGTTCTTACAACCGAGCCACCACCGCGTCATATTTTTTTAGCTTAGTCTCAATCTTTCGACCTTCAAATCGATAGCAATAATTTACGTCGTCTACAATCTTGACCTGGATATTTATTTTTATTTCTTGCATATTTTATTGTTAACATTCCAATATTGATAAAAAATGACGTCAAAATGTTGTTTATACAATTACTTTAAGATTAATAAATATTGAATGGTTTTTAACTTCTGTTTAGTTAGGATAGGTCTAAAGTACAAAATGTATTGTTTATTTATTTATTATTTTAAAAAAAAGTAACATACGCATGAGAGTAAAGTTAATGCAGTAGAAATGAGGTCTTTACGTCGGATATGCGGCGTAACTTTGATGGACCGTATACGTAATAACGAAATACGCAAAAGGGTAGGTATAAAAGAAAGCATACGTACAAAAATGAGAAAAGGCATGCTCCGATGGTTCGGGCATGTTGAAAGGATGAGCAAAGAGAGAGAGAGACGAACCAGATATATAATGCGAAAGTTGTGGGTAAAAGAGGCCCTGGCAGACCAAGACTTGCCTATCATGATCAAATAAATAAAACATTAGCTGAAGGTGAATTAAAAAGCCATCGAAACAAAAGGGCATGTATGAAGAGGTTGATAAATGTCGAAGAAGCGAAACAGGTATGTCGTGATCGTGACAAGTGGCGCTCAATTGTCTCTGTCTACCCCGCAAGAGATTTGGCGTGAAGATATGTATGTAAAAAGTAAAGTATCATTACGACAGTTTCCCTTTCGGTGTGGTCAGAAACCACGTTTATAAATAAACGGATTCATACTTAGCCATCTTTACTATAGGCCAATCATGACAAGTGGCAAGCTCGTCGATGTCTCCGGCGTACCAAACTCGAGAAATATCACAAATATATCGGTAATATTTTTGTATGAGAACTTATGTCATTAAAATCTCAGGCAGCTCCATATAAAAAAAAATATGCCCTAAAATGTGTATTATATCAAATAATATTTATTCCTTTGCAACACTGGCTGACGGTAAAACTGTATCGATAACTTAGCGAGCTGTCAAATTTCGTCAAATCGTTATTTTGACAGTTAAATTCGTTTTCAAAAAGACTATGAAGCTATTGTCGTCACTGGACGTAATCTAAGGCTGTGACGTTTAAATTTCGAACAAGTTTTGGAAAGTGACCACGAGATGGTCTGTTGGTTGAAGGCATGTCAATGGCGACCTTAAATCGCTACGATCGCTCGTTATGAAATGTCGAGACTGCTGCCCCATTTGCTGACTATACTATTTTTTTTTCTATGTACCTTGTTTTTATAAATTGACTAGGGTGGCGTTCGTTTTAAGAAATGTTAGCTTGAAAATACCACTTTTTTTGCACTTTTTGACAGATGTCATTAAAATATAAAATGGTTTGTTTAAAATTTTTATATATTTTATTGTTTTCTATTATATTTGTTAAAAAGAGATTTTAAACGATTTTATGTAATAAATTCAAAGACCATAATAATATCATGTGTGTTGGATGCCATGGTATGATAAAACATGAATGAAAATACTTGTCAAAAAGTAGCCTCACCGCTCGTTTTATTTAAGAAATGTTAGCATTGTTTAAAAAAGTGGTATTTCTTAACAAAAACGACATTTCGCGCTGGTTTATGAAGTTGCTACGAGATGTTGGAAATACTATAAAACGAACGCGGGGTAGTTATTAAGGAAATCTTAAACGTGTTATAATTTAAATAAACTATGCGAGATTAAAATATGCGCGAAATAACTATTGGTACTATTTTTAGTTTAGTATTAGTTAATGAGTCGCCTCTTGCCAACATGTTATATAATAAACATAGAAGTATATCGTAAAGGACCAACCACCATCATGTTCAACAGGTTGGCTCTAAAATGTAATGTAAAACTAGTTTTTGTTTTTATAAAACTTACAATTTAACAAAAAACTTTTATTTATTATGTGATATTGCTGAAAAAAAGTAAATAAAATCGTGAGGTTTTATAACTATAGTAAAAATTCAATAACTAAGGTATAAATACCTATGTATTTTTACCTTGATTATTGAAATGAAATCAAATCGTTTACAGGGTGCATAGTATGTTACATAATCAATAGCTTCTTATGTTCCACCAGATTATTGCAAGCTATTTTATAGTAGATAATAATAGCATTACACACAAAAAAGTAACCCGAATGTATCCCTTTGTGAGTGGTCAGAATATTTTTTAAAAATATAACATAAAAAAATCCTCCAAATCGCTACCAATCGGCAAAGTGCCAAGGATGTTAGCCAAAGGATCAGCAATGCCATGTTAATGGCAATGTAGATCCTTTGGCCCAAATATTGCCCAGCCCTCTTGTCTTGTGGTGTTGACGAGTTTTGACAACGCCACTTGGTCCCCACGGACCAAGGTTTCAATTCCAAACGGCGCAAAAACACATCTTCCAATAAGCTTAGTGTATTTCTGTTGTTTAAAGTTCTCTGCTTGCTATGCAACAGCGCCTGGGTCCTTAGAGGTCAAGGACAGGTGGAACGACTCCAGGGTGTCCACACATGTGGCATCCCAAACTAAAGGCAAACCTATATTAATTAAAAATAATATTAAGTTACATAATTAAAAGTAAAAAAAAAAGATGGTCAGAAACCACGCTTATATAGAAGCGGATTCACATTTAGCCAACTTTACTATAGGCCAATCATAACAAGTGGCAAGCTCTTCGATGTCTCTAGCGTACCAAACTCGAGAAATATCACAAATTGATTAAATATTAATTAACTTTTAATAATTTAAATTAACCCGACCCCCAAGTCTAAATCCACGGACTTAACCGCTAGACCACGGAGGCAGTCGAAATTATATAATTATTTCAAAGAATGAAATAACTTTAATGTTTTCTGAAACAGAATAGTTTGGCCTTTAGTAACGTTTATGGAAGGGCATTGCTTACGGAATAAATAAGAGCCAAAAATATTAACGAGGATTGTTGCTCAAAAACCCAGCTTTTCCAATTCCACAAACAGATAGAATTTTCTTTTTTTGGGGCCAAAGCCTCGAAGAAAATGGTTTTTTTTCTGTTTACACGTATTTTTAACTTGTCTATGACAACTCATACGTCAGCGACGCCAAGATTCTGTTTGTCAGGTCCTATCAGCGAAACAATGTAATATTAGATAAATACACACAACTGAATTATGATGGATTCCTTGAACAGGTAATATAAAAATGTTGTAAAGTCAATATTTTTGTATGCTCTACTAGCGTGCGATGTCGAGCAGTCTATTCTGTTACCGCTATTAGTGGATTTTGTTATTTACATCAGAGGTTGCGTCATAATTAAAAAATATTATTCAATTCTCAACTCTATAAGCGCTTGATCTTGACAGCGTCCGTGCAAATATCAACTTTAATATCATCAAAATAATAATAAATAATAAAGTACATAAATAATTATATACATACATGACATACACGGTCAATATATACTTATATACACAATAATATGTGAACTGCAACACACTTACCCTGTGTGACTTGTCGCTTTAATTTTTTTTTTTTCACTTCATTTCGCTTTGACATTTATGCAAATAAATTATTATTGTTATTATTTGAAAGTCGTTCGAATTGACGTTTGTCTATGGTATTCATACAAATTCGTTTTTTTTTTTTTAAATACTATATCTTGCTTCCACCTGATGGTAAGTGTCGCGCGAGGACTAAGAATGTTAGTAACTGAAATCAGACACTTATGACTGACATCAGTCCCTAACGCTATGCCGGCTTGACTGGACATGACGGCAATTCGAGTCTGATCACGAAACGTGTGAATACACTTTACTGGGTTTATAGGCACGAACGGTGGATACTTCCCCACCCCGGCAGACTGCGCAAATTACCACCTATTAAAAAAGGTTAAAAAAATGAATGATAAAAATGACAATCTTCAATGTTGCCAGAAAATCAACTTAACGGAAATATTTGAAATGGTAACATTCTTGGAGGTTTATAGAGCTTACAACTAAGAATACCGATTTCGAGGAACCCGTTGAGGAAACGTCAGGTGTTAGGCTATTGAAGATAGGCACGTAACAGCCCATGAATCATCCGCCTAATAATAATCGAGCACTAAATAGTCGATGACTATAAAGCAGAAATGAGTAATCCGTATAAAAGTTGGGTAAAATTCCTAAACTATAAATAGTAGCAATTAATAAGAATCTTAAATCACTGATAACGTTTAAATTGGTCCTTCGAGCCGGATTGTATCGTGGAAAAGTTCAATGAACGTGTATTAATGCAAGAAAAACACTTTTATTTATACTGTGTTTTCTGTTTGTATAACTATAAATACATTGTATGCGTGACGTCATACTACGCTCATTACATATAATTTGCATGGTTTAAAGGGAAAAATAATCTTCATAAAATGCTCAAACCAACTAACGTATTTAAAATAATAAGGATTAATACTGTATTTGTGTAAATATCTTTCCAATTATTATTATTATTTATAATTGCCCATTTATTTACGTATTTAAATAAATAAATAATATGTGTTAAGGAGTTTGTGAACGGCATACTTGTGCCCGCAAATCAAACAAACCCGTCTGTGGTCAGGCCATTTATGGCTCAAACATTTACAATCTTAAACTAGGACATGCACAAAACATAAACCTGACTTTGTTTCTTGCCGGGAAGACCACTTGCTCTGCTCAGGCTGCAGGCTGACACCAAACGGCCTGCAGAAACCCTACAAGCACCAGGCCACAAAAACGTTGGAAGCTCCACCACCGCAGTCGCCGAACTGGGCCTAGCCTCAGCTTCAGCCGAATGCCCTGGCAGTGGACGCTCCTCGCCATTCTTCCGAGGCACGAGTGAGAGCTCCACTACCACATTCGCCGAACTGGGCAAGGCCCCAGCTCCAGCAATACCCTGGCTGGAAAATCCCCGGCCACAGTCAACGCTCTCCAATCCACCATAATTGGGGCCAATTAAAATAAATCACAAAATTTAGCCGGCCGGTCCCATGCTGCCAAACGTCCTAAGTGCCTTTTTTTCCCTGTGTCGAGGCCAAAGTAATAAGTTTTTCAGCCAAGCTACAAAACCAAAAATAATTCTAAACAATATGTTATTGTTAAGAGATAGACATATGCCATCGCGGACTTTTCTATAGACCTATATAAGATGCACAATGGGGTGTATCAGGCAAAGCTTTTTGTAGATGTCGCTAGCGGCACTGGTACCTTGTTTATACCTTTTGAGGCATCATTTTTTAAATGTTTTTGTAGTTTTTTTATTTTTATAACAGATAAATGTATTTTAAATTAATGTTACTAACCTTAAAATACGAATTAAGAAAGCGAACACCGTCTTTAAAAAGAAAAAAGGTTGAATTAATAGAACGGCAATTTTGAGATCACCATTATCTTTCGCTTGAAAATCTCGATTTGTACACTTAAAAGCTGCTCACTTCGACATAATATCCAGAAAATAAAAAATTTCGTAATAAAAATACAAGTTTTCTATGCAACTGACAGTTATATAAGGTACCAACTATCATGCGCCATCTATCGTAATAAAAAGTTAGTGATACACCCCATTCCACCAAACATTATTTTTATATACGAGGGGCGTTCAAAATATTCTCGGTATTGATACGTTACAACCTCTTTTATATATATATTTGTTACTGGCCGCTAAGATTCATCCATTGACATTAAAAAAAAGTAAAATTGGAACCGAGATGTTCTTTTGTTTTTCTGCAATTGCCGAACAAACATGAACACCACGAGCGAATTAACAATTTTAACGAAATTAGAGCACCGATCCGTCATAAAATTCTTGACAAAACAGGGTAAAAATCAAAAAACCATAAAAGAGGAAATGGATTGTGTTTACCGTGAGTCTGCTCCTTCTTTATCTACTATTCAAAAATGGTCAAGCGAATTTAAGCGTGGAAGGGAGAGTATTGAAGATGACCCTAGACCTGGCCGGCCTGTAGTGGCTACCTCACAAGAAAATATCGATAAAGTGGAAAAACTTATATTGGAAGACGGCCGAGTGAAGGTAAAATCTATAGCTCAAGTAACCAATCTCTCTATTGGTACCGTACATGACATTATACATGACCATCTTAATATGTCAAAAGTAAGTGCAAGATGGGTTCCGCGAATGCTGACGCTTCTTCAAAAGGATATGCGTGTGGCTTGCTGTTCAGATTTTATCGACCTGTGTGGTGAAAATCCCGATGAGGTGCTGCAAAAAATAGTTACTGGAGATGAAACCTGGGTTCATCATTATGACCCAGAGAGCAAACAGGAGTCCATGCAGTGGCACATTAAGGGTTCAGCTCATCCCAAGAAGTTCAAGGTAATCCCGTCAGCTGGCAAGGTCATGGCCACAATATTTTGGGATTGTGAAGGAGTTTTGCTTATCGATTATAAAGAAAAAGGTGTAAATATCACAGGGCAGTACTACGCTAACGTTATACGTCAATTAAGAGATGCGATCAAAGAAAAGAGGCGAGGAAAGTTAACCAAAGGTGTTCTGCTTCTGCATGACAACGCCCCTGTCCATACTGCTCATATTGCCAAGGCAGCTATTGTTGAATGTGGGTTTGAAACTGTTACTCATCCACCCTATAGTCCGGACTTAGCCCCAAGCGACTTCTTTTTGTTTCCCAATCTTAAAAAGGATCTGCGTGGAAATAAATTTTCTGACGATGAAGCGTTGAAGACGGCCGTGGAGGAGCATTTTTACACCAAAGATAAAAAATATTTTTATGAGGGATTAAAAAAAATAATTGATCGATCTTATAAGTGTATGAACATAGGGGGGGAGTATATTGAAAAATAAAAATATCAAACTTTTCGTACTTGTTTGTTTTTATCCACATACCGAGAATATTTTGAACGCCCCTCGTATCAAAGGGCTTAGGCAGTGTTTTCGTTAAAAGACCGCTTTAGTTTTTTCTTACAAATCTATTGATATTATATGCATGCGATTTTCATGCAGTAGTTTTTGAGTTTATCGCGAACAGAGACAGACAGACAGTCCTCCGCCGGACTTTGTTTTACAATATGTAGTGATTAAGCTAATATGTTTTTTCTTTGTTTCAGCCGGCGGGTCGTGAAAAGATGATGTCGCGGTCAGCTTTTGCTCTGGCATTCATCGGCCTCGGCGTCTCCACATTTAGCGTACGCCAAATGGCACTCACGCAACCAAAACGGTTTTAGCAAACTACCCGCCTAAAAAAATATTTTAACAATGCAATTTAGCTAATAAATTAAGTTATTTTGATTTTGTGATATGACTTAAGTAATTAAATTTTTAAATGTATTAATTTTTGTTTCGCCTAATAGTTTTTTTTTTTTTAAATTAGATTCTAAGTAGTGGCGTGGATGAAGTGTGTGTGAATGTTAGTATGATGCGAGAGATTAAATTGCCTTCCAAATATTGTTTTTGTGATGAAAACCAAATAAATTATTACGATAGATTTTTTGTTTTATTTTCCTTTTATTTAGTAACAAATTAACTTTAATTAAAAACATTATTATTGTAAAGTAGAAAAGAAAGTGTTGATTCAAGACCGTTTCCCTTTCGGCGTGGTCAGAAACCACGTTTATAAATAAACGGATTCACTTTTAGCCAACTTTACTATAGGCCAATCATTACAAGTGGCAAGCTCGTCCTTGTCTCCAGCGTACCAAACTCGAGAAATATCACAAATAAATTAAATATTAATTAAATGTATCTATTTACATTATTAAATTTTCAAAGCAAAATAAAGCATCAAGTACTGACACTGCTTGGTCCAGATTCACTCATTTATTTATTTATAAAAGAAAAGTAAGAAAACAAGAGATATACAGTCAGTCGACTATATTTAACAAAATTACTTGAAAGAGATTCAGATAATAAAGAATTATTGTCACTTTCGACTTGGCGCTTTTTTTCTCTTTGGCAAACGTTTTCATACATTTTGAAGCAAAATTCAGTAAATATAGCTTTATTATTATTATTAAATTCTTTATTGCACGAAAAAAATTGCAAAGACAAAGATTAATGACTACAAGGCATTTTCTAACATTTGGGAGAGTATGAGTGCTGATATATAATAACAAACAATATACTACCGCCTCCGTGGTGACATCCCAACCCTCTCTGAAGTCCTGGAGGAGGACAGGGAGGAGGATGTCATGCTCGCACTGTTTGCGGACGACAGTGCCTACTTCAGCTCTTCTCCAAGCCAATATGAGGCTGCTGACAAAATGCAGAACCTTTTGGATCTACTCCCTGCGTGGTTGGATAAATGGCGTATGTCTATCAATGTCGGCAAAACTGCCGCATTGATAACATCCAGATGCCGACTGCCTCCACCACTGCAGCTTCGGGGACAACATCGAGTGGACGCCGACCGTCAAATACCTGGGCTGCATCATTAACAGGGCGTTAACAATGGGTGAAATGGCCTGCCACGCCGTCAATCAGGCAAAGGCGGCCCGAGCCATGTTACGTCATGTTATGAATTCCAGATTGCCGCTCAGGTTGAAGGTCCGGATCTACAAGATGTTCATCCGTTCCCGTCTTACCTACGCTGCGCCAGCCTGGCACCACCTTCTGGCCAAAACTAATAGGGACAAGATCCAAAGTCAGCAGAACATCGCTCAGAGTGGTCTCCCGAGCACCATGGTTCGTGCGTAATTCCGTCATAGCTCGAGATATGGAGATGCCTAGTATTGAGGAGTTTGTCGTTGGCCTGACTAGACGTATGTTCTATCGGGCCGACAACGGACACTTCAAGCATCTCCAGAATATCGCTCCGTCTTGCGCTTGGCCCCCCAACGGGAGACCACTTCCTAGAGAAGTGCTCCTGGAGGAGAACTAAAGTAGCCGAACCCAGATCCCCTGGGCTCGTGAGCCATACGGGCGCTGTTATACCAGTAACGGTGCCCAGCACTAAAGGTGTATGAATTACCAGCGGGTGATTACTCGCTGTGATCCTGCCGGGGAGAACGGGGGAATGTCCCCATCGCCAACCCAGGCCCATTAGACATCCGGGCCTGGACGACCCCACTGTCTGTCTGTCTGCCTCCGTGGTCTAGTGGTAACAAATGTTGCCGTGAACTCGGGAGGTCGATTCGGTTCGATTCCCACCGGGGGCAAGTTGTACATTGTATAATTTGTCTCGGTCTGGGTATTTATATGTATAATATGTAATATATTTACAAAAAAAAAGTATAATATGTAGTTTATCAACCATCTAGTTTCCGTAACACAAGCCTCGTAGCTTACCACGGAAACTAGATGGCGCTGTGTGATTTGTCTGGAAATATTTATTTATTTACTAAGAAATACATACACTACATACATACTTGCACTACTTATTCATAACAGCCCCTAGAACACAGCGTCCTAGACCTCTACTGTTGGAAATGGGCCTTCCAGAACATATATCTTGAGAATTTGACCTACACTCACCACGCTGGCCAGACGGCTTGGCGAGAATATAATCTCAATTTTGAATGACAATTTATTAACGATTCCACAAGTTGGTATTAGTGGATCCGGGACCGACGGCTTAACGTGCTCTCCGAGGCACGGGAACGGTGGTGTTGTAAATCTATGACAAAAGTACGTAAGAAAAGTATATTTCTCATTGGTACATGCCGGGGGGGTTTGAAGCGGCCTTTGTAGGATTTAAGGAACGCGTTCGTACAACCGAGCCACCACCGCGCCTGTACTTACACTAAATCCTAAGAAATACATATTGTAAAATTATATATTTGTCAAATATATATTGTCAGCCCGATGCTGATTCCTGTTTGTCTAAATGCTAAGACGTGGACTGACCATAGATATAGAATCGACGCGACGATCCTATGTCTATGGGACTGACGGTGCGTGTCTAACAGCCAGTGGCAGGTTGTTCCACTAGTAGGCTGCAGACACAGTAAACGAATCGGAATATCTGCTAGCGGAGTGGAATGAGATTTTGAGTTGATTATTATAGGAGGAACGTAATTGAAGGTTGTGCGTATCGCACCGGAACTTAAAACGTTTTTCTTTTCTACGTGAAAATGGGGTAGAAGCAAAGGCAATCCAAGGCCATAGGTTGCTTTGACCCAAAACTTCGCATAATGGGGTGTATCACTAACTTTTTATCACGATAGATGGTACCAATAGAACTGTCAGTTGCATAGAAAACTTTGTATTTTTATTACGGTGAGTATTATTTTCTGGATATATTGCCGAAGTGAGCAGCTTTTAAGTGTACAAATCGGGATTTCCAAGCGAAAGCAAAGATTTGGTGATCTCAAAATTGCCGTTCTATTAATCCAACCTTTTATTATTTTAAAGACGGTGTTCGCTTTCCTAATCCGTCTATTAAGGTAGGTAACGTTAAGTTAAAATACATTTTTCTGTTATAAAAATGTAAAACTACAAAAATAAATTTAAAAAATGATCCGTCATAGGTCGTCTGGCCCCGTCTTTACAATTTTGATTTCTCACTCGGCACTGAAGAAAATGTAGTTAGGGAATTAATAAAAATGCAGGTATAGAAAAATGTATCTTATATTAGAAATATTACACTCTTAGTTAGAGACCAAAGAAGACATATTGATCTATAATTTTATTACCTATTCTCATTCATACACATATTTTTGCAAAAATATTAACACATAAATAGTCTGTTCGCAGGGGTTCTCAACTCATTACAAATTGCGGCTCGCTATTCGAGACGTTATCATATTTTTTGTCTCATTCAGCCATATTCAGCAATGATGGATTAATGAGACGATTGGGAAGGCAAAGGGTTCTAGTCCATACAGCCAAGTCTGACGTAATAGATCTCTTTTTACGAGTTAATTATCATAAAATCCCAGATGTTGCAGAATTTGATGCTTTTTAAAACACTTTTAGCACAAACACGGGTTCATAGGAGTTTAAAGCGCGGGAAAACCGCAAAAAATAAATTGCAACTTGTGCACCACATTTAAAGTACAATTGATCGTTTTCCATAATTATTCACACTGTAGCACATTATTATTATTATTATTATTAAATACTTTATTGCACTTTACTTAAAAGTATGTACAAAGGCGAACTTAAAGCCATTTCGGCTTTAAACAAAACAACACCACTTTTGACTAACAATATGCACAGGAAAGTAATTTACAAAATAAAAACTTGCACTTAACATGTCCGTGAAAATGGCGCGAAAAACTATTTTTTAAATTTATTATGCCATGTTCGAGTTGACGTTTTGTAAGCGTTTTTTGACTTTATTCCGCTTAGAAAGTAGTTTTAGTAGCTTTTACATTTCCTTTAAGCAAAATTCAGTAAAAATAAGCTTTGCTTTCAAGTCGAATTAGCAGTAGTCAAGACACTTTAAAACATAAATTAATTATAGATTTGTTTCTGCTATTTTTCTGTCTAAAATTTGGTATATGAAAGTGTAATCTATAAGCGCGGAAAGGACTCTCAGATATTTGTGTGCTAAAGAAATTAAATTATTATTATTATTTAAGAGGGTTTTTCCAAACCTCTAGTTCCTGCTCTCATCTAGCTACTTCGTAATAAAAAACATACCAAAGTGATTTTTATTTTCCAAGGATTTTTATATAAGATATTTTAGACCTCAAGAATCTCAAAGTTATCAATCAATAAACGTTTTATTATCTAAAATATATTATGTCGTGCTGAAAGTGATAAATAGTTGGTCGCATGTCTTAGACATCATTCTCCTAGAAAGTTGATAGTTCTCAAAAGTACATCCCGACTTGAAAAATCTTCAAAAATATTGGATTGTGTGAGCGAGAGAGATGCAAAACCGTTAAATACTCTTTGTCCGCGTTCGTTTTAAGGAATGTTAGCATGAGAATACCACTTTTTTTAGCACAAGTCGATTGTTTAATGAAAATTCTAACATTTGATGCTAATTTCGTATGTCAGTACCGCGTTGAAAGGAGGGTTATTGATGTTACTTTTTGACAGATGTCAAATGGTTTGTTTACCATTTTTATATACTTTATAGTTTTCTATTATATTTGTCAAAAAGGGATTTTAAACGTTTTTATGTAATAAATTCAAAGACCATAATAATATCATGTGTGTTGGATGCCATGGTATCATCATCATCATCATCAGCCTGTGTCTCTCCACTGCTGGATATAGGCCTCCCCCAAGGCTCGCCACTTCACACGATCTCCTGCCACTCTCATCCAACCCCCACCAGCGACCTTCCTTACGTCATCTGTCCATCTAGCGGGGGGTCGACCCACTCTGCGTCTTCCCGTACGTGGTCTCCACTCCAGAACTCGTCTACTCCATCGTTCATCGGTTCTACGACATACATGTCCAGCCCATTGCCACTTCAGCTTACTAATTTTGAAGGCTATATCGGTAACTTTGGTTTTCCGACGGATTTCCTCGTTTCTAACTTTATCCATCAGAGAAATACCAAGCATAGCTCTCTCCATAGCCCGCTGAGCGACCTTGAATTTGTGGACGAGACCCACTGTCAGTGTCCATGTTTCTGCTCCGTACGACAGCACTGGAAGAACGCACTGGTTGAAAACTCTCGTCTTCAGACACTGGGGTATGTTTGATAAGATGTGGCGCAGCTTCCCGAATGCCGCCCATCCTAGCTGAATGCGTCTGTCGGCTTCTTTGCTGAAGTTCGCTACGCCTAATTGCATAGTCTGTCCAAGGTAGACGTACTTTTGTACAACTTCACTCTCGAAGTTTACCCACGCAGATTGATCTCGGTACAACATGGTCGTTATACATGACTTTTGTCTTGTCTAAGTTCATACCGAGGCCAACCTGCTGGGACGCCACGTTTAAGCCCTTCAGCATTCCGCTAAGATCCTCCAGCGAGCTAGCTATTATGACTATGTCATCCGCAAAACGGAGGTGTGAGATGTATTCTCCGTTGACATTTATGCCGCAGTTTCTCCAGTCCAGCATTTTAAAAACGTCCTCCAACGCGTTGGAAAACAGTTTCGGCGATATTACATCACCCTGTCTTACACCTCTGCGCAGTTGGATTGGTTTCGTATGCTGGCCTTGTATTTGTACGGTCATAGTTGCAGCACTATATGCCATGGTATGATAAATTATTATTATTAAATTCTTTATTGCACGAAAAAATTGTACAAAGGCGAAGATTAATGCCTACAAGGCATTTTCTAACATCTAACCTTTGGGAGAGTTGAGATGAAGGGTAATGCTGATATAAAAAAATAAAAAATATTAAGATAACAAACAATATACTACATACATACATACACTAAATCCTAATTAAATACATATTATAAAAGTATATATTTGCCCAATATTTATTGTGAGCCCGATGCTTGTTTGTCTAAAATAATGCAGTAACCAAGGTTTTGAATACGTGGACTGACGGTGCGTGTCTAATAGCCAGTGGCAGTTTGTTCCACTGGTGGGCTGCAGACACAGTAAACGAATCTGAATATCTGCTAGTGGAGTGGGATGGGATTTTCAGTTGATTATTATAGGAAGAACGTAATGGAAGGTTGTGCGTATCGCATAGGAACTCAAAACGGGATTTTAGGTATGTAGATGAATGAACATGAACGAAAATACTTGCTTGATTTATTTAAGAATAGCATTGTTAAAAAAAGTGGTATTTCTTAACAAAAACGACATTTCGCACTGGTTTAGGAAGTTGCTACGAGATGTTGGAAATGCTATAAAACGAACGCGGGGTTAATACTGTTTTTGTTATACTATCGTCGCTTTTTGTGTGTCTTGGTGGGTCCCTTGATGAAGCACCAGTCCACAGAGATGGTTTGTCCGAGAATATCTGTGCTATTTAAAGACTCACGGGCACTCTGAAACATAAATTATTTCATTTGTACAAAATCTGTGATGGCTCGCATGTACCAATGAGAAAGAACAATGGCGAGATATTACCTGAAAAAAATTCAAGGGTCTAAAAAATAAATTTCATTGTCAATCAGTTTATTTAGGATGGTTATCTATGTATATTGTATTGCATATAATAATATGCCTCCGTGGTCTAGCGGTTAAATTCGTGGATTTAGACTCGGAGGTACCGGGTTCGATTCCTGGTTGGGACACAAAAATATTTATTAATGTAAAAATAATAAATAATTTTGATTAATATTTAATTTATTTGTGATATTTCTCGAGTTTCGACGAGCTTGCCACTTGTCATGATTGGCCTATAGTAAAGTTGGCTAAATGTGAATCCGCTTATTTATAAGCGTGGTTTCTGACCACCCCGAAAGGGAAACGGTCGTGATGATACTTTACTATATAATAATAAATACTCCCAGACAGGTCACACAGCGCCATCTAATTTACGGAAATACCACGGGGTAAGCTACGAGGCTTGTGTTACGGAAACTAGATGGTTCATAAACTACATATTATACTTTTTTTTGTAAATATATACATATTATACATATAAACACCCAGACTGAGATAAATTATACAATGTACAACTTGCCCCCGGTGGGAATCGAACCTACGACGGCAACGTTTGTTACCACTAGACCACGGAGGGTAATTAATAAGTACTATATGTATGTAATTAGTGTTTTATATAGTAATAAATAATTTCAACTATCTATTTTCTTCGTAACCTTCTGCACTCGCTTATTACAGCTCTCAGTCACAAAGGTTACTTGGTAGAAAATGCATTTACGGCATTAAGCGCGCCTATGTACCTGCACTTGTTTTGGTTTTGTACAATAAAGAATTTATTATTATTATTTGTGGTAAGTCTTGTTTCAAGCGGTGTTATTTGTAATATTTACAATTATTAAATATTACTACAATTATTAACTGCCTCCGTAACTAGCGGTTAAGTCCGTGGATCAAGACTCGGAGGCACCGGGTTCGATTCCTGGTCGGGACACAAAAATATTTATTAATGTAAATAAAAATACATTTAATTTATTTGTGATATTTCTCGAGTTTGGTACGCTGGAGACATCGACGAGCTTGCCACTTGTCATGATTGACCAAGTGATAGTAAAGTTAGCTAAATGGAATCCGCTTATTCATAAGCGTGGTTTCTGACCACCCCGGAAGGGAAATGGTCGTGATGATACTTAACTTATTTTTTTTTACTAAAATTATTTTTCCCTATTTTTTTTTGCTGTTATTGATTTGTTCTAGGTACCTAATATTAAAACAACACCTGCAAAATATGTTATTAATGACCTTCCAATACAGTGTTGCCATATTAGAAAATGTACACATACGAAGCTAGAGTAAAAAAAAAAAATTACTTATATTATTATTAGTTTTTTTTACTTTAAAATCTAACAGATTTATGAAATAAGTATTTTTTTTAATGCCGGATTTTATCAGGTAATAATAATATAATTCTTTATTGCACACAAAATATAACATATAAAATAATGTACATAGGCGAGCATAATACCGTATGGTATTCTCTACCAGCTAACCTTTGGGAGAGTGAGAAATTATTATAATGGGTGCAGAGTATGAAATAAGAATAATAATAATAGTTAAAATCAATCATAAATATACCATAGTAAGTATAAATAACATACCAATATATAAATATGTCATACGATATAATAAATACTTAAATTAAATAAATACTAATATAATAATTATCTATGTCAAGATGTCTATGGTAATATCTCGCTATTGTTCTTTATTTTTTTACTTACAGCTGCTTGTTTGTATGTTTCATACTCGACGAGAGCATAGCCTTTGAGGAAACCAGTTCTTCTATCCAAATTCAAGTGGATATTCTTAATGTCTCCAAATTCAGAGAATTGGTTCTGAAAAATAAAAAATAAAAATTACGACACAGGCTAATGTTATAAACATTTTAACATCATTATAGGATCCCAGAACTAATTGTATCAGCAGGCCAGACGTCTTATCCCTCATTCCGAATCGCACTCAGAGCGCTTAGAACGAATATGACACTGACCGTATCGTTCTGAATCAAATATCGCGATTTGGATGCTCAGAGCGAGATATCAATTCGGAATGGTCTAAATCACATTTTCATTTATAAAATGTTAGTTTTTTTTTAAATGTATGGAAGATAGATTGAGGATTTCACATCTTTGAGTATGAATACTAACAAATATACATCTCTCAGTTTATTCATCTTTATATGTGTAAAGTTTAAATGTTTTTAGGCATTATAATTTTCAGTTCTGAAATAAATTATTTTTTTATCTATACCTGTATATCTTCTTCCTGTGCCTCCTCATGCACATTACTGACAAACAGTATCCATCCCTCCACCGACCTTTGTGGGCCTGGAGTGTTGCCATCTCCTTCTCCAGCCAGGCTATCATATCTATAACAGGTGTAAGTCAATATTTTAACATGTTAGCTGTCTGTGCAGTACATTATGACCAGTTAATAACAAATGATCTTAGTAGCATTTTGAAATAAATGAAGATTTTTTATAATATATAAGTCACTGTTGGAGATAGCCATTCCAGAATGCCATTCTGGAGAATTTAGCCTACACTTGCCACACTGGCCAGACAGGTTGGTGAGGGTCTTAAGTAATTTTAATGACAATTATCAGTGAAACCGATACCAACGACTTACAGTGCTCTTTGAGGCACAGGGACTGTGGTATTGTAATTTTAGGACAAATGTATGTAAGAAAAGTATTTCCCATTGGTAAATTTTGAGGTTTGAACCTTGAATCCTTTTATGATTTTAATGAAAGCATTCCTACAACCAAGCTACCACCGCACCTAATGCCACTCTCCATCTTCATTAACCTCAAATTCTTTGGAATTTACATTATCCAACACATCAGCCATTATAAATGGGAAATTCGCATGTATTCATTTATTACAGCCCCTAGAACACAGGAAATGGGCCTTCCAGAACATATATCTGGAAAATTTGGCCTACACTGAAAGACTAGTACCTTGGTTTTTCTCGCATTCAAACTAGTTTATTCCATGATTTCACAGTGCGGGTGCCGGGTCCATCGTGTGTGGGTAAGAGATGAGAAGAATGGTGTCTCGCACTTGCAACCAACAATAGGCTCACCATCCACAATTCTACCCCTCTCCGTACCCAACCAAGTGCCGTAGGATTCCTTTAATGCCGCCTTGGGAGCTCCCAAATAAAAACCGATATCTCAGTGTACAAATTCACGGTCTGTTAGCCACTAGACGCAGAGAGAAATTTATACTGATGTTGTGGCCAAATGAGATGAAATAACAAAAAATACGTACCTTCCTTGATTTCCTCGGTCTGACACACGTCCACCATCCTTTTCCCCGCCAAAACCTCGTCCTTTACGTTTCCGTGCTTTTTCCTTTAATCTGGCAATTCCCTCTGGAATGATAATTTAAAAAAACCGTATATAAAGCTAGGACAATTGAACATAACCTCAAAACTAAGTTTTTGTCTTTTATTGTTGATAAACTACATATTAGATAAAATGACGTTGAATAATTATAATTTCAATAAATTCATAGCAATAATAATGTTAACTATGTATTAAATAACGGTAAAATATGATTACGTACGTTCTCCGTCTTCGTCAACCTCAAACTCTTCGGAATTTTCGATATCCAACACGTCAGCCATTATAAATAAGAAATTAACTTTATGTACTTTAAATGATTATAAAATTAAAGCAATTTATAGCTTTTGTAATTATATATAACACAAAAAGTAAATTCGGCGTTATGTCAAACACAAACAGCCGCCATTTTGATTTTCTTGCGTTCATTTCATTTAATTTAGTATTTATTTGCGTTTAAAATAAAATAGTAAAAAATCAAAGTCATTATTGACATGTTCAATTTTACTATGTTATTTTTATCGTATTTATAAATACATTGCCCAATATTTTATATTAAATTATAATGAGTGTCTCCCAAAGTGTATCTAAATCAAAACTATCACGTAATAACTCAGAAGAAGACTGGTATTTTTCAACACCCGAAAAATATTCAAGGTCTTCATCTCCCAACTGCAGAGAAGGATCAATTTTTAATAAATATTATGATTTGATACAATCAAAATCAAATATTTCTATGAATGCAAAGAAAAGTGATTACTTGGATCGACCTTATGATTTTGATGATGAAGAGTTTGCTTTTGGAATTAATATTCTTAACAACAATGTCGCATGTGTCGGGAAGAACATTACTAAATTAATACAATTAGGTAAATATGTATGCAATTTTATCTAAATATCCATTGATCTTATACTATATCTATGTAATATTATAAATTAAATTCGGAACATCATCAAGAAACATAATACAAGTTCGTTACCAAAATGGGTAAAATTATCGCTCTAAAACCATATTTGTTTTATTGGCAACATTAAATTTTCGGACGTACGGTCTATCGTCAAATATGTCAAAAACAGCATTTTAGAAATTTTTATTTGAATGTTGATTTGTAATTATCATAAAATAAATCTGATTTTAATGTTTTAAAGTTATAATTGGCATATAATGGCAGAACATAATCTTAAAGATTATATGACGGCAACTCTAAGCGGTACGTAAATGACCTAATTTATGCATATAATAACGAATGTTACATAATTTTATTCTCCGGTCGAATTGGTGCTTTTATGTATGACACAAATGTTTAATTATAGATGCAGTATCCTCGTTATAAATAAAATACCAAATTCAGATATTATAAGCTTCCACAAGAATAGGTTTTAAAATGGAACCTTCTGGTGCTCTAATTGGTATGGTTATCATTTAAAGTTTTAAAATTAACTAACTTTTGGATTGCGTTCCAAACATAGATTTATGATTAGTTATCGCTGAGCTTTGACTAGGTAGCACTTATCAAGTTTTAGGGTAAAGGTATTATCAATTACATTGGCAATCAGAGCCAGAGCTTATTGGCACAAACAGTGGATACTTCCTCGCCCCAGCAGACTGGGCAAATTACCACTATCAGTCCTCCCACCACCTACTGGTTCTTTTTCAAATTCAAATTCTTTATTGCATAAAAACATCTTAACCTAATATGTTACAACAGTAATAAATTAATAAGGTGCGTTGAAAAGCCATCGAAACAAAAGGGCATGTATGAAGAGGTTGATGAATGTCGAAGAAGCGAAAGAGGTATGTCGTGACCGTGACAAGTGGCGCTCAATTGTCTCTGCCTACCCCGCAAGGGATTTGGTGTGAAGATATGTATGTATGTATGTAACATTTTTATATATTATGATATAGGCTTTGTGATAATGTCTTACTGAGCCTCAGCATGTAATGTAGGTATGACTTGATGTCAGCACCATATATGAGTACACTATGTCAGAGAATTTATGTAATGTCAAAACTTAAATCTAAGGCCGCGTTCGTGTTATAGCATTTCCAACATTTCGTAGCAACTTCATAAACCAGCGCGAAATGTCGTTTTTGTTAAGAAATACCACTTTTTTTAACATTTCTTAAATAAAACGAGCGGTGATGCTACTTTTTGACAAGTGTTTTCGTTCATGTTTTATCATACCATGGCATCCAATACACGTGATATTATTATGGTCTTTGAATTTATTACATAAAATCGTTTAATATAACATAACATCAATAACCCTCCTTTCAACACGGTACTGACATACGGAAATTAGCATCAAATGTTAGAATTTTAATAAAACAAACAACTTGTGCTAAAAAAAGTGGATTTTCATGCTAACATTTCTTAAAACGAACGCGGCCTAAATAGCTATACAATGTCAATATTACATTTTAGTTTTTTATTTAAGAATTCATTTGTAGAATATAAACAAAACTCACACACTCAACTTGAAAGTATGTGCCATTTGCAATGATGTCAAATGCCAATTTTTACTTACATGGAGAATTAATATTGTAATCTTGCCATGCTGATATTTATATAAAAATAACACCGCTTGAAACAAGACTTACTGAGCGGATACAAGGGATATAAAGTTGTCTGCGTCGAGTTGAATGACTAAGATGTTATTATGTTTATGCTAATAATACTGAAATATAAACGTTGTTATTGGTAAATTTTATGGAATAGATATTTTTTTTAAATTTTCTAAATATTTGGTTTAAAAAAAGCTATTGACTTTCTTTTAAACTAAGCACAATCGTGATAAGTAACTAAATACCCTGTAAAAATATTGTAGTATTTTGTTAAGACTAAATCATCACACCATCTACTATTCCTGGATCCTCTCTCCACCCAATCAAAGACAGATTGTACCTCATAATAAATCTGGACATGGTAAACATTTCCTTATATTTTAAATACTGGAACGCAATCTTGGTTTGATTTTAATCCATATTAAAACTCATTTGTTAACAATGCTTATTTTTTGGTGTTGCAATACAGCGGGGTGAGGCGGAGTGCATGATGGTCTGAAAACGAATCATTTAATATTAATTATGTCTGTATGACTCAAACTGAAGTCAAACATAGCAGCAGCGGGCTGAGGCGGAGTACACAATTGTCAAAAAACGAATTGTCTGTCAGAAATGTCAAAATCTTGGGCATTCCGCCTAGCTTTTGTCATTTCTGACAGACGTAATCAATCTTAGACAACACCGCTGCTGCTGTGTTTGACTTGATAGCAAAGCTCGTTTTTTAATGATTTTTGTCTTTAAATTTATGAACACCATAGAGCAACTTCAAGTTGAACGACTTTCAAAGCGTAATAAAGTGAAAAATGCGCTTAAAATAACAAGTCATACACAAGGCGCATGATAGTGCATTTATTCACAGTTCATACAGGTTGGACTTTTTCTGCAAGCAGTGACTGCTAAAAAAGAACCTAGCCAAATTTTAAATAGCTTGAGTTGTACATTGTGCAATGAATATTAAGTCAACAGTTTTCATTTGTACTATTGCACATATTTAAGTTTTTGCTTGCAATTAACAGCATTGGTGTTCCAACAGTCTTGAATGGTTTTTTGAAAGTAAATTATCTACTATAGATTTTTTTCTCTTTATTATACTAGCACAACATGACCTTGCGCCCACCTGGTGGTAAGTGGCGCGCGAGATCCATGAATTTGGAACTGAAATCAGACTGACATTAGTCCTTGACTGGGCATGACGGCAATTTGAGCGTGTTCCCAAAACGTGTGGAAACACTAGCCCCGCCCTAGCAGACTGGGCAAATTACCACTATTAGTCCGCCTACCACCTATTTATTATATTTAAAAAAGACACTATCTCATTAATCATAGTTTATTTTTAACCGACTGTATGTATTTTATTTCTTTGTTATTACTTAAAATTTCATTTCTTTTTATAGTTGTATATGTAGCAGACAATAAATTATGCAAAATATGTATAATATATTAATTAATATATAAAATATATTAATGACCTTCCAATACAGTGTTGCCATATTAGAAAATGTACACATACGAAGCTAGAGTAAAAAAAAATATTCGAAGAATAAAAATCACTGATTGATTTATCAAAAATATTTATGTAATTTTTGTTTGAATTTAGACAGTTTGATTCCTGGTTGCGACAAAATAATTTATTTGTCGAGTTTGATTCCTGGCTGCGACAAAATAATTTATTTGTCGAGATTGGTATGCTAGAGACATCAACAAGCTTGTCATGATAAGCCTATAGTAAAATTGGCTCAATGTGAATCCACCTGTCTAAAGCATAGTTTCTGACCACCCCTGAAAGGATACGGTTGTGATGTTACTCTAATCAAATTGTTGTAGGTAATTTATTTATGTTTTTTAGCTCAAGAGCCATGGCCGGACAATGTAAAACTATTCCAGCCTTATGAGGTGGAACAAATATTGTTGCCTGACAATGCCAGCTGCTTGGCTGTACAGGCTTTCCTTAAGGTAAGAAAAAAAAACATATTTAATATTACAGATATAGTGTGAACTCTATACTGCGTGAAATTTATTAAAGAGCTAATATTTTTATACTATAATTTAGAATAAAAATAAAAGATGTACGTAATTTTATTTTAATTATTCAGTAATACAATTTTAAGTTATGGTGCAGAGAAGTTGTCCTAAAAATATTGCCACTCATAGATCCTAATAAAGGTAGCGATATATATATTACAGATATAGTGTGAACTCTATACAGCGTGAAATTTATTAAAGAGCTAATATTTTTATACTATAATCTAGAATAAAAATAAAAGAACTACATAATTTTATTTTTATTATTCAGTAATACAATTTTAAGTTACGGTGCAGAGAAGTTATCCTAAAAATATTGCCACTCATAGATCCTAATAAAGGGAGCGAGAGGTCGACGATCGTGCGAACGTTGACTTACGTAATTCTTTTTCCCTTTAATTTCGTCTCTCGGATGTGGGCGAGATCAATTAATAATAACACTTCCCAGCCTTTAGGTATTTAGGTGGATATTGCTATTTTTAAAAGCGGCTTTATTCACCATGCAGTAGTGTTTTGTTTTCCGGATAATGATTTTTATATATAAAAGTTACCTATTTTATTTCAAATAGAGGTTTTACTAATGACACCTGAAGCCTAAAAAAAATATTTGCTCTTTCTACGGGTATATATAACAGAGGTGGATGGGCGACTCATATGAGGCAAAGTTTTCGACGACTTTACGACCTTCACTGAATGCTTTGTGCCACTCAAATACTATGATGTTTTTTATTATAATATATTTTAAATCATTTTTTATATATAAATAAAGCTGTCCGCAATGCTGCTGTCAATTCTATAGGGCTACGAGGGGCGTTCAAAATATTCTCGGTATTGATACGTTACAACCTCTTTTATATATATATTTGTTACTGGCCGCTAAGATTCATCCATTGACATTAAAAAAAAGTAAAATTGGAACCGAGATGTTCTTTTGTTTTTCTGCAATTGCCGAACAAACATGAACCCTCTCGAGGGTAGGTGTGAATGTAAACACGCGAATTAATCTAAGATTTTAAATAATTAATAATAATAGTGCAAATTAACAGTTTGTTAAAAGTATATTTAGTATTTATAATAATTCTTATTTATTTATTACTATTTAGTGTGAAATATATGTATACCTAAGTGATTTAAATTTTTTTACTGCACTACTGCTGGACAATTTTCACAACAACACAGACTCAATATTACTCAAGGTAAAATGGCTGCAGCAAGTAATGTTGAGCAAGCTCAGCAAGATATTGAGCAGAAATTATCCAACAGAATGGCTCAATTTGAGATGCAACTGTCTGCGGCTAAAGAAAATCCCCAATCAAACAAGCTCGACATTTTGACTCAGGAATACCAAGAGTTCAAGGCATTTACTATGGAAATGTTTTCAATGCTAAGGCTGCAAATATCACAAATGCACACCTCGCTGGAACACCTGGAATCCAGATCTCGCGAGGACTGTTTGCTCTTAAAGGGCGTCCCGGAGCAGCAAGGGGAGAATCTCTCCCTGACTATTGTTGAGATATTGCGGGACAAACTCAACATCACTGATATAAACCCTGAAGTACTTCGTGCATGTTATCGACTCGGGGCAAGTAAGGAGACTAATCGATCCATAGTTTTGAGGTTTTGGGACTGTAGGCTGCGTCAGAGGGTCTGGAACCACAAGACGAAGCTGAAAGGTTCCCCTTACAGCTGTTCCGAATTTTTGATTAGGAGCAGGCAGCAGCTTTTTATTGAGGCCCGGAAGCTTTTTGGTGTCAGGGAGTGCTGGACCCAGGATGGAGTTGTTGTGGTTAAGCTACCTGACGGATCTAGGCAAAAGGTGTTTCTTCAGGCGGACCTTACAAAATTATCAGCATGCCTGAAGAAATTGGGCCCGGCCATAGCGCATCAACCAGAGCACACTCTACACAGGGCCCGGGAGCGACCGAAGAGAGCAGCGCGGCATTAGTGTTACTAAATGGTTATATTGTGGTGCACTCGGCCACAAATCAGTTTTGACTGATGGGGGGCCCGACTCTCCACCGTGCACTGATACCTTGGCTTAGTTTAGTACTGTGTAGTTAGCCTGTATCCACATCGGTTTGGGCCTGACAGTGGCGTGGGTGTTATGCAGTCTTTTATAAATTATACTACTATCCTTTTATAGTTAATGGTTAACATTATGTTTTGTATGCTCTTATTTTCCCTGTTTGGTTGAATCCGACCATGGGTTGGGGGTGATTGCCACGGTTTCGCCTTATTTGTTTCAAGTTGGCCCACATGTGCTGGGCTTGTTAAGGTCTAAATGTGCTTAAGGTTCTAATGGGGACAAGACAGTAAAATAACATTTATACTTTTATTGTTGTTATATAGCTTTATTATGGTTTCTTTATGGTTAAGCTTATATGTGGACTGATTTGGCACAGATATATGTTACACTTTCACTCCTTGCTCACTATGGTATTTCACTTTTTTGTGTCAAGTTGTTCACTAACGTAAAATGTGCCTATGTATTTGTATAATCATCGGTAGTTTATGAAGGGCGATGCAGTGGTGATTACTTATAAGAAATTAAAATATAAAAATGTGTTCTGGTTCGGTTTCAGGTCGACTGATTGGATGCTGACAAAGTGTCAGTCAGTATCATTGTAGTTTATTTTTGGCATTGGTTAATAGTCCCTGTGCCATGTCAATCAGTTTACCGTCTCAATTAAATTAGATTAAGGTCCCGTGTTCTTTTTTTTAATTTAATTTTAACCGAGGTGTCAGTGCACACACAAAAAGTGCAGATCTCGAACCTTTAAAAATTTAAAACTACTATCCCTATGTTCGACTTGACGCTCTAAGCGTTTTTTTATTTAATTTTTTCACGCGAAATGCTTTGAAAGTCGTTCGACTTGGCATTTTCCTATGGTTTTCATAAAACTCGGTAAAAAGACAATCTTTGCTTTATGTGCTTTCAAGTCGAACATAGCACAAATAAACTATTTAACTATTGCCGATGCAGGGGAATTTTGTGAGGGATCTGCACTACTTATTTTAAGTATTTGTAAACTTCCAGCTGGCAGGACATGCAGTGAACTAGATTGAATTTATATATATATATTTTAGCATATAACTTATATTTATTAATTATTTTATATTATTATATACTTACACATTAACATTATATGAACACTTCTAGTGAAGATGACTCTTTCTATTCAATCACCAGCACCTCATCCTCTGATATATATCATGATGCCGATGCTGGTTTGGAAACATTACTAGATGCCGAGTTTAGTCTGTTTAAAAATAACCTAAATATTTGCCATATAAATGCACAAAGTGTGCCGGCTCACTATACTGACCTTCTTTCCTCTTTTTCTTCCCCCGACCTGGTAGATGCTATTCTCGTCTCTGAGTCATGGCTTAAGCCATCCTTACCTTCCACCTCTTATTCTCTTCCAGGCTACATCATGATCCGCAACGATCGCACTGGCTTGGGCGGAGGTGGTGTAGCCATCTATCTACGTGCTGATCTGCCGTACAAGGTCGTTTCTTCTTCACCCAGTCGGTACTCATCATCGGCAGAGTACCTATTTATTGAAGTAAGTGTGGGGGGTTCACCAGTGGTAGTCGGTGTTGTGTACTGCCCCCCCTCCATTAACTACTTTTCTGATTTCGAAGGCGTCCTTGAGGAGGTAGTACCACTTTATACTCATCACATCATCATGGGCGATTTCAACACCTGTCTTCTAGATGATCGTCAGGCTGGCAAATCGAGGGCGTCTAAACTCCGTAACATCATCACGTCTGTTAATTTGTCTCTTCTGCCGTCTGGGCCAACTCACCATTTAGCTACAACTGACACTCTCCTGGACCTTATTTTTACTTCACGCCCCGGTGTTGTTGCCAGTCACGGTCAGCTTCCTGCTCCTTTCTCCCACCACGATCTCGTTTTCATCTCATACAAAGTAAAACCGCCCAAATACCATCCGCCCACAGTAGAAATGCGTCACTACTCACGAATAAACGTCGACAAATTGCGGGATGACGCTGCTCGCATAGATTGGAGCTTTATGTTTACAACAAACAACATTGACAGTATGGTCGACAAATTTAACGATGAGCTACTTAAGCTATATAATGCACATGCTCCACTACGACCTACAAGATTAAAGAGGGCACCAGCGCCGTGGCTTACGGAAGATGTTCGTATCGCAATGAGAAAACGAGACCGTGCGTACCGTAAATATAGGCGAAACCGCTCTGATGATAACATGGCTGCATATAGAGTTGCAAGAAATCGCTGCAATCAGGTATGTAGGATTGCTAAACGACACCACTTTATTGACAACATTACAAATAAGTCATCTGCAAAAATTTGGCAGTTTTTCAATTCAATAGGGCTAGGACGTACCCGTGACCAGGTCAACCTTGGCTCCGTGACACCTGATCAGCTTAATGCTCACTTTTCCTCAGCTCCAGTTCTTGCCCCTGACATTAAATCGAGCACTATTGCAGAGATAATCGCTGTGCCGGTGAAAGCTGTTGAACATTTTTTTCTTGAAGTGGTTTCTGATGATATAATTCTCAAGACGATTAATTCCATTACTTCAAAATCAATAGGATGTGATTCTATCTCTCGTGCTATGATTATCCCAATCATTGACCTTCTCTTACCTATTATTTCCCATATCATAAATTTTTCCATCACTTTCAGTCAATTTCCTTCACAATGGCGTAAGGCTTTTATAATACCACTCCCAAAAATATCTTCACCCACACTTCCTTCTCACTTTCGTCCAATCTCAATTTTACCTTTCTTATCCAAAGTCCTCGAGTCCATTGTTCACAAACAGTTGTCCCTGTTCCTTGGTGCTAACAATCTCCTAAACCCTTACCAGTCTGGTTTCCGTCCTGGTCATAGCACAACTTCAGCTTTACTTAAAGTAACTGAAGATATCAGAAAAGGTATGGAGGATACTAAAGTCACAGTACTTGTACTGATTGACTTTACAAACGCCTTCAACACGGTAGATCCTGATTTGTTAATCGCTACGTTGTCTCGTCTTAATATATCATCAGAGGCCCTAGCATGGTTCTCACAATATCTCCATGGTCGCCAGCAGCAGGTTCGTGCTGATCAGGTGTCATCGGAATGGTGCGAGTTGGACACGGGCGTCCCTCAAGGTGGTATTCTCTCCCCTTTGTTGTTTTCATTGTTCATTGACGCCATTACTGCTCTACTTCATTGTGAGTATCACCTGTATGCAGACGATTTGCAGCTCTATGTGCAGTCAGATATCAACACGGTTAATAGTGCAATAGCTTGGCTTAATTCAGATCTCAGTAGTATACATTCATGGTCGAAACGATTTGGGGTCGTTGTCAATCCGAGCAAGTGTCAGTCAATCATAATAGGAAGCTCACGGCTGTTAAGCAAAATAGACGTAAACAGCATTGACCCTGTTCGGTTTGACAACGTCCCTATTGCGTATTCCGGCGAGGTGAAGAATCTAGGTGTATACCTAGATTCTAATCTGAGTTGGACAACGCACGTTACTAAAACTAGTAGTAAAGTTTTTGCTTCACTGCACTCTCTCAATAAACTTAAAAATTTTCTGCCGTTAAAAGCTAAAATAACCCTAGTTCAAAGCCTTCTCCTTCCTCTCCTCGACTATGGTGATGTGTGTAGCATCGATCTTTCAGAGATGTTGCTCAACAAGATGGACCGGTTACTTAACGCATGTATCCGGTTCATCTACTGTTTACGTAAATACGATCACATCTCTGAATACCGTGCTAAGTTGAAGTGGCTACCTATTCGATGTCGCAGAAATCTCAGAGTTCTTTGTATGCTTTTTTCAGTTTTAAACGAGCCTGCGACACCGCGATACCTCAAAGACGGTTTTGCCTATCTCTCATCTTTCCATGATAAAATTCTTCGCTCCTCTCACAACTCACTTCTTTCAGTCCCCTCTCACCATTCCGGATTTGTTTCAAATTCTTTTGTCGTTGTCGCCACAAATTTATGGAATGATCTTCCTGTAAACATAAGACAAGCAACTACCAGATCTTCGTTTAAAAAACTCGTATATCTACACTACCTGAAAAGCTCCTCACAATATTAGTAAGTGTATATATGTATGTTTATGTATAGTATTATGTATGTATTAGTATTTAGTATATTGATATCATAGTATATATAACAATATAATATGTAAGTGTATAATTAAGCTGTTAATTTTTCTTCCTAATTTTTTAATATTTCTTTCATTGCACCTATAATAGTTCAAATTTGTCCCCAAGGTTTGGCTGTCAGAAAATGTCTACGGGCATTAAGTCCGCCTTTGTACTTTGTGCAATAAAGTTTTAAATAAATAAATAAATAAACACCATGAGCGAATTAACAATTTTAACGAAATTAGAGCACCGATCCGTCATAAAATTCTTGACAAAACAGGGTAAAAATCAAAAAACCATAAAAGAGGAAATGGATTGTGTTTACCGTGAGTCTGCTCCTTCTTTATCTACTATTCAAAAATGGTCAAGCGAATTTAAGCGTGGAAGGGAGAGTATTGAAGATGACCCTAGACCTGGCCGGCCTGTAGTGGCTACCTCACAAGAAAATATTGATAAAGTGGAAAAACTTATATTGGAAGACGGCCGAGTGAAGGTAAAATCTATAGCTCAAGTAACCAATCTCTCTATTGGTACCGTACATGACATTATACATGACCATCTTAATATGTCAAAAGTAAGTGCAAGATGGGTTCCGCGAATGCTGACGCTTCTTCAAAAGGATATGCGTGTGGCTTGCTGTTCAGATTTTATCGACCTGTGTGGTGAAAATCCCGATGAGGTGCTGCAAAAAATAGTTACTGGAGATGAAACCTGGGTTCATCATTATGACCCAGAGAGCAAACAGGAGTCCATGCAGTGGCACATTAAGGGTTCAGCTCATCCCAAGAAGTTCAAGGTAATCCCGTCAGCTGGCAAGGTCATGGCCACAATATTTTGGGATTGTGAAGGAGTTTTGCTTATCGATTATAAAGAAAAAGGTGTAAATATCACAGGGCAGTACTACGCTAACGTTATACGTCAATTAAGAGATGCGATCAAAGAAAAGAGGCGAGGAAAGTTAACCAAAGGTGTTCTGCTTCTGCATGACAACGCCCCTGTCCATACTGCTCATATTGCCAAGGCAGCTATTGTTGAATGTGGGTTTGAAACTGTTACTCATCCACCCTATAGTCCGGACTTAGCCCCAAGCGACTTCTTTTTGTTTCCCAATCTTAAAAAGGATCTGCGTGGAAATAAATTTTCTGACGATGAAGCGTTGAAGACGGCCGTGGAGGAGCATTTTTACACCAAAGATAAAAAATATTTTTATGAGGGATTAAAAAAAATAATTGATCGATCTTATAAGTGTATGAACATAGGGGGGGAGTATATTGAAAAATAAAAATATCAAACTTTTCGTACTTGTTTGTTTTTATCCACATACCGAGAATATTTTGAACGCCCCTCGTACATCACATATCACTCACTGTTAGGGTACACTTTTCTGTAGGTAGGGCAGCCAAGAATTATGTAATTTAAAATTGGATATCAAATTTTATTTGTTTTCCTTTTTTTTTAACTGCCTCCGTGGTCTAGCGGTTAAGTCCGTGGATTTAGACTCAGAGGTACCGGGTTCGATTCCTGGTCGGGAAACAAAAAAATATTAATTTATGTAAATGTATTTATTTACATAATATTTAATTTATTTGTAATATTTCTCGAGTTTGGTACGCTGGAGACATCGACGAGCTGGCCACTTGTCATGATTGGCTTATAGTAAAGTTGGCTAAATGTGAATCCGCTTATTTATAAGCGTGGTTTTTGACCACCCCGAAAAGGAAACGGTCGTGATGATACTTTACTTTTCTTTTTCCTTTTTTTTGTAAAATTTGATTTTCTGTATCTTTTTGATTGTATTTTTTTTTTTCTCCTTTTCTTTGACACTTACAATAATAAAGTATTTTTATTAATTTGGCCAATGTATAGACTCAATTATATACTAACCTTTATGTTCTGTAATTTGCTGTGGAAATGAATAAATAAATATTTTTTCTTTTAGATGTGCAACCTTCCTTTTGAGGTAGAAATGCGTTGGAATGCGGAATTCATGTCTCCATCTGGTCGGGTACCATTTATCAAGTGTGGAGCCTTCGTTGTATCAGAGCTAGAGCCAATAGTGCAGTTTGTAGCAAATAAACGTGTTTCGCTATGTGGAAACATGTCACAAGCAGAAAAAGCTGATATGAGAGCTTATATGAGCATGATTACTAATGTTTTAGTTAACGCTGAGGTAAGAATACTTATTTTCATTGCACCTATTCAAAAAACGCTATTGTGTTGGCGTGAGATTCCACTCTTTTCCCAATTACTATACACTTTGGGGTAAACTAAAAAAGGTTGTATAGTTCGTTTGTTAACAAGAATAGCCAACATGATGAATGAATTGAACCAATTGATTGAATTAATGAATAAACGACGACTCTATTATGTTCAAACCACAGTCATTAAATTTAGTTCCTTCTACCGTCTACTAGGCGGCCCCACTTTCTGTATGAACCGATAATGGGGTGTATCAGGCAAAGCTTTTTTATAGATGTCGCTAGCAGCACTGGTACCTTGTTTACACCTATGTCGGATCATTTTTTAAATGTTTTTGTAGTTTTTTATTTTTATAACAGAAATACGAATTTAAATTTAACATTACCTACCTTAAAAGACGAATTAGGAAAGCGCACACCGTCTTTAAAAAGAAAAAAAATAGGCCTAATTAATAGAACGGCATTTTTGGGATCACCATATCTTTGATTTCGCATGGAAATCTACATTTCTACACTTAAAAGTTGCTGACTTCGGTAATATATCCAGAAAATAATAAATTTCGTAATAAAAATACAAGTTTTCTATGCAACTAACAGTTACATTAGGTACCATCTATCATGCGCCATCTATCGTGATAAAAAGTTAGTGATGCACCCCATTGATTGAATTAATGAATAAACGACGACTCTATTATGTTCAAACCACACACATTAAATTTAGTTCCTTCTAACGTCTACTAGGTGGCGCTACTTTCTCTGTGAACCGATAAGTCAATTTCCACCCCCTGATTGTGTTTTCATTAGCCTCAGCGCAGTAGGCGAAGTCTGGACAGTTATTACTTTGCTTATAAACTTTAACCTTACAATAGGTACTATTTTTTTATAATTAATTTGTATATATATAAAAATATTTTTCAGCTATATGTATCGTGGATAGATGATGCTACATTTAACAATGTAACTAAGATTCGTAACTCGTCAGTATACGCCTGGCCGTTAGGATGGCTACAGACTAGGTCTAAAAGAAATGCAGTAGCCAAAAGATTGAAGGCACTAAACTGGCATAATAAAACTATGGATCAAGTTATGGCAGATGTAAGTATTAAAAAAAAAAAACTGATGGATGGGAGAAATTTCTGGAGATTTCTGGCGAGGGTCTGATGTCAATTTTTATTGAGATTTATTAATACCCAACAAGATGGTGTTAGTCATTGATATGTATATCTCAATGATATAAAAACGTTCCCTACATACCAATCTAAAACGCAAAAGTCACGCACCGAGTTTTTTTTTTATAGACTGTGAATCAATAAATCATCAATGATACGCCCCCTGCCTGAAGGGCCAACGCGGGTGGGGGTCGCATGCCGGACTCATCCGTGAAGCTTCCTAGTGAAGCCCCAGGGCGCCTACAGACTAAAATACTATAAACCGTCTCTATCTCACTGTTGGCCCTGTGTGCCTTTACAGCTAAGTCTGAGTCGTGGCTACGGAGTGAAGGCACTCGTTCGCCGCGTACCGAGCTAGCAAGAGTCAAGAGCGCTTATATACCTACAGGAATAGGCCTATCCATACATCGATGGTATTAGTGGAACCTACAGTCCTATTCTGTTACTTAGTCGCAAACGGTAGATTGTGAAAATAGGGAATTCTGTTATTTACTATCACTTTTAGCCCGAGTTTCTCCGATCATAGCCGACCTTACGTCAAAATAGCATTTTCCACTATTTCAAAGGTGCAACTTCAAAATCATTGAGAAAACTTAAATTCATCATCATCATCATTACAGCCCCTAGAACACAGTGTCCTAGACCTCCACTGCTGGAGATGGGCCTTCCAGAACATATATCTAGAGAATTTGGCCTACACTATATATTTGGCAAGGATATGTCAATTTTTTTTATGACAATTTATTAACGATTTCACAAGTTGGTATTAGTGGAACCGGGGCCGACGGCTTAACGTGCTCTCCGAGGCACGGGAACTGTGGTGTTGTAAATCTATGACAAATGTACGTAAGAAAAGTGCATTTCTCATTGGTACATGCCGGGGGGGTTTGAACCGACCTTTGTAGGATTTAGGTACGCGTTCTTACAACCGAGCCACCACCGCAAACTTTAATTAAATACTTAAATTGTCCGCCGCGAATTTATATCAAAGTTAACAACATCATTTATATTAATTAAACTAAGAATATACATTTACATTAAACACACAGAAACATAGTTTTATAACACACATTAGGTAATAAATGAAAAATATGGCAAATACTAAAAGAAATATATAATAGATTTTTTTTAAATGAACGCATCGTAACGTTATTTTGCTGTCATCTGTAGTGGAAACCTTTATACGAGAATACCAATTTTAATTTTATGGCGCCTCCGTGGTCTAGTGGTAACAAACGTTGCCGTAAACTCGGGAGGTCGTGGGTTCGATTCCCACCGGGGACAAGTTGTACATTGTATAATTTGTCTCGGTCTGGGTGTTTATATGTATAATATGTATATATTAAAAAATAATATTTATAATACGTAGTTTATCAACCATCTAGTTTCCGTAACACAAGCCTCGTAGCTTACCACGGAAACTAGATGGCGCTGTGTGACCTGTCTGAAAATATTTATTTATTTATATTTATTTATAATAGCGTTTTACACTGACAGTTCCATTATTTAAGGGATTCCACTATATAACATTGGCGCTTAAGTAACAGAATAGTGCTACGGGACTGTTGTTAATCTGTGACAATTGTACTTAAGAAAATTTATAGGATTTTAAAGAAACCATTCTTGCAACCGAGCCACCATTGCTATAAAATAATTAATATTTTCATTTTAGCTAAAACTATGTCTTGACCTGTTTATCACAGCCCCTAGAACAGAGAGTCCTAACCTTCACTGTTGGAGAATTTGGCCAATTGTAGCCATACTGGCTGGGTTGGTGAGAGTCGATTTTACAAGTTGGTATTAGTGGTTCTGTCCCGGACAGACTGCTTTATGTGGCACGGGATGGTGGTGAATAGGACAAATTTCTTAGCATTCTATGCATTTACCGTGCGGGTGCCGGGTGCCTTTTCTTATTGCACAACTGGACCCATCCAAATTTTTTTTTTAATTACTAGCATGACATGTGATGCCCACCTGATGATAAGATCGACCGCCTCCGTGGTCTAGTGGTAACAAACGTTGCCGTGAACTCGGGAGGTCGTGGGTTCGATTCCCACCGGGGGCAAGTTGTACATTGTATAATTTGTCTCGGTCTGGGTGTTTGTATGTATGATATGTATATATTTCCAAAAAAAAAGTATAATATGTAGTTTATCAACCATCTAGTTTCCGTAACACAAGCCTCGTAGCTTACAACGGAAACTAGATGGCGCTGTGTGACCTGTCTAAAAATATTTATTATTATTATTATTATAAGTGGGGAGCGAGATCCAGGAATGTTAGCAACTGGAATCAGACACTCATAACTGACATCAGTACCTAACGCTATGCCGGCTTGACTGGACATGACGGCAATTCGAGCCTGATCTCGAAATGTGTGGATACACTTTACTGGGTTTATCGGCACGAACGGTGGATACTTCCCCGCCCCAGCAGACTGGACAAATTACCACGAGCAGTCTGCCTACCACCTATAATAAGGACCTGATTAAAATTGGATTCTTTTTGCGTAACTGCGTCCAATTAGATAAGTCGAATATTTTTTGGCGGGTCTCTGAAGCCAACCAGAGAATCCAGTTTTCCGGTTTTCATACTGTTTCTTGCACAAAGTAATACAGGGTGAGATTCGACTCAACTCCAAATTAAAAGTGGTAACCTTTTTTCAACACTCTTTATTTGTTTTTACTTAATTTGACACCATCATCACAATTTTCATTCTCATCGACATTATCATTCTGATCACAACCAAATACTGTATGATTCCGTTAATGCCGTCTTGGAAGGTCTTTTCATAAATGTATCTCCTGCAGACCTGCTTAGGCCCAATTCTTTCGGTAAGTGGTTAGTTAATTTTGCTGGAACTCCTCTCGCACCAACTTCCACTGCGTAAATCTGAGTCTTGCACCCGTTCCTGAGAATACAAATTTCTAAGCATTCCATGGATTCACTGTGCAGGTGCCGGGTCCATCGTGTGTGGGTAAGAGATGAGAAGATGGTGTCTCGGGCTTGCGACCGACAATAGGCTGGTTTAAGAAAAGTCTTAAAATGTCCGTAATTATTTTCCTAGAAAGTTCATAGGGATGCAGAAGCTAACCTACAAACCAGAAGTAAACTTATGTTCGATAAATTTCACAGGTAGAGCAATGCTGTGCAACTTTAAGTCAAATTCTTGGAGATAAGGACTTCTTCTTTGAAAAGTAAGTTTTTTTTTTTTTTTTTTTACTGACATCACTGATTTTGTGACACACAAGTAATGGGGTGTGTCACTAACTTTTTATCACGATAGATGGCGCATGATAGATGGTACCTTATATACCTGTCAGTTGCATAGAAAACTTGTATTTTTATTACGAAATTTATTATTTTCTGGATATTATGCAGAAATGAGCAGCTTTAAAGTGTACAAATCGAGATTTCCAAGCGAAAGCAAAGATATGGTGATCTCAAAATTGCCGTTCTATTAATTCAACCTTTTTTTGTTTTAAAGACGGTGTTCGCTTACTTAATTCGTCTTTTAAGGTAGGGAACGTTAATTTAAAATACATTTTTCTGTTATAAAAATGTAAAACTACAAATAAATTTAAAAAATGATAAAAAAAATGGTGTAAGCAAGGTACCAGTGCCGCTAGCGACATCTACAAAAAGCTTTGCCTGATACACCCCATTAATCAATAATAGCAAATGAACACCAAAAAGATAAACAAAACATAATGATAAAAAAAAGATTAAGTAAAATAAGATTAAACACAATCACAGGATAAACAAAATAAATAAGCAAATATAAGTAACTGAATATAAATGAATACACAAATAAGATACAACAACCACATTTGAGTGTTGCAAGACTAGGATCAAGAAACTACACCTTCCCTGATCAATCTGGTTTCTGTGCCTTGACAGAATTATCCAGTGCACTTACTAACAGTTCTGCTAGCCTGTCCTAGCTTAATGTATTATAAATAAATAAATTATATAATTTCCTAGTTTGTAAATTATGTGGATGGAAGGATGTTAAAAAATGGTGTCAATGTTTTTTTTTTTTTTTTTGCTCTCTTCTTCCGATGGATGATGAATGAGGTGATAGGGAAGGCAAAGGGTCTAGCCCATACAGCCAAGTCTGACGTAATATATCTTTCTTTTTTATGAGTTAATGAGGTCATCATCAAAATCCAGATGCTGCAGAATTTGATGCTTTTCTTGGAGTCACTCGCGACATTATAGCTCATACACGTCGGGTAAAATATGGGAGTCCACAGCGCGGGAAAACCGCAAAAAAAAAAACTGCAACTTGTGCCCCATATTCAAAGTACAATTTATCATTTTCCATAACTATTCACATTGTAGAACATTATTAAACAAAACAACACCACTTATGACCAACAATATTCACAGTAAATTTATTTACAAAACAAAAACTTGCACTTGACATGTCCGAGCAAAATGACGCGAAGGACTTCCTTATTTTTTATTATTAAGCTTTGATGGTGTGGGGTGATGGCTCGGTTTTAAGAGCGCTTTTTTTTTTTAAAAAAAAGGACGGTTCGAACCTCAGCATGTACTAATAACAAACACATTTTCTTACGTAAATTTGTCATAGATTTACAACATCACCATTCGCCGCGCCTTCACCTTACGCCGTTTCTATTTAATTCGCGCCTAAGGGTGAAGTTTATAAGCAATTGTTTATATAATTTTTTGTCCTCTTTAGAGCGACACCATTAGACGCGCTAGTCTTTGGCCATATCCGAGCGTTGTTATCAGCTAAAGGACCTAAGGCACATCTCTTTATCAAACCAATATCCATGGTTCTAATCCGACACGTGTTAAGACTGGCCAAAATCACACAAATGGAACTTACGGTTAATATTTTGTTGGATTTTAACTGCATTTTTTTGGTATAATTTGAATTTTATCTATCGTCAGTTAAAAGGTACAAATAGGTATTGCCTCCGTGGTCTAGCGGTTAAGTCGGTGGATTTAGACTCCGAGGTACCAGGTTCGATTCTTGGTTTGGACACAAAAATATTTATTAATGTTTAATAATTACATTTAATTTATTTGTGATATTTGTCGAGTTTGGTACGCTGTATGAGCTTGCCACTTGTCATGATTGGCCTATAATAAAGTTGGCTAAATGTGAATCCGCTTATTTATAAGCGTGGTTTCTGACCACCTCGAAAGGTGGTTGTTTTTTTTTATTATACTAGCACGACGATGCCTCTAGCTTACCAAACTCGAGAAAAAACACTAATAAATTAAATAATTTGATTGGTAAATTCAATATACAACTAAATGCATTTTCCCTAACATTATATATTGTACAAACACAATATGTATAGGTATATATATATATATTTAAGCACTTATAGTATTTATATTAATTTATTAAATAATTGTTATTATTTATTTATTATATTACCCACTTGTTGTTTTGATTAAAATATCTTTATTTATTGTAAATATTTTTATTGTTAACTGTTTTCACTACGTATTGTATCTTATCGTATAACTAATGAAAGTAACTGGGATCTAAATGACAGGTCTAACTTAGTTAGACTTAGTTTAGGAGTCAGTGTGTAAATCAATTTGTTAATTGTACTTTTATGAACAATAACATATTTTGTATTTGTAAATTATTGTGTCCCAGCTGGGAATCGAATCTGGCACCTCCACGGCTAGACCACGAATGTACCCTAAATAAAATTCCAATTCGAAGGCGTTCACTCGTAACCTGTACTGAGGTTAGCGTATTTGTGTAGCTTGAGGTTCTCTGGATGTGTGATGGGGCTTAATGTGTCTACACATTTCGCATCCCACAACAGCGACCTGCCAATTTCCTTTAAACAATTATTTTAGCTCCAAGAAGAATACCTAATATCTCAAGCTAATAATATTTTTGCCTGTCAATATTTAACGCCAGAAAACCTAGCCAGGAACAAAAATAGGCAAAAGCTATCCAAATTTGGCATGGGTGCAGGAGATATTTTTATTAAGGAAGGTTTTGGTTAGTTTTAGACTGTAATAATAATACTTTGAGCTAAGCGCACACCTATGATTTCTACTCTGTATTGCGGTAAGGAGTCGCGTCGTAGATGCATAGAGTATGAGGGAGCGGCAACATAACTAGGTATATAATACCTACTAATTACTATATTTTACTCTTATTTCTGTTTTAATTGTTTTGTCTAAATTATATAAAATCTCTTTGTCTTGTGTTCCACTATTGCTACTTTGTTTATATGTTTAATATAATAAACTGTTTTTTTTTTTTTTAAATAAATAAAAAAAAACATCATCTTAAGGGCAGTTAGTGAGAAGCCAGATTACCCTATCATGGGTCGCACATACTCACATGTACTCGTATATGCCCAGTGCCTCAGGAGGCAAGGCAAATTCTGAAATAAACGTATTTTATTTTATTTTATTTTATTTAAGTCTAAGAGCGTAATATACGGAATGGATGTTTGAGACGGGACAGTATTTATTATTATTTATAAAAACTGTGAAGATAAAGATTCATGATGAAACTCTAGAACAAGTAAATGTAATTTATATAACTGGGCCGGTAGTCTCGACAGGTCTTAGCGATTTCGGTCCGTAAAAAATGTTGCCACTTACAAAATCAAAAAGCTGAATTTGCCAATATCATTAGTACAATTTTTTCAGTTTCACAGTGAGAAATATGCTGATGGCGTGCATAATTTTAATTGCTTCTACTCTGTCCTTTCTCTTCGAATAAATACATAAACCATAAAACGGTAATATTTTAAAATGAGAACTTATGTCATTAAAAACTCAGGCTCCATTATATTCATTTTATGACCTAAGATTTGTATTATATCCATGGACAATAATATTTATTCCTTTGCAACACCAAAAGCAAATGCCAAAATGTCAGCTGATTGCTGTCACACGGTAAAACTTTATCGATAACTCTATGAATAGAACCGAGATAGCGATCTGTCGAGACTGTCGGCCCTGTAGCCTAATTCTGTTACTTAGTCCCAAACGTTATTAGTGGATTTTGTTTATTTACGTCAGAGATTGCGTCATAATTACAAAATATTCAATTCTCAACTCTATAAGCGCTCGACCTTGACAGCGTCTGTGCAAATATCAACTTTAATAGCGTGATATAATAATAAATATTTCCAGACAGGTCACACAGCGCCATCTAGTTTCCGTGGTAAGCTACGAGGCTTGTGTTACGGAAATTAGATGGTTGATAAACTACATATTATACTTTTTTTTTGTAAATATATACATATTATACATATAAACACCCAGACCGAGACAAATTATACAATGTACAACTTGCTCCCGGTGGGAATCGAACCCACGACCTCCCGAGTTCACGGCAACGTTTGTTACCACTAGACCACGGAGGTGGTCGGTTATATATATAGTTAATGGATTCCATTATATAACGTTTGCGCTTAAGTATAATTGACGGGTATCAGACTTGGAATACCTTTGAAATGTTGGAAGTGGGAGAGAAAGGGATGCAACACTCTTAAAATATAATTTGTAGGTTACAAGCCATTCGAATCGAAGCAAATAAACTTGAAACCGTGCAGCAATGGATACGTAACATGCGAATACGATGCCCAGAAATGGCATTTAAACACAAAACTATATGAAACTCAAATGGCCAACGAAATAACAGACGAGATTTTGGATAAAAGCTTTGAATATATAGATAAAATAGACGAAAAATCCATTGAGGTTTTACATGAAAATATTGATGTAAACGATTATTTAAAAACCATAGACGAGCTTGATCTGACAGATACGACCATAGACAGTGTTAACGAAGATGTCATTCAAGTGATAAATGACACGGATGACGAATTGGATAGTGACGGAATTGTGAATGATAAACTGCTAAGTGACGTTCCTGAGTTTGTTAATGATCTAAATTTCACTTTAAGGTTATTATTTTAATATTTTTTAGGTACCACGTTCGATTCTTAGTCGGGACACAAATATATTTAATAATGTAAATAAATAAATTTAATTAATATTTAATTCATATTTCTCGAGTTTGGTACGCTGGAGACATCGACGTGCTTGCCAGTTGTCATGATTGGTCTTCAGTCATCATTCATCATTACAGCCCCTAGAACACAGCGTCCTAGATCTCCACTGCTGGAGATGGGCCTTCCAGAACATATATCTGGAGAACTTGGCCTGCACTCGCCACGCTGGCCAGACGGCTTGGCGAGGATTTGATGTCAATTTTTATGACAATTTATTAACGATTCCACAAGTTGGTATTAGTGGAACCGGGACCGACGGCTTAACGTGCTCTCCGAGGCACGGGAACGGTGGTGTTGTAAATCTATGACAAATGTACGTAAGAAAAGTGTATTTCTCATTGGTACATGCCGGGGGGGTTTGAACCGACATTTGTAGGATTTAAGGAACGCGTTCTTTCAACCGAGCCACCATCGCGCCTTCAGTAAAGTTGGCTAAATGTGAATCCGCTTCTTTATAGGCGTGATTTCTGACCGAAATGGAAACGGTCGTGAAGATACTTTACTTTAACCGAGACGTTTGGATTGAGGGTCTCCGTTGTAACACCAATTTTAATGTAATTTAATTTATTTTTGTAGTAAAACAATTATTGATGGCTCTCAGAATGATGAAATGGCTTTAAATAAATTTGAAACGTCTACAATGTGTTCAGGTTGTTTATTTTTAGTTATTTATTATTAATATTGTTTAATAGTCGGGCAGCGCATTGTTGATATGCCTATTTAAGTAAGTCAAAGTCAAATGTCAAAATATCTTTATTCACGTACTTAAACCTATTACAGGCATTTATGAAACGTCATTAATTTAATTATTTTACTCCTTTCTACTCTACTTCTACTCCTGCTAGTAGAAGACTAAGCAGCAAAGTGGTCCAATAAGTAAGCTGTTAACAGAAGACCAGCAGCTTAGCAGATTCCAGTGACCTGTTAATGTTTAATCTGACTGAGAAAGGAATCTGCAAGGAAAACTTAGTTATATCAGATTTACAAAATAAAACATATACAGAACTGCACCACAACGATCAATTAATCTGTAGTAGTACTGACTCCATAGCATGACAGACGCCATAGTTGTCACATATTTAAGCAGGTTATATGACAAGGTTTTCTCTATTTTGACAATACATCATAGGGTAAACCTTATTATTGTTGGCAACTCCCAATGATTGACACTGTGATATTTTTATTAATGAATTAATTTATTTGTCAGAAACATGGTAGGTACAGGGATGTAAATTGTTATATGCAATTATATCAGATGCTTCGTTATTTCTAGCATACAATTATTTTAAAGCTCGACTCGCCATACACAATGCCATGCTAATACCAACACTTATGTATGGAAGCGAGACGTGGATATGTCAGAATACGCATGAGAGTAGAGTTAATGCAGTAGAAATGAGGTCTTTACGTCGGATATGCGGCGTAACTTTGATGGACCGTATACGTAATAACGAAATACGCAAAAGGGTAGGTATAAAAGAAAGCATAGGTACAAAAATAAAGAAAGGCATGCTCCGATGGTTCGGGCATGTCGAAAGGATGAGCGAAGAGAGATTGACGAACCAGATATATAATGCGAAAGTTGTGGGTAAACGAGGCCCTGGCAGACCAAGACTTGTCTATCATGATCAAATAAATAAAACATTAGCTGAAGGTGAATTAAAAAGCCATCGAAACAAGAGGGCATGTATGAAGAGGTTGATGAATGTCGAAGAAGCGAAAGAGGTATGTCGTGATCGTGACAAGTGGCGCTCAATTGTCTCTGCCTACCCCGCAAGGGATTTGGCGTGAAGATATGTATGTATGTATGTATACAATTATTTTGTCACATGAATTTTGTTAAGATTGTCTTTTGTCGAATAAAAACATTTATTAACCAGCATTTGTTAATCTTAGCAGTCTTAATTTAAACAGTTTTAGTGGCAGCTCCCTTATAGTAACTGGAAGCTTATTAAATATTTTTGTTGCCATTGCATAACAATTTTGGCTATATTGGGTTCTTTTAGGCGCTGGAATAATGAAAACTAGGATAACGCGTTTTAAAATTGCAATTATCCCCCCGAGTTTTAAAAAGTTCCAGGTGGCTTTTTATAAATAAACAGAATGCAATTATGTAGATAGAAGGAACAGTCAGTAATTTTAGTTTTATAAATAAAAGACGGCAGTATTTGTCCAATAAAGATTCCATTTTTACTGCATTACCCCACAATAATATGCCGTACCTTATATTTGAAGCAACATATCCATGGGCGCGGTTGTAAGAACGCGTTCCTTAAATCCTATAACGGTCGGTTCAACCCCACCCGACATGTACCAATGAGAAATACACTTTCCTTACGTACAATTGTCATTTACAACACCAACGTTCCCGTGCCTCGGAGATCACGTTAAGCCGTCGGTCCCGGTTCCACTAATACCAACTTGTGGTATAGTTATTTAATTGTCATTAAAAATTGACATTATATCCTCGCCAAGCCGTCTGGCCAGCGTGGCGAGTGTAGGCCAAATTCTCCAGATATACTCGTATGTTCTGGAAGGCCCATCTCCAGCAGTGGATGTCTAGGACGCTGTGTTCTAGCGACTGTAATAATAATATAATAAAGTACATAACTCATGGTGCCAATCACATGCCTAAGGTGCAATAATTGTATGGTTTACCCTAATGTTAAATTGTTGCCTATATTTTCAGATAGTGAAGCTACTATAAAAAATATGGATTATAAAAAGGAATTAATTGATGATCTTTTAAAGAAACTAAGTCCAAGAAGATCATTTATTTATGCTGATTTAGATTGAATGAATTACGTTAGATTTCTAATAAAACACTTTAAATTATGAATAATAGTTACGTTTGGTTCAATTTTTGTTCAATAAATTTAAATTTTGTATATTTGTATTTTATTTTTAACTAAATCTAATTGTTGTTTTAGAAATGGACTCTTTTAAGTAAGTTAACTTCAGTTTTTATAATATCGAAGCTTGAAAGGGATGTTTTTTTTTTTTTTTTTTAGTGTCTTTAAAGGATATTGTACAGAATACATCAGCCCTAAACACGTAATTTATTTACATAATATTTTTTCATATCAGAGTTCATAACCGAGTTGGGGATCAAGTTCCAAGTGTTGCGGAATTTGATGCTTTTCAAGGAGTAATTCACGTCAATATCAACCAAACATGAGGGTATACGGGAGTTCACAGCGCGGGACAACCGCAAAAAATAAAGTGTAACTTAAAAATAATTAATCTAAAGCTTCCGTATCTTCATCTTCTTGTGGTTTTAGAAGTACCCATCAGGTACTGTGACCACCTTCTGAGGAGTACGAGAAGCTTCAGTGGACGGTGCCGGCGTCCCTGCTGGGGGAGGTGCTAAGTAGGTGGATTTAGACGCGAAGGTTCGATTCCTGGACGGGACGCAATAATTTATTTATTTGTTGATAGTTTGGTACGCTAAAGACATCGACGAGCTTGCTAGTTGACAATCGAAAAGTTACCAATAGTTCCTAAGGATACTTAAATAAAGTGTATTTAAAATTTTCTTTTTTTCTTTTACAGGCCAACAGAGCTAGATGCGCTAGTATTCGGTCACGTGTTCACTATAATCACAACTCGGCTTCCTTGTCGACGATTGGCTGAAATTGTCCGTAAACACGAAAGTTTAGTGTCTTTGGCAAAACGAATAGATGAAACTTACTTTAGGCGACCATAGCCCGAGGTTTTCAAGGACATATCCACTGCTTTTCGGAGTCCTTGAATTCCTGCAATTTCTAACTCAAGATTCATAATTAATATTCTTTCTGACAGTACCTACTGCTGTCCTTAAAAAGTAATTTTAAGTAAAATATTATGATTATATCTCAAAAAGATAATTTTAACTATAAAAGTGTTTCTCTAGCATTTGATTGGTCAATAGGCTACTTGTCAATTGGTATTTTATTCGAAAGAAGTAAGGTACAATGATTAAAAAAAAAAAAAAACTTTCGTTTAAAACAAATTACTATTAATAAAAATACAACAACTAAAATAAAGATAAAACAAAATAAAAATTATTATAAATAAATAATTTGCTCCAAATCGCTGCCAATGGCAATTGCCACGTTGAATGGCAATGCTGATCCTTGTCAATTAAAATCTACTTTAAAATATCGTGTTTGAATTTTCGTTCGGAAACGCTGCAGTTGCAAATGGCTGCCGGATGATGACACGTAATAGTAAATAAACAACTAATTTACGTCACTATTGGCTTTTAAAAAAGTAGATCCCAATTTCTCTTTTATTTTGTCCTAAAATACTCGGAAAAAACAACTTAATTAAGCAGATTTACTTGTGTGCAGTTTACAATATTTTATTTACTATTAAGTGACGTCACTCACGCTGACTAATGTTTTGAGGTAACGTTCCAATGTATCTAAAATAATGTATTTATTTAAAAAAAAATACTTTTATTTAATTAAAATAAAATTCAAGTGTGTTTTTAGGTAGTGATAAAGATTATATTAAAACAGAAAACACACATCTTTACAATAGTCAATTACCCTATTCACGCGCCGCCATCTTGTTGCACTGACCAATCAGATGCAAGTAATGAAATGTTCTAGCAATCGTGGTGCCTTGTCGGCGATTAGCTAAAATTGACCGGAAATTTGAAAATCCCCCACGGCTTTTCTGTATCCTTCTGGATATTTTAGCTATAAAGCAGTTTATATAAGTGTAGATCATAAATATATGTATGTTTAAAAAATAAGAATTCTAACTGTTAAAAGTCCAGTCTAAGGCAGTCCTTGTAAATGTAATGATTAAATTAAAAAAGGTTTCGAATGTAATCGTTTTATTTTGATGGACTGCTGCCAGCATTTTAATAAAAATTACAACGTTTTGGTACAAACCAGCCTTAGAACCCCACGTTCAAGGTAGTGTCAATATCAAGTAGGTTTACTAAGGTATTTGTTACTTAAGTTTAAAAGAAAATCTACTTTGTAATTATGCATAAATTTATTTATTTAGTAACTGGTTTCGAATAGGATTCCTTTGTAAATAAGATTGAATGTCAAACTTGACAGGTGATTTCTTAAAGTATGCGAGGCAAAGGATGTCTTATGCAGCCAACGATGTCTATTCCATGGCTGCATCTAATACAATCTTTACAACTACAGTCTGGCTAATGAAAGTATATAATCGAATTATTTGGAAACTTTCAAATGGCCACACTATTGTGACGGTGTCCATTTTTCAATATGGCTGTTGTCAAACATTTGCTTTAAATTGTTGTTAATTCCTTGTAAAATATAAATAAAAGTGGAGTCCGAAAGATATTGTTTTACATGATGTCCAAAGAAGCGAAAAAAAAGCTGAATTCAACCAAAAACAAGATTATTTGCGTGTGGTGTTGAATTACTTAGGTTAGTATGATTTTTTATTTTGATACTTGCAACAAATAATCTTCCAAATAATCACTTTCGTTTCTATTTTCTTGCCGTATAGTTTAGTGTAATAACCCGAACATAAATGATCAATTGTTTGATCGGAACTTTAAGGGATATCGTACTAGTTTTTTTTATTTGCCGCGTTTTTTGTTATTTTCATTAGCTAGGCTATATTTCTCCACAAATTTCAGTGTTTATGTTACAAGGTCTGCGATGCCACCTGGCGTTGGGCATTGGAGTTGAACGGAAATTAATAGTATGTTTATTAATTTCCACGGCACTTGCTGACCGTATATAAAGCTGTTAATAAATAAGAAGCATTTTGATTGCATTTGATATTATAATTATTAAAATATCGTCAGTCGAATTACTAATAGACGTAAGTGTGACATACCTAATTGCTTAAAGTAAAAGTGATCACATTTTCCTTTAGGTGGTCCAGTAGTTCTATTCTGTTACTTAAGCGCCAACGTTATATAGTGGAAACCCTTAAATAACGGAACTGTCAGTGTAAAACGCTAATAAAATTGGTATTCTCGTATAAGGGTTTCCACTACAGATGACAGCAAAATAACGTTACGATGCGTTCATTTAAAAAAAAAACTATATAATAATTTTAATATTTGCCATATTTTTAATTTATTACCTAATGTGTGTTTAAAACTATGTTTAACGTAAATATATATAATCTTAGTTTAATTAATATAAATGTTGTTAACTTTAATATAAATTCGCGGCGGACAATTTAAGTATTTAATTTACGTTTTCCCAATGATTTTGAAGTTGCAACCCCATAGGTGACCTTTAAAATAGTGGAAAAAGCTATTCTGACGTAAGGAGTTCTTCGCGCCATTTTACGTGGACATGTCAAGTGCAAGTTTTTGTTTTGTAAATTAATTTACTGTGGATATTATTGGTCAAAAGTGGTGTTGTTTTGTTTAATAATGTGCTACAATGTGAATAATTATGGAAAACGATAAATTGGACTTTAAATATGGGGCACAAGTTGCAGTTTATTTTTTGCGGTTTTCCCGCGCTGTGAACTCTCATATTTTACCCGACGTGTTTGGGCTATAATGCCGCGAGTGACTCCAAGTAAAGCATCAAATTCTGCAGCATCTGGAATTTGATGATCCCCAACTCGGTTATGAACATATATTATGCAAATAAATTACGTGTTTAGGACTGATGTATTCTTTACAATGTCCTTTAAAGACAATTTAAAAAAAAAAGCTATTCTGACGTAAGGTCGGCTATGATCGGAGAAACTCGGGCTAAAAGTGGTAGTAAATAATAGAATTCACTTTTTTCTACTAACGTTACGCGACTAAGTAACAGTATGCCTAGTGTGACAGTGAAGTTTCGTAAACGCAACTATAGTAGTAGTTTTTTTACTGAATTTTCGATGTTCATTGCCTGTTATTGTAGCCAAACTTGCAATAACACGCAATGTAAAATAAAAAAACGTAACTACAGCAGTTACGTTTTCCGAAACTTGCATGTTACGCTAAGCACACAGAATAGGGCTGCAGGAAACCTTTTACTAACTGTAGGTACCTATATTTGCTGTATAGTAAGGTCTACCTATAGTTGTAAAGGCGTCCTAAATAGTTAAATCTAGGCATGTAAATAACTATTAATGTAAAGATAATAATAACATATTTTTAAGCATTGTAATAATGTACTTATAAAAAACTTATGGTAGGTAGATACTATTTTAATTTGTATTATATTATATTGTAATAATTAGCGTATTTATTGGTTTTATTTGCTTCCAAGTCTAACGTCCCGATAAATTTATTAAAATAATTTAAAGCTAGTGATAGACTTGCTTGTTACTAGTACGAACTCATAGTAAAGCAATTAGGTACCTACGCCTTATTTTTTACTTTGGAAGTCGTTCGAGCGTTGCACTATGGTTTTAATACAATTTAAGCAAAAATCGGTATAAAAAAATTTAAACGCTTTGCTTTCAAGTCGAACATAGCAGTAATGAGCATGCTTGATTCGAGCGTTCTTATAAATTACCAACTGTCGTTCGATAAATTTATAAATAGGTAATAAGTACTAGGTACTTAGGTCAGGGGCCTAATTCTGGCTCTTTCGACTTGCGTGTCGGTTCGAAATATTAGAATGAAAAGCGGCAATCTCCATAGAAAACTGTAATTTCATTCGAGCGGACATGCATGTCGAAGGACGCGAGAATCGGGGCTCCCAAGTCCTAGTTTTCGAGGCTTTAAATTGTCTGTAATAGTTGCCGTAAGCGTGCCTTTTTTAAATGATCGGTACCTAATGTGCGAAAAAATGTTTTTTTTTTTTCATATAATTTAATTTTGGTTAAGACCATGTTAAGACCCAATACTGTTTGTTAGCTGTTTTAAAAATACAGCATTTAATTCTACGGAAAATTTCCGATTTTTTAGTTTACTGTATATCAGTAAATTTACAAAAAATTACGTTCAAAATAGAATGACTGGCCTATGATACTAGCAAGCCGATTAAACGGGGTGAGTTTACAAGCTGCCAACGAACTCGCGGGGTTGTAGCTTGTGAACTAGCCCCACGTCGCGTCGTTGGTGCTTTAGGGAAGAAATAATAAGTATAAAAATTAAACAAATCTTTTGTGGTATTTTTTATTTTTTTGTGGCATAGATTTTAAGCTATAGAACTGGCGTTGGAGGCGATACGGGGCCATAGATCTGCGCATTCCTTAGCGACGGGTCCTGTGATAGCTGAGCCTTTCATTTCTCCCTTGTTGTTCACAATGACGCCAGCATTGTCTTCAAAGTATATAAATGTACCGTCCCGCCTCCTGAACGGTTTCCGCTGCCTTATAACCACTGCCGGCATTACCTGTGGAGAAGTTAACCTTTTAACATGGGATCTCACAACGCGGCGTTTGTCAAACAAATGTGTTATTTATTTAATAATTAAGAGTACACAAAGTAGCTTTATTATTTACATAAATGTTGTTTTATTAATATGTGAACATTAGAGTAAGCTACTATCTTTTTTTTTATATAGCTCAAATATGGCAGCGAGCTGTAAGATCCCACATCACCAGTAACATTTAAAAAAAAATTACTATTCCAATATAGAATTTAAGTTTTTTTTAAATAAGCTGGCCTATATTTCATTAATGAATTCCTGTTATTTATTTTAGGATAATCATATAATTATTTAAAAGTGCATATTTTCTAGCTCTTATTATGATGTCAGTAGATCAAAGCTCAAAACAGTCCCGAAATATTTCATTTAATATTTTGCTTACTATTTAATTTGTCTATGATTGTCAGTAGCAATTTCATCATTTAATTTAAAAGTTTTTTATTATTTTCAATAAATTAATATTTGTAGATATTAAAACAAATTAAATTGCGAATGCTCAGTCAGCCAAGGATTTTCGTCAATCTGTATAGTCAGATAAAAAATTGCGAAACCATTGAATATCATCACAGCATATTTTTTTTAAATCTATTCATTTTCAACTGGACAAAATCTGCAATCATTACCTGTAACAAAGAAAAAAAAAACAATGTAGCGAAGGTATTGGGTTTTAAAAAAAATATATTTTTTATAAGGCCAAGGAATTTACCAGTTCTGCCTGTAATATGCTCAGTCAGCCAAGGAGTTTCATCAAACTTTATAGTCAGATAATAATTGCGAAACCTTTGGATATCATCATAGCATAAATCTATTGTTTATCGGCGAGTTTACAGAGTATGTGTTGAAAGTATAACAATATAATTTTAAAAAAAAAACTAAAAGACAACAAATATGATCCTCACAGAAGAAACGATCAGGACTGGATTTAAGACTCAGTTTAATGCAGTGGAAGTTGGTGTGAAAGGAATTCCACCAAAATCTTTGCACCACTTTTGAAATAGGGCTTAAACAGGTTTGCAGTCAATACATGGAACAGTATTTAGTTGGGTAGGGAAAGGAGCAGAAATAATGTTATTATTATTATTGATTAATAGGCGAGCAGAGGATATGCCTATATCAAGCACTGGTGTAAAGTTTATTAAATTGTCAGTTATCACCATAGTCTATTTCGATTGTCACTAGCCACTTGTCCAGTTTGTTTTTAAAAGTTTTTACAGTTGAGGACTTTAATAAGTCTTCTGGTATTTTGTTCCACAATGTCTCGGGCTTGCAACCAACTATAGACTGGTTTACAAAGAAGGCCTTCAGTATATCTTTGTAAACCAGTCTATAGTTGGTTGCAAGCCCGAGACATTATTATTTTCCTCTTTCTTTTCCACACATGATGGACCCGATATGGATATATCAGAAAAAAAATAAAAATATTTTCGGACGCAGTCGCAAGGTGCCCTGCCTACTTTACTTTAGAATGAATGAATGCTAAGAAATTTGCCTTCTTTTCTCTTTGATTATAAAAATGAAAAATAAAAATATATTTTTCAGTTTTTATTAAAGACAAATTGCTATCTTTCAAGCTCTTTCTAAAATATATTGACAGCAAAGATTTTGCTGGAACTCCTCTCACACCAACTTCCACTGCATAAAGCTGAGTCTTGAACTCGTTCCTGATCATTTCTTCTGTGAGATCATATTTATTCGACTTCATGTTGTGGTTTTTGAAATAATTGATTACAGTAAGTAAGGTAACGGAACGGTAAGCTCAATAAGGATAACTTTTTTTAATTCTGAGAAAACACCAAGATGCCTGGCCTATAGGCTAATACAGCTAGTTCATCTGGGATTAATATATATATTTTTTTCTTAATTATAGCTAATTTGAGGCGAATAAAACAAAATAAAAATTATTCATATTAGTCTAGTATAAGCGCATTATTGTTTGCCGTATGTTCACATTTTGAGCTGTGGTCCAGATTAGTACCTAGCAGATTAATTTATAATAGTAGCAGGCGTCGACTGCAACTTGTAGTGAGCATCCTTGTAAATAAATAAATAAATAAATTCAAACTGGTAGTAAATTTTGGAGTTTTTAGCGACACTCATGCAGCAGTAGTGTTGGTTGATTGACAAATGTACATACATAAGAAAAAATCTTTTTTTTTATTAATTTAAAGCATTCTGAGCCATCACCACTCTTATACAGTGATCAGCATATTTGCAACAAATAATTTGTAAATTGTTCACAAAAATAATTTAAAAAAATATATATATACCTTTTTCCTTAGTTCTGGTTTTCCCTTCTTTACAGTAGCTACTATCATGTCTCCTGAAGCAGCGGCCGGCAATCTGTTAAGACGACCCTTGATACCTTGTACGGCAATTACATACAGATTCTTTGCTCCTAAAATATTAAAATACTCATTAAATAACTACAAGTTTACAAGTCTCAGGGATCGCAGAATGAGGGGAGATATAATTAATACATTTCAAATTCTAACAGGAAGGTATAACTGTCTCCATCTAGCCAAAATGTTTAGGTTTAACACAGATATTTCCCCGTTGTGACCACGGAATGAAACTAATGTGAAAATCCAGCAATACAAATGTGGGACACTTCATTTATAAATAGTTGGAACAAAATACCAGAAGACAAAGTCTTTAACTGTAAACTATTAAAAAGAAACTGGACAATTGACTAGTGTATTAGTACACAAGCCTAGAAACAATAATTAGCCACAAAGTGCAACATAAAATAATGATAGGTAATTGATGTCTATAAAGAAACAGAGAAGAGCCTGATAAATTTTACACGAGAAATTTTAGCCTAAATCCAAAGCAGTTATCGCTAGGCTATAAAAAATAAACAAAGGTAAATATTTCTTGATAGAGCTGTTCTGATAATCAAATATATATTTGACAATGAGAAAGGTGCTAAAAAAGTTCCAGAGAATTATCCCGTCTGATAAATAATTATGATAACGGAACCCAGGCTTGTTAAGAGTCAATTATATCTTATTCAGTAGCTTATATACAAATACTTATGGTTACAAATCGTTTTAGAAACAGCCAAAGGACATTTCATAATCATCATAAACACACGTACATACGTCGAACACAAACACTAGTCTTTCAAGCACTACTTGTATTTTTGAGGTTAGAATAACATAATTATGTTTTTACCTGTATTATCTGCGCAATTGATCACGGCACCCACTGGGAGACCCAGCGAGATGCGGAACTTCGCTCCCGCGGAACCACCACGTCCTTAAAACAGAAAAACTCGTCTTTATCCACCATCCAAATAACCACTTGTCACATGAAAACTAGCAAAATAATACATTATTAAATTAAATAAGCGCAAAAATATATGCACTAATGTAGCACAAAACATTATCACGGCTATTTACTCAGAAAAACACACGACAATACAAGATTAAAACCGATTATTTATAAATTCACGAACCTCTCTTAGACATTTTGTTTTGTCAAAATTTGAAAGAGAAAAAGGACGTGAAGTTAGGCGCGAGTCGCGCCGTAACTTTGTTCGTTTAGAAATTTATAAGACATGAAGTTGAACCGCATACTTTTATTAATAAATATTGTTAATTTATGTGATGAATAAATAGAGATATGTTCCTTTATAATCTATTAAAATAATTATTTTATTTTATGCGAAACGTAATACTTTATTTTATATTAAATAGTAGTGTTACTAAATTTCTGAACGATATTTAGTATACTCCAATTTATGCAGTCTAAATATTTCTTAAACATTTGTTTCATGTTTAACAGGTATAAATACAGTAGTTTAAAATAGTATTAATTTAGTCTAGTATCCGATATTATACATCTTTTTATAACTATAATATCAAAAATAAACTCAACTATAAATAAAAAATGTCCTCTAGAGATGTCCCATCCGAGATAGTCCCAAGGAGACTGGCAACATTTCCCCTCTGTATAGCGAGGCTAATACGTTGGCAGAAATAATTGCCAGCCTTTCTATAATATCTGTTTTTTTATAATTTATAAAATTTATCTTTAGGATCACAGATTATATATTTAGGATGTATTGGAACGTAACACGAAAAATGTGTTTGTCATTTTGTCGTTGCGGCTTGTCATTGTTTTCTGAATAAAATTTAGTATTTAAAATTACTATAAACATGGCTCTTTCCGGTGATATTATGAATCCTGCCCCATTCTGGCACAACGGGCCAGCTCCTGGAGCATTGTACAACTTCCCCGCGAGCGCTACAAATGTTCATGGGGTTACCAATTCCTTTCAAAGATCTCAGTAAGTAATTATTTTATTGGTATGTGTAACACATAATTACACATTAGAGAATTTGTTATATCATTTCATTATAATTTTAGTTAATATTATAACAGATATTATATCTCTTAAAGTGACAAAGTTATTTGTCATTTTTGATATCTATGTATCATTATTTACCACCATTACAACCCTTAGAACAGAGAATCCTAGACCTCCATTGTTGAAGATAGGCCTTCAGAAATTTCTGGAGAATTTGGCCTACATTCGCCACTGGCCAAAGGGGCAGACGAGGGTCCGATACAATTTTTTAATGACAATTTATCATCAATTATACAAGTTGGTATTAGTGAAACCGGGACCCACGGCTTAACTTTAACCGAGGCACTACTATCTATGTATATAAATATACATTAGATATTAGTAATTGTATTAATTTAAGTAATATTCATATTAATGTTCATCCTTCCTATCACCTTTCATGATCTCCAAGGTTAGCTGGTGAAGAATGCCTATGTACTAGGTTTTTAAGTGCAATAAAGTACACTCTGACTTGAAAAAGCGGCACAATTTTTATATCCAGACCAAATGTGATCAGGTTAAAAAAAATTGTATACATGGACTTTAATATTATGTTTATTCATGTAAAATTTTATTTACCAAATACTTATTTATGGTTTTTGAGAAGAGTTATTAAAAATCCTAAAAATTACTGTCAACAAAACCTTTTTTTATTTTTTTTTTGTCATGAAAGCTTATTTGAGGTATTTTTTTAAAAACTTTACAGAAACTCTTCATTATCCAAAACCGCATTTGCTTAGTTAGGTTAGGTAGCGTCCTTTGTTTTTTTGACATTAAAAAATTAAAAAAAACTGCGGTTCCATAACTCTTTCTTTGCTACATGGATGCCTGTAATTTTATTAAAATATGTTTATTTCAACAGGACACCGATCACAACAACCACTACTGTTTTGGCTGTCAAATTTGACTCTGGTGTGATTGTTGCAGCCGATACTCTTGGCTCGTACGGTTCTTTGGCTTGCTTCCGGAATTGTCCACGAATCCTAAAGGTCAACGACCTCACACTATTGGGCTGCGGAGGAGATTATGGCGACTATCAGTACTTGAAGGATATTATTGAGCAGAAAATGTAAGTAATCTATGCCAGTTGCAGAAAGGATTTTTAAAAGGTGGTAGACGGACTGATGGTGGTTCTTTGCCCAGTCTGTCAGTGCGGGGAAGTATCCACCGTTTGTGCTGATAAACCCAGTAAAGTGTATTTACATGTTTCGGAACCAGGCTTGAATTGCCATCATGCCTAGTCAAGCCGACATAGTGTTAGGCGCTGATGTCAGTCATGAGTGTCTGATTCCAGTTGCTCACATTCATGGACCTTTGCGTGCCACTTACCATCAAATTCACATGACTTCTATAAAAATAAAGAACTGTTTTCAGACACATGGTAATGTGTTGAAGACAAATTCTAAGCATTCTATGAGTGTGTGGGAAAGAGATGAGACCATCCAACATTCTGCTCCTCTCCCTGCCAAACCAAATATCATACAGATTCTGTTACTACCGTCTTACAAGCTTGTTCCATAAATGTATTGACAGCAGACCTGCTTAGGCCCAATTCTTTTAGTAAGTGGTGCAAAGATTTTGCTGGAATTCCTCTCGCACCAACTTCCACTGCTTATAGTCTCAAACCCATTGCTGATCATTTTGTCTGTGAGATTATAATATTTATGTATGTAAAAAAAGTGCTTTTAGCTGAAATTACGTAAAAGTAGGTAATGATTACTTGACACAAATCCAAATTCCAAAAAAAAAAAAAAAAAACCAAACTAGAAACTAAAAACTACATAACCTAAAAAAAAACAATTATAAATACTAATAATCTGAAAATAAATAATCCTAAATAATTAAATTAAAAACTATGTAACACAAAAGATGAGAACCACTGGCGAAATGTGGAAATTGTTCTTACTACTCGGCCACACTAATTTTTTCAAAAACTTATTATTAATTTTATTTAATGCTTGTGTTCTTTCGTTTTTCCAGTATAGATGAGCAATGCTTAGGAGATGGTCTCCAGCTGAAGCCGAGCTCAATGCATTGTTGGCTAACCCGAGTCCTCTACAACAAGCGTAGCAAGTTTGATCCCCTCTGGAATAACTATGTCGTCGCTGGAATTCAGGTGAGGAAGGCGTTCATTTAAATTAAAACATACAATAAGGGCAAAATCACATTTTTAATTTCTACAGTTTTCCTTTTTTGGTGTTCCCTCAAGCTTATACCAGGTGGAATTTATTAAAGATCAAATATTTTAATATTATAATCTAGAATATAAATAAAGAATGTATGTATTTTTTTATTTATATTTAGTAATATAATCTTAAGTTACGATGCAGAAAAGTTGTCCTAAAAATATCGCCACTCATACACAGCCTAATCAAGTAGGTAGCGAAACGTCGACGATCGCGTGAACTTTGATTTACGTAAAAAAAGAGCCTTGGAACTCGAGCGAGGTTGTCACACAGTCTTAGGGTATTTATCACGATTGATGTATGGAATAGTACAAAAAAATAAATATCGCTGATTCGTAGATTTCACTAGCTGTGGATAAGATCTAGGTACTTACTGATATTTAGGGATTCACGGAGCACTGGATTAGAACAGCTTTCACACTTAGTTCTTGTTTTAACTAATTTAAATTGATGAAATAATGAGAGCGGGCTAATTCTTTATAATTTTTGAACTGTTCCGGGCGACACCGTTAGATGGCGATGCCGCGTTATCGTAGTTTTGATTGGAATCGATAATGGAAAATGGATAGGACTTGGCTAGTTTCCCAATAATAGATATTGTGAATGAAGGAGGGATGTGCAGAAAAAGGACTCCGTTTGAATGCGAGAAAAACCAAGGTACCTACTAGTGTTTGAAAGAAGTAGAATGACAACCGTGACGATAAAGATTGATGATGAAACTCTAGAACAAGTAAATTAAATTATATATCTGGGCAGTGTTTTCACTGCGGATGGGAAATACGATAGGGATGTCGAAAGAAGAATGAACGCGGGAGATAGTGTTAACGGTGCCCTGGGGTCACTGATCGGCAGTCGAAATGACAGTGACAAGGCACTGGTCGCTATACACAATGCCATGTTGGTACCAACACTGATGTATGGAAGCGAGACGTGGATATGTCAGAATACGCATGAGAGTAGGGTTAATGCAGTAGAAATGAGGTCGTTACGTCGGACACATTGGCGGACCGCATATGTAACGTCGAAATACGGAAAAGGGTTAGTATAAAAGAAAGCATAGACAAAAATAAGGAAAGGCATGCTCCGATGGTTCGGGCATGTTGAAAGAATGAGCGAAGAAAGATTGACGAACCAGATACATATATAATGCGAAAGTTGTGGGTGAAAGAGGCCCTGGCAGACCGTGACTTACATATCATGATCAAATAAATAAATCACTGACTGAAGGTGCATTAAAAAGCCTTCGTAATAAAGGGGCATGTATGAAGAGGTTGATGAATGTTGAAGAAGCGAAAGAGGTATGTCGTGATCGTGACAAAACGTGCGCTCAATTGTCTCTGCCTACCCCGCAAGGGATTTGGCGTAAAGATGTGTATGTAGACATCGCGATTTTCAGACGCGGTCTTATTCACCATGCAGTAGTGTTTTATGTCCCATATATAAAATCCAATTTACGGGTTTTTCGTAATTATTCACATTATTAAACAAAACAACACCACTTTTGACTAACAATATCCACAGTAAAGTGATTTACAAAACAAAAACTCTAGTAGTTTTTTTTTTTTTCAGGATGGCCAACCCTTTCTAGGTGCAGTAGACAAACTTGGTACAGCATATGAAGATGCAGCCATTGCCACTGGCCTTGGAGCTTATATGGCCACTCCATTGCTCAGAAGTGCACTAGAAAAGGGGCCCCTAACTAAGGATGCTGCTAGGTACGTATAAATTTATTTATTAATTTAATTTCCAAGCTCGGAAGGGAACAATAATTATTGGTTAAATTAGACAAAGACATTTTTTATATATTGGTTCAGAGCTCAAATTACGTGCCGCCACATTTAATGTACTATTCTTTTACCCCAGGGCTTTAGTCAGCAAATGTATGGAAGTTCTCTTCTACCGGGACGCCCGTTCATTCCCGAGGTTCCAGATTGGCATCGTGACGTCATCAGGCGTCGTCGTCGAAGACCCAGTCGAACTCAAGCACGACTGGTCTCTCGCACACATGATCGAAATGAAGTGAACAATCATATACATACAGATTTACTTAATAAAAAATATTTTGTCTTTTTATTTTTGTGTTGTCATTTTTATTAGTTTAGTAGCGGGATTGTTGTTAATAATAATTCAAAAAAGGGTTCAAGACTGAGCTTTACGCAGTAGAAGTCCCTAACAAATCAAATCAAAATAATTTATTTCCATTGGTTCTCTCAAAACAACTTGGATACAGTCAGAACTAATTAAATCAATACAATTTTCAAAACATATGTACTAATCAAAGTGGTAATAATGGTTGGACCGTAAACAGGCAATAATCCATATTTATGTATGCTATGCACAACATTATTGCTACAAGCAAGTAAAACTAACTAACTTAGAAACTACTTAAATAAGATCGTGGCTGTAAAGAGGCCGTGTCAGTTTACATTCTAAATACTTAATAATTATGATGTATAGAAATTATATGCATATGTCAGATAATTTATAAATGTATAAAACAAAAAAATAATAAAATAATTTAAAAAAAAGACGTCATCTTATAATCTATACTAATAATGATATGTCAATTAAACATAAATTCATACACTATGCTTGACTGGGCATGACGGCAATTCGAGCCCGAAACATGTGGATACACTTTACTGGATTCATCAACACGAACGGTTGATACTTCCCCGCCCCGGCAGACTGCCCAAATTACCACCATCAGTCCGCCTACCACCTATTGGTCGAAATTGGTGTGAGAGGAGTTCTAGCAAAATATTTACATCACTTACTGAAAGAATTGGGCCTAAGCAGGTCTGCAGGAGATACATTTATGGAAAGAGAATCCAAGACGGCATTAACGGAATCATACAGTATTTGGTTGGGTAGGGAGAGGAGCAGAATGGTGGAAAGTAAGCTAGACTAGGTACATTTCTAGATATGTATTGTGCCAGCGGGAGAAATGCAAAACTGTTACAACTCACCAATCCTTTAGTGGCTTCGTTTTAAGTGAGTTTATTACTATTTAAGGAAGACTTAACTTTAAGTGGTGTATGGGTATGATGACAAAGTATTATTACGACCGTATCCCTTTCAGAGTGGTCAGAAGCCACGCTTTTAAAGAAGCGAATTTAGCCTACTTTTCTATAGGCCCATCATGACAAGTGTAGCGTACCAAACTCGAGAAATTTACAAATAAATAAAAAATGTCGACCAGGAATCGAAACCGATGTCTGCGTCTAAATCCAGTCAGTTAAATGCTAGATTACACTACTACTTGAACTCCTGTCAAAGCAAAACAATAAAAAAAGGGCCTACAGCACCAAATCGAACTCCTTTTTCTCAAATTTTTTTTTTTAGATAAATTTTAGCGTCACTAAAATAATCTTAAATATTTAGGTCCGGATTAATTAGTCGTTGCTCCGCCAGTACTTTGCACGATTCATTGCTTAGAACTCTCAAACTGACAGATTTTTGTAGTAAAAACTGTCACTTTGACAGTTCTGAGCAATGGCCGGACCTTAAAATTATATTATATCCGTGTATGAGTAGGCCTAGGTTTTCATATTCTAACATTTTCATACACTATAAAGCAAAATTCAGAAAAAAGCGCATAAATGAAACACAATTAAAACATTTTAAATATTTATTTCAAAATATATTTCCAACTTAAACCGATCGATTAAAATTATTAAATGCACATTTTAATTAGTATTTACATAATTCGACTTTTATTAACTAGAATAAATAGTAAATTGACAATAGCAATTTAATTTCACTAAGTCTGGGTCCACATATAATTTTTCTGGTCTCGTATCATGAACGCTAGATAGTCTCAATACACTGCCGATGGGATACGATGACACGATACGCTACAATCATTATTACGTGAACCCAGCTTGAAAACGAATTGTACCATTTATTACAAATACTCAAAAAGTTAAGTAACTAATTGGGAAAAGAGTGGCTAACACAAAACCCGAACACTAGCGTAGCCTGATGAAAATGGCAGGATACTTATAGCCTATTTTATAGATATAGCTTCTAGGAATAGTATTATAACCTAAATTCGACTTTTGAGCCCGCAACCTTTTAAACTGCGCGCTAAATTTATAAATATTGTGTATTTTGGTACTAGTTTACCATACGATACATAGGCAGTTACTAAAAGTTACACAATACATTTAAATTTAGAAAGAAAGAAAGAAAAAAGTTTATTTGTCACAAAGAAAAACACAAGCAGTAAATAATAATAATAATAATACAACAAACAAGATAGTGTGGTGACAAATAGGGAATCAGCTCAGCAATAAGCTGCAACACTCGGTCACAGCGCTGTTTTTATTTTTTTGTTTCTCTTCTCCCGATGGATGATAAATGAGATGATAGGGAAGGCAAAGGGTCTAGCCCATACAGCCAAGTCTGACGTAATATATCTTTCTTTTTCATGAGTTAATGAGGTCATCATCAAATTCCAGATGCTGCAGAATTTGATGCTTTTCTTGGAGTCACTCGCGGAACCATCCACTGCTCAAACACGTCGGGTAAAATATGGGAGTTGACAGCGCGGGAAAACCGCAAAAAATAAACTGCAACTTGTGCCCCATATTTAAAGTCCAATTTATCGTTTTCCATAATTATTTACATTGTAGCACATTATTAAACAAAACAACACCACTTTTGACCAATAATATCCACAGTAAATTAATTTACAAAACAAAAACTTGCACTTGACATGTTCACGCAAAATGGCGCGAAAAACCTCACAGCGCTGATTTTCAGCTGATCCCTTACAATTTCGACATTTACATTGTAGGTATTCCAATAAATTGACAAGAACAATATTAAATATAAACTATATACAAATAAATATTGTAAATAAATATCTATTGACATAAGCATATTGTATGCCCATAATATGGGCAGATTGTATCATCATGACATGTACATACAACTGTAATTAGAATAAGCAATCTATACAATAAAGAATTTTGAATTTGAATCATATACCTAAATATAAATAGCACAATAAATAAATATAAAACTACCAAAAATATTCTACAACGTAGGTATATAATAATGATCAAAATTAAAAAAGATACATATCTATACAATATACATAAAACTATGGCTATATAATTTGTCTAATTTTAAAAATAATTTCATATTATTAAGGTTGTAAAGTTCGCTTGTTGCTGGAATAAGCTCGAGCATTTCTGATTATAGAACTGGTTAAATATTTTAACAACTAACTCAACAATAAATGGTACAATTCGGTTTAAACTAACAATAAAATAAATATTTTGTTCAACTTAGAATATCACTGAAAATAACCTTAAAATATAGGATTAATTAATTGGCAGTTACTAGTTACTTTAAGTTATTTAAACGACATTGTACAGAATACATCAGTCCTAAAGACGTAATTCATTATTATTTTAAGTTCATAACTGATTTGGGATCATCAAATTCCAAGTGTTACAAAATTTGATGCTTTTCTTAAAGCCATTCGCCGCAATATCACCCAAAGGAGTTCATAAAGTCAAATTTACCGTTTTTTATTTTATTATTCACATTGTAACACATTATTAAACAAACTAACACTACTTTTGATTAACAATATCCACAGTAAATAATTTGCAAAACAAAAAACTTGCACCTTACATGTCCGTGCAAAAGCGCGAAAACGACTGCCTATTATTAGAAATAACACAAATATATAATAGATGGGTTACAATACTTATTCTAGGAGATTTTATTATTTATTGTGGTTTTTTTTTTAAATTTATTTAAGGACATGGTACAGAATACATAAGTCCTAAACAATTATTAATTGTGTTTATAATTTTTGCGCTGTAGCTTATTGACAACTGTCAACCAATTTAAATAACAGCGCAAATAAGTTGGCTACATTCCGAGACCAGCAGAAAACACTGAATACCGTATTTTGTTTTGTTAAAAGTTGGCATTATTGGATCTGTCTATTTTTTATTTATTATTATTTATAATTTTATTCGATTTTTGAGACTGCAACCATTTAACTGGCTTTAAATTATTAATAATTAAAAATATTGTGAATTTTGTTACTAGTTCACTATACGATACATAGGCAGGTACTAAAGGTTGCACAATACTTTTTTTTTTTACTAACGTTGTATACTTCGCTTGTTGAGAACAATGGCCGAAATGTTGAATTGAACTGATTGAATTATTTAATAAATCAATGAACATTTTTAGTTTCCCATACCATTACTAGGCGGCGGGGCGGCACTGTCTATAAGAACTAAAATTAATAAATTGCTTGTTCTAAGATTCCATCCAATGCTGTAAAGCAAGTTATGGCGTCGTAGTGTTCTTTGTTAATGGGGTGTGTCACTAACTTTTTATCACGATAGATGGTACCTAATATAACCGTCAGTTGCATAGAAAACTTGTATTTTTATTACGATATTTATTATTTTCTGGATATTATGATGAAGTAAGCAGCTTTTAAATGTACAAATCGAGATTTCCAAGCAAAATCAAAGTTTTGGTGATCTCAAAATTGCCGTTCTATTAATTCAACCTTTTTTAATTTTAAAGACGATGTTCGCTTTCTTAATTCGTCTTTTAAGGTAACTTAAAATACATTTTTCTGTCATAAAAATGTAAAACTACAAATAAATTTAAAAAAATGATGTAAGGTACCAGTGCCGCTAGCGACATCTACAAAAAGCTTTGCCTGATACACCCCATTAAAATCGAAAATGTATTATATCTAAATCAATAAAGACTTTTAATGCTGCCAACATTTGAAGTAACGAAATGTTTGTTCAAATCGTGCTTGATATCATTCAATAAAAAATAATGTTACACTATTTCCTACACACTTTTACAAATAAGAATGCCCATTTTTCTTAGAGAAATAGGCCCAATAAAGTGTTCTCGTACCATAATGATTTCTTTTTTATTAGATAGTTAATATATTGTGTTTTCATAATCTGTAATTAATTTTATTTATTTTACCCTAGCATAACGACAATTGACAAAAACTTTTTTTACGTTAATAATTACATAGTTTTGATACCGCAGATTTGAAATCTTGTGTTTTATCTATAATAAAGTACCTGATCATAATAAAGAACCTAATTGTGGTTTGTAACTATTTCATACATAATTTTTAACCAATAGACTATTAAATTAAATTATATTTTATTGCTGGGGTAAAAGAGATGTTGAATTAAATATAGAAAAAAAAAACAGAATTAATTGTTATGATTATTGTATTTAGTTGAGGCACGCTGCATAAAAGTTGGGGCCATGTTTTGGCAATCTCTTTTGTTGTCATAATTTTATAAAATAATTCGTTCCGTCTTATAATTCTCGATTATTTCTAGCACTCTTTAGATTTACGTTAGTGTAAATTCTCATTAATCCAGACTTTAATTTATTCCACGATTTGTTGGTAAGCAACAAACAGTCTATAGACCCAGAATATAAAATAGTTCTTTATATATCTCAGACTGCCTAAAAATGACGTTGAAACTGTAGTATTGATTTTGACAGCGTCGAGGACCACAAGCAACCTTAATAGTGTTAAAATGACATTAATCTGATTGATTCTGGAAATACATTAGTCCTCTAAAAATACTCCTGTAAAATAGATAAAGCTCGAGAAACCCCTACAATTCGTCACTAACTTCCTAACTACTGTTCATTGTTATTCGTTAAAACTGAAGTATCTGATTGATCCAGTCCTTGAATTCTGAGATCCTGGTGTAGACCCCAGGCTGGTTAGGTTCCGCACACCCGATACCCCACGAGATCACCCCGCCCAATATAAACCGTTTGTCCCTTTCCCTTTGAAGTACCATTGGGCCTCCGCTGTCGCCTAAAGAAAAAAAACTATTCTTAAAATTATTGCGGCATGTGAAGTCATAAAAAAAGTTTTAAAGATAAGTAATTGAATACTTTCTTTATCATCATTATCTCTCCACTGGATATAGGCCTCCCCCAAAGCTCGTCATTTCACACGATCCTCATCCAGCCGCCACCAGCGACTTTTGTCACCATCCATCTAACGGGAGGTTCGTCCCACTCTGCGTCTTCCCGTACGTAGTCTCCACTCCAGAATAGGTTCTGCGACAGACGTATCTGGCCCATTGCCACTTTAGCTTACTAATTTTAATGGCTACGGTAACTTTGGTCCTCTGTCCGAAACGTGGACAACGTTTCGGACTTTATCCATTAAAGAAATACCAAGAATAGCTCTCTTCCTAGCTTGCTGAGCGACCTTAAACTTGTGGATCAACGTCTCTGCTCCGTTCGACAATACTGGAAGAATGCACCAGTTGAAATCTTCAAACACTGGTACGTCTGATAAGAAGATGCGGCGGAAGTTGCCCCATCAAAATGCTGTCTATCCTAGCTGTCTGTGTTTATCAGCTTCTTTGCTGAAGTTGGCTACGCCTAGAGAAGACAAATTTCTAAGCATTCCATGGATTCACCTTGTGGGTGCCGGGTCCATCGTGTGTGGGTAAGAGATGAGAAGAATGGTGTCTCGTGCTTGCCAATAGTTTGGTTTAAGAAAAGAAGGCCTCGTTTTTATTATTTTATTGCGCGATAATACGCTCACCATCCACCATTCTACTCCAATATAGTATAGTCTGTCCAAGGTTGACGTAATTTTATTTCTTAAAATAATACTTTTTAGTGGCAAACTATAACATAAATGTTAACAGCTCTTTGAAATAAAATTACATACATATATCTTACATACATATCTTCACGCCAGATCCCTTACGGGGTAGGCAGAGACAATTGAGCGCCACTTGACACGATCACGACATACCTCTTTCGCTTCATCGACATTCATCAACCTCTTCATACATGCCCATTGTTACGAAGGCTTTTTAATTCTCCTTCAGCTAGTGTTTTATTTATTTGATCGTGATACGTGTGTCTTGGTCTGCCAGGGCCTCTTTTACCCACAACTTTCGCATTATATACCTGGTTCGTCAATCTTTCTTCGCTCATCCTTTCAACATGCCCGAACCATCGTAGCATGCTTTTCCTTATTTTTGTGCCTATGCTTTCTTTTATACCTACCATTTTTCGTATTTCGACGTTACGTATGTGGGTCCGCCAAAGTGACGCCGCATAACCGACGCAGCGACCTCATTTCTACTGCATTAACCCTACTCTCATGCATATTCTGACATATCCACGTCTCGCTTCCATACATAAGTGTTGGTACCAACATGGCATTGTGTATGGCGAGCCGAGCTTTGTCACTTACATTTCGACTGGCGATCAGTGACCCCAGGGCACCGTTAACACTATTTCCCGCGTTCACTCTTCTTTCAACATCCCTATCATACTTCCCATCCGCAGTGAAAACACTGCCCAGATATATAATTTAATTTACTTGTTCTAGAGTTTCATCATCAATCTTTATCGTCACGGTTGTCATCCTTCTTCTTTCAAACACTAGTACCTTGGTTTTTCTCGCATTCAAATGCATTGAATTGAATGCATTGAATGCGAGAAATAAAATTATTCTAAAGATCTCTACTGCTGGAGCCTGAGGCTTTCTAAATCATTTGGCCTACACTCGGCACATTGGCCAGACGGGTTGGCGAGGAACTAATGTAATTATATTTATGACCTCGTCCTGTTTTTTGGAATTAAAGGAAATCATTACGGGCTACCAGCGCTATAACTTACCTTCACAAGAATCGGAGCCTCCCTTCTTCCATCCAGCGCAGATAAATATGTTAGGGATGTGCTCGTCATATCCTGCCGCCTTGTACATTGCTTCACAGGCAGAGTTGTTGATCACAGGGACTGAGACCTCTTGCAACACACTCGGTAGAGGTCCCTCTGATTATAGAAAGAAAAAATACTTCATCATTACAGCCCCTAGAACCAGTCCTAATTCTCTATTGTATATGTAACTAACACTTCTACAAGTCGGTTTTAGTGGAACCGAAACGTACTCAAAATTATAATCGTGTAGCGCCTTACTTTTTCTAGATATAGTAATGTACTGTTATACTCCTCTCAGAAAAGGGTCTAAAGTTGTTTTTATTAACATATACCTAACAATTAATTTTAAATTAAATAAGTGTATATTCAATGCATTGCACTGATAAATTGTGATTGGGGATCAGTATTGCAATTCAGCGGGGAAATGCAGCCAGCGTTCTTGCCACCATTCCACGCTGACGGGACTTATATCCTTATATCCCTATCCTCAATATTAATATTAATTTTATTTTATATGTTGTAAATATTTTTTTCGAATAAATGTATTTTAATTAATTAATTTATTTATTAGATGCTAATAACAAGATTCAGTCATACCAAAATATAAACAGATACAAACAACTAAGATCTTCAACTCAAAAATTTGAGCATACCGGTTCCACTAATACCAACTTGTGAAATTATTAGGTAGGTAATTGTCAATAAATTACGATAGACCCTCGCGAAACATGCAACAGTAGGACAAATTCCCAGATATGTACTGAGAGGCAAAAATTACAATACAAAATATCGTTAAACAAAAATATTACTTAGCAAAACAGCATTTTTAGGAATAAAACAATAATTTGCGCTGTAGATTAAATGACAGCCGTCAACATTATGTATTACTGGAACCGGAACGTACTTTAAAATTATACTTTTGCGCTGTAGCACCTTATTTTTCTAATTATATGAAGTTGACAGCTGTCATCTATGTTACAACCATGTATCCCAACCCTCTCGAAATGGCCAGAAAACTCCGATAATAATGCTTAAACACCCGAATTCTTGAAAAAAAAAATATTTTCATACTACTTTCTTACAATAAAACTTACCATCATAAAGTCTTCCCCAGCCAGTTACATGTGCAGTTTTCCCAACGAAGTCATCATCTGTATCCGGTACACATACTGGTAGAATATTTGGCTGGAAGGTCACTGGCTCATAAAATCTGGAAAAAAAAAAAAAATATGATCGAATATATCGTCAAAGTAAAAACTACTAGGTATGTGTATTTTTATCAAAACTACATCGCGATCCAAATCAAATCATTTATTTCCGTTGGTTAACACAACCTTAGATATTGTCAATACTTTACAATTTTATTTAGACAAGACAACTATAAAATAACCAGCAGCTACTATGGGTCGATCATATCAGCTATAGGTATATATATATATATTAATAAAACACTTGCCATAAACAAGTTTACTGAAAACTTGGTACTTAGAATTAATTCGTGGCTGTAAAGAGGCCGTGTCAGCTTATTTTTTTCATTACAGCCCCTAGAACACAGCTTCCTAGACCTCCACTGCTGGAGATGGGCCTTCCAGATATGTTCTGGAGAATTTGGCCTACACTCGCCACGCTGGCCAGACGGCTTGGCGAGGATATGATGTCATTTTTTTTGACAATTTATTAACGATTCCACAAGTTGGTATTAGTGGAACCGGGACCGACGGCTTAACATGCTCTTCGAGGCACGGGAACGGTGGTGTTGTAAATCTATGACAAATGTACGTAAGAAAATTGTATTTCTCATTGGTACATGCCGGGTGCGTTTGAACCGGCCTTTGTAGGATTTAAGGATCGCGTTCATACAACCGACCTACCACCGCTCTTATGGACTATATATAGTCAGCTTATAGACTAAGATAAATTAATTACCCAAGTCAGGTTAATAATTAATTCAGTTTCTCCAACGTATTTTGTTTCAGCTTACAATTTAAAAATCGTTAAATACACTCCCATGTCGTCCATGTGTTTAGTCCGTTTAGTAGTTGGAGTCACGTTCTCCCAAATGTCAAAAGTGTTTTTTTTAAGACATACATAAGTGTGTTTTGGTCAATCTTAATCCTAAAAACCAGATTTATAGTGTCTATCTATAATATAGATTTTATCTATCAAATTTGGGATGTAAACAGCTACTAAAATATGTTAATCATGCATATAAAAAGCTCATTTATAATCACAAAACAAAAACCTCAGCTTATTGGGAGATGTGTTTTTGCGCCGTTTGGAGTTGAAACTCTCGGGCCGTGGGGACCAAGTGCACACGAAATTTTCAAGGCGTTGTCAAAACAGCTCGTCAACACCTCGGGAGACAAAAGGGCTGGGCAATATTTGGGCCAAAGGATCAGTATTGCCATTCAACGTGGCAATGCTGCCAGTATCCTTGGCACCTTGCCCATTGGCAGCGATTTGGAGCAAATTTATTATTTATAATAATTTTTATTTTGTTTTTTCTTCATTTTAGTTTTTAGTTATATTTTTATTTATTAATTAGGTTTATTTTTATGAATAGTAATTTATGTTTTAAGATGTAAGTTTTTAGTTTAATTAATATTTTATTATTTTTTTAAATCAAAACAAAAACAGTTCGATAACCGGCGCCACTGGATATTATAAGGTGGTCGCTCGGTTGTAAGAATGCTTTCCTTAAATCGTACAACGTCGTCGGTTCAAACCTCCTCGGCATGTAAATACACTATTCTTACGTATTGTTGCGCAATAAAATAAAAAATAAGGCCTCTATTCACACCAGCCGGTCGCAAGCCCGAGACAGCATTATTCTCATCTCTTACCCACACGCTATGGACCCGGCACCCGCACGGTTAATCCATTGAAAGCTTAGAAATTTGTCTTCTCCTCACCACAGTTCTCGTGCCTCGGATAGCACGTTAAGCCGTCGGTCCCAGTTCCACTAATTGGTATTAGTTAATAAATTATGATAAAAAAAATGACATCAGATTCTCGCGCATTCTTCTGGCAAGTAGCGTGACAAATGTAGGCCAAATTATATCTCTATAACTGTTGAGGTCTAGGGGCTGTAATGTAATAATATATGTTATGTCATTATATACTCGTAATTGATAATAAATTTTACCATTACTTTCATTGCACCTATATTTGTTCAAATTTGTCCCTATAGTTTGGCTGTCAGCGAATGTCTACGGGACATTTGGTAAATCTGGAACCAAAATATCTGACCAGGCATCCTTTAGCTTTTGGCAGACTTTAACTATGGGACGAGCCGCTTCTACACTTTACTTTAACTTTAACTTTAACTTTAAATTTAACTTTACCTTTAACTTTAACTCTAACTCTAACTCTAACTCTAACTCTAACTCTAACTCTAACTCTAACTCTAACTCTAACTCTAACTCTAACTCTAACTCTAACTCTCACTCTCACTCTCACTCTGACTTTAACTCTAACTTTAACTTTAACTTAAACTTTAACTCTAACTCTAACTCTAACTCTAACTCTAACTCTAACTCTAACTCTCACTCTCACTCTCACTCTGACTTTAACTCTAACTTTAACTTTAACTCTAACTCTAACTCTAACTCAAACTCTAACTCTCACTCTCACTCTCACTCTCACTCTCACTCTCACTCTCACTCTCACTCTCACTCTCACTTTAACTCTAACTCTAACTCTAACTCTCACTTTAACTCTCACTCTCACTCTCACTCTGACTCTGACTTTAACTTTAACTCTAACTCTAACTCTAACTCTCACTCTAACTCTCACTCTCACTCTCACTCTGACTTTAACTCTAACTTTAACTCTAACTCTAACTCAAACTCAAACTCAAACTCAAACTCTCACTCTCACTCTCACTCTCACTCTCACTCTCACTCTCACTCTCACTCTCACTCTCACTCTCACTCTCACTCTCACTCTCACTCTCACTCTCACTCTCACTCTCACTCTCACTCTCACTCTCACTCTCACTCTCACTCTCACTCTCACTCTCACTCTCACTCTCACTCTCACTCTCACTCTAACTCTAACTCTAACTTTAACTTTAACTCTAACTCTAACTCTAACTCTAACTCTAACTCTAACTCTAACTCTAACTCTAACTCTAACTCTAACTCTAACTCTAACTCTCACTCTAACTCTAACTCTCACTCTCACTCTCACTCTCACTCTCACTCTCACTCTCACTCTAACTCTCACTCTTACTCTCACTCTGACTTCTCTAACTTTAACTCTCACTCTCACTCTCACTTTAACTTTAACTTTAACTCTGACTCTGACTCTGACTCTGACTCTGACTCTGACTCTGACTCTGACTCTGACTCTCACTCTCACTCTCACTCTCACTCTGACTCTGACTCTGACTTTAACTTTAACTTTAACTGTAACTCTAACTCTCACTCTAACTCTAACTCTAACTCTAACTCCAACTCTAACTCTAACTCTAACTCTCACTCTCACTCTCACTCTCACTCTCACTCTCACTCTCACTCTCACTCTGACTCTGACTCTGACTCTGACTCTGACTCTGACTCTGACTCTGACTCCTACTCTGACTCTGACTCTGACTCTGACTCTGACTCTAACTCTAACTCTCACTCTCACTCTCACTCTCACTCTCACTCTCACTCTCACTCTAACTCTCACTCTCACCCTCACTCTCACTCTCACTCTAACTCTAACTCTAACTCTAACTCTAACTCTAACTCTCACTCTCACTCTGACTTTAACTTTTACTTTAACTCTAACTCTCACTCTCACTCTCACTCTCACTCTGACTTTAACTTTAACTTCTACTTTAACTCTAACTCTAACTGTAACTCTAACTCTAACTCTAACTCTAACTCTAACTCTCACTCTGACTTTAACTTTTACTTTAACTCTAACTCTAACTCTAACTCTAACTCTCACTCTCACTCTCACTCTGACTCTGACTCTGACTCTGACTCTGACTCTGACTCTGACTCTGACTCTGACTCTGACTCTGACTCTGACTCTGACTCTGACTCTGACTCTGACTCTGACTCTGACTCTGACTCTGACTCTGACTCTGACTCTGACTCTGACTCTGACTCTGACTCTGACTCTGACTCTGACTCTGACTCTGACTCTAACTCTCACTCTCACTCTCACTCTCACTCTCACTCTCACTCTCACTCTGACTCTGACTCTGACTCTGACTCTGACTCTGACTCTAACTCTAACTCTCACTCTCACTCTCACTCTCACTCTGACTTTAACTTTAACTCTAACTCTCACTCTCACTCTCACTCTGACTCTGACTCTGACTCTGACTCTGACTCTGACTCTGACTCTGACTCTCACTCTAACTCTAACTCTAACTCTGACTCTAACTCTCACTCTCACTCTCACTCTCACTCTCACTCTCACTCTCACTCTCACTCTCACTTTAACTTTAACTCTAACTCTAACTCTAACTCTAACTCTAACTCTCACTCTCACTCTGACTTTAACTTTAACTTTAACTCTAACTCTAACTCTAACTCTAACTCTAACTCTAACTCTAACTCTCACTCTCACTCTCACTCTCACTCTCACTCTCACTCTCACTCTCACTCTGACTCTGACTCTGACTCTGACTCTGACTCTGACTCTGACTCTGACTCTGACTCTGACTCTGACTCTGACTCTGACTCTGACTCTGACGCTCACTCTCACTCTCACTCTCACTCTCACTCTAACTCTAACTCTAACTCTAACTCTAACTCTAACTCTAACTCTCACTCTCACTCTCACTCTCACTCTCACTCTCACTCTCACTCTCACTCTCACTCTGACTCTGACTCTGACTCTGACTCTGACTCTGACTCTGACTCTAACTCTAACTCTCACTCTCACTCTCACTCTCACTCTCACTCTCACTCTCACTCTCACTCTCACTCTCACTCTCACTCTCACTCTCACTCTGACTCTGACTCTGACTCTGACTCTGACTCTCACTCTCACTCTGACTCTGACTCTGACTCTGACTCTGACTCTCACTCTCACTCTCACTCTCACTCTAACTCTGACTCTGACTCTGACTCTGACTCTAACTCTAACTCTCACTCTCACTCTCACTCTCACTCTAACTCTAACTCTAACTCTGACTCTAACTCTAACTCTAACTCTCACTCTCACTCTCACTCTGACTTTAACTTTAACTCTAACTCTAACTCTCACTCTCACTCTGACTTTAACTTTAACTTTAACTTTAAATTTAACTTTAACTTTAACTTTAACTCTAACTCTAACTCTAACTCTAACTCTGACTCTAACTCTAACTCTAACTCTAACTCTAACTCTCACTCTAACTCTAACTCTAACTCTAACTCTAACTCTCACTCTCACTCTAACTCTAACTCTCACTCTCACTCTCACTCTCACTCTGACTTTAACTTTAACTTTAACTTTTACTTTAACTCTAACTCTAACTCTAACTCTAACTCTAACTCTAACTCTCACTCTGACTTTAACTTTTACTTTAACTCTAACTCTAACTCTAACTCTCACTCTCACTCTCACTCTCACTCTCACTCTCACTCTGACTTTAACTTTAACTTTAACTGTAACTCTAACTCTAACTGTAACTCTAACTCTAACTCTAACTCTAACTCTCACTCTCACTCTGACTTTAACTTTTACTTTAACTCTAACTCTTACTCTAACTCTCACTCTCACTCTCACTCTCACTCTCACTCTGACTCTGACTCTGACTCTGACTCTGACTCTGACTCTGACTCTGACTCTGACTCTGACTTTAACTTTAACTTTAACTTTAACTGTAACTCTAACTCTAACTCTAACTCTAATTTAAACTCAAACTTCTACTTTAACTCTAACTCTAACTCTAACTCCAACTCTAACTCTAACTCTCACTCTCACTCTCACTCTCACTCTGACTTTAACTTTAACTTTAACTTTAACTCTAACTCTAACTCTAACTCTAACTCTAACTCTAACTCTAACTCTAACTCTAACTCTAACTCTAACTCTAACTCTAACTCTAACTCTAACTCTAACTCTAACTCTAACTCTAACTCTAACTCTAACTCTCACTCTCACTCTCACTCTCACTCTGACTTTAACTTTAACTCTAACTCTAACTCTAACTCTAACTCTAACTCTAACTCTAACTCTAACTCTCACTCTCACTCTGACTTTAACTTTAACTCTAACTCTAACTCTAACTCTAACTCTAACTCTAACTCTAACTCTAACTCTAACTCTAACTCTAACTCTAACTCTCACTCTCACTCTCACTCTCACTCTCACTCTCACTCTCACTTTAACTTTAACTTTAACTTTAACTCTAACTCTAACTCTAACTCTAACTCTCACTCTCACTCTCACTCTGACTTTAACTTTAACTCTAACTCTAACTCTAACTCTAACTCTAACTCTCACTCTCACTCTCACTCTGACTTTAACTTTAACTCTAACTCTAACTCTAACTCTGACTCTGACTCTGACTCTGACTCTGACTCTGACTCTGACTCTGACTCTAACTCTCACTCTCACTCTCACTCTCACTCTGACTCTGACTCTGACTCTGACTCTAACTCTCACTCTCACTCTCACTCTCACTCTCACTCTGACTCTAACTCTAACTCTAACTCTCACTCTCACTCTCACTCTCACTCTCACTCTCACTCTCACTCTCACTCTCACTCTCACTCTCACTCTCACTCTCACTCTCACTCTCACTCTCACTCTCACTCTCACTCTCACTCTCACTCTCACTCTCACTCTCACTCTCACTCTCACTCTGACTCTGACTCTGACTCTGACTCTCACTCTCACTCTCACTCTAACTCTAACTCTAACTCTCACTCTCACTCTCACTCTCACTCTTACTCTCACTCTCACTCTCACTCTGACTCTCACTCTAACTCTAACTCTAACTCTAACTCTCACTCTCACTCTCACTCTCACTCTGACTCTGACTCTGACTCTGACTCTGACTCTGACTCTCACTCTGACTCTCACTCTCACTCTCACTCTCACTCTGACTTTAACTTTAACTCTCACTCTCACTGTCACTCTCAGTCTCAGTCTCACTCTCACTCTCACTCTCACTCTCACTCTAACTCTAACTCTAACTCTAACTCTAACTCTAACTCTAACTCTCACTCTCACTCTCACTCTCACTCTCACTCTGACTCTGACTCTCACTCTAACTCTGACTCTGACTCTGACTCTGACTCTGACTCTGACTCTGACTCTGACTTTAACTGTAACTCTAACTCTAACTCTAACTTTAACTCTCACTCTCACTCTCACTGTCACTCTCAGTCTCAGTCTCACTCTCACTCTCACTCTCACTCTCACTCTAACTCTAACTCTAACTCTAACTCTAACTCTAACTCTAACTCTCACTCTCACTCTCACTCTCACTCTCACTCTCACTCTCACTCTCACTCTAACTCTGACTCTGACTCTGACTCTGACTCTGACTTTAACTGTAACTCTAACTCTAACTCTAACTCTAACTCTCACTCTAACTCTCACTATCACTCTGACTTTAACTTTAACTTCTACTTTAACTCTAACTCTAACTGTAACTCTAACTCTAACTCTAACTCTAACTCTAACTCTCACTCTGACTTTAACTTTTACTTTAACTCTAACTCTAACTCTAACTCTAACTCTCACTCTCACTCTCACTCTCACTCTGACTCTGACTCTGACTCTGACTCTGACTCTGACTCTGACTCTGACTCTGACTCTGACTCTGACTCTGACTCTGACTCTGACTCTGACTCTGACTCTGACTCTGACTCTGACTCTGACTCTGACTCTGACTCTGACTCTGACTCTGACTCTGACTCTGACTCTGACTCTAACTCTCACTCTCACTCTCACTCTCACTCTCACTCTCACTCTCACTCTGACTCTGACTCTGACTCTGACTCTGACTCTGACTCTAACTCTAACTCTCACTCTCACTCTCACTCTCACTCTGACTTTAACTTTAACTCTAACTCTCACTCTCACTCTCACTCTGACTCTGACTCTGACTCTGACTCTGACTCTGACTCTGACTCTGACTCTCACTCTAACTCTAACTCTAACTCTAACTCTGACTCTAACTCTAACTCTAACTCTCACTCTCACTCTCACTCTGACTTTAACTTTAACTTTAACTTTAACTTTAAATTTAACTTTAACTTTAACTTTAACTTTAACTTTAACTCTAACTCTAACTCTAACTCTGACTCTGACTCTGACTCTAACTCTAACTCTAACTCTAACTCTAACTCTAACTCTAACTCTCACTCTAACTCTAACTCTAACTCTAACTCTCACTCTCACTCTAACTCTAACTCTAACTCTAACTCTCACTCTCACTCTCACTCTGACTTTAACTTTAACTTTAACTTCTACTTTAACTCTAACTCTAACTGTAACTCTAACTCTAACTCTAACTCTAACTCTCACTCTCACTCTGACTTTAACTTTTACTTTAACTCTAACTCTAACTCTAACTCTAACTCTAACTCTCACTCTCACTCTCACTCTCACTCTGACTCTGACTCTGACTCTGACTCTGACTGACTCTGACTCTGACTCTGACTCTGACTCTGACTCTGACTCTGACTCTAACTCTCACTCTAACTCTAACTCTAACTCTAACTCTCACTCTCACTCTCACTCTCACTCTCACTCTGACTCTGACTCTGACTCTCACTCTGACTTTAACTTTAACTCAAACTCTAACTCTAACTCTAACTCTAACTCTCACTCTCACTCTCACTCTCACTCTGACTTTAACTTTAACTTTAACTTTAACTTTAACTTTAACTTTAACTTTAACTGTAACTGTAACTGTAACTCTAACTCTAACTCTAACTCTCACTCTCACTCTGACTTTAACTCTAACTCTAACTCTAACTCTAACTCTAACTCTCACTCTCACTCTCACTCTCACTCTCACTCTCACTCTCACTCTCACTCTCACTCTCACTTTAACTTTAACTCTAACTCTAACTCTAACTCTAACTCTAACTCTCACTCTCACTCTGACTTTAACTTTAACTCTAACTCTAACTCTAACTCTAACTCTAACTCTAACTCTAACTCTAACTCTAACTCTAACTCTCACTCTCACTCTCACTCTCACTCTCACTCTCACTCTCACTTTAACTTTAACTTTAACTTTAACTCTAACTCTAACTCTAACTCTAACTCTCACTCTCACTCTCACTCTGACTTTAACTTTAACTCTAACTCTAACTCTAACTCTAACTCTAACTCTCACTCTCACTCTCACTCTGACTTTAACTTTAACTCTAACTCTAACTCTAACTCTGACTCTGACTCTGACTCTGACTCTGACTCTGACTCTAACTCTCACTCTCACTCTCACTCTGACTCTGACTCTGACTCTGACTCTAACTCTCACTCTCACTCTCACTCTGACTCTGACTCTAACTCTAACTCTAACTCTCACTCTCACTCTCACTCTCACTCTCACTCTCACTCTCACTCTCACTCTCACTCTCACTCTCACTCTCACTCTCACTCTCACTCTCACTCTCACTCTCACTCTCACTCTCACTCTCACTCTCACTCTCACTCTCACTCTCACTCTCACTCTCACTCTCACTCTGACTCTGACTCTGACTCTGACTCTGACTCTGACTCTGACTCTGACTCTCACTCTCACTCTCACTCTCACTCTAACTCTAACTCTAACTCTAACTCTAACTCTAACTCTCACTCTCACTCTCACTCTCACTCTCACTCTCACTCTCACTCTCACTCTGACTCTGACTCTGACTCTGACTCTGACTCTGACTCTGACTCTGACTCTGACTCTGACTCTGACTCTGACTCTGACTCTGACTCTGACTCTGACTCTGACTCTGACTCTGACTCTGACTCTGACTCTCACTCTCACTCTCACTCTCACTCTCACTCTCACTCTAACTCTAACTCTAACTCTAACTCTAACTCTAACTCTAACTCTCACTCTCACTCTCACTCTCACTCTCACTCTCACTCTCACTCTCACTCTCACTCTCACTCTCACTCTCACTCTCACTCTCACTCTCACTCTGACTCTGACTCTGACTCTGACTCTGACTCTCACTCTCACTCTGACTCTGACTCTGACTCTGACTCTGACTCTCACTCTCACTCTCACTCTCACTCTAACTCTGACTCTGACTCTGACTCTGACTCTAACTCTAACTCTCACTCTCACTCTCACTCTCACTCTAACTCTAACTCTAACTCTGACTCTAACTCTAACTCTAACTCTCACTCTCACTCTCACTCTGACTTTAACTTTAACTCTAACTCTAACTCTCACTCTCACTCTGACTTTAACTTTAACTTTAACTTTAAATTTAACTTTAACTCTAACTCTAACTCTAACTCTGACTCTAACTCTAACTCTAACTCTAACTCTAACTCTCACTCTAACTCTAACTCTAACTCTAACTCTAACTCTAACTCTCACTCTCACTCTAACTCTAACTCTCACTCTCACTCTCACTCTCACTCTGACTTTAACTTTAACTTTAACTTTTACTTTAACTCTAACTCTAACTCTAACTCTAACTCTAACTCTAACTCTCACTCTGACTTTAACTTTTACTTTAACTCTAACTCTAACTCTAACTCTCACTCTCACTCTCACTCTCACTCTCACTCTCACTCTGACTTTAACTTTAACTTTAACTGTAACTCTAACTCTAACTGTAACTCTAACTCTAACTCTAACTCTAACTCTCACTCTCACTCTGACTTTAACTTTTACTTTAACTCTAACTCTTACTCTAACTCTCACTCTCACTCTCACTCTCACTCTCACTCTGACTCTGACTCTGACTCTGACTCTGACTCTCACTCTCACTCTGACTCTGACTCTGACTCTGACTTTAACTTTAACTTTAACTTTAACTGTAACTCTAACTCTAACTCTAACTCTAATTTAAACTCAAACTTCTACTTTAACTCTAACTCTAACTCTAACTCCAACTCTAACTCTAACTCTCACTCTCACTCTCACTCTCACTCTGACTTTAACTTTAACTTTAACTTTAACTCTAACTCTAACTCTAACTCTAACTCTAACTCTAACTCTAACTCTAACTCTAACTCTAACTCTAACTCTAACTCTAACTCTAACTCTAACTCTAACTCTAACTCTAACTCTAACTCTAACTCTCACTCTCACTCTCACTCTCACTCTGACTTTAACTTTAACTCTAACTCTAACTCTAACTCTAACTCTAACTCTAACTCTAACTCTAACTCTAACTCTCACTCTCACTCTGACTTTAACTTTAACTCTAACTCTAACTCTAACTCTAACTCTAACTCTAACTCTAACTCTAACTCTAACTCTAACTCTAACTCACTCTCACTCTCACTCTCACTCTCACTCTCACTCTCACTTTAACTTTAACTTTAACTTTAACTTTAACTCTAACTCTAACTCTAACTCTAACTCTCACTCTCACTCTCACTCTGACTTTAACTTTAACTCTAACTCTAACTCTAACTCTAACTCTAACTCTCACTCTCACTCTCACTCTGACTTTAACTTTAACTCTAACTCTAACTCTAACTCTGACTCTGACTCTGACTCTGACTCTGACTCTGACTCTGACTCTAACTCTCACTCTCACTCTCACTCTCACTCTGACTCTGACTCTGACTCTGACTCTAACTCTCACTCTCACTCTCACTCTCACTCTCACTCTGACTCTAACTCTAACTCTAACTCTCACTCTCACTCTCACTCTCACTCTCACTCTCACTCTCACTCTCACTCTCACTCTCACTCTCACTCTCACTCTCACTCTCACTCTCACTCTCACTCTCACTCTCACTCTCACTCTCACTCTCACTCTCACTCTCACTCTCACTCTCACTCTCACTCTGACTCTGACTCTGACTCTGACTCTCACTCTCACTCTCACTCTAACTCTAACTCTAACTCTCACTCTCACTCTCACTCTCACTCTTACTCTCACTCTCACTCTCACTCTGACTCTCACTCTAACTCTAACTCTAACTCTAACTCTCACTCTCACTCTCACTCTCACTCTGACTCTGACTCTGACTCTGACTCTGACTCTGACTCTGACTCTCACTCTGACTCTCACTCTCACTCTCACTCTCACTCTCACTCTCACTCTGACTTTAACTTTAACTCTCACTCTCACTGTCACTCTCAGTCTCAGTCTCACTCTCACTCTCACTCTCACTCTCACTCTAACTCTAACTCTAACTCTAACTCTAACTCTAACTCTAACTCTCACTCTCACTCTCACTCTCACTCTCACTCTGACTCTGACTCTCACTCTAACTCTGACTCTGACTCTGACTCTGACTCTGACTCTGACTCTGACTCTGACTCTGACTTTAACTGTAACTCTAACTCTAACTCTAACTTTAACTCTCACTCTCACTCTCACTGTCACTCTCAGTCTCAGTCTCACTCTCACTCTCACTCTCACTCTCACTCTAACTCTAACTCTAACTCTAACTCTAACTCTAACTCTCACTCTCACTCTCACTCTCACTCTCACTCTCACTCTCACTCTAACTCTGACTCTGACTCTGACTCTGACTCTGACTTTAACTGTAACTCTAACTCTAACTCTAACTCTAACTCTCACTCTAACTCTCACTCTCACTCTGACTTTAACTTTAACTTTAACTCTAACTCTAACTCTAACTGTAACTCTAACTCTAACTCTAACTCTAACTCTAACTCTCACTCTCACTCTCACTCTCACTCTGACTTTAACTTTAACTCTAACTCTAACTCTAACTCTAACTCTAACTCTAACTCTCACTCTCACTCTCACTCTCACTCTGACTTTAACTTTAACTCTAACTCTAACTCTGACTCTGACTCTGACTCTGACTCTGACTCTAACTCTCACTCTCACTCTCACTCTCACTCTGACTCTGACTCTGACTCTGACTCTAACTCTCACTCTCACTCTCACTCTCACTCTCACTCTGACTTTAACTGTAACTCTAACTCTAACTCTAACTCTAACTCTAACGCTAACTCTAACTCTAACTCTAACTCTAACTCTAACTCTCACTCTCACTCTCACTCTCACTCTCACTCTCACTCTCACTCTCACTCTCACTCTCACTCTCACTCTCACTCTCACTCTCACTCTCACTCTCACTCTCACTCTCACTCTCACTCTCACTCTCACTCTCACTCTCACTCTCACTCTCACTCTCACTCTCACTCTGACTCTGACTCTGACTCTGACTCTGACTCTGACTCTGACTCTCACTCTCACTCTCACTCTCACTCTAACTCTAACTCTAACTCTAACTCTAACTCTCACTCTCACTCTCACTCTCACTCTCACTCTGACTCTGACTCTGACTCTGACTCTGACTCTCACTCTAACTCTAACTCTAACTCTCACTCTCACTCTCACTCTGACTCTGACTCTGACTCTGACTCTCACTCTCACCCTCACTCTCACTCTCACTCTCACTCTGACTTTAACTTTAACTCTCACTCTCACTGTCACTCTCAGTCTCAGTCTCACTCTCACTCTCACTCTCACTCTCACTCTAACTCTAACTCTAACTCTAACTCTAACTCTAACTCTAACTCTAACTCTCACTCTCACTCTCACTCTCACTCTGACTCTGACTCTGACTCTCACTCTAACTCTGACTCTGACTCTGACTCTGACTCTGACTCTGACTCTGACTCTGACTCTGACTCTGACTTTAACTGTAACTCTAACTCTAACTCTAACTTTAACTCTCACTCTCACTCTCACTGTCACTCTCAGTCTCAGTCTCACTCTCACTCTCACTCTCACTCTAACTCTAACTCTAACTCTAACTCTAACTCTAACTCTCACTCTCACTCTCACTCTCACTCTCACTCTCACTCTCACTCTGACTCTGACTCTGACTCTCACTCTAACTCTAACTCTGACTCTGACTCTGACTCTGACTCTGACTCTGACTCTGACTCTGACTTTAACTGTAACTCTAACTCTAACTCTAACTCTAACTTTAACTCTCACTCTCACTCTCACTGTCACTCTCAGTCTCAGTCTCACTCTCACTCTCACTCTCACTCTAACTCTAACTCTAACTCTAACTCTAACTCTAACTCTAACTCTAACTCTAACTCTAACTCTCACTCTCACTCTCACTCTGACTCTGACTCTCACTCTAACTCTGACTCTGACTCTGACTCTGACTCTGACTCTGACTCTGACTCTGACTTTAACTGTAACTCTAACTCTAACTCTAACTCTAACTCTCACTCTAACTCTCACTCTGACTTTAACTTTAACTTTAACTTTAACTCTAACTCTAACTCTAACTGTAACTGTAACTGTAACTGTAACTGTAACTGTAACTGTAACTGTAACTGTAACTCTAACTCAAACTCAAACTCTAACTCTAACTCTAACTCTGACTCTGACTCTGACTCTGACTCTGACTCTGACTCTGACTCTGACTCTGACTCTGACTCTGACTCTGACTTTAACTGTAACTGTAACTGTAACTGTAACTCTAACTCTAACTCTCACTCTGACTCCGACTCCGACTCCGACTCCGACTCCGACTCCGACTCCGACTCCGACTCCGACTCCGACTCCGACTCCGACTCCGACTCCGACTCCGACTCCGACTCCGACTCCGACTCCGACTCCGACTCCGACTCCGACTCCGACTCCGACTCTAACTCTCACTCTCACTCTCACTCTGACTCTGACTCTGACTCTGACTCTGACTCTGACTCTGACTCTGACTCTAACTCTAACTCTCACTCTAACTCTAACTCTAACTCTAACTCTAACTCTAACTCTCACTCTCACTCTCACTCTCACTCTGACTCTGACTCTGACTCTGACTCGAACTCTAACTCTCACTCTCACTCTCACACTCACTCTGACTTTAACTTTAACTCTAACTCTAACTCTCACTCTCACTCTCACTCTGACTCTGACTCTGACTCTGACTCTGACTCTGACTCTGACTCTCACTCTCACTCTAACTCTCACTCTAACTCTAACTCTAACTCTGACTCTAACTCTAACTCTAACTCTCACTCTCACTCTCACTCTGACTTTAACTTTAACTTTAACTCTAACTCTAACTCTCACTCTCACTCTGACTTTAACTTTAACTTTAGCTTTAACTTTAAATTTAACTTTAACTTCTACTTTAACTCTAACTCTAACTCTAACTCTAACTCTAACTCTCACTCTCACTCTCACTCTCACTCTGACTTTAACTTTAACTTTAACTGTAACTCTAACTCTAACTCTAACTCTAACTCTAACTCTAACTCTAACTCTAACTCTCACTCTCACTCTGACTCTGACTCTGACTCTGACTCTGACTCTAACTCTAACTCTCACTCTCACTCTCACTCTCACTCTGACTTTAACTTTAACTCTAACTCTAACTCTAACTCTCACTCTCACTCTCACTCTGACTCTGACTCTGACTCTGACTCTCACTCTCACTCTCACTCTCACTCTAACTCTAACTCTAACTCTAACTCTAACTCTAACTCTCACTCTCACTCTCACTCTCACTCTAACTCTAACTCTAACTCTCACTCTCACTCTCACTCTCACTCTCACTCTGACTCTGACTCTGACTCTGACTCTCACTCTCACTCTCACTCTGACTTTAACTTTAACTTTAACTCTAACTCTCACTCTCACTCTTACTTTAACTTTATCTTTAACTTTAAATTTAACTTTAACTTTAACTTTAACTCTAACTCTGACTCTGACTCTGACTCTAACTCTAACTCTCACTCTCACTCTCACTCTGACTTTAACTTTAACTCTAACTCTAACTCTCACTCTCACTCTGACTCTGACTCTGACTCTGACTCTCACTCTCACTCTCACTCTAACTCTAACTCTAACTCTAACTCTCACTCTCACTCTCACTCTCACTCTAACTCTAACTCTAACTCTAACTCTCACTCTCACTCTCACTCTGACTCTGACTCTGACTCTGACTCTAACTCTAACTCTCACTCTCACTCTCACTCTGACTTTAACTTTAACTCTAACTCTAACTCTCACTCTCACTCTGACTTTAACTTTATCTTTAACTTTAACTTTAACTTTAACTTTAACTTTAACTTTAACTTTAACTTTAACTTTAACTTTAACTTTAACTCTAACTCTGACTCTAACTCTAACTCTAACTCAAACTCTCACTCGAACTCTCACTCTCACTCTGACTTTAACTTTAACTTTAAAAATTATAAATGATTAAGTACATTAGAAATATGTTTCTAAGGATATACTCGTACATACATTTGTATTTTGAAAAAAATTGTATTTAGGTGCCACTAGAATTGGAACATTTAACGTCATCATTAACTATTGTACAAACTTCTCGACACGTCAGTCCTAGCAATGGCAGTATCAATAGTGGCGTCGTTCCTGGAAAGCGACGATTCCACGTCGCTGTGGAAAAACCCATTTTAGCTGGGATTCCACAGGGCAGATGCTTATCTCCTGCACTCTACACGTGTAGTAACGATATTCCTACTTGTTGTGGAACAAGTAGATGAATTACCATATTTTATATTTAAATCTAGAAGTCTCTATGACATAAGGTTGTCATAGAGACGAGACGGTCAATATGTAGCTTTCGGCAAAATGTCCTAATTTGTATCGTGTTTTTTTTAATTATATTTATTTGACTACAGTCAGTGTTCATTTCGGCGTTTATTTCTCCACACTACTCTCTCAGAAGTCCTGAAAGAGGGTGAGCAGGATGTTATGCTTGCACTGCTTGCAGATGACAGTGCCTACTTTAGCTCTTCTTCAGCGAGATACTTTTAAAGAAGAACTAAAGTAGACGAATCTATAGGAGACTAGATTCGTGAGTCACACGGGAGTTGTTATACTAAGAACAGCGCTCAGCACCAAAGGTGCGTTGAATCACCTGTGTGTGCGTTGAAAAACGGGATATTGAACATCCGGGTCTATCCAGACTCCACTGTCTGTCTAATCAAAAAATCGAACTTCGTAAAATATTAACTTTAAATAAATTTTAAAAGTATCATCACGACCGTTACCCTTTCGGAGTGGTCAGAAACCATGCTTATGAATAAGCGGATTCACATTTAGCCAACTTTACTATAGGCCAATCATAGGCAAGCTCGTCGATGTCTCCAGCGTACCAAACTCGAGAAATATCACAAATAAATTAAATATTAATGAAATGTATTTTATTTACATTAATAAATATTTTTGTGTCCCGACCAGGAATCGAACCCGGTACTCCCAAGTCTAAATCCACGGACTTGACCGCTAGACCACGGAGGCAGTTTAAAATAAATATATATTTTTTTATAAAAAACTGTAAAAAAAAATACAAGCCAAAACAAGTTTGAGAACCGCTAAACATATTATATCACCATAAAATAACTGCATGATTGACATAAAACGAATAATATATTTCAAGACAACTTTAAATCGTTATAGATCCTAAATAAAAAATTAAAGGGAATACTTCAACATGATTATTAAATATCTATTCAATGATATTAACATAGATAGATAGATATACCCGTAGATAAATACTTTATTGCACAAAAAAAACATTCAAATGTACAACGAGTACATAGGCGAGCTTAATGCAGTTACGAGTGTATAGTTTATAGTTCGTCAGTCGACTTTATTTTTTTCTTTCCCACAATATCACGTCTGGGTTGTCGCCTTATTAAAAATTGATTACTCTCACACTCGCAAGATTAAGACGAATCGATTGACGTGAGAATCATCAAATTAACAACAAATATTAACGTACTCCGCAGGGTATTGTTGCTATGTTCGATTTGAAAACAAATAAATTTTTTTTTACAGAATTTTGAATGACACTATAGAGCAACGCCAAGTCGAACAACTTTCAACGCGAAATAATGTTAAAAAGCAACAAGTCAAACATAGGGTGTGTGTGACGTTCACACTAGCGATCATGATACGCGCCGGTGATATAAATACGGTGATCGGATCGAGAAAATAACATATGTGCTATAAGTCGATCCGCGTGTTTTATCTACGAAAGAATATTCTACAAATTTGTATTGCGGAAAACCATGAACAATAAAATAATTACATGCCTTTACGATGGTAACTTAAAATACATGGATAAGTAACAATCAGGCTTAATTATGGATTTTAAATTACTATGTAAGCAAGGTTTAGGACGTTATAAAGGAAAAAAGGTACATTACGATATATAACCATAATTTTCCCTTTACGAGTTCATGTCGTAAAAGAGAGAACATTGCCGAAGGCATTAAAATTCATACCTCAATAAAAAAGTTTGAGCTGAGGATATTCGTTACACTTAATTATATTTCATCAAAATTTAAATTTTATTAATTTAGAAGTTTATATATTTATTTGCAGTTTAGTTAAAGATGATGCAACAAACTTCAAACGGGCGTTTGACAAAAAAACAAGTGTGTAAATAAATATTACGACAAACATGGCTGAATAGGCTAGATCCCTTTGCCTTCCCTATCATCTTACTCATCATTCATGACAAAAAAAAAAAAAGTTTTTTTTTTCGGTTGGTATCTTTAAGTAACTTACCTCAGTAAAGCGAGATCGTACTCGAACGTTGCTGGGTCAAAGTGTGGATGGCTGGCTACAATTTGGACTCTTCTTTCGGCAAACCCGTATGGCTCATCTTCGTTGGCCAAATCATGCTCACCAAGACGTACGAGAAGCTCTGATGGTTGGACACTAAAATTTTAAATTACAAAATATAATAATATACTAAGAGATTACAAATAAAAGCAAAATAAATCCATAGGTAAATACAAAAACCGTGCGAGTGACGTGTCCACTGTCCATCGTGTAGGGAAAGAGTAGAATAATCTGTCTTGTGACCGACATATGCTTCTAAGGGCACCCATTATATTAGGCACTGGGAAGTGTGCTTGTCAGTCGAGATCGTCATGCAGTGACTGAAGACGTTTACCATCAGATGAGCGTGAGATATTTTGAATGATTCTACCCTTGCTAAGCAGCAAACAATAAGCTGTTAGCAGAAGACGAGCAGCTTCGCGGATTAGTAAAAATTTGTAAGGCTTTAAGATGACAAATATTTTTTGTATACATAATATTGTAAAGGCTGTAAATTTTCTCACGAATAAATAAACTCCAATGACCTATAAATGTTTAATCTGACTGAGAAAGGAATCTGCAAGGAAAACTCAGCTATATCAGATTTATAAATGAAACAAATACAGATTTACACAATAACAATAATTAAATAAAAAATCTTTCATGGCATCTTGCGGGTATGAAAAAATCAAACGTAATTGTTGACAGTTCGACGTATCTACTGCAGCTAAGCATTGTTAATGCCCGGTTTACATTGGTCAAGCCTTTAGCAAAGTAGGCAAGTACAGTGAGCAAGGACAGTGGTGTGAACCTATCGGACAGTAGGGAGTCAATACGTCAGGGCTCCAAGACGTGTTGTGTTCGTTCGTAGTGTTCTGTGTTTAAAAAAATGGCGGATAAAAGTCCGATGTCACAACTTATCCGCAGCCGACTCACGTACGCCGCGCCGGCCTGGTACGCTCTCACCTCAGCTGCGCTGAGAGCACGTTTACAAGCGCAACAAAATCTAACGCTTCGTACCATTGTCGGCGCCTCGCGGTACGTGAGGAACGATGTAATCCATAGGGATATGCGGATGGAAACACTGGACGAATTCGTGCGTCGTCTGGCGGCTGGCATGTTCGCGCGCGCAGAGGCGACAAATTTCCCACTTGTGAGAAACCTGGCCACTCTGCACGCCAGTCCGCCGGACGCCAGACAATGCTACGCTCGTCACCTGCTACCAATCACGGAGTCGTAATCGCGGCTCCGCCGCCTGGCTCGTATGCTTCAACCTTTAATGGTTACCCCATACCCTGTCCGTAGTTACGGAAAGCGAACGCAACCTCTGCGGGGGGTGTGAGAAGACTCTTCTACTAACAATGTAGTTTGTGAATGATATGAAATTCTGCGCAATACGCACGTATTTTTCGATGTCGTCCATTTCAACGGAGAAATGCCACTTGGCTGGCCACTACGGTCTACTGTCCAGACTTTAGCTACTCGTCACTGTACTTGCACTCGCTGCTACGCTAAACGCTTGACCAATGTAAACCGAGCTTAACGGAGATATTGAGCATATCAACTTAAACATATTTTCCTAATAAAGTAAACTAATTATAATAAAATTAATTAATTAATACTTACAGCTCAACGCAATGCGCAGCGGTGATCGCCCAGTTTTCATTCAGCAATGCTGCACCGCATTTGTGAAGGTACGTGGAAGTACGCCATTGTCTCAAAGATATCTGCCATGGCCAACGACCGAATCCTGATTTGGCTCCTCCAACTATACGACCTTCTGGCCAAAGACGACGCCCGCACACTGCCAACACAAGAAGGGTGGAATTCAAAATCATTCTCAATTTAGATGCATTTAAATTTAGAATTTGTAACGGTTATTTAAATTGTTTGTTTAATTTGGGAATGTTTTACTCATTTCGTAAATGATTCATTATAAAAACGTTTGTTTAAACTTCTTATCGTGTTTACAGAGTAAAAGATTTAGTTAAAGCTAGTTTTAAAAATGTTAAATATAAACATTTGAAATAGCAACGTTTTTTTTTGGATGAATTAGAAAACAAAGTTATTATATTTGTCTTTCTAATTAAAAAAACAAGCGTCTTTTTGACATTGCTTTTTTTGCAACGACTTTGCTTTTGCAGTTTTTTCGGAACGTGTTATTTTTATCACTGACAATTTCACAAATTTCGAACGTGGTATTTATTTTACACTGGTCACAATTCACAAAGTTCTTTTTTCAAATATTCCGTAAATTTTGCCCTGATTTATTATACATTAATATTGACGCTGCACAGGTTTTTTGCTATTTTAATAAATAGCACAAACGTAGTGGTAACCACATGTGCATGGGACTGGCCTTGCGAGCACCTTGGCCGTGTCTGTTGATCGCATCGGACTAATAATGACAATTCTTATCCTTATTGTACTTAACAACTCGCCCTTTAAACAATGATGGCTAATTTTAAAGGAAAAAAAAGTACCTGGGTTTTTAATACCTGTTATAAAAGGATGAGCAAATTTTTTTAACATATACCGATACAAATAAGGGCTAACCAATTTGACAGCTCATAAATCGATGTTTATTAGTTAATAGATATAATGCATCGATTTAAATTTTCAACGGAATTTAACGTTTTAATAGAGATCTATACTAATGCTATCCAAAGATATTAAATATGAGTATAACATACTCAAAGCTAGGAGAATTGTCTCAGAAATAATTAGTCTTAGATAAGTGTGGATTGCAGGTTATAGTCGTGTTCATTTTCAAATTGTTTTTTTTTGTTTCACAGACAATATGCACGCTACGGAAGTGTAAAACACGTTCTTTTTTGACAAAAGAAGAAAGAAAGATGAAGTAAAAAATAATAACAAACATTTAAAAAAAAAGTAAAGTATCATCACGACCGTTTCCCGTTCGGGGTGGTCAGAAACCACGCTTATAAATAAGCGGATTCACATTTAGCCAACTTTACTATAGGTCAATCATGACAAGTGGCAAGCTTGTCGATGTCTCCAGCGCGAGCGTACCAAACTCGAGAAATATCACAAATAAATTAAAAATTAATTTAATTTATTTATTTTAATGATCAGCATTGCCATTCAACGTGGCAATACTGCCAGTATCCTTGGCACTTTGCCCATTGGCAGCGATTTGGAGCAATTTTATTATGTATAAAAAAAAAAAATATTTAGTTTTTTCTTAATTTTTTTGTTGTATTTTTTTTTTTTTTAATCAATTGTACCTTAATACCTTCGAATAAATAATCTGAGTAAGTATTTATTTATATACATTAATAAATATTTTTGTGTCCCGACCAGGAATCGAATCCGGTACCTCCGAGTCTAAATCCACGGACTTAACCGCTTGACCACGGAGGCAACAAACATTTTGTATGAAAATAACAACTTTTGAAAATAATTAAAGCTCTATTTGTCGCTGCCCTGTTTTTAATTTACGTACATTTTAAATTAAATACATACCTACTTATAGTATATATAGGGGCCTTCGTATTCATAGGGGTTCGGCAAAATCATGAAATATCACAAGTGTGTAGTAAAATATCGCGTGACGTGTATTTAGTCTAAAACCTCACCATGTATAACCAAGGGGGAGGGGGAGGAGGAAGAGGGTGAAAAATGCTAAATAAAAACATCACGTTATCAATGGACGGTCCCATAGGTAGCCATGTATAATTTTCATATTGACTAATAAATAATTTTACAATTTATTTAGCCAAACAATCTTTATTCTTTAAGTCGTTCGACTTTGCGTGCTGTATTTTAAGCAAAATTCAGTAAGCTTTGCTTCGTCGAGCACATTACTTGAAATAGTGATAAATATGCGATTTATTAAATACAGTATACTAGTGTTTTGATATTGACTTTTGAAATTTTAATAGGGATAATTTTCTTGTTTATAATTCTCGGATGAGTCGGAAAACGGTGAAACATGGACGAATGCTTCTTTGTTCCGATGTCCGACGACTCACTTATATATTTTTTACTTCATTTGCTATTCGAATCAAGAAAAACACTGTGTTTAGGAGTTCTTTGACCTGCGCCCGTCAGCTGTCAACTGTCAACTGTTTTTTTTTTTGCAAAAACGTCATAGTACCAGAGGCAAATATTATTAAAGACTTGCTAATAGATGTTTTTTTTTTTATATGGAATACAGCTCTGCGTGTACTAATAAAAGATAGTGGCCTTAGCTTTAAGCCCGTGTTCATGTAGTAAACAAAGCGCGCTTTATTTTTTTACTGAATATTGCTATTCTCTCATAAGCCAATATTTTCAAAGATTTTTTTAGTCTGACACCTGTATTTAGGGTTGCCAGATGTCCGGTATTTAAGCGTACAGTCCGGTATTTTCGAGGCCTGTCCGGTAAAAAATAAATGGTCATACCGGACAGAACAATGTTCCCTCAAACGCAAACTAGGTACAGTAGAACAACATAAATTAGTTTTAGAAGAATGATTCAACTTTATTATTTGTTCATTGGACGTTCGTATTATTTTTGTTAAAGATACTAGTTTTAGGTGATTTTATTTTTTCTGAAGTTCCTACCTTTATTTTGTTAAGTAGTAGATTATAATATTAGTCTTTACCCCACGTTTGGGGTTGTCCGGTATTATTTCGCGACTCACCTGGCAACCCTACCTGTATTCTAAGACGTTTCATTTCCTTCCAGTATGCCTAGTGTGACAGTGAAGTTTCGTAAACGCAACTATAGTAGTAGAGTTTTTTTACTGAATTTAAGATGTTCATTGCCTGTTATTATAGCCAAACTTGCAATAACACGCAGTTACGTTTTCCGAAACTTGTATGTTACACTAAGCACACTGGTAACAAAAAACCAAAAAAAAATGTATAATACGGAGTCGAACCCGGTACCTCCGCGTCCCGACGTCTCCGTGGTCCCGACTCTAGTACGCGTATCTTCTTACAAAATCTCTGATTATTCTTACTTACCGTCTTTATAATTTGTCATATTGATTGGTACTTCTGTGACGGAGGCTGTAGTCGTTACGTCAGAGGTGACATTTGGTGAAGATGACGTAGCATTTATTGATGATGATGATGAAGATGGAGTTGATGACGTCGTGTTTAGTGTTGTAGGTTGTTCTGAAATTAAAGAAAATGATTTTTTACTAGAACAGTATACACACGCTTTTCGTAAAATCCTTAAATGTCCCGGCTTGTACCAATAAGATATATTTATTTTAGGACAACCAGTGGTCGGTTACATTAAATCGAAATAGGTGGTAGGCGGACTGATGGTGGTAATTTGTCCAGTCTGCCGGGGCGGGGAAGTATCCACCGTTCGTGCCGATAAACCCAGTAAAGTGTATCCACGCGTTTACTTGTTTTGTTTCTCATTTAAGATTGTTAATTATTTGTAACTATTGTAAGTACTTAGTTATTATTAACATTAAGGTATTTATGTATTATTATATAATTTTATTGTATTATTTTATGTAGTATTAGTATGTATGTGTATATATGTATATATATATATATATTATAATTGTCTATGTATGTTAATTTTAAATAGTATTTATGTTTAATTTTCATATTTTATTTATCTATTTGCACCGTACTCTATTTGTAGGTTTGGGAAGTATTTTAGACAATAAACGTTTTTATTATTTTATTTATTATTTAAATGTTCCAAAGGTTAACGGAAAGAGAAGGTCTAGCAGGATTCGCCTTTTGTATAGATTTACAATAAAGTTTTCAAATAAAAATAAAAAATATATTGATTTTTTTTTATATTATGTACCTCCTACCACTTGTATTTTGCGCATGTTGAGGCAGGTGGTATAATAATTGTGTTTTCATCCCCCCCCCCCCCACTAGCACGACATGTGTCCAATAATGTTAGAAACTGGAATCAGACTCATGACTAACATCAGTCCCTAACACTATCTCGGCTTGACTGGGGATCACGGCAATTCGAGCCTGAACCCGATTAGCGGCACAAACGGTGGATACTTCTCCGCTCCGCCAGACTGGGCAAAATATCACCATCAGTCCGCCTACCACCTATTTTGTTAAATTCATACGAGTATATGTAATTCGTAAGATTTTGATCTGTCCAGGGGTTTTAAACCCATTCGAAAAGTGGATCTGCCACTGGAATAATCTAAATTTTTCAATAATTATTTGTTTACTTACGAAACTATTAAGATCCTCTCTTACTTTATTTTAAAAAATAAGACCAATAAATGCATTATCATATAAAAAATACTCACCTGAAACATTGACACCTTCAGCAGCTGAATCTGTAACATTTTCTAAATTGACAGTGACATTGCTTATCAAAGTTGACTCAGTCGTGTTGACAATTGTCAAACTGGTAAAAGTTGACAGTCCTATAGCTTCTGTTGTAGTAGGGACCGTAGGTGATAGCGTTATATTAACAACAAATTCGGGGATTGTAACTTCACTTATTGTTTCGTCATTTACAATCGTTGTTAAATCAGTTTGAGATTGAGTTGTTTCTGCAGCTTCTGTTGTTTGTTGTTCAGTTGTTGTTATTGTTGGTTCAGTTGTTGTTAATTGTGGTTCAGTTGTTGTTGTTGTTGATGTAGTTGTTATATCGGCTTTAGGTGGTATAGTTGAGATTAAAATCCATCCTTCGGGTGGTGTTATAGGTGACCAGATTTCTGAAAATAATATATGTTATTTACTGTTACTATTGGATTCTTATTTATGATACTGTGGTTTTAAAATTAAAGACTTTATTCATATATATATATATATATATATAAAGGTGAATTTCTGTGTGTGTGTTCCCTATGCATTGCAAAACTACTTGACCGATCGGGATGAAACTTTGGGAATATGATGTGTGAACATCGGAGAAGGTTTCTGACATATTAGATTTCATAATAAGTAAATCTTAATATATAAAACAAAGTCGGGTTTGTTAGAACACTTATAACTCGAGAACGGCTGGACAGATTTTCACGGTTTTTGATTTGTTGCATTTGTCTCCATCCTGAATAGCAGAATAACTATACATAAAATTGGAAAATAGAAGAAAAAAGAAAAATAAAAGAAAAAACATTATCCCATACAAAAAGTTCGTGGGTTTCGTACTTGTCAAACAAAGTTGGTTGTCAAATATATATGGGTGCGTTCAGAAATTTATATCAAGCTTGACCATTCAATTCATCATTCGCCGGGTCAGCTAGTGTATCATAAATAAAAATATTTTATTCGATGTAAATTTCTATACATCAAATATAAATTAAAAGCTACCTAAAGAATAAAATTAAAATTAAACTAAACCATAAAAATCCTCTAGAGACGTCCCATCCGAGATAGTCCCAAGGAGACTGCCAACATTTCCCCTCTGTATAGCGAGGCTAATACGTTGGCAGAAATAAATGTCAGCCTTCCTGTCTCCAGACCTTTCTGTCACCCGCTTTAACAACTCCTTGGCCAGGCGCCTTGCTTTAAAGTCCCCATGGGCCTATCGTCTCGACCCCAAACGGCGTATTTGCGCAACTTGGGGTTCTCATCAAAAGACGTCGCACTTCCCGCGCCTGATGAGGTCGCCTGGATGTGAGATGTATCTACACACGTCGCATCTCACACCAGAGACCTGCCAAGTCTCCACGGCCCAACAGCCATTCCGTTGGGTCTCTTGCCATCGCTCCGCACAATCCCAAAGGGTTCTAAGATTGCGGGTACACCAGCAGTGGCAAGAGCCCTTCGGATGATGTCGTTTTACTTAATAATAAATGTGAAAAAAACTTTGTATGTATAATAAAAGCGGTGATAGCTTTTCAAACCAAATAGGTTCGCAGATCGAAACCCGGCAAGTACCTACAATCGGATATATTTTTCTTAGAAAGACATTAATTATATAATATTGCTATATGCTTTTTTTCTTTTTATATGTTTTTTTTTTAACCTTTTTTTTTATTTTATATAATTAAATTTTAGTTTCTTCTTTTTCCTTTTTATATTAGTTATAAATAATGTATATATTTTATTGTAATTTTAAGTAGAAGAAACCTTTAAAAGCTTATGTTTTGTTAGTTTTAGTGGAAACTTTGTTGGTTAAAGAGATAAACAATTTTGTTATTACTAGGTGTAAGAATAACTGTTTGTTTCCCAAATAATAAATAAATAAATAATAAGACGCGGTAAAAAACGGTATGAGAATAAATCCAAAGAAAATCTTTTTTTTAATACCGCCCTTGGGAGCAACAGACGCCAGTTGTCATCCACGACAGACATCAGTCTCTACCACTATGCCGGCCTAACAAGATAAGGCCTAATAATAATAATAATTTAAATAAAATTAAAACTTTGTAATGTGACAATATAAAATAGACAAAGACCAAATTGTAGTAAATGATTTGACTTTGAAAGGATTCCAGGTTAGACATAGATAGGAATACTTTCTTCTTCCCTTCTCTAGATTTCCTGGTTCTAAAATCTTGCTTGAGAATTGCCCCCCCCCCCCTCCCCCCTCCCCCTCTCCAGCCTTATTCTTCGCGGAAATTAATTTCGTTTAAAAACAATATCAATATTGTAAACATTTTCACGATTTATCAGAAGTAGTCCAATGCACGCACGAGGTGTCACGGTCGTGACACTGAATTCATGAGCCGTGGGAACTGTATCTTACTGTTTGTTGAATTTCTGCCAAAATAAGGCCGGCATTTCCAATAGCTAAATCCAAATTTTAATGATTATTAAATGAAAAAACGAACGATGTCAATTGCAACCGCTATTTAGTTGTTATTCTTATACTCCGTGTTCGACTTAACGCTGTAAGCGCTTTTTTTTTACTGAAATTCGCTTTGACAGGCGTTCGGGTAGCTTTTCCAAGCGCTTTGCGTATTTGATGACGTCGAATAACCAAAGACAAGGAAAGAAGAACTAAGGACAACCGAAGACGCGGGCTTCACAGTGAATAACGTCACCATTTTTACTGTATATGCTTTTTTCTGGGTTGCACTACCAAATTCTCCATGATCGAAAATTTTTTGAAATATATTTTTAGGGTATTGTTAATGATACCACAGATAAAAATGAAAATAATTTATTTATATTGTTTCTCTCAAAACAACTTGGATACAGTCATACATATCTTCACGCCAGATCCCTTACGGGGTAGGCAGAAACAATTGAGCGCCACTTGACACGATCACGACATACCTCTTTCGCTTCATCGACATTCATCAACCTCTTCATACATGCCCTTTTGTTACGAAGGCTTTTTAATTCTCCTTCAGCTAGTGTTTTATTTATTTGATCGTGATACGTGTGTCTTGGTCTGCCAGGGCCTCTTTTACCCACAACTTTCGCATTATATACCTGGTTCGTCAATCTTTCTTCGCTCATCCTTTCAACATGCCCGAACCATCGTAGCATGCTTTTCCTTATTTTTGTCCCTATGCTTTCCTTCATACCAACCCTTTTCCGTATTTCGACGTTACGTATGCGGTCCGCCAAAGTGACGCCACATATCCGCCGCAACGACCGCATTTCTACTGCATTAACCCTACTCTCATGCGTATTCTGACATATCCACGTTTCGCTTCCATACATCAGTGTTGGTACCAACATGGCATTGTGTATGGCGAGCCGAGCTTTGTCACTGACATTTCGACTGCCGATCAGTGACCCCAGGGCACCGTTAACACTATTTCCCGCGTTCACTCTTCTTTCAACGTCCCTATCGTACTTCCCATCCGCAGTGAAAACACTGCCCAGATATATAATTTCATTTACTTGTTCTAGAGTTTCATCATGAATCTTTATCGTCACGGTTGTCATCCTTCTTCTTTCAAACACTAGTACCTTGGTTTTTCTCGCATTCAAACGGAGTCCTTTTTCTGCACATCCCTCCTTCATTCTTGTGACTAGTGATTGCAGTTGTTGTTCGGACGATGCCATAAGAACAGCATCATCTGCATAAAGCAGGCAGTTCACCACTAGATCACTCATCTTTATCCCACAGTTACTCTCTCTCACACTTTTTAGGCATTTGTCGAGATATAGAGTGAATAATCTGGCGGAAAGCACACAGCCCTGTTTGACACCCATTTGGGATTCAAAGCAAGGCGACATACCTCCCTCCACCCGCACACAAGCTTTACAGCCCTTGTACAGGGACTGTATAGCCTGTAGCAGTTTGTCATTCACTCCATACTCCGGCAATATGTCCCAAAGCTTCTTTCTTACAACTCTATCAAAAGCCTTCTCCAAATCCACAAAAGCACAGAAAACCTTCTGGTTTAAGGCCAAAAACTTCTCTGTGATATTGCGGAGCGAGAAGACTTGGTCAATGCATCCTCTTCCAGGTCTAAAGCCTCCTTGTGCCTCCCATAAAAGATCTTCAGTCTACAGATACAGTCAGAACTAATTAAATCAATACAATTTTCAAGACATATGTACTAATCAAAGTGGTAATAATGGTTGGACCGTAAACAGGCAATAATCCATATTTATGTATGCTAGGCACAACATTATTACTACAAGCAAGTAAAACTAACTAACTTAGAAACTACTTAAATAAGATCGTGGCTGTAAAGAGGCCGTGTCAGTTTACATTCTAAATACTTAATAATTATGATGTATAGAAATTATATACATATGTCAGATAATTTATAAATAATAACTTTAGAAAAAGAAGAAAGACGAAATACCGTTCGCGTAGTTTTCTTCTTTCCTTTGCTTTGCTTTATGCATGTCGAACGACTGTTTGGATTGACTTAAAGCGTAAGCGCTTTGAAGTAACAATTTGCGAAGTCTAACATGGCCATAATAATATCGATAAAAATATCAATGGATAGCTGTGGGCCTGTGGTGGGTCGAGCTTTGCGTATGATAGTCATGGTAAAATTGGTGTGGGATGCGACGTGTCCATCATCATCATCAACATCTCGCATCCAGGCAACTTCGTCCAGCGGCAGCGCGGGGAGTGCAGCGATTTCTGCTAAAACCCTTGAACTGCGCAAATACGCAAACCTCGGTATACAAGTAGGTTACGAGTTTACGTCGTTTGGGGCCGAGACGATGGACCCATCCTCATGCGTCTGGTCAAAGAGTTTTCCACACGGCTGACTAAGAAATTTTGACATCAGACTCTCTCCAACCCGTCTGGCCTGGGTTTTTAAAATATTTTTATTATATCCTAGTCATGTGACCTTGTACCCGCCTAATAGTAAATGGCGCGCGAGGTCCATGAATGTTAGCAACTGATATCAGACACTCATGACTGACATCAGTCCCTAACACTATGCCGGCTTCACTGGGCTTGACGGCAATTCGAGACTGATCCCGACACGTGTGAATACACTTTATTGGGTTTATCGTGGATACTTACGTTGATAGTGGTTGTCAGAATTACTGCAGAATTTTGATTTTTTTAAGACTAACGTTTTATGATACAATGATAAGATTCATTTATTATTATTACTATTATTAATTTATTATTTTAAGTGTGTTTATTTTCTTTTACTTAACTTTTTATTGCTAAATAACTTTTAATATGTTTAATATGTTTTTTTCTATTCGCTTAAATTATTACTTTGGCTTGTACCTTGTATCTATTTATTTGTTGCAATAAACGCTTTTATTATTATTACATTTCTAAAAGGTATTGTTTGTAAAATTGTTTCAGTTTTGGTTTTTCGAATAATATTTAGTTTTTGTATACTTATTGAAAATTTTATAATATTGTTATTTTTTATAGACAAAAAAGTCTACTGTGGTAATGTGGTGGTCGCCTATAATAGGTGCAACATCTAATTTCTGATTTAGTGTTAAGTACATTTAAGTGTGTGATGTTAGCACTGTTGGCTACCCTATTATAAATAAATTACTTCCCCGCCCCGGCAGACTGGGCAAATTACCAACATCAGTCCGCTTACCACCTATTAGTTGTTTTCGTTAAAAGTATGTGCCATTTGTAATGATGTCAAATGCCAATTTTTATCTATTAGGAGAACTAATATTGTAAGCTTGCCATGGTGATATTTATATAAAAATAACACCTCTTGGAATAAGAATTACCACGTCGAATACTTGAAATATGTTATGTTGAGTTTAATATAGAAAACGACTCCATGCAACTATGGTGTTGCATTAAAATTGCGTATCCATGCAATTTTAAATGTTGCAGATATATCGATTTGAAACATTGCAAGTCTAGCTGTCGTTAGGTAGTCTGGCCTCTACATATACACTCATACCTACATATCCACACAGAACAATTTTGGTGGGTATTTGTTTGTGCTGTTGTTGAATAATAAAATAATTTGCTGTCGACCGGAAATAAAATGATATGCTATGACAACGGTTGCTACCAGTGCAGGTCATTGAGCATATAAAAAAGTAATAGATTTAAGTTAATTGGATCAATAAACGTTTTTTTTTCTCACCTACGATATCTATACTTCTTTATCCGACTATCGCACACCAATTAATTGCAAGTGTGTCTTAGCCCTAACACGACATACAAGAGTGTGTAACTGTATTTAAATTTAATTGATTCCTCTCGATAATCAATTAAATGTTGATTAATTGAATTGCTTGTCTATTGTTTTAGCGATGGATTAATCATCTATCGACATCAATCACTGGATACTGTATTATATTGTACCTATACTAGATGTTTGAACCGGCGTTGCCCGTCAGCGACAAAACCTTTAGTCAAATGGTTGTAATGTTACATGTCTAATTTAGATTTTGACGGTTTGTACCCCATAACAATTCCTTTTTTTTTTAAAGTAGGTGAATCGATAAATCATTAATGATACGCCCCCAGCCTGAAGGGCCACCGCGAGAGGACGCATGCCCGACTCACCGTGAGGCCTTCTAAGGAGACCCCAGGGCGCCTACGGACTAAAACTCTATAAACCGTTTCTCTTTTACTGTTGGCTCTGCGTGCCTTAACAGCTAAGTCTGAATCGTGGCTATGGAGTGAAGGCACTCGTTCGCCGCGTGATATCCATTCCTGTATTCAGTAGTAAGACCACCCCAGTGTTAGCAAGAGCAATACCAACACGAACCCTAGGTGTGTCTTGTGCAAGGGTCTCGCAAGCCTCTTTCTCAAGTTTTTTTTTTGTGTATTCTTTTTTTATTTTCAATTGGTAAAAATTTGTCTGTTTCGTGTCTGTCTTTTTTAGTGCTCAAAGGTAAAAATATAGAACCCTTATAGTGGATGTAGTAGTAGTAGTAGTAGTAGTAGTAGTAGTAGTAACATCACGACCGTTTCCCTTTCGGGGTGGTCAGAAACCACGCTAATGAATAAGCGGATTCACATTTAGCCAACTTTACTATAGGCCAATCATGACAAGTGGCAAGCTCGTCGATGTAACGTCGATTATAGTGGATGAATTGAAATAACCCCTAAAGTACGGAAGTTGGCCATAATTACTATTGTATGGCTATAAAAGTTTATAATCATATACCTTGGGACATTAAATTATTACCTATAAATACTTTAAAAAAACTTCTATAGTCTTAAGGAATTTTGTGAATACAAATGTTGACATAATTTAAGAAATGACAAATTGTATGTAATGCTATTATTATTATCCTTAAACATATTCTGATGGATCATAATAAACTAGATTTTTATAATTTAAACGGCAATGCAAAATGGACTGCAGCTGTGGGAGTTCATATATTGGCCAAACTAAGCGCACAATAGCCGAAAGGGGCAAGGAACATACCTATAGCAGCTGTAAAAAACTGCCAATTAAACAAGTCAGCAATAGCAGAAAACCTGATGGATAGTGGCACAAACCATTAGATTGAGCTGCATGACCCAAAGATACTTTCCACCGATCGTCACTATTACCCTAAAATAGTCCGTGAAGCGATCGAAATAAAGAAACACAAAAAATTTAATCGAGAGGGAGGTTATAAGCTATCTTCATCGTGGAATCCAGTAATTAATAGGTTTCGACGCCGGGAAAAATCGCCCGGTGTCGCCAAGGATATTGTAAGTGTCGTGTGTCGTGATTTCTAAAAACTTTTAAAAGTGATAAGTGGGTAGGTTTACATCTACCGCCCAGTATGTACCAGACTACACCGCATAGCTTCAGTCGACCCGTGACTACGGCCAATGCAACTTGGCTGAAACGTCGGGAGAAATATGTCTATAAGGTAAATCGCGTAAAGACCCGTTAAAATTATAAAAATCTATTATGAATGTGCGCGAAAGTTTAAAAAGCATAATAAACATTTTTTTTTAATTTATATAACATACTATGTACCATGTATCCTAGCAAATAAACGATTTCATTTCATTAAGTTTTTCTTAACCAATAAACAAATAAATAAAAGTATACGCTGTTCCGTTGTTGCCCTGCTTTGATAAAGTTGTACATATTGATGAATATCGATGAAACATCATGTTAAGCTTTATAGTACACAAAGTTTTTGTTACAACTTATTATATTACGAGTATATTAATAGTATCATCACGACCGTTTCCCTTTCGGTGTGGTAGAAACAATAATAATAATAATAATATTTTTTTTATTGTACTTAACCAAAAGTAGGTACAAAGGCTTAATGCTATAAATGCATTTTCTACCAACTAACCTTTGTGAATGGGGAGCCATTATAAGCGGGTGCACAAATACTATTGTGATCAACAATAATGAAATATAAATACAAACTAATTAAATATACATATCCTACATATTAAATAAATATATACATAAATAATAAGTATGTATCTAAGTACATAGTAGAAAGTTATGGTAAGTTATTCTGAGAAACCAAGCTTATAAATAAGCGGATTCACATTTAGCCAACTTTACTATAGGCCAATCATGACAAGTGGCAAGCTCGTCGATGTCTCCAGCGCGGCAGCGTACCAAACTCGAGAAATATCACAAATAAATTAAATATTAATTAAATGTATTTATTTACATCGGAATCGAACCCGGTACTTCCGAGTCTAAATCCACGGACTTAACCGCTAGAGCACGGAGTAGTTAAACAGTTATTATAATAATATAGGCGTCTTTGAGACGGACAAACAGTCACACATACAGACACAGCTTCTTTCACATTTAAAATATTAGTATGGATATCGAGTCTAGAGATAATTTGTCTTACAGTGTTTTTTTTGCTCTACATGAACATAAAAATATTTTTGAGAATAATAATAATTCAGCCTTAAACGCAACAAGTACCCGGAGATCATCGTAAATCACTACTTCATTCCAGTTGCAGTCGAAACGATGAGTCCGTGGTCCGAGAAGGCTCTCACGTTCTCTCGTGAGCTTGGGGAAAAACTCCGCTTAGCGACGGATGACCCTTTAAGTAGAGAATATTTTGCTCACTGTTCAACGAGGGAACGCAGCGAGTGTCTTTGGTAGACTAGGCCCATCGGACAGTTATAATTTTAGTTCAATTTTTTTTTATTTTATTTATAGTGTAGTTTTTTTTGTATTTTTTTTTTGTTCTCTTCTCTCGATGAATGAGGTGATAGGGAAGGCAAAGGGTCTAGCCCATACAGCGAAGTCTGACGTAATATTTTTTTCTTTTTCATGAGTTAATGAGATCATCATCAAATTCCAGATGCTGCAGAATTTGATGCTTTTATTGGAGTCACTCGCGGCACCATAGCTCCAACACGTCGGGTAAAATACGGGAGTTGACAGCGCGGGAAAACCGCAAAAAATCAACTGCAACTTGTTCCCCATATTTAAAGTCCAATTTATCGTTTTCCATAATTATTCACATTGTAGCACATTATTTACATCATAATGATTATAGATTTATTTGGTTTTAATGGTAATATTTCATGCTTTGAGAACGCGCACATTTTTCAGAACACGCGGCGTGCTTGATAGCCGAACGAGGATACATTCTTATGATTGGTGAATTGCTTGGTTTGATGGTGAGGACACGCGGCACTCATTTTGATGCTTCATTATAGTAAATACACGCGGCGTGATAATTGCCGAACGTGAACTCATTTTGATGCTTGATTATAGTAAATACACGCGGCGTGATGATGGCCGAATTTGAACTTATTTTGATGATGATGGTGAGAACAGGCAGCGTCATGATAGCCGAACGTGTATTCATTTTAATGCTTGATGATGGTGAAAACACGCGACGCGATTATGGCCGAACGTAAACTCATTTTAATGATGATGGTGAGAACAGGCAGCGCGAATCGCGATGATGGCCGAACGTGTATTCATTTTGATGCTTGATGATGGTGAAAACACGAGACGCGATTATGGCCGAACGTAAACTCATTTTAATGATGATGGTGAGAACAGGCAGCGCGATGATGGCCGAACGTGAAGTCATTTTGATGCGTTATGATGGTGAAAACACGCGACGCGATTATGGCCGAATGTGAACTCAATGATGATCTGGAGTTTCTTCTTTTCAGAGGAATTCCGGAAGTACCCGGGGATTATGTGTCTGTGACTTTATGTACTACAATATCTTAAACATGTAAGCAATATTAAAATTGACAGGTGCGATATACAGTTTTGCTACCGAATGGGCGAACCCAAAAAGGATAACGTTGGTCAGCGGCCACGCCGAATACTTACTGACTCGTATGTTTATCGATGTGTGGTAAAACAACTGAAGTATAAACAATGCATAACAACGCTATATAGATGTCAGTCTTAGAGAAAGATACTGTATTATTATTTTCTTGTGACATATTTAATTATTGTGACAATAGATGACCATTATTATAATTTCTTCCGCGATGTGCTAACACTACCCCCGACAGACTGTATAAAATGAGTTTGAGACTCTTGAATTTCTCAACGATTCTTAGGCGCTCGACTGAGGATCCCCAGGGTCGCGACGTCTCGACTCTCGACCTTAAACTGTTTCGGTTTTAAATAACTTAGTTTTCATACATGGTGCGTGCGCGCGTAAACAAGAAGGTCGCGTGTTAAACGTCTCTAAGAATTTATTTATTAAATAGTATTTAAAGTTATATTTCAGTAAAACAAACTAATAATATATGTAACGTGGATAAAAAATCATATATTGTGCAAAAAACATTACGAAAAAGTTTGTGCTAATTGCATAAAAACTTAAAAACAGTCAACAAACTAAACGTTGGAAGCGTCAAAAAAATTAAAAGTGTATCTGTGTGAGTGCAAATCGGTATTTCAGACGGTAGCCGAATGACTCATTAGGTGTCACAAACACAACGTCGAATAATATACAGCACAAATTCGCGAATATTTTTAAATTACTTTATCTTTTTAGATTTTTTTTTTTTTACTTTTTATTATTATTATTTTACAAATAGTGACGAGTGTCACAGATATAAGACACATAAAAAAAAAAAAAAAAAAAAAAAAAAAAGTTAGAACAATAATATTATAGAGGCAATCCAGTAAAAATGGATTTCATCACAACGAGGGATAAAGATAAACCACGATCCCATTCTTACGAATCTATAAAACTTAACAGTACACAATCATCACACGACCCGGGTAGAAGCTTAATGGACTTATCAACCTGTGTAAATAAATATGAGCTTCAAGACCTTAAAGAAGAGTTGGTTAACGTGAAACAAGAGTTAGAAATAGCACACAAAGAAATAGAAAAATTAAATATGGAAAATAGAACTTTACATGAAACAATAAAAAAACAAAATTTTGAAAAGAAGCAACTTAAAGCCATATGTACTACACCTATCCGAAAAACGAACACACAAAAGAAAGAAAACAAAGACAGAAGAAAACCGCAACCATTAGCTAGACAATCAACCCTTAATTTAAGTGCTATAGATTTGGGTCTGGAAATTGAAACACAAGAGGTCCAAAAAGGTAAAGAAAAAATTTTATCAAGTAACGGAATAAATAAGGAAATGCACAACCAACATAAAAAGGATATTAGAAAAAGTATATATATTTTTGGTGGAGAACAATCAAAAGGAGTATCAGTATCATCACGACCGTTTTCCCTTTCGGGGTGGTCAGAAACCACGCTTATCAATAAGCGGATTCACATTTAGCCAACTTTACTGCCGGCCAATCATGACAAGTGGCAAGCTCGTCGATGTCTCCAGCGTACCAAACTCGAGAAATATCACAAATAAATTAAATATTAATTAATCATTATTAATTTTTTAAAAAACTTTTTCCGGGCTTCGGACCATTTAATTAAAAAAAAAAATGCTTTCAAATTATCTTCTTAAAAATAGGCACTTTGTTTGCCGTTTGAAGTTACTTTCCAACATTTGATCCTTTTAAACGCATTTAAATTGGTAATTGGGGAAGTATCCACCGTTCGTGCCCATAAACCCAGTAAAGTGTATCCACACGTTTTGGGATCAGGCCGAGTCAAGCCGGCATAGTGTTAAAGACTGATGTCAGTCATGAGTTCTGATTCCAGTTGCTAACATTAATGGACAAAAAAACGACACTATCAGCTGATGGTGGTCATACAGGTGAGATCGCCAAAAAACTGTGTGGCATAAGAAATGATACAAAAAACATAGAAGAATATGAGATAAAGTCTATAATTAAACCAAATGCCGATACAGGAGAAATATTAAAAAGCGTTGGCTTGTTTAACATCTCCAATAATGACTGGATCATTATCTCAGTAGGGGAACATGACATTAATCCACGAAAAATGATAATAGAACTGACTGCGAAACTTTACAATCTAAGAAATTATAAAATTATTATACTAGGGCCTGCTAAGGGTGACCATTTAAATGAAGAGATGGTTAACAGATCTGTTAAAAATATTTGTGTACATTTTAAAAACTGTCATTATATTTCTACAAATAACTCGCATATTAGACAACATTCTATTAATAAGCAGGGCACATGTAAACAAATTAGCTTTATTATTGAAGACTCTGACTATAGTATAAACTTTTTGACATTTGAAGTTTTAAATAAAAAGGACACTATGGTATTGGTACGACCTGTAACTGAGAATAGGAAAATAGTCGTCTTAAATAAGACTAAACAAGTTAAAGGAACTATACCTTACTACTTTAATAAAATAGATTTAATCAATAGACAGGCCTATACTATCTTTCTGACACCATGTGATGATAAGGAAATCATAGATATTACACGTGGTCTTAAGAATTCGAACTCAGTAGGTTATGACATGCTACCAACAAAGGTTATTAAAGAAAGCGTAAATATTACTGCTCCAATGCTAACCTATTTAGTAAATCTATCATTTAAATCTGGATGTTTCCCCGATAGACTAAAATATTCTGTAGTAAGACCGATACACAAAAAAGGAGACGTAAATGATGTAAAAAATTACAGGCCGATATCACTTATTCCTATTTTATCAAAAATTTTTGAAAAGGTTATGCATCGACGAATAATGGCTTTTATATCTAAATTCAATATCATCAGACCAGAACAAAATGGATTTCAGAAAAATAAATCATGTTCATTAGCAGGATTCAATCTAATCAGAAAAATTACTGAATCCATGAATATTAGAAAACCTACAACTGTACTTCTGTATGATATGACCAGGGCATTTGACTTTGTCATGCATGCCAGACTACTTAATAAGCTGGAGTTCTATGGTATAAGGGGTAACGCATTGGATTGGATAAAATCATACTTAATAAATAGGGAACAGTCCGTAGAAATTACTCAAATGAATTCTAAATCAGTAATTACAAAATATAGTTCTCAATTTAGGAAAGTAAAGTTTGGGGTTCCGCAAGGGAGTGTGCTAGGCCCGCTCCTATTTATACTGTATATAAATGACATTCCAAACGTTTCTAGACATCAAACAGTATTGTTTGCAGACGACATTTCTATTGTAGTGACAGGAGAAAATAATATTGGCATATATGAGAATGACATTAATTATACAATGAATTCAATAATAACATGGCTAAATAAGAATAATTTACAAATTAATTTAACTAAAACTAAATATTTACAATTTTATAATAAAGGTGGAAAACCATGTGACCTAAACATAAAATATCAAAATGACAAAATTGACGAGTGTAAAACAGCAATATTTTTAGGTATAAACATAGACTCTTATTGTGACTGGTTTAGTCACATAGAAAAAGTATGTACGAAAATCAATAGATTTGTATACCCACTACGTAGACTTAGTATTACTGCGTCACGACAAACCGCACTGACTGCCTATCACGGCTACGTAGCCTCAGTTCTGCGATACGGATTATTACTATGGGGTAACTCGTCAAAAATTAACAGAATACTGATTGCCCAAAAGAAGTGTGTAAGAGCTATATGCGGTGCAGCCCCCACTGACTCTTGCAGGCCGCTATTTAAAAGCCTAAATCTTATGACTATAACAGGCATGTATATATACGAAGTAGTCACATTTATTAGGACACACAGTGACCTATTTACTTACCAAAAAGATGTCTTTAAAAGTAGTCGACATCCAAACACTATTGCCTATACTAAGACACCAAAAAGCAGAGTTTTCGATAATAACTCTTACGTTATGTGCATTCGTATTTATAACAAGTTACCAGAGGTTCTCAAACAATTACCCAATAATCAGTTTAAATCTAGAATCAAGAAGCTATTAACAGAGTGTTGCTTTTATTCGTTAAGCGAGTTTTATTCATACAAATTTAGAAATTGTAATAAATAATTGTAATAAATTGTATTAATCAACTGACCATAATCTCGCATATGAGTATTATCTTATGCGAAATTTCTTAAATTCATGACATTTTATTTATTACATAAATTATTTTCAGTGTATAAATTAGTAATTAATTAAGTTAGTATAAATTTGTGTGCCAGAAATGGCGGAGTATGTGAGCTATTCTAAAACTATGTACCTATTTACCATATTCCATACAAATAAATATTATTTCATTTCATTTCATTTCATTTACATAATATTAGTTGCAAGGACGAGGCTAGTCACGTATCGGGGGCAGCCGTGTCACCGACCGCCATTGTTCAAAATGGAGGACGCACTTTCTTTTAACTTTAACTTAAATAATTTCTTTTCATTTATTGCTTAAGTGGTTTTCTTGGCAAGGACTTTTTAATTTTTTCTTATCGGCCTTACTGTTTTTTAAAAACAATATTATAAAAATACCTAATTCATTTAATAGGTGGTAATTTGCCCAGTCTGTCGGGGCGGGGAAGTATCCACCGTTCGTGATGCCGATAAACCCAGTAAAGTGTATCCACACGTTTCGGGAATTACCGTCATGCCCAGTCAAGCCGGCATAGTTTTAGGGACTGATGTCAGTCATGAGTGTCAGGTTCCAGTTGCTAACATTAATGAACTGCACGCGCCTCTTACCATCAGGTGAGCGCAAGGTCACATGACTGCTAGTATATAAATAAAATAAAAATTATCTCTATTGTACCAAACTCGCAATATATTACTAACAAATGCAGAGGAACTAGGCCACCAAGTCTTACGCTGCCAAAAAAGTGCCGACAGGATTCTTAAGACACAATGCAATCAATGACATCCTGTCAAGGGTGCTAACAACTGCGAATATCCCCTGCATCCTTGAACCATCGGAGATAGATAGGTCTGATGGTAGGCGTCCGGATGGGATGTCTTTGATTCCATACAAACGAGGCCGTGCACTGGCTTAGGCATGTGACGTTGTGGGTAAAAGAGGCCCTGGGAGACAAAGACTCAACTATCACAATCAAATCAAAATCGACCGCCTCCGTGGTCTAGTGGTAACAAACGTTGCTGTGAACTCGGGAGGTCGTGGGTTCGATTCCCACCGGGGGCAAGTTGTACATTGTATAATTTGTCTCGGTCTGGGTGTTTATATGTATAATATGTATATATTTACAAAAAAAAAAGTATAATATGTAGTTTATCAACCATCTAGTTTCCGTAACACGAGCTTCGTAGCTTACCACGGAAACTGGATGGCGCTGTGTGACCTGTCTGAAAATATATTTATTTATTTAAATAAATAAAACAATGGCTGAAGGTGCATTAAAAAGTCCTTGACAAAAGGGCATTATATGAAGAGGTTGATGAATGTCGACGATGCGAATCCGGTCAACTCAAATCAATTATATTTATTGTGATATAAGTACATATCTTTATAACAGATTAAATAACTCTGTACGATAGATTGAAGTAAGTAATGTGTCTGCACTCTTCGCGAGGTAAACTCGTGCTGAAGTGATGACCCTATTCTTCCTAAACATACCAAAATAAAACCAGAAAAATAAGTTATTTTCTTAGATGTGGTAATTGATACTCCGGGCAATCCTTCCCGACTATACTTTACCTAATAATAATGTTTTACTTTGAACAATTTAAAAAATATATTTTTATGACCATATTTTGTTAGGCATCTCATCGCATCATTTATCATATAAAAAGTGGATTTCATTCGGAGGTGGTGAAGGTCACTCTTCTACGTATCTTTGACTATTATTGTTTCGTGGATCATTCACCTAATACTGTTGAGTATTGACAGGTTAAAATAATATAAGATTGTCATTAAGATGCGATCTTTCGAGGTCATTGTACTGAGTGTTGCCATTTAAAAAAAAACACACTGCGTAAACATATTCACTCGCTCTTCTTGCCTTCCCATTATGGTTAGGGTAAACACAGAACAAGAAAAAAAATAGAAATCGAACTGGCCACTTTGATCTCAAATATCTGCGTTTGGCTAAGAATTCCAAATTCAAATTTGTGTTGTGTTTTAAATTTAGTGATTTGACCGGATTCGCATCGTCGACATTCATCAACCTTTTCATATAAATGTGATATTTTATGGATGACATTTTTATTTGTTATGGTTAAGTATGTGTGCATAAATCGGTCGGATTATAGATTCTATTTTGAACTACTATTGTTATTTCATAATATGAAATATACAAACGAGTATCTTTCAATGTGATGTAATAATTTTACTAAATGTACTTTGTCTGTCTTTCACATTTAATAATAATAATAATAAATATTTCCAGACAGGTCACACAGCTCCATCTAGTTTCCGTGGTAAGCTACGAAGCTTGTGTTACGGAAACTAGGTGGTTGATAAACTACATATTATACTTTTTTTTTTTGTAAATATATTTATAATATTATTATTATTATTATTTATAATAATATTATGGTCCATATGTCTGGCTGATAATCGAAAACTATTTTTATTAGCTTAGCAGCATATTTCTTAACGAATGATGGTTCTAATAGCCTTCCACCTTCAAGATAAGAAATCAATTAATAATAAGTAACCACAGTATCATAAATTAGAATAAAATAAATACAAAACATTACTCACCTTCTGTAGTGGTAGTAATAACTTCAGGCGCTTTCGTAGGCGAGTCGAAGGAATTAGTCCAAGTTACTAAACCTGGCGGAAAATCTGTAACTACCGCTTCGGTACTAGCTTCTGTCAGTTTTACTGTAGTAGCTTCTATTAAAACTTCTGTTATATCTTTTACAGGTTCAGTTGTATGTTTTATAGGCTCTGTTGTGAGTTTAACAGGTTCTGTAATATCTTGCATAGGTTCTGTAGTATCTTTTATAGCTTCTGTAGTATCATTAGTAGGTTCTGTAATGTTTTTAACAGGTTCCGTAGTATCTTTTATAGATTCTGTAATATCTTTAACAGGTTCAATAGTGTCTTGTACAGGTTTGATTGCGTCTGTTATATCCTTAATTGGTTCTTTTATGTCTTTTATAGGGACAGTTGTTTCTGTTATAACTTTTACAGGTTCTGTTGTTTCTTCCAAAGGTTTTGTAATATCTTTAATTGGTTCTGTTACAACTTTTACTGGCTCAGTTGTAAGATTTATAGGTTTTGGTTCATTTACCTCTTTTATAGGCTTGGTTGAATCTTTTACAGGCTCAGTTATATGTTTTACAGGTTCCGTTGTATGTATTACAGGTTCCGTTGTATGAATTACAGTTTCAGTTGTTTGTTTTACAGGTTCTGTGGCTTTTACTATAGCCTCTGTTGTTGTTGTAGTTGAACTTATAACAACTAAAGGTTTTGTAGTTGTTTCTGTAGTCGATAGTGCTTGAGTTGTAGATCGCTCAGTGGATGGTGCAGCACTCGTTGTTGTTGGTTTTGTAGTTGTACTCGATTCAGTCGATGAAGTAGTACTTATATATGTGATTGTAGTTAACGGTGGTCTTGTAGATGATAAAGGTTTAATACTAGTTGATTGTGGAAGGATTGTTATATTTAACCGAGGTGGGATTGGTATAGGCCTTTTGGTAGGAATTGGGCGTTTAGGTGGTGGCTTGTACGGTGGTAATCTTGTTATATTAAATGCTGATACAGGCTTAGTTGGCCTTGGTCTTGACGTAAGATTAGGCTTAGCTGTGGTTGATTGGGGTCTAGTAAAGTTTAAAGGTTTTAATGTAGGTCTAGGTTTAAAAGGTTTAGGCGTTGTTCTTATAGGTTTAGGCTTTATAGTTGTTATGGTATTTAAAATACTAGCTTCTGTAACTTTAACTGTTGCGTGTTGTTGATTAGATACCGTCTGGAATGTCGATAGTTTGACAGGGATTTCTGTTGTTGTTGTTGTTGTTGAAGGTTTTGATGTTGATTTTGTTACTTGTGCTTTAGTTGTTGTTTCAATTAGCGCAAGCGTTGTTCTTTCCTCTTCTATTTTGTTGTTAACTGTTGATGCTTCTATTTTAGCTTCTACAGCTTCTGTTTGTTTATTAGTTGTTGCTTTAGGTTTTTCTGTTGTTGACGTTTTTCTTATAGAATTGAAAGCTGATACTGTATTCGTATTGTCGTTAGGTTGCGGATGAACGAAATTGGCATTTTCTATACTGTTTTCGTCTATGTTATTTTCCACTATTGGTGGTAAGATGGTTTTATCTGGCATTTGACAGCAAGAGCCAAAGTAAAATCTGTCTATGCATGTTCCTAGATGGGATCCGTTAGCTTTTAGACAGTCTATGGCAAACATACATACTCCTTCCTGGCCAGTCTTTCTTGATATACATGGTAGATGTCTTATATTTCTAGCTAGAGTAACTGCACCTGAAACAAGGAAAAAATCAATTAAATGAGATATTAAGGGTAGTGTCGTATTATAGTATTGTTGGGACTGCGGCATTTTATTGAAGTTAAAAAAAAACTTTATTGTAAATCTATATAAAAGTCAAACGTAATGCCGCCTACTACAACTACACCATTGAAATTATTTAATATATTTACATAGTGACTGACCCAGTCACTACAGTCGGAACCCATTAATAACCGAGACCAGTTCAAATTTGCCCATCATTGGAGACATTTAAAGTCGCCACCTAAGTAATTAAATATATGAAATTATTTCAATGGTGTAGTTAAGCAGGTATCATATTTTCGATTTATTATATATTATTTATCATCAAATTTTTTGTTGACTGTACGTATCTACCTAATTACCTACAATAAACTATAATAAGATGTAGGTAAACTATATTTAATTAATGTTTCAATTTATTTAATAAGCGTGGTTTCTGACCACCCCGGAAGGGAAACGGTCGTGATGATACTATACTTTACTTCTTTAAAGCACAAAAGGTAACAAAAATAAAACCACCATACAAAAGAATTCAACGATATTTTTGTAACCGCCATCTAGTTAATGTTGATGGAACTAATCGATATATTATTGCTATGACATCTAGTGATAATCGAATAAACTACTACCGCATCGAAATGTCATAAGTATTGGCGGAAGTTTTGTTTTATTTATAATAAAGTACCTGATCATAATAAAGAACCTAATCGTTTAGTGAGTGTAGTCCAAATTCTCCAGATATATGTTCTGGAAGGCCCATCTCCAACAGTGGAGGTCTGGGACGCTGTGTTCTAGGGGCTGTAATGGTGAAGCGTAAACAAATCTATTTATTTTAGTTGTTATATTACTTATATGTTGTGTCCCAGAGCAACATTGTAAGTAAAGTAAGCAAAAGGTAAACAATTGACAACGTTATGCCTAAAAAAAACTGGATTGATGTATTTGGTGGCCATAATTTTTTATAATATTTTTTTCTGTAAACGTTTATCTGTTTATAAATTGAATGTATGTAGATTGTTAGCATTTAGCCAATTTATGATGTCTCGAATAGTTTAATTTATGTAAAATCTAAACAGTCACAGAAATTTGTATCATAATACGACTATGTATACCTATAGTTGTAGGTTACAATTTGCAATTTTAGTATTGATTAATATTATAGGTAGTTCTTCGCGCCATTTTGCACCGACATGTCAGGTCCGAGTTTTTTGTTTTGTGAATTAATTTTCTGTGGATATTGTTAGTCAAAAGTGGTGTTTGTTATTTTGTTTCATAATGTGCTACAATGTGAATAATAAAAACGATAAATTTTACTCTAGTTATGGGGCAAAAGGTGCAGTAATTTTTTTGCTGATTTCCCGCGCAGTTACCTCCTATATACCCGACATGTTTAACGCGAATTACTCCATGAAAAACATCAAATTCTGCAACACTTGGAATTTGATGATCCCAACTCGTTTATGAACAAATATTATGTAAATAAATTACGTGTTTTAGGACTGATGTATTATGTATAATGTCCTTTAAAAAAAGAAACATTTTAAGACAGTACACTTACGCTTTTTAGACCTCAGCCTTAACCTCAAAACCACTGTCACGGACAAGATGACACGCTGGGTTTTTCTTAATATCCCAAAAGTAGGTCACGGAACCACACAACCTGTCTAAAATAACATCTAAGGTCGGGGAACGATCGCCCGACCGGTTCCTATTTGCTGTTACTCGCTTACGGTATCTCGTTCGGAATTAACAACACTATAACTGACCTTGCGGAGAAATTATGCATCTTATAGATCGGGTAGATAGTAACATCCTAATGACAGATAAATGTTGTAAAATATATGGGTAACGATATTTGTTTGTATGTAGGTTACAGCAAAAGGATTTAACGTTTTAGCGTCTCTCCTGCTCGCACAATCCAATATTTTCTAGCAACTCTCAAAAAAATTAAAAAATCTACCGCCCACCTAATGATAAGTGGCGCACGAGGTCCATGAATATTTTCAAGTGGAATCAGACACTCATGACTGACATCAGTCCCTCTAACAAGACGGCAATTCGAGCCTGATCCTGAAACGAATGGATACACTTTACTGGGTTTATCGGCACGAACGGTAAATACTTCCCCGCCCCGGCAGACTGGGCAAATTACCGCCTATTAAAATGAAATCATTTATTGTTAGGATACACGTCCATATAGAATGTTTTTTAGCTTTTAGTTTAGCTTGAGAACTTTAAATAATAATACAAGACAGAAATAATAATGAAAAGATTTTTTTATTAATATAATCTGGTAGATAATTATTATTATTAGAGCAAAAACAACTTTAGGGATGAAAGACTACATTTCTCAAAAGTACCTACACTCAGCCTTAAAAAAACGTTTGTGCGAGCGAGATGGTTGCAAAGTATTCGTCCTACTTCTACGGTATTTTATAAAATATTTAATAACTTTCATGTACTCCTAAGCTTGCACAATTTATTTACATGAGCTCATTATCCCTTTATTTTTATTATTTTCCGAATGAAAATTAAGTTCGAAATTAATTAAATCATTCAAATATTAAAGATAATGTAGATTTTAGTTTGATAGGTCATTAGCCCTTGAAGTTCGTTAGTCAGAGATATGTAACATATAGATGAATCATTTTGGACACATTTTGAACCCAATTTATTATCCTATATATTTAAAGCCCTATTTTATTTAACACTTTTGACGAATTAAAAAAAAGTTCATTTGAAAAACAAATCCTTCTGTCATTTCTGTTATAAAATATTGTCTTTTTATTATTATTTAATCATTTTCGCTAAACTATAAATAAAAAATGTCCTCTAGAGACGTCCCATCCGAGATAGTCTCAAGGAGACTGGCAACATTTCCCCTCTGTATAGCGAGGCTGACACATTGGCAGAAATAATTGCCAGCCTTTCTGTCTCCAGACCTTCCTGTCAGCTGCTTTGACAACTCCTTGGCCAAGCGCCTCGCTGACGGTCTGGACCCCAAACGGCGCAAATTCGTAACCGATACCAAGGTTAGCGTATTTGCGCAATTTAAGGTTCTCCGCAGAAAAAGCCGCACTTCCCGCGCCTGACGAGGTCGCCTGGATGTGAGATGGAGCTAATATGTCTACACATGTCGCATCCCACACCAGAGACCTGCCAAGTTTCCACGGCCCAACAGTCATTCCGTCGGGTCTCTGCCATCGCTCCGCACAATCCCAGATGGGTCTAAGATTGCGGGTACTCCAGCATTGACAAGAGCCCTTCGGATGATGTCGTTATGTCTATCTCGGATAGGACGTCTCTAGAGGACATTTTTTATTTATAGTTTAATTTATTTTTAATTTTATTATTTAGGTAGCTTTTAATTTATATTTAATGTACTATAATTAACTTCGAATAAAGGTAACGTTCTATCATTTTAGCTTATACATAATTGTATATACACGAAAATGATTTTTAAGTTATGTGGGGGACAAAATATATTTCCTTTGGTATTGGAACTTGTGCTATGTTCGACTTGAAATCAAATAAAACAAAGCTTGATTTTTTTACCGAATTTTGTATAAAAACCATAGACAAACGCCAAGTCAAAAGACTTTTAAAGCGAAATAAAGTGAAAAAAGCGACAAGTCAAACACAGGGTTGAGTTGAGTGGTGTACCCGACTTTACAACTACCTACTATGATAAGTTGTTGCTTAGGTATCTAAAGTTTTTACATCAAAGCTAAATAAAACAAAGAATCAAAATAAAAAATCTCAAGTTTTTTTTAACGGCTATAAGCGGAACTATCAATGGCAGCGATCTACAAAACAAATGAAATAGAATTGTTAGTGTAATTATTATTTTTTGCACAAAAGTCTTTGTTCTTCCTTCATTTATATTCTGAGGGTGTTGCCAGCTATAAATATAATTCTTTTAACTAACGACCATACCATTTTTTTTTGTCTATTTTAGCTACGTATTTAAAAGTGAATCCTAAATGTTTGGCTATAAGGACTACTGTTTCTTTAATTTGTTCTTGTCTGTACATATTTTCTTTTATAAATAATACAATTATTTTTTCCAAGCTAAATTGTTTTATATGTCTCTACCTTGTCTTGTATGATTGTGCAGTTTGATGTACCAAAAGCAAAGGACTGAATCAAACTTTCTAGTTTCCCAACAACAAATTATATAGATTTTTATAATTTTAACGGGTCTTTACGCGATTTACCTTAGAGACCTTTTTCCTCCGGACGTGACCACGGCCAATGCAACTTGGCTGAAACGTCGGGAGAAATATGTCTCTTAAGATAAATCGCGTAAAGACCCGTTAAAATTATAATAATCTATTATGAATGTGCGCGAAAGTTTAAAAAGTTTAACAAATTATATATATAGGTTATGATTGTATTTGCAACTTTGACATTAAAAAAATAAGAGTTTGCATATTAACGCAAATTGTGTCAAATCATGTCAGAACGTCAAAAGACGATACGCAAGTTTGTATCAAAGTTTGAAATAAACTTGCAAGCTTAGTAAAATGTACCAAAATTCCAAAACATTGCACGAAATGTTCTAGTCTCTAAAATACAACAATGCAGCTTGATCTCACAATTCTAGAAGTCAGGAGTCTAAAATTATTGTCTATTACTATTTGTGTGTATTCTCTTCTTTCGATGGATGATAAATGAGGTGATAGGGAAGGCGAAGGGTCTAACCCATACCATACAGCTAATTCTGACGTAATATATCGCGTGTAATGGGGTGCACCAGGCAAAGCTTTTTGTAGATGTCGCTAGCGGCAATGGTACCTTATTTTAAACCAATGTCTCATCATTTTTTAAATGTTTTTGTAGTTTTAATTTTTATAACAGAATAATATATTTTAAATTAACGTTATCTACCTTAAAATACGAATTAAGAAAGAAAAAAGATTTTATTTATAAAACGGCAATTTTGAGATCACCATATCTTTGATTTCGCTTAGAAATCTCGATTTGTACACTTAAAAGCTGCTTACTTCGGCATAATATCCAGAAAATATTAAATAATATAATAAAAATACAAGATTTCTATGCAATTGACCATTGTACCATCTATCATGCGCCATCTATCGTGATTAAAATTAGTGATACACCCCATTGTCAAAAAAAACGATATTTTATTAAAAGTAAAAATCATTGTAAAACAAAACGTTATTAATTGATCTCCCACGGCGAAATAGAGGGAGAAACAATTACGTAAGTCAACGTTCGCGCGATCGTTGACCTCTTGCTACCTACGAGTACTTGTTTAGGGTCGGTATGAGTGGCGATATTTTTTAGACAACTTCTCTCCGCCTAAACTTAACATTTAAAAAAATTAGTAATTAAAAAATTCGTATTTCTTAAATTTTATTTTAGATTATAATATAAAAATATTTGCTCTTCATCAAATGCCACGCAGTAAATCTTTCGAATTCTTCTTAATGAGGTTATCATCAAATTCCAGATGTTGCAGAATTTGATGCTTTTCTTGGAGTCTCGTGGTATAATTACCACAAACACGTCGAGTATAATCGGTATACCGCAAAAAATAAACTGCAACTTGTGCCCCATATTTAAAGTCCAATTTATTATTTTCCATAATTATTCACATTGTAACACATTATTATACAAATCAACAACACTTTTGACATTGGTAATATGATATTTGACCGCCTCCGTGGTCTAGTGGTAACAAACGTTGCCGTGAACTCGGGAGGTCGTGGGTTCGATTCCCACCGGGGGCAAGTTGTACATTGTATAATTTGTCTCGGTCTGGGTGTTTATATGTATAATATGAATATATTTACAAAAAAAAAGTATAATATGTAGTTTATCAACCATCTAGTAACACAAGCCTCGTAGCTTACCACGGAAATTAGATGGCGCTGTGTGACCTGTCTGGAAATATTTATTATTATTATTATTTATCTTGATTTGATTTGATTGTTAATATTCACAGTAAAGTAATTTACAAAACTAAAACTTGGACTTGACATGTCCGTACAAAATGGCGCGAGGAACTCCCTCTCGTATTACTTTATTATTCTTATTCTTTATTTGTCACCGAACGTTCCCACCGGAATTTGTTTTGGTCCATGATTACATCAATTTCTACATTCGATATTTTAATTTAATTCCCGAATTAAATCGTGCCTGGTTATGTTAAAAGCAAAGAACAGAACTGGCGGTAACTTTAGAAGATACGAGTAGATAAATTAATATTAATTAAACTTAAAATTAGATTCGATGCGGCTGTACAGGGGCGTTGTCAATTTTAAAACTAGATTAAGTATACTTCATCATCATCATCATCATCATTAGCCTGTGTCTCTCCACTGCTGGATATAGGCCTCCCCCAAGGCTCGCCATTTTACACGATCTTCCGCCACCCTCATCCATCCCCCACCAGCGACCTTTCTCAGGTCATCTGTCCATCTGGCGGGGGGTCGTCCCACACTGCGTCTTCCAGTACGTGGTCTCCACTCCAGCCCATTGCCACTTCAGCTTGCTAATTTTGAAAGCTATGTCGGTAACTTTGGTTCTTTGACGGATGTCAACGTTTCTGACTTTATCCTTCAGAGAAATCCCGAGCATAGCTCTCTCCATAGCTCGCTGAGCGTCCTTGAATTTATGTATCAGACCCACCGACAGCGTCCACGTCTCTGCTCCATACGACATTACTGGAAGAACACACTGGTTGAAAACTTTTGTCTTTAAACACTGTGGTATGTTTGATAGGAAGATGTGTCGCAACTTCCCGAATGCTGCCCATCCTAGCTGAATGCGTCTGTCGGCTTCTTTACTGAAGTTAGCTATTCCTTACACTAATGTATAATTAATTTAAATGTCAAAAAATGTCAGACTTAAAATTAAATTATATATTTTTACAGAGATAATGTCAAATTGTTGCGGCTGTAAAAGGGCCTTGTCAGTCTTCTTATAGTTAATACTAATTAAATAGTATGAAATGCATAGTGCAAAAATAAAAATAAATTAAAAAACAATAAATAAATGTGTTAAGCTATGTTATATTGGAGTCCTTCATCAATAGTGTAGTATCTATTAGAGCTAATTTATAATATTCTTGATTGGTCGATTTGAATGGGGCGTATCAGGCAAACCTTTTTGTAGATGTCGCTAGCGGCAATGGTACCTTATTTTACACTTATATCGCATCATTTTGAAATGTTTTTGTAGTTTTTATTTTCATAACAGAAAAATGTATTTTAAATTAACGTTACCTACCTTAAAAACTAATTAAGAAAACGTACACCGTCTTCAAAAAGAAAAAAGGTTTTATTAATAGAACGGCAATATGAGATCACCATATCTTTGATTTCGCTTAGAAATTTCGATTTGTACACTTAAAAGCTGCTCACTTCGGCATAATATTCAGAAAATAATAAATTTTGTAATAAAAATACAAGTTTTCTATAAAACTGACAATTATATTAGGTACCATCTATCATGCGCCATCTATCGTGATAAAAAGTTAGTGATACACCCCATTTCGAACTTTCATACAAAATCATAGAGCCAAGGCATAGCTTGGAAAAATTCAGCCGCAACAAACTTTATTCTTGATGTCCGTCAGATTTGACACGTTTGTCCTTCGAATCACCTTGACTCCGACATGAACTTGACGGGAAGTGAAAGTATGACACACTCACACAGACACACGCTCATTATTGTTACAAATTATACGTATGAATGGTTTTTAAGTATGGCTAGAAGAAAAAGTTGTCCTTTGTCTAAACATTAGCTGAAAGTTTCGTTTGTTACCTTAAGCCGGTGATACAATCCTTCTTACCTCGGAATTTTCGACGCTTTCTTTGCTTTTACTATGAATTTAAAACATTTTTGGAGCTTTTAATATTTTTTTTGTTTTATTTATTTAAGGACATGGTACAGAATACATAAGTCCTAAACAATTTGAAGCTTTTAAAATTTATAAATATATTTTTTTTTAACTCACGTTTAACTATTGCTATGTTCGACTTGAAAGCAAAGCAATGCTTCAGTTCAGTTCAACGAATTTCGTTTAAAATGTACGAAAACCAAGCGCGCGCACTCTCACGTTCTCACTTTTAAACTGTCACTTTGAGAGTTCTGAGCAATGGCTCGTGCTAAGCACTGGCAGAGCAACTACTATTAATCCGGACCTGAGTGTGCTTTTGAGAAATTACGGACATTTTAGACATATTTTTACTGAAATAGCTAAATAATATTAAAACGATTATTCCCTATTTCGTTAAATCAAATATCGAAAGAGAAGACAAATTTCGAAGCATTCCATGGATTCACCGTGCGAGTGCCATGTATGGTTAAGAGATATGAGAAGTGTGTCGAGCTTCCCTCCGACTATAGGCTGTAGGACTATAAGATTTTTATTTTGCAATAAGACGCTAACTATCCATTATGCTTCTCTTCCTACCCAACTTAATACAGTGGATTATTAATGCCGTCTTGGAAGCTTCATAATATGTCCGTAATTGTTACTACATTGTTGTATTGTGGGAGCGAGATGGATGCAAAGCTTGACATATATAAATCAAAATATACATACCCTGTATATGATGTGGACTCAACAAAACGGGCCCCGCACTAACTAAACTCAAACTAATTAACACTTGTATTAAAACTAAAATAACTGTCACATTAAAAGAACCTAATTTAAAACTATCAGTCGTACACCGTTCTCTCTTATCACTGTCATTAGGTTCTTTATTGTTGACACTGAACTTTTTATTATTTATAGGTTGGTAATGGCTGTTTAGCCATAGGGTTGGTGGCGGTCCCATTTTGATTGGAGAGCTGTCAACTGTGTTCTGAAATACTCAAGTTCATTGCTGGGATCTGTAACAAATAAAAAATCCAATTAAAGGACATCATTCATCTTGTATTTGGGGATTTGTGCTAAATTGTATTTTTTTTAAATGTCTTTTTTTAAACGTTTTTAAACATCTATTATAAACGATTTATTATTATTACTATTATTTTTAAATTATATATATGCATTTTTAGATAAATTATTATTCTAACAAGATTATTATATAGTATTTGTAGGTATACGTATGTTTATTATACTTTTATAGGTATATTACGTAGGTCTATATTATTTCTTAGAATTAAGATAGTAAATAATATACATTATTCAATCATTTTTATTTTTATATTTTGTGCACCTACTCCTGTCACTTAAAACTCTTATTGTCCTTAAGGTTAACAGGCAGAGAATGTCTAACGACATTATGTTGAGCCCTTTGTACTTAAGTGCAATAAAGTTTTGTAAATAAATAAAATAAAAAAATATAATTTAAGTAGAAAAATCCGTACGAAATTATCTTAAATACACACATCAAAAAAGTCTAGGGATCAAGCATGTTTATGCGGATTTCTTGTGATTGAGATGTGGCTTTGTAATAAATTTATGATTTTATAAATTTATATGGATCCTTTTTGGTGCATTTCATAATTTAAAACAGGAACTGTCAATCAAATTCGAGTAAAAGATGAAAATCAGCTGTCAATATTTTCCCTATAAAAACATAAGACGCATTGAAGACATTATTAGTGCTACTGTTTCCCTACTACTGATTAAAACCAACGTTATTATGGAGCGGCGACGTCATTTAAGCAGGGAAGAAATGATCAGAGCCGTGGGAATGATAGAAGCTGGTTCCCGGCAACGTACTGTGGCTTTAGCTCTGAATACAAGTCAGAGTGTTATCAGTCGACTTTGGACACGTTACCGAACCACTGGTACCGTGGCTGAGCGCCATGGAGGACGGTATCGCTGCACCACACGGAGACAAGACCGATACATTCAAATCACAGCTCGAAGAACTCCAACAATAACCGCCATGATGTTAGCCGTGAGCCTTCATCGCTCTTCAGGGAACTTAATTAGCGACCAAACAGTCAGAAACCGCTTGCATGAAGTGAACCTTCATTCCCGAAGACCGCTACGGGTACCACCTATAGCAATGCACAATCGTAGGACTCGATATCAATGGGCTCTTGAACACAGAAATTGGACAGAAGAACAATGGCGTTTCGTGTGCTTTTCTGATGAGTCTCGTTTTGGTATGAGGCCGGATACAAGACGTATACGACACTGGAGAACCCCTGGACGCCAACAGCGATTAAAATCCTGCCAGGAAGTCCATCCTTATAGTGGTGGAACCATCATGGTATGGGCGGGTATTTCGATCGGCGGAAGAACTGAGTTGATTTGGATCAGAGGCAACCTCAACGCTCAAATTTATGCTGAGACGGTTGTATCAGACGTCATCGTTCCTCTACAAGTGCATATCGGTCCCTTATTTCAGTTAATGCATGATAATGCACGACCGCACACCGCAAGAGTTGTAAGACAGACTCTCGCCGCAGCTAACATCAATGTCCTGCCCTGGCCTGCTCAGTCGCCAGACTTGAACCCGATTGAGCATGCATGGGATATTCTTCAGAGAAGAGCTCTGCCGAATATGGAGGGTATCCAGTCGCAAGAAGACCTTTTTTTGTTGTTGCAACGAACATGGGCGGCCATTCCACAGCGTGATTTGGATGAACTCATTTTGAGTATGCCAAACCGATGTTCTTGTGTTGTTAGTGTTCGCGGTAGAAACACGGATTATTAATTGTTTAAGTTACCCAATAAAATTAAAAAAAAAACTGTTATTTCAGTCTTTTTTTCGAACTTTAATGTTAGTGGTTCAAATGTCAAAAATCCCTTTATTAGGAAAATGGCAATTTTTTTTACTAATGCAAAGGTGACTTGGTTTATCGTTACTGTAGACAAACGAAAACATTTTATTTGATCAATCCTTAAAGAAAATTTTAATGAATATCAATCAGGAGAAAAGTTATTGCAAAAATATATGTTGATCCCTAGACACTTTTGATGTGTGTAGTTGTGTGGTAAATGTTTAAAATATTATTATGACAGCTCTAGTTAAGGATTAATTCGATGCCAGTAACAAAAAAATATATTTATTCATCAGTCACTGCAGTCACTTATAATTTTGACAGACGTGGTATTTCGGCTGTGTTTGACTTGGAAATTTGTTACTTCAAAAACATTTTGAACAATTTGTCTGATCCCGAAACGTGTGAATACACTCCACGGAGGGTTTATGATACTTCGCCGCTCCAACAGACTAGGAAAATTACCATCAGTCCGCCTACCACCTATTTGTTATTTTCGTTGAAAGTACGTGCCATTTGCAATGATGTCAAATGCCAATTTTATTATTTATTATTTTATTCTTATTTATTTATTCTTATTCTGTAAACTCTTTGATTACATGCTGCCAAGGATTACACATAACAAAATACTTTCGTTTTAAAATTAAAATATGTTTCAAAATAAAGAACACAGTGTCAAGAAAGCTAATGACCTAACAATTATATCAACACAGAATCTGTCACCTCGATGAGTCAGAGGTGCCAACTTTCTAACTTTTCCGTTACTCAATATTCCGATTTAGCTTGTTATATCCTTTTCTGAATCATGCGCGAATTATTTAAGTTTGAATGGATGTTATGAGAATGACGTTATTTATTTATTTGATCTAAGAGATATAAGAACAATAATAAAGCAATCACAATTATATCCGTTTACTTAATTATACCATCATCATTGTTATTTCAGCGAGCACCACCTAATTATGTAATTTTAGCTATCGGTGGCAACTTGTCAATAGCCATACAATACCCATATATACTGTATATATATTTTATTTATCTAGCTGTAAGTTGTCCTTAAACAATAAATAAAAATAAAAAAACATCACATGTCCTAGACCTCCACTGTTGGGGAACATAATATATCTGGAGAATTTGGCCTACACTTGCCACGCTGGCCAGAAGGGTTGACGAGGATCTGATGACTATTTCTTAATGACAATTTGTGGTATTAGAGGAACCGGGACCGACGGCTTAACGGCGGGGGAACATGCTCGCTCGCAGATTTGCTCGATGTTCAGGTGTAAAAAGCTTTTTAAAGCTTTACACCAGCAGTCTGTGGGTGAGATACTCTAATCGGGCCTACAACGCTCTGCGCATCCAATACAATAATATCTTCAGAATGCTGATGGGACTGCCTCGACGCAGCAGTGCATCGGGCATTATTGCGGAGGCGCGTGTTGATGGATTTCCGGCCATAATCCGCAAAAAGGCAGCGTCGATACTGCGGAGAGTGAGAGACAGTGACAACAGCATTCTGAGGATGATATCGTCGCGCTTTGACAGCGCTTTTGTTAAGCGCTGGATTGGAGTTGTAACTGGGAATGTGTAAATTAAATATGTACAGCATTTGCGTAGTATAAATATCCCCACCGATATTTAAGAATTAATATTAATTAAATTAAGTACTAGGTATTGTTATTATTATATTTGCCTTTTTTGACTTTTTAATTAATGTGTATAACTACTAACATAGTTCTAAGTTGGAATGATACTAATAATTATGGAATTAATTCTGAAATAAATAATTTATTATTTATTATTATTATTGACGTGCTCTCCGAGACAAGGAGATAAATTTGTGACACATGTACGTAAGAAAAGTGTATTTCTCATTGGTACATGTCAGGGGGTTTAAACCGACCTTGTAGGATTGAAGGAAAACTTTCTGTTAACCGAGCCACCACAGCGTTTATAATATTATATAATTACAACTAATAATATTTATTACTGTAAACAATAGTGCATCCTTTGTGTTATACAATAAACTACCTGAGATTATAACTAGACTACAACCAAGTGAATTTAAAATAAATTTCCAAAATAATGCTTTTTATAACCTGTCAGAATTTATTGTCATGCCTTTGACGGAAAATAGTTCTATAGTTTTGTGGTCTTATGCCTTCTACTGTATTGTGTTCCTAATGCTCATTTGTCTACGATGCATGGTATTAATAGCATTATTGTTATTATTTTAAATTTTGTTAACTGACATACCAAAATATAACGATTGTTATATAGGTGAAATATACAAATATGTTTATGTCGTGCTCAGGAGCTTACAAAAAGTAGTTACAAATGTTTATGTAAACATCGTCTTAGTACAAAACTAAACTACTGATCGCAGATAAAAAGTAAGCAATTTTCGTTCTTATTAATTGTGTTTATTGCTATGTTTAGTTTCAAAATCGCGTGTAGTTGTGTTGACCGATCGAGCGAATCGCAAATAACGGTAGGGTCATTTCTGTAGCGGTCCCAGTGGTTAGCCAAGCCTTTAGAAATACACCTATAGCTAGAATTACCTGATCAGATAATGAGTAAGTTGTTTTGTGTTGCAATTTTGTTTATCAATAAAATTAAGACAATTCGTTATAATGGCATAATAAAAAGAACTTCTTGGCTAAAGGACTTATATCCGATGCCTAAAAAATACCAGTTGTTAAATAAAAGTTTAAAAATACAAAGTACTGTTCGCTAAGATGCTTATCATGAGCTAATTTTTGATAATTTTAACGGTTCGTTCAATAATTCGACATTTCACCAGTCATCCACCCACGTACGGTCAGCATATAGAAAGTATTCACGCGGACTATTGGCCCAATAGTTGAGATAGAAGGATAATGGATCGCTCGGATCATCTTTTGTTTGGCAAACTTTAACGTACGGTCTGCAAATAACACATTATTATTTATTGTTTAAAAGCACTTTTAAAAACCGGTTTTATATAAAGTGAACTATACTGTCTAATCATGAAGTCCAAAGCTGACTCTAAATTAGGTCCACCAGACAGAAAAGGCAAATAAATAACTAAATAAATTATTTAGGACCCCGTACCTTTGCATCTACATCTACTGAAATACCAAGGAGGTTTTGCACTTCATGCTATGTTGCTATTTTTAATTATTCCACACAAATTTATATCTACGTAAGTATATGTTATTATGTATATTCAGAGTAAAAATCTTTTTTTTTAAATTAAAATAAAATATAATAAAGAAAAAAAATTACGTCACAAAAGAAGGTTTTTGATAAATAGATAAATACAATAACCTGTATCTTAAACAAAAATAATATTTTGAATTTTAAATATAAAACTGGTATTAATATATTATTATAATTACTTAACCGCTTCCTTAGCGTCTCTCTGTACTTAATTGACACTTCAAAATTCTGTATTTATGTGAGACCAAGTCAAGGTCAATATATCTTTATTCACGTAAACCAATTACAGGCTATTATGATACGTCATTATTTAAATTATTTTAGATGATTCTACTCCTGTTAGTGGAACACTTATCAGCAAAGCGATTAAAGGAGTAAGCTGTTAGCAGAAGCTGCTGGCAGCTTATCAGATTTGCAATATAAAACAAATACAGGATTACTGGCCCGGTAACTGAATTTATTTAGGCAACAAACAGTTATCATACACAAACAATATTACAGATAAATAAAATTGGCACTGTTGGCACTTTTAAAATACTAAATTAAAAACTAATAAATAATATTAACCAATATGATCCCTTTTGAAGGCTTTGCCGGAGTGACAAGTTTCAAAAAACTGGATACAGAAACAAAAACAAAGAATCTATAATCCTGCCTTAGTGGCATTCGTTCTCTTAAATACAGAATTTTGTATGGAACAGCGGCCATTTAAGTATGTCAGTTATTAAACAAAAAAAAAATGTGCATGCGGTACCTATATACGGTACGTAAGTATTACTTAGTAAAAGAAATCATCATTAAAGTTTACAAAAATATCAAAATAGGCATAATCATCTAAATGACATAATGACATTGACACGACGTTCTGAAAATGCTCACTTATTTTGCCGACAGTCCCGCCTCCTCAGTAACGGTTCCCCGCGCGACTGACACACATTCGAATAACAAGTGTGCCGAGGAGCCCCGACAGGTTCACTGGCCTCTGCTGACTGTACATCTGATAACGAGAAGTCTTGGACTAATTGCTTAAGATATGACAATTATATACGGTTAGCAGTTTAGGTGCCAGTTACGTGTGCTGGGGTATTTAGTTACACAAATATTTACGACTTACCTACAGCTTATTTGAATTTAAACTAAGCAGTCTTAGTAAATAAAAGTAAAGTAAAAAAAATAATAGGCGAGTTCTTCGCGCCATTTTTCACGGACATATCAAGTGTAAGTTTTTGTTTTGTAATTACTTTTCTGTGGATATTGTTAGTCAAAAGTGGTGTTGTTTTGTTTAATAATGTGCTACAATGTGAATAATTATGGAAAACGATAAATTGTACTTTAAATATGGGGCACAAGTTGCAGTTTATTTTTTGCGGTTTTCCCGCGCTGTCAACTCCCATATTTTACCCGACGTGTTTGAGCTATGGTGCCGCGAGTGACTTCAAGAAAAGCATCAAATTCTGCAGCATCTGGAATTTAATGATGACCTTATTAACTCATAAAAAAGAAAGATATATTACGTCAGACTTGGCTTGGCCTTCCCTATCATCTCATTCATCATCCATCGGGAGAAGAGAACCAAAAAAAAAAAAGAAAAAACAAATGATTGCACATTAAATAAAATTAATGAAATATACAAAATAAAATAAAGTACATAGGCGAGCTTAATTTAATACATTGTAAGTATTCTCTGCAGTTCGAGAGGAGTGGCGACGGCTTGTTAGCGTGCCACTGACACTCAAGTGACGGCCACGACCACTCTGCCAAGAGTGTAGCGACTAAGAACAAGTATTCTCTAACAGCTAACCTTTGGGAAAACGATATAAGAAATTGTGGGGTGATTGGGAAGGCAAAGGGTCTAGCCCATACAGCCAAGTCTAACGTAATATAGTTTTATTTTTTGAGAGTTAATAAGGTTATCATCAAATTCCAGATGTTGCAGTATTTGATTATTTTCTTGGATTCACTCGCGGCATAATGACCTATACCTACACGTCGTCGTGCGTCGTCGGGTATAATATGGAAGTTCGTAGCGCGGGAAAACCGCAAAAAATAAACTGCAACGTGTGTCCCATATTTAAAGTTCAATTATCGTTTTCCATAATTCATAATTATTTACATTGTAGCACATTATTAAACAAAACAACACCACTTTTGACTAAGAATATTTACATTGTAGCACATTATTAAACAAAACAACACCACTTTTGACTAAGAATATCCACAGTAAATTAAGTTACAAAACTAAAACTTGCATATGACATGTCCGCGCAAAATGGCGCGAATACCAAAAAACTTTTTTTATTAGGTACTTTACTAGTAGGTAAACCCATTTTGCCTTTCAAAATGAAAAGCAAAAGTTCAACCCGCATTCGTTATTACAAAACCATAGATAACAAAATGACACATAACTTAGGTACTCAACGTAATGAGAAACAGTGAAAATGCTCATAAAAAATATAATTGAAAGAGAAAACAGCGGTTCTCCAACTATTTCGGCCTTTTGGAAAGCCAAATATTTTAAGGAGCCCTAAAATAATTAAAACTTGTTGATGTATGTGTAAATATAATTATTATATAGTCATATGACTCGGTGAACTTTGCAAGGGCGTACCCAGGTAGGGGCAGGGGGGGCAGCTACCTAGAAGATAAAATAAACGTCAATTTTCCCGGCAAGTTGGAATTAAAAACGTGTTACCTACTCTGCGCAAAATGAAGTGTTGGAAACAAAACATCTTTTCAGTCAGATATTTTGATTTAATATTTTTTATCTATAATTAAATATTCTACATTCTACAACATTCGATATAATATACTGTTAGCGACGCAATATATTTTAAATCTCCCGCGAAACCGTCGCATCTCGTAGTTTCCGCTCCCGAGTTCCCGACGAGATAATCAGAGCCATCTAGGATTAAAGCCGAATATAATTTGGAGAAAACAACATGCTAGCGCTATCTAGTTACGGACGACACTCGACAGTACTTATTCCGGTCAATTTTCATGATTTTTTGTTTCAATATACCCGACCGACCATCTTCTCGAAACAGGAATGAGCTGAAATCCTGGGTACGCCCTTGGAACTTTGCACTGCCTAAAACGGATTTGATTGTAAATTGCCAATTTAGTATCTAGCAACTTAAACAAATCTTCAAATTTGGTTATTTCTCGTGGGAAACCAATACCCAGAAACTGCGTGCAGCAGTTGGTGATCATGTTGCGCTGTCTGTTTTACGTATTTATATTATTTGCCTTGCCGCGATCGATTGTACTCATAGTCGCGGTCCACCCCTGCTTTATGGTTTTCATATAATTAAAGCAAAATTCGGTAAAAAAAAAAGCAAGCGAATCGAACACAGAATTTGTTTACTTCGTTTGTTAAAATATTTGAATTTGACCAGCTGTTTTGATGCCAGACCCAAGTCTTGGTGTTGGTCTTGCTTTGGGCAACACTAGCCAGCTAAACTACGAAAACATTTTAAAAAATATGGGATATAGGTATAACATAAGGTACCATTGCCGCTAGCGACATCTACAACAAGCTTTAATAATAATAATATACGTTTATTTAAAGCAACTAGGCTCACTTGTTAGTTACAAAATCCTTACAACTAATGTTAGTATAAAAATGAAAATAAAAGTAAAAGAAAATAAAATATGGCAATATTAAAACAATATGACCGTGCAGTAACCACTCCGCCCCCAACAGTCTGACAGGATGCACCTCACTGCCGCCAGACCAGCAGCCGCACGAAGCAGCCAATGCACGGCGAACTATATCTTTCAGATATCATCTTCAGGATACTGTTAGTGCTTGTCCTCACTCTGTTAAGCAATGATGCAGTGGTTTTGTATGTATGAGCCTGCGCAAACATTGCCGACGCACTACAGTAGCGTGGCAGCCCCAACAATATCCTGAAGCTATTATTGTACTGCACACGTAGGAGCTTTGCCTGATACACCCCATTAGGTAGTTTGGATTGCTTTTTATCTGTACCTTTTGTACGACTAAATGAGTAATACTTAGGCATTTATACTCATTATCCCTGTATATTACAAGCGTGTTCGACTTGAAAAAAAAATACTTTAAAGCGCCGAGAGACTTTAATTCAATCCAAAGAGTTGTTCGACTTGCATAAAACAAAGTAAAGCGTTTACAGAGTTTACTCGAACAGTCTGCAATCAGTCAGAACAGAAGTAACTGCCTTCGTTAGACTCGGAGGTACCGGGTTCGATTCCTGGACGGGACACAAAAATATTTAATTACAGCCCCTAGAACACAGCGTCCTAGACCTCCACTGCTGGAGACGGGCCTTCCAGAACTGGAGAATTTGGCCTACACTCGCCACGCTGGCCAGACGGCTTGGCGAGGATATGATGTCATTTTTTTTGTATGACAATTTATTAGCGATTCCACAAGTTGGTATTAGTGGAACCGGGACCGACGGCTTAACGTGCTCTCTGACGCACGGGAACGGTGGTGTTGTAAATCTATGACAAATGTACGTAAGAAAAGTGTATTTCTCATTGGTACATGCCGTGTGGGTTTGAACCGGCCTTTGTAGGATTTAAGGTACGCATTCTTACAACCGAGCCCAACATATTGATGATATTTCTCGAGTTTGGCACGCCGAAGACGTCGACGAGATTGCCACTTGTCATGATTGGCCTATAGTAGAGTTGGCTAAATGTAAATCCGCTTATTTATAAGCGTGATTTTTAACCACCCCGAAAGGGAAACGGTGATACTTTTTACTCGAACAGTATTTCGTCTTTCTTCACTTTGTAAAGGCTTGGCCTCACATGTAGTCGTAATATTAAAAAAAAAAAGATTTCGTTCGGATAACAGATCTTTGAAGGTCGCTCTTTTATTTTGTACTATAAGTTGGTATCGTATTACATGCTGTGAATTCGACTAGTCGTCAAGTTAACAAAATCATTATTCTGCCTATAGTTAAACTTTATATTCATTGTCTTATTCGTATTCGAATAAAATGTGGTTACAATTCGGTCAGCGGTCTCGGGTCGGATTCCGTACAGGCCTCATTTCACGATCATTTCACTGACCTACATTCAATCGCTCTTGTGTGCTACACCTTTAAACAAATCTACAGCTGGTTCGATTTCGGCATTAAGTCCGCCTTTGTACATAGTGCAATAAAGTTTTTAAATAAATAAAAATTAAATAAGTATTACTCGTACGTGGAAATGAGTGGTCATTAAATAAAGTTTATCCACACCTATCCCATACTAAAAACATTATTTTAAAATATGTACATTAGCAGATACGTAAGTATCAAAAATTAAATAAGGTTTTAAAATTTGGTAATTTAAAGCCCCTACGGCCTGAGCATTTCATTTATGGCATGTCAGAAAGCTAAAATTTTTACGTAAATTTACAATGCAAAATGATCAATTTTTGAAATAAATTTTACATAATTTACGAACACTTTGTTACAAGAAGTTGTTTCGAATTTAAAATTCAGTTCTGTTTCATATTCGATTCGTGAATTACTCGAATAAAAATATTCGAGCTTTTTTCACATGATTGCGTTTTTTCTATGTAAGATTTTTGATTTCTAAGTGCTTTACATAAGCAGATTCACAGTCCACCGTGGATATTATAGCTCTTTTTTGTTTGAACACAAATTATACTCGTACATAGCATTTTATAATCACACGAAAATTAAAGAGTCGACAAAATTTTCAGCCCTAATTATAATTGAAAGCTTGAGCAAAGCTGTTTAGAATTATTTTTTATTTTTTCGCTTGGCTGAAGGACTAATTACTTTGGCCTCGGAGGTAAAAAAAGTTAATTTTGACGTTGTGAAGCATGGGACCGACAGGCTAAGTTTGTGATGTATATAATATATACCTATATATTTAGGTCCGGATTAATAGTCGTTGCTCCGCCAGTGCTTAGCACGAGCCAATGCTCACAATTATCAAAGTGACAGTTTTTACTCTAAATATCTGTCACTTTGAGGTCCGGATTAGCACGAGTTAGAGAGGTGAAGCAACGATTATTAATCCGGACCTTAGAGTCCTTCGCGCCGTGTTGCGTGGACTTGTCAAGTGCAAGTTTTTGTTTCGTAAATTAATTTTCTGTAGATATTGTTAATAAAATATATTACGTCAGACATGGCTATATGGGCTAGAGCCTTTGCCTTCCCTGTCACCACATTTATTATCCATCGGGAGAAGATAACACAAACAAGAAAGATATATAACGTCAGACTTGAATGTATGGGCTATACCTTTTGCCTTCCCTATCACCTCATTCATCATCCATCGAGAGAAAAGAACACATTCCTACACCTCCACTATTGAATATGGGTCTTCCAGAATATATGGAAGTAGAATGTGGCCCACGCCGCGCTGGTCAGACGGGCTTACCCTAACAACCTCTCTTGGTTTATTTATAATCATATAACATAATATTACAAATTTATAAATATTTTAATAACAAAATCAACTAAAACAAAAAAACTACTTATAAAACCAAATTTAAATATAAATCGTATCCGTGCGGCATGGTGGCAAGAACGCTATGCTGATTCTCTGGGCGAGGAAAGAACCAGCCTTCTTGTCACCAGAGCAGACAATTAGACAAGGGGTGATGTTTTTTTAAAATGTTTTAGCGCTTGGACCGCACGGGCCTAAAGACTCTACAGCAAACAGCACAAACATGTAGTCTTTGATTATAGATACAAATTTATTATATTACAAATTGAACCCTATTGAAACCCCATACCATATTTAAAATCCAATTTATTGTTTTCCATAATTATTCACATTGTAGCACATTATTAAATAAAACAACACCACTTTTTACCAATAATATCCACAGTAAATTAATTTATAAAACAAAAACTTGCACTTGACATGTCTAAGCAAAATGGCGCGAAGGACTTTTAAATTAAATATAAAACTATTATTTAAAAAAAATATATAACTAAAAATAACAACAAATATTTCTTTGGTAAGAAAACAATAAATTATAAGCTATTCGTATAATAAATAATGGTTTAAAATGTGCGAATTACATTCGCCGATTGGAATTTACAATAAAGTATGTAAAAAAAAAGATAAATAATTAAGCATAAGAACGCTTCATAGCCTTTTTAAAGTCCCAGTCTCGAACCTATACCTGTATATTAAACCACTTTTCTATCTTGCACAGAGCAACAACCTATGATTGCTGGGCCGTTATCCTCTACCGAGTTGCAACGACTTTAAATTATCAAGAAAATACATTATTTATCAACATTTCCTTATAACTTTTTTTATTTTTTCATTTGTGTTCTCTTCTAATGAATGAGGTGATAGGAAAGGCAAAGGGTCTAGCCCATACAGCCAAGTCTGACGTAATATATCTTTCTTTTTTATGAGTTAATGAGGTCATCATCAAATTTCAGATGCTGCAGAATTTGATACTTTTCTCGTGACATTATAGCCCAAACACGTCCGCGTCGGGTATAATTTGGGAGTTCACAGAGCGGGAATACCGCAAAAATTAATCTGCAACTTTTGCGCCATATTTAAAGTCCGATTTATCGTTTTCCATAATTATTTACATTGTAGCACATTATTAAACAAAACAACACCACTTTTGACTAACAATATCCACAGTAAATTAATTTACAAAATAAAAACTTGCACTTGACATGTCCGCGATGGACTCCTTTTTTTAATCGTGTGCTGCTGTGGAGGCCTGGGACTTTCTGCGGAACACGTTCAATTTATTGTTCTTAAATTAGTATAAGTTTTTGCATTTTGTCGGTTGCATATCTTTACTTTAGCCTGCGCTTTACCAGGTATTATAATATATCATAGGTACTCATGGCAAAATTGAAAAGGTTATTAATTGATCGTAGTGGTGGAGTTCCGTATATACCTTTGTTTTATTTTGTAAATCTGCTATAGCTGAGTTTTCCTTGCAGATTCCTTTCTCAGTCAGAATAAACATTAACTGGAATGTGCTAAGCTGCTGGTCTTCTACTAACAGCTTACTCTTTGGACCACTTTGCTGCTTAGTTTTCCACTAGCAGGAGTGGAATCATTTAAAATAATTTAATTGATGACGTTATAGAAATGCCTGTAATAGGTTTACGTGAATAAAGATATTTTGACTTTGACTTAAATAATAATTTTAGTAATAAATAAATACTACACTAAATATATACTATTGCTGTGTTTGACTTGAAAGCATATAAAGCAAAGCTTGCTTATTTACTGAATTTTGTATGAAAACCATAGACAAACGTCAAGTCAAGTCTTTCAAAGCGAAATAAAGTGAAAATAGATCTTAAAGCGACATGTCGAACATAGGGTATAACTATCGTAATCCCTTGCGGGATTAGAAATTACGCCTTTTTATGCTATGTTTGACTTGAAAGCAAAGAGTTCAACGCTTTATTACCGAATTTTGCTTAAAATGTATGAAGACCATAGAGCAACGACAAGTCGAACGATTTTTAAAGCTAAAAAAGCTCCTAAAGCGTCAAGTCAAACACAGGGTTAACAAGCAATATTGCATTTAGCCAACTTTACTATAGGCCTATTATGACAAGTTGCAAGATCGTCGATGTCTAGCGTACCAGGAGAGAGAATTTTTACAAAAACCTAAATATTAATTCGCACTGAAATATACGGTCCAAACAATTAACAAGTAGGATTTTTATCAAATATAATTCTATCTTGCAGGATGAATAATTTTTAAATCGAAACTCCTTAATATAAAAGTAAAAAAGCTTCGAATTTCAAATTTATGTTTTCTCGTACCTTTCTAAATATAAAAATACCTTTCACAGTTGTAATTTATGAGCAATAAAAGTAAAGTGAGCTTAATTTTAAGAGTACCTAATAAAAATGATGTTATTAAGGTCAAATAAATATAAATTAGGTATTTATTATTCACCTGATAACGGACTTGGATCAGCTTACATTCTTCACGTTCTGAATCCAGCACTAGTATTAACAGTTATTTGAACTTAAATCGAATAAAGCAATTCCAATTTACAATAGTATTCGAATTGTAAGAATAATGGGATTACAACCATTGACTGTTAAAATTAAAATAAAGTGCGAAGAAAAGACGCGCGCTTTTACTTTTTTTTTTTAAGAACGAGGCGCGGAGCCTTGACCGCGAGACGGCCGAGGAAGCACTGAATACAGCCAGACACCTGAGCGATAGTGGGTATGTAAATTGCTTTCCAAACGTACAGTCGGCAAAAAGAAATCACGGCCCAACATTTCCCTTTGCTTAATGTCAAAGCGCTAACAATTTTAAGTTCAAGGGCGTTTTTAATTATTATTAAATCCTACAAAGGTCCTACAAACTCAAACCAATGAGAAATTTACTTTTATTACAACAATTTATATTATTTATTTATAAACTCTTTATTGCACAAAAAACTTAAAAGTAATGTACAAGGGCGAACTTAATGCCTTTCGGCATTTTATAACAGCTAACCTTTGGGAGTGTGGTAGAGGATTTTGCGGGGTGCATTATTATAAATATACAATTTACATACAATACATAATAATCGTTACATACTACTACTTAAATACATAATTCTACTTAAAAACAATCATAGATTTACAACACTGTTACTAGGACGCTGTGTTCTGAGGGCTGCACTGTAATGAATGAATGACTGAAAAAATCTTTTACCGTCTGTAGCTGGCCTTTCTTGGATCGCTAACCATCCACCACCATGTCTCATATGTCTTGCTCAGTATATAAAAAAAAATCCTTCGTCTGTCTATCGTGAGCACTAGGTACTTGACCTTCGGGGCCCACGATAGATTTTCGCCATACAGCTGAAGAGGGGAACCTGAGAGAGTTGCCGCTCGCCTCTCTACTTGAAGCATGATAGCTTGGGTTTTCGCCACATTCACCGACAATCTAAGCGTGCTCTACAAGCTATATATACCACCGTGAGAGTTCTCAGGAGCTTCATAACTTAACCTTCGCTATTCCGCAATCGAAACACACGCACAGGCTAAAATATGCATCCAGATACCATAGCTTATCCCTACGCTTATTATTTTATTTTTATTTAAAACTTTATTACACGTTATACAAGGGGCGGACTTAATGCTGCTAGACATTATCTGACTTAGGGACATTGTGAACCATTTCAAATGTAAAGTAGGTGCAAATATTTATATATAATAATTATTATTAATAATAATAAATCAATCTATATACATATAAATACAATTATATTACTAAAATACATATTAATAACTTTTTTTTTTATAAGTAGTCTTAATTTTTTTTTTTTTTTTGTGTACTCGTATTTTTATTTTGCCATGCCTTAACTTCGATTTTTTGTCCCGAAGGTTGATGGTAAGAGAATCCCAAGCGGCATCACATACGACTTTTGTATTAAACATTAAAGTTTTTAATAAATAAATAAATAAATATTAAATACTAATAATACATATACTACATATGATACCATTACATAACTAATGAACCATTTAAACAATGCGATGACGCCATTTTTTAACCATTTTTCGGTTCGATGCTTACTTACTAATAAATTTGAACACCCTTATATCTGTCGCACGCTGAAAATGTGGAATGCTCTCCCAGTTTTCCTACTTCTATAACCTGGAGTCAAGCGAAGTGTGAAAAAGTGTCTTGTTAGGCAGGTACAGTGGTAGAATTTCGTGGTCAGTTTAAAAATATATATACATATTTTACTGACTGTACATGCGAGGATAGGTTTCGCGTCGCTGCACCGATTCGTTAGCCAGGTTGCTTGAAGAAAGCTTGTTTTGCAAGCTCGTTAAAAACCAATAGGCCCATAATAAAATACTTTGCAACAGCCAATAAATGCTACGCTGAAACTTCCCCAAACAATGTTAAAATTATTTAAAATGAAATAATAAACATCATTCATGTTGTTTGGGGATTTGGTGCTTAAATTGCATTCACAGTTACATGCATTTTTAGATAAATTATTCTAACGGCGCGGTGGTGGCTCGGCTGTAAGAACGCGTTCCTTAAATCCTCAAACCCACCCGGCATGCACCAATGAGAAATAACTTTTCTTACGTACATTCGTCATACATTTACAACACCACCGTTCCCGTGCCTCGGAGAGCACGTTAAGCAGTCGGTCCATTTATACCAACTTGTGGAATCGTTAATAAATTGTCAAAAATTGACTAAATATCCTAGCCAAGCCGTCTGGCCAGCGTGGCGAGTGTAGGCCAAATTCTCCAGATATATGTTCTGGAAAGCCCATCTCCAGCAGTGGAAGTCTAGAACGCTGTGTTCTAGGGGCTGTAATGATGAATGATGATTTTAACACGATTAGAATTTAAGTAGATAAAACCCTTTATTTCAATATCATCATGGCAGCTCTATCTAATAAAGGACTTGATTGATACGAAAACAACACATTTTATTTTACAAATAATTTAATTGAACAGTAACATTTAGTAAAAATAACATTAGTCTTATCAATAAAGGTACAGTTCTTCGCGCCATTTTGCACGGACATGTCAAGTCCAAGTTTTTCGTTTTGTAAATTAGTTTACTGTGGATATTGTTAGTCAAAAGTGGTGTGATTTTGTTTAATAATGTGCTACGCTGTGAATAATTATGGAAAACGATATATGGGGGGGATATTTACGAGTATATGGGGCAGAAGTTGCACTTTATTTTTTTGCGGTTTTCCTGAGCTGTGAACTCCCGTTTACCCGCATGTTTGGTTGATATTGACGTGAATTACTCCATGAAAAGCATCAAATTCTGCAACACTTGGAATTTGATGATCCGCAACTCTGTTATGAACATATATTATGCAAATAATTTACGTGTTTAGGGCTGATGTATTCTGTACAATGTCCTTTAAAGACACTTTAAAAAAACAATAAAGGTATCACAACTACTATTTATATATTTTTTATCATTAGTCCAAAATGGATGAATGATGAATAAACCTATTACATGCATTTGTAACACGTCCTTATTTGAATTATTTTGAATGACTATACCCCTGCTAGTATAGTCCAAACCAAGACCAGCAGCTTAGCAAATTAGGGATATGTTTTACAGTATAAGTATAACAAGATAAGAAGGACTATCGTTTCAGAATAAATTCATCATCATCATCATCATCAGCCTGTATCTCTCCACTGCTGGATGTAGGCCTCCCCTAAGGGTCGCCACTTAACGCGATCTTTCGCTACCCTCATCCAACCCCCACCAGCGACCTTCTTTAGGTCATCTGTCCATCTGGCGGGGGGTCGTCCCACTCTGCGTCTTCCCGTACGTGGTCTCCACTCTAGAACCCGTTTGCCCCATCGATCGTCGGTTCTGCGGCAGATGTGTCCGGCCCATTGCCACTTCAGCTTGCTAATTTTAAAAGCTATGTCTGTAACTTTCGTTCTCTGACGAATATCAACGTTTCGAATTCTATCCATCAGAGATACACCAAGCATAGCTCTCTCCATGGCTCGCTGAGCGACCTTGAATTTATGGACCAGACCCACTGTTATTGTCCACGTCTCTGCTCCGTACGACATTACCGGGGGGACGCACTGGTTAAAGACCTTAGTCTTTAAACATTGTGGTATAGACGATGAGAGGATGTGCCGGAGTTTCCCGAATGCCGCCCATCCTAGCTGAATGCGTCTGTCGGCTTCTTTGCTGAAGTTGGCTGCTCCTAATTGGATAGTCTGCCCGAGGTATACGTAATTTTGCACAACTTCGAGAGTGTCGTTTCCTATGCAGATTGGCCTCGGCTTGACATGATCATTGAACATGACTTTCGTCTTGTCTAAGTTCATTTCGAGACCAACCCGCTGGGATGCTACGTTTAAGCCGTTCAGCATTCCGCTAAGATCCTTGAGTGAACTGGCCATAATGACTATGTCATCCGCAAATCGGAGGTGTGAGATGAATTCTCCATTGATGTTTATGCCGCAGTAATTCCAGTCTAGCATTTTAAAAACATCTTCCAACGCGTTCGTGAACAGTTTCGGGGATATGACATCCCCCTGTCGCACGCCTCTGCGCAGTTGGATAGGCTTATAGATAGAATAAATTAGTCTGTGTCAATTCATTGTCAGTTATAGTCGATTTTGACGTGCACTTTAAAATTAATTTTGTTCCTTCACAGATAATATAATGCCGACTTCAAATTTAAATTCAAAATTATTTGAAATAATGTCATGTGGCAGCATCGTTGACCAGCTTGGTCACCACTCAGAAAAGTGCTGGTCGTCGTTCTGTCAATAATGTAATCCACTGGGATTTGGTTAATGCCGGAATCCCTTCAGTCCTTGAACCGTCTGGGATCTCTTGCAGTAATGGTAAAAGACCCGATGGATTGACTATGGTTCCATGGTCCATGGGTCGAGCATTGGTGTGGGACGCTACTTGTGTCGACACCCTTGCTCAGTGACAAGGCCCTAGACAAGGGCACATCTGTCAGAGCTGGGGCGGCTGCGGACGCGGCTGAAAAGGCCAAATGTCGCAAATACGAGTCTGTTGCTAATGACTAACGTATTTGTGGCTTTTGGTCTTGAGACAATGGGACCGTGGGGGCCAAGCGCTAAGAAGTTCTTTAAATAACTGTCTAAGCGGCTGGAAACGCAGCAAATCACCATCGCTGTAACAACAACACTCATGCAAAAAAGTGTATTCTGTATGGCTCCAAAAATCTACAATAAAATAAATGATGACATTAAGTTACTACCTATACAACGATTTAAAAAAACACTGACGAAAATGCTAATTGACAAATGCTACTACTCTGTGCAAGATTTTTTAGAAGATTGAATGAACAACATTAATTTCTTACCTTGACATTAATTAATTAATCCTATTTGTCATTTCAATTAAATTTAATTATTATACCTCTCTTTAGTTTACATGTCTACTATACTTCATTATTTAATCTTTATACGCCCATGGGCTAAACATAGTGTACCAAATTTATAACCATTGTAATATCCTATAAAATACCTATTGTTATAAAGAAATATATGAATTTGAATTTGAAATAACATAACATGTGCAGCGGGGGAATGCTGCGAGTGTTCTTAGCACACTGCCACATGATCAAGTCATGGGTGAATAATTTTATACATACATAGTTTAGGTTTTAGTTTTATTTTTAATTTAGTTTATATTTTTATTTTTAAATAAATCATTATACTGTTATTTATGCTTAATAAAATTATTTTTTTGTCAAATTGAGTTGTCCAAACAGAAAACGAAAAAGTCTGGAGACAGGAAAGCAGGCAATTATTTCTGCCAACGTATTAGCCTCGCTATACAGAGGGTATTACAGAAAGGTACACTTTAATCTTGAAATGATAACTTTATGTCTTGATTTTAAATAAAAATCATAAATTTAGTCTTTAATTTTCATTTATTACGTCTTCATTTCGTTGTCATCGTCTGTGTTCTAAATTCAAAGTAATTTTTTCATAAAATAATGTCGTCAAAGTTGTCAGTCAGAAAGGAGGTCAAAGTCCGTCCAAAGAGGTTGCAAAAAGCCGCAACAGAGGGTAAATGTTGCCAGTCTCCTTGGGACTATCTCCCAGTTGCAGAAAGGCTGATTGTCTTTTGACATGTTTAACGTATGCTTCTGAGGCACGACATACATCAACCTCTTCATACATCAACCTCTTCATACATCAACGGGCATCCTTTTGTTTCGATGGATTTTTAATGCAGCTATTGTTTTATTTATTTAATCGTAATATGTGAGTCTTGGTCTGCCAGGGCCTCTTTTACCCACAACTGGTCAATCTCTCTTCATCGAACTAATAAAAATCTAAAAATACCTTTTACAGTTTTACTATTAGCACAATTTATTACTACGCCCAAATCAGTACAATAAAATTGTTATATGAGAAAGAGATATGTAAATGCGAGTACCTACAGTTAAATAAACAATCTATTACTTAATGGTATTTGTATAGTAACTTAAAAGTTATAAAAGATAGTTTTATATACCCGATTTCGCCCGTGTAATAAAGTGGTCGGAAATTAATCATTTATTTTTGAATTTATTTTATTTATTTATTTAGGAAAACTTACATATAAAATACGTATATAAAAGAAATATATTACTATAAAGCCGATGACAAGAATTCACAGATAGATACAATAAAAAACATGCAAGAAAAGATTAATACAAATAGTAAACAAGACCAACAATAATAGATACAATAGATACGATAAAATGAAGTCAAAGTCAAAATATCTTTATTCACGTAAACCTATTACAGGCATTTATGAAACGTCATTAATTTAATTATTTTAAATGATTCTACTCCTGCTAGTAGAAGACTAAGTAGCAAAGTGGTCCAATAAGTAAGCTGTTAGCAGAAGACCAGCAGCTTAGCAAATTCCAGTGACCTGTTAATGTTTAATCTGACTGAGAAAGGAACCTGCAAGGAAATTCAAATTCAAATTATTTATTTCCATATGGTTCACATGTAACACTCGGATATTGTCAATTTTTTACAATATTATTAAAATAATAAACAAAAAGATTAAATTAAATTATGGATAGACCGAAATAAGGAAGTGACATTGCTGCCATAAGCAAGTACTGTAGCTTAACCTAAATTCGAGGCATTATAGCCGTGTCAACTTATAATCTAAATAATTATAACATAATGTATAATTATAATAAATTTAAATAATTTCGTGGCTGTATAAAGGCCGTGTCAACTTACAATCTAAATAATTATAATTTAAACAAAACTCAGCTATATCAGATTTATAAAATAAAACATATACAGAACTGCACCACAACGATCAATTAATAACCTTTTAAATTTAGTTATCAGTACCTATGAGAATACAATACCTGGTACAGCAGTAACCCACCTGGCAAGTCAGAATTAAGGTAGACTACATGCCTATGTGCAACCCGAAAGTCGACAAAACGCAAAAACCTCTGTTAATTTAAGAATAATAAATTGAACGTGTTCGGCAGAGGTCCCAGGCCCTAAATAGTAATTCCTCTGTGGGAGCGCACTATAAAACTAGTTCGTTCGCGACTTCTTAGCCAAAATTGCGTCAATAATATAAACGTAAGGGCGAATTACTCGTAAAGCGACAAATATATTTCACATATCGTTGTTCGCTGATGGCGACAGTAACTAATTTTGGTATATTCCGGGGTACAAACGTTTCCAAATTTCATCAAAAGTTAGTAGGTGATAGATAGGCGGGACAAACAGACAGACATACAAACCATCTTTCACATATTTACAATATTACTATGGATTTTAGTGCTATTGCTTACAATAACTGTAAATACGAGTTTAATTAGCCTATTTTAATGTAACTTGTATGTCAACTTGTGGGAGTAAATTATTAAATTACGGTACGAAAAAAAGGCAGGTACTTATATTAACATTACTCATTAATGATTGTATGGCCATTATTTTGACCTACTTTAAGAGGCATCAAACATTTTCATCACTCTCGCTCGCACAATCTAATATTTGATATGATTTTTCAAGTGAGTGTACTTTTAAAAACTTACTAGGGATTAAACTTAGGAATAAAATTACGCACCGATCGAAAGCCACAAAAAGTGGTTGTGGCTTTCGATTTTGAGCAACTCTTTACATGTTTATTTAATTATTTTACATATATAGAAAATACCTTACACGAGTGTACTTCCCGGTTTACAAATCTATATAATATTATTTGTTTAAAAAAACCGTTTAATGTAAAAGTTAAATGCTGTCTAATGCATAAAGTAAATGCAATGTAATATAATAAAATGAACGAAAATAAGCTGAACGAGACAATTTTTCGTTGCCTCATCTTGTAGTAGAGTAAATTATTGCGGCGCAAAAAATCAAATTCGTTTGCTTCGACGAGAATATATAAAGAAAAGGTGAATAAAGAATTGATATAGCATTTTATTTAGTGAAAAATCGTTGTACTTTATATAAATTACCAATGTGAGTACCTAATAATAAATAGAGATAAGTTATAAAAAGAAACAAAACACATGTGTTTTTCAAACTTATTTGTCCCAAATTTAACATTATGTTAAGGTTAGTAATATATTACGGAACAATAAGGATTGAAGTAATACTAGCTACAATATTAGCACAACTTATGCATGAAAACCAACACTCTGTTTTAATAACCTATAAAAATATATGTGCTACTAAAATACGATAAGCATCAACCTACGTACTCCATCTCCAGCTGGAAATGAGCCTTCCAGAACATACTTCTGTCACTATGCCCAAAAGAGTTGGATCTGATGTATTTTATTTAATTTCTTAACAGTAGCACAGGAATGGTGGTGTTGTACATTGATAATAGTGCGCCTAACCTGCAATCACGAATGGATTTAAGACTCAGCTTTACACAGTGAAAGTTGATGCAATCTTAGCAAAATCTTTGCACCAGTAACTGAAAGAATAGGGTCTAGGCAAATCTGCCCTCAATAAATAAATATTTCCAGACAGGTCACACAGCGCCAACTAATTTCCGTGGTAAGCTACGAGGCTTGTGTTACGGAAACAAGATGGTTGATAAACTACATATTATACTTTTTTTTTTGTAAATATATACATATTATACTTATAAACACCCAGACCGAGACAAATTATACAATGTAGAACTTGCCCCCGGTGGGAATCGAACCCACGACCTCCCGAGTTCACGGCAACGTTTGTTACCACTAGACCATGGAGGCGGTCAATTATGGAATGAGCTTCCAAGAAGGCATTAACAGAATCATGCAGTATTTGGTTGGGTAGGAAGAGGAGCAGAATGGTGGATGGCAATAAGAGCCTAGAATCACATATAATTTTTCTCGTCTCTCTTTTCCACACCCGCATGGTAAAATCATGTAAAAATATTTTTAGTTGTCTATCGGCCGCATTTTGTAGTGACAATATAGCATGTGATCCGACACCCGCATGGTTAAACCATGGAATTCTAAAAAAAATGTCTGTCTGCGAGATCCACTTTAAAAAAATTTTTGGTTGTCTATCGGCCGCTTTTTGTAGTGACAATATAGCATGTTAATTCTCGGATTGTTTTATTCTAAAGTTTAACTAGATTTACAATGTTTCAGATGGGAAAAATAAAAAAAAACAAAATTGCAATCAAAAAAGAGCAAAAATTTGAGAACACAATTGGGAAAGTTAAGAAAAACAACAAATTAGTTGATGGAGAGTCATATATTTCCTTAAAGAAGGTCCCAACAGCACCTGTGGCTACTGCTGTTCAGAGTCCAGAAATAAAATATCCAATTTTAGCTGATATGAACCTAAGAGAAAAATTATTAAGTGTAAAAAGTTCTAATAATCAAAGAGGTAAGTCTTGGCGAGGATATGATGTCAATATTTTGAATGACAATTTATTAACAATTCCACAAGTTGGTATTAGTGGAACCAGGATCAACGGCTATTAATCTAGTTGAATCCTTGATCGTATCCACCTACTGTTACGGCATCCATCACCGAAACTACATGAATTACCAGCGGGTAGTTACCCGGGGAAAAACGGGGGAATGTCCCCATCTGCAACCCAGGTCCATTAGCCATCCGGGCCTGTAAGGCCAAACATGTGTAAATACCTTAAAAACCGTGGTTTTTTACCACCCCGCAAGGGATACGGTTGTGATGATACATTACGTTTTTGTTTTCCCAATGATAAAAAAATTGTAAATAGTAGTTTCAATACTTTTATTTAATGTTATTTTTACTATATTAGTAAAGCAAAGTAAAGTTTCATCACGACTGTTTCCCTTTCGGGGTGGTCAGAAACCACGCTTATAAATAAGCAGATTCACATTTAGCCAACTTTACTATAGGCCAATCATGACAAGTGGCAAGCTCGTCGATGTCTCCAGCGTACCAAACTCGAGAAATATCAGAAATAAATTAAATATTAATTAAATGTTTTTATTTACATTAATTTTTTTTTTTTTGTGTCCCGACCAGGAATCAAACTTCTAGTCTAAATCCACAGACTTAATCGCTAGACCATGGAGGCAGTTATTGTGTAATTAAGTTATTTGGAAAATAAAATATGTAGTTATTTGTACAAAACACACTAAACAAGGTATATTATATTTATGTATATTCATAGAATGTATGTATGTAGTTTTATTTGTATGGAAATAAGTATTTATTCACTGGTATATATTGAAGTCTTAATATTTTTCTATTAGTTTTGATAGCACCTGCCTTATCTTGTCGTAACTGCTTTAGTTGTCCCAAAGGTTTGACCAGTATAGAATTTCTAGCGGCATTATATTATTTATATTGTACTTTGTGCAATATAAATAAACAAGATGAATGATTTCTTTAATATTATTATAAATTAAGTATTTTATTTCCATAACTAAAAAATAAATAAATATTACAGGTAGACTCCGTCAAGTATTAAGGGACAGCCTCAAAGGTACTTCAGATAATTTGTTACCTGACTTATTAAATGAAAAACTGCAAGCAATTCTTAAATCGCCAAACCCATTCAATGACACCAATTTACGAAAAGCTAGAGTATTATTTAATATGCTTAAAACTAAAACACAAGAGAACATAAATTCTGAATCTCAAAATGGTGTAAAAACGACCAAAGAGGTTGTTAAAAAGACGAAGAAGGATGTAAAAAAGACAAAAGACGTAAAAAATTGTGAAAATAACAATGAAAATAAAATAGATAATATTGAAAAGAAAGAAAAAGATTCATCAAATGCAGAAGACGATTCTGATACAGAAATGACAAATGGGGTGGTAGAAAATGACAATAAATTAAATGGAAGGAATGATTCGAAAGAAATGAAGAAGAAAGGTCCCAAAAGATATGTAGTATTTGTTGGCAATTTACCGCTTGACATTACTAAAGAAACGGTAAGTTTTTACCTATAAAATATATATAAAAAAATAACTTTTCATAAAAGGTTAGCCAAAATCAAAATATCTTTATTCATGAAACCTATTACAGGTGACTATTATTGTGACACGTCATTATTTAAATTATTTTAAATAATATTTCCAGACAGGTCACACAGCGCCATCTAGTTTCCGTGGTAAGCTACGAGGCTTGTGTTACGGAAACTAGATGGTTGATAAACTACATATTATACTTTTTTTTTTTGTAAATATATACATATTATACATATAAACACCCAGAACTAGACAAATTATACAATGTACAAATTGCCCCCGGTGGGAATCGAACCCACGACCTCCCGAGTTCACAGCAACGTTTGTTACCACTAGACCACGGAGGCGGTCAAATGAATGATTCTACTCCTGCTAGTGGAAGACTAAGCAGAGAAGTGGTCCAAAGAGTAAGCTGTTAGCAGAAGACCAGCAGCTTAGTAGATTCAGCTTAGTTAATGTTTAATCTGACTGAGAACTACAAACTAAAACATAAACATATAAAAGACTGGTTAACAAAGAAGGCCTTCTTTATTGCGCAGGAAGACACTTACCATTCACCATTCAAGTCCTCTTTCTACCCAACCTAATACTGTATGATTCCGTTAATGCCATAAATGTATTGACAGCAGACCTCCATTCAGTAAGTGGTGCAAAGATTTTGCTGGAATTCCTTGCACCAACTTCCACTGAGTGAAGCTGAGTCTTGAACCCGTCCCAGATCATTTCTTCTGTAAGATCATAATATTTGTTCGACTTCATGTTGTGGTCTTTTGGAAATTTGATTCCCACGGATCAGAAATTTTGACTAAGTTGAAAAAATTTTTGGTAATATAATAAGCCCATGGTTACTGGTAATTTAAATTCAGTCAAGTAGTATTTGTAATATGAGAGTTTTTTTTAGATACTAAGTCATTTTGAAGATATACAAAAAAGTATAAAGAATGTGAGAATACCAGCCAGTAACAACGAGAAGAAATCTAGCATTGCTTATTTGGAAATTATAGACGAACTATCTTATGAGGTAAGTCTAAACTATTGTCACTTTCGTCTGATAATAAAACAGCAAATACTATCAACAGAATTGCATATCCTTATCCGAGAGTGTAGCTAAGGAGAGGTCATCATAACGTGGCTAGAGCAGTGCTCTTATTAACATTTTTGAGTAAATTGTTATTAGAACTTACCGTAATATTTATATTTTCAGTTGGCTCTGTCAAAAAATCACACGATGTTAAACAACAGAAGAATCAACGTTCTTTACTCCACTCAGCAGAATAGCAAAATTACAAAAACTGAAGCTAAGGTAATATTTGTCTTAAATAATCTATGTTCTATTTATTAAAAATTGTTAGAATTAACAAAACATTTTTTTTTAACCATTTATATTTCTTAACCAATGTATTTATCTTTTAGGGTAAACACTTATTTTTTATATATATTTCTTTATTTATGTTTTAGGGTAAAGATTGACATGTCTGTATAAATAAATCTATATTACCAATTTATTTATACATACATACATATCTTCACGCCAGATCCCTTGCGGGGTAGGCAGAGACAATTGAGCGCCACTTGACACGATCACGACATACCTCTTTCGCTTCGTCGACATTCATCAACCTCTTCATACAAACTTTTGTTACGAAAGCTTTTTAATGTACCTTCAGTCAGTGTTTTATTTATTTGATCGTGATATGTGAGTCTCGGTCTGCCAGGGCCTCTTTCACCCACAACTTTCGCATTATATATCTGGTTCGTCAATCTCTCATCACTCATCCTTTCAACTTGCCCGAACCATCGGAGCATTGCCTTTCCTTCTTTTTGTCCCTATGCTTTCTTTATTTATCTTTTATAAACTTAGTTTCTTAATTTATGTTTTAGGGTAAAAAAAATATTTCTATATATCTTTACCAATTTATTTATCGCTTTATACATTGTTTTATGGTAAAATAGTTTCTTCCTATATTTCTTACCAATTTATTCTTTATTGTAAACTTTTCATTTCTATATTTTTTTTACCTATTTATTTATTTCTTTAGGGTAAAGCAGCGAAGTTAGCCGCGCTTCAGAAATCCGGGCAGCTGATTGGTTCCATTCCGGTCAATAGGAAGAGGAGCGCCAGACGAAAGAAACAGAGAGAAGCCCAAGCCAAACTCGAAGCCGAGAATAATCAATAAATTAAAACTACCGGTGTTTTTATAAATATAATTAAAAATATAAAAAACTAAATTTATATTTAAAAAAATATATATCCAAAGATTAAAAGCAGAGATAGTCATAATGAGACTGGCAACATTTCTGTTCTGTAAAGTTAGGCAAAGTTAGTTTGCCAGTCTTTTAAAAAATATAAAAATTAGGTCCAGGTAATAAACTTTAGATTTACACGCGGATCTATCCGGATCGATTCCTGGTCGGAATACAATAATTTAATTCGTGATATTTCTCGAGTCTGGTAAACTAGAGACATTGACGTGCTTGTCATAGACTGTTGGCTTAATGTGTTTCTTAACATCCAACTTTAGGGATACAATCGTGATGATACTTTAAGTACCCTGTGGTATAAATTTGTTATTTTACTGTTGGATATTTTTATAAATAAATATATTTTCACCTTTTTAACATTGTTTTATTTAATGAGGTGTATGTATCACGTAGAGATGTCGCTAGCGGCAATGGTACTTTGTTTACACCTTTGAGGTTTCTTATTGTTTGTACTTTTGTGGTTTATGATTATTTATTATAAATATTAAGAAATAGTCGTACCTAGTTTTCATTCGAAGCAAAATTTAGTACTAAAAAGCTCGCTTTGCTTTCAAGTCGAACACGATGTTGGTGTTGTGCGCTGCGTGGTAAGGGAAATGCATTCTTTAGAGATCCTTAGTGCTGTTTAACTTGAAAGCAAAACTCGCCATTAATACCGGTTTTTTCTTTTTTCTTGTAGTTTTCTGGTGATGGATGATGACTGCGGTGATAGGGAAGGCAAAGGGTCTAGCCCATACAGCCAAGTCTGACGAAATATATCTTTCTTTTTTATGAGTTAATGAGGTCATCATCAAATTCCAGATGCTGCAGAATTTGATGCTTTTCTTGGAGTCACTCGCGGCATTATAGCTCAAACACGTCGGGTAAAATATGGGAGTTCATAGCGCGGGAAAACCGCAAAAAATAAACTGCAACTTGTGCCTCATATTTAAAGTCCAATTTATCGTTTTCCATAATTATTTACATTGTAGCACATTATTAAACAAAACAACACCACTTTTGACCAATAATATCCACAGTAAATTAATTTACAAAACATAAACTTGCACTAGACATGTTCACGCAAAATGGCGCGAAGGACTCCCGGTTTTTTTTCTTATATGAATGAAAACTATAGAGCAATGCCAAGTCGAACGACTTCCTAAGCGATATAAAGTAAAAAAAAAAGTGCTTGCAGCAACACGTCAAATTTAGAAGACAATAAAGTTTTAACGATTAATTTGTTCTTAAAAAAAAAGCCAGTTTAATTAAAATTTGCCACAGTAAAACTTTTTCAAACTGTAAACTACGTGACATTATTAACGGAACTATTATATTGAGCATATGCATTCCATATGGAGCAACTCTAATGCTTCAGTAGGTATTTTTTATTCATTATGTTATTTTGACTATTATTAACATATTCTGTGGAAAAGAGAAAGAAACATTGGCTGAATGGTTAACGGCAGTTACGTTAGTACTATAACTGTCAATGTTAATAAAGTCCCTTATTTACCATATTAATAAATGCTATGGAGTCGAAGTTTTTCGTTTTGTAAATTAGTTTACTGTGGATATTGTTAGTCAAAAGTGGTGTTATTTTGTTTAATAATGTGCTACGTTGTGAATAATTATGGAAAACGATAAATTTGACTCTATATGAGTATATGGGGCAGAAGTTGCACTTTATTTTTTGCGTTTTTCCCGCGCTGTGAACTCCCGTATACCCTTCTTCGTGTTTAGGCGATATTGACGTGAATTACTCCTTGAAAAGCATCAAATTCTGCAACACTTGCAATTTGATGATCCCAATACGGTTATGAACTCTGTTACGAACATATATTATGCAAATAAATTACGTGTTTAGGGCTGATGTATTCTGTACAATGTCCTTTAAAGACACTTTAAAATAAAGCTATGTTCGACTTGTAAGCAAAGCTCGTTTTTTACCGAATTTTGCTTAAAATGTATGAAAATCATAGCAACGACTTTCAAAGCGCTTAAAGCGACAAGTCAAACAAGCTAATAAATAACCACTAGTTTTAACATTTAGTTATCAAGACTAAAGACGTGATTGGCTAAAATAAGAAAGTGACAACCTAACTACCAATCATATAGCGTATACTTAAATGTGACACAAGGATTATCCATATCAAGGAGTTAGAAATAAAACAACAATTTAAATACCATAAGTACATTTTGGAATTCAAATAAAATCACAAATATTTTGTCGTATAATAAATATTATTTTACAATTTATGTAATGTATAATGCGTGTACAAAAATTAAATAAAAAAGATGTTAATAAATTAATATTTTTGAAAGATAATTACGTCCATATTATTACAATATTAAACGTAAGGTTTTCTGACTACGTTTAGAGAAAAGAATACCCATAGATTCACCGTGCGGTTATCGTGTTCATCGCGAAAAGAATAGTGTTTTGAGCTTGCGATCGACGATGCGGGTAATTTTGTTTCTTTAGACGATAAAAAAATACTCATTGTGTAATGGGCGGCATTTAGCTTGCTCGGGCTAATAACTTTTGCCCGTGTAAGAACGAGACAGAAATACACTTTTTATTTAACCCGTCTTTCCCTAACTTTGACACTGGCAAATTGTAACTAATGCCAAAGCAAAACATATCATTAATTTGATAGTAACTACCTCACATTTAATATAACATTACAAATATATGGATGTTAGGCTAAGATCAATAAAGCATACTTGGAATTTATTTAGTTGTCAAGAAGACGATAACAGTTGTTTTTTTTTTTGATAATTAATACAAGGCAAACTATTTTGTTATAGGCTGAATGACTTAATTCCTTTGCCTTACCACTCAGTGTATTGTGATATTTAGTTTTTTAAGGCAATAGCTACAAGTGTTTCAGCTTAATAAAATATCAATATAAAAATCCAATTAATAACTCACGTGTAGATGGTTTTACTTTTTACAGTGCAATCCAAAATGCAAATACGTGAGCTCACACCATGATCACGTAAGGCGTCAAACCTCTCGGAATACCCGGATACTCTATAATTTTGAACCCCCCGAGACGCAATTAAATATGGTTTTAAAAATTAACTAATATTGGGAGTTACCACGGTAAGTGTTCTTAAGAGCTCCATAACCTTATCCTATAAATATGCACCTCTATACCGTAGCCACTATATCTACGGGTACATACAAAGTAGAATGAGCCAGTGTGTTTATCACCTGAAGCGTAATGTGAAAAAGCATTTAATTAGGCCGGCATAGTGGAATACACTGATGTCGGTCGTCGGTGGCTGGCGAGTTGCTGAGAGCATCTTGGACCTTGCGTACTGCTTACATCAAATGGGAGCGATCACATGACGTGTTTTTTTTTTTAATTGGCAACGCATACGTTCTTAAATCAGTCAATCAAAAAAAATTGTTTTATAAGCACAGTTAGGCCTCGTATTAGCATTTTGGATCCTAGCATTAGTAAACCCTAAGCACGCTTTATGAATTAGCCTTGGAGTGCAAAAATAAAATGTAACCATATTAAAACACACAATACAATGCTTTTAAAAAACACTATTTCTAAAACTAGTACGCTGTCTTTTGAATTTTTCGTTTTGATTTTTTTTAATGACTATCTCATCATCGCCAAAGAACATAGATCACAGTCATACAATGCTGAAAATAGGCCTTGATGTAAGCTCTAGCACGCTGGTTATCGAATAGAAATTGTTTAGGACTTATATATTCAATACCATGCCTGTAAAAAAAAATCGTAACTTTTCACGGGTATGTCAAGTGCAAGTTTTTGTTTTGTAAATTACTTTTCTGTATATATTGTCAATAATTGTGGAAAACGCTAATTTGACACTAAACATGAGACAAGTTGCAATTTATTTTTTGCGGTTTTATTGCACTCACATATTATATCCGACGTGTTTGGGTGATAAAGCCACGAGTGGAAAGTAAAGCATCAAATTCTGTGACATCGGTAATATAATAACGTCGTTAACTTATAAAAAAAAGAAAAAATATATAACGACAGACATGGCTATATAGGCTAGATCCCTTTGCCTTCCCTATAATCATCCATTGGGAGAAAGGAAACGAAAAAATAATCAAAACCAAATATTCACCAGTTTTAAATACTCAGTGTTAATCACTGAATTATTAATTGTTTCTGTTACTTGATATTAGGGAATCGGGCGTAGAAATTATAAATAAAATACATACTTTACGAGGTTTTTATATAATAAACCTTTATTTATTATTTAATTTTATTTTAGTAAAACATTATGACCACGACCAATCAAGGATTATCCATAAATTGTCAATGATTAAAATTTTACAATAAATCCAATCAGTTAGACCAATCATGTGTCTGGATAGTTCACTATTAAGAAACAATTAAAAATACAGATGTTCTGCCACCTTTAGACTAATTTCCCATCAGAAATGTGCGAGGAAAATATCCACCAAGAATTATTCCATTGGTATATATTTTACTCGCACATGGTGAAAGCAGTCATAACCTCCGACAATTGCAATAAACGATAAATTTAAAAATATCTAAGAACTATACACATTTATTTTTTGTTTTTTTCACTTGAAACTAATCGCTAAAACCTATATTTATTATTATTTATTTATTTATCCATCAACTACAGACTATTAAATATATTTATACAGAGAGAGAAAATACAAAAAAAAAAAACATTTACAATTCGAATTTAAAAACTAAAATTAAGAGGGTTTAAGAATAATTTTAAAAGTCTGAGAAATGTAATTAATCACCTTTCTATGGATAAAAATTGCGAATAGTTTGGACATATATTCTTTATTTTACTAAAAACAAATATATGATTAATATTTAAAAAAATATATCACCAAAATGTCCGTAATTTAATACCCTATTTCTTCAGAATTTAAAAACCTTTAATTGTGCGAGCGAGTATGTTGAAAAACCATTAAGTCCTTAACGTAAAAAAATCGTGCTGGCCAATCGTTACTGGCACAAAGACTTTAACCGAATTAAATACATAAAAATAAAAACATAAAAAGTGAGTACTAAAAAATACTGTTTCGTTGCTAATTGAAGTATGAATACTCTTATAGTATTAAAAATAAATCTATAACTTATTAATATAACTAATGATAGGTTTTTGAGAGAATCAGTAAAACATTTTTGCTTTCAAATTATACTAGATCTACTAGATCTTTACTGATCGGTTAACCCAGTATTGGTTCATGGTATTCCTACGCTCAGCCTGGCCCCACTTTCTGGCCAAGACCAACAGGGACAAGATCCAAAGTCAGCAGAACTAGAAGAGAGCGCCATGGTTCGTGCGTGATTCAGTCATAGCTCGAGATCAGCATTTATTAGTGGATTTCGTCAGTTACATCAGAACTTGCGTCATAATAACAAAATATTATTCAATTCTAAACTCTATAAGCGCTCGACCTTAACAGCGGCCGTGCAAATATCAACTTTAATAGCGTGATATATATATACATTATAGTTAACGGATTCCACTATATAACGTTTGCGCTTAAGTTACAGAATAGGGCTACTGGACGCCTAGAGAGGGGCGGTAAGGGGCCTAGAAGGGGCGGTAAGGGGCCTAAAGGAGGGCGGTAATGGGCCTAGAGGGGGCGGTAAGGGGCCCAGAAAAAATGGGAGGCGTTGGCTTAGTTTAGGCCCCCCCGTCACACAACATCGATTATTTAGTTATATTTGGCGGTGGGCGAAATAAGTTTGAATATTCCTGGAAATAGGCCCCAACTTTGTTACAGCGTGCCTCAACTAAATACCGTGTAACTTTGTATGGTCTTACCTAGAGACAAACAACTTTTCCTATGAAACCATATCGCACCCATAGATCAATACTGATCTAACTCAAAATTTTGATTTTTGAGAAAACCTCATTAATTACACTGATTCAAATACCTAACTGTAGTGTCTGCATTTTAACTAACTTCCCAAGATGTTGTGAGACGTTAGTTTACCCGAATAACCATTAAATGGAAATAACTCACAGGTTTTCTCCACTCATTTACTTAACTCTAAGGCTGCACAGAAATATATTAAATGTTACATAGCTCCTATCTTGTAATTGTCCCCAGAGCCTTAAATAAGTATCTCCAAGATCTAGGAGGTGACAAGATAGAAACATTATTACATAGACAACTCTTCACTAGGTTCAAAAAATGGCTCAGTCAGAGGGATTACTCGGAAACTGAAAACCTTCTAGCTTTCGTTAGGTAGTCTGGCCTCTTCACCGATCCACACTGATATAGACACACACACACAACTACACATACACTCATACCTACATACCCACACAGAACAATTATGATGGGTATTTGTTTGTAAAAAGTAAAGTATCATCACGACCGTTTCCCTTTCGGGGTGGTCAGAAACCACGCTTATAAATAAGCGGATTGACATTTAGCCAACTTTACTATAGGCCAATCATGACAAGTGGCAAGGTCGTCGATGTCTCCAGCGTACCAAACTCGGGAAATAACACAAATAAATTAAATGTATTTATTTACATTAATAAATATTTTTGTGTCCCGACCAGGAATCGAACCCGGTACCTACCTCCGCTAGACCACGGAGGCAGCTTATTTGTTTGTGCTGTTGTTTAATAAATAAATAAATATTTCCAGACAGGTCACACACATAAAAATGTAATAGATTTAAGTTAATTGGATCAATAAACGATTTTTATTTTTTATTATTTTTTTACAGAATAATATTTTTTTCTTGATTTATAAAAACAGTGTATTTTTGAGTTATACCAGTTTTGATCTAGGTGTGCGATATGTCGGAAATAACAAAAAAAATATGGCTTTTCCATACAAACTGTTAATTTGAAATTAGCCAAATTGTATGGAGAAGCCAAAAAAAAATTCTTGGGGAAAATTGTTCGTTTCTATCAATAGAACACATATTAGTCTAACACAAGACCATACGAAGTCACCCAGTATAATAAAATATTGTCGGAAATGTCAATATTGGCTATTATACAATTATCAGTTTGTATGAAAAAGCCTTTTTTTTTTGTCATTTCCGACATATGAAACCATAACCATAGGAAAATTTGTTCGTTTCTATCAATAGAATAACATCAGTCTAACGTTAGACCATACAATATCACCCCATGTAAAAGTGAATATCATTTGGATCCGATCAGTGAAGGATCTTGTACTATACAAGACTAACTATGACCTGACTGTATAACATAAAAGATAAACGTTTGATATCTTATTGATTCGCTCAGAAACTCAAATAAATTCTACTATGTACAACTAATGACAGCGTCGTCATCCTAATGGGGTGTATCAGGCAAAGCTTTTTGTAGATGTCGCTAGCGGCAATGGTACCTTGTTTACAACTATGACGCACCATTTTTAAATGTTTTTGTAGTTTTTTGTTCTTATAACAGAAAAATGTATTTTAACTTAAAGTTACCTACCTTAAATTACGAATTCGGAAAGCGAACACCGTCTTTAAAAAGAAAAAAGTTGTTTTTAATACAACGGTAATTTTGAGATCACCATATCTTTGATTTCGCTTGGAAATTTCGATTTGTACACTTAAAAGCTGCTCACTTCGGCATAATATCCAGAAAATAATAATCATCGTAATAAAAATACGAGTTTTCTATGCAACTGACAGTTATATTAGGTACCATCTATCATGCGCCATCTATCGTGATAAAAAGTTAGTGATACACCCCATTGAACGCGAATATAAGATCATCGGATAGCATGTGGTGGTTGCCTGTAATCGGTGCAGCATCTGTTTTCTGTCTTAGTTGTAAGTAAAAATTAATGTATGTTTTGTTGCTGTCACTGTTGGCGACCCTAATAAAAAAAAAATTTAAAAAAAATGCGATATGAGTGTAAAAGAAGGTACCATTGCCGCTAGCGACATCTACAAAAAGCTTTGCCTGTTACATTGCCCCATTATGTCTATGCCTGGACAAAATCCGCGCGAACTGTCAATAACCGCGTATTTGCGTTCAGTTAGGACGATGCCTTACACCCGTCTTCTAGGACGTTTGTTTCCTCAACTCAACATTTCCATCCATCTGTCAAACGATAATGAAGTTACTGTAAGTTACTATAAAGCAACATTGTTGTTTATATATATATATATATATATATATATATATAGGTATGTGTGTATATTTGTAATTATTAATGAATTATAAGTCTTATAAATTAGTATGTAGATTGACAACGCCCATTTACAGCAGCAAAATATGTTATTTTTAATTTATTGTACCATTGACATTATAATTTTATCTTAAGGAATTATGACATTATTATTTTTATTATATATATAAAATTTATATATATCGTCATAATCGTAGAACAGTGCCGGATCTGCTATATTTAAAATTTTCATGGCGGCCATTCAACTGTCATTTCGACTGTTTTTTTATCACTTTTTAAGTCTCATAATAAGTGCAAACCTTCTAGATTTCATTTTGGAACCCTTTCTAATATTTGCACTATAAATTACAGACCACAAACAATATAAAACTATGTATAAATATATATGCAAAATTATGGGTATTTTATTAAATCCGACACTGTTCTACGATCATGACGATATATATAATTTGATGATGACCTCATGAACTCATAAAAAAAAAAAATATTACGTCAGACTTGGCTGTATGGGCTAGACCCTTTGCCTTCCCTATCACCTCATTCATTATCCAACGGGAGAAGAGAACAAAAAAAAAATTGAACACAGACGATGACAACGAAATGAAGACGCAATAAATGAACATTAAGACAATATTTATATGATTTTTAATATATATTTAATTATCACTGTTATTTATATTTTTAATGTATGTATAACATTTTTAAATTTTTTGAGACTTAGGTTAGTTGAAATATTTTTGACATTTCTTTATTTTTTATCATTACTACTGTAAGGTATTTGGTATTATAAAATTATAATTTAGTATTAAGTATGACAATGCCAATTTACATTTACAATTTTACATTAGAATACCTACTTATAATTTGACGAGGCGGTATCTACTGTTCCTGACCAGTAATTTAAAAAATCCATTACCTATTATTGAGTTGTTCAGCTGATATTATTTTTCCGTTTTAATCACTAGTAAATGTTTTAATGTATACATTATGTAAATTATATAAAATGTAATCTGTTGTCGACTTTCGGGTTGCACATAGGCATGTCATCATCATCATCAGCCTGTATCTCTCCACTGCTGGATATAGGCCTCCCCCAAGGCTCGCCATTTTACACGATCTTCTGCCACCCTCATCCATCCCCCACCAGCGACCTTTCTCAGGTCATCTGTCCATCTGGCGGGGGGTCGTCCCACACTGCGTCTTCCAGTACGTGGTCTCCACTGCAGGACCCGTTTACTCCATCGTTCATCGCTTCTGCGACAGACGTGTCCAGCCCATTGCCACTTCAGCTTGCTAATTTTGAAAGCAATGTCGGTAACTTTGGTTCTTTGACGGATGTCAACGTTTCTGACTTTATCCTTCAGAGAAATCCCGAGCATAGCTCTCTCCATAGCTCGCTGAGCGACCTTGAATTTATGTATCAGACCCACCGTCAGCGTCCACGTCTCTGCTCCATACGACATTACTGGAAGAACACACTGGTTGAAAACTTTTGTCTTTAAACACTGTGGTATGTTTGATAGGAAGATGTGTCGTAACTTCCCGAATGCTGCCCATCCTAGCTGAATGCGTCTGTCGGCTTCTTTACTGAAGTTAGCTATTCCTAATTGGATGGTCTGTCCAAGGTAGACGTATTTTTGTACAACTTCGATAGTGGCATTTCCCACGTTGATTGGTCTCGGTATGGTATGGCCGTTGAACATGATTTTTGTCTTGTCCAAATTCATACCGAGACCAACCCGCTGAGATGCCACATTTAAGCCTGTCAGCATTCCGCTAAGATCTTCCAGCGAGCTAGCCATTATGACTATGTCATCCGCGAATCGAAGGTGTGAGATATGTTCTCCATTGACTTTTATGCCGTAGTCACTCCAGTCCAGCATTTTAAAGACATCTTCCAACGCGTTTGTAAACAGTTTCGGCGATATTACGTCGCCCTGTCTTACACCTCTACGCAGTTGGATCGGTCTTGTATGCTGGCCTTGTATCTGTACGGTCATAGCCGCTGCATCATAGAGACATCTCAACACCTCAATGTATCGCCAGTCAATCAGGCATCGCTGCATAGAGTCCAGAACAGCCCAGGTCTCGATTGAGTCGAAGGCTTTTTCGTAGTCCACAAAAGCAAGACATAGAGGCAGATTATACTCCTCAGTTTTCTGTATAATCTGGCGCAGAGTGTGTATATGATCTACGGTGCTATAGCCTTTTCGAAACCCGGCCTGCTCAGGGGGCTGGAATTCATCCAATCTCTGGGCGAGACGATTCGTGACCACCCTTGAAAACAACTTGTAGATGTGGCTCAGAAGTGATATGGGCCTATAGTTCTTCAAAAGGCATTTGTTACCTTTCTTAAAGAACAGGACCACAACACTTCTGGTCCACATCTCTGGCGTAGTCCCGTGGTGAATGACGAAGTCAAAGAGCCTTCTGAGTTGTTCAAGTACTGGTTTTCCTCCTGCTCTCAGAAGCTCGGCAGTAACTCCATCTTCACCAGGTGCCTTGTTGTCCTTTAGTTGTCCAAGGGCTATTTCAATCTCGCCCAGATTAACATCCGGGATATCTTCTGTATAATGGCGTGTCAGTGTAGCTCGGTGGTCGTCGTCCCTGCGGGTGGTATGGCGAGGTGCGTGTGAGGAATATAGGTCTCCATAGAAGTTTTCGACTTCGGCAAGGAGCTCTAGTCTGGAAGTTACGGTATTACCATCCGCGGTTTCAAGCTTCGTAACAAGGCTGCGTCCAAGAGACCGACGAAATACCTTAGAGCCTTTGTTCTTCTCGATGGCCTCTTCAATAACTTTTGTATTGAAGCGGCGTAGGTCTCTTCGTATCAGCCTCTTGACTTTTTTATTAAGAGCTCTATTTAGCGAAGCCACCGCAGAGTGTTCCCGTCTTTGCTTCATGAGCTCCAGAGTCTCCGTCGAAAACTTTGATCCCCTGCTTTCTCGCTTCGGTTTAAAATATTTGCAACCCAACTCTCGGACGACGTTCACCAAGCTATCGAGCATCTCGTCAACATTTTCGGTGTTTTCCAAGCCGTCGAATCTATTTTGCAGCTCCAGTTGGAACTGCTCCGACCCTAAACCAGTTTCGAGCAGTGACGGTCTGAGACCGGCTTTCATCATGCGGTACCTTTCGAGCTTGTAATTAATATTCAAGGAGCCTCTCACGAGTCTGTGATCACTTCCGGTATTAAACCTGTGGATCACTGAGACATCCCTGAATATTCGCCTTTTGTCCGTCATGATGTAGTCGATCTCGTTTTTAGTGATACCGTCAGGGCTTTGCCAGGTCCACTTCCTTTGGGACATAGGCATGTAGTCTACCTTAATTCTGACTTGCCTGGTGGGTTACTGCTGTACCAGGTATTGTATTCTCATAGGTACTGATAACTTAATTTAAAAGGTTATTAATTGATCGTTGTGGTGCAGTTCTGTATATGTTTTATTTTGTAAATCTGATATAGCTGAGTTTTCCTTGCAGATTCCTTTCTCAGTCAGATTAAACATTAACAGGTCACTGGAATCTGCTAAGCTGCTGGTCTTATGCTAACAGCTTACTTATTGGACCACTTTGCTGCTTAGTTTTCTACTAGCAGGAGTAGGATCATTCAAAATAATTAAATTAATGACGTTTCATAAATGCCTGTAATAGGTTTACGTGAATAAAGATATTTTGACTTTGACGTGTAAAAGTGCTAAAAATGTTGCCTATTTACTGAATAAATTATTTGATTGACTGTAATAGTTACTATTACAAAAAAAAACACTTTAATATTGAAATGATAACTTTATGTCTTGATTTTAAATAAAAATCATAAATTTTGTCTTTAATTTTCATTTATTGCGTCTTCATTTCGTTGTCATCATCTGTGTTCTATTTTTATTTTTATTTTGTTCACTTCTCCCGATGGATAATGAATGAGGTGATATATATATATTTTTTATATACATGGAAACTAATATATATATATATATAGATATATATATATATATATATATATTAGTTTCCATGTATATAAAAAAAAAATTGAACCCATGCTTGTAAAGTAATGTGTGGTGGTGACTGACGTTGCGAGATGCACCAGTCGAGGCGCACGACAGTCGGTTCCGCGTACACCTCGCGAACAGTGGGAAACGCTAAAGTTATTGCAATATTCCCGTCCAGAGATATTCTACAATAAACAACATGACACCAGAAGTCTTGTTATTTGTATCACATTGAGATCACCCCAAACCGCATTTACAAAATAAAAGGTATTTCTTTCAAGACTTGTCCACGAGATTTCTGTATACGTATTATGATTCACAGCAAGAAATTGAAGGGCAGGGGACAAGAGGGGACAAAAGGCTTTGTCCACACCATTAGGGACCTATTGATACGAAGTTCCGACAGAAAATATACGGAGGGTAATAAAATGTACCGTGAATTTTTGGTCAAATATTTCTCTTTGTGATCTCTTTTTCGTTGATTGCGTGAAATGTTATAAGATAGGCTATTGTCTTTGTTAAAAAAAAAAACCAGCAGCCATATTACATTACTTTAAATAGCTAACTTTATATAATAAATAAATTTGGTGACTCATACATCTGTCGCACAATAAAGATGTGGAATGCTCTTCCAGCCTCATGAGGCAAAGAGTCTAGCCCATACAAGTCTGACGTAATATATCTTTCTTTTTTATGATTTAATGAGGTCATCATCAAATTCCAGATGCTGCAGAATTTGATGCTTTTCTTGGAGTCATTCGCGGCATTATAGCTCAAACACGTCGGGTAAAATATGAGAGTTGAACGCGGGAAAACCGCAAAAAATAAACTGCATCTTGTGCCCTATATTTAAAGTCCAATTTATCGTTTTCCATAATTATTCACATTGTAGCACATTATTAAACCAAACAACACCACTTTTGACCAATAATATCCACAGGAAATTAATTTACAAAACAAAAACTTGCACTTGACATGTCCACGTAAATGGCGCGAAGAAATCTCGTCTGTGTTCTAAATTCAAAGTCATTCTGTCATACAATAATGCCGTCTAAAGTTGTCAATGAGAAAGGAGGTCAAAGTCTGTCCAAAGAGGTTGCAAAAAGCCGCAACAGTTACGATGAAAGTTAAAAATAGAGCCGAGCTTATATTTTACTTTATTTTAATCGTCTCAATTACAGACTCAATTTTCGTTTGACAGCTGAGGAAAAATACGGGTGTTGCTTTCCCAACAGAAATGTATGAGGAAAAAAATCACCAATAGTACAGTAGGTTGCTTTCAATATGGCATATCGGGAATATGAGTGAGATGTTCGGCTAAGATCAGCGATTACGGTTTTTCGCACAATACGAGGTTAACGATAGATAATGCTATTCAAATCTGAAATCAACTTTCTTTCTCTTGTTCCCGATGTGCCAAATTACGGCTACTGTATACCTTATTCCAATGAGAAATGCACATTATGTAAACAAACTGACACGATATTTGTTTACAAAGTGTTAATTTCAGATTGAAATAAGGTATAGGTATCACATGAACACATTACGTTTTTATGAAGTGATTCTATTCATATTTACCTTGCACATTAGCTGGTGGATAAGCAGCTTTAGCCATGAAATAGGTACACTCAAACAACATTATTTTGTGCGTCGTTTAAAAGTCGCTTTCTGATATTTTCGATGTAAATTGCGTGTAAATTTATTAAGATGGAACATTCCAATTAACTTTAATTTGTAAACTATGTCACCAGAACTTAAACAGAAGTGAATTATTTTGTTAAACTTAGATAGTTATTTATAGTTATATATACTAACACGACATGTGGCCTTGCATCCACCTGATAGGGCATGGAATGCCCCAGTTTGTAATTCCACGCAATGTAAATCGAAAGACTACATACACGTGTTTTGCATATTCATCATACATTGCGTACTATTTTGTAACAAGTTATAACACGCAATGTATATCGAAACACTACATACACGCGTTTTGTATATTCATTATACATTGCGTACTATTTTGTAACAAGTTATAACACGCAATGTATATCGAAAGACTACATACACGCGTTTTGTATATTCACTATACATTGCGTACTATTTTGTAACAAGTTATAACACGCAATGTATATCGAAACACTACATACACGCGTTTTGTATATTCATTATACATTGCGTACTATTTTGTAACAAGTTATAACACGCAATGTATATCGAAAGACTACATACACGCGTTTTGTATTTTCATTATACATTGCGTACTATTTTGTAAGACGCAATGTATAATGAAAATACAAAACCCAATTCAATTAAGAACGTTGTTTTGTAGTTCCTACACTCTGTCATGTATTAGTGTCCCATTTTGAGTTTTTTGCAAAAAATATGCGAATAAATGTCTGTTATATAAAAAAATATACTTCCATACTGATATTGTAAATGTGTAAAAAATTGTGTTTTTACATAATATACTAGCACGACATGTACCATGCGTCCACCTGATGGTAAATGGCGCGCAAGGTTCATGAATGCTAGCAACTGGAATCAGACACTCATGACTGACATCAGTCCCTAACACTATGCCGGCAGCACTGGGTATAACGGCAATTCAATCAATGTACATACCATACATACATATGTCTGTCTGTCTATCATTCAATATATACATATTACTGGACCAATATTGATGAGATTTTGAGGGAATGTTCCTTGGAATAGTGACATAGACTATATACAGGTGATTTTTTCAAGTGGGCATTCAAGGCCAAATCCTAAACTACAAGGAATACCAAAAAAATGTTCAAATGAGGCTCTCAAGGATGTAGGATAAAATAACTAAAATTACATCATTAAAATAAAAAAAAAAAAAAAAAAAAGTATCATCACGACCGTTTTCCCTTTCGGGGTGGTCAGAAACCACGCTTATCAATAAGCGGATTCACATTTAGCCAACTTTACTGCCGGCCAATCATGACAAGTGGCAAGCTCGTCGATGTCTCCAGCGTACCAAACTCAAGAAATATCACAAATAAATTAAATATTAATTAATCATTATTAATTTTTAAAAAAACTTTTTCCGGGCTTCGGACCATTTAATTAAAAAACAAATGCTTTCAAATTATCTTCTTAAAAATAGGCACTTTGTTTGCCGTTTGAAGTTACTTTCCAACATTTGATCCTTTTAAACGCATTTAAATTGGTAATTGGGGAAGTATCCACCGTTCGTGCCCATAAACCCAGTAAAGTGTATCCACACGTTTTGGGATCAGGCCGAGTCAAGCCGGCATAGTGTTAAAGACTGATGTCAGTCATGAGTTCTGATTCCAGTTGCTAACATTAATGGACAAAAAAACGACACTATCAGCTGATGGTGGTCATACAGGTGAGTCTTTTTTTTTTCAAAATCAACCGGTTCGATTATCGGCCAGAAGAATAATTAAAAAAATATGTAAATTAACAGTTTTTTTTTTAAATCGGTCATGTGACTTATTTCGCTATTCCTTATAGTTAAGTAACAGGCTCACTTGAAAAATTCACCCAGTATATGACATGTAACCCTACGGCCATTTGTAAGTTTGTACTACTAAAGCGAATTATTTGCGATATTTTTGCAATAAACGTCAAATTTTGACATGAGTCACACAATAAGCGAAAATGTATATTCTTTGACGGCAGTTAACCCCCTATTCATATAGGTTTTCCTAGTCATGGAAACCGCAACAATTATTTTTGACATCTAAAAATCGCATATTAACGTAATTTTGACAGTGAAATATCGCACGACTTGTGATTGAAACTGTCCTAAAATGAGCTGTTGATTTTATAAGACGCAAAATTGTTTAGTAACAACTAAAATCTCAAAATAAGTTTGACAATTGAAAATCGTATTTATTCGTGATCTCGAATTAAGTTGTTAAAATGTTCGGCAGATAAATGTAGTAATGGATCTTAACTTCGTTTGCAACATTGATTTTAAAAGTCACAGATCGAATTGTAGCATCTAAAAGTCACAAAACAGCTACAATGGGATTTTGACAGCTTAATTTAAGTACCAGGGGTTATATCACATTTAAATAATCAAAAAACTGCCTTATTGTGTGTCTGTCACTGTATTTATTTCTAATGACAGTTCACTGTCTCACAAAATCGCGATATTGACAGTTGAATATCGCATGACCTAGTACAGGGGGTTAAAATCATACTCTGCGTATCACATTTGCGTCCACTTGAGGTCGAAAAACTGTCTCATATTGTGTCCGGCTCGGCCCACAGGGCTATCGTCTTCATTGAATACTTCGCAGTTACTGAACATTAGGCGGACGTCAGCTGCGAAATCGTCTCGGCATTTGTAACTGAAAAAACAAAAATAATATAACCCGGCATGTACCAATGAGAAATACACACAACACCACCGTTCCTGAGCCTCGAAGAGCGGTTCCACTAATACCAAATTGTGCAATCTAAATAAATTGACCGCCTCCGTGGTCTAGTGGTAACAAACGTTGCCGTGAACTCAGGAGGTCGTGGGTTCGATTCCCACCGGGGGCAAGTTGTACATTGTATAATTTGTCTCAGTCTGGGTGTTTATATGTATAATATGTATATATTTACAAAAAAAAAAGTATAATATGTAGTTTATCAACCATCTAGTTTCCGTAACACAAGCCTCGTAGCTTACCACGGAAACTAGATGGCGCTGTGTGACCTGTCTGGAAATATTAAAAAAAAAAAATGACATTTAACCCTCGCCAACCCATATGGCCAAATTCTCCAAAAAAATGTTCTGGAAGGCTCATTTCTAACAGTGGAGGTCTAAGACTGTTTTTCGTTTAGCAGTCGGTCCCTGTTTCACTAATAACAAATTGTGGAATCGTTAATAAATTGTCATGTCTCCAGAAATGTCTAGAAAACCCATCTCCAACAGTGGAGGTCTAGGACTGTTTTTCGTTAAGCAGTCGGTCCTAGTTCCACTAATATAATATATAATAATAATAAAAACATTTATTGACTTAAAAACCTAGATACATCAATCAGTAAATACGGGGATCCCTGTACTATGACCCAGAAGGTCTGTGATACAGGGAGCCCCACTCTTGCTTACAAAGGCATTCGTGATCAACATGCATAAACAATAAATTTAAAAACAGTTTAGACAAGTATAAAAAATAAAAACAACACGATATAAAATCAAAAAACTACAGTATTTATAAAACTCATTGCATAAATCAAGTATGAATAAACAAATAAAATAGATAAAAATAAATAAACATATACATATGATATAAATACAAAAGATAAAATATAATATAATAAAGTATATTACTAAAACAATCTTTAACAAATCTATGTCATTACTTTCAGTACTTCTTCTGTTTTTTGGTAGTCCTGCAAATACAACCATTCTGTAACGGCTTTTTTAGTACTAGCGTAATTCATTCTGTAAATGTCTATAAATAAATAAATAATAATAAATATTTCCAGACAGGTCACACAGCGCCATCTAATTTCCGTGGTAAGCTGCGAGGCTTGTGTTACGGAAACTAGATGGTTGATAAACTACATATTATACTTTTTTTTTTGTAAATATATACATATTATACATATAAACACCCAGACCGAGACAAATTATACAATGTACAACTTGCCCCCGGTGGGAATCGAACCCACGACCTCCCGAGTTCACGGCAACGTTTGTTACCACTAGACCACGGAGGCGGTCTAACACTCTATTGATGGTATTATATATGTGTTTACTGCTCTGCTTAAATTGTTTTTGTGCAAAAGAAGTTTTGCAATTTAATGGCGGACAGACAATATCTTTTATATCAACTAGTGGAATCGTTAATAAATTTTCATTTCTCCACAAATCTCTAGAAAACCCTTCCTCCAACAGTGGAGGTCTAGGATGCCTTCTAGGGGCTGTGATGATGAAGATGATAAAAAAAAATGACATACCTGGTATCTAGCAGTTTTTTCTTTATAGTGGACAGGTCCATGGGAGCTTTAATGACCTTCTTGTATTGGGGAAACTGTTTGGTGTTGACAGGTACTAGAAATGGCCAAGCATGTTCGTGACATTCCATTTCTCCTAGAAGGTTCCTAGAAAATAAAAAAGTAACATAACTATATAATCACGACCGTATCTTTTACCACCCCGGTTTAAACGATGCTAAGTCACATTTTACTAAAGGCCTTTCATGACAAGTGGCAAGCTCGTCGATGTAGGGATATATCAGTCTCGAGAAATATGACAAATTAAATAAATTATTGGTATTATATTATTTATTAGAAGTAGATACAAAAATATTAAAATAAAATAAATTAAAAAACTAATTATAAATAAAACTAAACTATTTTTAGTTTACTATATAAAAAAAAGACTAAAAAGAAATTTAATAAAATCAATTTTAAAAAATCACCTAATTTTCAGATCGAGCTATTAAAGTGTTATTACAAAACCACGATTACATTAAAGGACGTGTCTCATAAATTTCACTCTGTCCCTTTCACACACACTGAAATAAGTATAGCTATCTCACTTGCACAGTTGCATTTCTTTGACTAGTTTCTTGGCCGAGCTTTTTTCTTTCTTCGGTCGCGGAAGTATAGGCACGTTCTCTGTGTCCATATCTTGATCTGAAAATTAAGAAATTATCAATTAAAACCCTAAAACTGAAATACTTGAGAAGAAGACAAATTTCTAAGCATTCCATGGATTCACCGTGCGGGTGCCGGGTCCATCGTGTGTGGGTAAGAGATGAGAAGAATGGTGTCTCGGGCTTGCGACCGACAATAGGGTGGTTTAAGAAAACGAGGCCTCCCTTTTTTGTTTTATTGCGCAATAATACGCTCACCATCCACCATTCTACTTCTCTCCCTACCTAACAAAATACTGTATGATTCCGTTAATGCTGTCTTGGAAGCTCGTTCCATAAATGTATTGACGAAAACCTGCTTAGGCCCAATTCTTTCAGTAAGTGATGCAAAGATTTTGCTGGAAAACCTCTCGCACCAACTTCCACTGCGTAAAGCTGAGAATTTCTGGAGAAATCTGAAGGCGACTGACTCTCCATGGTGGCCAGATGGCTTCGCGAGGCTTAATCTCATTTTTTTAAAGGGGATTTATACGATTCCACAAGTTGGTATTAGTGGAACCGAGAGTAATAATAATAATAATAATGCTTTATTGCAAAAAAAAACTAAAATAACTTTAAATTAATGTGCACAGGCGAGCTTTATGACGTGAGGCATTATCCACCAGCTAACCTTTGGGAGTTTTGAAAACATTTGACAGGCAGAGTGCTAAGTAAATATTAAATAAACTGTTAACGCCGTTTTTTATATATATACATATACATACTCGTAATTATCTATGTAGTATAACGCTTCTAGAACAATCTCACGCTTTATGTATATCCATCCCTTTTTTTTCTTATCCATAAGACTTACGGGTGAAAGAGATGGAGAAATGCGCAAACGCACCTTAAAATGGGTAGACTTCGCGACCCACCTGTCAGTTGAAAAGAAACATTTAAACGGTGAACCCGTGAACGCTACTCAACCCATATTTATTAAAATATAAGACTTTAAATTGTGAATTGTGTGTGCTCCAACTCTTGATGCTATGGTGGTGTGTCGTGCCTTACAAACAGTGACCTTGGAGCTACCGAAGAACCCGCAGTTAGTCTTCTTTCTTTTCACCACCATAAACAATACATACTAATACTACATATACATTACATGTTATACATATAATAATACATATCTATAATACAATACATATAATTAAATATATATAGGATTCATGAAATAAATAAATAAAATAAAACACAATTGATCTTGGTACGACATGGTTGTTATACATGACTTTTGTCTTGTTCATACCGAGGCCAACCTGCTGGGACGCCTCGTTTAAGCCGTTCAGCATTCCGCTAAGATCCTCGAACGAGTTATCATATATAAACTAATTAACTTACTGTCAATATTGTAAAGATCTTCGTGTATAGTCCCATTTCCGGCTACCGTAACTGGTTCTTGGAATTTTTGAATAACTTCTTCCTCGACGTGGTATTCAGGTACAGGAGGCAAATCTAAACAATTACTAACATTAAGTTCGCCCATGTACACTACATTTGTAAATCATGTGTAATTAATATATATATTTTTTATTATTGTTTTATTTAGGTTTACAAACAGTAACACACATATATATAATTACATTCAAATAAACAAATTGTTAAGTATGTTACCAACGACGTAAACCACAGATTATATAAATAGGTAGCGTCAGATAGTGAAGTTTACACATATAATAGAACAATTAGTAAAAAAAAAGAAAAATATGAGTAAAGAAAAAAATAAAAATAAGTAAACAACAATAATTATAGTTATCAATACCGCCTCCGTGGTCTAGTGGTAACAAACGTTGCCGTGAACTCGGGCGGTCGTGGGTTCGATTCCCACCGGGGGCAAGTTGTACATCGTATAATTTGTCTCGGTCTGGGTGTTTATATGTATAATATGTATATATTTACAAAAAGAAAAAGGTATAATATGTAGTTTATCAACCATCTAGTTTCCGTAACACAAGCCTCGTAGCTTACCACGGAAACTAGATGGCGCTGTGTGACCTATCTGGGAATATTTATATTTAATAACATGTTCAAAATAGACTTCCTAAATGCACCGGCAGTCGAGGCAATGATGTCTATAAAGTGATATTTGTTATTGTTACAACCAGTCGGTATATTGGCGATCGTTTACCCGCGTTAGTGTGGCAGCTTCCTACTGAGAACAGCTGAAAGCGTCTAGATGATCGCTGATGCACTCTCATAGGAACCGTGTCGCACAACCTGTTATTGAGGTCACTACAGTCATATCGGTTATGACATAAATCATACAACAGCATTGCCTCGAGCTGTTTTCCCCCTCATTCCGAATCGCGATCAGAGCGCTTAGAACGAATATGACACTGACCGTCGTTCCGAATCAAATATCGCGATTTGGATGCTCAGAGCGTGATATCAATTCGGAACGGTCGAAATATCATTTATAAAATGTTAGTTTTTAATGTTAAATGAATGGAAGATAAATTGCGGATTCCACATCTTTGAGTATGAATACTAATAAATATACATCTCTCGGTTTATTCATCTTTATATGTGTAAAGTTTAATATTATTAACTTATTTTGATCTTTTAAAATAAATTGCCGTGTTACAGACATTTTTTTCCACTTCCTACTTTAATATTAATTATAGATTTGTTTTAGAAGTAATATACAAACAGTATAAACGAATTACAATATTCAATAATTTAAAAGAAAACCTAATATTAAATAAACTTGAAAATGGCGCGCGACATAATGACAAAAAACTGACTCGATATCGTGAGCAGTCTAAGCGCGAGAAATGATGTCGTTTGTGACGTCACATAGCTTTGGCAAAACAGTTTAAGCGCGTATCGGAACACCTTTAAGCGTGCTTAGGTTACTATTATCGCGTATCGGAACGATAGGTTCGTCTAGAACATAACCCCGCGTTCGTTTTATAACATCTCGTAGCAACTTTATAAACCAGCGTGAAATGTCGTTTTTGTTAAGAAATCCCCCTTTTTAACAATGTTAACATTTCTTAAATAAAACGAGAGGTGAGGCTACTTTTTGACAAGTATTTTCATTCATGTTTTATCATACCATGGCATCCAACACATGATATTATTATGGTCTTTGAATTTATTACATAAAATCGTGTAAAATACCTTTTAAACAAATATAATAGAAAACTATAAAGTATATAACAATGTAAACAAACCATTTCATATTTTAATGACATCTGTCAAAAAGTAATATCAATAACCCTCCTTTCAACACGGTACTGACATACGAAATTAGCATCAAATGTTAGAATTTTCATGCTAACATTTCTTAAAACGAATGCGGTCTAAGTCTAACATTTCATATTTTTTATATTATTATTATGCAAGTGCCTTAACATGCGTATAGTACTTGCACCATGTACAAGCACCCTTATATAAATTGCATTATACAATTTTAGGTTAATTATGTATATTATACAACAAAATTAATACTGTATAAAAATCTATAAAACAATAAAAATTAAAAATGACAACATCAATGTTAAGTTAATATTAGAAAAAGCCAAATTAAAACACAAACATGCATAAAACCAAAAAGCGATTAAAAATGTCTCTAAAAAAATCAAATAAATCATTCGTTCGTTCATTCAATCAACAACATAATAGTTTTGGAAAGAAAAGAATAGTTTTATGTATAAAAAATATGAAAGTGGGGCGGGATTGAGTCATCCCATTTCATATAAGTGTGTAATGTAATAACTAACCGATTGATTAATGTACGCCAGAGTTTTTAAAAAAATTGGGCTAGCAAGTAACTGCGCCAACCTGACTAGATACTTTACTGGCTCTTATCTCTGGTAAACAGTGTTGCCCAAAGCAAGGACTATCCAAGTCTTGTCTTGGTCTAGTTCTTGCACTCCTAATTTTAGTCTTGCGCAAGAGTCTCACAAAACTCTTGCAAGACCCTTGCTTTGATTTTCAGTCAATTTGTCCCCAAGGTTTGGCTGTCAGAAAATGTCTACGGGCTCCTTTCTCGGACCATTTATATACAATAAACTTGTTAATAGGTATGGCCTTTTGAGACTATCTGCCAGAGAGGTGAAGTTAAAGTTGTCACGACACTTCTTACTTGGGACTATAATGAGACAGAGCAATTCACGAGAATCACTATTTGAGGAAATTCATATTTGATAATTGTTGTTTTTCCTTAATTTAATTTTTATTTATTTAATAAGCTTAGATCTTAATTTAATTTTAAGTAAATGTAAGTAAAATCTATTTCATTAACCAATACAGGTAATCGAAGAGTCCCACGAGCCAGGCTCATTACCTAGTGTGAGCTTACTATTAATTCACAATTTAATTTAAACTCCTGCAGTGTACTAGAGTCGAAATTGTTCATTAGGTTTATATATAAGTTTTGTACAACACTGAAATAAAAATTATTATTATTATTATTAAGTCCACCTTTGTACTTAGTGCAATAAAGTTTTAAATAAATAAATACATGTTGGTCAACAAGATCTATAACCATTCTAAATTTCAAGTAAATCAGACCTTTAGTTCTCGGAATACGAGTTTGCGGACAGATATTAAAGTCTCATAAGGTTTTTTTACTACAATTCCAACTCTTTCGTAGTAGTTGCTACTAATTTATGGAACGATCTTCCTGCCATCATACGGCAAGCAACTACCAGGTCATCTTTTAAAAAACTGGTGTATTCACACTTCTTAAATAGCTCCTGACAGCGTTAGTAAGTAGTATATATGTATGTTTATGTATAATAATGTGTATTATTAGTATGTAGTATATTGATATTATGATATATATGAAGATATATATGCAATGTATCATCACGACCGTTTCCCTTTCGGGGTGGTCAGAAACCAAGCTTATAAATAAGCGGATTCACATTTAGCCAACTTTACTATAGGCCAATCATGACAAGTGGCAAGCTCGTCGATGTAATATATAGATATATGATGTAAGTATATATCAATCCTATTAAATTAACCTTTATAATTATAGTATTATTATTATTTCTATGATTACACCTATAATTGTTCAAATTTGTCCCTAAGGTTTGTCTGTCAGAGAATGTCTTCGGGCATTAAGTCCGCCTTTGTACATTGTGCAATAAAGTTTTTTAAATAAAAATAAATAAATAAATTAGTAACAAATATATATTTATTGCAAAGAAAACTAAGACACTAGTAAACAGCCGAACAATGGTTTATGAATGTGTTCTAATATGAATGAAATTGATCTAAATGTGTTTTATTGTGTATACCGTTAGGTTTGCTGACATGTAGAATACCATTTTCGGGATCCAGAATACCTTCGTCCACTTCTGAATCAATCCCGGAAGCTGCTTGTAACGTAACAATTCTTCGGTCATTTTCATTCATAGTTTTGTAAAAAAAGACAGTTTTTTGAGAACCAATTATTATTATTGGGCAAGGAGGGTAGTGTCTACAACATTTCAAATTTCAAAAAAATCAAAAAAATAAATATAGGTCCACAAATGTTGGGGGTAGAAAAGTTATGGCCTTTTGTATGTAATTTGATGCTAGAGGCTAGTCTTAAGAGGGTTGCTATACTTCGTATACATTTCAATCGCACACTCCAACATTGTAAAAGATTTCTCAAACAGATGTTCTTAATGAGTAAACAAAATTACGGCCATTTTGGACATATTATATTAATCACAGTTATTTTTAAGTAAAATAGAGGATAATCGGTATGTTTTTTTATATTTTCTCTTTCTAAAATGAGAATTCCCATTTTTCATAGAAAAATGGGCCCAATAAAATGTTCTCGTGCCATAATGTTTTCTTTTTTATTTGATAGTTGATATTTTCATAATCTGTAATTAATTGTATTTATTTTATCCCGCCGATTTGAAATCCAATGTTTTATCTATAATAAAGTACCTGGTCATAATAAAGAACCTAATCGTATATATAGTGCTTTGTAACTATTTCATACATAAATTTTAACCAATTGACTATTTAATTAAATTATGTTTTAATGCTGGGGTAAAAGAGATGTTGTAATTAAATTTAAAAATAACACAATTAATTATTATGATTATTTAATTGTATTTAGTTGAGGTACGCTGCAAAAAAGTTGGGGCCTGGTTTTGGGCAATCTCTTTTGGTATATAAAAGTGAAAATATGTCTAAAATGACAGTAATAGTATTTCCTAGTAAGTTAATGGACTATATTTTTTCAAAATGACACTAAGACTTGAAAATTTATTGAAATGTTTTAGATACTACCCTCCTTACCTTCTATCATAATAATTGATTCTATAAAAACTGTATTTTTTACAAAGCTATGATTGAAAATGACATTAATAGTATTTCCTAGTAAGTTAACTTATAAAACATAAAAACCATAACGTTTCTCCCCCCAACATTTGTGGACCTTGTTGTATTTTGGGTGGTTTGAAATATCACCGATAACTAAAATTGTACAAAAAATAATAATCCCAAATAAGATATAGTAGACACAAAATTAAAAAAAAAACAACACCAATTTTTTAAATCTTTTGTTTGTTGGATCCTCGTTGAATAGCAGAATAACTATTAAAATAAAGAAAAATTCATGAAAAAAAATAATTATGAAGGTAAACAGACATTTTCTCATACATTTTGTATGGAAAGATTTAGACATCTAATTTAAAAATCGATTAACTACGAAAAATATATTCGAAAGCAATTTTCTCAGACATTTTGTATGACACTTTGTTTTTATAAAGATATTCATCATCATCATTCATCATATCATTCGATCATTCGTTCATTTGATTCTAAAGAGCATATTAACCGTTTGGTTTGTTGAGTCGCAATATACCGTTCTCCGGGTCGAGTGTGCCCTCGTCTCTCTCGCCCGGCTCGCCCGACTTCTCGGGGGTCGCCAGGAGCAGCGAGTCGTCCGCTGTCGTCGACGTGGAGGCGTGAGATGGAGCTGGACTATATATAAACAAAAAACAATTCATATATTCACAGGTTTTTTATAACTTACTAAAACACAGAGTTTTAGACATCCACAGTTGGAGTCGGAAATTTCTGGACAATTTGGCCTACACTCGCCATCTTATGTCAACTTTTAATGCCAAATTATTAACGATTCGACGAGTTGGTATTAGTGGAACCCGTCTTAACGTGCTCTCCGAGGCACGGGAACAGTGTTGAGGAAGACAAATTTCGAAGCATTCACTTTACGGGTGCCGGGTCCATCGTGTGTGGGTAAGAGATGAGAATAATGGTGTGTAGAGCTTGCGACCGATAATAGGAGGGTTTAAGAAGAGAAGGCCTCCCTTTTTTATTTTATTGCGAGATAATACGCTCACCATCCACCATTCTGCTCCTCTCCCTACCCAATCAAATACTGTATGATTTCGTTAATGCCGTCTTGGAAGCTATTTCTATAAATGTATCTGCGGCCTGCTTAGGCCCAATTCTTTCAGCAAGTGGTACAAAGATTTTACTGGAAATCCTCTAGCACCAAATTCCACTGCGTAAAGCTGAGCCTTGAACCCGTTCCTGATACAGCTAGTTCATCTGGGATCCTATAATGATTTTAAAATGTATCCACGAGAATTTTCTTGAATTTTTTTTAGAGATTGGCGTATAGTAAAGTTGGCTAAATGTGGTTCCGCTTATTTATAAGCGTGGTTCCTGACCACCCCGAAAGGGAAACGGTTGTGATGATGATGATGCGGTGCCAAGGATCGAGGTGGGCTTGCATTTAGTTTTCCTTTTGTAACTTATCTATGCACAATTTTGTAACTTATCTAGGCACCATTTGTAACATATCTAGGCACCATTTGTAACTTATCTAGGAACCATTTGTAACTTATCTAGGCACCATTTGTAACTTATCTAGGCACCATTTGTAACTTATCTAGGCACCATTTGTAACTTATCTAGGCACCATTTGTAACTTATCTAGGCACCATTTGTAACTTATCTAGGCACCATTTGTAACTTATCTAGGCACCATTTGTGACTTATCTAGGCACCATTTGTAACTTATCTATGCACCATTTTGTAACTTATCTAGGCACCATTTGTAACTTATCTATGCACCATTTTGTAACTTATCTAGGCACCATTTGTCACTTATCTATGCACCATTTGTAACTTATCTAGGCACTATTTGTAACTTATCTAACTAACATTTATAACTTACCTTGGTACCATATGAGCGTCAAGATCAAGTGACGAGTTTTGGTCTCGGTGTTTGTCCTTTTTCTTCGAGTTTCTCGGTTTTTTTGGCGGCGCCTTTGATATGCAGTAGGAACAGTACCATTTGCCACGCGGATTCTGTAAATAATAAATAATGATGGATGAGTAATGAGATGATATAGAAGTAGGGAAGGCAAAGAGATCTAGCCCATACAGCCATGTCTGTCGTAACATTATCTTTTTTATTTATAAGTTAAAGAGGTTATCATCAAATTTCAGATGTTGCAGCATTTGACGATTTTCTTAGCCTCACTCGCTGAATTATCGCCCAACGTCGGGTATATGACACGGCAAAAAACAACTGCAACTTGTGCTCCAGATAATCGTATAATGTCCATAATTATTCAAATTGTAGAACATTATTAAACAAAACAACACTACTTTTGACTAACAATATTCACAGTAAAGTTAATTACTAAACGAAAAAAGCTACTCTCCGCTTTTATTTTATTTCTGTACCAAATTACAGAAGCCTAAAAAATATTATGCGGCTATTAAACTTTCAAAACGAATAGTGGGTAGTTTTTAATTTGCCGCCCAATTTTACATTGTTAAGAACGCTTACGTGTTCGCTTCGAATATCGATAAAATCCTAAAAATATCGGTTCGAACCCCGGCATGTCATTACAGCCCCTACACAGCGTACTGCTGGAGATGGGCCTTCCAGAACATATATCTGGAGAATTTGGCCTAAATAAACGCTGGCCAGTACAAATGAGAAATATACTACTTTCTTACGTACATTTGTCATAGATATACAACACCATCGATACTCGGAGAGCACGTTAAGCCGTCTGTCCCGGTTCTACTAACACCAACTTGTGGATTCGTTAATAAATTGTCATCAGACCCAACTCGTCTGGTCAGTGTGCCGAGTGTAGGCTACATTTTACATTTTTTTCTGGAAGGCCCATCTTCAACAGTGGTTGTTTGGGACTCTCGTGTTCTTGGGGCTGTAATGATAATGATGATGTCCATGCAAAATGGCTTCGTATTTTTGTTGGTTATAAATTACAGTGCGCTAAAATTGTGTGTACATGTCATGATGATGCAATTTGCCCATATTGTGGGCATACAATATGCTTATGTCAATAGATATTTATTTACAATATTTATTTGTATATAGTTTATATTTAATATTGTTCTTGTCAATTTATTGGAATACAATGTTAATGTCAAAATTGTGAGGGATCAGCTGAAAATCAGCGCTGTGACCGAGTGTTGCAGCTTATTGCTGAGCTGATTCCCTATTTGTCACCACACTATCTTGTTTGTTGTATTATTATTATTATTTTTTACTGCTTATGTTTTTTGTGACAAATAAACTTTTTTCTTTCTTTCTAAAATGATTATGTAGTCATTAAACTTTAAAAGCAAATAGTGGGTAGTTTTAAATCTGCCGCACAATATTTAAATAGGTGGTAGGCGGACTGATGGTGGTAATTTTATCCAGTTTGCCGGGGCGGGGAAGTATCCACCGTTCGTTTCGATAAACACAGTAAAATGTATCCACACGTTTCGTGATCAGACTCGAATTGCCGCCATGCCCAGTCAAGCCAGCAAAGTGTTAGGGACTGATGTCAGTCATGAGTGTCTGATTGCAGTTGCTTACATGCATGAACCTCGTCCGCCACTTACCATCAGGTGGGAGCAAAGTCACATGTCGTGCTAGTATATATATTTTCAAAATAATACCTTAGTGAGTGGCGGGTAGTGGCAGTCTTGGTGGTAAGCCCGGGCACAGAGAGCACAGGGGATGGTGCGACCCCGCGCGCTTGTCTGTCCCCCACACACTATACACACCCGGTCACCTCGAGCCTTATTTACACATTCCCAACAGTACCTGGAAATAATAAAATAACAGCGTCAATTTGAAAATTGGTAGATAAACTTGACCCCAAATTAATGCCATATATTATGAGAGGTTAATCTCTCGCTCGCACAATACAAACACCCGTATAGAATATTTAATTGTGAAATTCAGGTGAAATAACTAACTGTAGAATACTAGGGCCGCGTTCGTTTTATAGCATTTCCAACATTTCGTAGCAACTTCATAAACCAGCGCGAAATGTCGTTTTCATTTAAAAAAAAAACGAGCGGTGAGGTTACTTTTTGACAAGTAACAAATAATAAAAAATCAATGGTACTGACATACGAAATTAGCATCAAATATTAGAATTTTCATTAAACGAACGACTTGTGCTAAAAAGCGGTATTTTCATGCTAACAATTCTTAAAACGAACGCGGCCTAAGGTAGCTAGTGCAGCTGGAGCCCAAGACACAAGACGAAAATTCCTGGTTTTGGCTCCAACGTGCCAATACAATTGGAAATATGTAGTGTCAATTTTGTACACATCAAGTTATTTAATATCTAAATATTTAACTATTGTATTTATTATTGTAACTAATTTTTACTGTATAAATAAATAATTATTATTTATTTATTTACACTCGTCGCGTCGCATCTTAGGGGGACAGCGCATAAAGCGGGAGCCGCGGCGGAAAAAGCGGAGTCCAGCAAGCGGCGCAAGTATGTAAGTATATTAAAAGATTACATATTTGTTCCGTTTGGCCCATGGAGTCCAAACTCAAAAAAGTTTTTAAAAGACAACACCGCGTCTTGTCGTCTCCTCCGGTGACAAGAGGGCTGACTTCTTCTTCCCAAAAAATCAGTATTGCAATTAAGCGGGGAAATGCAGCCAGCGTTCTTGCCACCATTCCACGCGGACGGGACTTATATCCCTATCCTTAGTATTCATATTTATTATATATTTTTTTCGAATAAATGTTAAAGTGACAAAAAAAAAATATATAATAAATGTTGTAAAATCTTACCAATCTCCTTCAGGTATCTTGTCCATTCGAGGTTTGAAGCAATAAGTGTGATATCCCTTATCACAGCCGTCGCAGAGCAGCAGCTGATCTTCATTGTCACCAGACAAGCAAAATTGACAGTTCTATGAAGAAAAAAATAATTGGTATAAGTAAGCTATAATATTTTATTTATTTATTTATTTATCACTTTAATGTACAAAGACAAAGGCTGGCTTTAATGCCGGGAGACTTTCTATCATATCTAACACTTAACTGAAAAGTAGGTGAAGAAAAAAGTAAAGTATCATCACGACCGTTTCCCTTTCGGGGTGGTCAGAAACCACAGTGGATTCACATTTAGCCAACTTCACTATAGGCCAATCATGACAAGTGGCAAGCTCGTCGATGTCTCCAGCGTACCAAACTCGAGAAATATCACAAATAAATTAAATATTAATTAAATGTACATATTTATTTACATTAATAAATATTTTTGTGTCCCGACCAGGAATCGAACCCGGTACCTCCGAGTCTAAATCCACGGACTTAACCGCTGGACCACGGAGGCAGTGTGAGAAATATCACAAAAAAAATTAATAATTAATACATACATATCTTCACGCCACGTTCCTTGCGGGGTAGGCAGAGACAATTGAGCGCCACTTGTCACGATTACGACATACCTCTTTCGCTTCTTCAACATTCATCAACCTCTTCATACATGCCCTTGTGTTTCGATGGCTTTTTAATGCACCTTCAGCTATTGTTTTATTAATAATGTTCTCGACCCGGAATCGATCCCAGTACACTATTAACATATGTATAAACTATTTAAATAAAACAAATGACATGCTTAAAGTATTTCAAACACATACTTACCCATCACCCAAACAAAAAGCAAAGAAGATTTTTAATTGCAAGTTCGAATCGCCAATATAGAACAAAAACAATAAAAAAATATATATAGTGAACCTAGACTGACCAGTAACCCTATTATGTTACTTAAGCGCAAACGTTATATAATGGAATCCGTTAACTATATATATATATATACATATATATCACGCCATTAAAGTTGATATTCGCACGGCCTAAAAAACACTGTACATTCAGCACAACTCTATAATCTGTTGTCATACATATAGTGGGACCGCGCCCTAAGTTATATATAATAAAACATATAGTTATACAATTCACGAAGACGATTCCAACTTGCAAGTGTGTACGTGCAAATAATTGTCTAACAATTAAAAAGATAATTTTATTTTAAAAAAAACCCACAGTTATATGCTTTTTATCCAGTAAGTATTATCATAGACACCTTTAAACATAATTATTATTATTTAAAATAAAGTATCATCACGACCGTTTCCCTTTCGAGGTGGTCAGAAACCACGCTTATAAAGAAGCGGATTCACATTTAGCCAACTTACTATAGGCCAATCATGACAAGTGGCAAGCTCGTCGATGTCTCCAGCGTACCAAACTCGAGAAATATCACAAATAAATTAAATATTAATTGAATGTATTTATTACTTTACTTTATTATTATTTAAGTATTTTTATTGTTTCTTATTTAACTAAAGTGTTTTATCGTTGCTAGTTTATTCGAGAAAACATCCACCTCCTCCTCCTCCTTAGTCGGTACCCCACTGTTGGGGATCGTGACTCCGTCGCAGTCCATCCACTAGCCGTTTCCAGTGGTTGCGATCCTCGGCGCAGTGGATGGCTTGGTGTACTGGGATGTTTAGGTGGTCAGTCACCTGACTGGACCATCGTTTGGGACTTCTTCCTTTTGTTCTTTTACCGTCTACCTTTCCCGTTACTAAGAGTTTTTCCAGATTGTCGGCGCCTCTTCTAGCAATGTGGCCAAAATATTGCAGAATTCGGGTAAAGCAGAGGGCAGAAAGTCTCTGTACCTTAGCAAGTTTGAGCTCTTCGAGCACGGAAACGTTAGTGCGTCGTGCGGTCCAATGAATATTAAGCAAACGACGCCAGCACCACATCTGAAATGCATCAATTCTTGCCCTATCTGCGGCTTTTATAGTCCACGTCTCTGAACCGTACAAGAATATGGAGAATACGAGCGTTCTAACAATGTGGATTTTTGTCTTCCTGGATATGTTGGTATCTCTCCATATTTTGTCGAGCTGGGTCATTGCTGTTTTAGACATTCCAATTCGTCGACGAATCTCACTTTCGCAACCTCCCTTATTGCTGACAGTAGAGCCGAGGTAAAGGAAATCTTCCACGGTTTCATAGTCATCAAGGTCAGTTGTGCGCGTTATCCTGTGAGATCTGTCGACTACCATCAGCTTTGTTTTGGCTCTATTGATGGAAAGACCAAATTTTGTGCTGACGTTTTCCAAACATCCACCAAACCAAGCAAATTGTATTTTGTTGAAAATTAGTTATTTAGCCTCATTGATAAACGAAGTTTTTTTTATGTGTTCTCTTCTATCGATGGATGATTAATGAGGTGATAGGAAAGGCAAAGGTAAAAATTAAATTAATGAAGTCATCATCAAATTCCAGATGCTGCAAAATTTGATGCTTTTCCTGGAGTCACTTGCGACATTAGCTCAAACACGTAGGGTAAAATATTTAACGTCCAATTTATCATTTTCCATAATTATTCACATTAATAAACAAAACAACATCAATTTTGACTAACAATATCCACAGTAAATTAATTTACAAAACAAAAACTGTCAAGTGACATGTCCGCGCAAAATGGCGCGAAGGACTCAGAGTTTTTTTTTTAATTTTAGGCCTAGAACCTTCTCCACATTTAAACAGTTGTTATATTGATTTAACCTCTAGGGCCCATGGGGACCGTCGGCGAGGCGGTTGGCCAAGGAGTTGTCATAGCGGCTGACATAAAGGTCTGGAGACAGGAAGGCTGGCAATTATTTCTGCCAACGTATTAGCCTCGCTATACTGAGGGGAAATGTTGCCAGTCTCCTTGGGACTATCTCGGATGGGACGTCTCTAGAGGACATTTTTTATTTATAGTTTAGTTTATTTTTAATTTTATTAACTTCGAATAAATATCTAAGTACCTACTTCTAATAAAATATCTCTAGGTATTGATAATTAAAAAGTATATTTAGAGGGTTTTTTTGTCTTGTGAAATAAAATTATTTTTTTAACCAGAAACCCACCCTAGTAATTTCAATGCATCTCGTTGCTAGTACTTCGGAAAAACATCCACCAAACCACACCAGCGTGTCAAACCAAGTGAAAAATGAGTGCAAATAGTATAGAATATGGGGTTATCATACAAAATTTACCGCTTTCATAATGCTCTTGTCCCAAGCCACAGCCACCTCGAGCGCCTGCACCGCCATCGCGAGCTGGGCAGACGTGTTACAGCGGGATACGGCGTCTCGCCAATGGTGAAGACCACGGGATATACCCTTGTTTTCTAAAAAAAACAAATATCATCACAGCTACTAGAAGACAACGTCCTATATACACTACATACATATATACTACATACATATATGTAAAAAAATATTTATTTTATTTATTTAAAAACTTTATTGTTTTGTTAACAAAAGGCGTATGTAATGCCGATTGGCATTCTCTTACCATCAACCTTCGGGACATTGTATCAATTATGGTAGGTTTATAAAACAAACATTAAATAAAGAATATTTAAATAATTTTGATGTTAATTTAAACAACGTACTTATAACTAAATAAATAAATACATAATTTTAATACTTAAACTAAATAATAATAATATATACACTACATAAATAATACATATACAATACATACATAAACTACTTTAACGTATATACATAAACAGAAACTAATATGTATATTATACAACTACATTACAATAACAATGAGAAGAGAAATGAATTGTGAATATTTATTGCATATTTATTGCATCTTTAAAATATCCTTCACTCGCCTCGCTCTGGCTAGTAGTATTGCCCAGTGCATCCTAGCAAAACTCTTGCCTTGAATAAAAAAAAAACTAATTGTATAAAGGAAACTGTTAAAGCCAGTTCTGTGACCCATCGGTGGGGAGAGTCGCACCTCAGCCTCGGTCGGCGGCGGACGTCAACAATTTGTGTTTCGGTGACGTCACACGGGCGGTGTTAAAGCCAGTTCTGTGACCCATCGGTGGGGAGAGTCGCACCTCAGCCTCGGTCGGCGGCGGACGTCAACAATTTGTGTTTCGGTGACGTCACACGGGCGGTGTTAAAGCCAGTTCTGTGACCCATCGGTGGGGATAGTCGCACCTCAGCCTCAGTCGGCGGCGGACGTCAACAATTTGTGTTTCGGTGACGTCACACGGGCGGTGTTAAAGCCAGTTCTATGACCCATCGGTGGGGAGAGTCGCACCTCAGCCTCGGAGGGCGGCGGACGTCAACAATTTGTGTTTCGGTGACGTCACACGGGCGGTGTTAAAGCCAGTTCTATGACCCATCGGTGGGGAGAGTCGCACCTCAGCCTCGGTCGGCGGCGGACGTCAACAATTTGTGTTTCGGTGACGTCACACGGGCGGTGTTAAAGCCAGTTCTATGACCCATCGGTGGAGAGTCGCACCTCAGCCTCGGTCGGCGGCGGACGTCAACAATTTGTGTTTCGGTGACGTCACACGGGCGGTGTTAAAGCCAGTTCTATGACCCATCGGTGGGGAGAGTCGCACCTCAGCCTCGGTCGGCGGCGGACGTCAACAATTTGTGTTTCGGTGACGTCACACGGGCGGTGTTAAAGCCAGTTCTATGACCCATCGGTGGAGAGTCGCACCTCAGCCTCGGTCGGCGGCGGACGTCAACAATTTGTGTTTCGGTGACGTCACACGGGCGGTGTTAAAGCCAGTTCTATGACCCATCGGTGGGGAGAGTCGCACCTCAGCCTCGGTCGGCGGCGGACGTCAACAATTTGTGTTTCGGTGACGTCACACGGGCAGTGTTAAAGCCAGTTCTATGACCCATCGGTGGGGAGAGTCGCACCTCAGCCTCGGTCGGCGGCGGACGTCAACAATTTGTGTTTCGGTGACGTCACACGGGCGGTGTTAAAGCCAGTTCTATGACCCATCGGTGGGGAGAGTCGCACCTCAGCCTCGGTCGGCGGCGGACGTCAACAATTTGTGTTTCGATGACGTCACACGGGCGGTGCTAAAGCCAGTTCTATGACCCATCGGTGGGGATAGTCGCACCTCAGCCTCAGTCGGCGGCGGACGTCAACAATTTGTGTTTCGGTGACGTCACACGGGCGGTGTATGCTCAATTTTCGGTGCTGCAGCAGTGTCTGCTGAATAGCCACGCGAGTGTATTTATCGGTCGGAACTGTTAGAGCTCGTTCCCACTTGTCGGGTGTCGGATCCGTATATTAATCGGATGTCGGTGCCTTTGTTCACACTTTCGGTTAATAATCGGTTGTCGGCCACGGTTGATGCTAATACCAATTTTTAGCACTCTACGCAAAGCAACTAAGTACGATGGACGTCGATGAAGTTCTTGTTGTGATGTATTATTATTTAAGAAGAAAACAAAGAAAGAGAACCCAGAAAAGACAATATTGGGTGCACCCAATCCTAAGGGATAGATTTAGTTTGGGAACATTTCAGAACTTAATAACAGAATTGAGAAGTGACGAAATTAAGTTTTTCAATTACGCACGGCACGAACAGAACAAGGGGTAGCGGGGAGAGGGTTATCGGCACCGACATCTGACAAATGTGAATAGCGACATTCGTACTCATAGGCGAGTGAGATCCGACACGAATGTTTTCCGGGCGTAGAGGGCTGGCAAAACACCCTACATTTCTTGTCGGCGCCGACACAAAATCGGTTTCCGATAAGTATGAATAGCTTCATATAAAAACTCTGCCACTGGAACCTCCGATTAATATACGGATCCGACACCCGACAAGTGGGAACGAGCTCTTACTTGGATTATTAGTTTTATGTGAAAAGAGTCTTAGCATCAGAAGAGCTGGTCTTCTTCTAGAACCCTGGGGTCGACTCCACTGAGACGTTCTCAGCTGCTACTGGAAGAGGTAAGTGCTTCTGCCCCTTTCTTTGGACTTCACGGAGCTGGCTCGTCATCAAACCCTCCCAAACCATATACAGTCCACTCATCTACCACGGGTGAGGGAGTTAGAAATCTCCCCCTCAGAAACCTTGTGAGCTTCTAGTGTCTGTCTTATCATCACAGACCCAACAAAAGTTGGAGATCGGCGTTCCAGAACATATATTAAAAAAAAATGGCCTTCACTCGCCTCGCTGGCTAATAGTATTGCACAAAGCAGTCACGCAAATCTTCTGCTTTTATTGAAAAAATATATTTTTTCGAATGGGGTGTATCAGGCAAAGCTTTTTGTAGATGCAGCAATGGTACCTTGTTTTACACCTATATCGCAACATTTTTAAAATGTTTTTGTAGTTTTTTATTTATAACAGAAAAATGTATTTTAAATTACCGTTACCTATCTTAAACGATTTCGCTTACAATACAAGTTTTCTATGAAACTGACAGTTATATTAGGTACCATCTATCATGCGCCATCTATCGTGATAAAAAGTTAGTGATACACCCCATTACACAAAGGAAACTTTGTGAGATTTTATAGTCTGTTCTTTATGCCAGTTCACAGACAGCCAGTTTCTCGAATGTATTATTGGTACTTAATTATTACTTAAATAAAAATAAACCTGTTAATTTTTATTTAAGTAATAATTAAGTACCAAAAATACGTTCGAAAAATTGGCTGTAAGACTTCTTACCTTTGCCCTCGGCTGTGTTTTCGGAGTTTTGTGGTGAATTTCCCGTATTGACGTGCGTTTCTCCTTGCAACACTGCACCTAATTGTGCTTCAGTCGTTCTAAAACATAATAAGGAAAACTAAAAACTTAAATAAAACAAAATAGTTAATTTAGTATTATTATTATATTAAGTGCCTCCGTGGTCTAGCGGTTAAGTCCGTGGATTTAGACTCGGAGGTACCGGGTTCGAATCCCGGTCGGGACACAAAAATATTTATTAATGTAAATAAATACATTTAATTTATTTGTGATATTTCCCGAGTTTGGTACGCTGGAGACATCGACGAGCTTGCCACTTGTCATGATTGGCCTATAGTAAAGTTGGCTAAATGTGAATCCGCTTATTTATAAGCGTGGTTTCTGACCACCCCGAAAGGGAAACGGTCGTGATGATACTTTACTGTTTTTACTTTTATATTATGAATTATTAAAGTATTCTGTAAATGTGGACTATTTTTAACTATTATTATCAGTATTAAATTTTTTTTTATTAAATTTATGTTTATTTGGATATTTCACCTAAAAATCCACATTTATATAAAATAAATCTTCAAAATTACTTTTTTAAGAAGGTTCTTGAATGTACTTTTAAATCAAATCAAATCAAATCATTCAACATTCATCATTCCGTCCATCTTTTGGAGGGTCGTTTTTGCCCCATCGATCGTCGGTTATGCGGTAGATGCGGTCCATTACCACTTTAGCTATGTCAGTGGCTTTTGTTCTCTGACGAATATTAGTTAGTGGAGCAGACCCACTATCAGTGTCCATGTCTCTGCTCCGTACGACATTACGGGGAGGACACACTGGTTGAAGATGCACTGGTTTTGTCTTTTCAACCTATGGACGATGAGAGGATGTGCCGAAGTTTTCCGAATGCCGTCCATCTTAGCTGAAAGCGTCTGTTGGCTTCTTTGCTAAAACTTGCAGCGCCTAGCTGAATAGTCTAGTAGCCAAGTTCCTGCACAGCTTCAAAAGTGTCATTTCCCACACATATTGACCTTGACTTGACATGGTTATTGCACATGACCTTAGTCTTGTCTTGTCTTGAAACCAACCTGCTGGGAAGCCACGTTTAAACCGTTTAACATTCTGCTAAGATCCTTGAGCGAGCTGGCCATGATGACTATGTCGACTTTAAGAAAATTAAATTACGGACAGCTATCCAATGTTCATTTTATCTGCCGGTACCTGTCTTGTCTTGAAACCAACCTGCTGGAAAGCCACATTTAAACCGTTTAACATTCTGCTAAGATCCTTGAGCGAGCTGGCCATAGTAATCATGACTATGTCGACTTTAAAAAAATAAAATTACGGACAGCTATCCATTGTTCATTTTATCTGCCGGTACCTGTCTTGTCTTGAAACCAACCTGCTGGAAAGCCACATTTAAACCGTTTAACATTCTGCTAAGATCCTTGAGCGAGCTGGCCATAGTAATCATGACTATGTCGACTTTAAAAAAATAAAATTACGGACAGCTATCCATTGTTCATTTTATCTGCCGGTACCTGTCTTGTCTTGAAACCAACCTGCTGGAAAGCCACATTTAAATCGTTTAACATTCTGCTAAGATCCTCGAGCGAGCTGGCCATAGTCATCATGACTATGTCGACTTTAAGAAAATTAAATTACGGACAGCTATCCAATGTTCATTTTATCTGCCGGTACCTGTAAAATTTAGCTTCTAACTGTTTTTAAATACTCACGTCTGTACTAAAGGTGGCTTTAGATATCTCCTTTCGATGTGTGCTTCTAAAGCTGCCAATTTGTGCTTCGCCTTAGCCACGAGTTCTGCTCCCCTCGCGTTATCTGACAGAGGACTCCTGTTGGGTCGCCATCCCTTCACTTGCATACTAGCAACGGCTACACGCTCTTCTAGTTGTTCAACCTACATACAAAATAGAATTAAACTACAATGGACACCCCAGGCAAAGCTTTTTGTAGATGTCGCTGGCGGCAATGGTACCTTATTTTACACCTATATCGCATCATTTTAAAATGTTTTCGTGGTTTTATATGTTTATAACAGAAAAGTGTATTTTAAATTAACGTTACCTACCTTAAAAGACGAATTAAAAATCGATGTGTGCGATTTTTAAAAAAGAAAAAAGGTTCTTTTGATAGAGCGGAAATTTTAAGATCACCATATCTTTGATTTCGCTTAGAAATCTCGATTTGTACACTTAATAGCTGCTCACTTCGGCATAATATCCAGAAAATAATAAAAATACAAGTTTTCTATTGAACTAACAGTTATATTAGGTATCATCTATCATGCGCCATCTATCGTGATAAAAAGTTAGTGATACACCCCATTAAATTCCTATATAGACTTTAAATTTCCTCTTTCCGGATTTCAAAACGATTATTTTTTGGACTTGGTAATGAAGTAAAGGAAAATATTTTTTAAATACTTTTCTATGATAATTCTTCATTCTGCCCATCACCTTACGTGATGCCCAAGGTTAGCTGGTGAAGAATGCCTTATGGCGTTATATCTCGGCTATGTACTAGGTTTTTAAGTGCAATAAAAAAATTAAATAAATATTTTTAATACCTTGGGCTCATAGTTACAGTAATTACTTTTAATAAAAAAAAAAAAAATACAAAGTAATAAAATAAATATAAACTAAGACAAATAAAAAAGTAAAAAAATATATAAAACTAAATAAAAAATTAAGAGTCAAGAGACGTCCCATCAGAGATAGTCCGAAGAATACTGGCAACATGTCCCCTGAACTAGGGCAGTTTTACCATCACGACTCGACATTTGTAAGACAAATGTAATTTCCAGAATTTAAACCAGTTTAAAATTAGTAATTAATTAAAATTTGTAATTTAATGACATTAGTCATTACTAAATTTTTTGTTTCATTTGCCATCCTTTTACGATCGAACACATTTAATTTTCATTAGTTGAAATTTTTGCTTAAAGTGCCCTAGTTGCGGAAATTAATTAATAACTTTAAAACTAAAAGTGATAATTACACTTTTAGCATATCGTTAGAAAGGGCATGGACTGAGGATGTTTTAAAAAAATCAGAAGAACTCCAACCCTGTTAATTTTTTTTTAAACCCCATAGAAAGTTGCCCTTAAAATTATTTCTTTACCTTACTACGGTACTTCAGGCCCCATAACTTTTCTTCTCCACAATTTTCTGGTGTAAAATATTTTTTTGCAGGACCCTAAGACTCTAACGTTTAAAACAAGACCATTAGCAGACCGGTCCCATGGATAGATTTTGAGCTACAGGTAGTTTTAGTAAAAAAATCACAAAAAAGTCAAATTAAAAATAAAAATAAATTAAAAAAAAACCTTGAGGCCAATATATTAATTAATATATAAATTAATATATAATATATTGGGCGGGGTAGGTAGCAGACTATCCCTAGTTTCTACCTTAGGCGTATGTACAGCTCCCTTCCAAACACTCTGTATATCACGCTATTAAAGTTGATATTTGCACGGACACTGTCAAGGTCGAGCGCTTATAGAGTTGAGAATTAAATAATATTCTGTAATTACGACGCAAGCTCTGACGTAAATAACGAAATCCACTAATAAGGTTTGCGCCTAAGTAACAGGGAAAGTTGGACTGTTTGTACTTTGGAAATAAATAACCGCTCCTCCTCTTAACCTCAAGTTATACTTACCATTTCCAAAACCGTATTGTCAACTCGTCTGGCAGTTTTGGCGCTAAAAGTTTCTGGCGAATCGGGACTAGCAAAGCCGCCATTTTGTAAGATAGATCGATCGACGTGCGGCGACATATCCGTACTTAGAACATCGCCTTGTTCAATGTATAGCTAAAACAATGTAAATACAGTGTAAGAGCGACAGTGTAAATTAAAAAAAAAGAGTTGTTTAATGGTATTTTTATAAACCAACCTTATTGTTAATGGTTGGTATATGTTGCACGAACGCCGCGTGTAACTCCCGTTCTCGAACCCCGCGAGCATGGAGAGCATCCATTAAATCTTTTAGTTGATCAACTTCAGTAATTCGCCACCAACCATGCCTACAAATTAAATACTAATACAATTCATGCACTGCCATCAATCCACATCATATATACAAATAGTGAATTGAATTTAAAATACAACAATTAATTGATTATTAAAACTATTCAGTATTCAAATTTAAGATATTTAGAACACAATATTGTGACAGTTAATGACAAATTTATTTGCCTCTTATTCAATTTTAAATAGTCTTAGAAAACAAACTTAGCAATCCATGGATTCACCGTGCGGGTGCCGGGTCCATCGTGTGCGGGGCAAATAGGAAAAATTTTTTGTTTTACATACTAGCACGACATGTGCTTGTATGTAAAAATAAAGGGTTCTGATGGTAAGTGGCGCGCGAGATCCATAAATAATAATAATAATAATAATAATTTGTTTATTATCAGGCAACAGATGGCCCATAGATAAATACCTTAAAACTAAAATACATATAAAATAACATTAAAATTAATTAATCGGCCCACAAGACCTTTATTATCAAGCGGAAGTTAGCAAAGAAGCTAAAACAAAATAGACCGATCCCGCAATGGGTTAGAATGCGTACTGGAAACACAATTCGGTACAACGCCGAAAGGCGTCACTGGAGAAGAACAAAGCTCAAGTTGCAGACACTCACAACTGACTTAGTAGTAAATAAACACTATGCCGACTGGTCATGACGGCAATTCGAACCTGATCCCGAAACGTGTGGATATACTTTACTGGGTTTATCGGCACGAACGGTATCCACGGCCCGGCAGACTGAGCAAATTACCACAATCAGTCCGCCTACCACCTATTCGTTGTTCTCGTTACAAGTATGTGCCATTTGCAATGATGTCAAATGCCAATTTTTACCTTCAAGGAGAACTATTGCAAGATTGCCATGGTGATCTTTATATAAAAATAACATGACTTACTGAGCATCGGTGTCTCGGTTTGGGACATACTATAAAGACGCTCACCATCCACTATTCTGCTCCTCTTCCTACCCAACCAAGTACTGTATTATTCCACTGATGTATAATGCGCGATGGTGGCTTGTTTGTTAGAAAGCTTTCCATTTTTTTGTCAAAAAATAATAATTTATAATAAAAAAAAACTTACCTTAACTCTCTAGGAACGTAATTTCCCTCAATTTTCTTGGGCAAACCATGAACTTTACAATGTTCCAGTTGTTCCACCTCTTCGTGGGTCATTTGTAAGGGGGGCGGACTGTCACATGTCACGTAAGTCGATAAAGCGTTAAAATTCAACAATCCGAGGGTAGTTAGGTTATTTTTCGACTTCTGAGATTGCAAGTCGACCTTCAACGCGTCTGCTTGTAATTCCTTCTCTAAGTCGTTGTCTTTAGAGTCGTCTACATCCATTTGCTCGTCAACTAAAATTTAATTCATTAATAATTATACGGCATTCATCGAGCCCAGAGACAAAATGTAAACAAAGCGACAAAAAGGTATTTTAAAGCGTTTCAACTGTGAAAAAATGTAGGAATATTTTATAGAAAAAAAAACATAAATATTGTCGTATACTGTGAAAGCAAGTTTTAAATTAGTATACGAGTATATCTATTTACATATAAATATATAATAATAAATAAATATTTCCAGACAGGTCACACAGCGCCATCTAATTTCTGTAGTAAGCTACGAGGCTTGTGTTACGGAAACTAGATGGTTGATAAACTACATATTGTACTTTTTTTTTTTGTGAATATATACATATAAACACCCAGACCGAGGCAAATTATACAATGTACAACTTGCCCCCGGTGGGAATCGAACCCACGACCTCCCGAGTTCACGGCAACGTTTGTTACCACTAGACCACGGAGGCGGTCGGATATGTATTTAGTCAAAGGAACAAACTGGCTGGCTGGGAACAAGGAGGCTGAGAACATTTCCCTTCTATATAGCAAAGCAGAAATAATTGTCAGCTTTCCTGCCTCAAGATTACTCCATCAGCCATTTGGATATCTCATTGGCGTTTGGCTAAGGCTCCCCATGGTCCTAATGTCTCGAATCCAAACGGCGTTTGACATATTTAACCAGCTTAAAGTTATAAGCAGAAACCGCCACACTGGACGAGTTCGCCTGGATGTGGCTAATGTGTTTACAGTGAGAAATATTCTGGTGGCGGGTATAATTTTATAGCTTTTACTCTATTGCTTTATTCTCATGTTGCCTGTCTCTGTCTTTTATTGATCTATTTATTGAACACATGTCGCAGTCCATACCAAAGATCTGCCAAGCTTCTACGGCCCAACGTTCATGCCGTCGGGTCTCTTGCTATCGCTCTGTACTCATCAGTGACAAGAGCCCTACGAATGATGTTGTTAAGAGCCGCGTGACGAGCTAGCACAAGAAAGCCTGAAGTCCGAGATAATGGCATTTTCTGTGAGTGGACAGTTCGAGACGAAGGCACACCGCCATAGTTAATGTATTTCGGTCAGTGTCACAACCGACTCCATGACGACGGCCATGAGGCAAGCCCGCGCTTTCATTCTACAGGAGGATAAAATATGTTCCAACATCAGTTTGCAGAGCGGCTTATCCCACTGTCTTTGGAATTTTGGTTTTAGAACATGCAGGTCTATCATATTATCTATACCTGGGAGGTCTCTAGTCTGGGATGTTTAAGACACATTCCACATTGTCTAGCACAGGGAATGCGGCGATTTTTGTTGAGAACCTTAAGTATAGCATCCTTGGTTGCAAAAACGAAAAACGATGGAGCAAACGGGTTCTAGAGTGAAGACCGCGTACGGGAAGACGCAGAGTGGGACGACCCCACGATATATGACGGATGACTTAAAGGGGTTTGATGAGGGTGTTAAGAGATCGTGTGTTAAGCGGCGAGGCCTTGGTAGAAACCTTTATCCAGCAGTGGAGAGATACATCCAGCGAAACAAAAGGGCATGTAAGAAGTGGCGCTCAATTGGCGCCTACCCCGCAAGGGCTTTGGCGTGAAGATATGTATGTATGTATGGAGAGATACAAAGTGATGATGAAGTAGTTTTTTTATTATTTATTAATTTACTTTAAAATTTAAATATTAATGTCTATATATAATATTATTTTATTTTATTGTAATATGATCTTACCTTTAGACGTATCCTGTATAGAAACATTAAGGCTAGCATTGAGCTTTTCTTGATCTAACCCGGAGATGGTTAGACTGGAATCCGCATATACATTGTTAGTGGGAACTGGCACGCAAGTGACCATACTATTAAGTGTAAACAAACTAGGATCGTTTAACAAGTGCAAGTTGTTGGAAACATCCCATTTATGACCCTGACACATCAGAACTTCACTACAAGTGTGTTCATTATCAATATACGAAGGTTTTTCTTCGTTATTTGTATTGAGAAACGAATTTTCTTTCCGCAGTATAGAGAACCATTTGCCTTCAGCTATTCTTGTTTGTAAGTAGCTGGTTGCAACGTCCGGTTCCATGATTTCGTTCTTAATTTCGTTTGTGTCAACTTCTTCCTTAATTTCGCTTTCGGCCTTTTTGGCTGCGTCTAACTGCGAGGAGACGGCTTCGGCCATCTTTCGCAGTTCCTCCAAATTGTTGACTAGATCGTCTTTAGATTCTTCTTCGACCTTAAAAAAGGGTAAAATTATTTAAGATTACAATCAGTTGCATATAATATGTACAAGTGTATCCTGTTACACATTAATTAAATATTTTTTTTTTCTAATAAAAGTAACATTTCCTCGCCAACCCGTCTGGCCAGCGTGGCGATCGTAGGCCAAATTCTCCAGATATATATTCTGGAAGGCCCATCTTCAACAGTGGAGGTCTAGGACGCTGTGTTCTAGGGGCTGTAATGAATTGTATTTATATAATGCACCCGCAATCCTCTGCCACACTCCCAAAGGTTAGCTGTTATAAAATGCCGGAAGGCATTAAGTTCGCTCTTGTACACTACTTGTTAAGGTATTTTGTGCAATAAAGAGTTTATAAATAAATAAATGGAGAATTTGGCCTATACACGCCACGCTTGCCAGACGGGTTGGCGAGGATCTGATGTCAATTTTTAATGCCAACTTTACTATAAACTAAATAATGACAAGTGGCAAGCTCGTCGATGTCTCCAGCGTACCAAACGCGATAATATAACAAATAAGTTAAATATTACCAGGAATCGAACCCGGTATCTCCAAGTCTAAATCCACGGATTTAACCGCTAAACCACGGAGGCAGTTTCATTCATGTCTTGTGAAAATCCTTGAGAGAGTTGTTACGCTTTGCATCTCTCTTGCACGCAGAATCAAATATTTTTAACGATTTATTATCAACTCCTTTTACGAAATAAAATTCGCTCGAATAGTGGTGGCTCGGTTGTAAGAACGTGTACCTTAAATCCTACAAAGGTCGGTTCAAACCCACCCGGCATGTACCAATGAAAAATACACTTTTTTTACGTACATTTGTCATAGATTTACAACACTACCGTTCCCGTGCCTCGGAGAGCACGTTAAGCCGTCGGTCCCGGTTCCACTAATTCGATTCGAATCATTAATAAATCGTCATAAAAAAATTACATCAGATCCTTGAGAGAGTTGTTACGCTTTGCATCTCTCTTGCACGCAGAATCAAATATTTTTAACGATTTATTATCAACTCCTTTTACGAAATAAAATTCGCTCGAATAGTGGTGGCTCGGTTGTAAGAACGTGTACCTTAAATCCTACAAAGGTCGGTTCAAACCCACCCGGCATGTACCAATGAAAAATACACTTTTTTTACGTACATTTGTCATAGATTTACAACACTACCGTTCCCGTGCCTCGGAGAGCACGTTAAGCCGTCGGTCCCGGTTCCACTAATTCGATTCGAATCATTAATAAATCGTCATAAAAAAATTACATCAGAACCTCGCCAAGCCGTCTGGCCAGCGTGGCGAGTGTAGGCCAAATTCTCCAGTTCTGGAAGGACCATCTCCAGCAGTGGAGGTCTAGGACGCTGTGTTCTATGGGCTGTAATGAATTAAAAATGAATATCCAATTTTAGACAGAAAAAAATAGCAAAAAAATATTTACTTCTATTTTACTGAAACAAATCTATTATAGACCAATACTTACGGTCATATACGGATTTTTTATTTCATCTACCTCTTATTTATTTATTTATAAACTCTTTATTGCACAAAATAACTTAAAAAGTAGTGTACAAGGGCGAACTTAATGCCTTCCATTTTAAAACAACTAACCTTTGGGAGTGTGGCAGAGGATTTCGGGTGCATTAAGATACATACAATTACTTAAGAATACTTAAATACTATTACATAAATACTTACATGATATATAATTAAAATAATATATATAATAAACATAAATATATAATATGAATGAATATTCATACATGCCCTTTTGTTTCGATGGCTTTTTAATGCACCTCCAGCTATTGTTTTATTTATTTAAATAATAAATAAATAAATATTTCAAGACCTCACACAGCGCCATCTAATTTCCGTCGTAAGCTGCGAGGCTTGTGTTATTGAAACTAGATGGTTGATAAACTACAAATTATACTTTTTTTTTTGTAAATATATACATATTATACATATAAACACCCAGACCGAGACAAATTATACAATGTACGACTTGCCCCCGGTGGGAATCGAACCCACGACCTCCCGAGTTCACGGCAACGTTTGTTACCACTAGACCACGGAGGCGGTCAAATTTTTGATTAAATTTGATCGTAATATGTGAGTCTTGGTCTGCCAGGGCTTCTTTTACCCACAACTTTCGCATTATATATAACTTCTGGAATATGTTGTGTGAATATCGGCGAAGGTTTCTGACATAGTACAATTGTTGTCCGATAGGTGGCGCGCATCAGCGCTAACTTGTGGGGCATACCGACCGAGGGTACCGAGCGGGAGCCTAAAACTCCCTAGCGCTTATATACATATAGCATAATAATATATATAAAAATATATAAAACTGCCGCCGTGATCTAGCGGTCCGTGGATTTAGACTCGGAGGTACCGGGTTCGATTCCTGGTCGGATCACAAAAAATATTTATTAATGTAAATAAATACATTTAATTTATTTGTGATATTTCTCGAGTTTGGTACGCTGGAGACATCGACGAGCTTGCCACTTGTCATGATTGGCTTATAGTAAAGTTGGCTAAATGTGAATCTGCTTATTTATAAGCGTGGTTTCTGACCACCCTGAAAGGGAAACGGTCGTGATGATACTACTTTCTATTATTAATAATGACATTCATTGACTGTCAGGCGGTACGAAGTTCGCCGGGTCAGCTAGTGAAGTAATAAAACCCACCACCATTTTTTTTTCCATAGACAAATTACTAAAACATAGATTGACTATTTTTTTTTAAAGATTGGTTTGAGAGTGTGCAAGTGAGAGGTATAGGTAGTGTTCACTCTTCATCGCATTTTGAACTACATTTTACATACCTTAGGTTCAGTAGCTTCAGTTTTCACGACATTTTCGACTTTAACAATTTCTTGCGGTTTATCCAAACTTTCTGCCTGAGTGGCGAACATGGGTGTGTGCGTGGGCTTTTGTACTAAAAACGCCGTGGGAATAGAATCTTCAATGTCTAGCATATCTTCTTGCTCTTTGGCTTGTTTCTGCTGTATGTACCTCTCTTCCATTTTTATTGATGAGCCTAAATAATAAAATATAAATCAAATTAACTATTTTTAAAATATTATTAAGTAGTAATTTATAGTAATTATGTTATTTAATAATAATAAAATCAAAGATTTTTATAATACATTATAAGGAACATTATCTTGCGGTCCGTACACTAGGTCAGTATCCTGCAAGTTAAGTATTATGTATTAAGCAATGCTAGCTGCATGCCTGAATCTACCTTGCTCACCTTACTATGCAAGGGTGGGATGTTATTATTATTACCTATTTTAGTTCAAATATAAGTTCTACTAATCAAATCAAAATATTTATTTCCATAGGTTATCTTGTAACAAACTTGGATATTGTCAACACTAAAATAATATAAAACAAAAACATACAAAATATATAAACAAACATAAGTTAGGTAATCATGGTTGGACCGTAACGGGTAAACAATTCAGATTTATGTGTGTTATAATAGCATTATTGTCATAAGCAGGGTAATTGTAACTTAATAACTACTTAATATAACGTCATGATTGTAGAATAGTGACGGAGATCCTATATTTAAAATTTTCATGGCGGCCATTCAAAGTTATTTCAACTGTGTTTTGTCACTTCTTTTTTAAGTTAATACTAGTCTCATAATAAGTGCAAACCTTCTAGATTTCATTTTGGAACCCTTTCTAACATTTGCACTATAAATGACAGACCACAAACAATATAAAACTATATATGAAATCAGTTTTCAATCCAACACTGTTCTACGATCATGACGATAAGATCGTGGCTGTAAATAGGCCGTGTCAACTAAATATAAATTCGTGGCTATAAATGGGCCGAGTCAGTTTACAATCTAACAATAATAAATTTGACCGCCTCCGTGGTCTAGTGGTAACAAACGTTGCCGTGAACTCGGGAGGTCGTGGGTTCGATTCCCACCGGGGATCACAAGTTGTACATTGTATAATTTGTCTCGGTCTGGGTGTTTATATGTATAATATGTATATATTTACAAAAAAAAAAGAATAATATGTAGTTTATAAACCATCTAGTTTCCGTAACACAAGCCTCGTAGCTTACCACGGAAATTAGATGGCGCTGTGTGACCTGTCTGAAAATATTTATTTATTTATTTTTTATTTAATAATAAATATCAAATCTTAATACTAGTTCGTGGCTGTATACGGGTCGTGTCACCTTACAATGTAAATAATAATAATATGTCAATTAAGCATATATTCGTAGCTGTAAAAGTGACACCTGAAGCCTAAAAAAAAATTGCTCTTTTGACAATTACACGCGGTATACCTCAAGCTTTGTTTATATATTTATTATTAAATTTTGTAGCAAAAATAAACCTCACCTTCAACTTTAGAGGCGCCATGTCTCATGTTGGGTTCATACTTGATGATTTGGGTGTGGTCACTGAGATTCAGTTCAGACTTAATGTTTTTGAGTTCCAGTTCCGATTTGAGCTGATCTTCGTACTTCTGAGTCTCCATATCCACGTCTGGGACTTCTTCTGTTGGCTCTTTCTTCTCTTTTGATCCTACAAATATATATATATGTAGAGGATATACTGGTTAAAGATTTTTGCCGCCCATCCTAGCTGTTATAATAAAATTCATTACAGCCCCTAGAACACAGCGTCCTAGACCTCCACTGCTGGATACTGTTTACATCAGAATCTCTAAACGCATATTAAGGAAATTGCGTTTAAAGATTCTGGTGTAAACGGGACACGCGCTGGGAGTGAAAGAGACACAAATATCCTTTTTCTCTCTTTCAGCGCTAACTTGTGGATAATTCCATTTTGTATCCTTGGCATTTAAAATCGCACTATACAAAAATGTTGACTTGAATATAAGGATATTATTAAGGGTGGGATATATTATTATCTATTAATAATAAAAAATACAACTAAAAACTAAAATAATTAAAAAATAACATATAAATAAATAAATTGATCCTAATAGTGTGATATGTGAAGGTGAGAAGGAGATAAGTTAAATTTAGTTTTTTAAAAAGGTGATATATCAGATTTTTTATTGAACTTACTTCGTTTCTTGGTATCTTTGGTGTCCTTTTGCTGACTTTGTTCTAGTTGTTGATGGTAGGACAGTATCTCTGGTTGGGCAGACTCCATTCCTTCCACGAATATACCACCGCATTTACCCAGAGACCAGTAGCGACGCCAATATCTACAAATTTAGGTCAGTTACAAGAAAAGTTGATGGTTTAAGTATGCGTAAAACATTACAGCCCCTAGAGGTCTAGACCTCCACTGCTGAAAATGGGCTTTCCAAAAAGTCTTAGCATGCGGTTCACCCCACACAACGGTGGTGCTGCAAATGTTCGTAAGAGTATTTCTCATTGGTACATGCCGGCATTCGAACCTTTTTTAAAGTGGGTTTACATTTAGCCAACACGAAGTGGCAAACTCGTAAAATATCAAAAATAAATTATTGTGTCTCGACCAGGAATCGAACCCGGTACCTCCGAGTCTAAATGCACGGACTTTACCGCCTGACCACGGATGCACTATATAATAAAATATATAAAGCTATTTAAGTACTTTTTTTTTTATTTAAGTCGTAACAAATGATTCCAATTTATTCGAAGTAGATATAAAAATATTAAAATTATTTCAGTACTTAAATTATTTTGTTGAATCAAGTACGTTAAATTATTTGCTAATAGCTTAGCAATCCATGGATTCACCGTGCGGGTGACGGGACCATCGTGTGGAGGAGAGTAAGGAGAACAGCGTCTCTTGTACCACATACCTATCTTGTCCGTAACAGGTAGCCCTGAGAGCGTGAGTTCCGGCCGCTAACTGATGCAACTGTTGGTCAGATTGTCGAAGCAATTTCTCCAACTTACGTGAAAGTTCTTCAGCTGATAGGTTCTTGTCTTCGTCCTAAAAATAATCGTAAATTCAAATTAATTTGATCAACAACTACTAAAATAACCATGTAATAAATCAAGAAGTAAAGTATCATCACGACCGTTTCCCTTTCGGGGTGGTCAGAAACCACGCTTATAAATAAGCGGATTCACATTTAGCGAACTTTACTATAGACCAATCATGACGAGTGGCAAGCTCGTCGATGTCTCCAGCGTACTAAACTCGAGAAATATCACAAATAAATTAAATATTAATTAAATGTATTTATTTACATCAATCAATATTTTTGTGTCCCGACCAGGAATCGAACCGGTACGTCCGAGTCTAAAACCACGGACTTAACCGCTAGACCACGGAGGCAGTTCACAAATCATTTTTACGTTCGATTAACTAATATTTAATACACTGGAATGTTCAATATAAATCAGCCCTTCGAAAATATTAATCTTCGTTTACATTTGAAGAAGAAGACAAATTTCTAAGCATTCCATGGATTTACCGTGCGGGTGCCGGGTCCATCGTGTGTGGGTAAGAGATGAGAATGGAGTCTCGGGCTTGCGACCGACAAATAGGCTGGTTTAAGAAAAGGAGGCCCCACCTTTTTATTTTATTGCGCGATAATACGCTCACCATCCACCATTCTACTTCTCTCCCTACCCAACCAATTTTTTTTTAATAATCTTCGCGTAAAATCAAACTAAATGTTTTAATTTTTATGTATCATAACTTACCTCTTCAGGTTGCGTTCCTTCGCTTTCCAAATCGCTCAATACCTCATCTCCCATCACACTATCCTTATCAACTTTAGACTCAGGCGGAGAACACTCGTCCTTATTGTTATTCAGAACTTCCTTAGATTTCATAGCATTTGGCACTTCTTTTAAGGGCGATAATTCCTTGTCGCTTTCGTCTATAGTTAAGTTTTCTGGGTGATCTTTGTACGGGGACGGCTCGCAGGACTCTGGTTCGATTTCCGATGCGTCTTTTTCGGGTTCTTGAGGCGCTTGTTGAGGTGTTTTTGGTCTTTCTGTTGGTTAAAAATCATATCATCAGAGATAGGTCTACATCTAGTGTTGCCCAAAGCAAGACCAAGTCTTTGATCAAAACAAATCGTCTCATCGTCTTGGTCTTGCAAGACTCTTGCTCTGACTGTAAATATATAATGGTATATTTTTATTAGCCGGTATCCAATATATAATAATTGTTAAGACATCCAACAGGATCCTACACCAATTCCTACCACCAAGCCTGTTAGAATCGTCTATGAATCGCGAGTAGTTTCGTGATCTACCGCTAGAGGCACCCAAGTTGGCGCCAGTACAAAATCTACGCTCGGCCCGTGCGGATCGAAAATCACCGCGATTTTAGTGTGAAAGCTCCCAAGCCTGGTTGGACTCTAAATCGTGCCTAAAACAGTTCCGAGAAACTGAAGTGTGAGAAGAAAGCGTGCCCGCAGTGAAAACCTGGCTTTTTTCCCGTGGTATGTCCTTTTTTCTTGTCCACTTATTGGTTCTAGCAGATCCTTGTCATTTGCTTTAGTGACTCATTTTCTAGACAAAATAGTAGAATTGACCGCCTGACCAATGTTACCCAGTACGTACCAATAATATTTATTAGGTACCATATTTCTAAATAATAAAAACTACCTAAAATTCTTACTGATTCGTAGGACGCTTGCAGTAGTCTCGATCCAATTTTAGAACCAACCGATCTGAGTCGAGACGATGGCAAGCGTCCAGATGGTATGACATTAGTTCCATCCCTGATGTGGGATTTTACCTGTTGGGATTCGCTAGACCCTTCCCACCTTCAAGGCACTTCTGTTAGAGCTGGTGCTGCAGCGGAACATGCTCAGATCAGCAATCGTCAAAAATATGAAACGATTTGCAATAGTCTGTAGAAACGATGGGCCCGTGGGGATCAGAAATAAAAGCTTACAAAGAAATTGTTCCAAGGCTCATTGACGTCTCTGGTGACAATAGGGCTGGCAGTTTTTTCTCACAAAAATTAAGTATCTTAATTCAGAGGGGGAATGTTGCTAGTGTATTGGGTACCATGCCACAAGAATGTTTTTTTTTAGGTTAAATTTAGTTTTAGTTGTAATATAGTTTATTTAATAAAAAAAAAAAAATTAATATACATGAAATAAACTATAAGTAAAAATTGTCCTCTAGAAACGACCGTTCAAGGATAGTCCCAAGAAGACGAACAACATTTTCCCTCTGTATAGCGAGGCTAATGCGTTGACAGAAATAATTGCCAGCTTTCCTTCTCCAGACTTTTCAGACAACTCCCTGGCCAGATGCATAATACATATTAATTGACCGCCTCTGTGGTCTAGTGGTAACAAACGTTGCCTCGAACTCGGGAGGTCGTGGGTTTGATTCCCACCGGGGGCAAGTTGTACATTGTATAATTTGTCTCGGTCTGGGTGTTTATATGTGTAATATGTATATATTTACAAAAAAAAAGTATAATATGTAGTTTATCAACCATCTAGTTTCCGTAACACAAGCCTCGTAGCTTATAACGGAAATTAGATGGCGCTGTGTGACCTGTCTGGAAATATTTATATTTATATTTATTTATATTTGTTGCTAATTGTGGTAAGACTTTAATATATGTCCGCTAGTTACCTACTAGTAGGAGAACTACTGTTTTTTTTTTTAATTAGTTATAGATTTTGTATAGATATGTATCCAGAAATGTATACCGAGGTTGTAACAAAAATTCTATAACGCTTTACATGATGTTTTATTTATCAATACGAACAACTTTGTCAGATAAATTAGGTATATTTAGAGATATTTCATGTGGACATACAGTCATCTATAAAGGCCTCTGTAAACGATCAAACAAGTTTGACAAACTTAAAGTGTTTGTCAAACAATCTACGAGCTTCATGTAGTCACCGTCCCTTCGACGACGACGAATCATACATCTGTCGCACAATAAAGATATAGAGTGCTCTTCCAGCCTCTGTGCTTCCACTTTCCTATAACCTGGAGTCCTTCAAGCGAAGTGTGAAAAGGCATCTAGTCAAGCCGGCATAGTGTTAGGGACTGATGTCGGACATGAGCGTCTGATTCCAGTTGCTAACATTCATGGACCATGCGCGCCACTTACCATCAGGTGGGGGCCAATTTTGTTTTTTAAATAATTTATTTCCATTGGTTCTCTCAAAACAACTTGGATACAGTCAGAACTAATAAAATCAATACAATTTTGTACTAATCAAAGTGGTAATAATGGTTGGACCGTAAACAGGCAATAATCCATATTTATGTATGCTATGCACAACATTATTGCTACAAGCAAGTAAAACTAACTAACTTAGAAACTACTTAAATAAGATCGTAGCTGTAAAGAGGCCGTGTCAGTTTACATTCTAAATACTTAATAATTATGATGTATAGAAATTATATGCATATGTCAGATAATTTATATGTGTATAAAACAAAAAAGAACAAAAAAAATATGTCATCTAGTGTTTGAAAGAAGAAGGATGACAACCGTGACGATAAAGATTGATGATGAAACTCTAGAACAAGTAAATGAAATTATATATCTGGGCAGTGTTTTCACTGCGGATGGGAAGTACGATAGGGACGTTGAAAGAAGAGTGAACGCGGGAAATAGTGTTAACGGTGCCCTGGGGTCACTGATCGGCAGTCGAAATGTCAGTGACAAAGCTCGGCTCGCCATACACAATGCCATGTTGGTACCAACACTGATGTATGGAAGCGAAACGTAGATATGTCAGAATACGCATGCGAGTAGGGTTAATGCAGTAGAAATGCGGTCGTTGCGGCGGATATGTGGCGTCACTTTGGCGGACCGCATACGTAACGTCGAAATACGGAAAAGGGTTGGTATGAAGGAAAGCATAGGGACAAAAATAAGGAAAAGCATGCTACGATGGTTCGGGCATGTTGAAAGGATGAGCGATGAAAGATTGACGAACCAGATATATAATGCGAAAGTTGTGGGTGAAAGAGGCCCTGGCAGACCGAGACTCACATATCACGATCAAATAAATAAAACACTGACTGAAGGTGCATTAAAAAGTCTTCGTAACCAAAGGGCATGTATGAAGAGGTTAATGAATGTCGACGAAGCGAAAGAGGTATGTCGTGATCGTGTCAAATGGCGCTCAATTGTCTCTGCCTACCCCGCAAGGGATCTGGCGTGAAGATATGTATGTATGTATGTATCTCATAATCTAAATACTAATAATGATATGTCAATTAAACATAAATTCATAGCTGTAAATGGGCCATGTCATCTTATATTCTAATAGCATTAATGTTAATTAATATTCGTGGCTATAAAATGTGCTAGTATAAAAAAACTCACCATGTTCAAGTATTTGTTCATTGTTATTTTGCAGTATGTTAGTGCTTTCCTCGACTAATCTTTGCATTCTCTCGAGAGCCATGGCTTGTTGTTTTTCGCTATGTTCCGATCGGGATTTCCTTTGGTGCAATACACGAACTCTAAAAAAGGCAATAAAATTAATATTAGATTATAAATAGAAAAAATAATTATAAAAAAGTATCATCACGACCGTTTCCCTTCTGGGGTGGTCAAAAACCACGCTTATAACTAAGCGGATTCACATTTAGCCAACTTTACTATAGGCCAATCATGACAAGTGGCAAGCTCGTCGATGTCTCCAGCGTACTAAACTCGAAAAATGTCACAAATAAATTAAATTTATTAATTTAAATTAATAAATATTATTGTGTCCCGACCAGGAATCGAACCCGGTACCTCCGAGTCTAAATCCACGGACTTAACCGCTAGACCACGGAGGCAGTTTAATAAATAAATAAATAACATAAATATATAAATAATAACATAAATAAATAACATAAATATTAACTTATGACTTACTTCCGAATCTTCATATCCAGTAGATATCTCTCCTTCTTCATCTGGTTGAGATGATCGAGGGACGCGTCAATTTGTCTTAGAACTGATTTGTTTTGCAGCAACTCGTTGCATAGGAACGCCAACATTTTCGCTTTAGCTGTAGCGTTTAGCGCCAAAAACGGTTTGTCGCGTAACATTTCTGTAAAATAAGATTTGATGTTAGTTTTTTTTTTGGTTTTAAACCGAATTTGGACACTTTTTTTGTACGTAATTATACAGACATTTGTGATACGTCATTATTTCAATTATTTAAGTTGAATAAATATTATGATCTCACAGAAGAAATGATCAGAAACAGGTTCAAGACTCAGCTTTACGCAGTGGAAGTTGGTGCGAGAGGAGTTCCAGCGAAATCTTTAAATCACTTACTGAAAAAAATGGGCCAAAGCAGGTCTGCCGTCAATACATTTATGGAACGAGCTTCCAAGACGGCATTAACGGAATCATACAGTATTTGGTTGGGTAGGGAGAGGAGTAGAATGGTGGATGGTGAGCGTATTATCGCGCAATAAAAAAAAAGAGGCCTCCTTTTCTTAAACCAGCCTATTGTCGGTCGCAAGCCCGAGACACCATTCTTCTCATCTCCTACCCACACACGATGGACCCGGCACGGTGAATCCATGGAATGCTTAGAAATTTGTCTTCTTCTCTCTTCGAACTCCTGCTAGTGGAAGACTTGGCTTAGCAGATTCCAGTGACCTGTTAATATTTAATCTGACTGCTAAACTTAGCTATATCAGATTTACAAAATAAAACATAAACAGAATTACACAACAGTATCATCATCACGACCGTTTCCCATTCGGGGTGGTTAGAAACCACGCTTATAAATAAGCGGATTCACATTTAGCCAACTTTACTATAGGCCAATCATGACAAGTGGCAAGCTCGTCGATGTACCAACTCGAGAAATATCACAAATAAATTAAATGTATTTATTAACATTAATATTTTTTTCGTGTCCCTACCAGGAATCGAACCCCGTAGCTGCGAGTCTAAATCCACGGACTTAACCGCTAGACCACTAGAGGCTTTAAATAGAATTTTAATAATACGTAAAAAAAGTAAAGTATTATCACGACCGGCTTTTTAAATACTATTTTATTGAAGCGAATTTAAATTTAGCCAACTTTACTATAGGCTAATTTCAAGTGGCAAGCTTATTGATGTATTTAGCGTACCAAATTCAAGAAATTAATAAAAAAAAAATCGTGTCCCAACCAGGAATGGAACTAGAACCACGACTACGGAGGTAGTTTTAAATTGTACAAATTTACCTGATAGTTTATAGGTGCTATTGTTATGTAGATGTTCGAAGTAGATTTGATTTTTTGCGTTAGTTCCTGCGACCTGCATCTCCGCATCCGTCTGATGGTGATCTGCCACTCGACGCTCACGTTCCCTTTCTGCTGTCAAACCTAAAAAAATACTCATTTTTAATACATTTATTTATTTTTTGTATTGTGTTATCTCTTCAGGCTCAGTTTCGCCAAGACAGATAGATTTTTCATTATACACTAGAACGACATGTGACCTTGCGCCCACATAATGGTAAGAGGCGCGCACTAATACCAACTTGTGGAATCTTAAAGAAATTGTCATAAAAAAATGACATCATATCGTCGCCAAGCCGTCTGGCCAGCGTGGCGAGTGTAGGCCAGATATATGTTCTGGAAGGCCCATCTCCAGCAGTGGAGGTCTAGAACGCTGTGTTCTAGGGGCTGTAATGATCATTATATTAGAACAACGACTAATGTTATAAAACGATCCCAAAATTTTACACAAAATATTTGTGGGTAGTTGTAAATATTTTATTAAACTAACAACTGCAAGGTGATTGATTTTGTCATTTAGTAGTAGTAGCAGTAACTGTATAACTTACTATACTTAAGCGGAAATTCGCTGGTTAGACGATTAATTGTTTAACAAATACATACCTGTCATAGATTTGACTTCTCCCGTTGCATTAGCATAGAGATATATTCTAAGCACCTCGCTGATGTTAGTGGGAGTGATGTCACTCATCCGGATGGCGTGACCCAGCAGGGTGGTGTGGCGACCCGGATGGGGAATACCCGGGTCCTCTGAGAACAAACATATTAATACTAAAATTATTCAAATCAAATATTTAATTTCCTTTGGTTCGCTTAGGACAACTTGGATATAGTCAGCACTAATAAAATCAACACAATCAATAACATAATAATCCATTTTTATGTATGTTAAGCACAACATTAACTAACTTCGAAACTATTTAAATAAGATCGTGGCTGTAAAGAGATCATGTCAACTAAGTACGAGTATAAATTATATATATATATATATATATACCATCTGTCAATGTTTTTAAACAACTAGTCACTAACTTGTTTCTTGATAAGCAGGAGCACACTGCATCCAGTAGCGAGTTTAATGCCTGTTAGGCAACTGACCTTTGGCATGGTGAGAGATTATGGGCAGGGTGCAACAATCTAATAATATTAGTCTAATTTATAAATACACTACATACCAAGCAATTACATAAACTACATGCAAGTATTATGAACATATACATACCGTTATGATCGTAGAACAGTGTTGGATTTAAAAAAATCTGATTTTATATAAGTATAGTTTTATATTGTTTGTGGTCTGTAATTTATAGTGCAAATGTTAGAAAGGGCTCCAAAATGATATCTAGAAGGTTTGCACTTATTATGAGACTAGTATTAACTTAAAAAAGAAGTGACAAAAAAACAGTTATTTAACTTTGAATGGTCGTCATGAAAATTTTAAATATAGCAGATCCGTCACTGTTCTACGATCATGACGATACGTATATATATACAAATAAACATACATAAACATATTGCGTGCCAAATATTCAATGTATACTGGATGCAGTGTGCTCCTGCTTATCAAGAAACAAGTTAGTGACTAATTGTTTAAAAACATTGACAGATGGTGCCCGTCTGATGGCCAGTGGTAGTTTGTTCCAGCAGATACAGTGAAGGAATCTGAATATCTGCTAGAAGAGTGGGATGGGATTTTGTACGGGATTAATATAATAGAATTAAAATAACATAATTACCTATAGCACAGACGAGTAGTTGCGTGAGAACTTGCATCAAATCCTCTTCAGTTTCCACACAAAAGTCTGGTATTAAAGCGTATTGCAGAGTGTTTATTGTCGGGATGGATTCTAGATCTGAAAATAAAATAATAATAGATATAATATTTAAAGATATACCCCTCTCGCTCGCACAATAGTCCATTTTTTAAGATTATTCTACTAACCTCGAGGGAATAAAATCATATATTTGTTTTAGTGAAATAGAGGAAAATCTGAAATGAAAGAGGGATGTACAGAAAAAGGACTCCGTTTGAATGCGAGAAAAACTAAGGTACTAGTGTTTGAAAGATGAAGGATGACAACCGTGACGATAAAGATTGATGATGAAACTCTAGAACAAGTAAATGAAATTATATATCTGGGCAGTGTTTTCACTGCGGATGGGAAGTACGATAGGGACGTTGAAAGAAGAGTGAACGCGGGAAATAGTGTTAACGGTGCCCTGGGGTCACTGATGTTCAGTCGAAATGTCAGTGACAAAGCTCGACTCGCCATACACAATGCCATGCTGGTACCAACACTTATGTATGGAAGTGAAACGTGGATATGTCAAAATACGCATGAGAGTAGAGTTAATGCAGTAGAAATGAGGTCGTTGCGTCGGATATGCGGCGTCACTCTAGCGGACCACATACGTAATGACGAAATACGCAAAAGGGTAGGTATTAAAGAAAGAATAGGGACAAAAATAAGGAAAGGCATGCTCCGATGGTTCGGATATGTTGTAAGAATGAGTGAAGAGAGATTGACGAACCAGATATACAATGCGAAAATTGTGGGTAAAAGAGGCCCTGGCAGACCAAGACTTACCTATCACGATAAAATAAAACAATAGCTGAAGGTGCATTAAAAAGACATCAAAATAAAAGGGCATGTATGAAGAGGTTGATGAATGTCGAAGAAGCGAAAGAGGTATGTCGTGATCGTGTCAAGTGGCGCTCAATTGTCTCTGCCTTCACATATCTGTGAAGATATGTATGTAGAGGAAAATCGTTATGTTTTTGCTATTTATCTCTGTCTAAAATCCCATCCGTCCTTGTACCATCAGGACTTTCACGTAGTGATGGTAAAAAGCCGGATGGTATGTCTCTTGTACCATGGAGTGAGGGAAGATGTCTTGTTTGGGATGCCCACCTGTGTCTTCAAAAAAGGCCGGTTCGGCTGCTCATACATTCGAATTTAAATAGCACATCAAATACAATAGCATTAAACAAAATTATAACTTTGTGGCATTTGGGGTTGAAACAATGGGAGTATATTCTCTTGATACCCACAAATTCATAAAAGAGACATACCATCCTTTTACCATCACTGCGTGAAAGTCCTGATGGTTCAAGGACGGACGGGATTTTAGCAGACCATAAACTTCTCTTTATAAACTCATTTAAGGCTTGGTGTCTGGAGAATCTCCCTGCGCTCTTTTGAAAACTAAGCCCGTGTAGACCCATTTCATCAACTTGAGAACCACACTTGCATATCTAAAATTAGATATATGAAAGTTAAAAGTATGTCCAAATATATCAATCGCTATATCTTCTGAACGAAGCGAGATAGAGCAAAAATAACACGTTTTTTGAAGTGTTCTAAAGGGGTTTCACTTACTAATGACACATTTATCAAGACAAAAAAAAGAAAGGTGACAATCAACCACACAAATTTACTCTTTCAAATCACTTTTGAAATAGTCATCTTTGACCGCCTCCGTGGTCTAGTGGTAACAAACGTTGCCGTGAACTCGGGAGGTTGTGGGTTCGATTCCCACCGGGGGCAAGTTGTACATCGTATAATTTGTCTCGGTCTGGGTGTTTATATGTATAATATGTATATATTTACAAAAAAAAAGTTATAATATGTAGTTTACCACGGAAATTAGATGGCGCTGTGTGACCTGTCTGAAAATATTTATATTTATTATATTTGTAGACAAATTTGACACAAATAGGTTGTTTTAAAAAAAAAATCATATTTACATATATTTATATATTGTCTATCTGATTGAATTTTTTGCACAAAAATATTATGCATATTTAATTACTTTAAAATTTGCGTTTTCGACTAAAACCGTTCGTTTAATTGCTTTCAAGACCCACTATCTTCGAAACTAAGCGTCACAGTGCTTAGTCGATTTTATCACTGGAAAAAGCAGAAGTTTTTTAAACGACTGATGTAAAAAAGTGACTTTATGAAAGAAAATAGTTAGTTGGTTTTCTCTCGAACCCGGCGAAATACAAAAAAAAAACAAAAACGTAAAACAATAGTAACAGTGAGTCAGTAAGTACATATATGTCAATAAGAATAATAATAATAATGTCAAAGCATAATAATAATAATAAAATTATTTATTGCACATAATTCACACATAGTGTACATGGGCGAACTTAATGCCAAAGGCATTCTCTACCAGTTAATTTGATGATGGTAAAAAGTGAGGTAATAGGGTGATTGAGATTGGAAATAATAATAGTATAGATACAACATAAATAAAGATACCTATAAATAAATATAAGATTAATTATTAAATTATATGTGAAATTTATTTATAATAATTGCATTATAATTGAGTCAATAATCGCGCACACTGTAAAAAGACTTTTCCAACAACCAAGCTTATGTTAATCTTTTGAATTTATTCAATGATTCTTAAAATAGTCAGCGGGGTGAGGCGGAGTGCACTTGTGCCTCCAGGGATACCACTTGCCTGGTTTTTCTTAATGCATATAAAAATTGACATAGGCCACTTTGCTATTTAATTTCGTCTTACCCTGGTAACCCTTTATCTGTATCCTTTTTACATAACTAAATCAAATCATAAATTAAAAATAAACAATTGAATTAACTCACCAAATCCAAGAGTCTGTCCAAAGTTGTGTATAAATTCATATACTTGCAGGATATCGGCCATACACTGTCCTGGTAACATTAAACCCTTAATTCTATTCAGGGTGGGCAGAGGTTTCTGATCAGAGAGCGTAGAATCTTCTTGAGGCCTCCTGTTAATAAAATGAATGTTTTTCACAAAAAATCAAAAGCAATATATGGAGAGGATCACACTAAGAAGGGGAATTAGATAGGGGCTCATGTCAATGTCTTAAAGATTCCACAATATGGTATAGAGCCACTATATGATAATAATAATTCTTTATTTCGGTACAAAAACCATATATATAATATAACAATAATAACTTAAAGAAAACTATGTTAGTAATTAATCTAAAATGAACATACTAATTTATTTGTCCATAATTTTTGGAGCATGAAGCAATGCTCATGGATATTCTTTAAAATTATATTTTATTGTCCATTATGCATTTTCTAAATGAGGCCATACGATGTCGGATTACCGCGTCTAATACCGGCAGACGTGCCTCGGCAAACATGCTGGATGCACTACATCACTTGGAGAGCCGAAACAGAATTCTTAAGGCATCATTGTATTGCACCTTCAGTCTTCTGTACGACTCTTTTCTGTAGTTGCACCACAACTGCGGTGTGAACAGAGACTGACATTGAGTGTTAAATAGGGATAAGCCCATTAGGTTTAAAAGATGTACAGCATCATTGTACACGTGCACCCTATTGGCTCGCTGCACCAAGAAATCATTCAGTGCAGTATAACAATCCATTCAGGTTCCGTTGGGGCTGCCGCGCTCCTGCAGTACATCGGGCATGTTTGCTGATGCTCATGTGGATGGCTTCCATGCCATCCTCCGGAAGAGGTATGCAGCGTTGCTCTGCAGGTTGCTCTGCAGTACCAACAGCCTCCTGAATGTTATTGCTAATAGGGTTGACTCCCGCTATGTGCGACAGTGGCTTAAAGCCCACAAATATGTTTTACCGCCTCCGTGGACTAGTGGTAACAAACGTTGCCGTGAACTCGGGAGGTCGTGGGTTCGATTCCCATCGGGGGCAAGTTGTACATTGCATAATTTGTCTCGGTCTGGGTGTTTATATGTATAATATGTATATATTTACAAAAAAAAAAGTATAATATGTAGTTTATCAACCATCTAGTTTCCGTAACACAAGCCTCGTAGCTTACCACGGAAACTAGATGGTGCTGTGTGACCTGTCTGGAAATATTTATTTATTTTTAAATAAAATTTTAAAAATATGTAATTTATGAAGTCAAATATGTTTTTTGCAGGGATCCATGGGTGGCTTGGCGGATGTCTAGCATTTATACTGACACTTTGCCAAGCAGTGGACATTGGTCTAAGCTTTTTATTATTATAATTTTGGATTGTTACACACAATGGATATTTTAGCGATATGTATGCTAGTGGTACTCCTAACGACGTCACGACGGGTACTTTACCTCCAGAGCTATCCACAACTATAACGTCTACTTTTAAGGAGGAAATAAGTGTGCAAGAATTGCAATCGGCAATTAGAAGCCTGAAATGTGGCAAAGCAGCGGGAAAAGATCGAGTGCTCGCTGAAATGATCAAATACGGAGGTATACCGGTCTGGAACGCTTTCCACCTACTGTGCAACCTTTGCTGGCAGGAGGTGGCGACAATCAGTCATCGTTCCTTTATACAAAGGTAAGGGATCTAGATTGGACTGTGCCAACTACCGAGCGATTAGTTTGATCAGTTTGGCGAGCAAGATGTATGGCAAGATTCTCACGAAACGCTTGCAAGAGAAGACTGAAGGTCTTTTATGGGAGGCACAAGGAGGCTTTAGACCTGGAAGAGGATGCACTGACCAAGTCTTTTCGCTCCGCAATATCACAGAGAAGTTTTTGGCCTTAAACCAGAAGGTTTTCTGTGCTTTTGTGGATTTGGAAAAGGCTTTTGATAGAGTTGTAAGAAAGAAGCTTTGGGACATATTGCCGGAGTATGGAGTGAATGACAAACTGCTACAAGCTATACAGTCCCTGTACAAGGGCTGCAAAGCTTGTGTGCGGGTGGAGGGAGGTATGTCGCCTTGCTTTGAATCCCAAATGGGCGTCAAACAGGGTTGTGTGCTTTCTCCTAGATTATTCACTCTATATCTCGACAAATGCCTAAAAAGAGTGAGAGAGAGTGACTGTGGGATAAAGATGAGTGATCTAGTGGTGAACTGCCTGCTTTATGCAGATGATGCTGTTCTTATGGCATCGTCCGAACAACAACTGCAATCACTAGTCACAAGAATGAAGGAGGGATGTGCAGAAAAAGGACTCCGTTTGAATGCGAGAAAAACCAAGGTACTAGTGTTTGAAAGAAGAAGGATGACAACCGTGACGATAAAGATTGATGATGAAACTCTAGAACAAGTAAATGAAATTATATATCTGGGCAGTGTTTTCACTGCGGATGGGAAGTACGATAGGGACGTTGAAAGAAGAGTGAACGCGGGAAATAGTGTTAACGGTGCCCTGGGGTCACTGATCGGCAGTCGAAATGTCAGTGACAAAGCTCGGCTCGCCATACACAATGCCATGTTGGTACCAACACTGATGTATGGAAGCGAGACGTGGATACGTCAGAATACGCATGAGAGTAGGGTTAATGCAGTAGAAATGCGGTCGTTGCGGCGGATATGTGGCGTCACTTTGGCGGACCGCATACGTAACGTCGAAATACGAAAAAGGGTTGGTATGAAGGAAAGCATAGGGACAAAAATAAGGAAAGGCATGCTACGATGGTTCGGGCATGTTGAAAGGATGAGCGATGAAAGATTGACGAACCAGATATATAATGCGAAAGTTGTGGGTAAAAGAGGCCCTGGCAGACCGAGACTCACATATCACGATCAAATAAATAAAACACTGACTGAAGGTGCATTAAAAAGTCTTCGTAACCAAAGGGCATGTATGAAGAGGTTAATGAATGTCGACGAAGCGAAAAAAGTATGTCGTGATCGTGTCAAATGGCGCTCAATTGTCTCTGCCTACCCCGCAAGGGATCTGACGTGAAGATATGTATGTAATGGATATAGGCAGATTTTTTAAAATTATTATTTTATAAGTGGAGATGGTATATTTATTTATTTATTTATTAAGGTACAAAAAACAGTTAACAGACAAAACATTTGACAAAATACAGTGATATAAATAAGTAGTAAGTTTGCCAACCTAATATTTGTACACAGCATGCAGTAAACAATATTAAGAATAAAATACAGAAAGACATTAATATCTAAATTTAAACATATAAGTAAACAATTTGGCATACATATCTTATATATAACTAAAATTATATATATTTATATAAACACAAAAACAATAATAATATAGTAGTAATAATAAGTATTCTTAATAACATTAAATCAAACAATAAAATCAGCATACTTATTGGTTCAGTTTATGTACGTGGTGTTTAAACATTGAATATGTACAGTTAAAGATATCTATTTCACTCTGGGTTAAACATAAATCATTGTAACGACGACACATACGTAGTAGTGGGCTGTTAAACGAGACATTGGTGGTAGCCCGTGGTAAGAGGAAAAGACTGGGTATACGGACAGGTCGGTTAGGTACACGATAGCTCAGGCTCATGGTCAATTCCTCTCCGAAGGAACCATTAGCGATCCGGTGTAGCGTGCATAGGTCAGTCACCTTTCGACGATCATTTAGGGTTTTCATTTTATAATGCAGAAGCCTATCCTCGTATGATTTTAGTTTTCGCTTTAAACCAAATTTGCCACACAACAGTCTTAGAAAGCGTTTTTGAACGGATTCCAGTCGGTTAATATGTAGTTGGTAAATTGGAGACCACACCGTGGGGCAATATTCCAGAATTGATCGCACGAGAGAGCCATATAGTATGATTAGTGTATTCGGATTTTTGAAAGGCTGACATGTGCGGAATATAAACCCTAGCATTTTGTTTGCCTTTAATACTACTCTTTCATAATGAGACCGAAAAGACAGTGATGAATCAAGTGTCACACCTAAATCTCTTATATAAGATACGCGCTCTAATAGGACCCCACCCAAGGAGTAAGGATACCTAATCATGAGCTTGTTCTTCGTAAAACTTATGTATTGACATTTGCTAGTATTTAACGACATAGCATTCTCTTTGCACCATTTGCTTACTGTGTTTAGGTCGCGTTGAAGCAAGGAGCAATCATGTTCACTCGAGATCGTGCGATATATCTTCAGATCGTCTGCATAGGCAAGACATTCGGAGTCTAACTGAGCTAGGAGGTCATTGATAAATAGCAGAAATAACAGAGGACCGAGAATCGACCCTTGAGGGACACCAGAAGCAGCAACAAAAGGGGTGGAATCGTAACCATACACGGAAACCAGTTGAGATCTATTTTCAAGATAGGAGCGAATCCAGCGGTGAAGGTTGCCATGTATGCCCATCATCGCCGCTTTCCTCAACAGCAAGTCATGATCAACTCGATCGAAGGCCTTGGAAAAATCAGTGTAGATAGAATCCACTTGCGTTCTTCTTTCAAATGCGTTACATATGAATTGGGTATAGGTTAGAAGATTTGAATTGGTTGACCGGCCGTGGATGAATCCATGCTGGCGTGTGCTTACAAATTTATCAAAGTGAAATGATAAATGAGGGTACATAAGACGCTCAAACAGTTTGGGAAAACAGGAAAGAATGGCTATGGGGCGATAATTCGTTACGTCACTCCTGTTACCTGATTTATGGATTGGTGTAATTTTAGTGATCTTCCATAGGTCAGGAAAAACCCCTTCTGTAATGGACTTGTTAAAAATTATACAAAGTGGTTTAGCTAAAGCTGACCTACAGAGATGAGCAAATACGGGTGGAATGCCATCAGGTCCGGATCCCTTGGTGATATCCAGCTGTTTAAGAGAGGTAAGCACCTCATCTTCACTAATCACGATATTACTTAAAATGTAAGCACTTGTGAGGTCCTTAATTAATGGTGATGAGGTGTTATTTGAGGCATTGGTACTGTAGACAGACGAGAAAAAGTCGGCGAATAGATTTGCTATATTCGGACCCTCGTCAGCAGTTGCGTTACCGTAGTGAACGCTGTTGGGAATAGTGTTGGTCAGTTTTTTATTTTTAGTGTATCTCCAGAAACATTTAATGTTGGATATCAGATCGGACTCGACCGCAGAAATGTAATCCTTAAAGCATCGACTAATTAGTTTCTTCGAACGTGACCTCAGCATTGAAAAGGTGTCATAATCTCTAGGATTTTTATATTTTTTATATTTGCGATGGTATTTATTTTTTTCTTTTAAAACTTTAAGCAGAGATTGTGAGTACCATATTGGATAAGTTGACGATTTGTGTGGTTTCTTTGGAGTGCATTTTTCAATGGCGGTCCATAATTTGTTATAGAAGAGTAAAATAAAATTATCATTTGTCATATCAATGCTATGGCTATCCCAATCAATATTAATTAAATCTTGAGTACACATATTATAGTCAGTCTTAAAAAAGCAGTAACTGGTCTGATATTTATTTGTTCTCAATGACGGGACTGATTTGAGACTTATGTTGAATTCTAGAGGGATGTGATGGGAGTCTACGCGACTTAAGGGAACAGCGGGTGTGACTGAAGTGATTCCTGGATGGTTGGTAAGAACTAGATCTAATATCCTACCATTGTGGTTCTGAATATGGTTGTATTGTTGGATGCCAGAGACACTAAGAAGATCAGCCAGGGACGAAGTCTTAAAATTGGTTGAAGTACAAACTATATTTGAACCTATATTCCAGTCAATGTGAGGCAGGTTAAAGTCACCTAAAATAAGTGTTCTATTGCTACTGTTGGATAATGTTAACTCCTCGCATCTATTTATAAAGGCAGCATAATGCTCATCAGAAATGTAGGATGGAATGTATACCACACATATATTTAAACACATATCGTTAAATTCAATAGACATCCACACGTCCTCCAATGAAGTATGCCAATCATCATGGACATGAATTTTAAGTTTGGTGGAGACAGCAATAAGTACACCGCCACCATATTTTTTACCATATGTGGCTTTAAATTCACCACCGCGATCACGCCGTAAAACCCTATACCTGGAATCAAACAGCTCAGAGGAGAAGATAGAATCGTCCAGCCACGTCTCGCACAAACATATGACGTCATAGTTACAATTAAGAATAGAATTATAAATGTCTATAGTTTTTGTTCTCATGCCACGTATATTTTGGTAATAAAAAGTGAGTTCCATAAAATATGCTTATTTCGATAAAGAAACAAAAAATTATAATAATAATACAAATGAATAAGGTAAAATAGAAATATTAATAAGTAGGTTTATCTATATATAGAGAAATAGATTATGATTAATTTATTAAATTTAAAGAATTTTGATTTTTAATTATGATGTATCTTGAATTTTCGTCCTTACGAACATGTATTGTCCCATTGCGGATCCATACGAATTTATATGACAGTTCTTTAGCTTTAAGTCTTGCGGCTGCGTGAAGAGATTTAAAATGTGGAGAAAGATGCTCGGTGACATAAACAGGCATCCTATCGTTTGTTAGTCCGAGAGCAACAGAGTTAAGTTTATCGTTTCTATTAGATTTATTATAGCGACTAACTCCAGAAAGAATCTCGTCCCGACAGGTCCTGCTACGGAGCTTAGCGACAATTGTACGTGGTCTGTTGCTATTCTTATTAAGTTTGGCCACTCTAGAACAGCTCAATATGTCGTTTTCAGTAAGTTTAACAGAAACCGTGTCTCCAATTTTCTTAACCAATTCGCAAAGGTTCTCCCCATTATGTTCCACAATGCCATGGACCTCAATATTTGATTCACGAAGATGTTGTTCTAAAAAGTTTATTTTGTCTTGAAGTGCTCTAACATCAGAATTAATCACAGCATTTTCACTCTTCACTTCGGCGCACTCCGTTCTGAGGCTCTTTAATTCAACAGAGAATTCATCATATTTGGAACTAAGGAAGTCCAGTGATGATCTTAATTCTGCCAACTGAGTAGTCATTGGGGCGAAAGCAGCGTTAAGTTGTGTTCTTAGTAACCCTGGTAGTAAAGTAGTTAACATTTCAGATATTTCCGATTTAATAAATGTTGCCAAGTCAGCATCCAAACCTTCAATTCTTGATTCAGGTGTACCAGGAATGCCGGTATCGGCAACGGGTAAATTATTTCTATCTCCACGGCGTGGCGTTGCTACAACGCAAACAGGGCATTTCCAGCTGGATCGAGCAGCAGAAGGGGCACCATCAGGGCCAAAGTTAACGCACTCCGTGTGGTATGACCTGGGGCATAACGTACATTTAATCCGTTTTTGCGTAACAGTCAGCGAACTATTGCAGGCTGAGCAAAGGGATGGCATTGTATCAGGCCAGTCGTAAATAAGTAATAATCACAGATTTGTATTTACTTAATAACTCGTTGCAAGTATTGAGCCAAGACTAAAACAGTGTACAGTGTGCTAGTTTTCCAATTTATAATTGTTGTCTTGTATTAAACATTATTTAACCGCAATGTTGGATAAATTAATTCAAATACAATAAAATAACAACATGGTCAATAATTTGTTTGACAGTAATTATTATATCTTTTTGCTCTTAATGTCGTCTAATAGGATTGTGGTATGTGGAATAAAAGACAATGTTAGCTGGCTGCAGTGGTTGACTGTACTCGGCGCACGCGGCTGCAGCTACCTCCAAACTGACTTCAGTCTTTCAGTGATTATGTAACACACCAGACGTGCTTACGGCCAAAAATCCCAATTAACGTGTAGTTGTTTAACTCAGTGCTTTCCACGGTTTATTAAGGTGTTAGTGTTCAAATATTAGCATCACTTTTCAGTGTTTATAAGTGTATAATTAATACCTGTTGCGAGGCACTCCAAACCACTTTTTCACAACTCACATCAACATTAGAACTCCGTAAGTAATTAAATAAAGCAATTAATATGATAAGTAAATTAGTTTACTATTTTTAATTTATATAAATATGAGAACGATATATCTTTGCTTTCGGTTAATTTGACAGCAGCCGTTATATACCATACCTTAATTCGGAGAGTAGTTCCATCTCTTTCCTTCTTAGCTGCAACTTCTTTTCTTTAGCCAGCAGTCTGTCGAGAAGATTCTGGTGCTTTCTTCTCTCTCGCTCTTCCCATCGTCTTCTCGAGTCTAATTGTCTGATAAATGTCGTATGTTGACGACGTCTTTCGCGTTCCTATAAAATAATATACATGTTAAGTTTTTTGTGTCTCTAGTCGTTCTACCTTGGAAAATATAGGCTACTACCGACCTTGAAAAGTATTACCTTCGCGGGTCCAATATGCGGTCAATCGACTAAAAAGTGTTTTGTTTTTTTGGGGTCAAACGGCTTTATAACCAGATTTTTCAAGTTGCCAATACCCTATACCTAAAACTAACATCTCAGTAAAATGCACGCAATTGCGATACGAGCTGGCCGTACTCGTGTCTAGCTTTGATGAACTGACAACGTTACATATGCGTGAGCTTTAATTATCCCAGCCCATAAAACACAGAGTCCTATACCTTGACTGTTGGAGATAGGCGTTCCAGAAGTTTACGCTGGCCAAACGGTTAGGCAAGGGTTTCATTTTAAAAAAATAATGAACATTATTTACGATTTCGCAAGTTGGTATTAGTGGAACCGGGACCGACGTCTTAACGTCCTCTCCGAGGTACGGGAACTGTAACGTTTCTCATTGGTACATACATGCCTATTACTTAATTTTATGATTTTAAGTTCTTACAGCCGATCCTCCACCAATTTACCATGCGTTCTGTCCAAGCTTGTATGGCCAATATGGAAGTGGATCCAGCGAAAAGACTAAATAATAATAATAATAATTGAAGTTTTGTGTAAAGTGCAGTGCTTGGCCAAGTTGGAAATAGTGTGCTTTGAGATCTGTGAGTACCTATCTTTGTTCCCCCAATTCATTTGCATTTGTCTTCAGCAAGTTCATCATCTTCTGGCTTAGATGTGAATCTGTGATAGCCCGTTTTGTAGTAAGTCTTGTTTTAAGCGGTGTTATTTTTATATAAATATTACCATGGCAAATTTACAAGTAAAAATTGGCATTTGACATCATTGCAAATGGCACATACTTTCAATGAGATAAACCAGTACACTTTGAATTAAAAAAAAACGTTTCGGGATTAGGCTCGAATTGCCGTCATGACCAGTCAAGCGGGCAGTGTTAGGGACTGATGTCAGTCATAAATTATTTATTACATAATCAAATCAAAATAATTTATTTCCATTGGTTCTCTCATAACAACTTGGATACAGTCAGAACTAATAAAATCAATACAATTATCAAAACATATGTACCAATGAAAGTAGTAATAATGGTTGGACCGTAATCCATTTTTATGTATGTTATTGCTACAAGCTAGTAAAACTAACTAACTTAGAAACTACTTAAATAAGATCGTGGCTGTAAAGAGGCCGTGTCAGTTTACATTCTAAATACTTAATAATTATGATGTACACAAATTATATACATATGTCAGATAATTTATAAATTTATAAAACAAAAAATAATAATAATAAAAAAGACGTGTCATACACACAAAATAAACATTGTAAATGTTTAATGCTTTAAAACATCTAATCTTTTTGATCATCAATTCGGTTATACTCGTATTATGAAGTTAAAACCATCTAAAGTTATTACTGATACACTTCTGACTGACATCAGTTTCCAACATTATGCCGGCTTAACTAGATGCTTTATTCCACTTAGCTTGAATACGGGTGTAAGTAAGGTTACTTTTATTATATATAACTGCCACATAATGTGCATTAATACGGGTGTAAGTAAGGTTACTTTTATTATATATAACTGCCACATAATGTGCATTAATACAGGTGCAAGTAAGGTTACTTTTATTATATATAACTGCCACATAATGTGCATTAATACGGGTGTAAGTAAGGTTACTTTTATTATATATAACTGCCACATAATGTGCATTAATACGGGTGTAAGTAACGTTACTTTTATTATATATAACTGCTACATAATGTGCATTAATACGGGTGCAAGTAAGGTTACTTTTATTATATATAACTGCTACATAATGTGCATTAATACGGGTGTCAGTAAGGTTACTTTTATTATATATAACTGCCACATAATGTGCATTAATACGGGTGCAAGTAAGGTTACTTTTATTATATATAACTGCCACATAATGTGCATTAATACGGGTGTAAGTAAGGTTACTTTTATTATATATAACTGCCACATAATGTGCATTAATACGGGTGCAAGTAAGGTTACTTTTATTATATATAACTGCTACATAATGTGCATTAATACGGGTGTAAGTAAGGTTACTTTTATTATATATAACTGCCACATAATGTGCATTATTTGACATAATAATTTTAATTTTAGCTTTATTTAAGTGTAGGTAGAAGTATCATCACGACCGTTTACCTTTCGGGGTGGTCAGAAACCACGCTTATAAATAAGCGGATTCACATTTAGCCAACTTTAGGTGTAGGTAAATAAGACAATGACCCTTTACAGCTGCTATCCGCTATTAGAATTAAGCTTCTTATTCTCAGGCACTGTGCCCTTATTAGCAGACTGTTCCTTGCTAACAACAGCCAGCTATTTCAGCCATTTTTATGTATATTGATTTAATATTAATAGGTATCAAATAAGAAATTTGTAAATTTTACGAATTCAAGTGTTCCTATAGGCTCCGAAGGATAATAAATAAACAATAAACAATCAGAGTATATAATAAAATTCCTAGACAGAGTTACCCATAAAACGTTTTACTATTGAGTTAAAGAAAATTCATTGACAACTGTTTTTACTCAATAAAATAATTTTTAGCATAAAAATTTTGACATTAACATTGTATTATAATAATTCCAATAAATTGACAAGAACAATATTAAATGTTAACTATATATAAATATATATTGAAATAAGCATATTGTATGCTCATAATATAGGCAGATTGCATCATCATGACATGTACATACAACTGTAATTAGAATAAACAATCTATACATTTTTGTAATTAAATTTGAATTAAAAAAAACTATAATTAAAGCGTCACATGCGATAAACATGCATTATTATATATGTTTACCTCAGTTATATATTTCTGCTAGGTAGCACGAAGACGAGCCGCCGCAAAGATTTAATGAAAATAAAAAAAGGAAACGATGTAGGATACGAAAATACTTAGATAAAACTATCCACTCATTCCGAATCGCGCTCAGAGCGCTTAGAACGAATATGACACTGACCGTCGTTCCGAATCAAATATCGCGATTTGGATGCTCAGAGCGTGATATCATTTCGGAACGGTCTAAATCACATTTTCATTAATAAAATGTTAGTTTCTTTATTTAAATGTATGGAAGATAAATTGCGGATTCCACATCTTTGAGTATGAATACTAACAAATATACATCTCTCGGTTTATTCAGCTTTATATGTGTAAAGTTTAATATTATTAACTTATTTTGGTAATTTAAAATATCTTGCCTTGTTACAGACTTTTTTTTTTCACTTCCTACTTAAATATTTAAAAAGAAAACCTAATATTAAATTAACTTGAAAATGGCGCGGGACATTATGTCAAAAAACTGACAGCGCTCAGAGCGATCTACCTCGATATCGTGAGCAGTCTAAGCGCGAAAAATGATGTCATGCTTTGGCAAAACAGTTTAAGCGCGTATCGGAACACCTTTAAGCGTGCTTAGGTTACTATTATCGCGTATCGGAGTATATAGATATTAACAATTGGCACTGGTTTGGGATGCAACATGTGTTGACACATTCTGTTCGTCATATGTGACATCCAGCCATATAAAAACCAGGGGCCGCTGCAAAGTCACCCGCGCGCCATAAACGCAACAAATACGCGTACATTATCATTAATCACTACTTCATCCCATTTGCAGTCGAAACGATGGGTCCGTGGTCCGAGGAGACTCTGGCGTTCTCCGTGAATAAAGTATCATCACGACCGTTTCCTCTTCGGGGTGGTCAGAAACCAGGCTTATAAATAAGAGGATTCACATTTAGCCAACTTTACTATAGGCGAATCATGACAAGTGGCAAGCTCGTCGATGTCTCCAGCGTACCAACTCGAGAAATGTCACAAATAAATTAAATATTAATTAAAGGAAAACTATTGACATTTAATTCACAAGTATAGATACAAAAATTATTAATTATAAGTAAGATACACAAATACAAACAACAAATATAAATTAAAGCTACCTAAACAATAAAGTTAAAAATAAACTAAACAAAACCTTAAATTAAATAAACTAAAAGATAAACCTAATTAATATAAAAACTAAATACTTACAAATATCTTGATTATAATCTACATGTCATCGAATCCAGGAGAAGATGAACCCAATGTTCCGAGGACTCCGGCGACGTTGCCTCGTTGGATGGCAACACTGATCCTTTGAATAAGATATTCCCTACTCAAAGGATCACCTGTTGACGCTCGGATGGCAACGCTTATGTCGCGTATTAACGATTTAGCGTCCTCAGACCAAGGGCCCATCGTCTCTACGGCAAACGGCACAAAATAGTAACGATTTGCCAACTCTATGTACTTATTGCGTTTGCCGTTTGCAGCCAATTCAGCCGCTGCACCTGCTCGTTTTCGTGTCGCACCAACACGACTAGCACAAAGGGTGTCAGTACACGTCGCATCCCAAACCAAAGACTTACCTTGTTTATAAGGCACGAGGGTTAGCCCATCTGGTCTTTTCCCATCGCTGCGAAATATACCAGTTGGCTCTAATGTTGATGGGTAATTTGCAGAAGATAGTGCCTTTTGAATGATTAAATTTAGGGATCTATGGCGGGTGAAACGGCCTGCACTTTTTGAGCATGATAAGCCATGGTGACCAAACGGATCAGCTAATTCGCCGCAAACGCACTTATGGGCTTCATATAGTTGGCAACCTAGTCTGAGTGAAACAGCGATGCGAAGTGAGGTGGGATCAAGTTGCGTGCCCGTGTTGGGTGAGGGAATAGCACGCAGCCAGGCCCCAGACTCGCTTTCGCAAGATGCCAAAAGACGTGATTCGTCAGTAATTGAAAATTTAGGGAGAGACTTGAAAATTGTTTTTACTATGGGTTTGTCGAGTTCATGCTGAGTACAGACTGTGGGTAAATCTGTGAGCATGGATTTTGTCTTCCATAGAGCAATAACTTCGGATTCCCTGTATAATTGAGAAATATTATTGTTACTTTTTAACAAGATTGATTGACAAAGGTGTTTAACATTTGAAATAGAACCGAGGTATGCAGGTATTGAAAGATCTGAAACTCTTCTAACTCCCAAACCACCAGACCATATTGGTAATGAGGATTGAATGAATTGGGAAGACGACAAGTTAATGTTAAGGACATCTTGTATTGTTGTTTTTAAAATGCTGTCTACTTGAAATAAAATGTCACTGTCCCATGTAGGAGCTGTCCGCAAGTTGTAAATAAAGCGTGGTGACGCGAGACAATTCTTAAGCAAAAATAAAACAGTATGTGGGTCGACATCTGCTAATCTTGAACATGCAAGTTTAAGAGATGTTAATTTAGAGTCCAGCATGGAAGGGATGCCGTCATCTGTTAGTGGGGCACCAAGAAGGGAAGGTTTGCTGTTAACTAAATGTATACCAGGAGCTATGTTATTGAAGGAATCAAATACTTCTTGGTCAAAATCACCAGGAAAATACAGTTCACATTTATTTGTATTTACGTCTAAACCGATTTTCTTAGACTCTTTAATAATTTTTGAAAAATCTTGGAGAACGGTTGAAGGGTCACCGCCTAATGTACCGTCATCCAAATACCATATATTTAATTCAGATGCTAGTTGGCGAATTAGCGGGTGAATACTTAGAGCAAATGCTGCAGGACCCATTGGGTCACCTTGCTGACATCCGACTACAGATTCTATCATACATTCGCCAAATAAAAGTGAAGATGAACTCGAGTAAGATTGCCACATGTAAGGAAATATATTTGGGCATATGTCAATGATCTCTTTTAACATACAGTCTCTTTCAACTGAATTAAATGCATTTTTGTAATCAATTTTTAAAATTATTTTTGAAGTATCTTTATTTGATTCAAGAAAAAACCTTGTGGAGTGTACAGCTGCCTCGCATCCATTACGTACTGCAAACCCAACTTGTATTGGACTTAAATAAGTACTAACCGATTCAAAAATGCTTGCGCATGCTATTTTCGACGCTATACGGCGAAAAACGTTTCCAACAGCAATAGGGCGCAAGCCTCCATCCTTTTTTTTTAAAGCGCATAGTGAAGCTCCATAAAGATATTTTGTGAAGGAAACATTTATAGAGCCGGACAGCATGAGATTAGTTAAACCGAAAATGGAATCGAGTAGTCTATGACCCGCATCACCAGACGAAAATGATGTTAAATCCTTGAGAATCTGGGGTCTCAAACCATCTAGACCACCAGCAGAGCCATTTGGAAAACTTTTAATGGCTGAAATTATATCTTTTATCTCTGCTTTAAGGTGAGTAGCATTAGGTGCTGGCTCTTGGGGAAAGTTTAGAGGTCTTGAGGGAAGTGGATGTTTCGACTGAAGTGATGCGACTGTTGACACGTCAAAAGGTGCTATATCATCAGTTGATAATAACAATCGAACTGCCCCTCGAACATCACCGTCGGAAACTTTAGCTTCAATCCGTTTTGAAAGTCTGGATGGTGCATGTCCTGCAAAAACGTTACTTATTGGGGGTGTATTGTAGTTATAAACATTTTCTTTAATTGATGCAGTTAGAGACTTTTTTGATTTATTCGGCACACGTAACGCAGTGTAGGCAAAAGTAAATAGATTCTCCCAGTCTTGAATATCATTATTATCTACACATTTACGTATAAGAAAAGAAAGTTTGTCAGCAGCACAATAGCGAGCACCTTTAGGGATGCGTTTTAAAACTTTAATTTTATTTCTCTGATAGCGAAAAAAATCTTCAAAGGAAGCTTGGAGTGGAAACACAGTTGGCGTGTCTGAACTGACTGATGATGGGAAAACATGTTCCATATGTATACGTAAACCTCTAGTTCCTTTGAAAATTTTGTTACAAATGTTGCAGGTAGACAGATCTGAAGATGATTGTTGTAAGTCACTGAGTTGGGAGTCCAACGTACATGGATCATCTTGTCTATTCGGTAGACTAATATTAGTGTTATGTGTTACCGGAAGATTACTCGAGCAGGCGGAGTCCGTCGGATTCGATGACATATGGGAATAGAAAGACTATATAATACACAGAGTTAAGGAAGCAGAGACAACATATTATTTAGTCGTATAACCATATAAGTTGCGCTTACTCATTCTCATCGCAAAGATCATATAGCTATCTCACTTCCTCAGTTCACATACACACTGCATAAACGAGCAACCGTGGCATTTTTTCATTGAAACCATAGACTACAAGGCAATTGACAGACAATAAAGTAACAACAGCGAACTCAACCATCTCGACTTATTATTGTGATTATTCATTATTTAACTAAAATTACATCTTGAAAATTTTACTAAATCATGGTCTAGTGTAGTGCTTATATGTGCGACAGTGCAAAACATAAAAAAGTGCTAGGAATAACCTTCCACAAGTAAGTTTTAAATGTTGACACCATGCATTCAAACACATAATTCAATAAAATTAGTGATTATTCTTGTAATTTCAAAATATGTGAGAGACAGAAGATATATTTCATTGTATTCTAACGAAATTAAAATAATAATCTTACAATTTTTGTTGCTTTATTAGAGAAAAACGTAAAAATTGTTGCAAAACAACAACATTGACAGTTCCATCAACACAGGGTCGGATTTGTAAAATTAATAATTTTTATATTATTTTTTTACCGTTTTATTGTTGTGACCGCCTCCGTGGTCTAGTGGTAAATCCTATGGAATTGTATCCACAGAGTGCCCGCAGTGCGTAGATTCGATTCGTACCCAAGGCCAAAAATATATTTACGTTTTTCGCTTAGGTTGTCTGGGTGTCCATACTAATATTATAAACGTGAAAAAAGCTTTTTATGTATGTATGTATGTATGTTTGTCCGTCTTTCACGCCTCTATTTATCATCACAGCCCTTAGAATACAGAGACCTAGACCTCCACTATTGGAGATGGGTCTTCCAGAAATATTTCTGGAGAATTCGGCCTACACACGCCACGCTGGCCAGACGGATTGGCGAGGGTCTCATGTAAATTTTAATGACAATTTCTTAACGATTTCACAAGTTGGTATTAGTAGAACCGGGTTAATTAGTAAAAAAGGTTGTTTTTTTTTTTTTTTAAATATTTCCAGACAAGTCACACAGCGCCATCTAATTTCCGTGGTAAGCTATGAGGCTTGTGTTACGGAAACTAGATGGTTGATAAACTACATATTATACTTTTTTTTTTTTTTTTGTAAATATATACATATAAACACCCAGACCGAGACAAATTATACAATGTACAACTTGCCCCCGGTGGGAATCGAACCCACGACCTCCCGAGTTCACGGCAACGTTTGTTACCACTAGACCACGGCTTAAAGTGCTCTCCAAGGCACGGGAACGGTGGTGTTGTAAATCTGACTAATGTATGCAAGAAAAGTGTATTTCTCATTGGTACATGCCGGGGTTCAAACCGACCTTTTTTGGATTTTAGGGAATGCATTCTATCAACCGAGCTACCTTTTTGGCCTTTTTGGTTTGGTTTCTGTCATTTCTAGTACTCAAACCTCAGTTGCTCCAGTAGAGACTTTTGATCCATATAAGAAACAGGATCGATCGGCATAAAAACAAAAGTTTTTGCTGACTAGATTTTTCCAAAATCTGTGAATGAAGTTCAGAATATCTCAATAAGTTATGGATGGTCTCCTAGGAACGTTTTCCTGTAACTATAACGGTTAAGATATTTGCCCTTACTGTCCCGTCTCAAAACTCCACCTTGTATAGATACAATACTTAGATTTATTTCATACTTACAAAACATTTATGGAAGTTAAGTTATAAAACAATAATTATTATTTATTTTTCAGAATAATATGAGAGCGGTAAAAAAAAAGTACTTTTTTGGATAAAAGAAAAGAGACATGTTTGAAATTTTAAATAGGGTATAAACATTACAGAAAACTCCAAGCAACTTCAACCGCATTACCATCCGGTTGTCTCGTCATAATTTTTACGTTCCCCCCCCGACCATTTAGGGCCCATTCGGCCGGTACAGAGGGGTTCGGTATCTCTTCGAGACCCAGATACCACTCGCCATCCGGTCCAAAATTAGCGTGCCATTGCTTTGAATAATATATGTAAGAAAATATAAATAAACGATTTTATTATATTATGTTGTATTTTTTAAAAAACCATATAGCTAAAAATACTCATTTCATTATTTTAATCGTAGAACACAAAACCTATCTTCCGAAGTGGGCTTTATACACTGATTCAGGACGGATTTGTGAGCGATATGCATAATTATACTTATATAATAATATTTTGACATTTCGCAAATGAGTCCAGTCCTGTCTTCTGTATTAGTGTGCGAACATTACTTGTGTGTGAGAAATGCCACGCTTTGACCGCAGTTAGATCACCTCTGCTTCCCTATCTCTGTGATATAATAATTGTAGAAGAAAAAGGATAGAAAATAGAAAAAAGTCAATGACTGTTGTCCTGTGAGAAATGTTCCATTTTGTTGTTCGAAGTGGTGCTCTTGACTAGACTAACTAACAGTAGTCGCACTCCTTTTCAAATGCAGGTAAATCCAAAGAGTATAGTTGGGTAAATCCTTTAATTTGGTTACTTATGCTGTCGTTCTTTGTAAAATTAAATGTATTTATTAATTAATTAATATTAATTTAAATAAATATTATTGTGTCCGACAAGGAATTGAACCCGGTATACTATTGGTAAAGTAAAGTATCATTGAGTACTGGGCAATATTTTTTTTTAATAATTAAAGGATAACTAACCCCTTGTTCCGAGACACGATAATAGTAACCTAAGCAGACTTAAAGCCGTTCCGAGACGTGCATAAACTGTCCTCTCGTTCCGAGACACGATAATAGTAACCTAAGCACCGTTAAAGGTGTTTCAAGACGTGTATAAACAGTTTTGCCAAAGCTATGTGACGTCACAAATGGCATTATTCCTCGCGCTTAGACTGCTCACGATATCGAAGTAGATCGCTCTGAGCGCTCTCAGTTTTTTGTCATAATGTCGCGCGCCATTTGATCCAAAAACCAGCCATGAACCAAAAAACCACTCAACGCCACTGCATTCACGATACTCTAAAAGAACGGAAAAATTTAAGGAGAATATTGGACGTTGTACAGGCACTTAGCTGAAGATGAAGAAAAGTTTTTTCAGTATTACATACGTATCGGCACCGGCAAAATATTCTCGCCGACAATTATGAACGCTCCGTGCATGACACGCGACGGTACGGGTCGGTGACGGAACGGTCTTGTGGACGTAGTGTCATGCTTTTCTATACAAAGAATATTTTTTTGCCTGACACGTTCCTATTACGGTCATGGTATGATACGGTGCAGTGGGCAGACTCCTTAAAGGTCCACTTGAAAAATTCACCCATATACTATTTTAAAATAAATAATAACAGATAGAGGTTACCTGTTCTTTAAGTAACATGGCTTGTTGTCGTTTTATCTCCCTTTCCTGTGAAAAAAAAAAAAACAATTTTAACAAATAAGTATTTTTAACTATTGTCTGCCTGATTAATTGATTGACGTAACAAGGTCTATTCATATCAAGGCATGTACTCATGAAAAATACACTTTTCTTACGTACATTTATTTTTAACATCACTGGTCTTCTGCCAACAGCTTACTTATTGGACCACTTTGTTGCTTAGTCTTCTATTAGCAGGAGTAGGATCATTCAAAATAATAAAATTAATGACGTTTCATAAATGCCTGTAATAGGTTTACGTGAATAAAGATATTTTGACTTTTGATTCCGTGCCTCGGAGATCACGTTAAGCCGTCGGTCCCGGTTCCACTTATACCAACTTGTGGGAACGTTAATAAATTGTCATTAAACCTTGACATCAGAACCTCGCCAATCTGGCCAGCATGGCGAGTATAGGCTAAATTCTACAGTATTTTCCCATCTCCAACAGGGGAAGTTTAGGACTCTTATGGTCTAGGGGCTGAGATGATGACAACTTCAACTAACTTTTGAGTGGGTTAGCTTTGCATCCCTCTCAGTCGCACAATCCAATATTTTTAAAGAATTTTGTGGGGGTTGTCCCACACTGCGCTTCCCGTACGTGGTCTCCACTTCAGAACCAGTCTACTCCAATATTAATCAAGAATATGTAACGCTAAGGTTTTTGTAAAATGCAAAACTAAAAAAGCATAAAACCTGTTGTCTTTTCGCCTGCTCTTCGACTCTTTGCTTCTCAATATCTTCGTGTTTTCTTCTCTTAGCCTTAGTATTTACAATATCAAAAGCGCAGGCAATAACATAACACAAAATACGACGGAAACATGAAACAAAAACAAAATAAAAATACTAAATATAAATCTAGCATCAAACTATATTTACAAAACAGTGTGTGAATTAATAAAATGTAAACTTAATTGCTTAAGAAAGTTATAGACGATTCTAATCAAAACTCAATTCTTTTAATCTACGAACCGTTCCTAATCGGCATAACCCAATGTTCCATCTTTGGTTTTACTTAGGTACTTGAGTAAAAATTTTGACTGACTGAGCCATCTCACGGAAATATGTAACGAGATGATGGCCTCCCAACAGAAGTAGCATTCGCTACACCTAACATCGGGCAGCGGGGTGAGGCGGAGTGCACAATCATCCGAAAACGAATCGTCTAAAATCGATTACGTCTGAATCGATCTTAGACGATTCGTTTTATATCATATTTTTATTGAATGCCCTGAATTTGATAATCAACGAATGACATTATACAGCACATTGGAAAATATCCCGCGCAACACCCAGGATTTACTATCAAACCAAGATAATTATAAATCTATCTACGGATATATAAAGACTACAATTAAAAGAATATGAAAAAAGAAAAAAGCAATAACGATACCAAAAAAAAAAACAAATATATATGAAAGATCGGCTAAGACAATATTACCTACTTAGAAAGAAAAAACACACGAATTAAGACCTATCCTCGGACTATGACGAATAAAAATAGGACAAGACTTACTAAAGAAATGGCTTATGCCTTATTACCTAAAATAGAAAAAGAAAAACATTACGATTGACGAGGCTGTATGGACAAGTTCCTTTGCCTTCCCATATGGGTAAATTTAAACAAAAACAAAAAAAATGACGATTCGTTTTCGGACGATTGTGCACTCCACCTCACCCCGTTGCCCGATGTTAGGTGTAGCGAATGCTACTTCTGTTGGGAGGCCATCATCTCGTTACATATTTCCGTGAGATGGCTCGTCAGTCAGTCAAATTTATTACTCAAGAACTCCGCCTCACCCCACAGGATGTATGAAACCTTCCATCATTCATCATTACAGCCCCTAGAACACAGCGTCCTAGACCTCCACTGCTGGAGATGGGCCTTCCAGAACATCTATCTGGAGAATTTGGCCTACACTCGCCACGCTGGCCAGACGGATTGGCGAGGAATTAAACCTTTATTATAGGTTAATTAGTATGAGAGGCCGCAACCACTCTATACTATCAGCTCGTTTAACCTCTCTGCCGGTGTGAACATACCCTATACCAGATATCACGGATTATGACATCCTATCTCAAATATCGAATTACGCTGACCTCATTATTTTTATTTTTTAAAGACTGAGATCGATAAATCATCAATGATACGACCCCAGCCTGAAGGTGCGGGAGGTCGCATGCCCGACTCACCGTGAGGCCTCATAATGACGCCTACGGACTAAAACCCTATAAACCGTCTTTCTTTCACTGTTGGCTCTGCCAAGTCTAAGTTGTTCCAGATGTCATTGTAGGCATTAATTCATTCATTAAAGCCCTACAACACAGCGTCCTAGGGTCCCTCGTAGGATCGTTGATGACATGATCCGCGTTTATGAGACGAGAGCTGTAATGGTTTTAAAATGAGCCAATGCGGATGCAAACACTAAGCGAAGCTGGCGTTTATTATTTTTATAGACCCGTTTCATTTATAAGCTGCGCTTACATCACAAACCGGCGCCACCAACCTTTTTATTTAAGATCATTTAGCTACGTTAAATGGAACGCTATTGGCTATTTTTTTACATTGACAAGTGCGTCCTCTTCGTAATGTTGTACGGAGCAAGGACGTGGACAATGACAGTGGGTCTAGTCCACAAACGTCAACGAGCTATGGATTGATATTTCTTTAATGGATAAAATTCGAAACGTTGATATCCATTACAGAACCAAAGTTACCGACATAGCTTTCGAAATTAGTAAGTACTAAAAACACAGTAAGCCTAACCAAAGATAAGACAGTTGGGTTTGGCTCTTATTATTCACTAAAAAAAAATAGATTGTATGAAAATATAAAAGTATTCTTTCTGGCAGATAATAACTTTCAAAAGTGATAGAGCAAGTAGTATTTCTGACAGTATGGATAATTAAAATATAGGCACGCAATCGAAATAAGGGGCCATCCATAAATTGCATCAGCATTGCAACAAATCTAAGGTGAATACCCATTCTTATATCACGATGTGTATGTCCCGTTAGGCTCCTCAAACTGTTACCATTATCACAGCATAAAGTCCTACACCTCCACTATTGGAGCTGGGACTTTTAGAAATTTCTAGAGAATTCAGCCTAAACTCGCCACGCTGGCCGCTGTTCAATTCATTTATAAGTTTTCATTTTAAGTACAAAAAGTTATATATTCTGCACTTATACAAGTCAATTTTTTGCAATTGACATTGTATAATATATTTTACAAGTCATTTTTTTTATTGGCTCATTGACGTCTCTGGTGACAATAGGGCTGGCAGTTTTTTCTCCGAAAAATTAAGTATCATCATTCAAAGGGGAAATGCTGCTAGTGTATTGGGCACCATGCCACAAGACAGCGATTTGGAGGAGCTATTTTTTTATGTAAGTATGTATTTTTATTTTCTATGTATTATTATTATTTAGGTTAAATTTAAATTTTGTTTTAATGTAGTTTATTTAATATTGTAATTATTTTATATTGTTCGTATTTCTTACAATATTTATATAATATTGTCATTTTGTCGGAAAAGTCTGGAGACAGGAAATCTGGCAATGAGAGTAGGGTTGATGCAGTAGAAATGAGGTCGTTGCGTCGGATATGCGGCGTCACATTAGCGGACCGCATACGTAACGTCGAAATACGGAAAATGGTGGGTATAAAAGAAAGCATAGGGACAAAAATAAGGAAAGGCATGCTACGATGGTTCGGGCATGTTGAAAGAATGAGCAAAGAAAGATATATAATGCGAAACTTGTGGGTGAAAGAGGCCCTGGCAGACCGAGACTCACATATCACGATCAAATAAATAAAACACTGGCTGAAGGCACATTAAAAAGCTTTCGTAATAAAAGGGCATGTATGAAGAGGTTGATGAATGTCGACGAAGCGAAAGAGGTATGTCGTGATCGAGTCAAGTGGCGCTTAATCGTCTCTGCCTATCCCGCAAGGGATCTGGCATGAAGATATGTATATATTAGCTTAGCTATACAGAGGGGAAATGTTGCCAGTCTTCTTGGGACTATCACTGAAGGGTCGTCTCTAGAGGACATTTTTTACTTATAGATTATTTTTTATTAGGTTTAGTTTATATTTATTTACAATAACCAAACTCGAGAAAAATCACAAATATATTAAAAATAAATGCATTTATTTACATTATTAAATATTTTTGTGTCCAGACCAGGAATCAAACCGGTACCTCCGAGTCTAAATCCACGGACTTAACCGCTAGACCACGTTTTTGTTGTAATTGTATGTAGTTTCTAATTATTATATAATTAACCCCTCTTAATGTGTGTTGTAATTTATGGATGACCCTTAAATACACAAGCTATAAGAGCTTGTTTGCAATGGCAGTTATTGCATCATATAAAATAAAAATATATTTTTTTAAATCGCGTCTAATAATAATAAAATAATAAGCATGCAAGTGTGTTATTGCTATAGTGCAAATAAAAATTAATAGCTTAAATTGCTTGTTATATTTTAAATTAGTCACAATTACTCCCCGAAATTATGATTGTTAGTTTAGTGTTAAGAGTCCCCTTTGCCGCCATTTTGATTTTGATAAAAATACAACTAATCCAAAATTGTAAAGCCAATCCTAGTTTTGTTTTTAAAAATACATATCAGGAGAAGTATCATCACGACCGTTTCCCTTTAGGGGTGGTCAGAAACCACGCTTATAAATAAGCATTTTTATTTTTATTGATTATTATTGATTAACTAATTTATTTATTTATTTATTATTTGGGAAACAAACAGTTATTCTTACACCTAGTAATAACAAAATTGTTTATCTCTTTAACCAACAAAGTTTCCACTAAAACTAACAAAATATGTGACTCTATTGATAGAACCAAAAAACTTATCCAATTTTTTATATAAATATCACAATGGCAATGTTACAATATTAGTTCTCCTTGAAATGTTAAATTGGCATTTGACATAATTGCAAATGGCACATACTTTCAACTAGAGCAACAAATAGGTGGTAGGCGGACTGATGGTGGTAATTTGCTCAGTCGGGAGTATGCACAGATCGTGCCGATAAACCCGGTAAAGTGTATCCACACGTTTCGGGATCAGGCTCGAATTACCGTCATGCCCAGTCAAGCTGGCAGTGTTAGGGACTGATGTCAGTCACAAGTGTCTGATTCTAGTTGCTAACATTCATAGATCTTGCGCGCTACTTACCATCAGGTGGGCGCAATATATATATATAAAAAAGTCGGAAGTGACAATGTTGATTGACTTTTCCTACATCATATCGTCATCACTAGAGTCCCAAAAATATGGCCTTCACTCACCACGCTGGCCAGACGGCGAGGTTCTGATACCAATTTCAAATGACAGTTTATTAACGATTCCACAATTATTTTTTTTTATTTTTTTTTTATATTTCCAGACAGGTCACACAGCGCCATCTAGTTTCCGTGGTAAGCTACGAGGCTTGTGTTACGGAAACTAGATGGTTGATAAACTACATATTATACTTTTTTTTTTTGTAAATATATATATATAAACACCCCCAGGCCGAGACAAACTATACAATGTACAACTTGCCTCCGGTGGGAATCGAACCCACGACCTCCCGAGTTCTCGGCAACGTTTGTTACCACTAGACCACGGAGGCGGTATTAATTACTGGAATCGAGACCGACTGCTTTGCGTGCTCTCCGAGACACGAAAAATAATTTTGTGTGACAAATGTACGTAAGAAAAGTGTGTTTCTCATTGGTACATGCTGGGGTTCGAACCCATCCTTTTTTAGGATGATAAAGAAAGCGTTCTTACAAGCAACCACTGGACTTCTACATAAAAATTCTTAATTCTAAAATAGCCAATTTGTATAGAGAAGCTATAAATTTTTGTCACTTCCGACATATGGATTCTTATAAAAAGATGTGTCGTTTCTATCAATAGAACAGCATAATACCTAAAGTAAGAGCATACAAAGTCACCCCGTATATCTTAGCAATACATTGTAGGTACTATCGTTATGTGGGAGAGGATCCTAATAAAATAATGGGTTTAGGGAACGTAAAACGACAAACTGTCGAGTTATTATTATTCACAAATCGCACATCTAGATCTAAACAGCACTAACTCAAAGAGAAGGCGAAAGTGTTTACTGTGCCCCTGTAGTACTGCTGCAGAAGTTTTTTTGTATAGATCTATGCTTTTATTTTATATCCAATTTGTTTGCGGCGCGCATTATCTCTTTTATTGGTTGAAAATGTAACGGATACATGTAAGGTTACCGAGTTTAGTCGACGGGTTTTTGATTTGTAAAAAAGAAAATTTGGTGTGCTCGGACCGATTTGACAGTGAGAGCATTTTTATAAATCTGTGGTGCCAAGGAAAAATGGGATAAGTACAAAACTTGAACTTTTCACTAGAGGCAAATTAAGAAAACAACTCATTTTTATAATTAGAAAATTGTAATTTACGTAATGTTCAATTTCATTAGTCGTATACTTTAGGTACGAGTCGACTCATCTCACTATGCATAACTGAATTATTGGCGGTAAAAGAGCGATACTGAAATAACTCGATTGAACTCTTTTTAAATATTTATACATTTTAATGTTAAGACTAGCCCCTTTATGTACGTAGGGGTGTAGAATAAACTGTACAGTTTATAGACTCATCTTCTTATTGCATTGACGCATATGAATGTTTTGAACCAATAGGAAATCTATTTTTTATTTTTTTCGAGTCATGTCCTTTTTCCTTGACACCACAGAAATATTAGGATTAAAACAACAACTCCGGTTAAAGTCAATCGCGTAATAGGGAACACTAGCGTAGGAAAGTGTTTAGTTTTCGTAAATTTGTAATTATATCGAAAATAAAAAGTATTATGTATTTTTAATAAAAAGAAGTTTCGTAGACTCTCCGTAACAAATAAAAACAACTATTCAACCGCAGGCGTTAATAAGAAATTCGATGGTGTCAATAACTCAAAAATGATGCTTTCCGATTTAACTCCCTTTAGATCTAGTTGTGCGAAATGTAAAAAAAACCATCTCTTGATATGTTTTTTTTTAATAACAGATTGGCCAAATAAGTTTGGATTATATATATTTTTAACATAAAAGATGGCTGACATAGGGCCTCGTTAGGTGCGTTTTAGACCGTGACACATACCAGGCCGAAGGTTAATTCCTTTGAACTGCTTTTAGGATGCACAGAAATCGACAAAGCCCCGTCTTTACCCACATTATATGTGTGCACGCCCTTATTTCTTTTACTTATAATATCAGTCAATATATTCGAATCATCGAATTCGATTACTTCGCTCAAAACAGACCTCTGTTCTTTAGCAATCAGTTTTAAGTTATCAGTCATGTATTTTTTTTTGGCTGATAGATACTTTTTTTCGATCTCTCTAGGTTCTTTGCTTTCGATTTTCAAATTCGTCCAATCGCAGCCGTTTATGAATTCTCTGATTCGAGAATATGATTTGATTAACTTTTCCATTTGTGACTCATTCGATTGGTCGGCTTTAGCTTTGATCAGTGTAAAATCGAAATTATATTTGTCTTTCTTTTTTGGGAGATTAAAGGCGGCTTGTTCTGCAAAATGTTTCATTTTATCTAAGGCATTATATTCTTCTATGTTCCAGGATTTGGTCTCTCTCGTTGGGTTAACAGGTATCAGAGTTAGACTGATGGGGGCAATTTTCCGTTCTCTATTAACCTTTGTCGCCGGTCCCATAGTAATTTCTGGTATTTTCCATAAATCTGTATCATAACTGGAGGGCAGTGGTTCGATCGTCAACTGCGTTCGATTCTTGTGGATATTCTGTCATCGAATTTTAATTTCGATTAAAAATTGCACATTTTTTGTTCAATGTATTTTTCATTTATCAATTAGATTTCTGACAACATTGTCGTTGTTTTTTCATTGGTAACCCCAAAGCGAAGTATAGATATAGGTAATATAATATTAATTACATATATAAAACAGACACACTAAATACACTACTAAAGTATAAAGCTATCTACTAAAAGCAACAAGATTATATTTAAAAAACATTCCCCGAAGAATTTCGCCTTTAAAAAAATAACTACATGATTTGTGAGCACAATGTTGCCAAGCATCAAATTGATAATAAAAAATACAACATAACACAAGCAAAAGGTTTAAATTTAAAATAATAATAAAATATAAATAATACTATATAATAATGTTAATCTACTGTTCTAATACTACAAGTAATAAATATTTAAAATATCTAATTAAAATAAAAACACAACTAATCTAAAATGTAATTTTATTATTATTATTTAGTTAACCCTTTCAGACCTGGCGTCCACAATTGAGGACACAAAGTTTTAAAAAGTTTTTTGTCCGTGAAAAAGTTGAATAGCTACCAATTCCGAAGAATTGTTGGCACTTGAGTTATAGCTGTATTATGATTCGTGTGTATTTTGTAACTTGTTCCCTATTTTTATTGTTAAAATCTACGCATATACACTTCTTTATCTGCATAGAAAAACAGGCTTATATATTGCCTATATTATCGTAATTACAAATTTCATTATGAAAAACCTAAAATATTTAATCATTGGGATTTTATATTTTTTTTTTTTTTGCAATTACAAATGTAATATACGACATATACGTATAATAAGATTTATTTATTTAAAAAAAATGCACTATGGCGGACTTAATACTGCTAGGCATTATCTGACAGCCAAACCTTTAGGACGTTATACTAATTTATAAAAAAAATACATGAAACTTACTATTACATATACAAATACGTAAATATATTATACACATATGTATATGAAATAAAACTACTCATGTGATGAAGGAAGTGGGACAAGAAGCTCGTTGTGAAAGTGTGAATAAAGAAAAAAATATTAATCAGGTCTGAAAGGGTTAAATATAATAATTTTAAGCTATATTTATTGCTATGTTTACTTTAAATGTGGTACAATGTGTAATTTTAGTACGAGATAAATTAAAAGTTTGGATATATCAAATTACTGGTTTGGGAAGTTATTGTAATCAATGAGGTGTAACAAGCAAGGTCTTATACTAGTAAGTTATTTAAAAAAAAAAAACTTGTTTTATCTACCATCCAACTTTACTATATGCCTATCATGACAAGTGGCAAGCTCGTCGATGTCTCTAGCGTACCAAACTCGAGAAATATCACAAATAAATTTAAAATACAAGATCATCATTAATCACTACAAAAAAGTTTTTAAAAGACATAACACCGCGTCTTGTTGTCTCCTCCGGTGACAAGAGGGCTGGCTCTTTCTTCGCCCAAAGAATCAGTATTGCAATTCAGCGGGGAAATGCAGCCAGCGTTCTTGCCACCATTCCACGCGGCGGGACTTATATCCCTATCCTTAGTATTAATATTAATTTTATTTTATATTTTGTAAATATTTTTTTCGAATAAATCACTACTTCATCTCATTTGCAGTCGAAACGATGGGTCCGTGGTCCGAGGATGTTTTGGCGTTCTCTCGTGAGCTTGGGGTAAAACTCCGCTTGACGACGAGTGACCCTTTGAGTAGAGAATATTTTGTTCAAAGGGTCAGCCTCGCCGCACACTACGCCCATCGAACGGTTATAATTATTATTTATTTATTTTTAGTTTTATATGTAGTGTTTTTTTTTGTTTGTTCTCTTCTCCCGATGAATGATGAATGAGGTGATAGGGAAGGCAAAGGGTCTAGCCCATACAGTCATTTCTGACGTAATATATCTTTCTTTTTTATGAGTTAATAAGGTTAAATTCCAGATGCTGCAGAATTTGATGCTTTTCTTGGAGTCACACGCGGCATTATAGCCCAAACACGTCGGGTAAAATATGGGAGTCCACAGCGCGGGAAATCCGCATAAAATAAACTGCAACTAGTGCCCCATATTCAAAGTCCAATTTATCGTTTTCCATAACACCACTTTTGACCAACAATATTCACAGTAAATTAATTTACATGTCCGCGAAAAATGGCGCGAAGGACTCCTTTTTTTTGTTTATTCAATGTTTCCTTTGCAATATTGTAATTCTTTTATATTGTTTGTATATTACTTCGAATGAAAAAAAATATTTAAAAAAAAGTGTAAAGACCAGGAATTGAATTTAACCGCTAGACTAGCAGTAAGTTAATAATGTTATTTAATATTAACTTACTTAAATTACTTTATATCCTCTTTTTAATATCAGTTTTTTAATATCCATATCGTAGATTATCCAGCCCTATACCTTATTCAAGATAGCAAAAAAAAAAAACAATAAAAAAGTTTTTTTATTTATTATTTATTTGTGGGAAATTTACAGTCTTTACAATATTATGTATACATAAAAGATATATCATCTTAAAGCCTTACAAATTTTTACTGTTAGCTACAATGAAAAAAAAAAGTTGATCTGAAACTGTTTTTGTTATATATTATATAGTTAGCCATTTTTACAAAATAATTTATCTGTACTAAAATTACGCAGTGTATGTATGTTTGTATGTGTGTGTAAGTGATTGTGAATAAAAGAGTCTACCTCCAACATCTGTTGACTTCTTGCTTCCTTTTCTCTTTTGGCCATATCAGCTCGCTCTGACCTTTCGTAATCTTTCACGTGCTTCGTCTGAAAACATATATTTCAATTGATTTTTAGATTGAAATCACGTGATGTTTTTAGTTAACTTTTTAACTCCTTTCCTTTCCCAAGATAAAACGTTAGAAGGTTTTTGACTACCTTCTAGCCCTACTTAAAATCATATAGTTTTTAATATTTTTGCATCCCCTAGGACTCAAGAGTCCTAGACCGCTTAGATATGGGTCTTTCAGAAATTTATGGAAATTTTCTCCACGCCAGACGGGTTGGCGAGGATCTGATGACAACTTTTAATAGCAATTTGTTAACAATTCCACAAATAGGTATTAGTGGAACTGGGACCGACGGCTTTACGTGCTCTCTGAGGCACAGGGATTGTGGTGTTGTAAATCTATGACAAATGTACGAGCATCTAAGAACAGTGTTTTTTTTTTATATTAGCACCTTGCGTCCACCTGGTGGTAAGTAGCACGCAAGGTCCATGAATGTTTAGCAAGTGTTAGCACTCGGGGACTGACGCGGTAAAGCTATTGCATAACATTTTTTATCAACTTATGCAATTATAATTATTTATTTATTTTATTTATGCAGTATTTTTTTTACGCAGCCAAAAAGCACGCTGTCTCACCTAGCATTGTGTCTAAAAGAGATAGAATCAGTTATGAGCAGTTAGCAGCTAGTCTACACGCATATGTCTAGTCGCACGCACACAAACACCGTGCCGAAGTCTGCCGAACTGAAACGACGTTAGACGATGCACGGCTTTCAACGCCGGTCGGAGTGGGGGGTGTTAGGTTTATTTACGTTACGGAATTTCTTGATTCGGTCGCCGCGCTCAAAGCCCGCGATAAAAGCTATGCAATAGCTTAAAAACACAATAACTTAACCCTAGCTATACAATTTGTTTGTTGATTTATTACAAGCGTGTACGTGTAAAGTATTAAGACCTAATTAATTTATTAAAATCAATCATTTAATAGAGAAAAGGAGGAAAGTTGTAAACTGTTTTATTGAAATATAATACAGCTATAAATAAAATACCAGTAAGCGCCATTATTTATCAAATGATCATGATTTGGTTGGAATAAGCATTATTTTATACAAAAATAAGACAGTTAGTGAATTATCATCACGACCATATCTTTTGCGGGGTAATTTTACAATAGGCCAATCATGAAAAGTAGCAAGTTAGACCACTTTTTTGGTCCAATGTCGTCAACATTTGACAAACCTTCCTTTGAAATTAAAATATTGCTAAGTTCGAGTAATAGTTATGTTTAAAAAGTATCATCACGACCATATCCCTTCCGGGTGGTCAGAAACCACGCTTATAAAGAAGCGGGTTCATCTTTAGCCAACTTTACTATAGGCCATTCATGACAAGTGGCAAGCGTACCAAACTCGAGAAATATCACAAATAAATTAAATATTAATCAAATGTATTTTTTTAATTAAATATTGTGTCCCAACCAGGAATCGAACCCGGTACCTCCGAGCCTAAATCCACTGACATAACCGCTAGACCACGGAGGCAGTGTGTAGTTAAGTTTAGTTATAGATTCAAGGGAAAATTAACCTAATTGTTAGATGACGTAAATAAATCCTAACCATAAGATTCTAGACCACTTTTTTAGTTGACTGAACCAGACTCAAGTTTTTTTTTAAATTACACATAATGAAATATATTTGTTTTGTGTCCCCGTTTAGATCTAAGGTCTTAACCACTAAACCACAAAAAAAAAGATATGCAAAATGTAAAAGTGTAGAGGACAAATCCAATTTTTGTATAACACAATGTTTACTTGCTAAAAGGTCGGTAATGGAGTGTATCACTAACTTTTTATCACGATAGATGGCGCATGATAGACGGTACCCAATAGAACTGTCAGTTGCATATAAAACTTGTATTTTTATTACGAAATTTATTATTTTCTGGTTATATTGCCGCAGTGGAGCAGCTTTTAAGTGTACAAATTGAGATTTCCAAGCAAAATCAAAGATATGGTGATCTCAAAATTGCCGTTATACTAATTAATAATAATAATAATAACGTTTATTTCCCAGATCGATTTTACACAGTTAAATACAATCCAATTAATAAAACTAATAGAAAACAGTAAAAACTAAAAACTAAGTATCTACATGTAAAATTAATTAAAAAATAAATAAAATCAAAAATCCATACTGGGAGTATGATAGTCTCTCCATAGTTGCTGCATTAAACATTTTTTCTTTTTAAAGACGGTGTTCGCTTTCTTAATTCGTCTTTTAAGGTAGGTAACGTTAAGTTAAAATATATTTTTTTGTTATAAAAATAAAAAAAAATACAAAAACATTTAAAAAATGATCCATCATAGCTGTAAACAAGGTACCAGTGCCGCTGGCGACATCTACAAAAAGCTTTGCCTGATACACCCCATTCATCACTCACCACTTAAAAAAAATGAAGTAGCGATGAGACTAAAAGTCTAAAGGAGATCGGACATTTTTCCAAGTACGGATATTGATCAAATTGGTAAAAAAGCCCATTTTTCATTTCATTACAGCCCCTAGAACAGATCTTCCTAGACCTCCACTGCTGGAGATGGGCCTTCCAGAACATATATTTGGAGAATTTGGCCTAAATTCGCCACGGTGCCCAGACGGATTGGTGAGAATCTAATTTAAATTTTTAATGAAAATTTACTAACAATTCCACAAGTTGGTATTAGTGGAACCGGGACCGACGGCTTAACGTGCTCTCCGAGGCACGGGAACGGTGGTGTTGTTAATCTATGACAAATGTACGTAAGAAAAGTGTATTTCTCATTGGTACTGGATTTTAAGGAAAGCGCGCCTTTAATTATGGCGAATCCAAATCCAAAGAATAAAAAAAAAACTATTTGAACAATTCTATCATTATTTTAAACAAAATGGCTTTTTTTCTCTAGAACACAGCGTCCTAGACCTCCACTGTTGGAGATGGGCCTTTCAGAACATATATCTGGAGAATTTGGCCCAAACTCGCCACGATGGCCAGAGTTTGAGACTTGGTGAGGGTTATTACTATGGGGACTTTGTCTGATCTCCTTTGACTAGAGAAAAAAAGAGCTAAATAATTTAAGCGTCAGAAATCAAGCAAATACATTCAATTTAGACTCGGTTGTTTAATATTATTATTATTACCTGATCCCTGGACCGCGCATTGGCGTCTCGTCTGGCATCCCTGGCGGCTTGTTGTCGTCTTGCCAACTCGATACGTCGGTCTACTGGGGGCGGAGTGGGCCGTGGACCTGATAGCGCGGCTAATGCACGAGCTTCCTCTAACCTATGTGAAAAATCATTCGTCACTAGGGTACCGTTGTACCAGGTATTGTAATCATAGCTTAATTTAAAAGGTTATTAACCTATAAACTATATATATATATAACCTATATATTCACAACTTATGCATTCGCTATCTATTTGGCGTGCGTAAGTATGATCATGTTTCTCAATTTCGAATTCAATTAAAGTGGCTAAATATCAATAACCCTCTAACTGAAAGATCGGTTTCAATTTCTGTGTGATTAGCACAGTCGTCCACTTCGCAAAAGAACGACATGTGACCTTGGGCCCACCTGATGGTAAGTGGCACGCAAGGTCCATGAATGTTAGCAACTGAACTCATGACTGACATCAGTCCCTAACACTATGCCGGCTTGACTAGATGCTTGAAGGACTCCAAGTTAGGAAAGTGGAAACACAGAGGCTGGAAGAGCATTCCACATCTTTATCGTGCGACAGATGTATGAGTCCCCAAATTTATAGGTACGCGAAGGGATGGTGACTACGGTATGTGGGTGCATATTCTGACCTGTGTGGTTCGGTTGCGGAATGGAGAGGAAGGGATTAGGTTATAGAGTTCTTCGGAGCACTCACCGTAGTATAGTCGGTGAATAAAGCTATTTTGACTTTGGCTTGGAATTCGCTCGATATATGCATATATATATATATTCTATATATGTCTCTGTATATATATATTTTATAAAAAATAAAAAAATAAAATCTTTTCAAACGTACCTTTTAGTAATTTCTGTTTCACCTAAAGTCATAGGTTCGCCCAGATCTGCCGCTGGTTGAATGTAGTCTCCCAAAATGATTCGGGACGAGTAACTAAAGTTATCACGCGTTAATGGAGGACACGGGTTTTGATCCAGGAACTGTAAACAAAAAGAAAAAACTTAGTTAAAATTATAAGGCATAGATTTTTTTTTTTTCAAATCCTTTTGTTCTCTTTGTGAAGCTTCTCTCTTCTCTTCTACATTTCTATGTCTGTAGGATTTCGGCCCTTGATGTTACTATTTTATACAACATCTAAGTCCTAATGCATAGGTTTAGACCTGCCATTTAGACTGAGATGGAGATGTGCTTACCAGAACATACATATATCTGGGAAACAACCAGGCCCCAACTTTGTTGGAGCGTGCCTTAACAAAATATAATTTAATAATCGTATTGTTTTATTATATTTTTAAAATTTAATTTTAAAATCTGATTTACCCTGGCATTAAAATATAATTTAATTAAATAGTCAATTTATGTATAATAATATAGTATATAGTATATAATATATTATGTAATATATTATATAGTAGATTTATGTATGAAATAGTTACAAAACACTATTTATACGATTAGGTTCTTTGAACAGGTACTTTATTACAGATAAAACACTGGATTTCAAATTGGCGGGATAGAAACTATGTAATTGTTAAGGTACAAAAAAGTAAAATATTTAAAGATAAATTATACAAATACTTACTTCACAAACAGAATAAGTCGCCATAACTTACTTATTATATATATATATATATACGAGTATATATGTATTTTATATTTAGGTATATATTTATTTGTTTATGGTTATCTATGTATATTGTATTGCATATAATAAGTACTATATGTATGTAATTAATTTGTGTTTATAAATAATTTATTATTATTATACTGCCTCCGTGGTGTAGCGGTTAAGTCCGTGGATTTAGACTCGGAGGTACCAGGTTCGATTCCTGGCCGGGACACAATAATATTTATTAATGTAAATAAATACATTTAATTTATTTGTGATATTTCTCGAGTTTGGTACGCTGGAGACATCGACGAGCTTGCCACTTGTCATGATTGGCCTATAGTAAAGTTGGCTAAATGTGAATCCGCTTATTTATAAGCGTGGTTTCTGACCACCCCGAAAGGGAAACGGTCGTGATGATACTTTACTTTTTTTTACTTTATAAAAGGTATCTATGGCACTTTAAGTACCTTACCATCCGCCTGGCTACGCTAGTTCGGGTGAACAAGAGCTTTTTGCATCACTCTTTTCCCAATTAATTACTATACACTTTGATTGAAATAAAATGAAATGAAATGAAATAATTTATTTGTCAGAAACATGGTAGGTACAGGGATGTAAATTATTATATGAAATTATATCACATGCTTCGCTATTTCTAGCATACAAATATTTATTTAGTCACATGACTTTGTCGAGCTTAGTGTCTAGGTATTCTTTTGTCGAATAAAAACATTTATTAACCAGCATTTGTTTGACTCTTAATTTGAACAGTTTTAGTGGCAGCTCCCTTATAGTAACTGGAAGCTTATTAAATATCTTTGTCGCCATTGCATAACAATTTCGGCTATATTGAGTACTTTTGTGAGCTGGAATAATTATTCTACTAGGATAACGCGTTTTACAATTGCAATTATCCCCAAGAGTTTTAAAAAGTTCCGGGTGGCTTTTTACAAATAAACAGCATTCAAGTATATAGATAGAAGGAACAGTCAGTAATTTTAGTTTTATAAATAAAGGACGACAGGAAGTCATAGGAGGTGTGTTACAAATAGCACGAATGCATTGTTTTTGTCCAATAAAGATTCTATTTATTTCCACTGCATTGCCCCACAATAATATGCCGTACCTTATATTTGACGCAACATATCCATGGTATGCCTGAAGGGCGGTTTTTTCGTTAGCTACTTCAGTTAATCGCCACAAAGCGTAGACAAATCTATTTATCTTAGTTGTTATACTACATAGATGTTGTGTCCAAGAGCAACATTGGTCAATCGTTGACAGAACAGTGGCGGAAACGACGACAAGACGCGCCGTCTTGAGGAAGCTGATCAACGACGCTGTCAGATGAACAATAATGTTGATAACTTACCCCTAATCGAAGGGACATGACAACTCTAATACAATATTGAAGTAAAAAAAATGTAAACTTACTGCTTGTAAATCCTGTGGACATTTAAGTTTGTGTGTGGAATGTGGTTCGGGCGGCGAGTACGTCACGTCACCCTTAATACTGCAGTTCCGTGACAGCCCCTTGATGACTGTCACTCGACGCCAACCTGGGGAAAACCAACACTTTAACAACAGACTACCTTTGGTAATCAGACAAGCTCCATCTCTCAAAATATTTAAAGACAAGTTATACCTACATTTTTTTACACAATAAACAGAACAACACTGTGGTGTCAAGGAAAAAGGGGATAAGTACAAAAACTTGAACTTTTCACTAGAGGCAAATTAAGAAAACAACTCATTTTTATAATTAGAAAATTGTAATTAGTAAATGTTTAATTTCATTAGTCGTATACTTTGGTACGAGTCGACTCATCTCACTATGCATAACTGAATTATTGGCGGTAAAAGCCCGATACTGAAATAACTCGATTGAACTCTTTTTACTTGTTTATTTCAAAACTTTAATGCACAAAGTACAAAAGGCGGACCTAATGGCTGTAGACATTCTCTGACAGCCAAACCTTTGGGACTAATTAGAACAACTGTAGGTGCAAGGAAAGTATAAGTGACACATCAATTAGATATAAATACTTATTTATACATTTTAATGTTACGACTATCCCCTTTATGTACGTAGGGGTGTAAAATGAACTCATCTCCTTATTGCATTGACGCATATGATTTTTTTGAACCAATAGGTGCAAAAATCTATTTTTTTTTTTTTTCGATTCATCTCCTTTTTCCTTGACACCACAGAGCTTACCATAACTTTCTACTATGTACTTAGATATGTACTTATTATTTATGTATATATTTATTTAATATGTAGGATATGTATATTTAATTAGTATGTATTTATATTTTGTTATTGTTGATCACAATAGTATTTTTGCACCCGCTCATAATGGCTCCCCATTCACAAAGGTTAGTTGAACCGACTATTGTAGGATTTAAGGTACGCGTCCTTACAACCGAGCCACCACCGCGCCAAACTATAGGCCAATCATGACAAGTGGCAAGCTCGTCGATGTCTCCAGCGTACCAAACTCGAGAAAAATCACAAATAAATTCAATATTAATTAAATTAATTTATTTAAATCAATAAATATTATTTAATCCCGACCAGGAATCGAACCCGGTCTAACTCTATACTATAATCTAACTAGAATAATCTTTGAAAATATTGGATTGTGCTAGCGAGAGGAATAATAAACCCGTTTGACGCTTTTGTATCCCTCTCGCTCGCACAATACAGCATTTAAAAAAAAATAAATATTTATTAGGTACGCACAACAGAAATGGGAACAAAACATTTTTTAAATTTCAAATCTATACAATACAGTTCCAGTACCATCCCCAAAAGCATGTGCACACAGCATGCAATTATGAAACATTTACATATATTTAAAAATTAAGATAACAATACAATACCCACAGTGAGTATAGTTCATAAATATTAATTTAGTTTTAGTTTGCTCGCCGTCCACAGCAAATTACTCCTTCCCAAAGGCCAGAAATAATCCACTATAGAGAGCGAACACCTATTTAGGATAATTATTCATGTATGAGTGTTGGTCGCGCCGCAGCAAAAGCTACCGCCTGCTAGTCTTGTTTGTGAGAACCCTTTACAAGGCTAGCTAGTGTGTGTTGATTCCATGCGCCGTCATTTAGCTAGATGGCGCTACGGTCGACACTTCCGGGGTGAGAGAGCCCTTATACGCGCCGAGCTTGTCATATTTCATCAGTGTGCTTCGGACTATAGCTCGTGAACGGTGGTGTACCTTGTCTCCTCGGGAAGACCACCACGAAGCTCTCTCAGACCGCGCCGCTCATTATATTTACCCGCATCCGCTGATATGAAGTGAAATTACACCCGCGACATTAAAACCGCACCTGGATCGTCTCGCAGCTGACCAGAAGGCTGGTGCTTGGCTATTGGAGTCCTCGTCATTGCTAGTTCAAGTAAGTGGATTCTCTACAGATAATTCTAGTTTTGGAGTAGCTTTGTACTGCTGTGACCCGACCAGGTTTTCCACTGCTGGAGCTATAATCGAAGGCCGCGAACCAGCATCCTATTTTTAAAACCCGCATAACTGCCATACCAAGTGTACTTTTAATGTAATAATAATAATTAATAGGTGGTAGGCAGACTGATAGTGATAATTTGTCCAGTCTACCGGGGCGGGGAAGTACCCACCGTTCGTGCCGATAAACCCAGTAAAGTGTATCCACACATTTCGGGATCAGGCTCGAATTGCCGTCATGTCCAGTCAAGCCGGCAAAGTGTTAGGGACTCATGTCAGTCATGAGTGTCTGATTACAGTTGCTAACATTCATGGATCTCGCTCCTCACTTACCATCAGGTGTGCGCAAGGTCACATGTCGTGCTAGTAAATAAAAAAAGAAAAAAAAAAAATTTTTTTTTTTTTTACTTTATTAAATTAATAAAATAAATTTATTATATAATTTTAATATAGTTTATTTTCTAGATTTTAAGTGACAACGCCCTTGTACAGCAGCATCTATGTAGGTATTGATTGTAGTGTTAAGTGGTAAATGACGATGGCTGTTCTTTGCTATTAATGGTATACTTCTGCTATCCTGCCATGATTGGTAAACAATAATATGTATAAGTGACAAAACCGAGTGTACTTAATGTATCTTATGGTTAATAAATAAATTGAAAATTGAAATTGAAAATTCAAAGTACTACTCTTAAGGTGTGTTTCCTTACCCTTAGCGATAGGTAGTCGCAACTGCGCGTCTAACTGTTGCCGACTGCAGTCGCTGGTGTCGGAGTCAGAGGGACAGCTGTCTGACGGACATTCCGAGTCCGTGCTGCCCGTCTCACCTAGTAAAGCTTTTATTTTCTCCTGTAACCAAAAATCGATTATTATAGTAACCGGCAGATAAAAAGAGCGCTGATCGTGACCCTAAGTACAGTAGCGGACAAGTTTCTATCTGTTATTGTATGTTTTATTTTTATTTATTTATTTTTATTTAAAAACTTTATTTCACTATGTACAAAGGCGGACTTAATGCCGCTAGGCATTCTCTGACAGCCAAACCTTTAGGACATTTAGACAGTATAGATGATAGGTGCAATCATTAATTAAGTTATTCTTAACAGTATTAATACATACATAACAATATTACATACTAATACATATACAGATACATAAATACATATATAATTATATACATAACATTTTATAACGAACTAAAGCATATAAAATAATATCTCTAATCCTTATAAAGGATAAAACCACATACAGGCAGTTTTTCAATTGTATCTTCGGTACTTAATTATTTCTTAAGTAAAAATTCACTAGTTTTTGCAAGAAATGCGTTTCACAAAGATACTTAAGAAGAAATTAAGTAGGGAATAGTCATTTACACAAATGTATGGGAAGTTATCAATTTTGCGTTTGACAAAGCAATAAGAAATAATTAAGTAGAGTTTTGACAACTGTTTTCTTACTCGTAAGTAGTCACAGAAGGCCCATTAACTTTTTCTTAACTTAAATTATTTCTTATTACCTACATAGCTACGAGAATATGAACGTAAGCACGATTTTTTTAAATATTTTTACACGTTCTGAACGAGCTGTCATTTGTTTTTGCGTTTTTTCTTCGATTATGTTAATTTTTATATACCTACTCCCAGAATTAATATAAAAATGTATTCAGACATCGTCTCTGAAGAATATGTCACCAAAAATAAATGTTAAATATTAACTAAGAAACAATATTAAGTAAGTATTGTCAAATTTGTTCGTGAATCCCAATATGACTTAAGAAAAACTTAAAGATTCTTTAGCTAAGGAATAATTAAGTAGAGCTTCGAGTAAATGGCTGACACGGATATATAACTTTTTCTAAATTATTATGATAATTTATACTTATGATTCATAGTAAGATTGGGAACGAAAAACATGGGTTTGTTGTATTTCCTGCTGAACTAGAAAAAAATAGTTAAAATATGAACAAAGGAACTTACCAAATCAGTCTCGGCCAATAATTGCTGGGCTAAAGCTGGCCTTAAGCCCAAAGCTCGACTCTGAGCCAATAAAGAGGCCACAGTGTTTTTCTTGGGCTTGCTAACTCCTCGACCCAGATTTCTGGGCCTACCTTCTCGAGTAGGCCAACCTGGAGAAAAAAAAAACAAATTATTTATTTTATATATAACTGCCTTCGTGGTCTAGCGGTTAAGTCCGTGGATTTAGACTCGGGGGTAAGAGGTTCGATTTTATATTAATGAAATGTATTTATATACATTAATCAATATTTTTGTGTCCCGACCAGGAATCTAACCCGGTACCTCCGAGTCTAAATCCACGGACTTAACCGCTAGACCACGGAGGCAGTCAATAATAAAGATAAGTATAAAATACATAAGACAAATGATTAATTCTGCTTATTTAAAAAAAAAATCCCTCTCCATTTCGCAACCGAACCACAAGCACAGGTCAGAATATGCACCCACATACCGTAGTCACCATCCCTTCGCGTACGTATAAATTTGGGGACTCATACATCTGTCGTACGATAAAGATGTGGAATGCTCTTCCAGCCTCTGTGTTTCCACTTTCCTATAACTTGGAGTCCTTCAAGCGAAGTGTGAAAAAGCATCTAGTCAAGCCGGCATAGTGTTAGGGACTAATGGCAGTTACGAGTATCTGACTTCAGTTGCTGACATTCATGGACCTTGCGCGCCACTTACCATCAGGTGGGCCCAAGGTCACATGTCGTGCTAGTATATATATATAAAAAAAAAGGTGGTGAGTAATTGTTTAAAGATGTGAACGGAGGGAGCTTGTCTGATGGTCAGTGGGAGCTTGTTCCACTGGCGAGCAGCAGATACGGTAAAAAAATCCGAATATCTGCTAGAAGTGTGAGGTGGAATTTTAAGTTGATTTATTTAAATACATATATGATGTAAGTATATAATGATCCTATTAAACTACCTTTTATAATTACAGTATTATAATTAATTCTATGATTTCACCTATAAATGTTCTAATTTGTCCCCAAGGTTTGGCTGTCAGAGAATGTCTTACGGCATTAAGTTTTTTAAATTTAATAAAATATATATGTATTTGTATTATACTTACATTCACTATCTTCGCTTCCACTCGATTTTGGTCGAGGTGAGTCAGCTATATGGGAATTTAATTCTGGCAACACTCGTCTTGGCTTAGCACCTGGTTTGCGACGGGCTATGGAAAAAATATAGTTTAGAACAAAAATAAATTAAATAGTGTATGTAAATAAATTGTGTAACGGTTTTTTGACACAAAGATAGTTTTCGAAGTGTTATACATTACATCATAAATACTAATATTAATGTGAGAGTTCTTTTTCCTCCTACCCTCTTCTCTTCCTCTGGCAACCGATTTTAAGCATATATACATCTACATAAAAAAATATAACTTAAAGTCAGGTATGATTAGTCAAGAGTAACATTAGGCGCGGTGGTGGCTCGGTTGTAAGAACGCATTCCTTAAATCCTACAAAGGTCGGTTCAAACACACCCGGCATGTACCAATGAGAAATACATTTTTCTTACGTACATTTGTCAAAGATTACAACACTACCGTTCCCGTGCCTCGAAGAGCACGTTAAGCCGTCGGTCCCGGTTCCACTAATACCAACTTGTAGAATCGGTAATAAATTGTCATTCAAAATTTACATCATATCCTCGCCAAGCCGTCTGGCCAGCGTGGCGAGTGTAGGCCAAATTCTCCAGATATATGTTCTGAAAGGCCCATCTCCAGCAGTCGAGGTCTGGGACGGTGTGTTCTAGGGGCTGTCATGATGAAATGATGAACATTTAGCACCATTAATACCTCCGTGGTCTAGCAGCTTTTTAGGATAATAAGGAGTGCGTTCTTACTACCACCGCTCTTAATCTAGCTAAGTTTCGTTAAATTATATTATATCCCTTGCGGGGTGGTCAGAAACCACGCTTATATAGAAGCGGATTCACATTTAGCCAACTTTACTATAGGCCAATCATGACAAGTGGCAAGCTCGTCGATGTCTCCAGCGTACCAAACTCGAGAAATGTCACAAATTAAAATTATTTATTTAAATTAATAAATATTATTGTGTCCCGACCAAGAATCGAACCCGCTACACCACGGAGGCAGTTTGCCTTTGTACTTTGTGCAAAAGTTTTTGAATTAAGAAAATATTAAATCTTACATATTCTATCAGCGGAGGAGCTTGCACTAAGTGAACTGCTAAGTGACGTCAGTCTCGATAAAGCATCAGACGCTTGACTGTTAGCTGAAACAATGATTATTATATTACTAAAAATTCTTAAGACGATTTCTCAACGGTTCTTCTACTTAATTATTCCCTCTAACTGTTTCATCCAACCCCCATTAGCAACCTTCTTCAGATCATCTGTCCATCTAACCGGGGTTCGTCCAACTCTGCGTCGTCCCGTACGTGGTCTCCACTCTAGAACCCGTTTGCCCCATCATTCGTCGGTTCTGCGGCAGATGTGTCCGGCCCATTGCCACTTCAGCTTGCTAATTTTAAAAGCTTGTCAGTACCTTTTGTTCTCTGACGAATATTAACCTTTAGAATTCTATCCATTTGAGAAATAACAAGCATAGCTCTTTCCATGGCTCGCTGAGCGACTTTGAATTTATAGACCAGACAGTGGGGTCTCAGATGATCAGGATCGGGTTCAAGACTCAGCTTTACGCAGTGGAAGTTGGTGCAAGAGGAGTTCCAGCAAAATCTTTGCATCACTTACTGAAAGAATTGGGGCTAAGCAGGTCTGCCGTCAATACATTTATGGAACGAGCTTCCAAGACGGCGTTAACGGAATCATACAGTATTTGGTTGGGTAGGGAGAGAAGTAGAATGGTGGATGGTTTCTTTTCTTAAAGCACCCTATTGTCGGTCGCAAGCCCGAGACACCATTCTTCTCATCTCTTACCCACACACGATGGACCCGGCACCCGCACGGTGAATCCATAGAATGCTTAGAAATTTATCTTCTCTTCTTCGTCTTTAAACATTGTGATATGGACGATGAGGTATGGAGTGCCGGATTTTCCCAAACGCCGCCCATCCTAACTGGATTCGTCTGTCGGGTTCTTTGCTAAAGTCTTATTAATAATTTAGTTAAATTAAAAACTACCTTAAAAGTTAAAATATAATAAAATAAATAATAAATAAGACTGGCAACATTTTCCATCAGTATAACAAGGCTAATACGCAGAAATAATTGCCAGCTTTATTGTCAACAGACATTTACGTTATTAAGGTAAATACAAGTAAAAACTTACTAGGTGTAGGTTTGAGGGAGAGATTTAGGGGCGCATCTTCGTCCATGGAATGACTTTTGTGACCCAAATCCAAGGGGGAATCTTCACTGCCTTTTGAACTTAGATGCATATTAGGATCTGCAAACAAATGAAATTAAATTAAATCGTTTATTTGCTAGGACACATAGTATAGTCTCCGCCACTTTGCCAGATGCAGTTAGTTGTTGGTTTTAAAAATAAACTGAAATCAATACTCATTGCTTCTCAGCGAGCATGCTAGCTGCATGCCTGAATCCACCTTGTTCACCTTTACTATGCAAGGCTGGGATGCTATTATTCAAATCAAATCAAATCAAATCATTTATTTGTTTCAACACAGGTAATCTAGTTAATATATTAACCTAGTTTATAAAAGTGCAGCTGTGTTCTGCCATGAGGCGTACAAATATTGTATATATATATATGTATATTGTAAAGATACATATAACTACATTATTACACAACACAAAAAAATAAAATAAAATGTAAATTCACAGTAAAAAAAAATTGTATCTAATTCTGGTTGTGGTCAAATTAAAATTAATATTTAGATGTCAATTTTGGTCATTTAAAAAATCTTGCACAGAATAATGTGATTTTTCAATTAGAACTTTAGTCAACGTCTTTTTAAACAGACTATGCGGTAAAGGTTTAATGTCGTCGTTAATAATAATTAATATGTGTGTGTGTTTTTCGTGCAATATGTGTGTATGTGTTAAATAAATAGATTGTATTTAGTACATCTGTGTCCGTGACGTGCTTTCCATACGTAAGGCGGCGGCTGATAATCGGCGCTATGGCCCATCTATAGTTTGTAGCGGACGCCGAGCTGATCGCCTTTTTGTCGCTATACATGTGCTGGTGGGCTAATTATTTTGCGCATAATCTTTTTAATATATATTTTTTTATTGTATTATGCTATGTGTATGGTTTGGCGACAAATAAATATATTTTCTCTCTTATATTTTTGTATAGTTTCATCCACCAGATTATGGCACACAAATATTTTTAGAATATATATTATTATCTTTTAAATTTATTATTGATTTTGCTATGTGTATGGTTTGGCGACAAATAAATATATTTTCTCTCTTATATTTTTGTATAGTTTCATCCACCAGATTATGGCACACAAATATTTTTAGAATATATATTATTATCTTTTAAATTTATTATTGATTTTATTTATTTATTTATTTATTTAGAAACTTAATTGCCCTATGTACAAAGGCGGACTTAATGGCGCTAGGCATTCTCTGACAGCCAAACCTTTAGGACATTTAGACAGTATAGATGGGGTAGGTGCAATATTAAATAAGTCCATATATATCAATATATGTATACATATCAATATTTACTTACTATTACATAACACGTACATAAATATATATATATATAGGAAAATAGAGGCTTTTGGTTGGTCGCGACTGTAGCGCCATCTACATTACCTTTTTTTTATTGTCTAAAACTAGGTATTTGAGAGTGAAAATATGTCAAAAATGTCCGTAAAAAGTTTACTCAGACTAGAATAATCTTTGAAAATATTATGGTATATATGTATTGTGCGAGCGAGAGGGTTGCAAAAGCGTTAAGTTTGGGAACACTCTTCATTTCAGGGCCTGATGAATTTTGTACGACACCGTCCTGTAGACGACTTAGGATCTGTATTTTTTATTATTTTTTATTACCTGTAGATCCTGCCAATTGTCGTTCGAGTGCAGCTAAACTGACCCCACTCTGACTAGCTATCGTCTGCAACAGCTCTCGAGATATGCCTGAAAATATAAAAATACATTAATTTGTCAAAGTCAAATCATTTATTACAATTTCGCCTTCTCAGGCTCTTTTGTATTGTCACATTACATTGTTATAATTATTTAAATCAATTATATTAAATTTATTACAATACAATTGAATTGACCTAAATATAAACAAACACCAACAGTAAAAGGTGTCCAAAATGTATTAATAATATACATTTGCACATCTACCAGGCATTTTTGTCACTAATAAAATCATTTATCTTATAATAGGCCTTGCCTATAAGTCGACGTTTAACATGAATTTTTAGTTTATCTAAACACAAGCTAGTTAGTTCCTTTGGGAGTGTGTTATAAAAACGAACACCAAGTCCCAAAAAAGACTCACTAGTTTTACTGAGGCGTAGGTTGATTAATATTAACACTTGAAAGTAACTTAGTAAAGTATCATCACGACCGTTTCCCTTCCGGGGTGGTCAGAAACCACGCTTATAAAGAAACGGATTCACATTTAGCCAACTTTACTATAGGCCTATCATGTCAAGTGGCAAGCTCGGCGATATCTCTAGCGTATCAAACTCGGGAAATATCACAATTAAATTATACATTAATTTATTTAAATTATTAAATATTATTGTGTCCCGACCAGGCATCGAACCTGGTACCTCCGAGTCTAAATCCACAGTAGTTAATACTTGACCACGGAGGCAAAGGTAATACTTACCACGGGAAATGTTGGGCGATATTATAAAGTATCTTTACGACCGTATCTCTTCCGGACTTGTCAGAAAGTACGCTTTTAAAAGCTGAACTACTATAGGCTTATTCTCCAGAAATTTCTGGCAGGCCCATTTAAAACAATGGAAGATTAAAACTCTGTGTTCTAGGGACCGTGATGATGACTCGTCGATATCTCTAGCGTAGCAAACTCGAGAAATATCACAATAAATAAATAAATAAATATTTTCAGACAGGTCACACAGCGCCATCTAGTTTCCGTGGTAAGCTACGAGGCTTGTGTTACGGAAACTAGATGGTTGACTACTATTTATCGCCACACCTGTTTGTATGTTTCGGTATATAGAATAGGCTTACATTTAAATTTATTCCTTGCATATTTTAAGTTTTTTGTAACTATTCTAATTGTTGTGATAAATAAAGTATTTTCTTTCTTTCTTTCTTTCTTTCTTTCTTTCTTTCTTTCTTTCTATAAACTACATATTATACTTTTTTTTTTGTAAATATATACATATTATACATATAAACACCCAGACCGAGACAAATTATACAATGTACAACTTGCCCCCGGTGGGAATCGAACCCACGACCTCCAGAGTTCACAGCAACGTTTGTTACCACTAGACCACGGAGGCAATTAAATTTAATAAATTACCAGGAATCGAACCTGGTACCTCCGCGTCTAAATCCACGGCCGTAACCGCTAGACTACGGAGGCAGTCAAATATCCATACTAATTATATAAATCTGAAAAAAGTTCTGTCTATTTTATGATTTTTATTAAAACTCTTGTCTTAATTTTCCGATATAATTAAACACTATTTAAAACGTAAAAATTAAAATTTAATAAGAAAAACTATAAATAAAAAATGTCCTCTAGATTCAGGGATTGTCCCAAGGAGACAACATTTCCCGTCTGTAAAGTGAGGCTAATGCGTTGGCCAGCTTCCTGTCTCCAGATATTTCCGTAAGCAGTTTGGATAACACCTTGGCCAGACGCTTGGCTGAGTGTCCCCAAGGGCCCATCGTCTCAAATTCGTAACCTGTACCGAGGTTGGCGTATTTGCGCAGTTTGATATTTGTGATTTTGTGTATTTATGTAATTTAAGAAGAATAAATTACCCACCTGCATAATCAGCGAGGTTGTGCGGCGGAGGTGTGGTGGTAGAATGTGACCTATCTCCACGGTTAGGAAGTCGGATCACTTCTACTGAAGATCTAGACGGATCCTCCTAGAAAAAGAACACTTTATTATAGTCTAAGAGCGACTTAATTTAATAAAATAGTCAAACAAAAACAATAAAAAGTATCATCACAAACGTTTCCCTTTCGGGGTGGTAAGAAACCACGCTTATAAATAAGCGGATTTACATTTAGCCAACTTTCACAAATAAATTAAATGTATTTATTTACATTAATAAATATTTTTGTGTCCCGACCAGGAATCGAACCCGGTACCTCCGAGTCTAAATCCACCGTTAATCGCTAGACCACGGAGGCAGACAAAAACAATAAGCAGATATATAATGCGAAAGTTGTGGGTAAAAAGAGGCGCTGGCAGACCAAGACTCACCTATCACGATCAGATAAATAAAACAATAGCTGAAGGTGCATTAAAAAGCCATTGAAAACAAAAGAGCATGTATGAAGAGGTTGATGAATGTTGAAGAAGCGAAAGAGGTATGTCGTGATCGTGACAAGTGGCGCTCAATTGTCTCTGCCTACCCCGCAAGGGATTTGGCGTGAAGATATGTATGTATGTAAACAAAAGCAACAGTGGCGGATTCCTGTTAAAAATATTACAAGTTTATTTTTTGTAGTAGGCAACACTGTTGTGTGTCGGGTTCCGGTCCGCACCCTAAGGGCCTGGTTGAGCGGGGAGATGGCTGGCATATGCGTTATTTCCGTGGGTGCTGTTGTGGTTTAGCAGAGGTTTTGTGTTTTGTCGGCTTTCGGATTGCACACAGGCAAGTCTTAATTCTAACATACCTGGTGGAGTACTACTGTACCAAGTGTTATAATCTCATGGGTGAATTTAAAAGATATTTATTTATTGTTGTTGTGTAATTCTGTATTTGTTTCAGATACCTTTCTCAGTCAGATTAAACATTAACAGGTCACTGGAATTTGCTAAGCTGCTAGTCTTGTGCTAACTGCTTACTCCTTGGACCACTTCGCACCAGTCTTTCACTAACAGGAGTAGAATTATTCTAAATAATTTAAATCATGACGTGTCTCAAATGCCTGTAATAGGTTTACATGAATAAAGATATTTCTACTTGTAAGGGTATAAAAAGTTGATTCCATTCGGATATAACACTTTTAACCACACTAAAGTAATTTACATAACATGGAACTTAAGATGTCTGTGCAAAAGCGCGGGAACGAATGCTATGTTCTAGAATCTAGAGGCTGTGACTATGATACGTACCATTTTTTGTCTCTTACTAGGCACAGGGGTAGCTCTGTCGGAGGAAGAGGGATGGACTGACACATGAGGCGGGTCTAAGGATATCGTCTTCTTTCTACCTCGGTTATTGGAACCAGGAGGGGCCTGCAAACAAGGAATATCTTTTTACAAACATAGTACAAAATTGATGCTATAGTCCTATAGCCGCGTTAATAAAACAGTGAGTCATAAATATATATTTAGCCAACTTTACAAACGACGAGAGCAGAAAATATTTTTTCACAGTAATTACCTCCTATTTTTTTATAACTGTGAGACTTTATTTGGTCATACGTTAGACTATTGATAGAAACAAACTTTTTTTCTAAGAAAAAAATTTGGCTTCTCCGTACAAACTGTTAATTTTAAAATAGCCAACCAGTATGGTTACGTCAACGTGAGTGACGTCACTTAATAGTAAATATTGTAAACTGCCACAAATTAATCGTTATCTTATATTATATAGGTTCATTACATATGTCAATCTTATATAATATAATAAATAAATGTCAAAATAATACACCTAGATAAGAAAAATGACAAAATAAAATAATAAAATGACCTTCTCTCATTTTATAAATAACTACTAACCTTAGGCCCAGCCAACGACGAGGTATATTTAATAATCTCAGTATCAGGTGGCAGTCTCACACCGCCTAACACCGAGGACGGATCACTGAAAAAAAAAAATCGCATCGATAAAATAGTCACATAAAGCTAACTTTGCTATAGGCCCATAATGACAAGTAAGAATCTCGTTTCTGATTCCTATTCAGAATTATCAAGAAAAATAAAACATATAAACTAAACTATAAATAAAAAACAAATCACCCATAACTTGATCATGTGACAGTGTGCCAAGAATACTTGCAGCAAGGTGTCCTGTAATGATCACCATCATTCATTAGTTATCTAAATGGAACGCTTGCCCAACCATCCTTTATTTTCAAGTATAAATTATAATATAATGAGCCTTCAATTGTTCTAATTGAAGAAGAAGAGATATTTTTTAAGCATTCCATGGATTCACCGTGCGGGGGCAGGGTCCATCGTGTGTGGGAAAGAGATGAGAGGAATGGTGTCTCGGGCTTACGACCCATCATAGATATCGTTAAAGCCAGTTCTGTGACTCATCGGTGGGGATAGTCGCACATTAGCCTTGGTCGGCGCGGCGGATGTCACCAATTTGTGTTTCGGCGACTTCACACCCTTTCTTTGAACTTCACGGAGCTGGCTCGTCATCAAACCTCCCCAAACCATATACAGTCCACTCATCTACCACGGGTAAGGGAGTTGGAAATCTCCCCTCCATATATTATAAAGGCCTCTTTTTTATTTTATTGAGCAACAAGACGTTAATGCCGTCTTGGAAGCTCGTTCCATAAATGTATCTCCTGCAGACCTGCTCAGCCCCAATTCTTTCAGTAAGTGGTGCAAAGATTTTGCTGGAATTCCTCTCGCACCAACTACCTCTGCGTAAAGCTGGGTCTTAAATCCATTCCTGATTATTTCTTCCGTGAGATTATATTTGTTCGACCTCATGTTTCGAATATTTATATATAAATAATTTTATATATTGTTTTTAATTTTATCCTTTTTTATATTTTTTACAAAAGGTTTTTAAGCTATTGCATAGCTTTTATGGCGGGCTTTGAGCGCGGCGACCGAATCAAGAAATTCCGTAACGAAAATAAACCTAACACCCCCCACTCCGACCGGCACAGCGGTGCGGCGTTGAAAGCCGTGCATCGTCTAACGGTTTCAGTTCGGCAGACTTCGGCACGGTGTTTGTGTGCGTGCGACTAGACGTATGCGTGTAGACTAGCTGCTAACTGCTCATAACTGATTCTATCTCTTTTAGACACAATGATAGCTGAGACAGCGTGCTTTTTGGCTGCGTAAAAAAATACTGCATAAATAAAATAAATAAATAATTATAATAAACTATTTGAATTTAAATTTGAATTGCATAAGTTGATAAAAAATGCTATGCAATAGCTTTACCGCGGCAGTCCACACGTATTTTTAATTGATAGATACTTTGCTGTATAACAAAGAGTCCTAGGGCTGAAGATGGGCCATACTGGATGTATTTCTGGAACATATTAGGTCTACACAGTTGGCGAAAGTCTTATGTCAATTAATTACAAAGCAGAAAGTATTGCCAACCTTCTTGTATTTAAATAAATTTACTTAATAATAAATGCTCACCCTCCTTCCAAAGCCGCACTAACAAAAAATAAAAATTTAAAAAAGCATTTACAAGTACCAATCAGTTGTGGGGTTTGTATTTTTATTCACCATCATTCACTAGAACTCAGTGTCCTAGACCTCCATTGTTGATGGGCCTTCCAGAACATATATCTGGAGAATTTGACCTACACTCGCCACGCTGGCCAGACGAGTTGGCGAGGGTCTGGTGTCAATTTTAATGACAATTTATTAAAATTAGTGCTCTCAGAGGTGTTGGTAATCTATAATCATGTACGTAAGAATAGTCCATGAATGTTAGCAACTGGAATCAGACACTCATGACTGACATCAGTCCCTAACACTATGCCGGCTTGACTGGTCATGACGGCAAATTCGAGCCTAATCCCAAAACGTGTGGATATACTTTACTGTGTTTATTGACAAGACCGGTCCCCAAATACTCCCCGCCTACCACCTATTCGTTGTTCTCGTTGAAAGTATGTGCCATTTGCAATGATGTCAAATGACAATTTTTACTTTCAAGGAAAACTAATATTGTTAGCTTGTCAAGGTCATATTTATATGAAAATAACTTGTTTCAGACTTACAGAAGTATATCTTTTTCGTACATGTCGGAATTTGAACCTCGAACCGTTATGGATTGGAAAGCGTTCTTTAAACCGAACCTGTACTCTCCGCTGTGTGTTTGTAGTACATGGATAGTACATACCTTAGTAAATTATGTGGCAGGCCAGTAAGTGAGTCGATCCCATGCCTATCCTTATCAGACCCACCCATTCCAAAAGGATATAGCGATGATATGTTCTGAAACAACAGTGTCTATTATTATATGACAATGCCTATTTACAGCAGCTATAATTTTAAGATTATAATTATGTATATTTGGGTTCTAATGTGCTGCTCCAAATACAAGCTATTTCCCAGAAAATAACCTTTTCGTTATATTAATTATTTTTTTGATAAAAAAAAAAAAAAAAGACATGATGAAGTTTTTGTTTTGTAAATTATTTTACAGAGGATATTGTTAGTCAAAAGTGGTGTTGTTTTGTTTAATAATGTGCTACATTGTGAATAATTATGGAAAACGATAACGATAAAATTTGCGATTTTCCAGCACTGTAAATTCCTATATATCAAATTCAAAATTCTTTATTGTATAGATTGGTTATTCTAATTACAGTTGTATGTACATGTCATGATGATGCAATACCATTACGTCAATAGATATTTATTTACAATATATATTTATATATAGTTAACATTTAATATTGTTCTTGTCAATTTATTGGAATTATTATAATACAATGTTAATGTCAAAATTTGCATGTTAAAAATTATTTTATTGAGTAAAAACAGTTGTCAATAAGAATTTTAGTAACTTTTGACTAAAAATATCCAAAGTAATAAACTTGCACCTTAAATGTTCGTTCTCCTTACTGACCTTTCCCTTCTGCGCTGCAGCCACGGCAGCATGATAAGCGCCCTGAGCCGCCGCCTGTGCCAACATCAAATCACCCCGAAGTAAAGCTAAATCACGCTCCTTCATTGCACTTTTGGATGACATACTCGATGTAGTTGAAGGTTTACCTATAAATAAGAGAAATGCATCTAGTCAATAGAATTAAAGGCAGCACCAACAATATGCTTAAGATCCATATCGGATGAAGTGGACTGTCCAATACAGTGTCACTTTATTAAGACTCACTATAACCGACAAATTGACACGAGTACAAATAAGAATAAATAAGGCACTAACATAAAATTTTAGTTTACTAACTTTAATGTAAGCCATTGTTACTAACATAGTGATAGGTATACTAACAAAAATGTAATTATCTTTTACATTAAATATATTATTATTATTAACTCGCCATACACAATGCCATGCTGGTATTCACATTTAGCCAACTTTACTATAGGCCAATCATGACAAGTGGCAAGCTCGGCGATGTCTCCAGCGTACCAAACTCAAGAAATATCACAAATAAATTAAATATATTTATTTACATTAATAATCCCGACCAGAAATCGAACCCGGTACCTCCGAGTCTAAGTCCACGGACTACTTATTACTAAATAAAGGTAAAAAAAAAATTGATGTCCTTAGTAATTGCTTTCTTTATAATAACCGCCTCCGTGGTCTAGTGGTAACAAACGTTGCCGTGAACTCGGGAGGTCGTGGGTTCGATTCCCACCGGGGGCAAGTTGTACATTGTATAATTTGTCTCGGTCTGGGTGTTTATATGTATAATATGTATATATTTACAAAAAAAAAAAGTATAATATGTAGTTTATCAACCATCTAGTTTCTGTAACACAAGCCTCGTAGCTTACCACGGAAATTAGATGGCGCTGTGTGACCTGTCTGGAAATATTATTATTATTATTTAATTTTTAGCTTGCTTTCATGGTTTCCTATATGTGAAAACATAAGTGTTGAAATGCTGATGGGTGGAAGTTAAGGCTGGAATGGTTATGTACTTACGTGACTGAGAAGACTGAGGTTTGGAAGCAGATTTGGTGGACTGATGCTGGTGGGACACAAGACTGTTGAGGGAGGCCAGACTTGACATCGACTGAGAGTGCATGGCTGATGGAGACGACGTCGGAGGAAATCCGTACTGAGATCCTGGTAAAAAAAAAAAACAGTTATTATAAACTATTAATAGGAGGGATTTAAAATCAACCTTATATAGACAACGTTAACACGGTTTTTATTATCCAATATTTCTTTCCTTCCGGGGTGGTCAGAAACCACGCTTATAAATAAGCGGAATCACATTTAGCCAACTTTACTATAAGCCAAACATGACAAGTGACAAGCTCGTCGATGTCTCTGGCGTACCATACATACATACATATCTTCACGACAAACAAACAGGCAGAGACAATTGAGCGCCACTTTTCATAATCTCGACACTTATCACCCTCTTCATACATGCCCTTTTGTTTCGATGGCTTCTTATTGCACCTTCAGCTATTGTTTTATTTATTTGATCGTGGTAGGTGTGTCTTGGTGTAACGTACCAAACTCGAGAAATATCACAAATAAATTATATATTAATTAAATGTATTTATTTACATTAATAAATATTTTTGTGTCCCAACCAGGAATCGAATCCGGTACGTCCGAGTCTAAATCCACGGACTTAACCGCTAGACCACGGAGGCAGTTAAAATAGATATTCATGAAAAAATAAATAGCAAAGTATAACAGAATTATGAACAAAAAAAAAGTGGATATATTTTTTAGACTACCAGGTACCATGAGCAGGTTCACCCTCGTTCTTATCGTCAAATTTTGGGACGCGTTGTATATAAAATTCAGTAAATATATAAATACATACCCCAGTCAGCCATGTTGGGTTGTGAACTAGAATTACTGGTTGACGGACTTTTCTCCTTACTACTGGAAGACGGATTACTACGACCAGACCTGAAAAATAAATCAATTTTAATACACAATACTTTCACTTATAAAGTTAAAAAAAAAAAACATTTAATTCGCTTTGAAAATGGTTCGGGTTTTTTTAGTTGTTATTTGTTCTCTTCTCGGTGTCTATGAATGAGGTGATAGGGAAGGCAAAGGGTCTAGCCCATACAGCCAAGTCTGACGTAATATATGTTTCTTTTCTATGAGTTAATGAGGTCATCAACAAATTCCAGATGCTGCAGCATTTGATGCTTTTCTTGGAGTCACTCGCGGCATTATAGCCCAAAACACGTCGGTCCACAGCGCGGGAAAACCGCATAAAATAAACTGCAACTTGTGCCCCATATTTAATGTCCAATTTATAGTTTTCCATAACTATTCACATTGTAGAACATTATTAAACAAAACAACACCACTTTTGACCAACAATATTCATAGTAAATTAATTTACAAAACAAAAACTTGCACTTGACATGTCCGCGCAAAATGGCGCGAAGGACCGATTGTTGTCTATTGTTTGACAGTGGAGAATGTCAAACTGTGTTGACATTTCTGCTCAGTAAGGTTTGGCAATTCATCATGAATCGTTTAACGCCAGAACAACGCTTCCAAATTGTGGAAAATTACATTTTTAAAAAATATCGCGAAAAATATATAATAATATTAAAAAATTTCGCGAAGTTCATAGAGCATTTTCTTCTATTTTACGGTCAACATAATCGGCCTAGTGAGCAAGCAATTCGTGCAGTTATCGTTTGCGCAAACTGTATCCGTGGTCTAGCGGTTATGTCTGTAGATTTAGACTCGTAAGTACCGGGTTCGATTCCTGGTCGGGTCACAAAAATATTTATTAATGTAAATAAATACACTTAATTTATTTGTGATATTTCTCGAGTTTGGTACGCTGGAGAAATCGACGAGCTTGCCACTTGTCATGATTGGCCTATAGTAAAGTTCGCTAAATGTGAATCCGCTTCTTTATAAGCGTGGTTTCTGACCACCCCGAAAGGGAAACGGTCGTCATGATACTTTACTTTACTATCATTTTCGCACTAATTTTACTCTTCTCGATTTAAAACATTCAATAACTGCTACTGGCGTCGAAATGCCAATTCGTCGCAAAGTATTGGAAAATTTTACTGAACAAATGGGCACTGTAACTCGTAGCCGCGGCGAACATATGCCGGAAATCATATATAAAAAAAATGCCATGAAATTATCTACCAGATAAAAATAATAATAAAATAATTTTAACAATATTTATGTCTTGTATTATCATTTAAAGTTCTCAAGCTCATAAAAAAACAACCAGTATAACTCGTAAGATCCCGTCCTAAAAATCCAACCTGTATAGTTAATTTCATTTCATTTAATTATCACCGTAGGAACCGTCTGGAGCACTTGGTTAAGTTAATTATTTAATACTCTGTAACTAATATAAGTTAAAACGAGATAGCACAATCATGGTCAGACAGCTTAATACGAAACAACACGACAAAGACCAGAAACAGCCCAAACTATCAATACAATTATGGAAGAGCCATATTGAATGTACCTAAATAATCAAATACAGAAAATAAAATGTATTTACTACTAATTGTCAAACTATGTTAAAATAAAAACTTCAAGTACTACAAAGGAATCTAATATAAAATATATATATGTATATATATATACATTGTTTACAATACTGACCTATCATTAGTTTTGCTAGGTTTAATTTGTTTCTGGGGTTGTTTCATGTTCATCCCTGCCGATAGAGCTGACAGGGCGGAGTATGGGTCCGTACCCATTGGTGGGAAGTTTAGCCCAGAGGCCTGAAGTCTGGCCAGATAGTCCTGGGCAGCTAAATGGGACGCCATCGACCACCATGCTGCGCCTACAAAGAAAAATAAATTTAGATGTCTGCCTACGTGGTCTAGCGGTTAAGACGTGGAGGTACCGGGTTCGATTCCTGGTCCAGACGCAATAATTTATTTGTGATATTCCTCGAGAAATCGACTAGTTTGCCATTGTTCATGATGGGCCTATAGTACATGTCTTAAAAGTTCTGGAAGGCCCATCTCCAACAGATCATACTGCTCACTGGTCTACCGAGCGTCATGGTTCGTGCGTAATTCCGTCATAGCTCGAGATCTGGAGATGCCTACTATTGAAGAATTTGTCGTCGGCCTGACTAGACGTACACCGACAACGGACACTTCAAGTATCTCCAGAATATCGCTCAACAGGAGACCACTTCCTAGAGAAGTGGTCCTGGAGGAGAGCTAAAGTAGTCGAACCCAGACCTCCTGGGATCGTGAGCCACACGGGCGCTGTTATACCAGTAACGGTGCATGATTACCAGTGGGTGATTACCCGCTGAGATCCTGCGGGAAGAACGGGGGAATGTCCCCATCCCCAACATAGCCCCATTCGACATCTATGTCAACATTGGAGGTCTAGGACGCTGTGTTCTAGGGGCTGTAATGAAGTTAAGCCATAACACCTACAGTTTTTTTTTTTAAATTAGTTACTGAACTGGTTACATTCTTAAAATTAACAAATAAAATTATACATAAGCATGAAGCAACCTATTAATAGTAAACCTAACACTAATATTCAATTTAAATTCATAAAGACAATAAAATTAATGATTAAATTAAACATGAATTAAACCAAAAATTATCTAAATAAAAAAAAACACAACACTAAATTATTAAAATGAAGACAATAAATATAAAATTTTATACTATGACTAAAAATATATAAAAGCAAAACAAAATATAAACAAGAAATATGAGTGAACATCTGGAATCTATACACTATATTTATCTCTCAATACTCTCTTAATCGAGGCTCTGATGTTCATCATGTTCAACCATGAATAAATTTTGGAATGTCACCACGCCATTTGGCCTGTAGGAAGGCTCGTTAAATCACTAAGGTAGCGATCGCTATTAAATTTCAAGATTAATACCTTATTTTTTAAAATAAATATATGGTGGTTAAATATTAAATACTGACTAGCAGCGGGATGCAGGCCGAGCTGGGCCGCCTGGTTGGCCGCGACGCCCAGAGTGGACGGCGCCGGGTACCGCGAGCCGAAGCCGAACATCGCCGCCTGCGCTTGCGCCTGTGCCTGAGCCTGAGCCGCGCTCGCTGAACCATCTCTACCCCAGTATGCTGCAAATGACAAAATTAATAGTTAGAAATGAAAGAGTTTATTCCAATATACATTAAATATAAATTAAAAGAAACCTAAATAATAAAATTTTAAATAAATTAAATTATAAATAAAAAATGTCCTCTAGAGACGTCCCATCCGAGATAGTCCCAAGGAGACATTTCCCTTCTGTATAGCGAGGCTAATACGTTGGCGGAAATAATTGCCAGCCGTCATAGATAAAACATCGTAGTTCATATAAGGGGTAGTTCATATTTCACGTGAAGCGACAACGAAAACAATGTTAGGTTAACCTAATTATATTTTTATATTTTAGTTAATTAAACTAAAGTAATGTTTTTATTGTAAATTTCTTTTTTCAGGTGAATTCTACAGAATCCCATATGTATATTAAAAACTTAATTTTATTAAATAATATAATAAGAGCCTATATAAACTGCCTCCGTGGTCTAGCGGTTAAGTACGTGGATTTAGACTCGGAGGTAACGGGTTCGATTCCTGGTCGGGACACAAAAATATTTATTAATGTAAATAAATACATTTAATTATTATTTAATGTATTTGTGATATTTCTCGAGTTTGGTACGCTGGACACATTGACGAGCTTGCCACCACTTGTCATGATTGGCCTATAGTAAAGTTGGCTAAATGTGAATCCGCTTATTTATAAGCGTGGTTTCTGACCACCCTGAAAGAGAAACGGTCGTGATGATACTTTACTTTTTACGAGCCTATTGCTATTGACTACGTATTTGTGCCTTTTGGTCTTGAGACAATGGGACCGCGGGGGCCAAGCACTCTGGTTAACGCTGTTTGTAACAAGAGGGCTGGCTGGTTTTCGCGCAGCAAATCAGCATTGCTGTGCAGCGGAAGAATGCTGCGGGTCTTCGATGGCTCAATTGAAGAGTGTTTAGCGGACTGTATAGGTTTATTGGTTAGCAGTAGTATATAGTTAGCAGTAGCAGCACAGAATAGGGACTAACGATTTTATATAGGCACTAACCGCGTGTAACCATTTCAGTAAGTAGAATGCGTAGATTATAAATGTAGTATTATTTGTTGATATAGCCCACTTAATGTTTACTTTGAAAAAGCACGTTTCATAGAATCAGTTTTGTTTTCATACCTACAACACAACAGCCCAAATTCCTGGCTACACTGTCATACGAATATAATCCTTATTCTTATCGACATAGTGCATGGGTATTTTACATAATTACAACTATAACATTCGTGAGTATTCTTGGTAGTAATTAGAGACGTTAAATATAACAAGAGGAGGAAAGAAGCCAAACAGTATAAGCTACAATTGTTTCAATAATAACATATCTGTATAATTTTTCTTGTTAAAATCATAAGTCATCATCACGACCGTTTCCCTTGCGGTGGTCAGAAACCACGCTTATAAAGAAGCGGATTCACATTTCGCCAACTTTATTATAGGCCAATCATGACAAGTGGCAAGCTCGTCGATGTCTCTAGCGTACCAAACTCGATAAATATCACAAATAAAATTGTGACCCGATCAGGAATCGATCCTGTACCTCCGAGTTTAAATCCACGGACTTAACCGCTAGACCACGGAGGCAGTTTATTTATTCCTTGACGATGCGTAAAGACCCAGCGCTCAAAACCTATGCTGCTATCAATAACTTATACCAGGCACCATTAATCTACGATTAAAAAGAGGCATCGGTTTTTGCACGTCTTATAATAGCATTGCAAACCTCAGTCCGCAATAAAGTCGGTTCGGTGACCTCTACTCGTCTGTCGGACGCCGGGATCATTCCCCATTCAACCAGACGAATTTCACCTATAGCAGGTGAACAACTCCAATGGTCGGTTTAATAGTAGGATCTAAGCCTTAGCTCGTGCTTCCTAATGTCATAAGTTTTTCTATGTCACAAATAAATTCAATATTAATTAAATGTATAAACAAAGTACTATAATATCAAATTGCTAGTGTGCTGGAAACTTGCAACGAAATGAGATGTGTAAAAGTAAGGTTCCAATTGAAATGAAAAAAGTAAAATAAAGTATCATTACGACCGTTTCGACCTTTCGGGTTGGTCAGAAACCACGCTTCTAAAGAAGCGGATTCATATTTAGCCAACTTTACTATAGGCCAATGATGACAAGTGGCAAGCTCATCGATGTCTCCGTACCAAACTCGATTGAAATTAAATGAACATTATACTCACCAAAATAACATTTAACACATACCGATTCACATACGGCTACGCACCTCCATAAACACACTCCCACTCACACAAACTTATTACCTTAAATAATTTATATTTGCTGTTTTAATTGTGAATCATCTTAGCATCTAAAGCATATATTTTTTATTTAAATTGACACGCAATCGATATCGATAGCGGTGGAAAATTACCGGTTAAAAGCGGACCAACCCGCGTATTGGTCATGACTTGACGCACAGATATGGTAAGATCACACGCGACCACTTCACAACTTGATTTACCTGGATTCAACTTATTTGGTAACGTTATATAAAATCATACGACTACTGACTACAATCAGAAAAGAAATAGTTTTGTATAGATTGCCTAGTCGTACCTAGTTGTACTAATAAAATAAAATATATTTTTCCACGCCATCGCGCTTCACCAACTTGTGGCCATTTTGTTGGGCCATGTCCTGACTACCCTTTATGTTATTCAAGGGAGATTTGCGCTCAGCAGTGCAGCTGCCAATTTAAAAACCTCTAGCAAAGTTTTAATTAAAGGTTAGGTGTGACGTTGGTAAGAGTTCTGGAAAATTTAACCTACACTCGCCCTGTGACCTGCAGGCTAGACAAGTTGGACAGGAATTAAAGTCGCCAAAGGTATAATGACAGTTTGTAATAAGTATTACTTTAAACTTACTGGCTAAACTGGACAAGACGAAAGTTTGACAGATCATGTCAAGCCGAAGCCAATCTGCGTGGGAAACGCAACTCTCGTAGTCTTGCAAAATTACGTCTACCTCGGGCAGACTATTCAATTAGGCGCAGCCAATTTCAGCAAAGAAGTCAGACACATTCAGCTAGATGATTGGCATTTGGGAAACTCCGGCACATCCTCTCATCGTCCATACCACAATGTTTGAAGACGAAGGTCTTTAACCAGTGCGTCTTTCCGGTAATGACGTACGGAGCAGAGACGTGGACGCTGACAGTGGGTTTGCTCCATAAATTCAAGGTTGCTTAGCGAGCTATGGAAAAAGCTATGCTTGATATGTCTCTAATGGATACACTTCGAAACGTTGATATTTATCAGAGAACGACGAGTGACTGACATGGCTTTTAAAATTAGCAAGCTGAAGTAGCAATGGGCCGACAACATCTGTCGCAAAACTGACGAACGATGAGGCAAACAGAGTGGGCCGACCCTCCGCCAGATGGACAGATGACCTGAAGAAAGTCGCTTGTGGAGGTTGGATAAGGGTGGCGAAAGGTCGCGTTAAGTGGCGGAGGCCTACATTCAGCAGCGGAGAGATACGGGCTGATGATGATGATTATTACTTTAAGGCATTGTTTAAATTTATTTATGTCATATATCTTAATTACGACTGGTAAATAAATGATAATTTTTAAAGAATATAAAATATTTTTTTTTTAAACATGGGGTTGGAAGATTAAAACTAGTTTTTGTATCTTGTGTTCTTGTTAGTGGATTCCGTCAGAGTTTGCGTAAAATTACAATATACAAATAGATATTTTAAAGAAATTGTTTATATGTTATAATATATATTTTGTACTAAAAATAATATATAAGAAAATAAATACTTTGTAACTTGAAGTTGTCCGTGCAAATATCAAATTTAATAGCGTTATATACATAGTTAACGGATTCCTTTATATAACGTTTGAGTTTAAGTAATGGAATACGGGAGCAGGAATAAAACACTTAGCAGTTTTTTATTTGCACTAGGTTTTTCAATCGGACGTTATTTTTATTATTATATCAATTGGTTGTTAAAAGTACTTACCACCAAATAATCCTGCTGCGTCGAGGAGGCCATCGGCAGGAGGCTTCCCGGCTTCACTGCCATCGCCATTCTCCTTCTCCATGCCCCCTCTGAAATTTACAACGATCACATGTTTATGTTTTTAGGCGAACATCTCCGGGCGACTTGCGAATAGATTATTCATCACACTACCCCTAGAACATACCTAAACCTACAGATATAGGTACCTCGCGTAATTGTCAAAGAGCAAATATTTTTTTAGGCTTTAGGTGTCATTAGTAGAACCTCTATTTAACATATAATATATAACAAAACACTGCTGCATGGTAAATAAGGCCGCGTCTGAAAATCGCGATAAACCATCGTGATAAATACCTAAAGGCTGGCAAGTGTTATTATTAATTGATCTCGCCCACAGCGGAGAGACGAAATAGAGGGAGAAAGAATTACGTAAGTCAACGTTCGCTCGACAATCGAACTCTCGCGCTACCAACTTGATTAGGCTCAGTATGAGTGGCGATATTTTTAGGAAAACTTCTCTGCACCGTAACTTAAGATTTTATTACTGAATAATTGAAATAATAAATACGTAGTCCTTTATTTTTATTTTAGATCATAATATAAAAATATTTGCTCTTTAATGAATTCCACGTAGTATACAGATAAATATATATAATTAAAACAATGTAATGTGACAATTAATTTATTATATTATTAAGGCAGAATTGTAATAAGTGTTTTTACTTTAACAGTGATGATCTATGACAAATCTACGTAAGAAAAGTATATTTCTCATTGGTAAATGCCATAACTAGTTGTTGTATCAATGAGATGATTGGTGATGACAATATTGACATTGATATTTTTCCTATGAAGCCTTCAACAGTAAGGAGTCTACTTTCTTCTCAATTCTTTAACCCTTCGGCTTCTGTACATTTTTAGGATTTGTTTTTTTGTTTCTTTTGATATTTTTATATTTTTGTCAGTGTATTATTGTATTTGGTTGCTATAGGCGAAAACTTTTAATTGGCTCATTTTTTATTATATTCATCTATATTGTTATCTAGCTGTAAGTTTACTTGTTATAAATAAATAAAAAAATAAGAAAAAATAAAGTCCTTGGTCATACCTTTAGGATTAAAGGAAAGCGATCTTACAACCGGACCACCGAATCGCTCTCAATGCACAATATGACTTGCAATTTACGTATTCGTTATATTTTAGGCGAAATGTAAAAAGATAATTATTAAATAAAAATATTTACTTAATAATTTACATAAATTTTCAAGGTCAAAAACGACCCAGCGTACCCCTTGTTTTGCTAGTCAGTAGGGGGTTGAATCTACCCACGTGAGTAAGTAACGGTGGAGGGGGAGAAACATGAATGAAAGGGGGGCATTAGGGTAGGTCGGGTGAAAAAAAAATCAAATGAAAGTGAATGTAGAACTAAGATCGACAATAGGGTGCAAGAATCTAGAATCAAGTTAAGTTTCTTTGTGCTCAATTAATAATAATCACCTTTTACATATTTCTAAAATTTTGTTGTTCGAAAAACTGCCTCCGTGGTCTGGCGGTTAAGTCCGGATTTAGACTCGGAGGGACCCAAAAATATGTATTAATGTAAATAAATACATTTAATTAATATTTAATTTATTAGTGATATTTCTCGAGTTTAGTACGCTGGAGACATCGACAAGCTTGCCACTTGTCATGATTGGCCTATAGTAAAGTTGGCTAAATGTGAATACGCTTATTTATAAGCGTGGTTTCTGACCACCCCGAAAGGGGAACAGTCGTGATGGTACTTTACTTCCAGCGTACCAAACTCAAGAAAAATCACAAATAAATTAATATTAATTAAATGTATTTATTTACATTAATAAATATTTTTTGTGTCCCGACCAGGAATCGAACCCGGTACCTCAAAGGTCTAAATCCACGGACTTAATCGCTAGACCACGGAGGCAGTTAATAGCAGAAATAATGTATAAAGGGTATAATTCATATTGTATGGGGATTTGGTCTAAATTGTATGGATTTTTAGATAATGTATTTTAACAAGATTACAACTTAAGTAGAAAAAACACTTTATTTTATAAAGTTTAGATTTAGGTAATGTTTAAAAAATCATAATTACAGTTCTAGTACTAAAGGACTTGATTGATACGAAACTACATATATTATTTTCTAAATAACCTAAATACACAGTAATATATGGATAGTAAAAATAACATTCGTCTTATCAATAAAAGTAATGAAATATATATATATATCTTTGTACACAGCACAAGTAGTACAAAAATAGCCCAAAATAGATGATGTCTTTTCATTAAAATCGGTCCAGTAATATAGGCGTGAAAGACGGACATACATTTATTTATTTATTTAAACTTAATTGCACAAAGTACAATGCCGCTAGACATTCTATGACGGTCAAACATACAGGGAAAGCTTCTTCCACATTTATAGTATTAGTGTATGTACATAAAACATAATACAATCTTCAAGGCCAGATTATTAATATCAGGGTCAAGGACAAGAGAGAAGGTCATCGTATATTAATAAATAGGTTAGTCCGACGATATGACTAATACTTTACTATTAAAGTATGTCACAGACGATGAAGATAGCTTATAACCCCCCTCGTGATTGAAATTTTTGTGTGTCTTTATTTCGATATAGTTCGATTAGCTGATTTATTGTCTCAACCAAAGAGATCAAATAAGATAGGCATTGTTGTTATTTTCATACAAAATGTTTGTTACATTATTTTTATGACATCTCTTGTCAAATAAGAACATGTTTTACACTTCCGTAGCATTTGTTTTACTTAATGTTTAATTTTGACATAGCAATTATAGATATTATTATTACTTAGATTGTAAGCGGACACGGCCATCTTTCAGCCAGGTGTTTACCTATTCATTTGACATAAATATTTTACAGCCACGAATTAATATTTATGGACATAAATAGGTGTCATTATTATTAGATTTTAAGCAGACACGCCCTTTTTATACGAAAATAAATGTTTTAATTTGATTGAAAAAAAATAAATAAAAAAAAGTTAAATTACTTAATAATAATTAGTTTTAATTATTTTGTTTATTTTATTAATAAATTAAAAAAAGGGATTTTTTTTTTATTTTTTTTTTTACTTACGTTTTAGTTTATAGTGGTATTTTTTAAATATTAATAGGCATGTGCTTCCCTCTCGCTCCAATATTTTCAAAGGTTTTCATGCATATTTTAATTTTTTGCACTAAACATAATCTTCGCTTTATTCATCAAAGTACTTTTTGTGATATTTGAATTAGAAGTTTTATGTTAGTTTACTTAATAACACGTTTTTTGTAACTCAAAACCATACAAAATTACCTACGGAACTTGTCAGGCGACGACGATAAGACCGGAAATGAGCTTTCTAACACAGACAGTTCGAAGCGATCCATTGCGACTAACAAATGAAATTTGACATTGCGAGCTATTGCAAAAGTCGCTATGGATTCGTAATTATCGTCGTATTAGTCAAGTCTAGGTTACTAAATAGGAACTAATGAGATGTAGTGAGAGGAACTGGTTCGAATCCCAACGAGTCATAGGTCATTCAACTTTCACCGGCCGGCGTCAATAACAACAGACACTTACGCGTTATTAGGACTAATGTTTACACTTTTAGATCGAAATACAAATACTAGCTGTTTGCGCTGTTTGTGATCGAGGCAACGGGGACGACTATGGGGACCCAGCGCGCAATGTCCATGAATGTTTACAACTGGAATCAGACCCTCATGACTGACATCAGTCCCCAACACTATGCCGACTTCGACTGGACATGACAGCAAATCGAGCCTGATCCCGAAACGTGTGGATACACTTTACTGGGCTTATCGGCATGAACGGTGGATACTTTCCCGCCCCGGCAGACTGGGAAAATTACCTTTGTCCTCGTTGAAAGTATGTGGTGTATGATGTCAAATGCCAATTTTTACTTTCAAGGAAAACTAATATTGTAAGCTTGCCATGGTGATATTTATTTAAAAATAACACCGCTTGAAACAAGACTTAATGAGAAGCTTTCGTAATCGATAAAAATATTTGCAAAAAGAAAAACAAAAATAAAATCCGGGGTTGACAATTTCACATTATACACTATAAAATAAAATTAATATTAATACTAAAAGGATAGGGGGATAAAAATCCCGTCCTCGTGGAATAGTGGCAAGAACGCATGGATGCATTTCCCCGCTGAATGGGCGAAGAAAGAGCCAGGACTCTTGTCACCGGAGGAGACGACAAGACGCGGTGTTATGTCGTTTAAAAACTTTTTTACGCTTAGACTCCATGGGCCCAGAGTGTCTACAGCAAACGGCATGTAATCTTTTCCGCCGCGGCCCTCGCTTTATGCTTTAGTTCTATTTCTTGTTAGCTATTGTCAATAGTTTTCGTTGATTAAATAAATAAATAATAAACTTACTATAGGATTAAAAATAATACGTACCGACAATAATAGTTATCATTCAGATTTCCTCCTTCACATAGGCACTCTTCAACACTTTTAAGCACATCGTGCTAGCACTGAACCGACCACTTTACACTGAACATCACTTCACTGAGCTACCTGAAACAATTATACAAAAAAATATGAAAATAGACAAAAATAAGGAAAAAAATTGAAAGGATGAGTGAAGAAAGATTTCAAACCAAAATCCGGAAGTAGTCAGAGAGAAACAAGAGAAATAATAAAGTATCAACACGACCATATTACTTCCGGGGTCAGAAACTTCGCTTTAAATAAGCGGATTCACATTTAGCCCATGCATTATGACAAGTAACAAGCTCGTTAGCGTACCACACTTGAGAAATATCACAAATAAATTAATTATTGTATCCCAACCATAAAAAAATATCGTATTCAGGTATAAATGTTTCCATACAGACGACGGCAAATAACGTTTCGATGCGTTCATTTTTTGCTTTATTAAATATTGTGTGTTATAAAACTATTTTACCAGCCCCTAGAACACAGCGTCCTAGACCTCCACTGCTGGAGATGGGCCTTCCAGAACATATATCTGGAGAATTTGGCCTAGACTCGCCACGCGCTGGCCAGGCAGCCTGGCGAGAATATGATGTAATTTTTTTATGACAATTCATTAACGATTCCACAAAGTGGAACCGGGAGCGAAGGCTTAACGTGCTCTCCGAGGCACGTGAACGGTGGTGTTAATAGTGTAATAACAAATATAATAATAATAATAAATAATATAATAAATAGGTTTCTGCGCAATTACCGGCCAGCGCTCTTTTTATCTGCCGGTAAGTACACCTAAATTATTTAAGCTATTGGTACTAAAGGTATACTATTCAAATAAGGAATTTCTTAGTGATGTACTTAATAGGAAAATTAAAATTATTATCATTACCCAACCTTTTAAAATTATTACCATTATCCTTTGACATAATATACCTTAATATAATATATAATACCTTAATAAAAATAATTGACATGTAATTTATATTTCCATTTCAATTTTTTATGTATTTATGTGTGTCGAAATTATTGCCTATAATAATATAATAAATAAAATAATAACTGTATATATTTTCATGCTGCATGACGAGACGGCAGGATACGCCGGAAAACTGTACTACTACCAGCCACAACATGTACCGTATTAGATAGATAGATAAATTATTTATTGCACAGAAAATAATACATAGGCGAGCTTAATGTACAAAAACATTTTCTAACAGCTAACCTCTGGGAGATGTGAGCAGGGATTGTAAGGTAATAATTGAGATAAAGAGATTTATTGAGTTAAAAACTTTTAACTAAAAAAAAGAACGATATTAAATCTATAATATAAATACATACAATACATAGATAACACATACATATACTGGTTACATACTATATTTATATATATACATACAATAATATACCGATTTAGTCAAGTTATGTAGACTCGTCTTGCTTTTTGTGAAAGTGTTTAATGAGCAAATTTTTATTACATATAAGTGATGGTGCTTTACGAATATGAAGAGGGAGTCGGTTCCACTAGCTAGCATGTACCGTATTCTAGAAAATAAATGTTTTGATTTTAATTTTTAACTAAAGCGAATGCGGTCGTAATGATATATTACGTTAAAACATGAACAGCACAACACAACCAACGATGAATATAAACTAATAAAAAAATCACCAGCCCCTAATGGCATGAAATCAGTAAAATTACCATGATAACAATAGTCCAGTGTTTGATTCCACCCCACGTACAAATAACCACAAATGAAGCTATACACTTTGCTTTAATCTATACCAGTGGCTCCTAATCTGTAACTCACCAGTGATTTTTTTTTATATTAAAAAAAAACATTCGATTTGTCGTTTTCATCATTTACATCAAACGCAAACGCACTTCCTGGCTCTAGAACCTCAGGGAGTGGTTCGGGATGAGCACCCGATCCTTGTTTCGGACAGTGGTCAACAAAATCAAAATCGCCTTAATGATAGCCGACCTCCGATAGGAGATGGCAACTTTAGAAGAAGAAGAAAGAGCAAATACTAGAACCAGAATTCACACATTAGCATATGCCCGATTTATGTTTAGATCATGCTGTTGGGGCCAAGGCCCGTTGTAGGATGACTCGGGGTACCCTGGCTGATGAAGTATGTGAATGATGGACTGTATTTCTTTTGATGCGTTTATTTACGTAAGGACTCCGCGGTCCCAAAAATATATTTAAACTTAAAGCTATTAGCCGACCGCGGAGAGGCTCCTCTCCGTGGTCGGTTAACTGATGTTAGGACATGTGGTCTTAACACATGCGAACGAGTCATGCTCATTCGTCGACTAGAATGCTTTGAATAAACCGAGCAGTAGCACCCCCGAAAATGCATGAACGCTCTGAGAGCCCGTATTAATAAATCTATCTCAAGATCCAACAAGTATGACTTGTCTCTGGTTACCAAATGTCAAATCAAGAAAGGATAACAGGGATCGCTTTATTAATATGGGTCTTAGCAACTGCGCCGTTAACATCAAGCTATCGAGCATTCTGAGATTATTCAATAGAAGCTTCGGAAGCAAAAAATATCGAAAGAATGTTTCCAACAAATAAAAATATAAAGAGCTTTTTAATAGAAGTTCGCGATTAGATATATGTCTTTTCGTACAGACAAAAATAGCCAAGGTTTAAATCTATTATACCGCCAGAAAAATGTAAATAATATATAATAAGCTTCCTGACGAAATAAAAGTATTAACGGGCCCTAAATTAAAATTACAACTGACGAAATGACTACTGGGCCATAGATTTTATAGTGTAAAAGAGTATCTTGAGTACAAACCAGGTTAATTAATATTGTTTTTTGTTTGTTAATCTAGTTGTGTTTATGATAAATATTTTATTAATCTAGTTGTGTTTATTAAAAGATTTGCACACTTTGCAGGTAGAATATAATGTATGTGAGTAGATACCTGACTAAAGTTTTGTGTATTTATTGCAAAAAACGATATTTCATGGTTGGTCTAAACTTAGAAACCAACGTAAGGTAAGTTAAGTTACACTGACGCCCGCGCTAGTTACTTAAACGATTAATAAAATAACAATAACAAGTTCGTCACGTGATTGGTAGTTTGCTTGACACTTTGTTAGTTGAGTCAATCACGTGCCAATTAAAAAACTAAAGGTTTGATATTTTATTCATCCTTTCAGAAACTGAGGGTGAAGAATAGCTCTGAAACTTAAGAACCACTGATGTTTAGTATTACAGACAAAAATGTATAGCCAGACGTGTGCCATAGTTTTCGGCACATCAAAAAGATATTTCGTTTAAAACTGAACTTTAATCGTTTGTATTAAGAGCAAAAATATTGTCCAATGACGACAGTACTTAATGGTTTCACCCCCGTATTGTAACACCCTATTTATCGTCCCAAAATACTAAAGGAGTAATGGCAAAACGTAGTTTTTATAATGCATAAAAGAACAAAAGCCAACGTGAAATTATACTTGGTATTCGTAGATCTCAGCTGCTGTTTTAGCTAAGAACAAGGATCTTATCAAACTAATAAAGACTTGAAAATTATTTATTAATAAATAATAGTACAAAACATTTATAACATAAAAAATCTTGAAAATCTCTACCAACGTAAATTTAATGATTGAAGGTACCAAGTACACTTGCTGCATTCCCACATTGCACTGCTATAGACTATATTAAATCTCACTTAATAGGGTCAATATAAGAATAAAAAGATGTTATTAATTATTTATTTTGTTAGTCCTGTAAAGTCCTGGTACCTTTGTACCCCAAGGTAGCGATTATATTCATTTGAAAGACTTGAATATTTATTGTGTTTTAATTTAGCCTCCTTTTCGGCGCAAACCCTGGACAAAGGCTCGTAGAGTCAATATATGTTGCAGCTAAATCCTAGGTTCAGTCTATGCCCACGTGAATTTTAGTTCAGAAAATGTCGAAGTTATTGTAGGATTGACAACCGTTATGGATTTTTAAAGCATTCTGATAATGGTGACATGGCAAAAATTCATGTATGTGTTGTTGCTGGCCCTGTTGACGACCCTAATAAATAAATAAATAAGGTTGAGTATTCGCGCGGCCGATAATTATCTGACCCTAAAAAGTTACATATGACTTGGGTATAGTTTATGATTACTTATTGCATTATTTAATTAAACACTATAGAAACTGTGTTTGCTGTAATAGTAACATTGACCCTGTTTTCAGTGAGTATTATATCACGTTCTTATAGTGCGCCCTGTTTTAAAACTTGAATTACTACGTTTCCACCTTTAAATCCAGGTTATCTAAATTTTAAGATGGCAACCCCAAGTTATTGTCAATAAAGTTTTTGTACTATAATTGATTTACCTATTATTAATAATAAGATTTAAGAATAAACCTTTAAAAATAAATCGAATAAATTATTAATTAGTCGCTTTTAAAATGCAGCTGGAAAGGGGATTATAATAAATAAAAAAACATCTCAAATAGCTAATCCATTTCGCCATTGAGCGACTGAATTACTGTTCAAATATGAGGGTCCGTTTTGGTCACCAATTAAATATTGAATAATTCTTGTTTCATTGTTACTTTGGAAATATATTTTGTTGAAGTTGCCCGCGACTTCGTGCGTATGGAATAACGAAATCTTATATTATACACAGTCCTATAGGTAAAGTAAAGTATCATCACGACCGTTTCCCTTTCGGGGTGGTCAGAAACCACGCTTATAAATAAGCGGATTCACATTTAGCCAACTTTACTATAGGTCAATCATGACAAGTGGCAAGCTCGTCGATGTTTCCAGCGTACCAAACTCGAGAAATATCACAAATAAATTAAATATTAATTAAATGTATTTATTTACATTAATAAATATTTTTGTGTCCCGACCAGGAATCGAACCCGGTACCTCCGAGTCTAAATCCACGAACTTAACCGCTAGCCCACGAAGACAGTTATTAGTTATCTATCAGAGAAATACCAAGCATAGCTATCTTTATAGCTCGCTGAGTGACCTTGAATTTGTGGACCAGACCCACTATCAGTGTCCATGTCTCTGCTCCGTACGACATTACGGGGAGGAAGCATTAGTTGAAAAATTTTGTCTTCAAATATTGTGGTATGGCTTAACTATCCATACATTGCTCTTTAGTTATTAACTAGATGTATTTAATCCGGTACCAATGCGTCAATGTACGTTAAATATGTTGAAAATGATGAAATCAGAGGGCGTCCCCCTTTTAAATTGTTATGACACATTATGAACAAAGTGTTCCGGAGTACTGCTTTTATTTGGCTTTTTATTGAAATACAAGGTTTGTAGGGTTACCAATAGGTATCGTATTTTTTTTTAAATATATAAAATTTATTATTAAGGATACCTAGTCCTTTTTGTATGATACGGTCAGGCGTTACGACAGAAGGTAGATTTCCCCAGAAATACTGGTATGTTTTGCCATCTCTTCGAGTATCTTGAGCAGTGACCTATTGTACCTACAATTTTTTTGCCATATTGTACGAGTTGTCGTCAAAAACTGTTAGCGTTAGTGTTATACTTATTCAATATTGTTAAGCTTTTAATAAATTGTTAATTAAACAATACTGTTTCGTAAATATATTTAAGCCAGGGAGGGTTAATAATTTTAACTGTGTAAAGAGAGACTTACAGGATTCAACGGTGGAACACCACAAATTGCGCGGATACATTTTTTTTGAGCATTCATTGCGCATTTACACTTATGTTATATTACACAGATATACATATATAAGTATTCCTTCGCACCTTCAAGTTTATAAGGTGTGATTGCTTTTTTTATTTTATTTTTTTAATATAAATAGTAAATTTAAATTAAATTAAATATAAACTAAACCTCGTAAAACATGAAACTATAAATAAAAATTATCCTTTAGAGACAAACGTCTAAGAATGCCTACTGGCATTATAGCTCGCCTCTGTACTATTTTAAGTGCATTAAAGAATTTAAATAAATAAGGAGACTGGCGACATTTCCCTTTTGTATAGCGAGATTAATATGTTAGCAGAAATAATTGTCAGCTTTGCTGTCTCCGGACCTTTCCGTCAACCGTTTTGACAACTTCTTGGCCAGGCGCTTTGCCAAGGGATCCCCATGGGCCAATCTTCTCGACCCCAAACGGTGTAAATCCGTAACCTGTACCAATGTACTAAACAAACAACATGGCTCTTCTTAGTATCTACATCTATTATACTATTTTTATTGTGTGTACTAATAAATAAACAGGTTTATGAATATAATAAGTAGATATATTTAACAAAATACTTTACAACTTAAATCAAAGCGCAAAACGAGCATAAAGTGACAGCCGTCGTAGTGACGTTCCCAAACCTTATCAAGTAGCGTTGTAGTCTCAAATCAATTGAATGACCATTATCGATGATTTCGCAAATAATATTCTAACAGTATATTTATTTAAGTATTAGTATGTAACGATTAGTATGTATTGTATGTAATTGTATATTTATAATAATGCACTCCGCAATCTTCTACCACACCCCCAAAGGTTAGCTGTTCTAAAATGCCTATAGGCATTAAGTACGCCATTGTACATTACTTTAAGTTTTTATGCAATAAAGAGTTTATAAATAAATAAGGTTGCTTTTAGGTAGATTGTAAATTGCTTTTTAAAATAGTTTTTTGTTCCATTCTTTATTTCTTGCTGTTTTTGCAAAACTGGGATATAACCGCAAAAACATAAATTCTACATTTCCAAATTTTAAAATAGGAAAGCTCGGCCATCATAACGCAACACTTACTACCTCCACAGGGCGTGCCTTAATCCATCTTAGTCACGGAGCTGGCGGCCGAAATTGTAGTGTCATTATACTACCTGCATGATATACTATTTTATTTATTTTTATTTAGGAACTTTATGCACTAGGTACTGTAACGGGTACATGTAGGTTACAGAGTTTTAATTGAATTTTAATGGAGTAATAGTATTGTCATTAATACGACAATGACATAGACGAGTGATTTTGTTTTGCAAATGAATTAATTGTCTGACTTTAGTAAGGCGCTTTAGCACAAGACGCAAAAAATTGGATGAGTATCAAATTTTCAATTTTGCTTTGGCTAGGTAGGACCGAGTTGCACCAAAATAAAGTCTCTGTAATTGTTACGATTAAAGACAAAATGGCGTCGATTGTATCAGTTTTATTTTAAAGGTCAGCCGCTAGCTAGTACAATCGACGCCATTTTTAACTTTAATCGTTACAGCTCCGTTTTGATACAACCCAGCCTTACTCATACATATTTTTACACCACTTAAATCTTAAATTATCGGTCCTTAGTCATGTTGCATGAGAAAGTTAAGTGAACTCTGGTGTCGTAAAGACAGCTAACAATTCTTAACCCAGCCTCCCAAACTACAACCCACACATCCTCAATAAAACTACATCTAGACCGTTCATATTTAGCTCCGGTTGTCCTATTCGCACCTACGTTTAATGCTGACGCGCGAGAGGGACAGCAATCCAAGGGCCAAGGAATCAATACCAACGTGACACAGGTTACGATGTTTTATTTTAGAAGAGATCTTGAGTTCAGATGGCTTGTACTGCCATCTCTGTCTAGGCGGTATTTTATGACGCGCCTTAAAAAATACACTATTTCCAGTAAATAAGAAGCAAGCAACACAATATTTGCTTATTATCATTACAGTCCTTAAAACTGACTGCCTTAAATCCGTAGATTTAGACGCGGAGGTACCGGGATATTTCTCGAGTCTGGTATGCTAAAGTCATCGACTTGTCATGATGGGCCTCTAGTAGTCCTAAAGTTGTCTAAATGAGAAAACGCTTCTTTCAAAGCGTCAAGGTTTCTGACTACGCCGCAATGGATACGGTCGTGATGATACTTTAGTCCCCAAAACACACGAGTATAAATAATTTCTAAAAGGATAATTAAAATTATAAATCTTTAACATTTTTATATTTACCACATGATTGGTGGTTAGGTTGGTGGGATCATGGTAAGTGGTACGCGAGGTCACATCAGTCCCTACCACTATTCCGGCTTAATATAATAAATTGTTAAAAATTTACACCAGATCCTCGCCAACCCGCCAGCGTGGCGAGTGTAGGCCAAATTCTCCAGATGTAGAGAGTTGAAGGCCCACCTCCAATAGTGGAGGTCTAGAACTCTATGTTGACCCTAGCTGTAATGAATAAATTAATGAAATGGTACTTAGCGGAACCATCCCAGAGGTGAGAACAGTATTCCACGCATGGCCTTATTTGTGCTTCTACCCTACGGTCATACGCGGCGAACGAGTGCCTTCACTCCGTAGCCACGACTCAGACTTAGCTGTTAAGGCACGCAGGGCCAACAGTGAATAAGGTTTTAGTCCGTAGGCGCCTTGGGGTCTCCTTAGGAGGCCTCACGGTGAGTGGGGCATGCGTCCTTCCGCGGTGGCCCTTCAGGCTGGGGTCGTATCAGTGATGATTTATCAATTCACCGTCTTTATAAAAAAAAAACCTACGGTAACCTAAATGTTCTTTTTAAATAGCTATCGTTATAAATGTGCAGATTATTGTTCGTTTTACAAAGTAAAAGTTACAATTCATTTCTAACTTAGCATAGATAGATGTGTCGTGTGAACGAACGCTTAATGTAAATGTCCCCCTTTTATAGTATAGTACAGAAACAATGGCATATTAAATTAAACAATAATGCCCCTTCTATCTAAAATGTTAGGAATCATATTTCTATGAATAATTAATGCACTACGACAGCTTGTATGAGGGGATTACCATGTGTTGCTACCAATTTTGGTAGCATTTCGACCTTTCTAAAGCTATCAAAATGATGTGGCCAATAACAAGTTATATTATAACCATTCACGGGACAATTTATTCCAATATATAATAAAATTCCTGGGGAAATATTAAGCGTATCTGCTGAGAACTTCAAGCTGCGCAAATACGCCAACCTTGGTACAGGTTACGAATTTACGCCGTTGATGGTCGATACGATGGGCCCATGTGGTCCCTCAGCCAAGCGTCTGGCCAAGGAGTTCTCCAGACATACAACCCCAAGCTCAGGGGGTGACAATATCTCGCAGAAGAGAAAGGTGAAGAATATATTGATTGATAATTAAAGTAGTAATTGTTTTAAGTAAGGCTAGTGCGAAGCAACTGTTGCAGCGAGAAAGAAAAATTTTCTTTAAAATGGTGAGAGGCAAAGGATTGCAGCCGAAAACGTTCATCCTTGGCCATTGTCGATAATAATCGCTACAGAAGGCTGGCAATTATTTCTGCCAAAGAAGAATTGTTGCCATTCTTGGGACTATCGGCGTCCGTGTGAATGTATGGACAGTGCCTACCTTTAGTCATAAAAATGTCCGAATCGTAAATAATTCATCTGTCAAATTAGCGATTTTCGCAATCTCGTTCGCGACGGAATTTGACAGGCCGCTAAGTTATTAAATATTATTGATACTTTAGAAATTACAAGTAAATCTATACTGTTTACCGTTTGACAACAGCCGACAGTAATTTTGAAATTTGCTTCTAATGTTTCAAAGGAATAAATATTATTTATGTAGTGTATGTATTATTATTATGTAGTTTAATGTCAAAATTATTTAAATATTCTTTATTTTATGTTTGTTTGATAAACCGACCATAATTTATACAATGTCCGGAAGGTTGATGGTAAGAGAATCAAGAGAAAGGCGTATTGTTATCAAAACAATAAAGTTTTAAAATAAATAAAAATAAATTATTGTCCATTAATACAGTACTCATATTAGGGCATAAAAATGATTTTATGGAGCTGCCTGAGTTTTGGATAACGTAAGTTCTTATATTATAATCATCGTCTTTTGGAACTAATCATCAGTTTTTTTTAATATTGTAAGTGAAACTTTTTTTCTATAATTTACCGAAATCGCTAAGAAAGCGATCGCTATTAAATGTCGAGACTGCTGCTCCAGGTTAAAGGAATAGGGAAACACACTGACTGGGAGTGGGATTAAAACTTGGAAATTTGAAAAATCCTGAGTAGATAGGTATGATAGCAAACGCTCGCGACTACTTAATATGTTGTTTTATTACCCGTATCCCATGTAATTCAAAAAATCCGGACAACTTAAAGAGTCGGATAAAGGGACTAGAGGCTTAAAGACGAATGGTAAACGATAACGTGTATTTTTTTAAGGCATAGCCATAAGATTAATGTGGAGGTAATAGTTGCAGCATATAACTTCTGATTTACTGTTGACTTCGACTTTAAGCATTCGACATCTTTAGCGTGCGACAGATTTCAAATTTATATGCACGGGTAACCTTGATGAAACTGTTTTTATTTTGTAAACGGCAGAATGGTAAGCTACCAAGTGGGGTCAGTGTCTTTGTTTCTAGCTCTGTGGTACAACTTAGCATGTTAACGTTAGGTAACGCCGGAATAGAAAGTGAGGTTGACGGTTTTGCCCACGCGCACCCATCCTCGACGGAATCGTGAGTGACCTTTTGCGTTGGATTTACTTTAGAATTCAAGTTTCTATATGTATAACAACAATTTACAGGCAATGCATATACATACATATATGTAGTAGATGTAAGGCGGCGTATTTACATAATATACCTTGTGGAGACGCCCGGTGACGTTTTTATAACATACTGCCAAATGAACTAACTAGATTATGTGTAGATATACTAAAAAATAATGTTAAACGTCGTGTCGAATTATTTATAGGCAATATAAAACAATTTAAAAGATATTAATTTAATTTAATTAGTTAAGTAGGTATGTAATAATAATAATATAATTTTACTGACAAGGCCCATATACATACAGCCGCAACAACAGCTTAATTTATTTACCTAAGGGAGGTAGATATTTATTTTTAATATAGGTACCTATATTATTGGTTATTTTTTGTTATTGTGTTGATGTTCCTATGACACTACCAGTTCTGGTCTTCACATTGCACTCTCCAGGCAAGACACATATTTTAACGTTAAATATAATATTGTGTACAATTTTGTTTAAATTATATTGACTTAACCAAATTCCGGTGGGAATGTACGGTGATACACTAAGAATAAAAAAAGAATAAAGAATATTGTGACTCGCATTCTCGTAATACACAAAATAAGCACAAATTGGCTTTGCCTCACCATCGCCTAAGTAAAACTAGTAAGTATTTATGGGACTTGGTGTTCGTTTTTATAACATACTGCCAAATGAACTAACTTGCTTGTGTAAAACTAAAAATTCATGTACGTAGCGTAGACTTATTTATAGGCAAGGCCTATTATAAGATAAATGATTTTGTTGTGCAAATGTATTTTATTATATTTCGGACACCTTTTATTGTTGGTGTATTTAGGTCAATAAATATGTTACGCATATGCATACACCCAAATGAAGTACGGAATCATACTTCGGGGTAACAGTACAAACATTAAACAATTATTTATAAAACAGAAAAAATGTATCCGAATCTTAGCACAAATAGACAATACAGATACTTGCAAACCTTACTTTATAAAATACAACCTACTTACATTATCTGGAATATACATATACGACATGTGCATATTTGTATATAAAAATATAAATCTGTTCCCAAAGATACAAGACACACACCCAATAGATACCAGAAATAAAGATAAGTTAACCCTGCCACAGTCGAGAATAAAGATGCTAAACCAAAGCCCATATTACATGGCAATAAAAATATACAATAAACTTCCAAAATCCATAAAAAATAAACCCACCCAAAAACAATTTAATAAGGCCCTAAGACAATATCTGGTGCAAAGCTGCTTCTACTCCGTAGTGGAGTATCTGTGTGTATAAACACTTCTATTGTAAAAAAAAAAAAAATTTAGAATTTCTATCTTATTTAGTTTGTAAGATTCTAATTGTTTTAATTTCATTATTAATATAAGAACTAATTTTAGTAAATTGATCTCCTAGTAAGAAACATTATATGTAAAACACCTAGATTTTAAGAAACAATATTGTAATGCTCGAACTGGGTCGTGTGCTGAAAATGTTATATTTTTTTACCACATGAACAATAAATTTTTTGTCTTTGTCTTTTATTAATGTAATAAATAATAATATATAAATTTTTCAAGGCGTTGTCAAAACAGCTCGTCAACACCTCGGAAGACAAAAGGGCTGGGCAATATTTGGGCCAAAGGATCAGCATTTCCATTCAACGTGGCTACCTTCAGTGATAGTCCCAAGAAGACTGGCAACATTTCCCCTCTGTATAGCTAAGCTAATACGTTGGCAGAAATAATTGCCAGCCTTCCTGTCTCCAGACTTTTCCTTTAGCCGTTTGGACAACTCCTTGGCCAGACGCTTGGCTGAGTGTCCCATGGGCCCATCGTCTCGACCCCAAACAGCGCAAATTCGTAACCTGTACTGAGGTTGGCGTATTTGCGCAGCTTGAGGTTCTCAGCAAAAACCGCCGCACTTCCCGCGCTTGACGAGGTCGCCTAGATGTGTGATGGGGCTAATGTGTGATGGGGCTAATGTGTTTGGTTATTTGACTTTTTAACTTTATATTCGTTACAATTATGTATGTATCTGTACATTATTTGGTGCAACTCACCTAAGATGTTAGACAGGCGTTGTTAGGAGTTTAGGATAGGATGGAAACGTCTCTGAATAGCTTGGTGATAAATTCACATATTTTTTGTCACAAACGACCGTTAAAAACTCTACTAACCTAACCCAACAAATGCAAATTACAACTAAGCACGCTCCCTTACCCACAAAAGATCCAGGTGTTGCAAAAAAACGCAAACTTCACTATAAAATCGAGACCCGGATTATAAAAAAGAAGAACCATTGTTCGACTAACATACCAAGTGAGGGGTCTACTCTGAAATACCGAAGAATTAAACTTTCATCAGACACGCTTAACATCAAGTTATAATAATGTACGAAATTCACATACTTACAAATGTTACTATACTTTAAGCTTAAAATGAGTTTGTTTTTTTTATATGCAATTTATTTTAAGTTTTTATTTATTAATCTTTTTTAAAATTAAAATAACTATATTTTATCTTATATTTAAAATTTATCAAGATTAGTCGAGAATAGCAATTACACACAGCTATTAATTTCAGTTATTATCATAAATAAATAGGTATACATAGTCTGGTCATAAATATTGTAACATTTAAAAAAAACATCACCCCTTGTCTAATTGTCTGCTCTGGTGACAAGAGGGCTGGTTCTTACCTCGCCCAGAGAATCAGCATAGCGATTCGGCGAGGAAATGCGGCCAGCGTTCTTGTCACCATGCCACGCGGATACGATTTATATTAAAATTAGGTTTTTTTAAAACAAATTGTAAAGTTATTTTCTTATTAAAATATTATTACTACTAATGAAAATATTTTATCTTTTGACAATTAAACGCTATATAGATAACTATAGGTTTAAATTTTTTCAATGTATGGGGATGTTTAATCGCTTAAACGTATATCGTACGTTCTAAGTATGTCTTCAGTCCCGAGCAAGCACGCGCCAACCTTCTCTGTTACACACGTGGTGAAAGAACGAGAGAACAAATTGATGCATTGACAAAAAAAATGCATATGCGACAAAAAAAAGACATACATCTAAGGATCGATTCGGTATCAAAACGATTTATGCCTGTCCATTATACAACGTTAGCGTTTAAGTAATGGAATACGGCTGCAGCGTTAGTCAAAGTCAAAATATATTTATTCACGTTTGCATTTGTGACACGCCATTATTAAAAAAAAAAAAAAAAACTATTGCTAGTGAAAGACTACGCAGCAAAGCAGTCCAAAGAGTTACCTGTTAGCAGAAGACCAGCAGCTTAACACATTCCAGTGATCTGTTAATATTTAATATGACTAAGAATGGAATTCGTTTTTGCAACCCTATCGCTCGCACTGCCAAATATTTTTAAAAGATTTTTCAAGTCATACAAATGTATGGACATAATTTCATATACCTATTATTTTTTCTATTTTACTAAAACAAATATATCATTAATATATCAAAATGCACGTAATTTTATTTCCTAGAAAAAAAAAACTATATTTTCTCTTTAACACCAGAATAACACAATAAAAATACGGAATGCGTCTGATGTGCCTAAGCCGACTGACAAATTGACTATTAGCATCAACCAAATTCGAAAAAACCTACTTCAATCAATCCCGGAAACATATTTCATAGAAGTCAATATTTAAAAAGAAAACCATAAAAATGATTGCAAAACTGTTTATATAAATAACACATAAAGGTAACCAAGCATTCATCAATTAATGGAGAAGGAAACATAAAATCTAAGGGCCATCTTACTTGCGAAATGCCAGCTCGTCGTTACAAGCAGGGAGACCATGAGTTTGTAATTTTATTAGGATAGTCCCATTTGATAATACAAGTTTGCAATAATATTACACATGCTTTCTGACTATCTTAACTAGACAGTTGTCTAGCGGAGACCCGTGGTCTAGCGGTTAAGTCCGTGGATTTAGACTCGGAGGTACCGGGTTCGATTCCTGGTCGGGACACAAAATATTTATTAATATAAATAAATACATTTAATTTATTTGTGATATTTCTCGAGTTTGGTACGCTGGAGACATCGACGAGCTTGCCACTCATGATGAGTGTCATGATTGTCCTATAGTAAAGTTGGCTAAATGTGAATCCGCTTCTTTATAAGCGTGGTTCCGACCACTCCGAAAGGGAAACGGTCGTGATGACACTTTACTTTTTTTACTGACTAAAGAATATAATCCCGGAATCAGGGTTTTTGGAATTGCCATAAAGAGGTCTAGTTTGCCTTCCGTAGTCCGTTGTGCCTTGATAATAACCTTGCCTAGGTTACATTAATAGCATGTATTGCATAACGACAAAAAACAACCCTTAGATAAGCCGTACGATGATACATACTACACAGGGACAGCCCCAATAATATGTTTGGTATTGATATTTCTGCCATTGTATTTTTGTAATTCTAAATAGCTTTTTAGTGTGTCTTTTTGATTTCTTGCAAAAGTATAGTTTCTTTTGTTTTGTCTTTTCTTGCTATATTATTATTTGTGTTGTGCAACGACATTAAAAACATATTTTAATAAATTATTTAAGTTTTTTTTTCTATTTAGTCCAATTAGAAAACACATAGTCTAATCTCGGCATTATGCATCAAAAATCCCGTAACCCCGTGATTAAAAAACATGCTCAGAATTGTATTCTCTATTTCTGACAGAATAATACATATATAGGAGAAAATAGTAAGACAATAAAGCCAATAATAAGAATTCACTGACATTCACAATAAAAGCTAGCAAATAAAACAATGAAGAGAAGAAATAAATATTAATAAAATAAATATCATAACGGAAAAGGTAAGTAAACTATAACTCTAAAAACATAATTATGCTATTAAACTGTCCCAAAGTGCTCACTCCTCATCGCACATCTAATCATTGCCGATTCTAACATAGAGACAGACTTATGGGTGCTCAAAGAGTTAAAACGAGTAGTAGTGTTTTAAATACGCAATAAAAATAACAAACAGACAGACTAAATATCAGTAAACAAAACTTAACAAATAAAGGTCTATGATCTCGTTTTTGTTAATAAAGAGTATGTATATTTAAGATTATTTATATAATATATAATGTCATAATAATCTACTCTCTGTCGGACAATTTTGTTAAGATATGCGTGAGAACATACATTTTTGGAACAGTTTAATCAAATCAAATCGTTTATTTGTTTTAACACAGGTAATACAGGTAATCCAGATGATATATTAACCTAGTTTATAAAATCGCAAGTGTGTTGTACTATGAGGCTTACAAATATTATATATACATACATATATAAATAACTATGCGGTAAAAGTTTATTATCGTAGTTAATAATATTAAATACTTTTAATCCCATACTGATTATACTTTTGTACATAAACGCCGTACGTGATCTTGGAGGGCATAATTTATATTGATCCATGTTTCCTATACAATTTAGCAAACCTTGACTCCCAACCATTTGTGTGTGTGCCTTCCTAAATGCTTTCATCCACACTTAATACATTAGATAATATAATATTAAATATTAAACCTATGTTTAATTATAAAATTTCCACCATTTACTAATTCCAAAATCAACTTTTCTTTATTGATCTACACACAAAGGATTTTTCACATAATAGTTTAGTGTTAGTAACCAGTTGATAAATCTGGATGTAAAATGTAGTACTTAGGCGAGCTTAATACCATGAAGGTCATCAGTTTAATTAAGAGGATACTAGGTAAAAGGTTATTAATTGATCGTTGTGGTGTAGTTCTGTATATGTTTTATTTTGTAAATCTGATATAGCTGAGTTTTCCATGCAGATTCCTTTCTCAGTCAGATTAAACATTAACAGGTCACTGGAATTTGCTAAGCTGCTGGTCTTCTGCTAACAGCTTACTTATTGGACCACTTTGCTGCTTAGTCTTCTACTAGCAGGAGTAGAATCATTCAAAATAATTAAATTAATGACGTTTCATAAATGCCTGTAATAGGTTTACGTGAATAAAAATATTTTGACTTTGACTTATCTGTTTTACCCGGCTTTGCCCGTGTAAACGGCGACACAAAATTAATTTCGTTGCGCATTATTTTGATTTTGCTATATCTCCTAAGGTATTCATTTAATTTGAATGGTTTAAAGGGAAACAATAATCTTACATTTCAATAACTATTTAAAATGATAAGAATTAACACCGTATTTGTGTAAATAGTTTTCCAATTACCGCTTCATAATTGCCCATTTTTTAAGTATTAAAATGGATATAGTATGTTATCCTTAAGAAATAGACATATGCCATAGCGGACTTTTCTGTAGGTAGGTGTATTAAGATACACAATTGCACCATACATTATTTTGTATAGCTTAAAGGGTTTAGGCAGCAAATAAAACATAGATAAAATCACTTATTTACCTCCACCGGCAATTATATTGAAACAGACCGTACTCATTGCAAATTGCAAAAACATAATATAAAGCGAACGTAGTCTTGATTCTTGATCATTCCGTCGTCGTCTGTCACGAAACCAGATTGTGTGAGCTTGTATGGGTGCGTGTCCGCGTGTTTTTGTTTGTCCTTCTGTCGCTGTGTGCGTTAATTGGTCACTCTTCTTTGAGAACGTTGGTCAACGACATTCAGAGATCCTTGGAAAGGTTGACTAAACCCTATAGGAATCTAATCGTGATAATGATTTTTTCGACAACGTCTTGGCCAGAAGCTTGGCTGAGGGTCTCCATGGTCCCATCGTCTCGACCCCAAATATTAATATCTTAAAATGTTATTATGTGTTACTGCGAAAGTATTATATACGAGGTTTTTTTTAAAGATAATTTTAATAGTTAAATTACTAATTCATCAGAAAATGAAAAACTCGATAAAATACTTTCATTTAAATATTACAGAACCATAAAGCTACTTACAAAGAATATAATTCTACCTCATTGTTAACGATCTATTATTAGTATAACATTTGTATAGGAATTTAAACTTTATGCTATTCTAATTACAGGTCAAAGTACCGTGTGTAGCCGACACATTAGGTCATAATAATCGAATGAATGCAGTATTAATTTAGGTAGGACGTTTGATGTCATTATTATTGAATTGGGTAGCGAACAGTAAGCTAAAGTTGGGGTATGAGTATTTGCACTCTGCTGGTAGATGGCAAGCAGAACGCAAAGTCCAATAATGATTTTTTTGGCTCCTACATCAGTCTGCAGAATATCGTCTGAAGCTCTAACACCGTGTAACTGTAAAAACAAAATTAGTTCCGTATGTCATTTGATAGATCTAGGCGCGTATTCGACCATTTTTTAATGACACTGTTTCTAATTCTTTTTAACATAGATTTTTTAATGTATTGTCGATAGTTCTCCATAGAATAAATAAATAAATAAAATAAATTAAAAACAAGGATTTGATCCAAAGAATCGTTATTGCTTAAATAAAAACATAGCGTATAAAGTGCAGTTAAAATGTTAATTATATAGAGATGTATTTTTGTTCCCCTAATAAGTTGACAAATTTCATGCTGTGTTAAAACTTAAGCAACGATATGTGATGTGATACATGAAGTTATTAAAGCAAAGTAGCAGTCTTGTCAAAGTAGCAGTCTTGTCAAAGTAGCAGTCTTGTCAAAGTAGCAGTCTTGTCAAAGTAGCATAGTGTTAGGGAACTATTAGATACTAAGGTCAGTATAGTTGATGTTAGTTTCTCTTCATTATTGGACCTCGCGTTCTACTTACCTTGAGATAAACAAGGGGAGTGATATCATCGTACCTACATAATTTAAATTCGCGCATTAACTAATATTCATCTATGTTAACATCTTTATTCATTCATTACAGCCCCTAGAACACAGCGTCCTAGACCTCCACTGTTGGAGATGGGTCTTCCAGAAAATATATCTGGAGAATTTGGCCTACACTCGCACGCTGGCCAGACGGGTTGGCGAGGTACGTTAACTTACTGAAGTTAAAATTACAAATTAAAAAAATAATTAAAATACAAAATAAAGAAAACCAAAGAGAGATAGGATATTGTGTTAGGCTGAAAGTCATAAAGGTGTTAGTTACTTCATTTGGACTTTGCGCCTGATGATTAGGCAGTTACAAGTAAAAAAGTTAATGTAAGGAAGTACTTAAACTTCAAATGAAACATACAGTTATGATATTCACAGTTCACACGTCTCTAAATATGCTTTCTGAGAAATAAGTGATTCATTGTCTTTGCACAATTACTGCAGAATTGCTCGTCATACAGAAAGTATCTAACAGAAATAAATATACAACGTGTTTTAATAGGTATGTCTGTGCCGATATTTTTTTATCATATTAGTTACCATTGCATGTAATTTTAGGCATGTTTTCTTGTCCATTATGAGATAGTTTTTATAATTATCTGGTTCGAATTTTAATTCATTCAATAAGGGAACATGACTATACTTTTAATCAATGCTTGCATTTTTGTTTTCTTTTCACTGTTTTTATATATTCTTCCTTCAAAACTAAAGCAAAAAAAAAATATAAACGCAGTTATAGCGTTGCATGAAATTCAAAGCTATTTGGATGTCGAATTGATATTATAAATCGAAACGGGTAATAAACGTGTAGTGAAAGTAGGCTAAGACAAGTAAATGTACATCAACTTGAATTGTACATATATAGTCTTTGTTCATGCATAATATATACTGGCATATTACATTGCAAGTGTTATGAGAGATCCATGATTGACATATTTGTGAGGATAATATATTATCATTTCCGTTTTGTTCGATCACATCAGACATTAACATCAACATGGGACTCACGAGCCCAATAAATAATTTTTTATTAAAAATACTTTAATGCAATTAAAATGTACATAAGCGGGCTTAGTCACTAAGCACTTTGTGGGAGTGTGGAAAGATATGTATATTTTATTTTATTTTTTATTTTAAATTATTTATTTGCACCAAAACTTAACATAATTTAGATAGGCGAGTTTAATGCCTGTTAGGCATTTTCTGACAACTAACCTTTGGGATGATGAGAGATTATGGGCAGGTTGTAACAATCTAATAATAAATAGTTGTAAAACGGGATCAGTATACAAATGCAATTGTAATTTTATATCGCATTGTTTAATGATTTTGTTTTTTCATTCTAGGTAACAGTGAAAATTTGTAAGGCTTTAAGATGACATATATTTTTTGTATACATAATATTGTAAAGGCTGTAAATTATCCCACGAATAAATAAATAATAGTCTAATTTATAAATACACTACATACCAAGCAATTACATAAACTACATGCAAATATTATGAACATATACATCATACATATAAATAAATATACATAAATATATTGCGTGCCAAATATGTATTGTGTGCTGAATGCAGTGTGTTCCTGCTTCAAGAAACAAGTTAGTGACTAATTGTTTAAAAACATTGACAGATGGTGCCCGTCTAATGGCCAGTGGTAACTTGTTCCACTGGCGGGCTGCAGACACAGTGAAAGAATCTGAATATCTGCTAAAGGAGTGGGATGGGATTTTGAGTTAATTGTTGAAAGCAGAACGAAGGGGGAGGTTGTGCGTATCGCACAAGAACTCAAATCGGGTTTTGAGGTAAGGAGGTTCACTAGGATTGTTCAGGATACCATACAAATGTATAGGTGCAATTTTATTTTATATTATACACTTACATAATAATATTCCATATAGGATTTATATTTAGGTGGTTGGCGGACCGATGGTGGTTATTTGCCCAGGCGGGGAAGTATCCAGCGTTCGTGCCGATAAACCCAGTAAAGTTCCCCAGTATCAGGCTCGAATTGCCGTCATGTCCAGTCAAGCCAGCATAGTGTTAGAGACTGATGTCAGTCATGAGTGTCTGATTCCAGTTGCTAACATTCATGGACCTCGCTCGCCACTTACCATCAGGTCACAATGTAGTGCTAGTATAAAAAATAAAAATATAATTGGTCCCACATAATTGCAAAATCATACTAGCCCTTACATACATTGGATATGAAGTATGAAGGTTTCTTCATATTTGTACAAAAGATAAATACCAAACAACTTAGCATTTTAAATGTTAAATCAAACTGATATTTTAATTCTTCGTTTGCAATTTTTTTAACATAATTTATTTAAAGCAAATTTTTTGTAAAATAAAAAAATATTAAAATATATAAAAGCTAAAGTGAAGAAATTTAGACTCTTCTAGACCTTGTCAAAATATACTAAACTCGATATATGACACCACGCCCACCTGATGGCAACCTGGAGGTTCTAGAATGAGGTCAACTGACATTAGTCAAAGTCAAAGTCAAAATATCTTTATTCACGTAAACCTATTACAGGTATTTATGAAACGTCATTAATTTAATTATTTTAAATGATTTTACTCCTGCTAGTAGAAGATTAAGCAGCAAAGTGGTCCAATAAGTAAGCTGTTAGCAGAAGACCAGCAGCTTGGCACACAGTCCGCACTACTATCCCGGCTTAACCACTAATACATCACCATCATCACAGCTCCTAGAGAGAGCCATCTCCAACATTTAAGACTCATGCCTTCCAGAAATGTCTGGAGAATTTGGCAAACACTCGCCACGCTCTGGCCAGACGGTTTGGCGAGGCTCCCTGAGCGTGTTCTACAAACTATACTACAATCATTACAGCCCCTAGAACACAGCGTCCTAGACCTCCACTGCTGGAAATGGGCCTTCCAGAACATATGTCTGGAGAATTTGGCCTACACTCGCCACGCTGGCCAGACGGCTTGGCGAGGATATGATGTAAATTTTTATGACAATTTATTAACGGACCGACGGCTTAGCGTGCTCTCCGGGGCACGGGAACGGTGGTGTTGTAAATCTATGACAAATGTACTTGTGAAAAGTGTATTTCTCATTGGTACATGCCGGGGGGTTTGAACCGACCTTTGTAGGATTTAAGGAACGCGTTCTTACAACCGAGCCACCACCGCGCCTACAATAACCTTTTCTTATTTTTATACTAGCACATGTGACCTACCTGATAGTAAATGGCGCGCAAAGTCAATGAGTGTTAGCAACTGGAATCAAACAATCATGATTGGCATGAGTCCCCAACGCTATGCCGGCTTGACTGGGCATAACGGCAGTTCGAGCCTGATCCCAAAACGTGTGGATACAATTTACTGGGTGTATCGGCAGTTAGAGATTATATCTGTCGCACGCTGAAGATGTGGAATGCTCTCTCAGCCAATGTATTTGTACTAATACAAAGAAAATTTATACCTACTAAATATCAATCTTAAAAAACTGGCGCATATCCAAACCAAATTACCTTTATTGTACTTTCTTCCTTATTGATGGTAGAACAAGGGCGATAATCGCTTGTAATTTAAAGTATCTATAATTGGTAGTTTATGTCACGAATGCGGATAAATATATTTTCAGGTTTGAATAATTATAATTTTATTATTATTAAAACAAAGTATCACAATTAAATTTACAAGAAGACGGGACATGAAGCCAAACGGTATAAGATTTATAACAACGCCATTTAACAGAAAAATAAAGTGTCATTACGACCGTATGCCTCCCAGGGTGGTTATAATCAAGCTTTTTTTTTAAAGAAACTTTACTATAGGCTCATAATGGATGGGGAAATGGGTCATTTTCGACTGAGGAATTTCGACGCGCCGCCGACAACAATGACAAAATGACAACAAGGCTATTATTATCATTTAATACATGCTTAAGCTAATATAATTAATTTTAATTCGCTAAACTGTCTTTTATTCTTACCACATACTAGTATTACCGTAATAATTATACAATAAGGAACCCATTTATTATTTGACAAAAAAAAGTAATTTCTGTTTAGTACGTGTAAAAATGACCAAAATAAGATATCTGGCACACGAAAAACATTGTTATATTTTTGTCCAGCTAGCATGTTCTAAGCGCGAACACTGCGCCATCCGATGCCGAGACCTAACTTCCTTTGAGAGCTGGATGGAAGTAGTAATTAAACGGATTGATTTTTAACTTTGAACGTTACAATTACATACGACTTCATCTTAGTGCAAACCAGGCTTAGTTTTGTCATAGAAAAAAGTAAAGTATCATCACGACCGTTTCCCTTTCGGGGTGGTCAGAAACCACGCTTATAAATAAGCGGATTCACATTCAGACAACTTTACTATAGGCCAATCATGACAAGTGGCAAGCTCGTCGATGTCTCCAGCGTACCAAACTCGAGAAATATCACAAATTAATTAAATATTGATTAAATGTATTTATTTACATTAATAAATATTTTTGTGTCCCGACCAGGAATCGAACCCGGTACCTCCGAGTCTAAATCCACGAACTTTACCGCTAGACTACGGAGGCAGTTTTGTCATATTCGTCAGTTTATCTGCATAACTCGTCGCGTCGTCTCCCTGTTGGCACCCAGAAGAGCTGGCGAGTCGCCAAGCTGTCCCCGATTGATTGAATACTTCACGTACTTTATCGACTGCTACATTGTAATTATTGGAAAATATGACTTGTTCTTCACAATATGTCACGTAAATTAGTGTTTTTTGATAATCCTATTTTAGAGAATATACATTTCTAAGCATTCCATGGATTTACCGTGAGGGTGCCGGGTCCATCATGTGTGGGTAAGAGATGAGAAGAATGGTGCCTCGGGCTTGCGACCGACAATGGATTAGAAAGGAGGCCTCCTATTTTTTTTTTATTGCGCAACAAGACGATCTCCAGCCAGTCCACCATTCTACTCCTCTCCCTACCCAACCAAAACAGTATATCCTACAAATGTTATTGCGAAAGAAAGCGAAATACATTTTACCACTAGGAACTATTAAAATCGGTGGTGTAGTTTTTGAGTTTATCACGATCAGACAGGCAGGCAGACAGACTAGTGTTGCCCAATCCTGGTCTTGGTCTTGCTTTTTTGCAAATGCTATAAAACGATCGTGGGGTAAATGTGATTCCGCTAAGCGCGGTTTTTGACCACCCCCGCAAGGGATACGGTCGTGATGTTAGTGATATCCGAGTACGTGATACTTCTTTACTTTTTATATATATTGTCAACAAAATTAAATTCTATTTACAAAGTAAAGTGATATAAAGTGCAACAATTTATTTAAAGACTATCCTTTACCAAATCTAGGTCATGAGTACAGACAGGGGACTAACGTAGTACATTTATGTATGAGCAAGTCGGTTCTAGGCCGCCATTTTTACCCCGCAAATCTATTAAGACGGTTTAACGCTTTTGCGTCCCTCTCGCTCGCACAATCCAATGTTTTAAAGGATTTATCAAGCCTGAGTGTAGGTACTTTTAAGAAAAAAACATGTCTAATAATTTGATAGGAAACAAAATTACGGACATTTTGAAGTTATAATAATCATATATCATCAATAGTTATATTTTTTTTGTTTTTATTATTCTGTCAAGGCCTACGCAAAAGTACCGGGTTCGATGTTTCGAGTTTGGCACGCTAGACGTATCGAATTGTCATGAGATTCCGCCACATTCTTCCAGCAGATGTTCAGATTCTTATACAGTATCAGCAGCTTGCCAGTGGAACCGACTACCTCTTTACATTCGTAAAGCACCATCTATCATTAGTTTTAAAAATTTGCTTACCAAACACTTTCACAAAAAGCAAGACGAATCTACATAACTATACAGAGTCAGTATATTATTGTATGTATTATTTGTACATTTATATATCCATATATATACATAGGCGAGCTTAATACCTATATTTCTTTTATTTATAAGTTGTTTTCTCAATAAAACTCTTTGCCAAACATTAGTGGCATGACCACTAACCTACAATCCCTGCTCACAACTTCCAAAGGTTAGCTGTTAGATAATGTTTTTAGACATGAAGCTCGCCTATGTACTGTAAAATGTTTTATTTTCTGTGCAATAAAGAATTTATCTATCTATCTATGAGAGGCCTTAGTAAAATTGGCTAAATCATTGTGTGATAATAATATAATAAACCCCCGTTCCAGCCAGCGCCCTATACAGACGTAATTCATACCTAATCAGAGCATGCAACACATTCGATGAGCTTATAATTAAGTATGACACCGATATTTTCTTTTCAAGTGTTAAGATGGTGAGGCATGTGCTAAGCAATCGTTTTTTTACTGAAAATGATTCTGAATAATTCTCAATTACTTATTATTGTTTAATTGTATTTGTTTGTGGATACAAGTATTCATTAGTAGTTTGTGTAGTGTCATATGTTACTTTATATGTTTCAGTATGTTTTTTTAATCTTTGTCATCGCATAGGCTTTTGTTTTTTTTGTGTGTTTTTTTACATTGGTAATATATTGCTGTTGTTGCCGTAAACCTGTGGAACAAGCTGCCGGTAAATATACGACAAGCATCCAACCGAAGCATTTAAAAAAAAAATGGTATATTCATATTATTTAAATAGCTCATACCAACTCATTTAGTTTATTTATTATATTATTATATGTAGTGTATGTATTAATGTTATGTAATGTATGTACCTAATGTATTAATAAAACGTTATGTGTATGTATTATTAGTATTTAGTTTATTATAGTATTTATTATTGTAGTTTAGATAATATTGCATATTTATTACGTAATCATATTTCTCTAATTGCACCTACCTTACGTCTTTAATGTTCTACAATGTCCCTAAGGTTGGCTGTCAGAGAATGTCTAGCGACATTAAGTCCGCCCCTTGTATATATTGTGCAATAAAGTTTTAATAAATAAAATATTTATATTTGTGAAAACTTATAAATGACACTCTGTTGCTAACGTTTAGTTCTATTTGTTGTTGGATATTGTCAAAATAGTTTTTCTTAAATAAATAAATAATAAAGCGTGGCTTCTGACACGCAAAGGATTAAAGCTCGAAACTGCTTCGATTGGAAGTCTAAAGCTGGGTTGTACTAAAACGAAGTATCTGTGAATGTAACGATTAAAGTTAAAAATGGCATCGGTTGTACCAGCATCAGCTGACCTTCAAAATAAAAATCGTACAATCGACGCCATTTTTAACTTTAATCGTTACGAATTACAATTACAAAGACTTCATTTTGGTGCGACTCAGGCTACGTCAAAATACATAATATTGATTCGGGTAAACCTATTCAGACAGTTGTAAAAAAATAATAATAATAATTCAACTCTTGTTACCTAAGCGGTCCAATGATTAGGCTGTTAGCAGAAGACTAGCAGCTAAGCAAATTCCATAACCATCATCTCTATTCCGCAAGCAAACCATACACACAGGCAAAAACATTAGCCACTATCCCTACTTCGGAGTTAAATGTGTCGCACGCTGAAGATGTGGAATGCTCTCCCAGGCATGTATTTAACCATTTATAACATTTTAAGTGAAATTTGAAAAAGACTCTTGTCAGGTCGGCATAGTGGTAGAGGCTGTTGGTCATTAAGCGTACGGCGTTGATTGCTTTCATTTTTGAACCTCGTATCATTTATCATCAGGTGAGTGCTTGTCTCAAATCGTCTACAGTATAATAACAAAAAAAATAAACTTGTGGCACATCACAGCCGATGCTAGTGGGACAGCACTAGCATCAGCTGTAATATACGTGTACCTACGTCTAAAATGGCAGTTATTTTTTTATTTTTTTTATTTAATAAACTTAATTGCACAAAGTACAAAGGCGGACCTAATGCCGCTAGATATTCTATGACGGTCAAACCTTCAGGACTACTAAATAAACTTGAAGAGTTTTAATGCAGATAACATATAACTTATTAATAATTACATACTGATACATACATATAACCTACATAAATAAAATATTAACAATACAATATAATACATACACAATACTATACCTACTAATGATAAATCACAGTCTGATTAAGACTAAGCTAAAACAAAAGGAGGAACATGGAAAATGACGAACCTCGGTCTTGTATGTAGTGAGCATACACTAGTTTAAAAAAAAACATATTCGGAGCTTGGCGAATTTTAACTAGCAGCTGATTCCAAAGGTTAGCAGACACAACTGCGAACGATTTGGACACAAAGGTAGTATGGTGAGTGGGTATAGAGAGCGTATCATTATGTTATATAGTTATATCAAGGTTGAAACGTTAAAAGGGACTAATTTGCTTTGGAGGACAACTTTATCACAAATTAATTGTTTTTAAACATGTTGCCTATCTATCATATTGGCAATGACTCCTTAAGAGGCTACGATTAAGGATTCAACTATAGATTAATAGTTACATACAAAATTACTCCGAGAAACTGGACCTCTACGTACATGCTATCTCTTTCTCTCAATAAGAAAAAAGCGATCGGTCAGAAATAAAATAACAAATGCTATTAAATATTTATAACAAAATCAACCTAATTCATTTAATCATAAGTTATAAATTGCCTCGACAGAATGTGTGATTGTTGTTTTTGATCAATCTATCTTGTCTGGTTGTCACCTTAATGAAATTTGATTAATGTCATATCTTCAGTGACACTCACGTGATGAAGACGAAACGATTGACATGTGTAGCATCAAAATCGGCCAACGCGTTTGGTCTCCAGTGTGCCACGAAGGAACAAACATACATACCTATATACCTACATGCATAGGCTGATAAACACATAACCCCTTTGCGACGTGCAGTCGGGTAAATATATATGGGTACGTAGGTATTTAAGAAAATATGTAGGTATATGGTTTAAACATCACAGCCGGGCTGTTAATGTTATCTTTACCACTGTTTCAAAAAAAAGTCAGGTGCATATTACGCCTCAATCGATCCCTAATTATTGAATGCATGATAGACTGTAAAGTGGCAGTTTAATATCGATGCTCGAGCGATGTGGCAATATTGAATTGGGGACAAGGTTTTCTTCGACTTCAATCAATTTTTAACGTGTATACTTTAATCGTTGCTTCTTTGCTTTTGTATGCTATAAAGCCTATAAATATTTTAAGTCCGTAATTTTATTTCCTAGAAAGTTGGTAAACTAAATTTCTTACTTTCTTTCTAACTTTACTATAGGCCCATCATGACAAGTGGCAAGCTCGTTGATGTCAGTAGCCTACCAAACTCGAGAAATACCACAAATAAATTAAATAAATGATTGACCAGGAATCGAACCCAGTAAGTACCTCGGTGTCTAATTTCACGGACTTAACCGTCTAGCGGTTATTACGGATTATACTCGTACGTTATCACGGAGGCAGTTATTAACCTTCCAATAAAGTGTCTATTTGATTCAGTAGGATAATGTAAAAAATGCCGATTCACCGTGAAGACAAGATGGCTTCCAGTGGCAGTACCTATCTTTATTACGTGTAGTTTTTTTGACAATGACTGATCATAATATGTATGTTTGCTTGGACATAATTTATCATACATATATAATTTACACAAAAAGATTAAATATAAGATAGAGCGGACATTAGTTGTTATTATGTTCCACACATAGGACAAGATTAAAAAAAAAGGAAAGAACCAAGAAGTTACCTATTAGAAACATGTTATACGGCATAATATTCGACATTTAATATTAGCTAATGCAAGAGTCGAAGAAGCTAGCCCACCTCGAAGCAATATTGAATACCTACTATCAATTTGAAAACAATTTGCCTGCTAGTACGATCCGAAACAAACATATGTCCCAGTTTCTTCTACAGCTAATCCTAACCAACTTCAAATCGTTACAGTACCTAAATGGTCACCCGAAATGAAAAATGTAAAGATACACCACTTAATATAGTTCATCGACTTTTTTTTCCACTAAATGACGTCTCGTTATCGCCTTACTGAAATTTGATCAATGTCATATCTTCAGTGACACTCGCATGATTGAGACGAATCGATTGGCGTAAGAATCATCAAAATCTGACCACGCGTTTGGTCTCCAGTGTGTTACAAAGAGACAAACATACATACAAAGACAAATAAGCACATAACCCTTTTTTGCGTCACGCAATCCGGTAAAAATATGATTAATTCGTATCATTCGGCGCGGACAAGTGTGGACCTTTACTATCAAGTGGGAGCGGTGTCACATATTTTATATATTAATAGCGTAGACTTATATACTAAGACCGGTTTTTGAAATTTAAATAAGCCATAGATTTATAACCAAAGGTGTCGACAAACGGGACATGCACTTCATCATCAGCTACCTTTTTAAGGTCCCACTGTCCGTCTTCCCGTACGTGGTCTCCACTCCAGAACCCGTCTACTCCAACGGACATCGGTTCTGCGATGACGTGTCCGGCCCATTGCCACTTCAACTTACTGATTTTGAACCGACATACAGTTCTGGTTCTCTGACGGATTCGGGAAGTTGCGCCACATCTTCTTATCGGACATACCTACCACAGTGTTTGAAGACGAAAGTTTCAACCAATGCGTTCTTCCTGTATTGTCGTACGGAGTAGAGACGTGGACACTGACAGTGGGTCTGGTTATGGTGTTTCTTTGAAGGATAAAGACATGCACTTGCCTGCGTTGAGCGTTTGGAATTAAATTTGGTCCTGGATTATCGATATACATTGCGTGTTTTTACTAAAACATATACAAGTTTGATTATAAATAATACGCAATGTACAGAGAGCTGTGTTAATTACACTAAACGGGGCCGTATTATTTGACCCTTGCACTAGATGCTTCTTAGGGCCAGTAAATTATTCGTTCATTCTCTATGTTCGATTTAAAAGCTGGCTTTTTTTTACCAAATTTTGCTTAAAGTGTATGAAAACCATAAAGCAACGTAACGTAGTAGACTTTCAAAGTGAAAAAAAGCGTTAAAAAGCGACAAGTGAAAACACAGGGTTAGATGGTCGCGTTATTTGTACAATTTTGAGTAATAAACTTCTTCATTACACACAAAATATAAAATAATAATACCGTAATAGGCGATCATAATACCGGGTACGCATTATCTACCAGCTGACCTTTAAAAGTTATAAATTTATAGGTAGATAGATAAAAAAAAAAAGATCGGTACTTAAGTAAACGAAGATGGGTTACCGGCCATTAAACTACCATAGTTTTATATGCGTTCCAAAAACCAAACAATAACTCGATGTACCGGTCTATAAATATGGGTCAATGATATACCTATATAAAATAATAATAGATTTGGTGTAATAACTTAACAATTTAAAACAATTGATGTTGTAATTAAATAAATAATTAGTTTGATAATTAGTTTACGTATGATGTTTAGGTTTCTACCTAGATGCGTTTTAAAATTAGTAAAACTACATTATTATTAGTCTAAGAAAGAAGTGCTAGAACGAGCATTAAGGTTGAATAAGCCTATTATTGTAATACAATATTATAATTTATTCACTTATAAGTACCTATACGCCTACTTTAAGTTTACTTGCATTCCTTTTTTACGGTAAGCTTGGTTAATACCACTTACGTGTCAAGTAGTTATCTAGTAACAGTTTCCAGTCACAATTCCATACAAAATACAGCTATGTACGAGTCTATAAGATATGCAATTATAGCTATAGCTGTTACTGCATAATCTTATCGCACTATAAAACAATAATAAACAAAATAAGTCAGTGTACTCAATATAAATAACATTAATCGTTACTTACCTAATAACAACTGCTCTAACACCGAATAAGCTTCGAATCTTCAAAACAGATGTGTTATATGGCCAAAAGGTTGGGTTTTATAAGTGGACAGGGGCCGAAGCTAACACGATATTGATTTGTAACAAAACAAAAGATTAAAGGAGGCAGCCCGCGCGGGAACCAACCGAATCGATCACAGTACTAACTCCATCCAACCAACAATGATAATTGTCGCACACAAAGAACTTACTTGGCTCTGCCCGTTCGGAATTCTCGACACAACATCCATAAACACACAAAAAAAACAAGTTTCGAATACAAAACACTCACGAATAGCACACGGGAACACTTTATAGGTTATAATATTATAGTTTAATGGTAATTTTTAGCTGTTTGATGGGCAATTAGTGCAAATTTGCGCGGATTTGACGCCAGAGACGCGAACGACAGGACGGTCGCCGGCACAAGATGGCTTCGTGTATGCCGCGCGAACGAGCGACCCCCCGCGCCCCGCGTATACGTGCAATGAAAGATAGGTGTCCGTCCCACACGGGCAACTAGGAGCGAAATTTATCTCATTTGCTTACGATATATTTACATATCGTATAATTTTATTAACTCTCTGTTGTGTAAAAAAAGTTCACAAAACTAAGTCTGAGTTGCACCAAAATGAAGTCTCTGTAATTGTTAGCAGTCAGTTGGTACAATCGTCGCTAGTTTTAACTTAAATCGATATATTTACAGATGCTTCGTTTTGTAACAACCTAGCAATAGTTATATTAACTTATGTAGTAGAAAATACAGAGCTAGATATAGTAACAATTTGATTAATAAGTTTAACCTATAGGTATCCCTAAACATTTCCTTTGCCGGATACAGAAACCTTACTGCAATAGGTATATCATCCAATGCAAGAATTTGGCGTACACATTGCTCAACTAATCTACTACAGTGGCGACGCGACGTGATAAGTTGAGTCCCAGGTACCTACCTAGTGCCCTTACACAAAAAAACTTGTTAAAATGAATAATTGTATTGTTAAAATTATTACAATAGTATGAGACATTTTATTTGTAAACTATCATAATATATATATCACCTTGGGAGCTTATTTTTACAGTACAGTAATATTTGAACTTTTTGTAAAATACAATAAATATTACGTAAAATAACAATTAGATCTACTTATTGTTATTTTAAAATAATATATATATGTATTAATTATCCTAATTATATCCGTAAATAATTTAATAGTTTATAATAAGAATGTATATTGTTTTATTTTCTTTACAAATATTTTTTTTAAATCATAAATACTTAGCAACATATTTATTAGATAGGTAGGTAGACCCCTACAACAGACAGTCAAATTTAAATATATATATTTTTTTATTGTTTTTGCATAAGGTAGGTACCTTCATTATTATGGTTATTGCTATGTCCCATCCGGACATATTATATTATGTAAAATGAAAAAGTAAAGTAAGTAAATGTACAGAAACTGTGGTGTCACAACAAAGCGATCGTGCGATCGATCGCGGCCAGCGAGTGCCGTGTAAAGCCGACCGCAGTTCTTTCCCTTTACACCGCTTTGCCCGTGCACGGAGATCGGCTCCCCTTCCCGCTTGCCCCTTTATATCGCCCTGTCCTCTGCCTACCGACCTCACTGTATATTGCTCTCTTTAAAAAAAAACACCAATTTCCCCAAATATTCCCGAAGCTCAGCCCGAGCCCGACTTCGCCTCTACGGCCGAACTAAGATGGCGTCCATTTTGATCACGATTACTGCCGTGTCGCGTCACCCGTACACATCAAAACCTAACGCGGGCGTAACTCCCAACATTTGGAATGTAAATAACATGTATTGCACATGTATTTAGGCTATTTTTTCCCGTAGAATGCGACGGTATTGTTAGAACAGCTTTGCGGGTGATGGTTTTTGTGTATTTGTTGCGTTAATATGGCGTCATGTTGACGAATGTTAGCGTGGCGAGATCCAGTTTATTGTATTGATTGGTCGGCAGAGAAAGAAAGTACGTTTACATCGGGCAGCGGTCTCACAGCCGAGTTAAATCGTATATTCCTTTGTTTAGCGATGTTGCCGTATATCTAGCAAAACGACAGATAGGTACCTAGCTATACTATTTGCATAGGAACGTTTACCCACTTACTTTTATGCTTGCAGGCTTATCTGTTCAAATATGTCGAATAATAGTTTAGTTATTAGTTTATTACTTACGTAAAATAAGTAGTAAGGTATAATTACAACCGTATCCCGTGCGGGATTGTCAGAAACCATTCTTTTCACCTATCGCAAGGAGCATATTCACATTTAGCCAACTATATAATAGGCCCATCATGACAAGTGGTACCTACCTAAGCTCGTTGTATCTAGCGTACCAGGTTCGAGAAATGTCACAAATAAAATAAAAGTGTGTTCTCGACCAGGAATCGAACCCAGCACCTCCGCATTTAAACCTATGGCCTTAATCGCTAGACCACAGAGGCAGTAATAGGTTCCTAGTCAGTCTAATTTTCTGTTAACAGCTTACTCTATGCACCACTCTGCGTCTTCCACTACCAGGAGTAGAATCATTTAAATAACTAAAATAAAGGCAAGACACAAATCCCAGTTCACGTGAATAAAGATATTTATTTTCACATCGATTTTAAACAATTCAACATTGTGGTAAACGTAACAAGTATCATTACGACCGTAATCGTTCGCAGGGAGGTTCGAATTGCTTTTAAAAACTGGTTTGCGTTTTTATACCGACAAGTTGCAAGCTCGTCGATGTCTCAGGCGTAGGTATGCTGCCAGACTTGATGAAAATCACAAATGCCTAAATTATAACTGTATAACTCCCTATAACTCTGCGTTCAGTGATATTTACTTCCGACTCTTTTGCCGTTTGACATTAGGTACCTACCTACATATGTATATTTGTTTTTTTTTATATAATAAAAGCCGATCATTTCTTATCGTGGGCCTTCCGCAAAATTTCAGGAGAATTTGCCCTACACTCGTCACGCTGCTGACCAGACGGGTTGGCAAGGGTCTGAAATCATTTTATAATGACAATTTATTAACGATTTCACAAGTTGGTATTAGGGGAACCGGGACCGACGGCTTAACGTTTATAAATGAATAAACGTGCTCTTTGATGCACGGGAACGGTGGTGTTGTAAATCTATGAAAAATGTATGTAATGAAAATTGTATTTCTTATTGGTACATTCCAAGGTTCGAACCCACCTTCTTACGATATTCTTACGAGCCACCACAAACCTCGTATATGTTTGTAACTATATTTAATGACAAAAGTGTATAAAAATTATATAATATTTAAATTATAAACTGCGACCTAACTGTCTTCCGGTAAAAATATATAGTATACACTAATTTATAAAGAGGAAAGATTTGTATTAATGCATTTTCGTGTGTGTGGGTGTATGTTTGTAATGAATAAACTCAAAAACTACTGTGCCGATTTAAAAAAATATTTCACTATTAGAAAGCTACATTCACCATGAGTAACATAGGCTATATTTATTGCTAGAAAAGATTAGGGATCCTTACTAAAACTTTAGTAACGTAACCCAAGGTGTAAAAAAATGCCATAAAACTGATTTGATGATACAACAAAAGTATGCCCTACAATATTAAAAAACCTATCAATATCTACAAAAAACTTCGCGATACCATAAGTCAAGTATGTCACAATAACTACTTTTTACATTTTAAAAGATAGAAATACCGACCAAAATTAGACATGTTACTCATACTTCTGTTTAAATCCAAATAAATCATATTGTTTTGAAGACTGTTTTAATCCATGTAGATCACTTTTTAAATTACGAATTTATTAAGTCATAGAAATAGAAAAAAATAAATTTCGAACATGCTATCGGGTACCTGAAGGTTTTTTTTGTCGACGACATACCATTACACAGGCAACTCCGGGTCAAACAGCTATGTTAAAAATAATAGAAATATAAATAAAAATAATATCATTGTGCATAAGTCAAAATATCTTTATTCACGTAAACCTATTACAGGCATTTATGAAACGTCATTATTTTGATTATTGGAAGACTAAGCAGCAATGTGGTCCAATAAGTAAGCTGTTGGCAGAAGACCAGCAGCTGAGCATAAATCTTTGAAAGTAATAAAATTCCATCCCATACTTCCAGCAGATATTCAGATTCATTCTCAGCATCGGCTACTCGCCAGTGGAACAATCTTGACTGACCATCAGACAAGCTCCTTCAATTCAATATTTTTTTAAACTATTTATTTTTACTTTTAAACAAAGAGAACAATTTATTTTAAGTAAGTTGTTATTTGAAGAACGAAGTGAAAGACCGTGCGAGTCACAAAAAAATTGAAAACGAGCTTTTAGGTAAGGTTTTAGTTGGTTTTTATTCTAACAAGCGATATTATCTTCATATACTTGTATATCTACTATATTCATGTATTTTTATTTTTTTTATTTTTAGCACGACATTGATGCTTCTAAGTGACGCGCAAGGTCCATGAATTTTAGCAACTGGAATCACACACTCATTACTGACATCAGTCCTTAAAATACTACCAGCTTGACGGCAATTGGAGCCTGATCTCGAAACGCGTGGATACACTCTAGAGGGTTTATCGGCACGAACTGTGCATACTTCCACGCCCCGGCAGACTGGGAAAATTACCACTATCAGACCTCCTACCACCTATTTGATGTTCTCGTTAAAAATATGTGCCGTTTGCAATGATGTCAAATACCAATTTTTACTTTCAAGGAGAACTAATATTGTAAGCTTGTCATGGTGATATTTATATAAAAATAACACCGCTTGAAACAAAACTATTTTTTTACAAATCAAATATAATCATGTATGGATATTGTCAGCACTAAAATAATGACGAATACATAAAAATATAAACAAACATTCGTTACGTAATCATGGTTGTACCGTAAAATAGTAAAGTAAAGTATCATTACGACCGTTTCCCTTTCGTGGTGGTCAGAAACCACGCTTATAAATAAGCGGATCCACATTTAGCCACATTTACTATAGGCCAATCATGACAAGTGGCAAGCTCGTCGATGTCTCCAGCGTACCAAACTCGAGAAATATCACAAATAAATTAAATATTAATTAAATGTTGTACCGTAGCAGGTAATAATCCAGAATTAGATGTGTGTTATAATAGCATTATTGCCATAAGCAAGGTAATTATAACTTAATAATTACTCAATATAAGATCGTGGCTGTAAATAGGCCGTGTCAACTAAATATAAATTCGTGGCTGTAAACGGGCCGTGTCACCTTACAATCTAACAATAATAATAAATGTCAAATATTAATACTAGTTCGTAGCTGTAAGCGGGCTGTGTCATCTTACAATGTAAATACATAATATTAATATGTCAATTAAACATATACTATTGGCTGTAATTAATACTAGTTCGTGGCTGTAAGCGGGCCGTGTCACCTTACAATATAAATAATATTAATATATCAATTAAACATATATTCGTGGCTGTAAAAGCCATTGGCGTGACTGAAAAAGTCAGCGGGTGGCTGTAAATATGTCCGTGTCATCTTATATTCTAAATAACATTAACAATAATTTATATTCGTGGCTGTAAAAAGGCCGTGTCAACTTATGAACATAAAATAATAATCATAATAATACTTTACTTACTAAAAAAGTATGTAGTTTATTGGTTAAAATTGCATCCCACATTTTAACTGTTTCACCCTCTCAAAGTACATCCGTGGTCTAGCGTTTAAGTCTGTGGATTTAGACTCGGAGGTACCGGGTTCGATTCCTGGTCGGGTCACAAAAATATTTATTAATGTAAATAAATACATTTAATTAATATTTCATTTGTGATATTTCTCGAGTTTGGTACGCTGGAGACATCGAGCTTGCCACTTGTTATGATTGGCCTATAGTAAAGTTGGCTAAATGTGAATCCGCTTCTTTATAAGCGTGGTTTTTGACTACCCCGAAAGGGAAAACGGTCGTGATGATACTTTACTATACTTTTTACTCTCCCAAAGGTTAGCTGGTAGAAAAAGCCGAAATGGCTTTAAGTTCGCTTTGTATATTGTACTTTTAAGCAAAGTGTAATAAAGTATTTTAATAATAGTAATAAAACAACGGTCGTGTTGATACTTTAAATCCTACATAGATTTGCTGGATCGTTTGATCGTGTTAGTCGCACCGCATTCGCTATTTCGTACTAGTCGGGGGTCAACGAACCCTGCCCGGTGATTGTAAATGATTATACACAATATTGATCTGTTGTACGTTTGTAGACCTATTTCAATACCTACCTACTATAATTCCAGATCTGTAGAAAGCCGACCTTCGCCGATCGGTTATTTAAATGAAACCCACTTTTTACCAAACTGCGCGAAGCTAAGAAGGGTTTTGTGTTAATCAGCCTATGTCATAGAAAAAGGATCATACATACATTTGCATATCTATTTACGGCTTCAGTACAGCCCCTAGAACACAGTGTCCTAGACCTCCACTGCTGGAGATAGGCCTTCCAGAACATATATCTGGAGAACATACCTATATCTACACTCGCCACGCTGGCCAGACGACTTGGCGAGGATATGATGTCAATTTTTAATGACAATTTATTAGCGATTCCACAAGTTGGTATTAGTGGAACCGGGACCGACGGCTTAACGTGCTCTCCGAGGCACGGGAACGGTGATGTTGTAAATCTATGACAAATGTACGTAAGAAAAGTGTATTTCTCATTGGTACATGCCGGGTGGGTTTGAACCGACCTTTGTAGGATTTAAGGACCGCGTTCTTACAACCGAGCATTTACGGCTTATGTAGGTATATATGTATGTATGTATGTTCTTTTGTGGCACACTGGAGACCAAACGCTTTTGCTGACACTTACGTCAATCGATTCAGTTCAATCACGCGAGTATTGCTGAAGATATGACATTAAACAAATTACGGTAAGGCGACAAATATTGTGGAAAAGAAAAAAAAAAACAACTCGACGAACTATATTGAGGGGTATCTTCGAATAGGTATTTAAAAATCATTTTGAGGTTTTTCTTTTCATTTTTCATTTAGAATGACCATTTAGGATCATTCATCATTTCAGTTTTCGATGTAGGTCCTACTGACACCTACCTACCTATAGAAGAAGAAGACAAATTTCTAAGCATTCCATGGATTCACCGTGCGGGTGCCGGGTCCATCGTGTGTGGGTAAGAGATGAGAAGAATGGTGTCTCGGGCTTGCGACCGACAATTGACAAAAGATCTAATAATATAGTACGTATATTTATACATCTACTAACTATTATTATTATTATTAAATATTATTTTTTATTTTCCTTTATTTTTACACCTACTTTTCAGTAGTGCTTAAAGTTATCCCAATATTAAATAAATTAAATAAAATTAAGTTCATATAATCGCATAATACGAGTAAGTAGTGTATTTTAATACATAAAAAAAATGGAATTTTTAACATTAAATAAAGGTGATAAACGGAATAAAATAATAATAATAATAATAAATAAGGCGGACTGATGGTGGCAATTTGCCCAATCTGCCGGGGCGAGGAAGTATCCACCGTTCGTGCCGATAAACCCAGTAAAATGTATCCAGACGTTTCAGGATCAGGTTCGAATTGCCGTCGTGCCCAGTCAAGCCGGCATAGTGTTAGGGGCTGATCAGTGTCAGTCATAAGAGTCTGATTCCAGTTGCTAACATTTAAGGACCTTGCGCTCTACTTACCATCAGGTGGGCGCAAGCTCACATGTTATGCTACTATAAAAAAAAATAGTAACAAACAATTATTCCTAAGAAAGAATACTCATGACTGACATCAGTCTCTTACACATTTTACTGGGTTTATCGGCACGAACGGTGGATACTTCCTCGCCCCGGCAGACTGGGAAAATTACCACTATCAGTTCATCTATCAATAGATATCTATCTATCGATATTCTGAATTTCGCTTACCATCAGGTAGGGGCAGTGTAACGTGTCGTGTTCACAATTATACATAAAAAAATGATGGTGATTATTTATGTTATTATTATTTATATAATAGATTATTTATTTACGTAGTGAAAAACAATTATCAAGAAGTGTATACAAGGACGTAACAAGACGAACACAAACAATCGTGTACAAAGCATAAAACCCAAATTAATCCTAAATCTAGCTACCCCATAGACATATAAAGACCGTAATAAAATAGACATCCATTCTAATATTATAAAAGCATTGCCTGTTTGTATGTGTATTTGTCCGTTTGCCACGCTTTCTTACCTAAACTTTTTTTGTTAAAATCTTTGTTCTGAGCACGATGTGAAACGACACGGTAACAGTGATTCATCTAGAGATCGTACTCGTATTTGGACGATATTATTTTTTGCAGTTTTCTCGTCGTAAAGGTTTTATTAAATTGGTAAAGAAACGTCTTTTAGCACATTTTAGTTAATTTATGAAAAAAAAACAATTTATAAATGATAATGTCAGGCCGAGGCCAATCTGCGTAGGATACGCTACTCTTGAAGTTGTGGAAAATTACGTCCACCTCGGGCAGACTATCCAATTAGGCGCAGCCAACTTCAACAAAGAAGCCGACAGATGCATTCAACTAGAATGGGCAGCATTCGGGAAACTGTGGCACATCCTCTCATCGTCCATACCATAATGTTTGAAGATTAAGATCTTTAACCGGTGCGCCCTCCGGTAATGTCGAACGGAGCAGAGATGTGAACACTGACAGTGGGTTTGGGCCATAAATTCAAGGTCACTTAGCGAACTAAGGAGAGAGCTATGCTTGGTATTTTTCTGATGGATAAAATTGGGAACGTTGATAAAAACGTTGATAATTCGATACGGGTCGGACACATCTGCCGCAGATCCGACAAACGATAGGGCAAACTAGGGGGTTCTAGAGTAGAGACCATGTACGGGAAGACGCAGAGTGGAACGACCTCCCACCAGATGAACGGATGACATAAAGGGTTTGTATGAGGTTGGCGAGTGATCGCATTAAGTGTGTTTAGTTTAGTTTGCCTCCAGCAGAAATAGACGGTAGGCGGAATGATGGTGGTAATTTGCCCATTCTGCCGGGGCAAGGAAGTATCCACCGTTCGTGCCGATAAACCCAGTAAAGTGTATCTACACGTTTCGGCATCAGGCTCGAATTGCCGTCATGCCCAGTCAAGCCGGCATAGTGTTAGAGACTGATGTCAGTCGTGAGTGTCTGATTGCAGTTGCTAACATTTATGGATCTGGATCGCTACTTACCTTCACGTGGGAGCAAGGTCACATGTCGTGCTAGTATTAAAAAAAAGCAGTGTAGAGATGGTAATGATGAGTAATTGAATGGTCTATATGATGTTAACACACGAACGCGGCCAACGGAAGACTTCAATACACGGGTGAAGCCGGGTGAAGTAGACATGATAAATAAACGACACAGTCCATACTCCATCAATGTGTAAACGGTATATCAGCGAGACTATTGGTATCCCTGTCTAACTTGTTGGATTTCGTATCTGCCGTCTCGCTTTTACTTCTACTGCCCCTCAGACATGTGACATCCCTGAGGGTTAAACTTTGCGGTTAGGGTTGTGTTGAATGAATTAATTTATTATTAAATACAATTAATATTTTTAAATATTTTTTTACCTACTTTCCTAATTTAACACGTATTGTTTTATTAGGTTAAATTTTATTTCTAATATTTTATTATTATAAATAGTATTATTATTATTGTTTTGAATAGTCGCGGCTCGGCTGTAAGAACGCTTCAATCTTCATGTTTTTCGATATATCCAAAAAGGTACGCGGTTCGAACCTCGGCATATATACCAATGAGAAACTTTTCTTACGTACAATTGTCATACTCGTAGATTTACAATATCACCTGCTGACGGTCCCGGTTCCACTAATGCCAACTTGTGGAATCGTTAATAAATTGTCATTAAAAGGGGACTGGAAGACCCATCTCCAACAGTGGAGGTCTAGAACGCTGTGTTTGGCTGTAATTATTCTCCAAATAACAGTTACAATTAATGTCCTTAAGTCTAGATTAGTTCTTTCCTCTTCTTTCCTCCCCCCACTCTTCAGGGCACCACGCTGGATCTACAGCCCAGCTTCAGCATCCTCGGGGTGGAAATACGCTCAGACCTTAACCACCGGAACTACATTGAGAGCATCACCAAAACAGCGTCAAAAAAGCTCGGAATACTGAACAAGGTGAAGCGGTTTTTCCCGCCATCAATCAGACTGTTGCTGTACAAAGCACAGATCAGATCATGCGTGGAATACTGTTCACACCTTTGGGATGGTTCAGCCAAGTACCTTACAGATGCTCTCAATGTCCTACAGAGGCGAGCTGTTCGAATTGTGGACGATGCCACTATATCTGGAACTCTCGAATCCCTGCAGCTTCGCCGAGATGTAGCTTCTCTGAGCGTGTTCTACCGGCTATACTATGGTGAGTGCTCTGAAGAGCTCTATAACCTAATTCCTTCCTCTCCATTCCGCAACCGAACCACACGCACAGGTGAGAATATGCATCCACATACCGTAGTCACTATCCCTTCGCGTACCTATAAATTTGGTGACTCATACATCTGTCGCACAATAAAGATGTGGAATGCTCTTCCAGCCTCTGTGTTTCCACTTTCCTATAACCTGGAGTCCTTCAAGCGAAGTGTGAAAAGGCATCTAGTCAAGCCGGCATAGTGTTAGGGACTGATGTCGGACATAAGGGTCTGATTCCAGTTGCTAACATTCATGGACCCTGCGCGCCACTTACGATCAGGTGGGCGCAGGGTCACATGTCGTGCTAGTATAAAAAAAAAAAAAAAAAAATAGTTTCTACAATAGGCGTGCAAAGAACCCTGTGTTTGACTTATCGCTGTAAGAGCTTTATTAAGAGTATTATTATGGTAAGGTGATCATTTGGCAACCCTATCCCGCGTCCCTCTCGTCTCTCACATAAAATCAATATTTATGGAGTGCCATTCATGTCACCTCCGCTAGCCGAGCCTATTCTAATTATACTATCAGATATATTGTATTTCCTGTAGCTTTGTAGATGGGAATGCGTCTGATCTCATGTCAGTGAACGCCGGCGTACCGCAGGGCTCTGTGTTGTCACCAACACTCTTCCTTCTGCATATCAATGATATGTTGTCTCTGGGCAACATTCATTGTTATGCAGATGACAGCACGGCTCACGGGCGGTATCTGAGTCCTCGAGCTTTGGTGGGCAACCAACTAGAGGAGTCACGGCGCATCATGACGGCAGAACTGGACGACACCCTCCACAAAATCTATTTGTGGGGTGTTCAAAATCTTGTCCAGTTCAATGCCAACAAGACCCAGGCTTGCGCGTTGACGGCCAAGAAGTCCCCCTTCTCTCCTCCCCCTACTCTTCAGAGCACCACGCTGGACCTACAACCCAGCTTCAACATTCTCGGGGTGGAAATACGCTCAGACCTTAGCCACCGGAACTACATTGAGAGCATCACCAAAACAGCGTCAAGAAAGCTCGGAATACTGAACAAGGTGAAGCGGTTTTTTCCGCCTTCAATTAGACTGTTGCTGTACAAAGCACAGATCAGATCATGTATAGAATACTGTTCTCACCTTTGGGATGGTTCCGCCAAGTACCTCACAGATGCTCTCGATGTCCTGCAGAGGCGAGCTGTACGAATTGTGGACGATGCCACTACATCTGGAACTCTCGAATCCCTGCAGCTTCGCCGAGATGTGGCTTCTCTGAGCGTGTTCTACCGGCTATACTATGGTGAGTGCTCCGAAGAACTCTATAACCTAATCCCTCCCTCTCCATTCCGCAACCGAACCACACGCACAGGTCAGAATATGCACCCACATACCGTAGTCACCATCCCTTCGCGTACATATAAATTTGGGGACTCATACATCTGTCGTACGATAAAGATGTGGAATGCTCTTCCAGCCTCTGTGTTTCCACTTTCCTATAATTTGGAGTCCTTCAAGCGAAGTGTGAAAAAGCATCTAGTCAAGCCGGCATAGTGTTAGGGACTGATGGCAGTTACGAGTATCTGACTTCAGTTGCTAACATTCATGGACCTTGCGCGCCACTTACCATCAGGTGGGCCCAAGGTCACATGTCGTGCTAGTATAAAAAAAAAAAAAAAAAAAAAAAAGCTTTGTTATAACTATCTCACACTAGAAAATAACGATTGATTCTGTATAAATAAATATTACATACATACATACATACATATCTTCACGCCAAATCCCTTGCGGGGTAGGCAGAGACAATTGAGTGACAAAGCTCGACTCGCCATACACAATGCCATGCTGGTACCAACACTTATGTATGGAAGCGAGACGTGGATATGTCAGAATATGCATGAGAGTAGGGTTAATGCAGTAGAAATGAGGTCGCTGCGTCGGTTATGCGGCGTCACTTTGGCGGACCACATACGTAACGTCGAAATACGAAAAATGGTAGGTATAAAAGAAAGCATAGGCACAAAAATAAGGAAAAGCATGCTACGATGGTTCGGGCATGTTGAAAGGATGAGCGAAGAAAGATTGACGTACCAGGTATATAATGCGAAAGTTGTGGGTAAAAGAGGCCCTGGCAGACCAAGACACACGTATCACGATCAAATAAATAAAACACTAGCTGAAGGAGAATTAAAAAGCCTTCGTAACAAAAGGGCATGTATGAAGAGGTTGATGAATGTCGATGAAGCGAAAGAGGTATGTCGTGATCGTGTCAAGTGGCGCTCAATTGTCTCTGCCTACCCCGTAAGGGATCTGGCGTGAAGATATGTATGTATGTATGTACTTAAATAAAACTACTCTGTTCGACTTGAAAGCAATTCAAAGCAATTTAAATTGTATGAAAACCTTAGAGCAACGCCAAGTCGAACGACTTATAGCTAAATAAAATGAAAAAAAAGTGCTTATAGCGACAAATTAAACACAGGGTGGTCTAGCGGTTAAATCCGTGGATTTAGACTCGGAGCTAGAGGGTTCCATTCTTGTCGGGACATAATAATATTTAAAATTTAAATAAACAAAATGTAAATTTTATTTATGATATTTCTCGAGTTTGGTAAGCTAGAGACATCGACGAGCTTGCCACTTGTCGTGATTGGCCTATGGTAAATGCTAAATGTGAATCCGCTTCTTTATAAGCGTGGTTTCTGACCACCCCGAAAGGTAAACGGTCGTGATGATACTTTTACCTAAATAATAAAAATAAAACAGTGAACTGATATTACTAGAACCGACAACGTGAACCAGATGTTTGTTTCATGCTTTGATGCCGTACCACAGACTATATAGCTAATGCCGCGGCATCAAAATCATAGTCGCTCACCTACGCTCACTAACCTCTTAGTTTAACGCTTGTGCATCCCTCTCGCTCGCACAATACAATAAGATTCACCAAATTTATGAGTACGCTTAAGAATAGTGGGTATGGTATGTGGATGCATATTTTGGCCTGTGCGTGTAGTTGGATGTTGGCATTGTAGCGATAGCTACGCAAAAGAAAATAAAACTTCAAAATTCAAAATTATGACGGGTGTCAAATTGGTTTTGACAATTAATGATATTAGGATTCTTTGTTAAAGTTATGTTATTATTTTATTAAAAAACATTTATTTACAAATATCCGCAGTATTATTTATTTAAAAGCTAAGACGCTTTATTGGTGACCCCGAAACATGAATAATGAAAACAATATTCCGTTACAATCGGAAGAAAATTTAAACAAAATGTCAATAAAACTTCCGGTATTTTGGAAAAAAGATGTGAAAATGTGGTTCCGGCAAATTGAGTCGCAGTTCATCTTAGCTGGCATTGTTCGAGATATAACTAAATACCATTATTTAGTAGCTACATTGGAGACAGATATATTACATAAGGTTAGTGATATTATTGATTCTCCTCCTGCAGTGGATCTTTATAACTGTCTTAAAGAACGCTTAATAAGTGAATTTACTGATTCTCATACAATCAAACTTAATAAACTCTTACTTCACTCCGAGTTAAATGATCAGAAGCCTTCGGAATTATTAAGAGATATTCGCCAATTGTCTGCGGGATTAACGATTGAAGATTTATTAAAAGCATTATGGCTACAACGTCTTCCATCTCAGACTCAAGCAGTTCTTGTAAATAGTCAAGAGAGTTTGGCAACTCTTGCTATTATGGCAGATAAAATTAACGAGGTACCGCAAAATAATACATGCACTTCAATTAATAGGATTGATATCAAAAGTAAAATTGAAGCACTTTCGACGGAGTTGAATATGTTAAAGACCGAAACTATGGAATTTGATGTTATAAAAAAGCAAAAATCGAAGATGTGTTGGTATCATAAAATATTCGGAGCCAAAGCCACTAAATGTATCTCTCCGTGTTCGTACAAGTCGGAAAACTAAATGACCTGTTGTTGGCGACGACTCAAACAATAGGCACTAATCCAGGTCGTCTCTATATTAAAGATAAAAAGTCGGGATTGGCATTTCTTATTGACACTGGTGCTGATGTTTCAGTTATTCCACCGTCTACTAAGGATAAATTTCTCGTTCCTGATGATATTAAACTTTTTGCTGCAAATGGAACCAAAATCAATACATTTGGAAGCAGACTTATTCATGTGGATTTAGGCTTGCAGAAAGTATTCAAATGGAAATTTATCATTGCATCTATTTCCAAGCCTATTATTGGTGTTGATTTCTTGTCGCATTTCGGCCTTATGGTCGACACAAAAGGACAATGTTTAATTGACAGTATTTCAAGGAAGCGGACACATGGAACTGAATTTATTGGTCCATATACATCTATTTCGACAGTTGCAGAGAATTCTCCGTGCTTTCATTTACTTCATAAATACAAAAGCATCACTATACCGAATTTGGCTAAACCCCAAACTAAACATAACATTTTTCATCATATTGAAACCAAGGGTTCTCCAGTTTTTGCCAAAGCGAGACGTTTGTCATCAGAAAAACTGGCTATTGCTAAAAAGGAGTTTAACTATATGATTGAACAAGGAATTTGTCGTCCATCGAAGAGTTCTTGGGCAAGCCCTTTACACATGGTTTCGAAAGGTAATGGAGACTGGCGTCCATGTGGAGATTTTAGGCGGTTGAATGCGGTTACCGTACCTGATCGTTACCCTATTCCCCATATCCAGGACTTTACATCTGCATTACACGGTAAAACTATATTTAGTACAGTCGATTTAGTTAGAGCATATCATCAAATTCCTGTTAATCCATCAGATATCGAAAAAACCGCAATCATTACACCTTTTGGGCTTTACGAATTTCCCCTCATGACGTTTGGTTTATGTAATGCTGCACAAACTTTTCAGAGGTTTATTCATGAAGTCATCAGAGGTTTAGATTTTTGTTTTGTTTATATTGATGATATTTTGATAGCTTCTACTTCTTTTGATGAACATTTACAACATCTAGAACTGTTATTTCAGCGTTTATGTGATTATGGCATTATTATTAATACTGATAAAAGTAAATTTGCCCTTCCTGAGGTAGAATTTCTAGGATATTTAGTTTCCAAAGATGGAACTCGACCATTACCAACGAAAGTTTCTGACATAGTAAATTATAAACATCCAGAGACTGTTGAAGAATTACGTCGGTTCCTTGCAATGTTAAACTTTTATAGGAAATATATACCTCACGCAGCTGAAACACAATTACCTCTACTTGTTTATTTAAAAAATTCATTTAAAAAAGATAAACGTAAAATTGATTGGTCTTCAGAAGCTTTGAATGCATTTCAAAAATGTAAGGATGATTTAGTGAATGCTACTTTTCTTTCTTATCCATCTTTTGATGCATCTTTAGCGTTAATGGTTGACGCCTCGGACACTGCTATTGGCGCCTGTGTTCAACAACTATATAATGGTATCTGGCAACCATTAGGTTTCTTTTCTATTAAACTAAATGATACTCAGAAAAGATACAGTACATATGATAGGGAACTGTTAGCGGCGTATTCAGCTATTAAACATTTTAAATTTATGCTGGAAGGTCGTCAGTTTACTCTATTTACAGATCACAAGCCGCTGACATTTGCTTTTCTTCAGAGCTCTGAAAAGGCTTCACCACGTCAATTACGTCATTTAGATTTTATTGGCCAGTTTACGACTGATATTAGGCATATTTCAGGTTGCGATAATGTTGTTGCTGATGCTTTGTCTCGTCTTTGTACAATTACACTTGATAGTAATATTGATTTTAAAGCCATTGCTAAAGAACAAACTAAGGACACAGAATTAAAAAACTTACTCAAAGGAAATAATTCATTACAGTTAGTGAAATTATCTTTTCCTCAAACTAATGTCTCCCTTTATTGTGACGTATCTTCTGGCAAACAAAGACCATATATACCTCTTCAATTTCGTAAAAATATTTTTTCATCGGTGCATAATTTATCTCACCCCAGTATTAGAATAACTTCAAAATTGATTAGAAATAAGTATATTTGGCCATCAATTAACAAAGATTGTAACTTGTGGGCTCGGTCTTGTATTAGTTGTCAAAGGTCAAAAATAAGCAGACATGTTACAAGTAAAATTGAAAAAATTCAAATTCCTGATCAAAGATTTAGTCACATCAACATCGATATTGTTGGTCCTTTGCCTGCTTCTCGTGGTTACTCCTACTGTTTAACTTGTATTGACCGTTTCACAAGATGGCCTGAAGCCATTCCCATTGCTGATATTACGGCTGAAACAGTTGCTCGAGCTTTGTACGAAAATTGGATAGCTAGATTTGGTGTACCTTCTAAAATCACAACGGATCAGGGCCGACAATTTGAATCTTCACTATTTAGAGCTTTGTGTAATTTATTAGGTTGTGAACATATAAGGACTACACCTTACCATCCATGTTCAAATGGATTAATTGAACGTTGGCATAGGGCTTTAAAAGCTGCTATTAAATGCCATTCAACCTCCCATTGGGTTGATATTTTGCCAACTGTCCTACTGGGTCTACGATCTTCCTTAGGTGAAGATGTAGGGGCTACACCTGCTGAATTAGTTTATGGTTCCCCTTTACAACTGCCTGGAGATTTTTTCCAATCCTCTGATTTAGAAGTGGATCCAACTTCTTTTATTGAACATTTAAGACGGCACATGCAACAACTTCGTCCTGTACAAACGTCTCATCATGGCGCTAGGCATACCTTTGTTTATAAAGAGTTAGATAAGTGTACACATGTTTTTATTCGTTTTGATGGAGTTGGTGCAGCATTACAACAACCCTATAATGGTCCTTTTCCTATAGTTGAAAGGAAAAATAATAAAATATATATAATAAAAGTTAACGGTAAAGATAAAGCAATATCTGTAGATCGCCTTAAACCTGCTTTTATAAACATTGGTGAGGATTTCACAGATGTTAATCCTTCTTCATCTTTACGTCATCCCACTAGTTCTAGAGTTTTTCGTCCTTCTTCACTTGTACCAGTTGTACCTTATACACGGACCAGGTCTGGTAGAGTGATAAGACCACCTCAAAGACTGGAAGGGGAGTAGTGTAGCGATAGCTACGCAAAAGAAAATAAAACTTCAAAATTCAAAATTATGACGGGTGTCAAATTGGTTTTGACAATTAATGATATTAGGATTCTTTGTTAAAGTTATGTTATTATTTTATTAAAAAACATTTATTTACAAATATCCGCAGTATTATTTATTTAAAAGCTAAGACGCTTTAGCATGTTATGGAGCTCCTGAAAAAAATCATTATGAAAAATTCATTGTGGAATAAAGCTACACGGTAGATGAAAACGATGCCTATTCAAAAAAGCACCGGTTAAATTAATTGCTTCTCACATAATATAAGTAATAAATTACAATAAAAGTAATAAAATTTTTATAGTTGCTGAAAGCCTAGGCTGGGTGCACATTAAAAAAACTGAACGCGCCCCGTTAAACACGGAGAGTGCATATTTTGCACATCGCTTTCTTTTGTATGCTCTGTACCTAATAGCGCGTTTTTCTGACAGAAATTTCATAGGTACAATGTGCGTCAAGGCTAACGGCCGGTTGCAGTAAGGTTGATTAAAATAATCTATGATCAACATTTTGATTGATATATAATATATGATGACCACTTTGGTTATTTCAGCTAATAATATGCCTATACGATAAACATAAAAAAGGTGATTAGCCTTTCTGCAACCAGCCGTTAGTCTCCCACAGAGAATCGGACGAATGATGTATGAAAATTTTAAAATTTAAAAGACGCCTAGCGCCATCTAGTCTATTATTGAATACTAATTAAATTTTTAGTAATGTGTTGTCTGTCTTGGTTTATACAAATTTCACTAGATGGCGCCACACGAATTTTAGTCTCCAAAATTTGGTTTAGTTGTATTGCTTGTAAAACGGGAGAATGTCTTATGGCTTATTAACCACCGGGCCTAGATGACCCTAGGACTGTCTCATTCATTCATTCCACATACCTCTGTTTTTAGCTGGTCATTTTGGCCACTTTAGTGTTGAGTGCCGTTACTGGTATAACAGCGACCAAGAGCTTCACGAACCAGGGGCTTTAGTTTCGACTAGTTGAGTTCTCCTCGAAGAGGAGGTCTCAAGGAAGAAGTCTCTCGTTGAGGGGCCTTGCGCAAAACGAAGCCATGTTTTGGAAATCTGAACGTTGTTAGGTCGACAACAAATTTCCCAATCTTGAGCTATAACAGATTTACGCCTTTGGATCTTATCCCAAGTGCCAAGACCAGACCAGAATCAGGTGCCAGGCTGGATACGTAACTGTAGTCAACGCTATCTATTAATGGGTAGAGCGGTACTATAGTGAAGTCACACTGACGTATCTCTTTTTTATTTATTTTATTTATTTAAGGACAGTGACGTATCTCTTTGACACGTATGTTAGGTTAGGTATACTATTGAGATCGACGACCAAAGCGGCTTTTGTTTACGTTTCATTAAGTAGATTGTGGTTGCCGAATTTACTAACAATAACTCTTAAATCGTTTTTCTCTAACTGTAATCAGCGCTATCTATTATCGGTTAGCGTTACTAGAATGACGTTACGCAAAAGTACATTAATGACATGTTTGTCAAGTACGTGGTACTGTTTGGTTCGACGACCCAAGCGGCTTTTATTAACGTTGCATAAAGCAGGTTATGGTTGCCGAATTTACTAACATAAACACTTAAATATTTTATCGTAACTGTATTGAGCGCCATCTATTGTCGGTTGTCAGTACTAGAGTGACGTCACGCTGACGTACCAATGACTCGTCAGTCAGGTTACGTTGGTACCGTTGGGTTCGACGACCCAAGTGTCTTTTGTTTACGTTGCGCCAAGCAGGTTGTGATTGCCGAATTTTAACGTGTACTTGTGTGCCGCTAATAACTGTCACTGCATATTTTATTTATATAATAGTCGTTGCTTAGCACTTGCTTATTTTAGACAAGGTACATTTTACCGTGGCATGTCAAAGTCATAATATCTTTATTCTAAACCTATTACAGGCATTTGTGACACGTCATTATTTAAGACGATTTAATGCTTTTGTTTCCCTCGCACAATATTTATTTAAATTTTATTTAAAAACTTTATTGCACTATGTACAAAGGCGGACTTAATGCCGTTCTCCGACAGCCAAACTTTTGCGATATTTAGACAGGATAGGTGTGAATGTGAATTCGCATCTTTATAAGCGTGGTTTCTGACCACCCCGGAAGGGAAACGGTCGTGATGATACTTTACTTTACTTTTACCACCGTCGGTCCCGGTTTTACAAATACCAACTTGTGGAATCGTTAATAAATTGACATCATATCCTCGCCAAGCCGTCTGGCCAGCGTGGCGAGTGTAGGCCAAATTCTCCAGATATATGTTCTGGAATTCCCATCTCCAGCAGTGGAGTTCTAGGACGCTGTGTTCTAGGAACTGTAATGATGAAATGATTATAACTTCAAAATGTCTGTAATTTTATTCCATAGTTTTATTCAAATTTATTTATTTTATTTTATTTGGGTAACTTACAGCTATAACAATAAATTAAAGACTATGTTAATGACTACAAGCTAATTAAAAGTTACCACCCATAACAAAAATACAAGTTAAAAAAAGAAAAACAGAAAGGTATAATAAAACTAAACTAAAAATTTAAAGTAACAAAATTATAAATTATTATATACACACAGACTTCAAAAAACTTTGAAAATATTGGATAGTGTGATCAAAATCTCGTAAATTATTTTGATGAATTGTGACTGTATGCAAGGAAATTTCAGCTATTCAAATTCAATTCAATTCAAATATTTTTATTTCAGATAAAAATCCATATTCTTATATTTAACATAATTAATATTACTTTACACTATATTTATTATAAGCATTTATTCGAAAAAAATATTTACAAAATATAAAATAAAATTAATACTAATACTAAGGATAGGGATATAAGTCCCGTCCGGGCAAACGGTGGCAAGAACGCTGGCTGCATTTCCCCGCTGAATTGCAATACTGATTCTTTGAGCGAAGAAAGAGCTAGCCCTCTTGTCACCGGAGGAGACGACAAGACGCGGTGTTATGCCTTTTAAAAACTTTTTTGTACTTGGACTCCATGGGCCCAGAGTTTCTACAGCAAACGGCATAAATATGTAATCTTTTAATATACTTACATATTTGCGCCGCTTGCTGGACTCCGCATTTTCCGCCGCGGCTCCCGCTTTATGCGCTGTCCCCCTGAGATGCGACGCGGCGAGGGTGTCGACGCACGTGGCGTCCCACACCAGAGCACGTCCCCGTTCCCAGGGGACCAACGTCATTATTATATAATTAATTATAACTATCTATAAATAAACTTAACGTAACTTCCCACCAGTACTGCAGTCCAGTGTTGCGCAATAGGCCCCCCCCACACTGCCTGCAACCACGCTCAGGATGCTATACCAGATTTACAAATGAAACTAATACATTACACAACAATAAAAAATAAATGCACGGTGGTGGCTCGGTTGTAAGAAAGCTTTTCTTAAAATCCTACAAAGGTCGGCATGTACCAATAAGAAATATACTTTTCTTACGTACATTTGTCATTGATTGGGCGATTTTTGCATCCCTCCAACCGTTAAGTGGCGCACACGAATGTACGATTGATATCCGGCGTTGCTAAAGTTCTACCTAAACGCTTTTCAAATGTCCCTCCCGGACCAGAGTAATCTGGTAAGGTAGGGAAAAGCAACGGAAAAGTACTGTACATTGTGTGGTGCTGCCATAGGAACTGCTAGATACACACTTGTAGGGTGCGTTACTCTTCTAGAAAAGGGCTATTACTCATGCCGACATGACAAAGTCCTTGGTGTTATCCGTGAAGCAGTAAGTCTTTCTATTGCAAGAGCCAGAAAGGGACTGGCTACAAATAAAACTCTGACCACATTTGTAACGGAAGGGCAAAGCACGAAATCTAAATGCAAGCCCTCGATCCTTGCGGCCGCTTCAGACTGGAAAATTTTCATGGATACATTTGAACATGGATACATTATAGGATCCCAGATGAACTAGCTGTATCAGCCTATAGGCCAGACATCTTAGTGTTTTCTCGGAACTTAAAAAAGGTTATCCTTATTAAACTTACCGTTCCGTGGGATTGATTCCAAAAGACCACAACATGAAGTCGAATAAATATTATGATCTCACAGAAGAAATTATCAGGAACGGGTTCAAGACAGCTTTACGCAGTGGAAGTTGGTGCGAGAGGAGTTCCAGCAAAATCTTTGCATCATTTACTGAAAGAATTGGGCCTAAGCAGGTCTGCCGTCAATACAATTATGGAACGAGCTACCAAGCGGCATTAACGGAATCATACAGAATTAGTATGAATTCATATTTTATATATATTTTTTATTATATATCATTTATTAATTTGTAATTTATTATATATTACAAAGGATAACTGGTAGAAGATGCTTTAAGGCATAAAGCTCGCCTGTGCGATTAGTTTTTTAGGGCTTTACTGGGCATTATGGCAATTCGTGGATACACTTTACTGGGTTTATCGGCACGAACGGTGGATACTTCCCCGCCCCGACAGACTGGGCAAATTACCACCAACAGTCCGCCTGGGGTGGTAACCTATTTGTTGTTCTCGTTGAAAGTATGTGCCATTTACAATGATGTCAAATGCCAATTTTTACTTTCAAGAAAAACTAATATTGTAAGTTTGCCATGGTAATATTTATTTAAAAATAACACCGCTTGAAACAAGATTTACTAAAACTTTGTGCAGTAAACATTTTTTTATAACGTATGCATATGCTAGCCAAAGACCTAGCACGCTAAAGATTGTCTGCAATAAGCGTCTATGTATCTTATTCATCGTAGAAGAAGCATTCGACACGGCTGCGATTCCCGCAACTCGACGACCGTTACTGCCTCGCTTGAAAAAAATGAACAGTTACTCGAAGCAAGCCCACGAAAAAATCACAATCCATCGCTGCACCATGTACCGAGCACGCGTTTACAAATTTTAAATTTTCAATTCCGAAATTCTCGAGTGTAGTGTTGTGACAAGCATGTATGTTGGTGATATCGATGAACGTGTGTCATTGCCAGTGACAGTTTTGACAAGTGATTTTTGAATTTGGATTTTTGCGTTCCGTTTTGGGGCGCGTTCTGTTTTGATAAAATGCCAAGCACTATAAGAGGTAAGTGTTTTAATTGTTTAATTTTAATTAAACAATTTGATATAATTTTTATGTCAATTTTATAATAATATGAATTATATAAATGTTTACTAGACTGCCGTTGTGTGTTTTTTATTGGAATCTAATAGGACTAATTAATTACGTTATGTTTATAAAATTTAATAAACATTTTACTATAATACAAAACAAAAAATATGAATTTAACTTAAATAGTGAGTTATTATTTTGTTAATTAGTTTAGTAATAAAGAAAAACCTGTATTAATGTAATTTGTATTTACGATTAAATATTGATTTAATATTTATACAGTTATTTTGTATAATCATATTACCGTTGATTAGAATTAATTGAAGATTTTGGAATACGGCATTTTTATAAGAACATATTTAAGTTGGCGGGAAAATTATAAATACCAACCTATGCTTTATCGAGGCGAAATATTTTCATTTCATTATTATTTTAAATTGAATACGTTATAGTTTTTGAACAGAAAGATTAATTCGAGACAAAAAATATGAATTTACTTAAATATTTTGCGTAGTTTGGTATAAAACTGACCTCGTAACCATTTGAAATAAGCTGAATAAAAGAAAATTCAATTTAAAACAATTTATTAAAATTTAAGCGAGTCAGGATTTTGAACAAATTATGCCTATTACGAGTATCTAAGCCGGTAATTTGACAGAGACAATATTTTGTATGAGTTATGTATTTTGTTTTTAAAACTATGGTCGCAGTTAATAGTAAACTCATTATTCCATTTCCATTAGTTTTACTTTTGGCAGATCAAATACCTAGTAATGCATAAATAACCTAATACGTTCGATTAGTTACCTCGGAAACGCATTCTTGTAGACTTTAGTTACATTTACATAGGTTAGGTTCTGAGGATGTCAAAAGATAAATTAATGAAGTCAGTGTTTCGGCACTGCTTGATATAGGCCTTACTGAATCCTCGCCATTTTACATGATCTTTTGCGACCCTTATCCAACCGTGGAGGTTACAGATCATAAATGTCGATCTGGCATGGATCTTCCAATATATCAGGCCTTGATTTTGTTATTTCATTGTTATTGTATGTTATTTATATTCTTAAATTTGTAAAAGCACTTTTGGTTTCGAAAGATTCCTTACCGTAATAATTAAATGTAACCTACGATTATTTGTAGTAAAGAAGTTACTCTTATAAATAAAAGACACTGTTACAAAATTAAATTCAATTTCTTTATTTTTAAACAAGCAGAACGATACATTTTAACTTAACATTTTTTTCTTTTATTATCATCATATTAAAAAATAGTAAAGAAAACAAAAAAAAAAATGACAAAAAAAACTAATTTACAAGCGAAACATATTACAGTGATCTTCACACTCGGTACTGCCAGACATGTGATGATGTCGTAACTACAGAATAAAAAAAAATAAAAAAAAATGCAGGTGTACAGTACAATCTACATAGTAATACCTAACTGTCTTGTCTACGCAGGGATTAAAACCAAGAGACTGTAGTTGACATAAACCAAACAATCGCTTCCTAAATAAACCTATATAAAAGAGGTAAATACAAAATTTAAATTTAAAAACGTATATAAAATTAAAACTAGTATATATATATATATATATATTTTTATATATTCCGTTTTGGTATATATAATATCATTTATTTATTTATAAACAAACAGTATAAAATAATTACAATATAAATTAAAACTAACTACTTAAAATTAAAAATTAAAATAAATATAAACTAAACCTAATAAAAAATAAACTATAAGTAAAAAATGTCTTCTAGAGACGACCCTTCAGTGATAGTCCCAAGAAGACTGGCAACATTTCCCCTCTGTATAGCTAAGCTAATACGTTGGCAGAAATAATTGCCAGCATTCCTGTGTTAGCCGTTTGGACAACTCCTTGGCCAGACGCTTGGCTGAGTGTCCCCATGGGCCCATCGTCTCGACCCCAAACGGCGCAAATTCGTAACCTGTACTGAGGTTGGCGTATCATATTAAATCTTAAAGTATTTACAAAAACGATACTACATACATATCTTCACGCCAGATCCCTTGCGGGGTAGGCAGAGACAATTGAGCGCCATTTGACACGATCACGACATACCTCTTTCGCTTCGTCGACATTCATTAACCTCTTCATACATGCCCTTTGGTTACGAAGACTTTTTAATGCACCTTCAGTCAGTCTTTTATTTATTTGATCGTGATATGTGAGTCTCGGTCTGCCAGGGCCTCTTTTACCCACAACTTTCGCATTATATATCTGGCTCGTCAATCTTTCATCGCTCATCCTTTCAACATGCCCGAACCATCGATACTACCTATACATGTAGTAGTATTATTTATAATTAGTTTTTTAATCTATTTTATTTTAATATCTACTACTACCTATTATATCTACTATATATGTTAATAAGGATTTAAATAGTCCATGTACACATTATTTATTTATTTAAAACTTTATTGCACGAAGTACAAAGGCGGACTTAATGCCCGTAGACATTTTCTGACAGCCAAACCTTGGGGACAAATTTGAACTATTATAGGTGCAATGAAAGAAATATTAAAAAATTTGGAAGAAAAATTAACAGCTTAATTATACACTTTATATTGTTATATATACTATGATATCAATATACTAAATACTAATACATACATAATACTATACATAAACATACATATATACACTTACTAATATTGTGAGGAGCTTTTCAGGTAGTCTAGGTATACGAGTTTTTTAAACAAAGATCTGGTAGTACATTATGTAGTTTATTGTGTACAATTACTTCTCACCTTCAGTCTCACTCTCCCAAAGGTTACAAAATCTGTTATCTGGTAGAAAAAGACGAAATTGCAAAAAAAGTAAAGTGTAATAATGTATTTTAATAAAAACATTCAAAAAAATTCAAAATTCAAAAATTCAAAATCGTTTATTGCACAGAATACAGGTAGATATAGGATAATACAATTTTACAGTTCAGCTGTATCCTACCATAATGGTATGCAAATAATAGTACATGTCAATTACAACTAAAATTATATTTGTCAACACTTATAATGTAAAAATTCTTGGATACTATAAAAACATTGTTCTTTTAACCATTTATTTAACAGCTTCTTAAATTTAATTATTAATGTCAATTGTTTTAATTCTATAGGCAAACCGTTAAATATTTTGATACACATTTGGTGACTATTTTTAGAAACAATGGTAAGTTTTGTAGCAGGTTTCCATAAATTGTATCTATATTGAGTCCGAACATTTGTTCGCCCGTCCTCGTTAACAGACCGAAAAAGACTCGGGTAGTTTTTAATAAACATACATACGTCTAAAATATGATTGAACATGATTTTAAATAATGCCAATAATAGTATTTCTAAAATAAATTATCATGATATTGATGAAAATATTAATATTTAAAACAATGGACCGCTAATTCGTATATTGGTGTAAGATTTTCCTAAAACGATGACTAATGACTCTTTGCATATGAATGGAGGAAAAAATGAAAAGTTTTGCGAGATTTGAATAGATTTCAAATTATACTTGTCATTCTTTTAAACACAAAAGTATCTACATTAATGTCTTATTCAATGGGGTGTATCACTAACTTTTTATCACGATAGATGGCGGATGATAGATGGTACCTAATATAACTGTCAGTTGCATAGAAAACTTGTATTTTTAATTTTTATTACGAAATTTATTATTTTCTGGATATTATGCCGAAGTGAGCAGCTTTTAAGTGTACAAATCGAGATTTCTAGGCGAAATCAAAGATATGGTGATCTCAAAATTGCCGTTCTATTAATAAAACCTTTTTTCTTTTTAAAGACGATGTCGGGTTTCTTAATTCGTCTTTTAAGATAGGTAACGTTAATTTAAAATACATTTTTCTGTTATAAACATATAAAACTATGAAAACATTTTAAAAAATATGCGATATAGGTGTACAATAAGGTACCATTGCCGTTAGCGACATCTACAAAAAGCGTTGCCTGATACACCCCATAGGCGGCATAACTGTTACATAATCGTATACATACACATAAAGTATTCATTAAATGTACTACAGATAAATCTGTATTTTAATCACTGATCAAAAGGCGTATTACAAGTCAGTTTATCTCTGGAATTCTCTGGAAAAGCATTATGTAATAATATTGTTGTTTAATACTGCATTTGTTTTATTTTGTAAATCTAATATAGCTAAGTTTTCCTTGCAGATTCCTTTCTCAGTCAGATTAAACATTAGGTCATTGCAATCTGACAAGCTGCTGGTCTTCTGCTAACAGTTTACTCTCTGGACCGCTTTGCTGCTTAGTCTTCCACTAGCAGGACTAGAATCATTAAAAAATATTTGAATAATGACGTGTCAAAAATGTTTGTCTGTTGTTTTGACTTTGACTTTGAATTTAAAGGACATGGGGCACTTTAGTATGGAAACCATACCCACGGCGGACACGAACAAAATATAGCATAATGTGTTGGTATATGACTCTGATTTACTATGAACTTAGTCGCATTATTGTGGGTTACGGGAATCTTTTAAAAAATAAAGAAATATATTGATATAAAAATCAATAAGATTCCGACATTTTGTAGCATTCTTGTCAGATAACAATTTCTAAAAGCAATAATTAAACAGTATAAATATGTGGGGTACAATTCTAACCAATAAACTACATTTATAACTAGTATTTATACATAAACTACATAAATGATGACGTATTGTTGTCGTTATTTGGGTTTGAAATGCTAAACTAACCCCTGTCAAGTAATTTTGACGTTTTAGGGTGTTTGTCGTTAAATCGTGTGGTGTTAAATGAAGTTTACACTGTATCATTACAGCCCCTAGAACACAGCGTCCTAGATCTTCACTGCTGGAGATGGGCCTTCCAGAACATATATCTGGAGAACTTGGCCTACACTCGCCACGCTGGCCAGACGGCTTGGCGAGGATTTGATGTCAATTTTTATGACAATTTATTAACGATTCCACAAGTTGGTATTAGTGGAACCGGGACCGACGGCTTAACGTGCTCTCCGAGGCACGGGAACGGTGATGTTGTAAATCTATGACAAATGTACTTAAGAAAAGTGTATTTCTCATTGGTACATGCCGGGGGGGTTTGAAACGACCTTTGTAGGATTTAAGGAACGCGTTCTTTCAACCGAGCCACCACCGCACTGTATGCCATCAGAGAAAAACATTCGCTTAGTTGTGTTTTTTTTATTTTAATAAAATAATCATAACTTTATTCTCCCGTCGATTAAAAAAAAAATGTATACATATAATAAAAGGCCACATTATTTTCTTTAATTTAAGACCATTTTGGTTAATGTCCGCCACTTTTCGCTAAGCGGGTCATATTTGCCCAGTGACCTTTCCAAGAGATTAAACTTAGAGATATCCGAATTTGTTATATACATATATATATATTTTTAAATCAGGTCAGATGTTTGATTTGATGATGATTGAATCAATGTTTCCAGAAACGGCTTAAGTTAGGTGAAAAGTTAGAGGTTAAAAAAAATACTTATGTCGTTATTAAATAAATGGATTTATCATTAGATTATTATTAAAAAAAAAAAAATTATATATTTTATACCTTAATTTGTATACAGAAAACATAATTAAAATTAAATATGTATTACAGTATACAAACAAGAAGATAATACTTTTAACCTAACCTCAAAAATTAAAAGTTTACTAATAGTTAATTATGATATGAAGCATTTACCGTAGCTATCCGAGCGACAGTTTTAGCGATATAAACAGATACGGCAAGGCCCTCGGAGTACCGTACGCTGCAATCCCTTTCTTCGTGACGTAGCGTACGGTACACCGGCTAGTGATGTCCCACGCGCGACAACTATCGACATCGATTCATGAACTTGACCTAATATTAAAAGTCACGCTCGACTTGTGCAATAATTTATGTACGTTACAGTTATTGTATAATATTACTGAAGTATGTATAATAGTTATACCACATGATTTGTCCTATAGCTGTAATTTAGCAAAAAAGATACCAAACTATGAGCGTAGGCTATCACACTTTGGCATGATCTCGCTCCAGAAGAGGCGACAGCATTTGGATGGAATGTTTTTCTTTAAGCTCCTCAATAATAAGATCGATTCACCTTACCTGCTGTCAAAGATTACACTTTGCGCTAGTAACAGGAAACTCAGGGTATCTACGTATGATCCGTTTAGACTGTCAACGTCTAAATCAAATCTGCGCCATTTCTCACCGTTGAATCGAATGATCAGGCAGTACAACTTCCTACACAGGTTTCATGATTTCGACGTTTTTTCATCAAGAGAACATAACTATAAAAGGTGCTTAAAACAAATAGAAGTCAGCAGTTTTGGTCAATAATTTTTATTTTAATTATTAATTGTTAGGGTATTTTATTGTGTAATTATTAATTATTAGGGTATTTTATTGTGTAATTATTAATTGTTAGGGTATTTTAATGTGTAATTATTAATTGTATTTTAATTTAAAATTTTATTTTTAATTATATTTTTAAGTATTATTATGTTTATATAAATTATTACTTTATAAAATTTTATTGCCTTACATAGATTTTTTAACAATTGAACTTAATCTAATTTATATTAAAATTGTATATATACTCTAATTTGAATGCTGTAATCTCCTATAATTAAGGTGGCACTTAGCGCCATATTATTCTTATTATGTTGTAATGAATTGGTGTACATTTTGTTGGAGATCTAATAAATAAATAAATAAATAAATGATTGGTTATGTTACGTTAATGCTAAATATTGACATCACAATATTGATATAATACAATATCATTTTATAGTGCTGCTATCCACTATTAGAATTAAGCTTGTTATTCTGAGGCACTATGCCCTTATTAGCAGACTGTTCCTTGCTAACAACAGCCAGCTATTTCAGCCATTTTTATGTATATTGACTTAATATTAATAGGTATTAAATAAAAAAAAAAAAAAATTGACGAATCCAAGTGTTCCTATAGGCTCCTAAGGATAATGAATAAACAATATACAATAGTACATATTGGTGTATCTGGCGCATCATGATAACAATCGTTTGGAAAGAGAAACAATAAGACAAAAATATTTTAAAATTACGAAATAACAGAGTTACTTTTGCATGCCTTCACTGGCGAAACAACTGAGACCATATTCGAATTTGTAACCATGTGGTTTTTAGCAAATAAAATATTTCATTTCATTACATTTCAAAGAAATATAAAATATTTCTTCTGTCATACCAACAGCTGCTGTAGCCGCATACCTAAAAAGTACAAAGTAAAGTATCATCACGACCGTATGCCTTTCAGGGTGGTCAGAAACCACGTGTTTTAGAGAAGTGGATTCACATTTAGTCCACTTAACTATAGGCCCGGCAAGCTCGTCGATATCTCTAGCATACCAAACACGAGAAATAACACAAATAAATAAAATAAAAAAAATAAAAGGAACCGAACGGAGAATAGATGCCCGCTCAATATTTAATAGTTTGTTTTTACTGTAACTTCGTTTTATCTATTTGGTTAACCATCTATTCCAACCTCACTATTTTATTCATATATTTATTTATTAGACGCACTGCTATTTTTTTTTTCCTTTCTTACTTGACAATTATCCGTCGTTTTTTAAATTAATTTGACAGCTTTATTGCCTAAAATCTCAATATTACCACCTTTTAGTTGCGTAGATTCTAATACACCAATAAGCTTGTAAATTGTCACGATAAACCTAATAAAATTTGTTGAACAAAAATGTCCACTTATAATGACCTAAAAATCTCTCGTGAACTTGGGGAAAAACTCTGTTTGGCAACGGGTGACCCTATAAGTAGAGAATACTTTGTTTAAAGGATCAGCCTCGCCGTTTAACGTAGGAACGCATCAAGTCTGTACTCGGAACACTACGCCCATCGCACGCTTATAATTTTAGTTTTTGAATTTTTAGTTTTATTTGTAGTGAAGTTTATTTTATTTATAATTTGGTTTTATATTTAGTTAATATTTTTGTCGACAACACTTGGTTGTTGTTCAGTGACACCAAACCTACCTCAACAGCAACTTAAAAATGAACCAACCCAAAATCTAATCATCGATAACCTAAATTTGCTTCGACTCGGCATCACTGGGCCAGTGACGTAGCTAACGGTGCGCCGTCTCACCCACATACGGTGTAACTGTGCTGGCCAAACACCCTGCAGCCATGCGCCCGTTACTCGAAACACGTACACGAGGTGTGTGCCTGTGTTGCCATTTTCCCACAACACGCGGCGATTTTGAACTTGCTTGAGGTTATTGAATGTTGTGTTGAATTTTTAATAGACGAGATACTAATGTAAAATTACTGATTCCATCGCAGTAAAGATAACTGTCTATATACCTAATTAAATTAACTTAACTTAAATATAATACAAAATTTTCGTTTTTTTACTACAAGTCATGTTTTATTCGAAGTAAATTAATATATTATATATCCTCTAGAGAAGTCCCATCCTAGATAGTTCCAAGTAGGCTGGCAACATTTTACCTCTGTATAGCGAGGCTAATACGTTGGCAGAAATAATTGCCAGCTTTCCTTTCCGTCAGCCGCTTTGAAAACTCCTTGGTCAGGCGCCTTGCTGAAGGTGCCCATGGGCCCATCGCGATCGTCTCGACCTCAAACGGCGCACATTCGTAACCGGTACCAAGGTATTTGCGTAACTTGAGTTTCTTAGCCGAAGAAGCCGCACTCAGATGGAGCTAATGTATCTACACACGTCGCATCCCACACCAGAGACCTGCCTAGTTTCCACGGCCCAACAGCCATTCTGTCGGATCTCTTGTCATCGCGGGTACACCAGCAGGGACAAGAGCCCTTCGGATGATGTCGTTGAGAGCCGAGTGATGAGGAATGCGGCCAGCACTTCTAGCACAAGAAAGCCCGTGGTGTCCGAGATGATCGACTGTCCACCCGCACGAGACGAAGGCATACCGCCATGGTAAGTGTATTTCGATCAAGGAGTGTGCCAACCGATGCTGAGGGAAACCCTGCAACCAAAGACCCGACTCTCTAGTGGAAACGGCCATGAGGCGAGCCCGCTCTTTCATATTACTGGCAGATAAAATATCTTCTTGTACCAGTTCGCAGAGGACACTAAAATTACTACACTCTCACTTGACAACCATAAGTCTGTCTCTTTCATATTATGAATATGATGTGTCAGAAACATTATTTATTAATATTAATATTACAAAATATTTATAACAGATACAAAATCTCTACCAACGAAAATTTCTTGAATAAATGTACCAGAACACTGCATTTCTACTTTGCACAGCTATATCTATTCTATTTATTTATTAAATACTTTATTGCACTTTACTTAAAAGTATGTACAAAGGCGAACTTAAAATCATTTCGGCTTTTTCTACCAGCTAACCTTTGGGAGAGTGAGACAGTATAAATATGTGGGGTGCAATTCTAACCAATAAACTACATAAATAGTATGTATACATAGTCTATATATATATAAATACTCATCAATATATACGTATTATAGAAGATATACATATATGAAGATAATATATCATTAGGAATTTGTGGAGTTAAAATATATTGTTTTGCTTGTTTAAAAAGAAAGTATTAAGTAGTTTTTTAAAGATGTGAATAGAAGGAGCTTGTCTGATGGTCAGTGGAAGTTTGTTCCACTGGCGAGCAGACGATACGGTAAATGAATCTGAATATTTGCTGGAAGTGTGGGGTGGGATTTTGAGTTGGTTGTTATGATATATATAGATATTTTTGTTTTGAATATTTTTTAAACCGACTATCTCCAGAAATTTCTACCAATTTATTTCCCTTTTCTCAATAATATAAATTAAAATTAAAATATTCAAGCGTTAATTTTTCAGTTTTTAAAGTGGCTTTTTTACCACATGAAAGCGTCTGAACGGTTGGTGTGTAATTGTTTTTGTACATGTTACCTTTATCCCTAATCTAAATCACTTAATCTGTCTACAAGTCTAAATATTTTGACCTGCAACTGGAACTTTGAACTTTAGTAATACATAAATTTGGTAATACAGAAGAGCGGTGGTAGGTACCTGAATTTATTCATTTATTTTATTTAAAAACTTTATTGTTTTGATAACAAAAGGCGTATGTAATGCCGATTGGCATTCTCTTACCATCAACCTTCGGGACATTGTATCAATTATGGTAGGTTTATCAAACAAACATAAAATAAAGAATATTTAAATAATTTTGATAATTTAAATTATGTACCTATAACTAAATAAATAAATACATTATTTTAATACTTAAACTACATAATAATAATACATATACAACATATACAATACAAATGAATCATCATCATCAGCCTGTGTCTCTCCACTGCTGGAAGTAGGCCTCCCCCAAGGCTCGCCATTTAACACGATGCCAATCTCATCCAGCCCCTACCAGCCTTTTTCAGTTCATCCGTCCATCTGGCACGGGGTCTTCCCACTCTGCTTTGTCCTGTTCGTGGTCTCTACTCCATCGGTCATTGGTTCTGCGACAGATGTGTCCGGCCCATTGCCACTTCAACTTACTAATTTTGAAGGCTATGTCAGTAACTTTAACCTAACAAGTAGTTGTCAAAGCGGCTGACGGAAAGGTCTGCAGACAGGAAGGCTGGCAATTATTTCAACGTATTAGCCTCGCTATACAGAGGAGAAATATTGCCAGTCTCTTGGAACTATATCGGATAGGACGTCTCTAGAGGACATTTTTTATTTAGAGTTCAGTTTATTTTTATTATTTAGGTAGCTTTTAATTTATATTTAATGTATATTAATTTACTTCTCATAAAATAATAATGTTTAATAATTAACTTAAACTTAAAAAAAAAAAAAACTTTATTTAATTGCATCTACTTTTCGATATAATTATGCCTGAAGTTAACTGTCAGTTTGTGTCTTGCGGCCGTCCGTTTTTTTTTTAAATTGTCTTTAAAGGACATTGTACAGAATACATCAGTCATAAACACGTAATTTATTTGCATAATATATGTTCATAACCGAGTTGGGGATCATCAAATTCCAGATGCTGCAGAATTTGATGCTGTACTTGGAGTCACTCGCGGCATTATAGCCCAAACACGTCGAGTAAAATATGGGAGTCCACAGCGCGGGAAAACCGCATAAAATAAAGTGCAACTTGTGCCCCATATTTAAAGTCCAATTTATCGTTTTCCATAATTATTCACATTGTAGCACATTATTAAACAAAACAACACCACTTTTGACCAATAATATCCACAGCAAATTAATTTACAAAACTAAAACTTGCATTTGACATGTCCGCGCAAAATGACGCGAAGGACTCCGGAGGTATAAAGTTTTAAATACCACTGCCCAATTTAATAAAAAACAGTTTAGTACAAGAAGACAAGGTGAACAGACATACAGTCAAATATTCATTCGCATTTATAATATTATTATGCAAATTCAACCAATCGTGGTGGCTCGATTGTAACAACGCTTTCCTTAACATCCTAAAGATGTAGGGTTCAACCCCGGTATGTACCAATGAGAAATACACATTTCTCAAAGGTATATTTGCAATATATTTACAACACCACCGTTCCCGTGCCTCGGAGAGCACGTTAAGCCATCAGTCCTGGTTTCACTAATACCAACTTGTGAAAACGTTAATAAATTGACATTAAAAAATTGACTACACCCTCGCCAACCAGTCTGACCAGCGTGGCGAGCGTAGGCCAAATTCTCCAGATATACTCGTATGTCATAGAAGGCCCATCTCTAAACAGTGGAGGTCTAGGACGCTGTGTTCTAGGGGCTGTAATGAATGAATGATTTAATGAATCCAACCTACCTAATGCCTCCGTGGTCTCGCGGTTAAGTCCGTGAATTTAGACGGAGAGGTACAGCGTTCGATTTCTGGTTTGGACACAATATATCATTCGTGGTATTTCTTGAGTCTAGTACGCTAGTGACATCGACGCACTTGCTACTTGTCATGATAGACCGGTATAGCAGTCGTCAGGTAATGTCGTCTAACTAAGTCTAACAGCCTCTGAGGTCTGCCTTCAATTTAGACGGGAAGGTGCCGGCTTTAATTCCAGGTCGGGACACAATAATATATTTGTGATAGTTCTCGAATCTGGTACGCTAGAGACATCGACGAGCTTGCCACTTGTCATGATGGGATAACATAATTGCGTGGTTTCTGACCACCCCGGAAGGGATACGGTCGTGATCATTTACTTTACCATGCAATGATTCCATTCAATAATTTAAAAAAAATCGAATCGCCGTTTTTTTTAACGTCATCATCTCTGGTCAGTGGCCAGTAACTTTCGGTGGCGAAAGATCGTTCGTTGACCCCAACCGGTTTAAGGTACCGCCACATTCCACGCTATGGTAAAAACACGTGCGTACAAAACCGTTATCATTTTATTTAATTTGACTCCGTATACAGGTATCTTGATTAAAATATACTACCACGACATGTGACGTCGCACTTCGCATCCACATGATGGTAAACAATTTGGGGGATGTAAAAAACACCATTCGGAAACTCCGGCATATCCTCTCATCGTCTATACCACAGTGTTTGAAGACGAAGGTCTTTAAACAGTGCGTCCTCCCCGTAATGTCGTACGGAGCACAGACGTGGACACTAACAGTGGGTCTGGTCAATAAATTCAAGGTCGCTCAGCGAGCCATGGAAAGAGCTATGCTTGGTATATCTCTAATGGATAAAATTCGAAACGTTGATATTCGTGAGAACGAAAGTTACTGACATAGCTTTTAAAATTAGCAAGCTGAAGTGGCAATGGGCAGACGAAGAGTGGGACGACCCCCCGCCAGATGGACAGATGACCTAAAGATGGTGGGGGTTGGATGATGGTAGCAAAGATCGCGTTAAGTGGCGAGCCTTGGGGGAGGCCTTCATCCAGCAGTGGATAGATACAGGCTGATGATAAAGAAACACCAAAGCACATAAAATATAATAACATTAAACAATGGTATAACTTTGTGGCATTTGGGGTTAAAACAATAGGATTATTCTCATGATACCCACAAATTCCAATAAGTTTGTATTAAAAATTTGCTCCTACCTTACATGTAAAATGGTCCACATTGTCCCTAAGGTTGGCTGTCAGATAATGTCTAGCGGCATTAAGTCCGCCCCTTGTATAACGTGCAATAAAGTTTTAAATATAAAAAAAAAAAAAAATAGTAAAAGAGCTGGGTAAATGAATTTATCAAGAGTGTGGCAACCCCAAATGCCATAACTACATAAAACAAAATATTTCCGTTATAATTCAACGAGGAAATGCGGCGAGCGTTTAAGGTACCGTTTCAGGTGGTAAGCCCTTAGTTTATTTTGTGGAATAGTTTTAATTTTATAGGTATTTTTATTTATAATTAGTTTTTAATCTATTTAATTTAAATATTTTTGTATCTAACACCATATACATAATTAAGAATAATTTCGCAAAAAGAGATTGCCCAAAACCAGGCCCCACCTTTTTTGCAGCGTGCCTCAACTAAATACAATTCAATAAACATAACAAGACTGCCTCCGTGGTCTAGCGGTTAAGACCGTGGATTAAGACTCGGAGGTACCGGGTTCGATTCCTGGTCGGGACACAAAAATATTTATTAATGTAAATATATACATTAATTTTATGTGATATTTCTCGAGTTTGGTACGCTGGAGACATCGACGAGCTTGCCACTTGTCATGATTGGCCTATAGTAAAGTTGGCTAAATGTGAATCCGCTTATTTATAAGCGTGGTTTCTGACCACCCCGAAATGGAAACGGTCGTGATGATACTTTAAACATAAAAATTGTGTTTTTTTATTATTTAATTACAACATCCCTTTTACCCCAGCATTAAAATATTATTAAATTAAATAGTCAATTGATTAAAATGTATATATAAAATAGTATAATAAATAGTACAAAACACTATTTGAAAACCTTTGAAAATTTATCAAAACATAATATATTAACTAGTTGTGGGTAAAAGAGGCCCTGGCAGACCGAGACTCACATATCACGATCAAATAAATAAAACACTGACTGAAGGTGCATTAAAAAGTCTTCGTAACCAAAGGGCATGTATGAAGAGGTTAATGAATGTTGACGAAGCGAAAGAAGTATGCCGTGATCGTGTCAAATGGCGCTCAATTGTCTCTGCCTACCCCGCAAGGGATCTGGCGTGAAGATATGTATGTATGTAAATAAAAAAGAAATCATTACGGTACGAGAACATTTTATTGGGTCCATTTCTCTAAGAAAAATGGACATTCTCATTTAGTATTTGTACAAAAAAACATGTGACATCGCCTCGACCTGTTGGTAAGCGGTACGCGAGGTCCAAGAATCAGTCATCATTTCTATACCTCGAGCGTAGTGACATGAGGCGTCCCGCCTTCCAGCTGGAAGGAATAATTGAGTGAAGAAGCAAAGAAGAGCAAACGTATAAGAATGGGGTGTATCAGGCAAAGCTTTTTGTAGATGTCGCTAGCGGCAATGGTACCTTGTTTACAACTATTTCACATAATTTTTTAAATCATTTTGTAGTTTTGAATTTTTATAACAGATTTTTTTTTTTTATCCTAACGTTACCTACCTTAAAAGACGAATTAAGGAAGCGCACACCGTTTTTAAAAAGTAAAATTGTTCAATTAATAGAACGGCAATTTTGAGATCACCATATCTTTGATTTCGCTTGGAAATTTCGATTTGTTAACCTCAATGCTGCTCACTTCGGCCAATCCATCCAGAAAATAATAAATTTCGTAATCAATTTTTTTTCTATGAAAATGACAGTTCTATTAGGTACCATCTATCATGCGCCATCTACCGTGATAAAAAGTTAGTGATACACCCCATTAAGAATACGTGTGTAAGGTTGCTCTCCCAACCAAATACTGTATGAATCTAATAATCTCCTCCCTGCGTGGTTGGACAGGTGGCGCATGTCAATCAATGTCGGCAAAACTGCTGCATTGGTGATGTCTAGATGCCGGCTGCCTCCACCATTACAGCTTCGGGGACAGGACATCCAGTGGACTCTCACCGTCAAATACCTGGGCTGCATCATCAACAGGACGTTAACAATGGGTGAGATGGCCTGCCATGCCGTTAATCAGGCGAAGGCGGCCCGAGCCATGTTACGTCCTGTAATGAACTCCAGTTTGCCGCTGAGGTTGAAGGTGCGGATCTACAAGATGTTCATCCGTTCCCGACTTACTTATGCTGCGCCAGCTTGGCATCACCTTCTGGCCAAAACCAACAGGGACAAGATCCAGAGTCAGCAGAACATATCGTTCAGGGTGGTATCCAGAGCGCCGTGGTTCGTGCGAAATTCTGTAATTGCGAGAGATCTGGAGATGCCTACTATCGAGGCATTTGTTGCGGCCTAGCTAAACGTATGTTTTACCGGGCTGACAACGGATCCTACAAGCATCTTCAGGATATCGCTCCTACTTTCGCACGGCCCCCGGAGGGAAGGCCACTGCGTTGAATCACCGGTGGGTAGTTAGCCGCCGAGATCCTGCCGGGGAAAACGGGAGTTTATCCCATCCCCAACCCAGGCCCATTGAACATCCGGGCCTGGATGACTTCGCTGTCTGTCTGTCTGAATCTAATAATGTCATTTTGGAAGTTCGTTCCAAAAAACCTCACGTAAAATTGTAAATCGAAAATGATTTAATTTTACATTACTTATGCAATGTACATTTGTAGGCCAATAAAAGTACAGTACAATGTTTATTTTAACAATCTTGTCACGTTATTTTTGCCCACACGTGTAATCTTTTAGGACAACTGAATCTTGCATTTGTCAGCACATGGTGACGAATTATATATGTATATATATATTTTTATATTCATTCAAATATTTATTTATGTAGGCACTAATGTGTGACAAGTTAACAAATATTTTTTGTAATTTTTTCATACATACATGAGATGGAGCTAATGTCTACACACGACGCATCCCACACAAGAGACCTGCCAAGTTTCCACAGCACAACGGTCATGCCGTCTGGTCTCTTGCCATCGCTCCGCGCAATCCCAGAGGGTTCCATGATTGCGGTTACTCGAGCAATGACAAGAACCCTTCGGATGATAAGCCTGGGTTGTACTTCCCAGTTTACCCTGAAATAATTAGCAGAGCTATAAAGCATTTCTACCCATTATGGTTCGCGAATAAGTTCTGAGAATGTTTTAAAAGACGCAATTATAAAAACAGGGCCACACAGTAAATAATTTAAATTGACGACACAGCGGCGAGTAGCAAAACTAAATAGCTCAGATTTTTGAATCAAATAAATTCAAATGCTCAATACAATAGTTTCTTAACACGTTAACGCTACAATAACGCACTAAACCGTGCTCACGATTTTACAATTCTTTACAATTTACATAAAGCTTAAGCATTCCAAAAAAGCGCGGTAAAAATTGCATAATTGTTGGAGGTCATTCACCGTAGTTCGAGCGTGTACAGTTAGATGGCGGGCGTGACTGCGATTTTACTTTTATATTTCGCAGTAGTACCGCTACTCGATAATAGATGGCGGTCACGGTTACTCAAACTGTTTTTGAAGGTCACGTCCAATCCTTGCTTATTTATTATGCCTGTAACCGCCCAGTGAATAAATAACATTGAAAAAAGCATTGTTTTTCTCCAGATATATGTTTTGGAAAGTCAATCCCCAGCAGTGGAGGTCTTAGGACTCGTACAAGCATGTGATCTCAGTCCCTACCACTATTCCGGCTTGTCATAATAGCAAAAATTCTCTCCGGTAGAATCTCAGCAGGCTGGGCTGCTACTTGCTCTTGTGAGCTTCAAAATAAAACAGATACATTTTACAGATAATTCAATTTGGTGCAACTCAGCCTTAGTTTAACTAACAGGTGGTTAAACACTAATAGGCATAACCAGAAATGCCCCATCCCAAATTCAGGCCCATTAGCGATCAGGGCTTTTACGACCCTACTACCTACTGTGTGACTTGCTGTGGCACTTTTTTTCGCTTTGAAATCGTTCGAGTAGCGTTTTCTTTAATTTAAGCAAAGTGGAAGAAGCGCACTTTGCTCTGCTTTCAAATAAAACAAGCATACGTCCGCAATTTTCGTCCTTATAAATAGTTTCAACAGCTACTACTAGATGGCGTTAGGCGTATGATTGCAGTCGCTGTTCTGACTGCAACAACCAGCCTTGGAGTAATCGATCCACGGTTTGCGTCAGTAAGCGTCCGTACACGAATAAAACTAAGCAATGCTAAGATCTATAATGGCTTGGACTTGGACTAGCTCATGCTTACTTAAAATTTAGAATGACTAGAATTTGGGAATATTTACTATTTTTACCACACTGCGCGACCCAATAATGGTTATGAGTTAACAGCCTATATATATTTATGTTTGTTTATTTATGGTACAATGGAGACCAAAATCGTGGTCCGATTTTGATGACTCTCACGTCAATTGATTCGTTTTAATTACGCAATTGTCACATTAATCAAATTTTAGTAAGGCGACAACCTGACGCCATATTGTGGAAAAAAATAATCCAAGTTGATGAACTATATTGAGTGGGGTATCGTCGAATAGGTATTTCAAAATAATGTTGATGTTTCTTTTATCATTTTTCATTTAGAGTGCCCATTTAAGATCTATAACGATTTAAAGTTGGTAAGCAACCATTATCGTTTAAATTTTCAATGTAGTCTACGTTGGTTGTAAGAAAATGCTAAGACATTAAGCCCACCTATGTACATTTTTAGTGCAATGAAGTATTTTAAATAAAATGGATGGATGATGAATGCAAAGGGTCTAGCCCACACAGCCAAGTCTGACGTAATATATCTTTCTTTTTTACGAGTTAATCAGGTCATCATCAAATTCCAGATGCTGCAGAATTTCATGCTTTTCTTGGAGTCACTCGCGGCATTATAGCTCAAACACGTCGAGTAAAATATGGGAGTCCACAGCGCGAGAAAACCGCAAAAATTAAACTGCAACTTGTGCCCCATAATCAAAGTCCAATTTATCGTTTTCCATAACTATTCACATTGTAGAACATTATTAAACAAAACAACACCACTTTTAACCAACAATATTCACAGTAAATTAATTTACAAAAAAAATTGCACATAACATGTCCGCGCAAAATGGCGCGAAGGACTTTTTTTTTTAATTCAATTTTTACGCAGTCGAGTTTTTAATTAACTTTTTTAGCTTACCGTATTCACAATTAAAAATAAATAATAGGTAAAAAATATTTTAATATATAAATTATTACAGAATTTTAACCCTCTATTGAGGACATTTTTTTACAAATATTTTGGCGGCGGATAATTATTTGTATCTTTATTTGGACCTCTTATGGGATATTGAAAAAAGTAGATGTGGCAAATATTTGTCTCTTGCCTTAATAAGCGTTAAAATATGTAAGTTATTACGTGGTCTGGCTGTTAAGTCCGTGGATTTATGTGCGGAGGAAGGTTCGATTCCTGGTTGGGACACAATAATTTATTTGTGATGTTTGTCGAGTTTGCTAAGCTAGAGACAAACGACAAGGTTGCAACAAAAAAAAATTTATAAGACATAATTTTTTGCTGAATATCAAACGATGATTTAATTCAAAATTCTTTATTGTATAGATTGCTTATTCTAATTACAGTTGTATGTACATGACATGATGATGCAATCTGCCCATATTATGGGCACACAATATGCTTATGTCAATAGATATTTATTTACAATATTTATTCGTATATAGTTTATATTTAATATTGTTGTTGTCAATTTATTGGAATACAATGTCAATGTCAAAATTTGTATGCTAAAAATTCTTTTATTGAGTAAAAACAGTTGTCAATAAGAATTTTCTTTAACTCAATAGTGAAACGTTTTATAGGTAACTCTCGTATCTCTCTAGGAATTTTATTCTGTCTATCTAATTTCTGGGTATAAATTTGTTACAAGTATTATATTTTTTTAAAGAGATTATAATGTTTATTGACAAATATTCCTATTTCAAGGAAAATTAGGAAAAGTCTGCAACCAGAATATAATATAATATAAAGATATTTCCCGTTGGGGTTGATATGCATAACCTGGTCCACTATAGCTATTCCTAAACACGCAATAAAAGCACCTTTGGTGTGACCTGGTTTCTTAAGGGCCAGGTGTGACGTCTTAAATTGGGTGCTTTCATCACATAGTAGGTTCCTACCCTTAAATTGCTCGTCCCTTTTGGCGCTATGATTTGCCGATTCATAAAAAATAGGGTTTGTCTTAAGGTGAGTATAGACCAAAATTCTCGAGCTTTCGTATGTTCGTTATATTCGCGTGGAAAGTTTTTCTCTATTATAAAATCTTAGTCTCATACGAAGAAATCGAGTCGACGTGAAAACGCGAAAATCTGCGTTCAGGCAAAAAATATTTAATTATGAGTAGATAGAATCCTCTGCCAGACTCCCAAAGGTTAGCTGTTATAAAATGACGGCATTAAGTACATTACTTTTTAAGTTATTTTGTGCAATAAAGAGTTTATAAATAGAATAGAATAACAATTCTCTGGTTTGGTCTAAACTAGGGTTCAAAACCGGAAAATTCCGATAACGAAAGTACCGGGAATTCCGGTAGGAACGCGATTCATACTTACTCTTACGTTTTTAGTCATATTTCTTGAATATTCAAAATTATGTTAATTTATTGTTTATTAAAAAAGGTCTATTTTGTTTGTTTGCTTTGAAAATGTTTAAGATAATTTTAATTTGAAAGAAAATTTTAATCTGAAAATATGCATCCACATACCGTAGCCACTATCCCTACGCGTACATACAAATTTGGAGACTCTTACATCTGTCGCACGCTGAAGATGTGGAATGCTCTCCCAGCCAGTGTATTTCCCCACTCCTATAACCTGGAGTCCTTCAAACGAAGTGTGAAAAAGCATCTTTATAGGCCGGCATAGTGGTAGGAACTGATGTCGGTCGTCCGAGGCTGGCGTCAGTTGCTCCCATTCTTGGACCTCGCGTACCGCTTACCATCAGGTGGGCGCGGTGTCACATGTCGTGCTCCGTATAAAAAAAAAAAAAAAAAAAAAAAGAAAGAAAAATATTTTATTTGTCACATTATAAAAACAGTAAACTTCAAATTAAAGGTGTGTGGTGACAAATAGGGAATCAGCTCAGCATTGAGCTGCGACGCTTTAAGAGTCACAGCGCTGATTTACAGCTAATCCCTTAATATACAAGCATAAATGTGTCGAGGCTCTGGTACAGAACTAATAATAAATAATAATCTAATTTATTATATATATTACACAAATAAATAATAAACAATCATAAGAAATGCATATTCATGAATGACACAATAACGTTATTATAGTATAATATATATCATACATATACACACATACATACAAGTGAATAGAACAAATCACATAAAAAATAATTAACCATAAAATATTGAGTAGGTATGCTGCTATAGTAGCAGTTGAGTTGCCAACAAATACATTTTATATTTATTTTTAAAAGCCACCACCGACTTTCCGAATTTCAGTAAGGTACCTATTGATATGTATATGTTTCCGTCCAAGCCTATTTTTTACCATTATATATACTTACTTAATACTTAACAAGAAGATATATTGTTTTTTTACTGGTTTATAATCTAAATCTAAAGAACAGAAAAATGTATATTATAAGACTGAGTGATTAAGTTATGTTTGATTCTAATGTAATTTTTTGGAATTACTTAAAAGTTACAACAAAAACTACTTAAATATTTATTAGTGTTTTACTTTTGAAGCATAACACTTGTTTTATATATGATATATAACATAACTTTCACGGCCCGAAAATACCGAAAGAACCGGGAAATAATAATAATAATAAATATTTCCAGACAGGTCACACAGCGCCATCTAATTTCCGTGGTAAGCTACGAGGCTTGTGTTACGGAAACTAGATGGTTGATAAACTACATATTATACTTTTTTTTTTTGTAAATATATACATATTATACATATAAACACCCAGACCGAGACAAATTATACAATGTACAACTTGCCCCCGGTGGGAATCGAACCCACGACCTCCCGAGTTCACGGCAACGTTTGTTACCACTAGACCACGGAGGCGGTCGAATAAAATAATAATAAATAAAATACCGGTTCCTTTACGGAAAAGTACCCAAATTCCCGGTTCTCAAAAACAGAAGCGGTTTCGTAAACCCTAGTCTAAACCCATCTTTAGATTGTCGAAATATTGGATTCCGTTATTTGCAGTCAGTTTTAGTAAAATATTATGCGAATATCAACTTATTAAAATGTTTGACACTGATAGTGTCCGTGCGAGTAAATTAATGTTTGACACTGTCAGTATCCGTGCGAATATCAACGCTGATAGAGTTTGTCAGTTACAGTTTCTGTTAAGGGATTTTGTAATATAACATTTGCGTTTAACACGTAGAGCGCCAAGACAAAAATGTTACATTAATTTAATAATCTGATTAAAAATGTGTTGGTTACCCACCGAAATATAAATAACATAATAGTTGTAGATGAGAGCGGGGGTGGCTCTGTTGTAAAAAACGCTTTCCAATCCAAATAGGTTCGGTTCTAACCCCTTGTATGTAAAAGGATGTTTTTATTAGCTTCGGAACTTTAAATAATAATAAATGACAGAAATATTGTTGAAATTTTTTTTTTTTTTTTTTTTACTTTTCTTCTCCCGATGGATGATGAATGAGGTGATAGGGAAGGCAAAGGGTCCAGCCCATACAGCCAAGTCTGACGTAATATATCTTTCTTTTTCATTAAATAATGAGGTCATCATCAAATTCCAGATGCTGCAGAATTTGATGCTTTTCTTGGAGTCACTCGCGGAACCATCCACTGCTCAAACGCGTCGGGTAAAATATGGAAATTGACAGCGCGGGAAAACCGCAAAAAATAAACTGCAACTTGTGCACCATATGTAAAGTCCAATTTATCGTTTTCCATAATTATTCACATTGTAGCACATTATTGAACAAAACAACAGCACTTTTGACCAATAATATCCACAGTAAATTAATTTACAAAACAAAAACTTGCCTTTTTTATTATTATAATATGGTAGATAAATTCATGGCATTTATTTTTTAAATATAATTTCCGGCATATGTCCGCCGCGGCTACCAGTTACATAGTCCAATCAATGAGTCCAATTTTTTACTACTATGCGACAAATCGACATTTCGGCGTCTTCTTCAATCTTCTACAGCAGCAATATTATACTTAGTATTCTTTTTATATTTCTTTGTCTTGTTGATGTTTTTAAATCGAGAAGAGTAAAATTAGTGCGAAAACGATCGATTATGTTAACCGTAAAATGGACGAAGTGCTCTGTGGACTTCGCGAACAGTTTTTATTTAAAAGTAATATTCTAAAAATTTGAGCATTGTTCTCTAGATAAACGATTCGTGATAAATTGCCAACATTACTGAACAGAATTATCAACACAGTTTGTCATTCTCAAAAAAAGTGTCAAACCATGGACAACAACCATCGAAACTTCTTATACAGCTTAAAAAACACCCTATATGACAAAAGAAAAAAACCCGAGAGTCCTTTGCGCCATTTTGCGCCGACCTGTCAAGTGCAAGTTTTTGTTTTGTAATTTAATTTACTGTGGATATTGTTAGTCAAAAGTGGTGTTGATTTGTTTAATAATGTGCTACAATGTGAATAATTATAGAAAATGATAAATTAGACTTTAAATATGGGGCACAAGTCGCAGTTAATTTTTTGCGGTTTTCCCGCTCTGTGAACTTCCATATTATACCGATGTGTTTGGGCTATAATGCCGCGAGTGACTCCAAGAAAAGCATCAAATTCTCCAACATCTGGAATTTGATGATAATCTCATTAACTCATAAAAAATAAAGATTTATTACGTCAGACTTGGCTGTATGGGCTAGACCCTTTGCCTTCCCTATCAGCCCATTCTTTATCCATTGGAAGAAGAGAACACAAAAAGAAAATAACCCGCCCAGGACGCTGTGTTCTAGGGGCTGTGATAATAATGTTTAGCGCACAAGGTATATTGAATAATAGAACAGCAGGTATAAAATATAGTGCCTATATAAATATGGGTCAGCTGCTACGAAGTTCAGAAGAGCTACGCGCTACGAATTGCCGTAGTGCGTAGTAAGAGCTACGCAATTACGTCTCTATTGGTATACGGGATTACAAAACAACCCTTTTATCGCAAAACTTACGTCGTATTTTGTATATTTTATTTTTAAGTATGTTACTTTAATGTTAAAAATTAAGTTTAATTGTGTAGTATATACGCTGTGGAAATGATTAATAATAAGGCCTGAGAATTATATGCGTTCCAAATACTTATTTATTTAATAAATAATATTTTTTAATTTACAGTCGACGAACATAATCGGTCCCGGTTCCACTAATACCAACTTGTGGAATCGTTAATAAATTGTCATTAAAAATTTATGTCAATATCCTCGCCAATCCGTCTGGCCAGCGTGGCAAGTGTAGGCCAAATTCTCCAGATATATGTTCTGGAAGGCCCATCTCCAGCAGTGGTGGTCTGGTACGCTGTGTTCTAGGGTTATGATGATGATGAACATAATGCCGAAGTTATGCTCTGACCGTTGACCGTTGGGACAAATAATATTTTTTAATTTTTCATTTTTTATTATTTTAATACTAGTTCGACATGTTACCTTGCGCCCACCTGATGGTATATGGGAAGCAAGATCCATGAATGTTAGCAACTGGAATCCGACACTCATGACTGACATCAGTCCGCCTACCACCTATTTGTTGTTTTCGTTGTAAGTATGTGCCATTTGCAATGTTGTCAAATGCCAATTTTTACTTTCAAGAAGAACTAATATTGTAAGCTTGCCATGGTGATATTTATATAAAAATAACACTGCTTGAAACAAGACTTACTTGTTAGATCGAGGATAGTGAAAGAAATTATTTTTTAATCCAATAAATACCATAAAAATTGTTAATACCTCTAAGTTATAAACACACTATCAGTGGTTGCCCGCTGAGATCCTGTCGGGGAAATGTCCTTATCTTTAACACAGGCCCATTAGCTATCCGGGCCTGGACGACCTCACTGTCCATCGCCTTGCTTTAGCCCATTTAAATAGATGTAACATTAATAGAAATAAAGTCTATTATGTCTACGTATATGATATAAGTTGCGTTGTTTGGGTGTTATCAACACAGGTTACGTAATGGCGGTACGGTAATGTACAGCTAGCAAAACAAGCGAGGAGATTCGTTGTTAGAATAACAAAACCAAAAAAAAAAAACAATAATTGTTCTCCCAGTTGCAAAAATTGCCAATGAAATTCTTGATTCAAAGCAAACTGCAATCCCCGAACGAAGCTGTGCCTGAATCGCAGGGATCAATATTAGGTACAGATTTTTTGCTACCTACAGAGTTTTGGTTAGAACCTCTGTATATTTTTTGGATAAATTCTCGTCAACAAGATCTATAGCCATTTCAAATTTCAAGTAAATCAGACCATTAGTTCTCGAGATACTAGCTTGTGGACAGACACTAAAGTCTCACCGGCACCTCTAGAAAAGTAACACACTAAAATTCCTTCTTCCTGGTATCCATCCTGCATCGCATACTTTTCTCTGCATTGATGACGGCAACGGATGCCATTTTTTCAGCAACGATGCGCAGCGATATCAAACATATCCAATAACGCGCACCTCAACCCGCAATGGATTACGATCGTAATGATACTTTACTTTTGATAACATTAACTAAATTTAAACGGTGTCTTGGGAAGTTTAAGCAAACCATAAGAACGCCTAATCGATCTTGTATATCTTCGTCGTATTTGCTAACGGTACAAGATTCGTACATGGCGACGGGCCTCCAACCAACATAAATTCGATTATATGCCTTTTTCGTCATTCTGAAGGCGATCGAAGCGCGTAGAAAGAGATGCATAAATTGGTTAAAAAGAGATGGATATAGGTTACAGAGCGCATGCGTCTGCACGTGTGTTGCGTCGTGCGCGAACCTACAAGGAATGAATATACTACGATTTGTGCTGACGATTTTTCTGTTAAGATTTTGTATTGTGTGGAAACATTTACTAAACAGAAATAGGAACCTAGATCCTAATTAATAATATTTTAAGTAGTTAAAAAACTAAACAAAAAATTGTGAAGTGATCATCATCTGCCTGTGTCCCTCCAATGCTGGATATAGACCTCTCCCAAGGCTCCGCAATTCACACGATCTCCTGTAACCCTTATCCAGTCCCCACCAGCGACGTTCTTCAGGTCATCCGTCCATCTAGCGGGGGATCGCCCCACTCTGCGTCGTCCCGTACGTGGTTTCCACTCCAGAACCCGTCAACTCCATCGTTCATAATTTATAATTTTGGCTTATCCAAAATATTTTATTTGAGTTATTAAGAACCTATGAGCGAATATAAATAGTCTATAAAAAGAAAGAAAATACGTTTATTTATTGTTTTTTTTTCATATTTATTTATAAAACAAAATTTAAAAAATATATAATCGTTATGAAATTCTTACAAACAGAACCAGATCATCATTATGATTATTCACTTACTTTCATAAATAATGCTAAGGCATTATTAAAATCCGGCCTAAAAACCGAGAGTTGAAAACATAAATTAAAATAATAATAATAATAATCTTTACTGCAAAAATATATTACATTTGGTTATTACATATGACATATAATAAATCGTACATAGTGTACAAAAACAGTTCAGCTGTGAAGTCTGATATAGTCGGTGGACGGTGTTTCAGATGTCATTATAGTATTTAGTAATAATACATAACTGGAATAAATATTACATCTAAATTAAAGTCAAATAATTAAATGTGAATAAATAAACATATAAAGTGTGATTGGATCTTAAATGCATTAAATAATATAATGCAATAAATTGATCTAAGCATAAAATGATAAACAATATTATTAGTTTATTAAGTTGTTATATTAAAGCTTAAATTATTCTAAATCAAAATTATTGTTAACGTTAAAATAATAAAAACGGAACTTTACATTACTAAAAGGCCATTAATATGAAAAAACCATAATACTGATTCCGTGGTCTAGTGGTTGAGTGCGTGGTAAAAGGTTACGATTCCTGGTCGAGACACAATAATTTATTTGTTATATTCCTCGAGTTTGTACGCTAGAGATAGCAACTTTTTATGAATGGCTTATTGTAAAGTTGGCTAAATGTTAATCCGATTCTTTAATAAAAAGAAACACTTTAAAGTATAATTTTACTTAAAAAAAATAACCAAGTGAAAAATTACTTTCGATTGATTTCGAAATGTGTATTCGATATCGCAGGATATAACCCCGGAAGTGCGTCCTCCTGGATAGCCGTAGGCGTGCTACGGTTTTCGTAGCAACACAAAGTGATCGGCTCACGGGCGTACAACCGACTTAAATAGACCACCGTGTCATCATGCCGCGACCTAAAACCTACAAAAAAACAACTCAAGTGTTCAAAATAAACAAATAAATTTTAATAACAAACAAAAAAATAATGTCGCTTCTCTAAACAAAAGACTGCACAGAACCCAGCTGTCTCTCCGAGCTGAGTTTTTTGACCTATGACCCACTTTCAATGCATCTGCGCGGGCTTTTCTGCAGTAGGCCACACGCCACCCCAAATTCTGTAACTATCATCTAAGTGTGTTCAAATTTAAACCCTTTATTGTGTGATATGTGTGTTCATTAATTTTAGTCCTTAAAAAAGTCTGAGTGAAACTTTTTGTGTTTAAAATGGCGTGCGGGCGGGATACAAGTTCTTTGGAGAGTCAGCTGACTCATGTGATACAGCACCATATGTCGCAGCCGGGTGCTGAAGCCCAAGTGAGCGTACACGAAGTCGCCAGCCCGTCTGGATCTGGTACTAAGCGACATCAGATAATAATCGATATAAAGCAGGACGTTGATATTGATATCGACGAGTTATCAACTAGGAATCTAGCTGCAAGCGTTATGGAGACTTTGGGAGCTCGTTCGGCTTCTGTTTACATCGACCAACAACATCCTGAGCCCGAATTAGAGCAACTCACAAACGTCAACGTGATAGTAGCTAATGAAATGGTTCAACAAAATATACCTAAGACGCCCAGTCCGGTGCTTATTGAGGATAACAGCGTAGATGCCATTGAGTGTGTTGAGGAGGACAATGGGATGTTGCCCGGGAATAGGATAGCAGTGGACAGGATTGTTGAGATGTCGAATGCTGGAACTTCGACAGAGGCGTCCAGTCCTACTAATTCGATGACTATTAGCACATCGCCGGCCAGCACTGCGTCAGGTAAGCGATCGATTTATAGTGAAGGTTAACATCAATGTAGCGTGCTCGGTTTTTGCCTAGCATATGCTAAATAATTAATCCCTGGTATTACCTATAAATGTGAAAGTAGCTTTGTATATTACTGAACAGATTTTAATGAGACATTGCAGAATTATTCCTTTGTTTTTATTTATTACATGTTACCATACGGCAATAAAATACAGTATGGCTACTGTCTAAACTACAACGAAGATTGAAAAATGCTGAAAGTAGTCTGGCCGATTATGATATAGAATAAAACTTTTTATTTAAAGAAAACTTAGCTAGGAATCAGACTAAAATAGATTGACACTAGGGTTCGATTCCTGCAGTTTCCTTAAGTTTGAAATTTGAGATTTCTTCCCAAAATTTGATTCTTATACTTATTTATTTACTTACTAGAAGTTACTTACGCCTGCTATTATTAATAATTTAATCTTCTGGACCAGCCACGGCTCAAAATGTGAGCATACGGCAAACAATAAACATACAAAGCAAAAGCAACCCACGTTTAGTCAAACGTCTAACGCTGAATGGAGTGTCCGGGCTTATTTTAATAATGTTTTTTTTTGTTTTGGCAATTTACCATCATCAGTCCACCTACCACCTCAAATTTAATCGGAATTTGTTTTTTTTTTGTTGTCTTCTCCCGATGGATGATGAATGAGATGATAGGGAAGGTCTAGCCCATACAGCCAAGTCTGACGTAATATATCTTACACGTCGGGTAAAATATGGGAGTTGACAGCGCGGGGAAACCGCAAAAAATAAACTGCAACTTGTGCCCCATATTTAAAGTCCAATTTATCGTTTTCCAATTTCCAATTATTCACATTGTAGCACATTATTAAACAAAACAATACCACTTTTAACCAATAATATCCACAGTAAATTAATTTACAAAACAAAAACTTGCACTTGACATGTCTCCCTGCTGTTTGTCATTTGTTTGACGTTTGACATTTGACCCTTATAAGCGACACTATCTAATCTATATAAGGGCGCGGTGGTGGCTCGGTTGTAAGAACGCGTACCTTTAATCCAACAAAGGTCGGTTCAAACCCACCCGGCATGTACCAATGAGAAATACATTTTTCTTACGTACATTTGTCATAGATTTACAACACCACCGTTCCCGTGCCTCGGAGAGCACGTTAAGCCGTCGCTCCCGGTTCCACTCATACCAACTTGTGGAATCGTTAATAAATTGTCATAAAAAATTGACATCATATCCTCGCCAAGCCGTCTGGCCAGCGTGGCGAGTGTAGGCCAAATTCTCCAGATATATGTTCTGGAAGGCCCATCTCCAGCAGTGGAGGTCTAGGACGCTATGTTCTAGGGGCTGTAATGAAAGCGACACTATCAGCTAATGTTATATATACGGGATATTGTTATTTATACAAAAAAAAAAATGCTATGAATATATTTCGTAAAGCAACCCATCATTGTCGCTTTTCTTACAGTATATATATTTTTTATTCGAAAGAAATAAGGTACAATGATTTAAAAAAATAATAAAATATTAATTAAATTCAAAGCTTACATTTTAAATCATAAATTACTATTTATAAAAATAAACCTAATTAATAAATAAAAATATAACTAAAACCTAAAATGAAGAAAAAATATAATTATAAAAAATATTATAGTACATTATTATTACTTTTCTTACAGTATTTTATCATCACTACATAATATTATAAAGTCCTCCGCCGCGTTTGTCTGTCTTTTTGTCTGTATGCTATAAACTCGAAAACGACTACACCGATAAAAAATCTGTTTTCACTAATGAATAGAGTGGTTCTCGAGGAAGGTTTGTATATAATTTGTTAAGTTTTTTTTATTTTTTTATTTTTTTTACTGAACACACAGTACGCGAGGTCCAAGAATGGGAGCAACTGACGCCGGTCACCACGACCGACATCAGTCTCTACCACTATGCCGGCCTAACAAGATGGTTTTTCACACTTCGCTTGAAGGACTCCAGGTTATAGGAGTGGGGAAACACACTGGCTGGTAGAGCATCCACATCTTCAGCGTGCGACAGATGTAAGAGTCTCCAAATTTATAAGTACGCGTAGGAATAGTAGTATGGTATGTGGATGCATATTTTGGCCTGTGCGTGTGGTTCGGTTGCGGAATAGAGAAGAAGGGATATGGTTATGGAGCTCCTCAGAACACTCGCCGTGGTATAGATTGTAGAACACGCTCACAGAGCAACGTCACGGCGAAGCTGCAGTTATTCAAGAGTTTTAGAGACTGTGGTGTCGTCCACTATTAAGTTTTTGTATACATTTACGATATTTGTTGGAGGTGTCGGAAAAAAGTAAGCCTGGGAGCTTCAACGAAAACGCTGCCTAAACCCTTTGAGATATAACAAGATAATGTATGGTAGAATTGTTTATTTTATATACAGAATATTACAGAAAATACCGCGATGGTATATGTCTATCTCTTAAGAATAACATCCTAATCCATTTTAACACTTAAAAGAATGGGCAATTATAAAGCATTTTTTAAACTTTCGCGCACATTCATAATAGATTTTTATAATTTTAACGGGTCTTTACGCGATTTACCTTAGAGACATATTTCTCCCGACGTTTCAGCCAAGTTGCAGAGGGTCAAGGAACATATAGCAGCTGTAAAAAACTGCCAATTAAACAAGTCAGCAATAGCAGAACACCTAATGGATAGTGGCACAAACCATTGGATTGAGCTGCTGACCCAAAGATACTTTCCACCGATCGTCACTATTACCCTAGAATAGTACGTGAAGCGATAGAAATAAAGAAACACAAAAATTTCAATCGAGAGGGGGGTTATAAGCTATCTTCATCGTGGAATCCAGTATACAATAGGTTTCGACGCCGGGAAAAATCGTCCGGTGTCGCCAAGGATATTGTAAGTGTCGTGTGTCGTGATTTCTAAAAACTTTTAAAGTGATAAGTGGGTAGGTTTACATCTGCCGCCCAGTATGTACGAGACTACACCGCATAGCTTCAGTCGACCCGTGACCACGGCCAATGCAACTTGGCTGAAACGTCGGGAGAAATATGTCTCTAAGGTAAATCGCGTAAAGACCCGTTAAAATTATAAAAATCAATTATAAAGCAGTAATTGGAAATCTATTACACAAATACGGTATTAACCCTTATTAATTAAAATACGTTAGTTGGCTTGAGCATTTTATGAGGATTATTTTTTACCTTTACACCATGCAAATTAAATGAATACCTTAGGAGATATAGCAAAATCAATATAATGCCCAACGAAATAAATTTCGTGTTGCCGTTTGCACGGCGAAGCTGGGTAAAACAACTAGTTTTATATAAAGTAGATTTCGTACGGATAACAGATCAGTGAAGGTCGGTCTTCTACGTTTGTTAGACTAACACTCGTATTCCAAGACTGAGAAAACCTCAACGGGTCTTCCACTCAACCTTCCCTTCCTACTGTCATACCAAAATGATGTCTCTGTATTTGTGACGATAAAAATTAAAAGTAGCGTCGAATGTTAGTTTACGGATGACCTTCAAAATATAACTGGTACAATGGGGTGTATCAGGCAAAGCTTTTTGTAGATGTCGCTAGCGGCAATGGTACCTTGTTTTACACCTATATCGCATCATTTTTAAAATGTTTTTGTAGTTTTTTTATTTTTATAAAAGAAAAATGAATTTTAAATTAACGTTACCTACCTTAAAAGACAAATTAAGAAAGCGCACACCGTCCTTAAAAAGAAAAAAGGTTTAATTAATAGAACGGCAATTTTGAAATAACTGTATCTTTGATTTTGCTTGAAATTCTCGATTTGTACACTTAAAAGCCAGGTACCATCTATCATGCGCCATCTATCGTGATAAAAAGTTAGTGATACACCCCATTGGCTAGATTTTTAACTTTAATCGTAACAATTATTATTATAGTGGTCTAGTGGTAACAAACGTTGCCGTGAACTTGGGAGGTCGTGGGTTCGATTCCCACCGGAGGCAAGTTGTACATTGTATAATTTGTCTCGGCCTGGGTGTTTATATGTATAATATGTATATATTTACAAAAAAAAAGTATAAAATGTAGTTTATCAACCATCTAGTTTCCGTAACACAAGCCTCGTAGCTTACCACGGAAATTAGATGGCGCTGTGTGACCTGTCTGGAAATATTTATATTTATATTTATTATAAATACTTTATTTCCGTTTGACAGCTGGAAGTTAATGTTGAGTGAAGGAGCTGTTAAGGTAACGTCTTAGAATACTTTAACAATTTAACGGTTGCTGAAACAGAATAGGGACACAGTCTTTGGTGTTACACCCTTATCAATTTCAAACAGAAAACAATACAATCTTTGATATGGGTAAACTTTTGACAGCTTATTATTTCACGGGAGAGTTGTTCGCTCCATTTTGCACGGACATGTCAAGTCCAAGTTTTTTGTTTTGTTAATTAATTTACTGTGGATATTGTTAGTCAAACGTGGTGTTGTTTTGTTTATTAATGTGCTACAATTTGAATATTTATTTACAGTAAATTAATATAAATTAAACCAAACTATAAATAAAAAATGTCGTCTAGAGAAGTCCCATCAGTCCCATCATATTTATTTAAATTCTTTAATGCACTTACAAATAGTACAGAGGCAGTATAATATGCTGTATATATTGCACAAATCGAATCAATACAAAGAAGATTTTTGAGATACCTACAATAAAAAACTAAAACTTATGATTTAAGCTATGATCAGCAATGCAAAAGACATCATTTGCTGCCACTAGAGACGCGTCGCTATATTGCAGACATAACTTACCTGGTTGGCGTTGCGCGTGGAATTGTAGATTCGCCTGAGTTAATAAATTTGATATCCTTAGAAATACCCTCACTTAAGCTCAGGCAGCGTCCACTCTTACATGTTCCTCGCTGCAACACCAATTACAAACGTAACGCGTTCTTCAACAGAGCAAGTGAGTTTTCTTCAACGACCTGAGCATGACTCTTCCGGAGGTTTGCAGGAACGTAACGGGTCTCCTGGCCTTCCTGGAGGAGATCGGATGGCTCTGCTGAAGGAGTAAAGGTCACGCACAATGGTCCAATGGAGACTAAGTGCGGAAAAGCCACCGAAATCACAATCACAATCAATCACACGACCTGAGCATTGATGTTGATATGTTTAATGACAGTACCATATCTATTAGACGCGCAATAACAAATGAGCACTTTAGGTAGGGAAGACGTGTGTTCAGCTTATCCGTATAGCGTAATATTGGTTTATTTAGCATTGTTAGTTTAATTTTTTATTGTCTACATTTTTCAATTTTTTTTTTATGTAATTGTGTCTACCTATATGTGAAAACTTGTTATTACCTTAATTGTGTTTAATCTTTAATTTTATATATGTATAGTAGCTGTAAGTTTTCCTAACATAAATAAATAAATAATGCCAGTAGGCATTCTTTACCAGCTAACCTTGGGGTTCGGTAAGGTGATAGGCAGGATGAAAAAATAAGATTTTTTTATGATACAGTTTATAAGTTACTTAACTAATTATAATATACTACACATTATACCTACATACATAAACATACATAAACCATACATACAAGTACATCATATACATTATAACTTAAATAACTACACAGTTATTTAAATAGTGGCTGGCAACATTTCCCCTCTGTATAGTGAGGCCAATACGTTGGCAGAAGTAATTACCAACCTTCCTGTCTCCATATTTCTCCGTCAGTTTGGATAACTCCTTGGCCAGGCACTTGGCTGAGGGTTCCCATAATTTCGACCCCAAACGACGCAAACTAGTAACTCTAACCTGTACCGAGGTCCGCGTATTTGGGCATCTTGGGGTTCTCAGCAAACTTCTCGCGCTTTGAGGTTGCCTGGATGTGGGATGGGGCTAACGTGTCTACACATGTCGCATCCTACACCAGTTTTTACGGCCCAACGGTCATGCCCGGTCGGGTCTCTTGCCATCGCTCCGCACAATCCTAGAGAGGATTTTAGGTACTCCAGCAGTGACAAGTGCCCTTCGGATGATGTCGTTAGGAGCCCTATGATGAGGAATACACACAGGAATGCACAAAAAAGCCGTTGGTATCCGAGGTATTTCACTGGTTTCCCACACCGACACTTGTGTGGGTGGACAATCCGGGCTCCGAGACGAATGCACAATGCCATACTTAATGTATTACGGTTAAGGAGTGTTCCAACCAATGCTAAAGGAAAAGCCTGCAACCAGAGACCCGACTTCCTAGTGGAGACGGCCATGAGGCGAGCTTGATCATTCATGTTACTGGAAGATAAAATATCTTCCGGAGCGGCTTTTTGATGAATTTGGAACCGAAACATTGGGACAGGCTACCGACCAGGCATCTCTGGCATCTGTCAAGTGCCTAAAGAACCTAAAGATGGGTGTGTGGGGATGTGTTTTTATTTTATTATTATGTATCAAGGCGCGGTGGTGGCTTGGTTGTAAGAAACCCCCGGCATGTACCAATGAGAATACACTTTTCTTACGTACATTTGACTTAGATTTACAACGCCACCGTTCCCGTGTCTCAGAGAGCACGTTAAGCCGTCAGTCCCGGTTTCACTTATACCAACTTGTGGTATCTATGATAAATTGTCATTTTAAATTGACATCAGAGAAACTGTGCGTGGCGATTGTAGGCCAAATTCTCCAGATATATGTTGATATATATATATGTTGGACGCTGTGTTCTAGCTGTTATAGTTATAATATTATCTATTAAAAGTGTAAAATAGTTTTCCACAACAGTAATGAAAAACTAAATCGAAAGGCGGAATTATTATACACAACTTTGTCGTTTAAAATCGATAATATAGTTCTCTATTATTCATATAATAAACAGACCCAAGGAGCTTTTAAAGTATGTGTGAACCGACCACGTCGGCTTTATTTGCTTACCGTACAGCAGTGGGATCCCATTTTATTTTAATATGCAATGACCACATTTGTGAAGGAAGGGCAAAGAACAAAAACTCAATGCAAGCCCACCTCGAGCCTTGGCGTCACATCAGACTCGAAAATTCTCACGAAGATTTGAACATCATTATAGGATCACAGATGAACTAGCCGTATTAGCCTATAGGCCAGACATCTTATGTGTTTTCTCGGAACTTAATAAAAGTTATTCTTATTGAACTTACCGTTCCGTGGAAATCATATATTCTAAAAGACCACAACATGAAGTCGGACAAATTATGATCTCACAGAAGCAATTATCAGAAAAGGGTTCAAGACTCAGTGATAGTTGGTGCGACAGGAATTCCAGCAAAATCTTAGCATTTCTTATTGACAGAATTGGGCCTAAGCAGGTCTGCCGTCGATATATTTATATGGAGGGTAAATGTTCCCAGTCTCCTTGGGACTATCTCTGATGGGTTGTTTCTAGAGGACATTTTTTATTTAGTTTATATATATATATATTTTATTCATAGTTTTTGACAGACAAAGTTTGTTTAAATTTTACCAAAAAACTGCCTTCGCGGAGGTTACGAGTTCGATTTCTGGTCGGGAGACTATAATATATTTGTGATATTTTTCGTGTATAGATATCGACCAGCTTGCCTATAGAAAAGTTGGCTAAATGTGAATCCGCTTCTTTAAGGGGGAAATTCTTCCCGCTAGGGATATGACCGTGATACTTTACTTTTAAAAAAATCCCATACAAACATTTGATACATGCATATAATAGGATAGTAATATCTTGTGCGAATGAGTACGGACAGTTAATTGAAATTGTTTAAACAGATTCTCATAATTATTATACAGTTACTGTAGCTTTCAGGAATGCTATGTCGGCCATACGTCGGCTTTTTAACTAAACAATTATGATATTTATCGATTTGATTTAAAAGCTAAAGTTTAGACTTTAAAATTACGGGACTACATACGCCATCTAGTAGTAAGGAGCAGTACTAAATATAAGCTTTTTAACTCAAATTTAACTCTGGTTATCGTTTGGTATCTAATAGGTAAAGTCTAATATAATATAACTCTTTTAAAAATATATAAACCGGGCAAGGCTTACTAGGTCAGCTTGTATTTTATCCTGACTTTGACCCGCATTTGTTGACTACAAACTTAGCAGCGCCATCTATTATCGAGTAGTAACAACTTGAAAACACGGTACCGTTGAATAGCGGGACATGCATATTGACACAGTTTTACAACTCAGCTGTTGGTTAGATTGTGTACATACATTTATGGAAGTGTGTGAAAAGGGATGGGTTGCTCCGTTACTGCATGGAATCTTGGATTATAAGATAGAGGTCATGAGTATGGATGCGCAGTTGTTTATGTAGTCGTAACAATAGATTTAAATCGTAGTTCGTCTGTCTTATTATGATTTTATTATTATTTATTGTTATTTTAGAAATCTATTAATTTCGAAGTACTATCAGTGGTAACTGAATCCTTCCTTATTGGCATTCCTTAAATAGCCGAGTTACTATTCAAATTTCAGTATTTAAATGAATAAATGCCACTAAGGAAAACCTAATTTAAGTCGCAGAACCGTGTCGCTCGACTCGCTGGCAACAAAATGTTAATTAGGATGAAAAATATTTCATGATCCATCATTACAGCCCCTAGAACACAGCGTCCTAGACCTCTACTGTTGCAGTTGGGCCTTCCAGAACATATACGAATCAGAATTTCGCCTACCTCGCCACGCTGGATAGACGGGTTGGCGAGGACTTTTATTGTCAATCTTTTAGATTGTCTCCGTGGTCTAGCAATTGGATTTTGAAGCGGAGGTACTGGGTATGATTCCTGGTCGGGACACAATGATTTATTAAAATTATTTTTGATATTTCTCGAGTTAAGTACGTTAGAGGTTGCCACTTGTCATGATGGGCCTATAGTAAAGTTGGCTAAATGTGAAACTGCTATAGAGCGTGGTTTCTGACTACCAAGGAAGGGAAATAGTCGTGATGGTACTTTTATTTTTTAATATATTAACGATTCCACAAGTTTGTATTAGTGGAACCGGGATCGATGGCTTAACGTGATCTCCAAGGCACGGGAAAGTGGTGTTGTAAATGTACGTAAGAAAAATGTATTTCTCATTGGTACATGCCGGGTGGATTTTAACTGACGTTTGTAGGATTTTAAGACTGGCACGACATGTGACCTTGCGTTCACCTGATGGTAAGTGCCGCGGAAGGTCCATTAATGTTAGCTACTGGAATCAGACACTCATGACTGACATCAGTCCTTAACACTATGCCGGCTTGACTAGATGCCTTTTTACACTTCGCTTGAAGGACTCCAGGTTATAGAAAAGTGGAAACACAGAGGCTGGAAGAGCATTCCACATCTTTATTGTGCGACATATGTATGAGTCCCCAAATTTATACGTACGCGAATGGTGACTACGGGTGCATGTGGGTGCATATTCTGACCTGTGCGTGTGGTTCGGTTGCGGAATAGAGATGAAGGAATTAGGTAGAAGATGCTCAGAGAAGCTACGTCTCGGCAAAGCTCTAGACAAGTAAATGAAATTATATATCTGGGCAGTGTTTTTACTGCGGATGGGAAGTATGACAGGGATGTTGAAAGAAGAGTGAACGCGGGAAATAGTGTTAACGGTGCCCTGGGGTCACTGATCGACAGTCGAAATGTCAGTGACAAAGCTCGACTCGCCATACACAATGCCATGTTGATACCAACACTGATGTATGGAAGCGAGACGTGGATATGTCAGAATACGCATAAAAGTAATGCAGTAGAAATGAGGTCGTTGCGTCGGATATGCGGCGTCACTTTGACGGATCGCATACGTAATAACGAAATACGCTAAAGGGTAGATATGAAAGAAAGCATAGGCACAAAAATAAGGAAAGGCATGCTACGATGGTTCGGGCAACATGCGAAGAATAAGCGAAGGCATATTGATGTGCCAGATATATAATGCTGCACATATCACGGTCAAATAAATAAAACACTAGCTGAAGGTGCATTAAAAAGCCTTCGTAACAGGAGGGCATGTATGATGTTAATGAATGTTGAGGTTAAAAAATGGCAGAAGCCATTCTCACAAGTTGCAGGCTGGCTAAAAACAAAAATACAAATTTCTGTAATAAGGGCTATAAGCTTAAGGATCAGAGGAACCAGAAAGCGAGTGAGATGGATAGGATGTGAGGATGGAGCAGGTATGTTTGAAGGAACGAATGAATGATTGAATGTGAATGAATGTTAGATGATTTTATATATTTAGTTTTATGTTTTTTTTAGTTATTATTGTTATTTTGTTGAAATAAATTTATTAAATGAGTGAGTAAAAAATGTTGAGGTAATGAATGTCGTAAGGAATGTCGTGATCTTTTCAAGTGGCACTCAATGGGGTGCATCACTAACTTTTTATCACGATAGATGGCGCATGATAGACGGTACCCAATAGAACTGTCAGTTGCATATAAAACTTGTATTTTTATTACATTATTTATTGGTTATATTGCCGAAGTGAGCAGCTTTTAAGTGTACAAATCGAGATTTCCAAGCAATATCAAAAATATGGTGATCTCGAATTGCCGTTCTATTAATTAAACCTTTTTTATTTTTAAAGACGGTGTTCGCTTTCCTAATTCGTCTTTTAAGGTAGGTAACGTTAAGTTAAAATTATTTTTTTTGTTATAAAATAACTACAAAAACATTTAAAAAATGATCCGTCATAGCTGTAAACAAGGTACCAGTGCCGCTAGCGACATCTACAAAAAGCTTTGCCTGATACACCCCATTGTCTCTGCCCACACCCGCAAGGGATCCGACGTGAAGATATAGTAGTATAGTACGCAGTATAAAAATTACTGTTTTTTGTCTTCATTTAAATAATTTTGTGTCTATTTTTTTTTTTTTTTATAATTTTTGGTTTAATTTAATCGTTAATTTTATTGTCTATATGAATTTAAATTGAATATCAGTGTTAGGTTTACTATTAATAGGCTGCATTAATTTCATGCTTATGTATACCTAATGTTAATTATAAGCATTTATAAAATTAACTTGTGCAAGATATTAGGAATAAAAAAATAAAAAATATATATATAATTATCCTAACTAGGTGTTCGCTTTCTACAGTGGATTATTTCTGGCCTTTGGGAAGGAGTAATTTGCTGTGGACGGCGAGCAAACTAAAACTAAATTAATATTTATGAACTATACTCACTGTGGGTATTGAATTGTTATTTTAATTTTTAAATATATGTAAATGTTTCATAATTGCATGCTGTGTGCACATGCTTTTGGGGATGGTACTGGAACTGTATTGTAAAGATTTGAAATTTAAAAAATGTTTTCTATCCATTTCTGTTGTGTGTACCTAATAAATAAATAAATAAAATGTAACCAGTATATAAACTAATTAAAAAAAAGAAAGATATGTAAGTATGTATGAAAGACGTGAATATTTATTGTGTTTTAATTTAGTTGTATTTTCGGCGGCAGAGCCTAAAATGTTATAATTAATGGATTTTTATTAAATTTCAGGTAAGCTAAGCTACATTACAGGTTCATACAAGACATTGGTAAGTGTACTAAGAGCAGGGTAGTTCATTGTCTTCAGGCTTCATTCATTTCAAGTGGCTGCGTTCATCAACATGTTTACAGCCCCAACAGCTTTTTTTTTTTAATTTTGAAATTGTGAAAACCAACAGTCGACAATATTATAGTAAATATTATACAGTAAGTTTACTAAAACTATTAAAGGTTTTCACATATAAATTTAAGTAATAAAGATCAAGAGAAGAAAACGTCACTGCTTTACCATTATTGTGAAAAAAGTATAGAGAATATAAAGATATAACTTTAATTGCTTACATGATGACCCACGGATGAACAATGTCACAATAAATATAATACAGGTTAGAAGTTGTAAAGAAAAATAATGTTCGCGTGATCGTCGACCTCTCGCTGCCTACTTCCCCGTCGATGTAATTGAATTTTTTTTTACACTTTTAAATCCTGTGTTTTATCTATAATAAAGTACCTAATTATAATAAAATACCTAATCATATGAAGGCGTGTTCGATTTGCAAGCAAACCATAGAGAAACGCCAAGAATAGCCTTAAACATATTTACGATAGTCATCCCATCACCGCCGCTTTTGTTGTATAATTTCGTTCGGATTTTGTACTATGAAATATAGTACAAGATACGATATAGTTAATTGTAATTTTAAACTTAAGAATGCCAAAATGGATTAGTAAACGTAGCTACAAAGTTGTTAACGTGCAAAAATTACGTAATTACGCTTTGTGTATCAAAAACAATTGCAAACTTCGTAATTTGTACTCCAATTTCAATAACATCGTCAAAAAGGTATATTAAAGGCAACAATACACTACAAAATGTATCTACATCCAATAGTTTATTTATTTATTATTATTACACACAACAGAAATGGGTACAAAATATTTTTTAAATTTCAAATCTTTACAATACAGTTCCAGTACCATCTCCAAAAGCATGTGCACACAGCATGCAATTATGAAACATTTACATATATTTAAAAATAAAATAACAATACAATACCCACAGTGAGTATAGTTCATATATATTAATTTAGTTTTAGTTTGCTCGCCATCCACAGAAAACTACTCCTTCCCAAAAGCCAGAAACATTTTTTATTTTTTTTTATTTCTAATATCTTGCATAAGTTAATTTTATATATACTGTCATACTAATATTATGAATCTAGCTTCTCTGAGCGTGTTCTAATAGCTATACCATGGTGAGTGCTCGAAAGAGCTCTATAACCTAATCTCTCCCTCTCCATTTCGCAACCGAACCACACGCACATGTCAGAATGTGCACCCACATACCGTAGTCACCATCCCAATACCAACTTGTGGAATCGTTAATAAAATGTCATTATAAAATTGACATCGGACACTCGCCAACCCGTCTGGCCAGCGTGGCCATTGTTGGCCAAATTCTCAAGAAAATTCTGGAAGGCCCATCTCCAACAGTGGAGTTTTTGGACTGTGTTTTAGGGGCTGTAATGAATAATAATAATAATGAACTTTTATTTTGGACTTTACATCCATAAATTGTCAGTAACAAAATTACTTAATCTACATTTAGTCTAATAATTTACTTTAAACTATCTGCTACTGGAGGCTGTCTACTTGACTGTATGCAGCTGTATCCAGTGCTCCAGCAGCGGAGAGTCCCACCGATCTGCCAATACGTTTATTAGCCTGTTAGTCCTCTCCTCCTTAGTCGGTACCCCACTGTTGGGGATCGTGACTCCGTCGCAATCCATCCACTAGCCGTTTCCAGTGGCTGCGGTCCTCGGCGCAGTGGATGGCTTGGTGTACTGGGGTGTTTAGGTGGTCAGTCACCTGACTAGACCATCGTTTGGGGCTTCTTCCTCTTGTTCTTTTGCCGTCTACTTTTCCCGTTACTAAGAGTATTTCCAGATTGCCGGCGCCTCTTCTAGCAATGTGGCCAAAATATTGCACAATTCGGGTAAAGCCAGTTAGTACTGGTTTTCATAATGCACCCCGCAATCCTCACACTCCCAAAGGTTAGCTGTTATAAAATGCCGCGGTATTACTCGCCCTTGTACATTAATTTTAAGGGTTTTGTGCAATAAAGAGTTTATAAATATATACTTACTTTACTGTTTTTGACATTCAGAAATTGACATTGACATTCAGTGTAAATTAGCCCTAACAATGTTGTTTTTATTTCAACCACAATGTCGACTAAACAATCTCTGGCGCGTGCTATTGTTACAATTTGCTGACTTAAAAAATAATTATAAGTAGAATTTATTAATTTTATTTTTTGTATTGTTAATTACTTATATCACTTAATAGTGTTTATTAATTTAAATACTTTACTGCACAAAAACTTAAAATTAGTGTACATAGGCTTAGTATGCTCACTGAACACTTCACAGAATTAATTTCTTTATCCACAACCCGTTGTTTTAATTATTGTATACTTCTATATATATATGTATATATGTATGTATTTATTTATTTCCTATGATTTTTGCTACTTTTTTATCTCTAAGTTGGTAACCTTAGATTGGGACCTACATGTCAGGCTTAACTGCCTTGTGTGGGACCATCACCAAAATACTTTTGCAAATCCTGTAATAATGTTCCACGATTGTTTGTTATCATATATTGTAAAAAAAAATAAAAAAAATAAGCGATTTTAATGTTAGGCATTTTCTAACAACTGATCTTTTAACGGTGCCCTGGGGTCACTGATGGCCAGTCGAAATGTCAGTGACAAAGCTCGACTCGCCATACACAATGCCATGCTGGTACCAACACTTATGTATGGAATCGAAACGTGGATATGTCAGAATACGCATGAGAGTAGAGTTAATGCAGTAGAAATGATGTCGTTGCGTCGGATATGCGGCGTCACTTTGACGGATACGTAATGACGAAATACGCAAAAGGGTAGGTATTAAAGAAAGCATAGGGACAAAAATAAGGAAAAGCATGCTCCGATGGTTCGGACATGTTGAAAGAATGAGTGAAGAGAGATTGATGGACCAGATATATAATGCGAAAGTTGTGGAAAGAGGCCCTGGCAGACCAAGACTTACCTATCACGATCAAATAAATAAAACAATAGCTGAAGGTGCATTAAAAAGCCATCAAAATAAAAGGGCATGTATGAAGAAGTTGATGAATGTCGAAGAAGCGAAAGAGGTATGTCGTGATCGTCACAAGACAAGTGGCGCTAAATTGTCTCTGCCTACCGCAAGGGAATTGGCGTGAAGATATGTATGTAACTGAGATAACTGCCCCCGTGGTCTAGCGGTTAAGTCCATGGATTTAGACTCGGAGTTACCGGGTTCAATTCCTGGTCGGGACGCAAAAATATTTATTCATCATCATCATCATCAGCCTGTATCTCTCCACTGCTGGATATAGGCCTCCCCCAGGGCTCGCCATTTTACACGATCTTCTGCCACCCTCATCCATCCCCCACCAGCGACCTTTCTCAGGTCATCTGTCCATCTGGCGGGGGGTCGTCCCACACTGCGTCTTCCAGTACGTGGTCTCCACTGCAGGACCCGTTTACTCCATCGTTCATCGCTTCTGCGACAGACGTGTCCAGCCCATTGCCACTTCAGCTTGCTAATTTTAAAAGCTATGTCGGTAACTTTGGTTCTTTGACGGATGTCAACGTTTCTGACTTTATCCTTCAGAGAAATCCCGAGCATAGCTCTCTCCATAGCTCGCTGAGCGACCTTGAATTTATGTATCAGACCCACCGTCAGCGTCCACGTCTCTGCTCCATACGACATTACTGGAAGAACACACTGGTTGAAAACTTTTGTCTTTAAACACTGTGGTATGTTTGATAGGAAGATGTGTCGTAACTTCCCGAATGCGTCTGTCGGCTTCTTTACTGAAGTTAGCTATTCCTAATTGGATGGTCTGTCCAAGGTAGACGTATTTTTGTACAACTTCGATAGTGGCATTTCCCACGTTGATTGGTCTCGGTATGGTATGGCCGTTGAACATGATTTTTGTCTTGTCGAAGTTCATACCGAGACCAACCCGCTGACATTTAAGCCTGTCAGCATTCCGCTAAGATCTTCCAGCGAGCTAGCCATTATGACTATGTCATCCGCGAATCGAAGGGACGTAAAAATATTTATTAATGTAAATAAATACATTTAATTAATATTAGATTTATTTGTGATATATCTCTAGTTTGGTACGCTGAAGACATCGACGAGCTTGCCACTTGTCATGATTGGCCTATAGTAAAGTTGGCTAAATGTGAATCCGCTTATTTGTAAGCGTGGTTTCTGACCACCCCGAAAGGGAAACGGTCGTGATGATACTTTACTTTTTTCTATGACAAAACTAAGCCTGGTTTGCACTACTTAAACATTGGTGCCTCACATGGATTTCTACCTGCGCATTTTCTACCAACCAGTGACACTACTTGCCTAGACCATGTTATCCTGAAGACTAACAAGAAATCTATTACTCTAGTACTAGATGCATATATCACTGACCATGCCCCGGTACTTTTTTGCTTTGAATCAGCTTGTAGGACACAAAATCTTAAAACTATAGCCAACAAGATAAACTATCCATTAGTCGAGGCTGAACTAAATAATATTGATTTCTCTGAAATGTTTAACTTTACTGATGCTAACATTGCAGCAAATTTTTTAGTGACTAAAATATCTGAAACTCTTAAAAAGCACACTGAAACTGTTAAAATATCGCGTAAAAATAGAACAATTAAACCTTGGATTACACCAGGGTTATTAAAGTGCATCAGACATAGAGACAGACTACATAAACAATCAAAAAAATATCCAAACAATATGATATTAAGAGTAACCTACTGTCGATATCGAAATTTCTGTAACAAACTACTTAAAAAACTAAAACAAACATTTGAACAAGAGGAACTACAAAAAGCTAAAAATAATCCTAAACAAACGTGGAAGGTAATTAAAAGTATAGCAGGACTGGGAAATGTAACTCATCCCTGCAATGAACTAATAAATACTCAGGGGGACCCAAAGATTTCGATCAATTCGGTAAACAAATTTTTTGTAAATGTAGGCCAAAAATTGGCTGCGAGTATGCTACGAAACCAGACTACTGGCCTAGGTGTTAACTTATCGAATAAAGTATTAAATAATTCTATGGGTATGTTGGAGGTTGATGATGGAGAATTAGATAAAATAATAACAGGGATGCGCAGTGACTGTGCAGTTGGCTGGGATGGAATTTCTGCCAAGATCTTAAAGATGGCTCGTCACGCATTAATACCGCCGCTTAAGTATCTAGTCAATCTGTGTCTGACTACAGGCGTTTTTCCGGTCGCTTTTAAAAAAGCGCTTGTACATCCAATACATAAGGGTGGGGACAGAGACAGTGTTAATAATTATAGGCCAATATCAGTGCTCACAACCCTTTCCAAAATATTGGAGAAGGTGTTGAATAACAGACTTAAAGATTTTTTAGACAAGTATAACATACTGGCAGACAACCAATATGGCTTCAGAAGTGGCAGATCTACAGAAGATGCAGTTCTAAAACTCACTGATGACATTGTTGGTTGCCTAAACAAACGAAATAAAGCTATTGGGGTGTTTTTGGATTTGTCTAAGGCATTTGACACTGTCTCTGTTCCTATTCTCCTGCGTAAAATGGAAAGAATTGGTGTGAGGGGCATTGTCTTGGATATATTTTGCAGTTACTTGAAAGAACGTAGCCAGTGCGTTAAGATTGACAGCCTTACTAGTGATGACGAGGTATTATCTTATGGTGTCCCACAGGGTAGTGTATTAGGACCTACCCTGTTTCTAATCTACATCGACGACCTATGCCGCCTAAACCTACCAAATTCCAAAATATTTACGTACGCAGACGATACGGCACTCATTGTACAGGGAAGAGATTGGAAAAGTGCACACAAGCACACTGAGGATGCTCTCCGTGATGTCATGTCATGGCTGTCCACTAACATTCTTACCCTAAATATTGAAAAGACTAAATATGTTGCATTTTCTGTTTCTGGGGCGTCACAGCCCACATTTTATTGTTTTGATGTTAAGGCTCATACATGCTGTAAAACCAATAATGATGTGTGCGATTGCCTACCGATTACCCGTACTTCAAGTATTAAGTATTTGGGAGTCATAATTGATGACACACTAAGCTGGCATCAACACCTGAATAGTCTAGTGTCGCGAGCTAGGAAACTCATATTTGTGTTTAAGAGGTTACGAGCATCTGCTAACATCGACACGCTCAGGACGGTTTATTATGCGCTGGCACAGTCAATCCTATCGTACTGTATTACGTCATGGGGTGGTACTTATGTAACGGCTATGCTTAGACTCGAGAGGGCGCAGAGAGCAATCTTGAAGGTGATGATGAAAAAACCATATAGATTTCCTACAACCCTGGTATATCAAGAGAGCAAAGTCCTTACTGTGAGGCAGCTATTTATTCTTCAAACCATATTAAGAACACACGCTGTCTTACCATATAATGAAATCAACAACCATGTGCGAGCCAGGGATCGAGTATGTGACACTAAATGCTGTAGGGTTGCGTTGGCCCAAAGGCATTATATCACTTTAAGTAGCCGGTTATATAATAGGTTAAATAAAAAGCTTAATATTTATCCCCAAACCTCCAGAAAGTGCAAGGTACTCGTTAGGAACTGGCTTCAGGAACTAACTTATGAGGATACTGAAAACCTGTTTAAAATCATAAAATAATATTATAAGATATAGGTTGTTGCTAACACATGCATACTTATATACATTCATTCAAACCCACGTACACCAACACACACAAACACCAACACACACACACTAACCATACACACAAATGAGTTGTTTCAGTTGCTTTATTGAAGTAATATACAAACAGTATAAAATAATTACAATATAAATTAAAACTACTTAAAAGTAAAAATTAAAATAAATATAAACTAAACCTAATAAAAAATAAACTATAAGTAAAAAATGTCCTCTAGAGACGACCCTTCAGTGATAGTCCCCAGAAGACTGGCAACATTTCCCCTCTGTATAGCTAAGCTAATACGTTGGCAGAAATAATTGCCAGCCTTCCTGTCTCCAGACTTTTCCGTTAGCCGTTTGGACAACTCCTTGGCCAGACGCTTGGCTGAGTGTCCCCATGGGCCCATCGTCTCGACCCCAAACGGCGTAAATTCGTAACCTGTACTGAGGTTGGCGTATTTGCGCAGCTTGAGGTTCTCAGCAGAAACCGCCGCACTTCCCGCGCTTGACGAGGTCGCCTGGATGTGTGATGGGGCTAATGTGTCTACACATGTCGCATCCCACACCAGGGACCTGCCAAGTTTCCACGGCCCAACGGTCATGCCGTCGGGTCTTTTGCCATCGCTCCGCGCAATCCCAGAGGGTTCTAGGATCGCGGGTACTCCAGCAGTGACAAAAGCCCTTCGAATGATGTCGTTTAAAGCAGCGTGACGAGGAATGCGGCCAGCACTTCTAGCGCAAGAAAGCCCATGGTGTCCGAGATGTTCCACGGGCTCTCCACACCGACACTGGTGTGGGTGGACAGTCCGGGCTCCGAGACGAAGGCACACCGCCATTGTCAGTGTATTTCGATCAAGGAGTGTGCCAACCGATGCTGAGGGAAAAGCCTGCAACCAGAGACCCGACTCCCTAGTGGAAACGGCCATGAGGCGAGCCCGCTCTCTCGTGTTACTGGAAGATAAAATATCGTCCAGTACCAGTTTGCAGAGCGGCTCGTCCCATAGTCGTTGAAATTTTGTTAAATTTGGAACAGATTTATTGGGGCATGCTACTGACCAGGCATCTCTGGCATCTGACAAGTACGACGGCTCAACGGAACCCAAGGATGGGTTTGTGATTTTCCCGTAGAGCTCGACAGTACTATGTACAGACGACAGAAACGCTGGCAGTGCTACACTAGAAATTTTGCGAGTTCCCAGACCTCCGAACCGAATCGGTAGTGAAGCTTGGGCCCAAGTACGGTCATTCATGGGGCAATTTAGAATTTTAATTAGTGAATTTTGCAAAAGTTTATCTAGTAAAAGAAGTTCGTCCGGAAATTTCCAAAGTTGGGAGCAGCGGAGTACATAAGTAATTTGGGTGCAAACAAACAAAATCGGATGATAAAAAGTGCCATGTGGGGTTGAATTTGGAATAAGCGTTCTGAAGTTGAGTTAAATTTATTTAATTGTTCCTGAACGTAAATTTGGATCGATTCATCTAGGATTGGTGATCCTAGAAGTCGAAGGGTTTCATTGTTTAAAATTTTAATATTGGGTGCCAGACTGTTGAAAAGAGAAATAATTTCGGATTGTTTACCAGATGTTAGTAAATTTGAAATATACAGTTCACATTTCGAGAAATTTAGTTCTAAACCGATTGTGCCAAAATCTTTTATAAGTTTTTGAAGGTCGCCGAGAACCGTATCCACATTTCCTCCAATCGTGCCATCATCAAGATACCATATGTTAAATTTTGAATTTAGGCTGCTTATTATCTTATGAATTGCCAAACTGAAGATGGCAGGGCCGAGTGGATCGCCCTGTTGGCAACCGACTGCCGAAAGTAAAGTATTGTTTTTGTAAATTAATTTTGAAGGTGTACTATAGTTTTGCCAAAGATAACTGTAAATTTCTGGGGTGTGTTGTTTTATTTGTTCCAACATGGCACCTCTATCAACCGAGTTAAAGGCGTTTTTGACGTCCACCTTTAACAGCACATCTCCCCCGTGATTCACTACAAAGCTCCGAGCAGCGTGGACAGCAGCTTCACAGCCACCCTTGGAGCCAAACCCCACTTGTAATGGTTGAAATTTAGAGGTAAGGGTGGGTAATACCTTCTTACTGCAGATTTTGGATACTATACGGCGCAAAGTGCAGCCGACGGCAATCGGCCTAATACCACCATCTTTTTTTTCAAGTGCGCATATGTTTGCGCCGTATAGTACGAGTATGTCGGTAATGCTAATGGATACTTTACCAGACAACATAATGTTTACAAGTGAGGTCAGAGCAGCAAGTAGAGGTTCAGCGGCGTCACCTGCTGTCCCGCTGATCAGGTCCTTGTAGTGTTGTGGCGTGAGACCATCAAGGCCACCCGCCGATCCGTTTTTGAAGGACAAAATGGCATTTTGCACTTCTGTGGATGTTATTTGAAGGCAAGGCTCATTTTGTCCAGGTGGATCGGGGAGAAGAAGTGTTGCCGCAGGTGGAGGGTGTTTTCTCTGGAGGGCAGCCAAAGTTTCTGAGGTGTATGTGTATGTGTTTTTACATACACACAAACAATAATTTAAGTCTTGCCTACAGCAAATTTAAATAAATATTATCTAGAGTAAAATTAAATGTTGTAAGTACTAATTCCTACAATGACATCTGAAGCACCGTCCACCGACTATTTCAGATGTCACAGCTAAACTGTTTTTGTTACTATGTACGATTTATTTTATGCCCTAACCTATGTAAAAACTGAATTGTAATGTATTTTTATTTTGCAATAAAGATTTTATTTATTTATTTATTTATTTATTTACTAAGATGAAGTGTATGTAATTGTAACAGTCAAAGTTAAAAATCAATTCTCCGCTTAATTACTCCTTCCATCCAGCTCTCAAAGGAAGTTACGTCTCGGCATCGGATGGCGCAGTGTTCGCGCTTAGAACATGCTAGCTGGACAAAAATATAACAATGTTTTTCGTGTGCCAGATATCTTATTTTGGTCATTTTACTACTACTATTAGTAAGTAGCAACTATATCTTAGGCTGCATATCCAGCAGTGGATATTGATTATGATAATTAAATATGTCTTTTAGTGGTCTGTTCCACATATTTACAACCCGTTTTCGCGTTGTTTTTTTTCAACTGTCTTCCTAATCGTGCAATGACCGATAACTTTATCTGCTATCTATCAGAAAATAGGTTACTGTTACCACCTACACACATCAAAAGTGTCTAGGGATCAACATATATTTTTGCAATAACTTTTCTCCTGATTGATATTCATTAAAATTTTCTTTAAGGATTGATCAAATAAAATGTTTTCGTTTGTCTACAGTAACGATAAACCAAGTCACCTTTGCATTAGTAAAAAAAATTGCCATTTTCCTAATAAAGGGATTTTTGACATTTGAACCACTAACATTAAAGTTCGAAAAAAAGACTGAAATAACAGTTTTTTTTTTAATTTTATTGGGTAACTTAAACAATTAATAATCCGTGTTTCTACCGCGAACACTAACAACACAAGAACATCGGTTTGGCATACTCAAAATGAGTTCATCCAAATCACGCTGTGGAATGGCCGCCCATGTTCGTTGCAACAACAAAAAAAGGTCTTCTTGCGACTGGATACCCTCCATATTCGGCAGAGCTCTTCTCTGAAGAATATCCCATGCATGCTCAATCGGGTTCAAGTCTGGCGACTGAGCAGGCCAGGGCAGGACATTGATGTTAGCTGCGGCGAGAGTCTGTCTTACAACTCTTGCGGTGTGCGGTCGTGCATTATCATGCATTAACTGAAATAAGGGACCGATATGCACTTGTAGAGGAACGATGACGTCTGATACAACCGTCTCAGCATAAATTTGAGCGTTGAGGTTGCCTCTGATCCAAATCAACTCAGTTCTTCCGCCGATCGAAATACCCGCCCATACCATGATGGTTCCACCACTATAAGGATGGACTTCCTGGCAGGATTTTAATCGCTGTTGGCGTCCAGGGGTTCTCCAGTGTCGTATACGTCTTGTATCCGGCCTCATACCAAAACGAGACTCATCAGAAAAGCACACGAAACGCCATTGTTCTTCTGTCCAATTTCTGTGTTCAAGAGCCCATTAATATCGAGTCCTACGATTGTGCATTGCTATAGGTGGTACCCGTAGCGGTCTTCGGGAATGAAGGTTCACTTCATGCAAGCGGTTTCTGACTGTTTGGTCGCTAATTAAGTTCCCTGAAGAGCGATGAAGGCTCACGGCTAACATCATGGCGGTTATTGTTGGAGTTCTTCGAGCTGTGATTTGAATGTATCGGTCTTGTCTCCGTGTGGTGCAGCGATACCGTCCTCCATGGCGCTCAGCCACGGTACCAGTGGTTCGGTAACGTGTCCAAAGTCGACTGATAACACTCTGACTTGTATTCAGAGCTAAAGCCACAGTACGTTGCCGGGAACCAGCTTCTATCATTCCCACGGCTCTGATCATTTCTTCCCTGCTTAAATGACGTCGCCGCTCCATAATAACGTTGGTTTTAATCAGTAGTAGGGAAACAGTAGCACTAATAATGTCTTCAATGCGTCTTATGTTTTTATAGGGAAAATATTGACAGCTGATTTTCATCTTTTACTCGAATTTGATTGACAGTTCCTGTTTTAAATTATGAAATGCACCAAAAAGGATCCATATAAATTTATAAAATCATAAATTTATTACAAAGCCACATCTCAATCACAAGAAATCCGCATAAACATGCTTGATCCCTAGACTTTTTTGATGTGTGTATCTATGCTATTCTACATACTCAGATATTTAACGAAGGTGTCTCAGTTGTATGAACGCTGTCATTAAAAAAAAACCTAAATTAAACTTAATTCCCCAACGTACCTCTTCAATAAGCTGAAATGGCCGCAAAACCCCAGGCGATATGGCACGCGTTTTGGTCTTAAACACTATGTTTTCCCCGGTGTAAGACTTCCGCGTTCCGTGGGAGTTTTAGGTATGCTGCTACAAAGATTGGGAACAACTTGCCTTCACCTCTGCACGACGTACAGTCGGTGGTGGCTTTTAAAAATAAATATAAAATGTATTTGTTGGCATCTCAACTGCTACTGTAGCAGGATACCTACTCAATATTTTATGGTTAATTATTTTTTATGTGATTTTTTCTATTTACTTGTTTGTATATATGTATGATATATATTATACTATAATAACGTTGTTGTGTCATTCATGAATATACATTTATTATAATTGTTTATTATTTATTTGTATAATCATCATCATCATCAGCCTATGTCTCTCCACTGCTGGATGTAGGCCTCCCCCAAGGCTCGCCATTTCACACGATCTTTTGCCACCCTCATCCAGCCCAAACCAGCGACCTTTTTCAGGTCATCCGTCCATCTGGCGGGGGGTCTTCTCACTTTGCGTTTTCCTGTACGTGGTCTCCACTCCAGAACTCGTCTACTCCATCGGTCATCGGTTCTGCGACAGACGTGTCCGGCCCATTGCCATTTCAACTTACTATTTTTTATTTTTTTTATAATAAATTATATTATTATTTATTATTGTAGTTCTGTACCAGAGCCTCGACACATTTATGCTTGTTTATTAAGGGATTAGCTGAAAATAAGCGCTGTGACTCTTAAAGCGTCGCAACTCAATGCTGAACTGGTTCCCTATTTGTCACCACACACTTTTAATTTTATGTTTATTTTTTTTAGTTAATGTGACAAATAAAATATTTTTCTTTCTCTCTTTAAATACTCGTAGGCCGGTATAAAACAAATACACATTTGTCATTTATTCACAACACCACCGTTCCCTCGTGCCTCGGAGAGCGCGTTAAGTCCCGGTTCCACTTATACCAACTTGTTGAATCGTTAATAAATTGTCATTAGAAAAGTTTCATCAGAACCTCGCCAACCCGACTAGTAGGACACGGTCAGCGTGTGAGTGTAGGCCAAATTCTCAAAAAAAAATTGGAAGGCCCATCTCCAACAGTGCAGGACTTTCTAGGGGATGTAATGATGATGATAGCGAGGCTAATACGTTGGCAAAAATAATTGCCAGCTTTCTTGCCTCCAGTCTCTTCTGTTAGCCGTTTGGACAACTTCTTGGCCAGACGCTTGGCAGAGGGACCTCATGGGCGCAATTTCGTATTAGGTGGTAGGCGGACTGATGGTGTTAATTGGCCCAGTCTGCCGAGGCGGGAATGCATCCACCATATGTGCCGATAAACCCAGTAGTGTATCCATACGTTTTGGGATCAGGCTCAAATTGCCGTCATGCCCAGTCAAGCCGGCATAGTGTTAGGGTCTGATGTCAGTCATGAATGTCTGATTCCAGTTGCTAACATTCAAGGTCACATGTTGTGCTAGCATAAAAATAAACACACTTATTCTAGTGTGTTATTTTAAATTATTAGAACTTTGGTTATATTTTAGCCACTTAATAATTCACTAAATTAAAATTATTTTAAAATTAATATGAATAATACATAATCACGTCTGGTTTTTGACAGGTTTTTTTTAAATAAGGGTTTCAAAAAAAAATTTGCCAATACCGGTTTTTTTGCGAGGGTCCATGAGAATGGACATTGTGTGTATTATGTCCATAGAAGGGTCAAAAGGTTTGTTCCATTTTGACCCTGTAATTTTACTTACGTATATTTGGCATAGATTTACGTCACCGTTCCTGTGAGAAGTACATCAAGCCGTCAATTTCAGATTCACTAACTAGAAGATTTTTTGAAATACTGAACACGACATGTGACACCGCGGTACACGTGGTGGTACGCGAGGTCCAAGAATAGGAGTCACTGATGCCAGCAACTAACGACCGACATCAGCCTATGCCGGCCTAACCAGATTGCATTTTCGCACTTCGCTTGAATTAAGATTATAGGAATAGGGAAACACAACAGCTGGGGGAGGATTCCACATCTTCAGCGTGCAACAGATGTTTAAAAAGCTGGTTTACTTTCATTACCTAAAGAGCTCCTCACAACGTATATAAGTATGTATTGTATGTAGTATATAGTAGCCAATATAGTGTGTAGTATATGTATTATTGTGTACATATTTGTATGTATGTGTATTTATTTTAATATCTAGTGTATGTAAGATTAAATGAATTTATTTGGCAACGTTTCTTACAATCGTTTGCACCTAGCCTCATGACTGTAATGTTCTGTATTGTCCCAAAGGTTGGCTGCTAGAGACTGCCTAGCGGCATTAAGCCCGCCCTTTGTACATAGTGCAATAAAGTTTTAAATAAATAAATAAATAAGATTCTTCAAATTTATTAATACGCGTGGAGGTAGTGAATCATATTTTGGCCTGTGCGTATAATTCGGTTGCGGAATACTCGTAGAGAAGAAGGGATAAGGTTAAGGAGCTCCTCAGAACACTATCCGTGGTATAGCTCGTAGAACACGCTCAGAGTGCAAATGTAATTAATAAATACATAAACATACATATGCTCAGTCCTATTCAGTATTCTGGTACTTAAGCTCAAACGTTATATAATGGAATCCCTTAAATAACGAAAACTTAATGTAAAAAGGTTTTTCCTACCTATTTTAAATTTTTACCATAATTTTGCCTTATTAATTGATGTGTGTTATAAAACGACGAATGTTGGTGGTGGAGCAAATTTGGTCGTATCAGCGTACAGCTTCGGCCTCTCGGTCTCTTTCTTTCCATCTTGCCAGTGACAAAAAGTTTATCCAGGTTACGCCTCCGTTGTAAACCCCAACCTATTGTTGGTCGCAAGCCTGAGACATCATTCTTCTCATCTCTTACTTCTTTTATATTAGTTTATTTAGTTATATATTTTATATTAGATTATAGTAGTATCTTTGTAGTACTTGACATTTTCTGTATTTGATTCATTTTAGGTACATTCAATATAGCTCTTCCATAATTGTATTGATAGTTTGGGCTGTTTCTGGTTTTTGTCGTGTTGTTTCGTATTAAGCTGAATTGTGTTATCTCGTTTACTGTAGGTAACTAATATTAGTTACAGTAGTATTATAAAATTAAGGTTTATAAGGTTAAGCCAAGTGTTCCAGACGGTCCCTACGGTGATAATTAAATGAAAAACATATATATCAGCTTTCTAAAATATCTTATTCAGTATTTTTATTATTATTATTATTTATTTATATTACACTCTCTTATTACTCTCCCAAAGGTTACTGTTAGAAAATGCTTAGACATTAAGCTAGCGCGTTTTTAATGTGTAATGTTCTCGAACATTTCAAACCATCAATATTTGAGTAGCTTATAATTTATTTATTTAACAAGTGTTTTGTCTTCGTTTATTTTATTTTTTTTAAGGTTAAAAAAAAAAATTGTGCAATTTTTATGTTTCCTTATTAGTTCTATTAAAAAAGAGAAAAATGTAAAATTTTATTTTAGAAGTCATATTTTTAATTTGTAATTTTTTTGTTTTGACAGTAATAAGTTTTTAATTTCTTCTTCTTTTTATATTGGTGAATGTTGTGACACCTAATTGGTACATATATTAGATAAGTTATAATTATACTATGTTATGTGTGTGATAATATATTTACTGCTGTGTGTACTAAATAAATAAATAAACAATCGATCACATTAAAAATAAATTAGGTCGAAATTTGGGGTATAAGTAGAACTCTACTGAATTTTTAAAAGCGGACGGACCGCGCTGTCAGTTTGAAAAGTGATTTTCAATTATTATTGCATGAGGTTATATTGGTACCTATATGATGTTTTATTTAAGTAGCTTTTGTTGGAAAATCACACTACATTATTATTCAGCGTGTAAAAAGTTTATGCCGGAGAAAACAATTTAATAAGTGGTAGGCGGACTGATGGCGGTAATTTGCCCAGTCTGCCGGGGCGGGGAACTATCCCTGTAAAGTGTATCCGCACGTTTCGGGGTCAGGCTCGGATTGCCGTCATGCCCAGTCAAGTCTGAATAGTGTTAGGGACTGATGTCAGTCATGAGTGTCTGATTCCAGTTGCTAACATTCATGGACCTTGCGCGTCACTTACCATCAGGCGGGAACAAGGTCACATGTTAAGCTAGTATAATAAAAAAATTATAAAAAAAGTGTCTTTGCTTTGTGTAAGTATAACGTTATCCCTTCTTCTTCTTGTATCTTCCGTAATCGAACAATACGCTAAAATAATACCTAAGTACTACCATAGCGACTATTCCTACGCGTACGTATAACATTGAATATTAACTCTGTACCACGCTGAAGATGTGGAGAATGCTCTACTGACATCTTCTTTCGAAAGAAGTCATTTTAATATTATTTAATAGTAGCTGTTTGTCCGCGTAATATGTGTCGGCAAAAAACCCTTCAGTTGCTTAGCTTAGGCTGCTTAGCGAGCTATGGAAAGAGCTATGCTTGGTATTTCTCTGATAATAATAATAATAAAATTCTTTATTGCACACAAAATATACAATATAAAGTGTTGTACATAGGCCGAGCATAATACTATGAAGGTATTCTCTACCAGCTAACCTTTGGTTAATATTATGGGTGCAGAGTGTGAAAATGGAAATAATATAGTAAAAACCAGAATTAAAATATGTAAATAAATACAATATATACATTTATAATACTATAATACCTAACAGAAAAATAATAATACATAATTAAGATAAATACATAAATAATTATATATACATATATAGGTACTAATAATATGTCAGGTGATTAGGATCTGATGATATAATTATTTTATATTTCTTATATTTAAAAAATTTGCAAGCTGAAGTGGCAGTGGGCCGGACACATCTGTCGCAGAACCGACGAATGATGGGGCAAACGGGTAGAAAAACGCGGAGACCACATACGGAAAGACGCAGAGTGAGACAACCCGTCGCCCGTCCGTCTGGATGACCTGAAGAAAGTCGCTGGTGGGAGTTGGATCACAGTGGCAAGATGAAGACCAATAGGGAGAAGATCAAAAGTCAGCAAAACGTATCTCTCATAGTGGTCTTCCGACAGCTGTGGTTCGTTCGTAATTCCGTCATAGCTTGAGATGCTTACTATTGAGAAGTTTCTCGTCGGCCTGACTAGACGTATGTCCTATCGGGCCGACACGGTCACTTCAAGCATCTCCAGAATATCGCTTAACTAATAAAGAAAAACGGAAGACCACTTCCTAGAGAAGGGCTCCTGGAGGAAAGCTGAAGTTGTCGAACCAATGCAGTGAAAAGAAATAGAATCTTTATTGGACAAAAACAATGCATTCGTGCTATTTGTAACACAACTCCTATGACTTCCTGTCGTCCTTTATTTATAAAACTAAAATTACTGACTGTTCCTTCTATCTATATACTTGAATGCTGTTTATTTGTAAAAAGCCACCCGGAACTTTTTAAAACTCTTGGGGATAATTGCAATATTAAACCGCGTTATCCTAGTAGAATAATTATTCCAGCTCACAAAAGTACTCAATATAGCCGAAATTGTTATGCAATGGCAACAAAGATATTTAATAAGCTTCCAGTTACTATAATATAAGGGAGCTGCCACTAAAACTGTTCAAATTAAGAGTCAAACAAATGCTGGTTAATAAATTTTTTTATTCGACAAAAGAATACCTAGACACTAAGCTCGACAAAGTCATGTGACTAAATAAATATTTGTATGCTAGAAATAGCGAAGCATGTGATATAATTACATATAATAATTTACATTCCTGTACCTACCATGTTTCTGACAAATAAATTATTTCATTTCATTTCATTTTAAAAATAGGGACTGCCTTCTGGAGCCCAGAATTTCTTTTCCAGAAGGCAGTGCTCACTAACTAAAATTATTTGATTATGATCCAATAAACGTTATTTTATTTTAAATTATTTATTTAAATTACTAAATATTATTGTGTCCCGAGCAGGAACCCGGTACTCCCGATTCTAAATCCACGGACTTAACCGCTAGACCACGAGGGCAGTAATAACATTTTGGCACACCAATGTCATTTTTTTTTCGTATAAAAACGAAAAAAAAAAGTTTCTGAGTTATACGATTACCTATCTTAAAACTAAGAACCCAGATTCAAAGTTCAATAATATGTGGAAGCTAAATACAATAAAATAGGGATATCGACAAGCTTATCATTTGCTATGATGGGCCTATAGTAAATTAGCTAAATGTAAAATCGCTACATAATAAAGCGTGGTTTCTGACCATCTCTTTAGGGAATATGGTCGTGACGATACTGCATCTGATTATGTTAATATTCTTGTAAAGTCTATTAAAAGCGTAGAATCTTTCTAAGCACAATCTTAACTTTATTTGAGTAGGTGTTTACAAATAGTTACACTAGTCAAGCCACAGAGCAGGTTATACATGTATATCTCTTATAACACCGTTATAGAGCCTAATTTAGAAGTGAATTGGATAATCTGGTATGGCCCCGAGAAACAAAATGCCTACGGGCCATACCTTCACTGCGCCAAAGAGCATACAAATTTTAGTTTGCGCTATAGTACGCACGCGCGCGGCCGCTCCTCGCGCCAAATTTTAAATTTGGAACTTCGCGATTTAAAACAAAAACTTTCGAAGGTTGTTTTTGGTTAACAAACTAAACCAAACGGTTCGAAGTGGGTTCTTTACGTAGTGACAATTTGCAAGTTTTTTCTGTGCGTGTGACTTTGGATTTGAACTGATAATACCTAAGTGATTGTGAGTTTGGACTTTTTCGATGCTGCGTATTTTAAAAAAAAGATTGTTTCTTATGATACAAAAAAGGTTTTTTTCAAACAAATATTTATTTAATACAATCGTTATTTTATCCCGTACCTTATTAATAAGGATAAATCATATTTCGTTATAAAAATAGATTACTTATTTATTATTTAACAAATATTAATAATATTATTAATGTGATAGAAGCATGTAATTTTTCTCTTCCCTTACAAGCCTAAACAACTAAACATTTTATTTTTGGCTAGCTATGGACCAGCTAACTTTTCACGGGTCAACCTGGGTTGTTGAAATAAAACAATAAGATGTTAGAACACGCTCATAAAATCAAAAAGGTCGCAGTTCGAACCCCGATATGTACCACTAAGAAACACTTTTCTTACGTACATTTGACATAGATTTACAACACCACAGTTCCCGTGTGAGAAGAGCATGTCCGGTTCTACTAATACCAACTCTAATCATTTATGTCAAATAAATTGCCATCTAACCCTCGGTAACCCGTTTGGTCAGCCAAATTCTTCAGAGATTTGTTCTGGAAGGTCAATCTCCAGAGTGGAGGTGTTCGCTAGGGGCTGTAATGATAATTACAATAAAATTTAATTTATAGAATCGAAATTGCAGCTACCAAGGTCTGACAGTTGCAAGAGTTATCATGTTGCATACTGTGCGAGAGAGATAGGTATAATAACTTCATTTAACGTCAGAAAGAGACAGGAGGTGTTAGTAAACTGTTGGGAAATCTTAGGCTAGGTTTTCGGTGATGAAGGGCGTTTTTTTTACGGTTTTGTTTGTTTTTGCACTTTTTTAGCTATTTAAAAAAGTGTCGCTAAATTTTATTTTTGAACACTTCAGATACATAAGAAAAAACATAAGAAAATACCTACTTGAGTATAAATACGGTTACAAGAATTCAAATAGAAAGCAAGGAGGAAGAAAACTTGAGAAATATAAATAATACGAAAAAATAAAACCTTTATTAAAATAGATTAAAAAATAATAATAATATTTTCTGTCCTTCTACATTTAACACACATGCAATAAAACACACTTTCATTCCGCATAATTACCGTTCTTTAGCCCTCTAACGGAAACTAATAAAATTAAAAGCTGAATCAAAACTTTTCATTGAGAAAATGGGAAAATAAATGGTAGAAGTTTCTGGAGATAGCCGGTCCAAATTTTATTTAAAACCAAAAAAAAATCGTTAATTAATTGACATCGCCTACCGTAGCGATCAAATTCTCCAGAAAGTGAAAATCTAGGACTCCGTGGTCTTGAGGCTGTTATGATTACAAAATATTTAAAAAAACAAAGCGGGTGTATGTATGTTTAGGATTAAAGTATTAGGCTCGTTAAAGACTGCTGGTATAGACCACATTAAATTTAAAAAAAAAACTACAATCACTAATTTCCCCGCCACCCACTCAGTTCCGGCTTTTTTTTAACATCACACGTATAATAGGTAATAATAATTATTGCATCGATCAAGCCCAGACTTTCACGAGAGATTTCGGCATGTTTTCGGCACTTTCACTGTGGGACCGTGTGCGTGTATGTGTGTTTGTGTGAGACGTGTCGTACGTAACGTTCTTGCGTAATGTCTGTCGTATGCTTATTGTGGATGGAACATTCGTCTGATTTGCCTAACATGGGCGTAGAAGTTACTTATTCTTACGAGTACTACGAGTTATATTATAAAATAAATAGAAAATAAACTTTGTCTATATGTTATTTGCCTTCACGCCTCTATTACTGAACCGATTTTGATGAAGTTTGGTAGACTATTACTAAGCTTAAGTATCTAGTTTATAAGCTGTAGTTTCGAAACTCAAAAAATCTTTATACACGTAAACCTTACAGACATTTGTGACACGTGATTAAAGAAATTATTTTGAATGATTCTACTCCTGCTAGCTAGCAAAATGTAGATGTTAGTAGAAGGCCAGTAGCTAAACAGATTCCAGTGACCTGTTAATGTGTAATCTGACTGAGAAAGGAATATGCAAAAAAAAATCTGTTAACAAATCAATAAAAAAATATCCTTCATATTAGTGGCTTAATTTAGTTTTGTTATTTAAGTTCAATTTAATAAATAAACTCGTACATGCCTCAAAAAAATATAGGTACAAATACGTAATTTAATTTTCTAAATAATATATTATTAACTAGCTGTTAGAACCGACGTTGCCCGTGAATTGTTCAACCCATCCAGGGAACATCTCTCGCAAATTTTATTAAAATATTTTTTTTTTCACCCGTATACAATTCTTAATTTAAATTGTGATAGTCTAGAAACTTGTTCATCATTATCATCATTACAGCCCCTAGAACATTAATAATATATATCTGGAGAATTTGGCCTACACTCGCCACGCTGGCCAGACGGCTTGGCGTGGATAAGATGTCAATTTTAAATGACTATTTATTAACGATTCCACAAGTTAGTATTAGTGGAGCCGGGACCGACGGCTTAACGTGCTCTCCGAGGCACGGGAACGGTGGTTATGTAAATCTATGACAAATGTACGTAAGAAAAGTGTTTTTCTCATTGGTGCATGCCGGGAGGGTTTGAACCGACCTTTGTAGGATTTAAGGAACGCGTTCTTACAACCGAGCCACCACCGCGTCAGAAACTTGTTAATAGTTGCTTTTTACCAGCCACCTACGAGTATAATTGGTTATCTTAATATGCCCTACAAGTATATCTATATATATATTTTTAAATACTTTGTTTTAAGGTAATCACTTTTATTTTGAAATCTTGGGTTTTTGTTAAGGTTATTTTAATGTATTACGTCTGCATTCCTACATACTCATACACAATGCAATTGAATTGGACACCGATGACAGACATAGGTCCGTTGCACTATGCCGGCATAAATTTAAGTAGTTCAAGTTCGTAGCATCAATTTTTCGTAGCATACAGTTTAAGAGCGATGGAGGCTCGTTTGTAAGAACGCTTTCCAATCCAAAAGGTCACAGTTCGAACCCTCTATGTACCAATGAGAAATACACTTTTCTTACGTACATTTGTGACTTACAATATCACCGTTCACGTGCCCGGTTGCTCTAATACGAACTTGTGTGTACCAATCATTATTAAATTGTCATTCAAATTGACGTCAAACCTTTGCCTCTGCAAGCGTGGCGAGTGTTGGCTGAATTCTCCAGAATAATAATCTGGAAGGCCTATTTCCAGAAGTGAAGATCTAGGACTTTGTGTTTTAGGGGCTGCGATGATGATTATGCCTATTGGATTAAATTGATGAACGAAAAATTAATGCTACGAACTTGAACTGATTAAGTTTAAGCCGGCATAGTGTAACGGACTAATGTCAGATATCGATGTTCAATACTAGTTACTCGTACAGTATTTCGAAATGCAGACGCTATATATTAAAATAACCTTAACAAAAACCCAAGATTTTGAAAGTGATTACCTTAAAATATAGTATTTAAATAAAAATATATAGATATACTTGTCGTGCATATAAAGATAACCACTTATAGCTGGCTGGTAAAAAGCAACCATAAACAAGTTTCGAGACTATCACAATTTGAATTAAGAATTGCATAAGAGTGAAAAAATTTTAAATAAAGAATGCAAATAAAGCGACCATAGTGAAAGCAGCGAGGCTCGGCCGTACATCAAAACTGATGACATAATAGTATAGCTTACAAACGCTGGCATTTCAGACCGCATATAGACGCTCATAGAGAATATTTTACTGAATAAATAAAATATACATAAACTTGATATAAATGAAGTTTCATCACGACTTTATCCCTTCCAGGGTGATTAGAAGCCACACTTTTAAAGAAGCAGATTAACATTTAGCCAACTTTACTATTACCCATCATGACAAGTGGCAAGCTCGTCGATGTATCTAGCGTACTAGACTCGAGAAATATCATACATTGTGTGCCGACCAGGAAACAAACTCTGCGTCTAAATCTACGTTCTTACCCACTAGACCACGGAGGCATTAATATATGATTTAATACAAAAAAGAATGCAGTTTTAATCCCGGCATGTACTAATCAGAAATACACTAACATTTTCTATATATTTACAACACCACCTTCTCGTGCTCTGTCAGTTTCAGTACCACTAATATAAAATCATCAGAGCCTCGCTAATTCTCTAGAAATATGTCTTTGAAGGTAGGCCAGCAATTAAGGGAGGTTAAGGACTCTTGGTCCTTGGGTATTGTGAAGTTATTAAAATATTTATAACATTAGTTACTTAATTATTTATGTTTCAATTTTGCTAACTCATCCCAATCAATGTACAATTTTATATGTTCTTGGTAACTACTTTTTATGGAATCTGGCTCACATATTGTTAATACCTGTTCTTAAATGCATACTTTAGCCATGATCTCCGTTTGTTATCCAAATGTTAAATAAATAAATAAAAGCGATGGACACTGCACCCGCAGTGTGAATTTATGACAACGAATTTTGTCAGTAAAACAATAGGCAATTTACACAAAAACGTTTTCATGCCAGACGATTATATTTTGATCAGAACCAAAAAGCTCGATCAGAACAAGTAATGTTAGATTATCACAAATGTCAAAAATCATGAAATATAATAATTTAAGTTCAACTAAGATCTAAGAATCAGTTCTGAAAACCAGAAATTTCTAAAAAGATTAAAAGAACGAACATTTTATCGTACAACTTTTTACTGACATAAATATTACAATTCCTCTCTATTTATAGCGCTGTTTCCTCTTATATTTCCTCCATCTGGCAGCGCTGTCCCATACATAAGAGCCGGCACCAACATACCTCTATAACAACAGTTTTCAGTTAGAATAGTCGCCTGGGATCGATTGCAGGCATGCGCACTGCGGGCCGGCGTCTTCCTATCCCCACACGCCCCTTCCTCACCTCATCCATGCAACTGCACTCCAGTGCATCCCACGACGCCGAACAAAAATAACCTAAGCCTGAAAAAAAAAAACGATTAAAATGAACACACAAATCGAAATAAAACCCAAACGAACGCGCTTCCAGAAACCGCTGAAATAAATTTTAAAAATGGAATTCTGCGTCGTACGAAACTGAGGCGACCAATCAAAACGGGATACGAACTATGAAGAGGAAAAAACGGTTGCACGGAACACAACATGAAGATATATTACAAAATGAACTCTTTAAATTTTATATGAACTTTCGTGACAATATTACAAGCAAATACAGCATTTAAAAGTTACCATTTTCATAAGTTTATACGCAATTTATAATCACAAACTAATCTAAGCTCACACGTAATCACAAATCAATTTAGAATTTATAAAAAAACCCAATAATTAACGCAAATAAAACCCAAACCTTACAAACGAAATTTTAGACTGATATTTAAATCCAAAATAAATGTAGAGTAATTTATAAATACTTATATATTAATAATAGTATATATTAAATAAAGAAAAAAATAGTATTTACATTAGTTGACAATTTGAGATAGTTTATTATATATTATATTTAAAATATAACAAAATACAAATAAACCGGGATCAGTGACGTAGTCTTAGGAATTAAAAATAAATATATATATATATGTATCGCAAGAACCAATCTTTGTTAAAATACTTATAAATTGTTATAGTGTTTATAAACTGGAACTATAAAATGAAACTGTTAAAGTTTATATTTTAAGTGAACTTGGTCCCTTTTGGGGCCCAGAAGATGCTGAACATGTTTGATATGTGGAATAGTGTGACGACGAAGTTGGAGGCCCAGACCAACATCCAGCAGTCCCAGCAGCCTCATACATCAGGTGGTAGCATTAAAGGTAATATAGACTTAATACAAAGTACCAATGCACTTGCAACTAAAGTCGCACGGGTACGGGAGGGATTTCTCGCAATTTCAGTTTTATTTTTAATTACGGCTTAAGGCCTTGTATCCAATGCCTTAAAGTTTTTTTTTCACATAATGTTTAAAAAAATGGCTATGACTTCGTAATAATCGTCAAAATAATATTTTATAAAATAAAAAAATAATTGAAATTACATGTCATAAACTTAGAATGTTTTGTTCTAAGGGGTAGAAACGGTACGAAGACATTACGTGCGGAACTAGCAAACTACGTCTAACTGAACCACTTGAAGCTAGCTATCGAGCCGTAAGTGCACAGATGCATTCTGCGGGGTAAGGCGGAGTGCACAATCGTCGAAGAACGATTACGTCCGCCAGAAATATCAATAGCTAGGCGGAATGAAGAACCCACATTCGCTTCGTCGCGACGAATATTAGGATAAACTCAAGTCTTTTTAGAAGTAAATCCATCACTATTGACAGTTCAATGTAGCGTGAACGAATGTGCTTAACCTAGCTTTTAAGTCGAATTGTCATCTGTCAACGTCAATATGATACGATTGTGCTAAGCCTCACCCCGCTGTCTCGCTCGCATCTGATCATGACAAAATTTTCCCCCACCAGCGACCTTCCTGAGGTCATCCATCCATCTGGCGGGGGTCGTTCCACTCTGCGTCGCCCCGTCTTCCTGTACGTGGTCTCCACTCTAGAACCCGTTTGCCCCATCGGTCGTCGGTTCTGCGGCAGATGTGTCCGGCTTATTGCCACTTCAGTTTTGAATGTTATGTCAGTAACTTTGGTTCTCTTACGAAAACCAACGTTACGAATTCTATCCATCAGAGAAATACCATTCATAGATATGGAGTTCGCTGAGCGACCTTGATTTTGTGGACCAGACCCATTGTCAGTGTCCACGTCTCTGCCGTACAACACTACGGGGAGGATGCTTTATGGTATGGACCATAATATATGTATAAATAATGTGCCGAAGTTTCCGGAATGCCGCCCATCCTAGCTGAATGCGTCTGTCGGCGTCTTTGCTGAATAGTCTGTCCAAGTATTCGGTAGACTCATTCGTTAATTTTCTCGTTAATTTTAAAGTTTATGCAGCTGTGGGTGTGACTTTACGTGTAGTTGTCTATCGGTTCCTCATTTTGTAGTGAGCAATATAGCGCGTGCCGTATCTTCTCCTTTTATTCAAATCAAAGGTCTTAAAGCGAGAAATGAAAAGAAATAATACGAAAGCGAACGTCCTTAAATAATAAGCAATTTACTGTATTTTAATTGACTGTACTCTATTAGTAAAATATATTAGATATATAACAAATATATGAATATTTCAAAAACGTAAAAATTCATTTCTGAATTGCTTGAATTTTATTGGAATCACATTGAAAGTGCGAGAAATACACCTCAGGATTTTTAAGCCTAGCATGGCAACCACGACCTAAAGAAAGCAAACATTTTCTTTTTGTTATTAACTATAATATATTTAATAATTTTAACCAATATTCTATAATATTATTATTAACTGAATTTTTGCAATTGCATAGAAAATGTTTCATCCAATTCAACCTACATTCAAAAACTGTAATTGCTTAAAATATTGTAAAATTGTTGATGTTTAGAATTAAGATCAGCATACTTTCATTGTTATAATAAATGCGACTTAACATAATTGAGACAAATTTTTAATAATTAAAAGACAATTATGATGTCATGGCCAAAGTTATGCTGAATAGTGCTAAAACGTACAATAATAACTCGTAAATGAAATAAGATTTAAAAAAAACTCATCATCATTTCTTCCACAATTTTTTAAAATATAAGTGTGTAACTATAATTTTATAAGGTCAACAATAAAGCCACAGTCACACCGAGTAAGTATGTAGATGTGTGTACGTACAAAAGCAACTCTATGGTGTGCCCAGCGGCCGTAGTCTATTTCTTTAAGCTAGTTAAAATTATAAAGGAATATCAACTCTAATAGTGGTTGGCATTGACAGTTTCCGATAGTCCTTATAATATTTTTGGTACTTAAATAAATAGTCTACGGCCCCAGGTTTATATCCATATCTATAATGACATAGGTGTTGTTGTATTTATCTATTCGATCATCTACGTCTCGATATATTAATAATATTAGTTATATTAGTAATCTGTTGTGGCTTACGTAAGATGCACCATCTAGTTAGTCTGTGGTAATGGCAGCCTAGGAACACAGCTTAGCGCCCGTGGTTTAATATAATAACAGTTAAAAAATTAAAGGTACTAACATTTATTTATTTATTTGTCAACATGTCCCGGTCCCACTAATACCAACTTGTGGAATCGTTGGTAAATTGACATCCGACCCTCGCCAACCCGTCTCGCTACCGTGGCGAGTGTAGGCCAAATTCTCCAGCAATTTCTGGAAGGCCCATCTCCAACAGTGGAGGTCTAGGACTCTTCGAGAAGCTGTGATGAAAAATAAATGAAGTACTTTATATCTATAGGCCTACACGATGATATACGTGAATTTTTTGGTGTTGGCAATGTCCTTTATTTATTTATATTTATTCATTGTAGAAACCTTGAAATCACAAACCCATCCTTGGGTTCCGTTGACCCGTCGTACTTGTCAGATGCCAGAGATGCCTGGTCAGTAGCATGCCCCAATAAATCTGTTTCAAATTTAACAAAATTTCAACGACTATGGGACGAGCCGCTCTGCAAACTGGTACTGGACGATATTTTATCTTCCAGTAACACGAGAGAGCGGGCTCGCCTCATGGCCGTTTCCACTAGGGAGTCGGGTCTCTGGTTGCAGGCTTTTCCCTCAGCATCGGTTGGCACACTCCTTGATCGAAATACACTGACAATGGCGGTGTGCCTTCGTCTCGGAGCCCGGACTGTCCACCCACACCAGTGTCGGTGTGGAGAGCCCGTGGAACATCTCGGACACCATGGGCTTTCTTGCGCTAGAAGTGCTGGCCGCATTCCTCGTCACGCTGCTTTGAACGACATCATTCGAAGGGCTTTTGTCACTGCTGGAGTACCCGCGATCCTAGAGCCCTCTGGGATTGCGCGGAGCGATGGCAAAAGACCCGACGGCATGACCGTTGGGCCGTGGAACCTTGGCAGGTCCCCGGTGTGGGATGCGACATGTGTAGACACATTAGCCCCATCACACATCCAGGCGACCTCGTCAAGCGCGGGAAGTGCGGCGGTTTCTGCTGAGAACCTCAAGCTGCGCAAATACGCCAACCTCAGTACAGGTTACGAATTTGCGCCGTTTGGGGTCGAGACGATGGGCCCATGGGGACACTCAGCCAAGCGTCTGGCCAAGGAGTTGTCCAAACGGCTAACGGAAAAGTCTGGAGACAGGAAGGCTGGCAATTATTTCTGCCAACGTATTAGCTTAGCTATACAGAAGGGAAATGTTGCCAGTCTTCTGGGGACTATCACTGAAGGGTCGTCTCTAGAGGACATTTTTTACTTATAGTTTATTTTTTATTAGGTTTAGTTTATATTTATATTAATTTTTACTTTTAAGTAGTTTTAATTTATATTGTAATTATTTTATACTGTTTGTATATTACTTCAATAAATAATTAATTGTGTTTTTGTAGAAACCCAACAGTTGGTAATATAATAATAAAAAATATACAACTAACTAATATTAAAACAGCAAGACTTGTCTACTTTACTTACTTTCACTCCATCATGACATATGGCATTTTGTTTTGATGCAATGCAGCTGATGTTCAGTCGATATTTATTCTACAGAAAAGAGCTATACGGTCCATCTATAGATTAAGCGCTCGTACATCTCTTCGGAATAAGTTTAGGGACATTAACATTCTTACCGTAGCATCTCAGTTTATCTTGGAAAATATATTGTATGTACATAAAAATATCCATAAATTCCCTAAGAATAAAGATTTACATTCGTTGAATACACGAAGTAAAAATAAGCTATATGTACCAGGCTATAGACAACAAAAAACTAGGCGTTCATTCATGGGACAATGTGTACCAATCTATAATAAAATTCCTGAAGAAATATTAACAAAGCCAGCACACATCTTTAAAACTTACATAAAAAAAATCTTAATACAAAAGTCATATTATACAGTTGATGAATATCATCAGGACAAAAAGGCTTGGTCATTTTAGTTGTACTACTATAATTTTATATACAAGTACCTATATATATTTTATATTGACATTTATATTTATATTTATTTTTTTAGCTTATAAGTTTAGTATGTAGTATGACAACGCCCGTATACAGCTGCAAAATACATTTATGACATTATATATACATTCAGAATGTATATAAAGTTGTTTGGTGGATTAATGTGTCTGTTTTGTCTTATATATATATATATTGTTAAAATAAATAATTGTTATTGTATTGATGTATTTGACGTGTAAAAGTGCCTAAAGTAGGCCTACTTACTGAATAAATTAATTTGAATTTGAGTAAATTTACTAAGAACTATTAAAGGTTATCACATATAGTGAAAGGCATCCCATGTGATCCGTTACATGTCGGTATCGCTGTTTTAAGAACACATATAACGTCACAAATTGTCGTGGTTGCTATGCTAGGCTCATTTATAAACATATAACATAAATTTTTTTTCACAGGCTATATTTCGTATCGGTACAAGCCCACCTTTCGCATACCAATGGCGAGCACTAACTACAGACAAAAAACATTTTTAATTAGAGCTTGTAATATCTTAATACATTCATTGATGCAACTGATGTTGATATCTTTCATGACAAGGTGATAGTGGTGAGAAATGCGTTTAACTTAAGGTTCTTTAAACGATAATAGTTTTTGTTATTGTACAGTTATTGGTTTATTGCATGAAGTGATAGTTTGTAGATACTTTCATCGTTCATAATATATATTATTCTAACACTACTAGTGAAAACTTGTAAATGACTTTCTGTTTCTATTTTTGTATCTATACTTGTGAATTAAATGTCAATAGTTTTCCTAAATTTTTTTTTTTTTTTTTTTAATATACAAAATAGTTTTGGACTTTTTTTACACTTACTCGTAAGTAAAATGTTAAGTAAATGCTTTCGTAGTGACCACGTAAGCCAGACAAATTTATTTACTTAAACCAAACCACTTGAGTGTAGTCCAATCTAGGAGATGCCCACTATAGATTTGTGAGGCACATGGTCGCTGTTATACTAGGATTTCAGTAAGTAAGTACTGATGGTGGTAATTTTCCCAGTCTGCTTGGGCGGGGAAGTATCCACGTTTCGGGATCATGCTCGAATTGCCGTCATGCCCAGTCAAGCCGGCGGCATAGTGTTAGGGACTAATGTCAGTCGTGAGTGTCTGATTACCAAGACCGACCCTAAATTTATATTGAAAAATTGAAAACCTGGGTATATAGACAAGCGGAAAAAATATTCCATTACTAGTACACGGGTAAAGCCGGATCAAACATCTAGTTGAATATAATTTTAAAATTATTGCCTATTTCATCTTTTTGATTATTCAATTCTTTTAATTTTAGTCAATTACGCAAATCTTACTAATTGCAATTTGTTCATAAAGAATACAAATGTTTTATTTTTTTGTACCTAGGTATGCATTTTTTTATTTTAGTTTTAAAAACAAGATCCATTAAGAAAGAAAGAGAAAGAAAAATATTTTATTTGCCACATATCAATAAACACAACTTAAATAAAGACTGGTAGTATACACAAGATGTGTGGTGACAAATAGGGAATCAACTCAGCATGGAGGTTCGACTCTGGGCCACAGCGCTGATTTTCGGCTAATCCCTTGTTAGAGGTGTTATTGGATAATATATACATATATATAGTGTGGTGTATGTATGTACGCATTAAAGGATAACTAATACATTAAATAAAAATAAAAATATGTAAAACAACAATACTATCGACCTCCTCCGTGGTCTAGTGGTAACAAACGTTGCCGTGAACTCGGGAGGTCGTGGGTTCAATTCTCACCAAGGGCAAGTTGTACATTGTATAATTTCTCTCGGTCTGGGTGTTTATATGTATATATTTACAAAAAGAAAAAAGTATAATATGTAGTTTATCAACCATCTAGTTTCCGTAACACAAGCCTCCTAGCTTACCACGGAAACTAGATGGCGCTGTGTGACCTGTCTGGAAATATTTATTATTATTCAAATAAAATTAATACCTACCTTAGGAGATATAGCAAAGTAAAAATTATGCGCAACGAAATTGATTTCGTGTCGCGCCCTTTACACGGGCAAAGCCGGGTAAAACAGCTAGTATAAAATAAAGAGTGTTATCTAGTTAAATTGTAATCTTGTTAGAATAATTTATCTAAATATAGAAATAATTTGTCTTGGAGTTAATGGGCTCTCCTGTTCCAAAAGTGCGCGCAGATTTTCCCGCCACGGCTCCCTTAACGATACTATTAAAAGGGCTCTAGCCACCATCGAGGTTCCAGCTCTTCTAGAGCCTGTTGGACTTGTCCGAGATGATGGCAAGAGACCCGATGGTATGACTGATTGGTCCCCTGGGAACGGGGTCGTGCTCTGGTGTGGGACGCCACGTTCGTCGACACCATTCGCCGCGTCGCATCTCAGGGGGACAGCGCATAAAGCGGGGGACAGCGCATAAAGCGGGAGCCGCGGCGGAAAATGCGGAGTCCAGCAAGCGGTGCAAGTATGTAAGTATATTAAAAGATTACATATTTGTGCCGTTTGCTGTAGAAACTCTGGGTCCATGGAGTCCAAGCGCAAAAAAGACATAATTTTTAAAAGACATAACACCGCGTCTTGTCCTCTCCTCCGGTGACAAGAGGGCTGGCTCTATCTTCGCCCAAAGAATCAGTATTGCAATTCAGGGGGGAAATGCAGCCAGCGTTGTTGCCACCATTTCACGCGGACGGGAATTATATCCCTATCCTTAGTAATAATATTATTTTATTTTAAATTTTAAATATTTTTTCGAATAAATAGATAATTATAAAATGCATATAACTGTGAATGCAATTTAGCCCAAATCCGCATTCAAGATGAATGATGTCTTTTTTGTGAACAAATAATACCAAGGAAGGATTTAGTTACGGCCCTTATCATACAAGACAAAATTATATACAACACCCTCTCGCCACGTGTCTGGCATCAATGTAAACAGGAATGTAACAGTAATTCAATTTAACTGTTTTTACAAGTTAAATATTTAATTTTTTAAATGAGGACGCGCTTCATACTTCATACATACCTACTCGTATCGGATTGCAAGGCTATTTTAAGTTAAGTAAAAATGACTCAAAAGGATTTGATATACTTCTTAAAAAAAATTAAAGTATCATCACTCGGGCTTGCGACCGACAATAGGCTGGTTTGAAAATCCTTTTTTATTTTATTGCGCGATAATACGCTCACCATCCACCATTCTACTCCTCTCCCTACCCAACCAAATACATTCCGTTTCTGCGCGATAATACGCTCACCATCCACCATTCTACTCCTCTCCCTACCCAACCAGATACGTTCCGTTTCTGCGCGATAATACGCTCACCATCCACCATTCTACTCCTCTCCCTACCCAACCAAATACGTTCCGTTTCTGCGCGATAATACGCTCACCATCCACCATTCTACTCCTCTCCCTACCCAACCAAATACGTTCCGTTTCTGCGCGATAATACGCTCACCATCCACCATTCTACTCCTCTCCCTACCCAACCAAATACGTTCCGTTTCTGCGCGATAATACGCTCACCATCCACCATTCTACTCCTCTCCTTACCCAACCAAATACGTTCCGTTTCCGATTCCGTCAATGTCGTCTTAGAGCTCATTCTATATATCTCTATCTATGTATCTCCTGCAGACCTGCTTAGGCCTAATTCTTTCAGTAAGTGGTGCAATGATTTTGCCGGAACTCCTCTCGCACCAACTTCACTGCGTTAAGCTGAGCCTTGAACCCGTTCCCAATCATTTCTTATGTGAGATCGTAATATTTATTCGACTTCATGTTGTGGTATTTTGGAATATTTGATTCGCACGGAACGGTAAATTCAATAACGATAACTTTTTTCAATCAAATAACAAATCCAAATTTTGAGTAACGTTAATTTCAAACAAAACCTTAAAATAAATAAACTATGTAACAACAAAAACTACATTTACCCTTAAAAAAAAAAAAAAATTGCTCCTCCAAATCGCTGTCCTGTGGCATGGTGCCCAATATTACTAGCAGCATTTCTCCTTTGAATTAAGATACTTAGGTAATTTTGAAGTAAATCACAAGACCAAAGCTTTCAACAATGAATTACCGGCGGGTGGTTACCCGCTGAGATCCTGCCGGGGAAAACGGGGGACTGTCTAACCCAACCCACGCCCATTAGGCATCCGGGCCTGGACGACCCCACTGTCTGTCTGTCTGTTTATTTACTTAAATTTTTCTTAACTTTACAACGCAATGGCTGTCCGATTCTCCAATTAATTATATTATTGTATAAGTGAAAAAGAAAGAGATTTAAAAATAAGACCGGTGCCATTCTCGTGTGTGTGTATAATAAAAAAAAAACAGTTAATAACAGCTAGCTTAACCAGTTCGGTTACGCAATGGAAACCGCTCACCGAATCAGAAACTTAAGAAGCGGTAAACTCGTAAGCCATGTTTTAGTCCTGATTTTTGATGTTTTATTGTATCATCATTGACTCACTCTGTGGTCTATTTAGACGCGGATGTACCGGGTTCGAGTACATGAAAAATATTAAAGAAGAATGCCAGAAAGTGGGATGTATGTAGATATGTCAATACCCCTTGTATACCAAAAATATTAGTGTGAATTATGAAGCCGAAGGAACTCGGGGTACCAGGTTCGATTCCTGGTCGGGACACAAAAATATTTATTATTATAAATAAATACATTTAATTAATATTTAATATATTTGTGATATTTCTCGAGTTTGGAAAGTATGTGTCATTTGCAATGATGGCAAATGCCAATTTTTACTTTCAAGGAGAACTAATATTGTAAGTTTGCCATGGTGATATTTATATAAAAAATATCACCGCTTGAAACAAGACTTACTTAGCGACATGACCGTTGGGCCGTGGAAACTTGGCAGGTCTCTGATGTGGGATGCGACACATTAGCCACATTTCCCACCCATGCAACCATGTCCAGCGCGGGGAGTGCGGCGGCTTCTGCACAAAACCTTAAGTTGCGCAAATGTGCCAACCTAGGTACAGGTTACGAGTTTGCGCCGTTTGGGGTCGAGACGATGAGACCATGGGGACCCTCAGCCAAGCGTCTGGCCAAGGAGTTGTCCAAATGGCTGACGGAGAAATCTGGAGACAGAAAGGCTGGCAATTAATTCTGCCAACGTATTAGCCTCGCTATACAAAGGGGAAATGTTGACAGTCTTCATGGGACTATGATATATATACATAATAATTTTATTTTATTTTTCTTTATTTATGTTTTTAGTTTTTTTTTTTTTTAATTGAAAAAAAAAACTGTTAATTGGACTAAAAAGTATAAATAATTAAATTAAAATTTATTATGTATAAATAAAACTACTTTAAAGTAAAAATTAAAATAAATATTAACTAGATCTAATAAAAAATAGACTAATATAAGCAAAAAATGTCCTCTAGAGACGACCCTTCAGTAGTAGTCCTAAGAAGACTGGCAACATTTCCCCTCTGTATAGCTATGCTAATACGTTGGCAGAAATAATCTGTTTTTGTTTTAAATCATTGTACTTCCTTCAAATAAATAGTTATTTAATTTTATTTAAATAGTTTATTTAATATAATTTATCAAATTGTTATTTTTTTTAATGTAACAGTATTTGTGGCCAGACAATGTACATAATTAATGTAATCCTGTGTCATTATACTTAAATAAAATTAAGTGTTATGAAATGGCAAATTAAAATGTAAGAGTCGAAAGTGTAAAAGATCAAAACTGATATCGAGACAACAGCTTTGCTCGTTCGGACTCACGCACAAAAAAATGAAAGTCTTAGGACTAATATACACTGAATCTCCAATCGCTTTAGTATGATAAAAGTTTTTATAAGTTTATAGGTGTGATTTGTGGCTGACTGTAATCCATGTATGCGCTCCGTATCCCCGCGCGCCCTCACCTCGCCTCCTGCCTGCAGTCGTTCGTTTATTGCGTTTAGTTTCAAAATTTTAAATAATGTTCGCTAAAGATGAGTGTTCATCCAAAGAAAGAAATAGACTTAAATGAATGGTACCTGTAGACGCACGGGTTGTTCGCGCGGGGGGAGAGTGGTTCGAGCCCGCGCATCTTTTTTATGTACCTACTATAAATATTTATTATGTAATATTAAGCTTCGAGAGTAATTGTCTCCGCTAACAAACTGTGGTTACAGTTTGGCGGGCTATTTAATAAGTTATATGTAATGGAAAGTAAATAATAATTGAAAATTTATGTCTGTAATGTCCTTCCAAGACGGCAGAATCATTAGCATATTTAATAGGTGACAGGCGGACTGACTTAATTTGCCCAGTAGTTGGAAAGTATCCACCGTCCGTGCCAATAAACCCAGTAACGTGGATACACACGTTTCAGGATCAGGGTCGAATTGCCGTCTTACCCAGTCAAGCCGGCTAGTGCAAGTGTTAGGGACTGATGTCAGCCATGAGTGTCTGATTCTAGTTGCTAACATTTATGGCCTTCGCGCGCCATTAACCATCAGGGCGCAAGGTCACATGTCGAGCTAGATTAAAAAAATAACACAATTTTTTGTAGTCTTGCCCAATCTTGGTAGCCTTACCAGCCAGTTGCAGAATTAGAGATGATGAAAATAATCTCTCATCAATATTTTAATATACGCTGCTGATTGGTAGTTAGATTGCCACGTTGGTTATTTCGACCAATGACGTGCCTCATAGACATACGTCAAAAATCCCAAAAGATAATCAGCCTTTCGCAAACTGGCCTAGCGAGCAAGACCGCTATATGTTAGCAAGACCAAGACTGACCCTTGATATTTTTTTTCCTAATTTGCTAAAATTGATTTTGATTACTAACTTTTTTTGAAATAGTAACAGCGTCGTGTCTTTTTTAGGGTTAAGATGGAAAAAAACTGAACCATTATGGATGGCTCTGGTGTCAAATAAAATAATTTATTTGTCAGAAACAAGTAGGTACAGGGATATAAATTGTTATAGGTATGTAATTACAGTGTAAACTCTATATAACGACACTGAAGGGACTGGAGATCGAATCATTGTATGGAAGACAAGCTTAACCAACCAAAGCCAATTGATTTCGACGCTTTAGGTAGTTTATCATTAAATTGAATGACGTTACATAGAGTTTACACTGTATATTACATGCTTCGCTATTTCTAGCAAACAAATATTTATTTAGTCACATGATTTTGAGACAGGACATCTAAACATTTACCTATTATCTACTATTTGTATGTAGAAAATGTTTTTTATGATATATCAAACATACTAATGTAACTTTACAAAAAACCAATAATGCCTGTAACATTACTATTAGATAATTACATGAATAAAAAAAAAAAATGTGACCAAATTAATCAGGCATAATATTATAACGACTATCTAAACAAATATATTGTATAAATCAACAATAAATGAATGGCTGAAGCCTTATGTTAAATATAAAGTCGCGCGGTTTTTCTGCGCGTCTATCCGTTCCAGGCTACAAACGGCTTTACATTTACGTAAACGAAAAGTTGGTTTGAGAAATTATTGTCCACTCTTACCAGATTCGTATAACGTTATTATTAACATTCTGGTTATATTGCATAAAATTTAGCAACGCGCCGCTTTCTTTGCAAATGTTAATAATCAAACAAAAAAAAAATACTACCTACTTTGTCTTGCGTGAATTTACAGTAGTTCGAAAGTAACCGTAGATTTGAGGCCGGTAACTGAATCCTTTCTTAATTCCTTAGTGGCGCTCACTAGATCGGTGGTGGCACGGTTGTAAGAACGCTTTCCTCGACATCATTTTATGGTGGGTTCAACCAGCATGAGAAATACTCTTTTCTTACGTGCATTTGTCATAGATTTACAACACCACCGTTTTGATGCCTCGGAGAGCACGTTATTCTCGGTTCCACACATCAGACCCTCGCCAACCAACGGCCAGCATGGCGAGTGTAGGCCAAATTCTCCAGATATTTCTGGAAGGCCCATCTCCAACAGGGAAGGTCTAAGATCCGCTATAAATGTCCGCGTTTCCATACAAATTTCTGTATTTACCTAAGTGACCACCTGCCACTAAGGAAGGATTTTAGGCGTGGAGGTATAGGGTTGAAAGTCTAATGACGACTGTATTTCTTGCGAAAGCATCTACACTACGACTACTGCCTTCGTGGTGTAGCGGTTAAGTCCTTGGAATTACTCGTAGATGGACGAGCTTGCCACTTGCCATAATGGGCTTATAGTAAAGTTGGATAAATGTTATTCCTTTTCTTTAAAGGCGTTAAATGCCTTCGTGGTCTAGCGGTTAAGTCCATAGATTTAGACTCGGAGGTACCGAGTTCGATTCCTGGTCGGGACACAAAAATATTTATTAATGTAAATAAATATATTTAATTTATTTGTGATATTACTCGAGTTTGGTACGCTAGAGACATCGACGAGCTTGCCACTTGTCATGATTGGCCTATAGTAAAGTTGGCTAAATGTGAATCCGTTTCTGGCCACCCCGGAAAGGATACAGACGTAAAAAAACTTTTTTAAATGACAATTTATTAACGATTCCATAAGTTGGTATTTGTGGAGAGGCAAAATGTATTTCTCATTATTACAAGCGGGGATAGTCCCGCGTATCTATTTTTAATGACAATGTATTAATGATTCCACAAGTTGGTACTAGTGGAACTGGGACCGACGGCTTAACGTGCTCTCCGAGGCACGGGAACGGTGGTATTGTAAATCTATGACAAATGTAGGTAAGAAATTCTTATTGGTACTTGTCGGGTGTTCGAACCGACCTTTGTAGGATTTAAGGAATGCTTTCTTACAACCGAACCACCACAGCGCGATATTCGGGATATTCCTGAGCCTAAATTAATGTAGGTACCCATATGACATGCAACTTCGAGCGTATGCCTAGCACTAACTAAATGCATGCAGAAAAAGTTGTCTGACCAAGACCTATAAAGCTACGCCACTCATGCGTAGTATGATGTAAACAATATTGGTACTTGGGGTTAGATAATGAATTGTTTTTTTTGCTGGTAATATGTGATGTTTGACTGGTTTTGTTTAACATGCGTGTTAGGCTTGTCTTCGAAGTTATGTGGTGTTGTAAAAGTTCGATTATAAATAACAAGACGATTGACAACAATTATTTATTTATTATGTTTGGAAAACTTACAGCTATTTTACACTTGTAAACTTAAGATTAGAGACAATAAAGCCAATTAAAAGTTAATTAATATTTTAGCCTTATAAATGTTGAGAGGATGAGCGAAGAAAGATTGACGAACCAGATATATAATGCGGAAGTTGTGGGTGAAAGAGGCCCTGGCAGACGAAGGCTCACATATCACGATCAAATAAATAAAACACTGGCTAAAGGCACATTAAAAAGCTTTCGTAACAAAAGGGCATGTATGAAGAGGTTGATGAATGTCGACGAAGCGAAAGAAGTATGTCGTGATCGTGTCAAGTGGCGCTCAATTGTCTCTGCCTACCCCGCAAGGGATTTGGCGTGAAGATATGTAACCTTATAAATAAAATAGGTAGACATAAATAGTATCTGCGTTATAACTCCTTGAAAGTTAGATAATATAGCAATAAAGCATTAGTTTTATATACATATATTAAATATTATTTATTTATTTATTAAAACTTTATTGTACAATATACAAGTATACAAGCGGCGAATTACTAAAATAAAATTAAAATATTATACATACAAAACTTGCTCCAAATCACTACCAATGGGAAAAGTGCCAAGGATACTGTCAGCATAGCCATTTAACGTGATTCTTTGGTCCAAATATTGCCTAGCCCTCTTGTCTCCTGAGGTGTTGAAGAGCTGTTTTGACAACGCCATGAAAATTACCTGTGCACTTGGTCTCCACAGCTAGAGAAAAATAAATTTAATTAATTATTGTGGGCACGATGTCTCTAGCATACCAGACTCTGGAAATAACACAAATAATTTTCATAAATTATTATGTTCCGACTAGGAAATGAACCCGGTACCTCCGCGTCTAAATGTGCAGGCCAAATTCTCTAAAAATATGTTCCGCAAGGCCAATCTTTTTTTTTTTACTGCCACCGTGATCTAGTGGTTACGACCGCTGATTTAGACGCAGAGGTACCGTGTTCGGTTTATGGTCGAAAGTGTCAATCATTATGTTTTTTATTTAAAACATTACAATAATGCCTTATGTTGATGTCCCTAGCGTATCAGGCTCGAGAAAATTTTTACTAGACGCGGAGATACCGGGTTCAATTCCTCGTGGGGACACAATAATTTATTTGAATATTTTTTGATATTTCTCGAGTTTGGTATGCTGTAGACATCGACGAGCATGTTGGGTAAAGTTGGCTGAAATCCTTACAAGCGTGGTTTCCACTCCGAAAGGGATACGGCCATGATGATTCTGTTCATGTTTACCTATTTTATTATTAACATAAAAAATGTAGGATGAACTTGGATATTTTTTATAATATGACTTCCATTTTTTTTGCCTTTCTCTAGTTGGCAAGCTTTTTTTGCGGATTTTTCGCGCTTCTCATATTTTACCCGACGTGTTTGGGCTATAATGCCGCGAGTGACTCCAAACTATATAATTATTAAAAAATATATAAAATTCTGCAACAACTGGAATTAAATTATAACCTTATTAACTCATAAAAAAGAAAGATCAGACTTGGCTGTATGGGCTAGACCCTTTGCCTTCCCTATCACCTTATTCATCATCCATCGGAAAAAGAGAACAAAGAATAAATAAAATCTAAAAATTCTAAACTATCAAGATTGTTTGAACCAAGCCCATATGAATGCATATGCGTACAAGCACTCAGGTACAAGCGACTGATATGATAATATTAGAAACGTTTGCGTGTGCGTGTGCGTATGTGAACGGCGTATGTATGTATGTGCGCTTGCGTGTGTGTTGCAGTGTCGCATGCGTCGGTTACGTCAGTTTATATCACTAAATTTAATGCAATTATGATTCGCTGTTATGTATACTTTTATGTATGCAAAAAATACCTTCTTGAAAATTTTATTAAATTTTTTGGATTCTTTAATAAATATTGTAAAAATATTATCATGACCGCAATACTATATATAATGGTGATAAGAAACAAGTAGCAAGCTCGTCGATGTCTCTAGAGTATCTTCGAGTACCAGACTCGAGAAATGCCACAAATAAATGAAATTATATATTATATTAAACGGCTGAATACGATTATCTGAAAATCAAATAGAAAAACATTTTATCAGCCAACATAACCATTATTACAATATTTTCAACGTTGTCGGTTCTTTTTCAAGGATAAAACTTTCTTTCGATGTTAATTACAAGGTATTTTTTTCTAGATAACAAATTTCCTACCCGACCTGGATTCGCTAATAATAATGTAAAAAAAGAACCTCCGAGCAGTTCACAAGTCACCTTGATGGGATATTGCGAAAATAAAAATAAAAACCGCCAATCTGGCAACACTATAGGTTATTGACAATTATTGTTCAAATGTTGCAAGAATAATGGAAGGTCGCGAAATTTCACTTTACCTATAGACAAAGTTTGCTTGTTTTAGGGGAATTGCAAAATGCAAAATTAGGATATCCGTTACTACTAGTAATTATTGTAGTCTGACCGGAGAGCGGCCCGGTTTGAATCACGGCATGTACCAATAAAAAATACACTTTTCTTGCGTCCATTTAGATTTACAACACGGAGAGCATGTAACGCTCGTTAAAAATTGACATTATAAATGACATCAGACTCGCCAGTGGCTAACTTGGCAAGTACTTATAGACCAAATTATCACACATACATATCATCAAACCACGATCATCGCAGGCCCTAAAAAGACCTCCACTGCTGGAAATAGGCTTTCCAGAACATATTTCTGGAGAATTAAACATTGAGAGCAACTGGCACCAGCCACTGATAACCGACATTCTAACCTCTATGCCGGCCCAACATTGCTAGTTCGTTCTATACTTAAAGGAATCCAAGAGCTGTATTCTCGTTCTTTAGCCGCTATTAGAGTCTATATTCGCACGGACACTGTCAGTGTTAACATCTATAGGCTGGGTTTTAGTACACAAAACGGAGTCTAATTATTTAATGAATAAACGCTTTTTATTTATTTATTAATTAAATAATAATAAATATTTCCAGACAGGTCACACAGCGCCATCTAATTTCCGTGGTAAGCTACGAGGCTTGTGTTACGGAAACTAGATGGTTGATAAACTATATATTATACTTTTTTTTTTGTAAATATATACATATTATACATATAAACACCCAGACCGAGATAAATTATACAATGTACAACTTGCCCCCGATGGGAATCGAACCCACGACCTCCCGAGTTCACGGCAACGTTTGTTACCACTAGACCACGGAGGCGGTCGAATTGTAACGATTAAAGTTAAATATGGCGTCATTTGTACCAGCTGAAGCTGACCTTCTAAATAAAACTGATACATTTGACGGTTTGGACCAACCTTTGTAGGATTTAAGGGACGCGTTCTTACAACCGAGCCACCACCGCGTGTCTACTTACTAAAACAAGCATTTTAACTAATTAATAATAAATTTAATTATTAAATAATATAAATATTAGTCGAAATTAAAATAAACACGCTTCCAAATATATTCCCTCTAACGTGCAGAGCCGTTTGACAGCTGGAAGTAATAACTGAGCACAGTAGTCACTTCTAACGTCTAAAAATACGGGTGTAAGTTGCTGGGTGCTGTTCTTGGATCGGAGGTCGTCGTAGGCCTATACCGACGCGACATCCGTGTGTTTATGCCTTAAATCCTATGACATAAATTTATTATCGTATAGATAGGTCAAAGTCTAGAATTTAAATCATCCCTTATCTAAACTAGAACGAACAACTGCTAACCTACTTTATGCATGTACCTACTTTAACACAATTGGTGTTTACGTGTTCTGGAACTTTCGATAAGCCATGTGCTATTATTAGAGACATTAGTAAAAGTTTTGACCTGTCAAATTTGCTATCCATACGCATTTAATTTCTGTAAAATACCTTTTTAAAGTGTGTGTGTTTTTTTCTCCCGATGGATGATGAATGAGGTAATGGGAAGGCAAAGGGTCTAGCCCATACAGCCAAGTCTGACGTAATATATCTTTCTTTTTAATGAGTTATTGAGGTTATCATCAAATTCCAGGTGTTGCAGATTTTGTTGGAGTTACTCGCGGCATTATAGCCCAAACACGTCGGGTCGGGTAGGAGTTCACAGCGCGGGAAAACCGCAAAACAAAACTGCAACTTGTGCCCCATTTTTAACGTCTAATTTATTGTTTTCCATAATTATTCACATTGCAGCACATTATTAAACAAAACAATACCACTTTTGACTAACAATAAACTAAAAAACTTGCACTTGACATATTCGTGAAAAATGGTGCGAAGAAGACTCCATACCTTATTAAATATTGACATGGCCTGTGCACTCAAGACTATAAAGTACTTAATTCCAAATTCAAACAATATTCTTTGGAAAAATAGTTTTTTTTGGGAAAAACATAAGTGTTCCTGAAGTAAAAGGTATTTTATACTAGACCGACATCAACGCTTGTTATTTTATAAGTTGCAAAGCGAGTATGAACGTTAAACGCAAAAGTGAAACGACAATAAGCTAACGAATAAAATCTTTCGAAATTTCACGCCAGGACAAAACCGATGTGACTATCTCAATTAAAATTGTACTTCAAACCATTCATAGAAATAAAGTCTTTATTGACGACGAAAATAGGGCGCGTTTCCTTTGTCTGATGTCGCGGCGATCGGCCAACTCAAAAGTGTGTCAGCAGTTGAATAGCACCGCGCAAGGACGGTAGTATGCGCGTGCAAAATAACGAATGCGCATGGCCTATCTATGAAAACTCCTGCTATCTTATAATGCCCTAGTACTTTTGTGTTGGAGTAACCTGTTTACGGGCTTCCACGACATCCACGATAAGTTACGAAAACTAATTTTAACTACAAGCCATTCATGCTACCTTGGTATATGTATTTTTGTTTTTAAAATGTGTTCTTTTAAAAAAACAAATTTATTTAGTCAAAAATCCTTTCATCCTTTTAACTTTTGCAAAAACGTGCATCAAACCAGGTTCGTCTAAAACGCCTGATACCAAAGGACAATCAACAATAAAAAGTATGTCACCGCGTGGTAGTTTGAAATAAAAAAACCTTTGAATAAATGATATCCCTTATTCTAAATCCACCCCTGAATAGGGGATGAATTTCCCTTCTAAATAAATGCTATCGATCTACTCCAATAATAAATACTACAAAATACACAACGTATTATGAAAAACTATACTGACGAAGGGTTATATTTTTTTATTGTGTTCTCTTTTCCCGATAGATAAAGAATGAGGTGATAGGGAAGGCAAAAGGCCGTAGCCCATACAGCCAAGTCTGACGTTACGAGTTAATGAAGTTATCATTAAATTCCAGATGTTGCAGAATTTGATGCTTTTTTTGGAGTGACTCGCGGCATTATAGCCCAAACACGTCGGATATTAAACTGCGACTTGTGACCCATATTTAAAGTCCAATTTATCGCATTTTTTTGTTTATTAATTTTATTTACTCTGGATAAACTACAATGTAAATAATTATGACAAACAATAAGTCGGACTTTATGTATACATATATGTATAGGACACAGGACGCAGTTTATTTTTTGCGGTTTTCCCGCGCCATGAACTACCATATAGTTTGAACTATAATGCCGCGAGTGACTTCAAGAAAATAATCACTTCTGGATTTTGATGATATCCTCATTAACTCATTCAAAGAAAGACACGTTACATCAGACTGGGCTGTATGAGCTAGACCCTTTGCCTTTCCTCCTTTCCTATCACCTCATTCATCATCCATCGGGAAAAGAGAACACATACAAAATACTGTGGAGGTCCTTCGCGCTATTTTGCGTGGACATGTCAAGTGCAACTTTAGGTTTTGTAAATTAATTCACTGTGGATATAATTATATTTGTCAAAAGTGGTGTTGTTTTGTTTAATAATGTGCTACAATGTAAATAATTATGGAAAATGATAAATTGGACTTTAAATATGGGGCACAAGTTGCAGTTTATTTTTTGCGGTTTTCCCGCGCTGTCAACTCCCATATTTTACCCGACGTGTTTGAGCAGTGGATGGTTCCGCGAGTGACTCCAAGAAAAGCATCAAATTCTGCAGAATCTGGAATTTGATGATGACCTCATTATCTCATTAAAAAGAAAGATATATTACGTCAGACTTGGCTGTATGGGCTAGACCCTTTGCCTTCCCTATCACCTCATTCATCGGAAGAAAACAAAAAAAAAACAAAAAAAAACTGTTGTACTAAAAAAAAACAAATAAAATTGTGAGAGGCAGACATTATCTTGAAATCGAATTATTAATATGGACGCCCGGGCCTAGGACTCTGCGTTCTAGGGACTGTGGTTATGAATTTAGGTCGTAAGGCATCAGGTACGTTATGATTCACCCGAATTAGGTGTATACGAAAACAACAGTATGATTCACACGCATCAATACTTTCCCTTGAAAATCACTTCGTATGTTGAAACGAGGAAAACTATGGTACCGTTAGCATAATATTTTTATTTTATTTTTTTATTAAGTTTAAGTAAGTCTTGTATCAAGCGGTGTTATTTTTATCTAAATATCACCATTGCAAGCTTACAACATTAGTTCTACTTGAAAATAAAAAATGGCATTTGACATCATTGCAAATGGCACATACTTTCAACGAGAACAACAAATAGATGGTAGGCAGACTGATGTGATAATTTGTCCAGTCTGATGGGGCAAGCATCTACCGTTCTTGCCGATAAACGCAGTAAAGTGTATCCCCACGTTTCGGATCAGGCTCGAATTGCCGTCATGTCCAGTCAAGCCTGCATAGTGTTAGGGACTGATGTCAGTCATGAGTATCTGACTTCAGTTGCTAACATTCATGGACCTTGCGCGCCACTTACCATCATTTCGTGCTATAAAATATAAACTAAAGCTCTGGCAGCCACAAAATACGTTCGCGAATCGAGTAATAAAAATCACTCTTACATCCGTGCTGTCAATTTAGTTCCGTCACGTCTAGCGGTTATGACCGTAGACCGTAGATTTAAACGCGTAGGTGCTTGGTTCCATTTCTCGTCAAGAAACCAAAAAAAAGACATTTCTCGAGTCGTTAATTACGTTCCGTTACGGCTTGCATGAAGTTCATAGTACCGACAGCCACTAGTTATTGTTAAGCTGTTCAACATTCAGGATTGTAAAAAAAAAATAGTAGGAAATCTGCAAGTTATGAAATCAATTCAAAATAGACTGTCTACTGCCTCCGTGGTCTAGCGGTTATGGCCGTCGTCCGTAGGTTTAAACGCTGCAGTGCTTCGTTCGATTTCTAGTTAAGAAACAAAAAAAGCTTACCACTTGTCATGATGGGCCTATAGTTTTTTATTTTAATACTAGCGCGACATGTGCCCTAGCTCCCAACTAATGGTAAGTGGCGCGCAAGGTCCATGAATGTTAGCAACTGGAATCAGACACTTGTGACTAACATCAATCCCCAACACTATACCGGCTTGACTGGGCATGACGGCAATTTGAGCCTAATTCCGAAATGGATACACTACAGGTTTTATCGGCACGAACGGTGGATACTTCTCCGACCCAGCAGACTGGGCAATAGTGAGAAAATTACTACCATCAGTCTGCCTATGACTACCACCTACATATTTGTTGTTCTCGTTGAAAATATGTGCTATTTGCAACAATGTCAAATGCCAATTTTTACTTTCAAGGAGAGCTAATATTGTAAGTTTGCCATGGTGATATTTATATAAAAATAACACCGCTTGAAACAAGACTGATGTTTTTGCTGACCGTACTAATAGTACCTATAGTACAGTGTTCTAATGTTGTATTGCCTCTCTTACACAATACAAATATGGTACTTGGTTCATGCTAAGGCAATTTATAAGTCTTTACAAAGTTGCCAGAAAAAAACTTATGTTGACGAAAATGTTTAAAATGGTAAAAGGACATTTACTTATTTGGCCAAGAAATTGTCCAAATGGTTAACGAAAAAGTCTGGAGATAGGAAAAACGTATACTAACGCTAACGTATTAGCCTCGCTTTACAGAGGGGAAATTTTGCCAGTCTCCTTGGGACTATTCCTGAAGAGTCGTGCCTAGAAGACATTTTTTATTTATTTAGTTTATATATATTTAATTTAATAAAATAAATTATATTAAACTGCATCCGTGGTCTAGCGGTTAAGTCCGTGGATTTAGACTCGGAGGTACCGGGTTCGATTCCTGGTTGATTGTTATTATTTGATTAATATTTAATTTATTGTGTGATATTTCTCGAGTTTAGTACGCTAGAGACATCGTCGAGCTTGCCACTTGTCATGATTGGCCTATAGTATAGTTGGCTAAATGTCAATCCGCTTCTATATAAGCGTGGTTTCTGACCACACCGCAAGGGATATGGTCGTGATATTACTTTACTTTTTGTCCTCGCCAACCCGTCTGGCCAGCGAGCGTGGCGAGTGTAGGCCAAATTAGCCAGAAATTTCTTAAAGGCCCACCTCCAACAGTGGAAATCTAGAACTCTGTGTTCTTCGGCTGAGATGATGGTGATATTTACTTGTATGGGGATTTTGGGCTAAATTGTATTGACAATTATATATGCATTTTTAGATAATTTAATCTAACATGATTACAATTTAAGTAGAAAAACTTCTTTATTTTATTTTCCAAATAACTTAATTGCACAGTAATATATAGTAATAAATACAAGATTAGTCTTATTAATAATAGTATCATAACTACTTGTACAAGTAGTACTAAAATAGTCCAAAGTGGATTATGCCATTTGGCTAACACTGTTTAATTTCTTTCTTTCGTTAATAATAATAATTTCATCGGGAAAACTCGGGTCACAATTAGAATACGATTATTACAAAGAAACCCAATATTAAAAGTAAAAAATATAATAACAACAACAAACCTTTTATTTTAAATTTTAAAAAAAAGATGTCTTCGCGCCATTTTTCACGGACATGTCACGTGCAAGTTTTTGTTTTGTAAATTAATTTACTGTGGATATTGTTAGTCAAAAGTGGTGTTGTTTTGATTAATAATGTGCTACGATGTGCATAATAACGGAATACGATAAATTGTACTTTAAATATGGGGCACAAGTTGCAGTTAATTTTTTGCCGTTTTACCGCGCTTTAAACTCGCATATTTTATACTCGACTTGTTTGGGCTATAATGCTGCAAGAAAAGCAGAAAAGCAAAAAATTTTGCATCATCTGGAATTTGATGATAACTTATGAAAAAGAAAGATATATTACTTCAGACTTGGCTGTATGGGCTAGACCCTTTGCCTTCCCTATCACCTCATTCATCATCCATCGGGAGAAGAAAACAAACACACAAGTTCTTCGCGCCATTTTGCGTGGACATGTCAAGTGCAAGTTTTTGTTTTGTAAATTAATTTACTGTGGATATTATTGGTCAAAAATGGTGTTGTTTTGTTTAATAATGTGCTACAACGTGAATAATTATGGAAAACGATAAATTGTACTTTAAATATGGGGCACAAGTTGCAGTTTATTTTTGCGGTTTCCCGCGCTGTCAACTCCCATATTTTTCCCGACGTGTTTGAGCTATGATGCCGCGAGTGACTCCAAGAAAACCATCAAATTCTGCAGCATCTGGAATCTGATGATAACCTCATGAACTCATAAAAAAGAAACATATATTACGTCAGACTTGGCTGTATGGGCTAGACCCTTTGCCTTCCCTATCACCTCATTCATCAGCCATCGGGAGAAGAGAACCAAAAAAAAAAAAAAAAATCAATATATTATGTATTTATATCTAAGCTATTTTTTTCTCTATTTTACGGAGGCAAAACCATCTTAATGCATCAAATAAATGTAAGCATTCACAGATCGCGTGCGGTTGTGCGGGTGAAGGCCTTCAACCACCCAGTATTAATACTTAGGTTTTAATGCTTAGCTCGAAATCTATAGGTATATACAACCTACAGACTTACGCCTTATTACCTATAACTGTTTGACTTGGCTTTGCCTGTGTTACGAGTACCTATATGTAAAAATAAACAGGTAGATGTAGGGTCATGTGTTGTTATCAAATAATAATAAGACAAAAATACAAACTTACATCTGAAGCGTTTATGCCCTGCTACAAATTGTATTTGTAATATGACTATAATTGGTGTAATAGGGTGTAATTATAAAAATAAAATAAAAATACATTCCTTACGTCGTTCTTGAAAAAGCTTATCAGTTTATAAGGTCAAAACCGAGCCATTCTCACAGATAAAACAATCTTAAATCCCAACTCAAATTATAAAAAGTAACAATTATACTAATATATACAGACAATGGGGTGTATCAGGCAAAGCTTTTTGTAGATGTCACTAGCGGCAATGGTACCTTGTTTTACACTTATATCACATCATTTATTAATGTTTTTGTAGTTTTTTTATTTTTATGACAGAAAAATGAATTTTAAATTAATATTACCTACCTTAAAAGACGTATTAAAAAGCGCGCACCGTTTTTAAAAAGAAAAAAGGTTTTATTAATAGAACGGCAATTTTGAGATCACCATATCTTTGATTTCGCTTAGAAATCTCGATTTGTACACTTAAAAGCTGCTCACTTCGGCATAATATCGAGAAAATTTTAAATTTCGTATGAAAAATACAAGTTTTCTATGCAACTGATAGATATATTAGGTACCATCTATCATGCGCCATCTATCGTGATAAGAAAATAGTAATGAAAATGGGGTGTCCCATTGCAAAAAGCTACAATCCTTAATACTTGCCGTATAGTCAGAAGGTTTTTAGTAAAAGAAGGACGCACGATGCACACACATCATTAGGTTAACCGATTTCCGAATCTTGCATTACGCACGACAGGAATTGTTCAATTTCTTAAATTTGTTGAGTTACGTACAAAGTTTTAGATTTGTTCTGTAAAAGCCCTAAAATGCTAATCAATAACGTCATAGACTCTTGCGCATGGCCAAGTACAGTCGCGTGTGGCAGCAACCTTCGAACTAGCTACCATCTGCATTAATAACTACCAAGAACTAAGATACAAGGTACTAGGATGGCATAAACGCGAAAGGATTCGTGTTTCTGTCATATCGTTGTCTTAATTTTCGAACTTCGTAATTCCAAAATATTAGATTCTTTTACTTTTAATTTAATATCATCTAGAGGCAATTCTTAAAATTCGTATGTCCATAGAAAGTTAATAGACTACCTACTAGGGAATAAAGAACCCTTCTTGCGTCCCGGGATTTTCGGGATTAGTTGAGGAACCGGTCGAACCGGGACTTTTATGTTTTTTTTCTATTTACTAATAGGTACTACAAAGAGAAAATATTTATTATTTGTTTGTGTTATTTTTGTTTGTAGGTATTCTGGCTATGTACTGATACTACTGAACCTATTTTAAAAAATCTTTCAACATTAGAAATCCACAAGATCCCTGAATAACAAAGGCTACTTTTGACCTCATATTTTTTTTTTTTTATACTGGACACGACATGTGACATCGCGCGCACCTGATGGTAAGCAGTACGCGAGGTCCAAGAATGGGAGCAACTGACGCCGGTCACTATGACCGACATCAGTCTCTACCACTATGCCGGCCTAATCATTCGCTCGAAAAACGTATAGCAGCGGGTGGAACCGCTAATTTTATATAAAGATACCTTTTATAATGATATCTCAATGTGGAAACTTAAATTCTACATATACTTTCCAACTTAACTAACTACGAGGCTTGGTCGTTCCGGTTCTTTAGTCTACACAAATTTTCCCGGAATTTTCGGGATTGGGATTTCCCGGGACCATTACCTACTACCTATCCATTTATTATTTACTATGCTATACTATCATTTTTATTATTAAATTGCTAAAAAAATGTACAGAGGCGAAGAGGCATTCGTATTTTCTAACATCTAACCTTTGGGAGAGTATGAGATGATGTGTTCCAAAAGGTCCATCTCCAAAGCTGGAGGTCTAGGCGCTGTCATGAAGTATTGAAACCCGACAAATTTGAAAGGAATCACCCTATGACATCTGTGCGATGAGAGGATGTGCCGATATTTCGTGAATACCGCCCATCTAGCTGAATGAATAAAATATATCGTGTTAATAAATAGCAACAAATGTAACACTTGGAATTTGATAATCCCAACTTAGTTATGAAGATTGCATGTGTTCTTTTTGTTTTATTCTTAAGGAAGGTAGACGGAGGAGGAGCTGTGAGTTGTAAGCTGTCGGAATCGTACAATATGGCTGGCATGGACAATGTCCAAAGCCCTGATAAAAATAAGAAAAGAAAAAAATACAAAGAAGGAAGGTAGAATAAAGCCAGCAGTAGCTAAACGATTGCCCATAAAACACGTTATTATCATCACGTAAAAGCGAAAACTATGACGAAACAGAGACTGATAACAATATAAACATCTCAAAGCATCTTTTACGTAACTATCTTTCAGTTCGTATCGCAAAATGGCGCTCTAATCACGGAGATTCCCGAACTTACATATGTTGGCGGCGGAAACACCCGAACAAGCTCGTAAGTGGGTCACACCGACGCACCACCACATAGACAAAATCATTCAAGCACACATACGCGTAGCGCATCGCTTCTCGACGCAATTGGGAATCAAAGTAGCGTATGTGCGTGAATGTATTTGCGTTTTTGTAACAAACTATCTATTGTTGTGTAATTTATGTTTATTTATTTTTAAGTTTTAAGCTGTTTTTATAATTATTGTTTTTTTTCGCTTTTAGCGTCAGCATTAAATATTATTGTTTTTTTATGGTAAACAACTACATTCGTTGTTTTGCAATTGCCAAAAATATTCAAGACATAACAGGCATGCGTATTAAGTAGCGTTACATAAGGACGTGATCACATTAAGAAAAAACGAAAAGAAAACAATGCTATTTTGAAAAATGACCACTAGAATACTTCTAAGAAAAAAACTTTAGAAATATTCCCAAGGAGGCTGGCAACATTTCCCCTCTGTATAGCGAGGCTAATACGTTGGCAAAAATAATTGCCAGCTTTGCCATTTTAGAATTTTATAAATAGCTAAACATCAATCCATCAATGGTCGATATCAATGTAATAATTATAGAAGAGAGATTTTCTTAGCCCTTGTTTTAGCGAAAAGTTTGTGAATACTTTTTTGTAAATGAGTTATTATTTTATAGATTTTAAAGGATAGATAATTGTTGAAATACTTTATGTTAGTGTAATTTAACCTACGCTAAATGTACTTAGGAAACCGGTCTATCTTGTTTGGTGTCCTTCGGTATCCTATTCGAATCATTACTATTTATGAATAACTGCTGGGGTTTGCACCGGCAATTTATGTCGAATCGTCATCCTGGCAAAAAGTCTGCCAGTGTAATTTAAAAGATGTTTTATTGGGCTCACTAAGTTTAGTATACTACAAAACAGAAGTTATTTAATACTTGAATAAAACCCATTTAAATCAAATTTTATTGTGGCACATATAACAATATAAAACTAAAAAAATTCTGAAAAGAAATTAACTAACTCTTAAAGTATATAATAGGAGTAGATGTACTCTAGTTATTCATATTTGGGTCAGAGAAACTATCATAATTCAAGGGTTTGATAACAAATTCATTGTTTATGTATTAACGCACACAGTTATCTTTTAAGTAGTAACTGTTTATTTGTTTTGAACTTTACACCCAGTTTCTTCTAACATCTATAAATCATCTCTACACGCTAAAATAAAGGCATAGAAGAAAGCATAGGGACAAGAATATGGAAAGGCATGCATAAAATGTTTCGGGCATTTTTATGTTGAAAGGATGAGTGAAAAAATATTGATGTTTTTAATATGTATATAAGGCGAAAATTGTAGATAAAAGTGGCCCTGGAAGATCAAGACGACCAAATAAATAAACACTGTTTGAAAGTGCAGTAAAGAGTCTACGAAAGAAAAGGGCATGCATGAAAAGATTGATACAAGTCGACGAAGCGAAAGAGGTATGTGGTGACCGTGTCAAATGGCGCTCATGAGGATTTACATCTTCATTTAGAAAATAACAGCATTAATTTTATACATATTTAGCACTAACAGGTAGGACATTAGCTATACGCCATATTTAAAATTTCGGCTGTGTCCTTAGAACGCAGTTGTCCCGCAATGAATTTACGTGATAATACTGAAGCAACCCGTTCATAATTTATAACGATTTTTTTAAATATGAAACTTTATAGCTGTTTGGCCTATTATGACGTCATATATCTCATCCCTAAATAATTTCACAGAACATCTTTGCTTTTAATTTCGATGGATCTAGCAATATTGGCGTAGAGGCCAGGTAATGCACTGCAATGATATATACCTAGATGTAGTTCTCGCTCTTCTATAATACCATTAATCGCGTTCTTACAATAATTATATGAATCATAATTACTTCATATGCCGATAAACAAAGAACTTACGAATGTTGTTTTATATAAAAAGGAAGCATAGAGTAGTTAAAATTGGGTCAAGAGTATAACTAAAATGTACTTATTTGAGTCTAGTCATAATTTGTATGTAATGATAAGTAGGTAATGATAATCCAAGTTGCTAACACTAAACAATTATTATTTAATAATACATGTTTTCGTTATGCACAATTTTCTAACGATCCCACAATTATAATTATAAAAAAAAAAAACTATAATTTGCATAGACAGCTTTTTAATCATAATCATAAGAGCTCCTAGAATACAAAGTCAAAATCACGCAGTAAAAAATTTTTTTTTTAAATTCCATCTATCCCTGCAAATATGTTGCTTGCATGCTGAGAAAATTATTCTAATATTCAGATTAATATAATATTCATACTTTGGGTCCAATCGCCAAATATCACCGTGTCTGCGTATATCAGGTTTTCATGTAAATCTCATTAGCTGCCGATTGTCCAGCACCCTTACAGAATTCGCAATGTCTTTCTCACGGTACCAGAAAGGGTTTGGATTTGCATACACTCCAGTTTGTTGACCCATCGAGTTAGTATTGAATGGACACGTAATAAATGCAAAATTGCTAATTTATTTTGGTATATGAATAAACTGCCCTGAAAGTAACAATGGCTCGTAGACGAGAGATGATCAAATAAATATGTAGACGTATTATTAAAGTAGTTGATTTAAGTGAAGTGAAGAGCGGATCTAGAAACAGTGAAGGGGAGTTTTATGTAATGCATATAGACACTAATGAGACATTTCGGCCACAAGTCCTAAGCACACACGACGGATCCGCTCGCAATATCCATGGATTAAAACTCGTCGTCTTCTTCCTAATAACCCATGATCTTGAATCAAGCCATCCGACAATGATCTTTGTGTTTATCTGTCTGATAGAGACGTAGAAACTGACTGTGGGTCTAGATACAAGTTTAAGGTCGTTTAGCGAGCTATATACTCGGTATTTTTCCGATAAATGGAGTCCGAAATGTTAACATCAATGTTTCGCTCAAGTTGTATCGACCGTGGTCACATTATAAATACTAGCCGTCAGTAAACCAACGTTACCGACATAGCCTTTAAAATTTGTAAGCTGAAGTGACAATGGGCAGAACCGATGAACGATGGAATAGACGAGTTATGGAGTAAAGACCATATACAGAAAAACAAATACGTCTTGTGCCACGATTAACAGATGATCTGACCTCGCTGGTAGGGCCTGGTTGAGGGTGGAAGGAGATTGTGTCAATGATGAGCCTATATCCCACAGTGGAGAGGCAGATGATGATGATGCTTTCAAAATGGCGCTATATTTCATAGCATACCTGTAAATGTGTAAGTACTACTCAGGCTTCAAAAAAATGTAAAAAGCCTTTCCATTTTTAAAAGCAGCTAAATTCCTGAAAAACTCCACCACCTTTCAGGCTGCTTGAAAAAAAGAACAAAGGGGGCGCTATGTATGAAAACCGGCATTCCTCAAAAGATTACTCCTGCACCCATACATGTTCATATAACGTATGCACACACACACATGCACATATTTTGTTGTGAATGTCAGTAAGGCTGCCATTATATATGACATTCGCTCAAATCGTAAAAAAACACTTTAATATTAAACTTTAAAACATAATATCATTTGCTACAAATAGTTTGCGATGTAGTTTCCCATATTTCACCAAATATATGTAATATAATATATATATATTTAATTAAACTTTTTAAGTTGCAATATTTATTTTACATTTTTAAATACTTCCTGGTCTTTGTAAAATATACAGATAGTGTACTCGTATACTCAATGTGAAATCTTTAAAACTGCATTACTGTTTACGTTAAAATAATTACTTTAGATCAGAAAACGTCGCGATCGTGTCGTACATATTATTAGCCTACTCTTCGATTTTCCTGTGCGACACATTATTTACTGCCTCCGTGGTCTAGTGGTTAAGTCCGTGGATTTAGACTCGGAGGTACCGGGTTCGATTCCTGGTCGGGACACAAAAATATTTATTAATGTAAATAAATACATTTAATTAATATTTAATTTATTTGTGATATTTCTCGAGTTTGGTACGCTGGAGACATCGACGAGCTTGCCACTTGTCATGATTGGACTATAGTAAAGTTGGCTAAATGTGAATCCGCTTATTTATAAGCGTGGTTTCTGACCACCCCGAAAGGGAATGGCCGTGATGATACTTTACTATTGAACACATTATTTATATTATTATTGAATAAAACTTAATCTGTTTACTATAATAATAATATTTAATCGGGTTCCTGAGCTGTGATTACGTGCGGAACTAAATAACTGGTTAGATGTTTTTTTTAGTCTGAGAGGACGGATTTTCGGCAGTGAAGAGACAAAAACTGAAGAAATTTATATTTATCTAACCATAAAATTAAGCCTATTTTATTCTAGAATAGTCCAGATGAATAGCAGCCCTAACGTGTGGAGGCGTCGTCATGACGTAACGTCTCGTAGACATATTTTTTACCGTGACGCAACTTTTGTGATTTATCATACAAGTTATTGACTCCGCTATCTATGCGCTATAGATGAATGAAAATGAAAGTTTTTTAAACGCCAGTATATATTACATATATATTTTTTTCAAATATAAAATATATATATATATACTCACTCGTCGCACCCTCGTGATGATAGCAGTAAGTTCCAAGCATGGAAGCAACTAAAATCAATCCATATAAAGAATTTGAAAGAAGCTTTGCGACTTTGTCACGCGTAAACTGCTGGACCGATTTCCATATTTTTTTTCATGCTGCCTCCGTGTTCTAGCGGTTAAGTCCGTGAATTTAGACTCGGAGGTACCGGGTTCGATTCCTGGTCGGGATACAAAAATATTTATTAATGTAAATAAATACATTTAATTAATATTTAATTTATTTGTGATATTTCTCGAGTTTGGTACGCTGGAGACATCAACGAGCTTGCCACTTGTCATGATTCGCCTATAGTGAAGTTGGCTAAATGTGAATCCGCTAATTTATAAGCGTGGTTTCTGACCACCCCGAAAGGGAAACGGTCGTGATGATACCTTTTTTTTTCAGAGATGTTCCTTGGAACCTGGGGACAGACAGGCTAAATGACGTCATGATAATTTGGCCGTATTGCACAAAGTTAACCTATCAGTAAATTTTAAACAAAACGATGTTTTTCATGTCTAAATAGTGTAGCAACTATATTATTTTGATCGCAACAAAGATATCGGTAATGGCTGGATCTACATATATATATATTGTGGCGTATCGTATCCCCGTATCGTGTCATCGTATTGTATCGGCATAATGCTATAGGGTAACAGACCGCTCCGCCGGTAATTCGTGCACGCTCAGTGCTGTTTGCTGTTACTGGAAAAACAGTGTGTCTCGTCAACAAAATAGCCTCCCTTTGGAGGCCGTGCGCAAGAGGTTCTGGATTTGCTTAGGCTGGGTTGTACCAAAACGAAGTCTCTGTAATTGTTACAATTAAAGTTAAAAATAGCGTCGAATGTAACAGTTTTATATTGTAGGTCAGCTGTCATCTGGTACAATTGTCGCCATTTTTAACTTTAAGCGTTATATTTACAGAGGCTTAATTTAAGTGCAACTCCCTTGTCGGTCCGTAAGAACATATCGGCTCGTGAAAATGATACATATGTGGAGCGAGCTTTAGGTTGCTGATATTCAGATCTCAACCTCGAAGCACGACACGCACGCACGTAATTTTGTTTAAATATTACTTATTATTATGTAGAATAGTTATTATGTTATGCATATCTGCTTAGTATTCTCGAGTTGGTCGTAAATCTATTTAAAAGCTGCAACTTTTCGCTAAACTAGGGCTAACTAGTGGAATCTGTCTTTTGTCTTAAAAGTTGGTAACGGAAATTAGAATGGACTGAAGTCTCTAAATATAGGGTTTGTAATAACACTTTTTATCCATTGAAATGAAAATATTTATTTGTATGAAATATGGTATGAAAATACAGGTGGTTGGTAAGTTTTGGCTCGACACATTTCGCCATTTCTGGCATACAAAATTTTATTTTAAAAACTAAACTTATATCTAACATAAATATTACACAAAAAATAATAATGAAGAAATAAGACACAAAAAATAATAATAAAGAAATAAGACACAAAAAATAATTACAGATTTATTTGATTGTAAACGTTTCCAAACTGTGTTAAATCAAGTAGGTAGGTACTTTTTAAATTTTATTGTAAGAAAATATGTCTGAATGGAAAAAAAATGTAATGCTAGGTAACCTTTTTATTTTATCACATCTTCATCATCATTACATCCCCTAAAATACAGCGTCCTAGACCTTCATATCTGGAGATTTTGCCTATACTCGCCACGCTGGCCAGACGGCTTGGCGAGCATATGATGTCAATTTTCAAGACAATTTATTAACTATTCCACAAGTTGGTGTTAGTGGAACCTGGACCGACGGCGTAACATGCTCTCCGAGGCATGGAACGGTGGTGTTGTAAATCTAGGACAAATGTACGTAAGAAAAGTGTATTTCTCATTGGTACAAGCCGGGTGTGTTTGAACCGACCTTTGTAGGATTTTAGGAACGCGTTCTTACAACCGAGCCACCACCGCGCCGGCGATTTATCTCATATGAACTACTAAACTAATACAATGTTCTTATTTCATTCTGAGCCTCGATTCTCACGCCTTCGACATGCATGTCCGCTCAATTTGCTCGAATGAAACTGACAGTTTTCTATGGAGATCTGTCGCTTTTCATTCGAATATTTGGAACCGACACGCAAGTCGAAAGCGCCAGAATTAGCCCCCTGGTTATATTTTACTATCATTATCATCATCATTACAGCCCTAGAACACAGCGTCCTAAACCTCCACTGCTGGAGATGGGCCTTCCAGAACATATATCTGGAGAATTTGGCCTACACTCGCCACGCTGGTAATAATATTTTACTAATATTATAATTTATTTCTTTGTTACAGGTAAATGTCAGCAAATTTAACTACACTACATACATTACATTTAAGTAAGAAATTAAAGTAAGGTAAAATTAGAAAATATATATATACTAAAATAAAAAATATAAATGTAAAGACGGCCTTACAATACACATAAGCACTTCTGCGTATAACTGTAACAGCAAGGCTGCACACATACAAAACAAGGACAGGTCAACGCCCGGAGTTGCCTTGCGTGGTAGAGACGTAAATACCCAAACATTATGCGTTAGAGCGAGACAACTATACTTCTGTTACTTCCACTCATCATAGGGGAATCTCCGTTAGTGTGACAAGGATGACATTATGAAGAGGGACAGAGACAGCGGTACAAATATTATGACTGTTATTTCACTTCCCGTGGTTAGATTGTGATGCAATGGCTAAGCATAGTATATGCAGCTATTTTAAGATACAAATGTGTCTATTTATAGGGTGGGTAGGTTATAAAATTTTAAATATTGTTTTTATTGTAATTTTAAACAAACTTAAGCTACGATCTATATTAATTATATAATTATTATATATGGATATATTATCGTATTTTTTAATATACTGTAACACGCACTTTACTGACTAATTTTAAACACCGTGTTGCAATTTTAGATCCTTTTGGCCGGAAATTAGTGACTCGCACTCTTTTCTAACTAATTTTAATGTAAAAATATAAATAAATGTGAAAAAACTAAAAAAAAAATTCATAATTTTAAAAATATCTGACAGAATTGGATAATCGTAAAACATATTGTTGTATATTAAAAAAAATATAATTAATTATTACTCGTAATTTAATATTTATATTAAAATTAATATTTTTTTTATAAATATTATTTGATATAAATCAGCGCCATCTAGCGATGAGTAGCAACACCTTTCAACTTGCATAAGTATTTTTATTAAAACGCGTGAGTGATTTGACCTAATTTTTGAAAGTTATTCCTAAAATTGAAATTTATTTACCTTGTCATTATTTCAAAACGGAATTTACTCGCGTGAAGCGTCATCTTTTGATTCTAGGAAAAAATCGATTAAAAGCCAACAACCTAGTACGCATGCCCTAGTTTCAAGTCTTTGCGGACATCAGTCTTTTATGCTCAAGCCTTCCACCGTAGCACAGGCGTTCTTATCAACATTTTTATTCTTTTTTTTTATTCTCTTTTCCCGATGGTTAATGAATGAGATGATAGGGAAGGCAAAGGCCAATACAGCCAAGTCTGACGTAATATATCTTTCTTTTTAATAAGTTAATGAGGTCATCATCAAATTCCAGATGCTGCAGAATTTGATGCTTTTCTTGGAGTCACTCGCGGCACCATAGCTCGAACACGTCGGGAGAAATATGGGAGTTGACAGCGCGGGAAAACCGCAAAAAATAAACTGCAACTTGTTCCCCATATTTAAAGACCAATTTATTGTTTTCCATAATTATTCACATTGTAGCACATTATTAAACAAAACAACACCACTTTTGACCAATAATATCTACAGTAAATTAATTTACAAAACAAAAACTTGCACTTGACATGTCCACGCAAAATGGCGCGAAGGACTCTCCTTTTTTTTTTTTTTTTATATCTATTTTCTCGAAGGATAATGAATAAGATGATAGGGCAAATAGATCTAGCCCATACAGCCATGTCTGTTGTAATATATCTTTTTTTCTTACGAGTTATCGCCATATCATAATATCGCTCAACATGTCCGGTACATGTGAGTTTGAAGCGCGGGAAAACCCCAAAAAATAAGCTGCAACTTGCAACCCCATTAATACACTCCAATTTAAAGTTTTCCGTTATTATTCACATTATTAAACAAAACAACAACACATTTGAAAAAAAAATTCTAGCCACTTATATTATAATCCATTATATAATATATTTTTCTTTGACACCTAAGTATCAGTAATAAAGTATGTTTCCTAATTTGGCCAAAGTTTATAACTCAATTACACTAACCTTTATGTTCTGTAATGTGCTGTGGAAACGAATAAATAAATAAATAATTATTAAAAAAATAAATAGAAGAATGTTTGTTGCTTTGATGCAAAAACTACTGAACAGATAATGTTTTTCAGAAAAATAATTTTACGCCTTTACTATATAACCGAATTTAATAAAATTTGGCATAGATAATATTTGGAAACCAGAATTTTGGTTTTTCATCGCACAATCTTGTCATACCTGCTAAAATTTCTGACAACAAGATTTTTACAATCTATCCCGTGCTCGAAATTTTATTGCAGAAATTTTGGTCGAATAAGTCTTATATCACAGCCCGTGCTACGCCTGTAGTTGTGTTTAAAAAAAGTTTTCAGTGAGCCTCGAATCTGTGCCAAACTTCATGTCAATGAACCCTTTTAAAGATTTGTATTCTTTAAAAAATAAATCGTATTTTAGCTGGCACTAAAAGTTTATTAGGAATTTTTAGCGTGAAAAGTCCGTTTGTTTTTGTTACGTCATAACGTTGATAAATAATTAGATAGCCCTTCTTTTAGAACCTGGGTTCTGTTTACATTGTACACTGCTTATTATTTTGTAATAAAATTGTTTTTCATTAACTTTAACACGCAATGTAATATAATGAAAATACACTACACTGGGTAGTGTTGATTATGAGCACAAGTCTGTAAAGACTTACACACACGTGCCTTGTGTCTGTATACTGCGTAGTGGGCCAAATGTACGTTGGTTGCATACAAAGAAAGTTGTGTAAGCTTTCCCTGTGTGGGTTCCATATAACTTTAGTTGCCTAGCTCAGCATGCTGTCCCGCTTTTACAGCCCGGAAAAGCGTATAGTTGTCCTACTCTAGCTTACTGTTATGTAATAACGGTTGTTGTGATTTAGCAGAGTAACATTTTTCTTTTAGAACCGCTACTTTGTATAGGGAGCCTACTTTTTTCCATTGAGCGTTTACCAAACGTTTTTCTTTATTGAGTATCCTTATAATATTATTATTACAAAAGTTTGTGAGGATGAATGTTTGTTGCTCTTACACGCAACGCAAAAAACTTCTGTACAGATTTTAATGAAACTTGTTCTTATCACGACACGTGACCCCACGGCAACAGATATTCTGAAAGGCCGATCTCCAGCAGTAGATGTGCTGTGTGACATAATTTCGGGCCTTTAGATATTACCAAAGTAAAAAATAGTAAAATTAAGTCTTAAATTAAAATACAAGTATACAGCACGTTCTTGGAAGTCGTGATGGATACAGAAACTAGCACACAAGCACAATTAGTTGTCAAATAGCTATCGGCCTATAAATAACTTACATGGGCCTGTCAAAACGCATACACAAACTACACATGACCAAAAACAGTAGTACCAGATGACTATTCTATTATAAGGATTTAAACAGTAGGAATTTATATTATTTCCTTTTAAAAAATAATATTTAACAATAGCGCTTTTAAATACGTTAGTCATTATTTTCTATGATAGACAGTTAATGAAAAAAAAATATGTAAACGGAAATTTAATTAATTATTATGTATTAAAGTGTACATACTAATAAAAAATGTAAAAATAATGATATTGATTTTTTTACTTACTTAATTGTATGTTTATTATTAAAGAAAAATAATAGTGTAGGAAAGTAATTTTATTTGGTAAAATCATTTATTTTAATTTATTTTTAAAGCTTTTCCTATTGACAGTGAAAATAATTAATAATATTTATTATTGTTATTAAATAAATAAAAATAAATAAATATGTTTATGATTTTGTTTTATCGTTCAATTAAATTTATTTGTGAAACAAAAAATGATTAAAGTATAACGTAAATTATTTTTTAATTATAATCGGTTTTCATAGGCATAGTGCATTATGGAATGCACGCAGCTGTCTGGTAACGCTATACAAGTGTAAATGTGTGTGCCATTTACTGCTAGTGTGAGCTTGTAGGCCTGCGTTACTTCCTAGTGCTTCCCAGTGTGCCTTGCTTGCAACATCTCCGCGCGGTGCCGTGTGCGCCAGTCTTTAAAATTAAAAATGTAATATTCGCGGGAATTTTTGAATTTCGAATCACGTGTGGTGCGTTCTGTTTGAGTGGTTTTTTAGTGTTGTGAATTTGTGTTGCGCGTTCTTTTTTGGATTTTATGTAATGTACAGAGGTTTGATGTTTTGGTTTTTTAATTTTTTTAGGCAAATTTCACTTGAATCGGAATATAGTAGGTGAGGTTCTTAAATTCGTTTATATACGGCCTAATTGTACTTGTAAAACATGTGAATGAAGAGTTGATTTTTAAGAAATATATTTTTTATTGACATAATTAATGAAATTATGTTTAAAAAAAATATATTATTTAATTATCTAGGAAGTACAAATAGGCCAAATAAGAACAAACTTCAGAACCTCATCTTTTTTTTGTCCGCTTGTCGTGAAATGGGGGGCATAATGACAAACAAAGTTTTTTTTTTATGCCAATTGCCAGTCCTACGAGTATATAAGTTGGAAAGTCACAGAGCAACATGACGTAACGCAGGTTCCCAAACGTGGTCTGTTATTTAATAATGTGAATAGCTTTCATATAATTATTCTTAGAAGAAATTGGGTACTTAATTAGAAATTAAGTTGCCATGTGAAATGTATATTTTAATACAAATAACAGTTATACGTAACTGTTACTTAACTGTATAAATAATTAATGCTTTATTATATATAGAGACAATTATATTAACTACGTACAGCTAATTTTAAATTAGTTTAATTGTGTAATAATTTAATTAATGGATAGGTTTTTTTCTGTAGGCACAGATTCACACTGTGCTGCCAATTATTTGGTAAACTGTATATTTTTTACTGGCAACTCCCCAACCCCCAATACTTTTGTTTCCAACATCCGACAATATTACGTAGGTATATATTGCCTGCGGGGTACTACTTAATGACGTATTAACATCTTTCAATCACTGTCACTATCATCAATTTACTACATAATTATAAAACAATGTCGTCCGCCGCGTCTGTCTGTCTGTTCGCGATAAAATGAAAAAAACTACTGCATAGATTTTTATGCTGTTTTCACTAATGGATAAAATAGTTCTCGAGGAAGGTTTCAGTATATAATTTGTTAAGGTGTCGGAAAAATATAAGCAGTCTACTATATTTAAATAAAATAATGTATGCTGAAATTGTGTATCTTATATAGGTCTACAGAAAAGTCCGCGATAGCATACGTCTATCTCTTAAGGACACCATACTATATAAAAAAAGTAAAGTATCATCACGACCGTTTTTACTGTCGCACTCAAAAACCACGCTTATAAAAAAGCAGATTCACATTTAGCCAACTTTACTATAAGCCCATCATGACAACTGGCAAGCTCGTCGATGTTTCCAGCGTACCAATCTCGAGAAATATCACAAATAAATTAAATACTTATTATGTAAATAAAATATATAATTTGAAGCTATAAAAATTAAAAATAAATACAAAACTGTATAGTGCATTACCTTTACCATTGCTAAAAGAAATAAAATTACTATTAAATTATTATTTATTTTATACCTACCTAGTTATATAATGTAAACTTGAACTCTTTAACTTCGAATAAAGTTATTTTTATTTTTTATTTTTTTATTTTACTTTTTTTAAATTTATGACAAAGACCTTCAGTAACTGTCACTGATGACGCCGCTCCAAAGAGAGGCGAAATATTTGGCAATAAAATTTTATAGCTTCAATTTATATATATTACCAAGTAAGAAACACATCTAACACACTTTATTTGTTGCAGATAATATTATGTAAATAAATAAATTTACATTAATAAATATTTTTGTGTGCCTACCAGGAATCTAACCCTACCGGGTCGAGTCCGAGTCTAAATCCACGGACTTAACCGCTAGACCACTGAGGCACTATATCCATTTTAATATTTTAATAAATAGGTAATTATAAAGCGGTAATTGGAAAGCTATTTACACAAATAGTATTAATCCTTATTATTTTAAATACGTTAGTTTGCTTCAGCATTTCATGAGGATTATTTTTTCCCTTTACACCATGCAAACTAAATGAGTGATCTAGTGGTGAACTGCCTGCTTTATGCAGAAGATGCTGTTCTTATGGCATCGTCCGAACAACAACTGCAATCACTAGTCACAAGAATGAAGTAGGGATGTGCAGAAAAAGGACTCCGTTTGAATGCGAGAATAACCAAGGTACTAGTGTTTGAAAGAAGAAGGATGACAACCGTCACGATAAAGATTGATGATGAAACTCTAGAACAAGTAAATGAAATTATATATCTGGGCAGTGTTTTCACTGCGGATGGGAAGTACGATAGGGACGTTGAAAGAAGAGTGAACGCGGGAAATAGTGTTAACGGTGCCCTGGGGTCACTGATCGGCAGTCGAAATGTCAGTGACAAAGCTCGGCTCGCCATACACAATGCCATGTTGGTACCAACACTGATGTATGGAAGCGAAACGTGGATATGTCAGAATACGCATGAGAGTAGGGTTAATGCAGTAGAAATGCGGTCCTTGCGGCGGATATGTGGCGTCACTTTGGCGGACCGCATACGTAACGTCGAAATACGGAAAAGGGTTGGTATGAAGGAAAGTATAGGGACAAAAATAAGGAAAAGCATGCTACGATGGTTCGGGCATGTTGAAAGGATGAGCGATGAAAGATTGACGAACCAGATATATAATGCGAAAGTTGTGGGTGAAAGAGGCCCTGGCAGACCGAGACTCACATATCACGATCAAATAAATAAAACACTGACTGAAGGTGCATTAAAAAGTCTTCGTAACCAAAGGGCATGTATGAAGAGGTTAAGGAATGTCGACGAAGCGAAAGAGGTATGTCGTGATCGTGTCAAATGGCGCTCAATTGTCTCTGCCTACCCCGCAAGGGATCTGGCGTGAAGATATGTATGTATGTAAACTAAATGTAAATACCTTAGGAGATTATTATAATTCCTTCCTAGTTTCTATTTATTTATGAGACTAAAGAAGTATGCAATAAGTAATAAATAAAATAAAATGCTACAATGATTTTTCGGAAAACTATAGTTGTAAATGATAATTTTTATCTCGGTTACCCTTGTACAGATAAAGAGGTATGAACATAGATATTTCACGTTTGTATGGCTTTTATATAAGGGGCTTGTTCCCCAGTTCAGCGACGGTTGAACACGCAATTGACGTAACTACAAATTCGCAACTACGAGTTTTTCGCATTTCAATTCATGTCTTTAAAGACATCTTAATATCTTTATTTAGGATTTTATATTCAATAAATATTTAAAAACTATTTACTTCAATTTAATATAAACTAAAAATAAAAAATACCTGACGAGACAGAATGGCTGGCAATTATGTCTGCCTAGCTTGACAAAAGAAAATGTTGCCAGTCTCCTTAGGACTATCTCTGAAAGGACGTCTCTAGGTTTAATTTTAGTAGTTTCAAAATTAAACATTTAGTATATGTTAAAATTAAATTAAATATAATGTAAACTTAATACAAAATAAACTATAAATAAAAAAATGTCCTCTAGAGACCTTCTTCTGGGACTATCCCATTCTGGGATTCTGGGATTTCTCCTTTGTATAGTATAATACCTTGGCAAAAATAATTGCCAGCTTTCCAGACTTTTCCGTTAGCCGTTTGGACAACTCCTGAGCAAGACAAGAAGATTGGCTGGGGGTTTCCATGGGACGCTCAGCCAATATGGGTTTAAGCAGGTTAAAATTATATTTAATTTAAATAACTGACTCTGTGGTCCGGCGGTTAAGACCGTAGATTTATCGCGGAGGATTTAGTAATGGGGTCGATTGCTGGGACACAATAATTGATTTGTGATATTTCTCAAGTCTGGTATGCTTAAGTCATCGACGAGCTCTCGTTTTAAAGTTGGTTAAATGTGAATTCGCTTCTTTAAAAGCGTGGTTTCTGACCACAAGAGATAATGTCGTCATGATAATTTACTTTTATTATTATTATTATTATTATTGATTAATAGGCGAGCAGCGCATTGCTGATATGCCTATATCAAGCACTGGTGTAAAGTTCATAAAATAGTCAGTTATCACCATAGTCTATGTCAATTGTCACTAGCCACTTGTCCAGTTTGTTTTTAAAAGTGTTTACAGTTGGGGACTTCAATATGTCTTCTGGTATTTTGTTCCACATATTTACAACTCTGTTATTCATAAAGTGATATTTCACATTTGTATTGCTGGATTTTCTCATCAATTTCATTCCGTGATCACGACGGGTAAATATCATTGTGTTCAACTTTATTCACATATAAAATAACTTAAACAAACAAATAGTCATATACCCTGTTGTCCGATGTTACCGACACATTGAACGTGTGACTGGCGACAACGAATGGACACCCTTTACAAAGCTTACCAAATGTATATATGGTAAGTATATATATTTACAAACGTATTTACTTAAAGACTATGTGGGAAAACTGTTTTGCTATTGTGGCTCCCCCTTCCTATGAAAGCCCTTTAAGCGATGACCCACATGCACATATTATATACTCTGTATTTTCTTACTTGCAACATTGTGTAAATAAACATAAAGTCATAGTGACCATAGACTATTTGTAGTGTTGTCCAAATAGTTGAAGAGTTAATAATTGAATTGTTTCAATTTAATGTATTTCATTTTAATTTATTAAAATAGCGCATTGCAATTGTGTTTTACAATTAGGCAATTTCTCGGAATATTGTATATACCTACGTCGTTTTTTTCATACTAGCACAGCATATGACCTTGCGTCCATCTGATGGTAAGCAACTTGAATAAGTCACTCATGACTGACACAGTCCCTAACACTATGCCGGCTGGGCATGACGCTAATTCGAACCTGATCCAGAAACATGAGGATACACTTTACCGATAAACCTCAACGGTTTTCCACCGGTACTTCCCCGCCCCAGTAGACGGGGCAAATTCCACCATTAGTCTGCCTACCCCTATTTGTTGTTCTCGTTAAAAGTATGTGCCATTTGCAATGATGTCAAATGCCAATTTTTGATGAATGAAATTAAATGAAAACTAATATTGCTATGTTGATTTTTATATAAAAATAACACCGCTTGAAACAAGACTTACTTATAGATAAAAAACAAATTTTACAATAAAGTTATATAAATAAATACTTTTTTGTTTGGAGGAGCCGTTGAGGAACATATAGATCAGGCCCTGTGTTTGTGTAGCTGTAATTATGACTTTTTTAGTATTTAAATTTACCGCGAAAACTTCTGTGTGATTTTAAAATGTAAGGAGGTCTTCGCGCCATTTTGCACGGGCATGCCAAGTCCAAGTTTTTTGTTTTATTAATTAATTTACTGTGGATATTGTTAGTAAAAAGTGTTGTTTTGTTTAATAATGTGAATAATTGTGGAATACAATAAATTTGACACTAATATGGGGCACAAGTTGCAGTTTATTTTTTGCACTGAGAACTATCATATACTCGACGTGTTTGGGCGATATTGACGCGAATTACTTTATAAATAAAAAATTTATGAAAAACAAAGAATTAAATTCTCCTACACTTGGAATTTAGTGATCCCAACTCAGTTATGAACAAATATTATGTATAAATAACGTTATAATTACGCTGTGTTCTGTAATAAAAATGAATTAAAAAATTAAGCTAACTATAAATAAAAAATGTCCTCAAGTGACGTCTCATCAGTTATAGTCCCAAGAAGACTGGCAACATTTACCCTCTGTATGGCGAGGCTAATGCGTTGGCAGAAATAATTGCCAACCTTTCCGTCAACCGCTTTGAAAACTCCTTGGCCAGGCGCTTGGCTCAGATTAATTATTAAATTTTACAAAAGTACTTTCTCAAGAAAAGGGTTTATACTTACCGCTTAAATACAATTATGTAATTTAAAATGTCTTTACACGTAAAAAATTATTTATATAAAAGGTTTTAGGTTAGGTTAGGTTAGTTAGTTAACTAGGTTACACTGTTTTTCCAATTATAATATAATTAATAAGTCCTAAAACTTATGTATACTTAAAACAAACTTTAAAAAAAACATCGAATGTAATAAGCTCCATCTATCGGTAGCAAGTGAAGTAATATTTTAATATTCCGCGACCCTAAACTTGAACTGCGGATGTGGGTCGCCTTTTGGGTCAGGCCGAGACTCAAATGTACCTTGAATCCATTTCTAGGTTACGTCCCACTTTGACCTTTGTTCGAGGTTGCAAATTATAATTTCATTTTCGGAATGAATCTCTTCTCTTGTTTACGTTATTTTTATTCATTAGGATTAGATTATAATTTTTTAAAATATTGCAAATTTTTACGAATATACACTAGTGTTGTCCGCGTAATAAGTCAACATCTGTTTTGCCCCAACATTGAAATATAATTTAATTAAATAGTCAATTAGTCAAGTTGTTGTTCTCTTTTCCCGATGGATGATGAATGAAGTGACAGAGAAGGCAAAGGGTCTAGCCCATACAGCCAAGTCTGATGTAATATAACTTTCTTTTTTATAAGTTAGTTAGATTATTGAGTTCACAGGGGAAAAAATGCGACTTGTGCCCCATATTTAAAGTCCAATTTATCGTTTTCCATAATTATTCACATTGTAGCACATTATTAAACAAATCAACACCACTTTTGACTAACAATATCCACAGTAAATTAATTTATAATACAAAAACTTGCACTCTTATGCACTTGATATGTCCGCGCAAAATGGCGCGAAGGACTCTCAATTGGTTAAGATTTATGTATCGAATAAAACAGATTTTTTTTGTGTTCTCTTCTCCCGATGGATGATGAATGAGGTGATAGGGAAGGCAAAGTGTCTAGCCCCATACAGCCAAGTCTGACGTAATATATATTTATTTTTTATGAGTTAATGAGGATATTATCAAATTCCAGATGTTGCAGAATTTGATGGTTTTCTTGGAGTCACTCGCGGCATTATAGCTCAAACACGTCGGGTAAAACATGGGAGTTCCAGCGCGGGAAAACCGCAAAAAAAACTGCAACTTGTGCCCTATATTTAAAGTCCAATTTATTTGTTTTCCATAATTATTTACATTATTAAACAAAACAACAACACTTTAGACAAAAGTATGTACAGTAAATTAATTTACAAAACAAAAACTTGCACTTGACATGTTCGCACAAATGGCGCGAAGGAGGGATTCAAATAAAGCAGAGAACTATTTATACCATTAGGTTCTTTATTATAGATAAAACACAGAATTTCTTAATGTAAATTATCTAACAAAATTGGCGGGATCGAAACTATATAATTATTAACGTAAAAAAAAAGTTATTTATCAATTGTCGTTATTCATTTATTTATGCTAGAGTAAAATAAATAAAATTAATTACAGGTTATGAAAACACAATGGGTATATAAAATATTATTTTAACACCCATATTATTTACATATATATCTCTATATATCTCCTCTACTTAAAATTTCCTTCCAGCTGTCAAACGAAAATGAAGTGTCTGTAATTGTTACGATTAAAGTTAAAAATAGAGCCTTTTGAAGGTCAGCCCTAAGCTGATACACTCGACGCCATTTTTATGTTTAATCGTCACAATTACACTGATTTCAGTTTCGTTTGACAGCTGAAAGGAAACGTTGAGTGGGCCATTCTCATTTCCGTATTTAAGTGACCAAATGCCACTAAGGAAGGATTCAGTTACTGGCCCTAAGGATGTTGAATCAAGAATTGTAAAAAAATAGCTGTTCCTACGAGAATACATAGCAAAGGATCCCAATCTTTTGACCTATTTTCAATTCTCCAAGGTCATTAGGGGCAGAACGTACTTGGGATATATAAGGAACCCTTCTTTTTATTATTTGCTTTACAATAATATGGTCGTGCTTATAAGATGTACTATTTTTATTTCTTGAACTTTGTACAATTCAAAGAGGTATAGTTAAGACTCTCGTTTACCCAAACACTAGCGTAGCCAAGTGGTTGGTAGGATATTTAACGTGCCATACATACCTGTAATGTCTGCGTTGGTAATGCCACTCTAGAAGTTGTGCAAAAATACATCTACCTTGGACATACTATACAATTAGGCATAGCCAACTTCAGCAAAGAAGCCGACAGACGCATTCAGCTAGGATGGGCGGCATTCGGGAAGCTGCGCCACAGCTTCCTATCAAACATACCCCAGTCTTTGAAGACGAGAGTTTTCAACCAGTGCGTTCTTCCAGTGCTGTCGTACGGAGCAGAAACGTGGACACTAACAGTGGGTCTGGTCCACAAATTTAAGGTCGCTCAGCGGGCTATGGAGAGAGCTATGCTCGGTATTTCTCTGATGGATAAAGTCCGTAACGAGAAAATCCGTCGGAGAACCAAAGTTACTGATATAGCCTTCAAAATTAGTAAGCTGAAGTGGCAATGGGCTGGACATGTCTGTCGTAGAACCGATGAACGATGGAGTAGACGAGTTCTAGAGTGGAGACCACGTACGGGAGGACGCAGAGTGGGTCGACCCCCCGCTAGATGGACGGATGACCTGAGGAAGGTCGCTGGTGGGGGTTGGATGAGGGTGGCAGGAGATCGTGTGAAGTGGCGAGCCTTGGGGGAGGCCTATATCCAGCAGTGGAGAGACACAGGCTGATGATGATGATGACATACCTGTAATAGGTATAGCTTCCATATAGAAATTCGATTTTTGAGCCCGCAACCAATTAACTGCGCGCGAAAATTTATAAATATTGTGTATTTTGTTACTAGTTTTCCATACGATACATAGCAGGTATTAAAAGTTACACAATACAATACATATTGATTGAATTGAACGAATTGATGGGAATAATGAATGAACATTTAGTACCCCTATCGTCTACTAGGCGGCGCCACTTTCTATGTGAACCGAAATTTGTCAATTGCTTATTCCAAGTTTCTAAATAAATATTATTTTAACACCCATATTATTTACATATATATCTCTATATATCTCCTCTACTAAAAATTTCCTTCCAGCTGTCAAACGAAAATGAAGTGTCTGTAATTGTTACGATTAAAGTTAAAAATAGAGCCTTTGGAAGGTCAGCCCTAAGCTGATACACTCGACGCCATTTTTATGTTTAATCGTCACAATTACACTGATTTCAGTTTCGTTTGACAGCTGAAAGGAAACGTTGAGTGGGCCATTCTCATTTCCGTATTTAAGTGACCAAATGCCACTAAGGAAGGATTCAGTTACTGGCCCTAAGGATGTTGAATCAAGAATTGTAAAAAAATAGCTGTTCCTACGAGAATACATAGCAAAGGATCCCAATCTTTTGACCTATTTTCAATTCTCCAAGGTCATTAGGGGCAGAACGTACTTGGGATATATAAGGAACCCTTCTTTTTATTATTTGCTTTACAATAATATGGTCGTGCTTATAAGATGTACTATTTTTATTTCTTGAACTTTGTACAATTCAAAGAGGTATAGTTTAGACTCTCGTTTACCCAAACACTAGCGTAGCCAAGTGGTTGGTAGGATATTTAACGTGCCATACATACCTGTAATGTCTGCGTTGGTAATGCCACTCTAGAAGTTGTGCAAAAATACATCTACCTTGGACAGACTATACAATTAGGCATATCCAACTTCAGCAAAGAAGCCGACAGACGCATTCAGCTAGGATGGGCGGCATTCGGGAAGCTGCGCCACAGCTTCCTATCAAACATACCCCAGTCTTTGAAGACGAGAGTTTTCAACCAGTGCGTTCTTCCAGTGCTGTCGTACGGAGCAGAAACGTGGACACTAACAGTGGGTCTGGTCCACAAATTTAAGGTCGCTCAGCGGGCTATGGAGAGAGCTATGCTCGGTATTTCTCTGATGGATAAAGTCCGTAACGAGAAAATCCGTCGGAGAACCAAAGTTACTGATATAGCCTTCAAAATTAGTAAGCTGAAGTGGCAATGGGCTGGACATGTCTGTCGTAGAACCGATGAACGATGGAGTAGACGAGTTCTAGAGTGGAGACCACGTACGGGAGGACGCAGAGTGGGTCGACCCCCCGCTAGATGGACGGATGACCTGAGGAAGGTCGCTGGTGGGGGTTGGATGAGGGTGGCAGGAGATCGTGTGAAGTGGCGAGCCTTGGGGGAGGCCTATATCCAGCAGTGGAGAGACACAGGCTGATGATGATGATGACATACCTGTAATAGGTATAGCTTCCATATAGAAATTCGATTTTTGAGCCCGCAACCAATTAACTGCGCGCGAAAATTTATAAATATTGTGTATTTTGTTACTAGTTTTCCATACGATACATAGCAGGTATTAAAAGTTACACAATACAATACATATTGATTGAATTGAACGAATTGATGGGAATAATGAATGAACATTTAGTACCCCTATCGTCTACTAGGCGGCGCCACTTTCTATGTGAACCGAAATTTGTCAATTGCTTATTCCAAGTTTCTGGTGCAAATGGTTTTATTGTCTCAAATAAACTATAATTATGTATGCTCTTTATTACTTAACTTTAGATTTATATGTGAAAACCTTTAATAGTTCTTAGTGAATTTACTGTATAATATTTACTATAATATTGTCAACTGTTGGTTTTCCAAAATGAATAAAAAATGTTGCTCATAAACAGTAATGCTTTTTCGCAAGACCAATATCAAGCGAAAAACATCGCTATATTAGCAAGAACCAACCCTCTTTGCTCAGAAAAAAAAAACAGTCAGCCATTCATCCATCAAATCATGATTATTTTTTATATAGTTTAGGAAAGCTTGCATAATTTAAACGCACTTAAATTTGTTTAAATAGTTTAAAAAATTACAAGTGTATTTCGCGCTATCTATCGGGGAGTAGCGACATCATTAACAGAACTGTAATATGTGCTACATTAACTCCAGTCGTATTTTAACAACCAAAGCATATTAAAGCCAAAACGAAGTTGTTTATTTAATTATAATTGTAGTTATATTGCAATTTTGATTAGGGTCATCGAACTTTTAGTGCCAAAGTTCATTCATAGATGGCGTAGCTGTCGACTACGTATATTCCGTGTTAGGGTCATTAACCCGAATTACAATATATTTTTTAATCCAAGTGTAATTACAAATTGTACAATATATCAATAAAAAAAACAAGTCTAGAATCAAACTTTTTTGGAAATTAAGGACTAGTATATTCTTTCTTTTTTATGATCTAATGAGGTTATCATCAAGTTCCAGATGTTGCAAAATTTGATGCTTTTCTTGTAGTCATTATTAGCATTATTATTAAACAGAACATCACCTCGTACAATATATACAGTACAGTAATTTACAAAACAAAACTTGCAATGGACATGTCCGTGCAAAATGGCGCGAAGGACTCCCATGTTCATTTTATTTAGCATTTACGAGTACAATGGCCAAAGAGGTCGCCACAATAATCCCCGAAGAAAATGACATGCTATTAAACGTTTTAAAAGAATTTTAATTTAAATAGTAAATATTTTTAAAAAAACATTGGATGGATTCCTTCGCGCCATTTTGGCCGATAAAAGTGGTGTTATTTACATTTCATTCTTTAATAAAGTGCTACAATGTCAATAATTATGGAAAACGAACATTGGACTTTAAATATTGCAGTTAATTTTTTGCAGTTTTCTTGCGCCCGTGAACTCCCATATACCGGACCTGTTTGGGCGATAATGACACGAGTGACTCCAAGAAAAGCATAAAATTCTGCACATCTGAAATTTAATATAACCTCATTAACTCATAAAAAAGAGATATATTACGTCAGACTTGGCTGTATGGGCTAGAGGCCTTTGCCTTCCCTATCACCGCGAGAACACTTAAAAAAACATAAGTGGATCTTACAATGGGGTGTATCACTAACTTTTTATCATGATAGATGGTACCCAATATAACTGTCAGTTGCATAGAAAACTTGTATTTTTGTTACGAAATTTATTATTTTCTGGATATTATGTCGAAGTAAGCCGCTTTTAAGTTTACAAATCGAGATTTCTAAGCGAAATCAAAGATATGGTGATATCAAAATTGCCGTTCTATTAATTCAACCTTTTTTCTTTTTAAAGACGGTGTGCGCTTTCCTAATTCGTCTTTTAAGGTAGGTAACGTTAATTTAAAATATTTTTTTCTGTTATAAAATAAGAAAACTACAAAAACATTTTAAAAAGGATGCGATATAGGTGTAAAACAAGGTACCATTGCCGCTAGCGACACCTACAAAAAGCTTTGCCTGATACACCCCATTAAAATAATAAAATTTGTCGATAAAAACACGAGAAGTATGAGTACCTATGGCTGATATGTCGTAGGAGGTGGCGTGGTCCTTTCAGCATAGTGTTTAAAAAAACCAAATAACAGTTCAGTTTATGCATTATCTTTTATCATTATTCTAGTTTATCTCAGTCTAGACAGTATAGCCTAAATAAAATCTAGATTAAGTTGATAAAAATAACTCCAGTTAGTTAATTAAAGCTTGCACCAAAATAAAAAAAAAAACAAAAGTCAATATTGGATATAATACTCTTCCAAGTGGCAAGCTGGTCTCTAGCGAACCAAACTCGAGAAATATGACATATAAATTTCATAAATTATTGCGTCCGGATTAGGAAGCCAACCCGGTACCTGGTGAACCGCGCTTTTTTTTAATGAAGCGGAGACATTGACGAGATTGCCACTTGTCATGATTGGCCTATAGTAAAGTTAGCTAAATGTGAATCCGCTTATTTATAAGCGTGGTTTCTGATCACCCCGAAAGGGAAACGGTCGTGATGATACTTTGATGATGATGATGATGATAGAAGAAAGACTAAATATCGTTTGAGTATGGGGTGTATCACTAACTTTTTATCACGATAGATGGCGCATCATAGATAGTACCTAATAGAACTGTCAGTTGCATAGAAATCTTAAACTTTTATTAGGAAATTTATTATTTTCTGGATATATGGCCGAAGTGAGCAGCTTTTAAGTGTACAAATCGAAATTTCCAAGCGAAATCAAAAATATTGCGATCTCAAAATTGCCGTTCTATTAATTAAACCTTTTTTCATTTTAAAGACGGTGTGCGCTTTCCACATTCGTCTTTTAAGGTAGGTAACGTTAAGCTAAAATTCATTTATCTGCTATAAAAATAAAAAACTATAAAAACATTTAAAAAATGATCCGTCATAGGTGTAAACGAGGTACCAGTGCCGCTAGCGACATCTACAAATAGCTTTGCCTGATACACCCCATTAGCGTAGTAACCCTGTAAACGCATTATCATCATTATGTATCAAGATTATTCAATCCATTTTCCCCAGTATTGCACGCTACACATTTTTATTTCCCCATTTGCCATCAGATCCTGGTAGGCCTATAGTAGAATTTTTGATTATTTCTTTTTAATAATAATTTTAGTTTTAAATTTTGACATTCAATAGCTATTTTGCTCAATATTTGTATTTCTTGGTCTTAGTGACAAATTTTTAGTTTTTAGTGACATCCACAATTGACAATTAATTTTTTTTAGTGACATATTTCTATTTTATTGTTAAATATTTTTTATATTAGAACTGACAAGGCCAATTTATAGCCAATTCAGACAAACCTTAATTAAACTTTATGATGTCATCACTATCTGGCCAGGTTTTCGACTATTATATTGTTTTCTAGAATTGTTTGTTTCTTTTTTTTTTGGTTTTTTCATTGTTCTGTAATTAGCGTAAATTAGGACGTAACCAAGTGTTCCGATAGGTCCCTATGGTGATAAATAAATAAATAAAGGCTTTGCTTTGCTTTATGTAAGCGTCCACGCTTTGAGGTAACGATTTTCCAAGTCAAACAAGGCCTAATTATAGTCGTCGAATGGTATATGTTTTCCCCGCCAGATGTCGCTAAATCCTGCGTCAAAGTTCACCGGGTTGTTCAGGGTGCGTTGCTCTGCCTTGTCGGTTATTGCCGCCTCTTTCGATATGAAAAAAATACGGAAATGTACTCCGCTTAACCCCCAGTATTCTTTTCTTACGTACATTAGTCATACATTTACGACCATATTTGTAAACGGCAAAGGACGAAAACTTAATGCAAGCCCACATCGTTTTTTTTTTTTTTTTTTATACTAGCTCGACATGTGACCTTGGGCCCACCTGATGGTAAGTGGTAAGCAAGGTCCATGAATGTTAGCAACTGAAGTCAGATACTCGTAACTGCCATCAGTCCCTAACATTATGCCGGCTTGACTAGATGCTTTTTCACACTTCGCTTGAAGGACTCCAAGTTATAGGAAAGTGGAAACACAGAGGCTGGAAGAGCATTCCACATCTTTATCGTACGACAGATGTATGAGTCCCCAAATTTATACGTACGCGAAGGGATGGTGACTACGGTATGTGGGTGCATATTCTGGCCTGTGCGTGTGGTTCGGTTGCGGAATGGAGAGGGAGGGATAACTTGGAACAGATGAACTGGCTCAGTATTTTATCGAACTTAAAAAAAAGTTATTCTTATTGAACTTAGTTCTGTGGAAATGAAATGTTCAAAATGACCACAACATGAAGTCGAACAAATCTCACAGAAGAAATGATCTGGGGTAGCAGACTCGACATTTCATAACGATAGCTAACTTAGCGATTTAAGATAGCCATTGACGAACCTTCCAACATACCAAATCGAGTGTTCACTTTTGTGACTGTGTTAGTTCGAAATTTGTTCACGATTGTCGAAAACCTTTAGTCATAAAAATGTGGGAATCGTATAGAATTTATCTGTGAAATTAACGATTTTCGTAAACTATTTATTGATAAAATTTGACAGCCCGCAAAGTTATCAAATAGTATTAATACAGTTTTACCGTGTGACAGCAGCCAGCTGACATTTTGCCATTGTTCTATCGGACACTTCAAGCATCTTCAGAATATCGCTCAGTCTTGCGCTCGGCCCTCCAACGGGAGACCACTTTCTAGAGAAGTGCTTTTGCGGGAGAGCTGCAATAGTCGAACCTAGACCCCCTGGGTTCGTGAGCCACACGGGCGCTGTTATACCAGTAACGACGCCCAGGACCAAAAGTGCATGAATTACCGGCGGGGGTTGCCCGCTGAGATCCTGCCGAGGAAAACGGGAAAATGTCCCCATCCCCAACCCAGGCTCATTAGGCATCCAGGCCTGGACGACCCCACTGTCTGTCTGTCAGTGATGAAGACAATTAATTAGTTATAAGTCTTATAATAATTGAAATTAAAAGTATTTCAAGTAGTGCATCACTCAAGATTTTGTGAGTTCATTGACCTTTTATCGCTATACACATTCGATAAGAACAAGTCAACATAGCTATATTATTGTTCAATTTAAAGTAAATTTGGGTAATTATTTGTGGTAGATAATTTTATTGTTTGAATTGATACGAGTATTGGTCAATTGAATACTTATTTTTTCACTTGGCCCTATCTATATAAGTCTGTGTGTGTGTTCCCTATGCATTGCAAAACTACTTGACTGATCGGGATGAAACTTTGGGAATATGTTGTGTGAACATCGGGGAAGGTTTCTGACATATTAGATTGCATAATAAGTAAATCTTAATATATAAAACAAAGTCGGGTTTGTTAGAACACTTATAACTCGAGAACGGCTGGACAGATTTTCACGGTTTTTGATTTGTTGAAAAAAAAAAAGAAAAAAAAAATCGATACAAAAAGTTCGTGGGTTTCCTGTCAAACAATGTTGGTTGTCAAATGTACATGGGTGCGTTTGGAAATTTATATGAAGCTTGACCATTCAATGGCTGTCAGACGGTACGAAGTTCGCCGGGTCAGCTGTAAGAAATAAAAGTGTATTTCTCATTGGTACATGCCGGTTCAGAACCACGGCCTTTATAATTACTAGGAAATAAAATTACGGACATTTTCGTCTTTTTGCGCAATAAAAAGGAACCCTTGTCGTTTTTTGCTATTTTTCTCAGTCTTAAATTAGGTATATGGAAGTGAAAATACGGGGCGCGGTGGTGGCAATCCTACAAAGGTCGGTTCAAACCCACCCATGTACCAATGAGAAATACACTTTTCTTACGTACATTTGTCATAGATTTACAACACCACCGTTCCCGTGCCTCGGAGAGCACGTTAAGCAGTCGGTCCTGGTTTCACTAATGCCAACTTGTGGAATCGTTAATAAATTGTCATCATATCCTCGCCAAGCCGTCTGGCCAGCGTGGCAAGTGTAGGGCAAATTCTCCAGTTCTGGAAGGCCCATCTCCAGCAGTGGAGGTCTAGTACGATGTGTTCTAGGGGCTGTAATGAATGAAAGTGAAATTATGTCCAAAATGTCCGTTAATTTCCTAGTAAATATTTCCAGACAGGTCACACAGCGCCATCAATTTCCGTGGTAAGCTACGAGGCTTGTATTACGGAAACTAGATGGTTGATAAACTACATATTATACTTTTTTTTTTTGTAAATATATACATATTGTACATATAAACACCCAGACCGAGACAAATTATACAATGTACAACTTGGCCCTGGTGGGAATCGAACCCACGACCTCCCGAGTTCACGGCAACGTTTGTTACCACTAGACCACAGCGGCGGTCAAGTAAGTTAATAGACTAGATTTCTCTCTGACTTGAAAAATCTTTATAAATGTTAGATTGCGCGAACGAGAGATATGCCAAGCTAAACCCTATTTAATTTAGTCTACTTAAGTACATAAACCCTATTTAATTTAATCTACACACATCAAAAAAGTCTAGGGATCAAGCATGTTTATGCGGATTTCTTGTGATTGAGATGTGGCTTTGTAATAAATTTATGATTTTATAAATTTATATGGATCCTTTTTGGTGCATTTCATAATTTAAAACAGGAACTGTCAATCAAATTCGAGTAAAAGATGAAAATCAGCTGTCAATATTTTCCCTATAAAAACATAAGACGCATTGAAGACATTATTAGTGCTACTGTTTCCCTACTACTGATTAAAACCAACGTTATTATGGAGCGGCGACGTCATTTAAGCAGGGAAGAAATGATCAGAGCCGTGGGAATGATAGAAGCTGGTTCCCGGCAACGTACTGTGGCTTTAGCTCTGAATACAAGTCAGAGTGTTATCAGTCGACTTTGGACACGTTACCGAACCACTGGTACCGTGGCTGAGCGCCATGGAGGACGGTATCGCTGCACCACACGGAGACAAGACCGATACATTCAAATCACAGCTCGAAGAACTCCAACAATAACCGCCATGATGTTAGCCGTGAGCCTTCATCGCTCTTCAGGGAACTTAATTAGCGACCAAACAGTCAGAAACCGCTTGCATGAAGTGAACCTTCATTCCCGAAGACCGCTACGGGTACCACCTATAGCAATGCACAATCGTAGGACTCGATATCAATGGGCTCTTGAACACAGAAATTGGACAGAAGAACAATGGCGTTTCGTGTGCTTTTCTGATGAGTCTCGTTTTGGTATGAGGCCGGATACAAGACGTATACGACACTGGAGAACCCCTGGACGCCAACAGCGATTAAAATCCTGCCAGGAAGTCCATCCTTATAGTGGTGGAACCATCATGGTATGGGCGGGTATTTCGATCGGCGGAAGAACTGAGTTGATTTGGATCAGAGGCAACCTCAACGCTCAAATTTATGCTGAGACGGTTGTATCAGACGTCATCGTTCCTCTACAAGTGCATATCGGTCCCTTATTTCAGTTAATGCATGATAATGCACGACCGCACACCGCAAGAGTTGTAAGACAGACTCTCGCCGCAGCTAACATCAATGTCCTGCCCTGGCCTGCTCAGTCGCCAGACTTGAACCCGATTGAGCATGCATGGGATATTCTTCAGAGAAGAGCTCTGCCGAATATGGAGGGTATCCAGTCGCAAGAAGACCTTTTTTTGTTGTTGCAACGAACATGGGCGGCCATTCCACAGCGTGATTTGGATGAACTCATTTTGAGTATGCCAAACCGATGTTCTTGTGTTGTTAGTGTTCGCGGTAGAAACACGGATTATTAATTGTTTAAGTTACCCAATAAAATTAAAAAAAAAACTGTTATTTCAGTCTTTTTTTCGAACTTTAATGTTAGTGGTTCAAATGTCAAAAATCCCTTTATTAGGAAAATGGCAATTTTTTTTACTAATGCAAAGGTGACTTGGTTTATCGTTACTGTAGACAAACGAAAACATTTTATTTGATCAATCCTTAAAGAAAATTTTAATGAATATCAATCAGGAGAAAAGTTATTGCAAAAATATATGTTGATCCCTAGACACTTTTGATGTGTGTACTTAAGTACATAAATGTGTATGGGTACAGCTTAAGTTTTTTTTTTTCTACAATTTTACGTCATCGCATCGCTGAGAATTTTGGCTACAGAATGGTTACGTCATTGCAGCCTTGAACCTATGACCGTAGCTGGTTCGATTATTGGCATCGAAATTTTCTAGTGGGCGTGGGAATTTCCTTTACATTCATATCCACCGCACCCACCTGATGGTAAACGGGACGTGATTGGAGTAACTGTTAATTAATCCCTACCACTATGTCTTAACCAAAGTTACCGATATAGCTTTTAAAATTAGCAAGCTGAAGTGGCAATGTGTCCGCCGCAGAACCGATGAACGATGGAGTAGACGGGTTCTGGAGTGGAGACCACGTACTGGAAGACGCAGAGTTGGACGACCCCCCGCCAGATGGACAGATGACCTGAGGAAGGTCGCTGGTGGGGGATGGATGAGGGTGGCAGAAGATCGTGTGAAGTGGCGAGCCTTGGGGGCGGCCTATATCCAGCAGTGACGAGACACTGGCTGATGATGATGATGACTATGTCTTTACAGGTTCTAGGCTGGCCAACTATCCTGTATTTTATTAAGTCCCATTTTTCAACTGCCTCCATGGTCTAGCGGATAAGTCCGTGGATTTAGACTCGGAGGTACCGGGTTCGATTCCTGGTCGGGACACAAAAATATTTATTAATGTAAATAAATATATTCAATTAATTTTTAATTTATTTGTGATATTTCTCGAGTTTGGTAAGCTGGAGACATCGACGAGCTTGCCACTTGTCATGATTGGCCTATAGTAAAGTTGGCTAAATGTGAATCCGCTTGTTTATAAGCATGGTTTCTGACCACCCCGAAAGGGAAACGGTCGTGATGATACTTTACCCATTTTTCAACTATCATTTTAACCTCTATCTTTTTAATCTTGTAATGGTTATTGAGATTGTTGACAGACCTAGATCTTTACTGCTGGAGATCTGAAGAATGTGGCCTACACTCGCCATACTGGCCAGACGAGTTGACAAGGATCTGATGAGAATTTATTAACGATTCCACAAGTTGGAATTAGCGGAATTCGTATATTGGTGACGGATATTTATTTATAAGTTACAAGGTACCGGGTTCGATTCCTGATCATCGGGACACAAAAAAAGTATTTAATTTATTCGTATTATTTCTTATTAATTTGCTATACTTAAATTGTAATCTTGTTTATTTATTTATAATAGGGTAGCCAACAGTGCTAACATCACACACTTATTTGTACTAAATCAGAAGTTAGATGTTGCACCTATTATAGGCGACCACCACATTACCACAGTAGCCTTTATTGCCTATAAGAAATAACAAAATTATAAAATTTTCAATAAGTATACAAAAACTAAATATTATTCGAAAAACTAAAGCTGAAACAATTTTAAAAATATATATATATATATAATAAACATACAAATTCTTTTAGAAATAATAAAAAAAAGTAACGAAAATCTTGTTGAAATAATTTATCTAAAAATGCATATATAACTGTGGATACAATTTAGCCCAAATCTGCATACAATATAAATTATGTCACTTCATCAAAATCGGTTCAGTAGATATAGGTTTCTTATTTATATTTAAATTCTTATTGACGTTGCGCCCACCTGATGGTAAGTGGGCATAACAACACTAGATCCCTTACTAAGACAATTTTCTTAAGAAAATTTCACAATATTGCTTAAATAAAAGATCACGTGTTAGGCATCTCTGTCGCACGTATACCTATCTCTGTCTCCCTATAAATACGTTGTTGTTACAAAGGTCAGTGACCCAGAGCGATGGCCTGCCAAAATTTCGTTAGGTTCAACGTTCGACCGAGTAGGATGGGCGACGACGCGGTCCGTAGACAAAATTTGTTTAGGCATTTTCGTTGGAATTTGTAAAAGAATCTTCGATAGGTACTAAGCTGGTATATTTTAATGTAGGTATTAATTTATAAATACCTACATTTATATATTAAAAAAATCTGTAAGTATTGTTTCAAGCGTTGATATTTTTATATAAAATCACCATGGCAAGCTTACTAGTACAATATAAGTTCTCCTTGAAAGTAAAAATTCGCATTTGACATACAAACATACATATCTTCACGCCAAATCCCTTACGGGGTAGGCAGAGACAATTGAGCGCCACTTGTCACGATCACGACATACCTCTTTCGCTTCTTCGACATTCATCAACCTCTTCATACATGCCCTCTTGTTTCGATGGCTTTTTAATTCACCTTCAGCCAATGTTTTATTTATTTGATCATGATAGGCAAGTCTTGGTCTGCCAGAGCCTCTTTTACCCACAACTTTCGCATTATATATCTGGTTCGTCAATCTCTCTTCGCTCATCCTTTCGACATGCCCGAACCATCAGAGCATGCCTTTCTTTATTTTTGTACCTATGCTTTCTTTTATACCTACCCTTTTGCGTATTTCGTTATTACGTATACGGTCCATCAAAGTTACGCCGCATATCCGACGTAAAGACCTCATTTCTACTGCATTAACTCTACTCTCATGCGTATTCTGACATATCCATTGACATCATTGCAAATGGCACATACTTCCAAAGAAAACAACAAATAGGTGTTGAACAGAATGATGGTGGTAATTTACCCAGTCTGCCGGGAAAGATCCACCGTTCGTGCCCCAGTAAAGTGTATCCACACGTTTCTGGATCAGGCTCGAATTGCCGTCATAGTGTTAGGGACTGATGTCAGTCATGAGTGTCTGATTCCAGTTGCTAAGATTCATGGACCTTGCGCGCCATTTACCATCAGGTGGGCGCATAGTCACATGACGTGGTAGAATAAAAAAAAATAAAAAATAGCGATACTTGGATCCCACTATATCCAGCAGTAGACACAGCCAGCTATTCGCTGCAGTTTAAATATTATTTCCAAACAGTTTTCTTGTAATAGATTTAAAATAAATCTAGCGACGCGACCGTGGCGAGTGTAAGGCGAGTTTCAATCGTTATTGATTTGTAACCTTGAAAACAATTCTGTGTTTATTATTCTAAATTTACCATTTAATTCGATATTGTATTGTATTTATTATTATACTAGCTGTTTGACCCGGCGTTGCCCGTGTAATGTTGTGTTGTCGACAAAAAAAAACCTTTAGGTATCTGATAGGCATGTCATATTTAGATTTTAACTTCTTATATTTACACACATCAAAAGTGTCTAGGGATCAACATATATTTTTGCAATAACTTTTCTCCTGATTGATATTCATTAAAATTTTCTTTAAGGATTGATCAAATAAAATGTTTTCGTTTGTCTACAGTAACGATAAACCAAGTCACCTTTGCATTAGTAAAAAAAATTGCCATTTTCCTAATAAAGGGATTTTTGACATTTGAACCACTAACATTAAAGTTCGAAAAAAAGACTGAAATAACAGTTTTTTTTTTAATTTTATTGGGTAACTTAAACAATTAATAATCCGTGTTTCTACCGCGAACACTAACAACACAAGAACATCGGTTTGGCATACTCAAAATGAGTTCATCCAAATCACGCTGTGGAATGGCCGCCCATGTTCGTTGCAACAACAAAAAAAGGTCTTCTTGCGACTGGATACCCTCCATATTCGGCAGAGCTCTTCTCTGAAGAATATCCCATGCATGCTCAATCGGGTTCAAGTCTGGCGACTGAGCAGGCCAGGGCAGGACATTGATGTTAGCTGCGGCGAGAGTAACTCTTGCGGTGTGCGGTCGTGCATTATCATGCATTAACTGAAATAAGGGACCGATATGCACTTGTAGAGGAACGATGACGTCTGATACAACCGTCTCAGCATAAATTTGAGCGTTGAGGTTGCCTCTGATCCAAATCAACTCAGTTCTTCCGCCGATCGAAATACCCGCCCATACCATGATGGTTCCACCACTATAAGGATGGACTTCCTGGCAGGATTTTAATCGCTGTTGGCGTCCAGGGGTTCTCCAGTGTCGTATACGTCTTGTATCCGGCCTCATACCAAAACGAGACTCATCAGAAAAGCACACGAAACGCCATTGTTCTTCTGTCCAATTTCTGTGTTCAAGAGCCCATTGATATCGAGTCCTACGATTGTGCATTGCTATAGGTGGTACCCGTAGCGGTCTTCGGGAATGAAGGTTCACTTCATGCAAGCGGTTTCTGACTGTTTGGTCGCTAATTAAGTTCCCTGAAGAGCGATGAAGGCTCACGGCTAACATCATGGCGGTTATTGTTGGAGTTCTTCGAGCTGTGATTTGAATGTATCGGTCTTGTCTCCGTGTGGTGCAGCGATACCGTCCTCCATGGCGCTCAGCCACGGTACCAGTGGTTCGGTAACGTGTCCAAAGTCGACTGATAACACTCTGACTTGTATTCAGAGCTAAAGCCACAGTACGTTGCCGGGAACCAGCTTCTATCATTCCCACGGCTCTGATCATTTCTTCCCTGCTTAAATGACGTCGCCGCTCCATAATAACGTTGGTTTTAATCAGTAGTAGGGAAACAGTAGCACTAATAATGTCTTCAATGCGTCTTATGTTTTTATAGGGAAAATATTGACAGCTGATTTTCATCTTTTACTCGAATTTGATTGACAGTTCCTGTTTTAAATTATGAAATGCACCAAAAAGGATCCATATAAATTTATAAAATCATAAATTTATTACAAAGCCACATCTCAATCACAAGAAATCCGCATAAACATGCTTGATCCCTAGACTTTTTTGATGTGTGTATTTTTATAATTTTTTTTTAACAATTCAAAAAGTGATCTACATGAGTTGAAACAGTCTTGAAAACAATATGATTTATTTGGATAAGGATTTAAACAGAAGTATGAGTAACATGGTCTAATTTTGGTCGGAATTCTGTCAACTTTATAATGTGAAAAGTGGTTATTGTGACATAACGATAATAGTTGGACATATAGTATCGCAAAGTTTTTTGTAGATATTGATATGTTCTTTAATATTGTAAAACATACTTTTGTTCTATCATCAATAGTTTCCGCAGCGCATGCGACGACAGACGTTTTATGGCACTTTTTTTTACACCTTGGGTTACGTTACCAAAGTTTTAGTAAGGATCCCTAATCTTTTCTAGCAATAAATATAGCCTATGTTACTCAGGGTGAATGTAGCTTTCTAATGGTGAGATAATTTTAGAAATCAGCACAGTAGTTTTTGTCTTTATTCATTACAAACATATTTCTCTACAGTTGATAAGTATATCTGCTGATTTTACTCGTAAAATGGTTTAGGCTTTAAAATAATTTGTAACTTATGGGACATTGTCTGGGCCTCAAAAAAAAAAATCCAAAATTGTTTGTTTTCGATGCAACATTAGTTCCACTTTGCAGGTAAGTAGAATACCCGAATTAGGCTGCAGATGTCGGCAGATCATAAAGGCGTTCATTAAAAACTGGCAATATAGATTACAATTATAATTTTGATAAGAAAAACGAATTATATTTTTAAAATTAGAATCGTTTATTTTCAGATTGTGTCATTGAACTATGTTTAATCGCTGGGCTTTTTGATCATCATCAAAAACGTCACCCCTCTACCGGATATAGACCTCTAAGGCTGTCTTTTCACCCACGCGGTCTTTTGTAACTCTCATCTAACACCTGCCAGCGATCTTCTTTAGGTCATCCGTCCACCTGGCGGAGGGTCGTCCTGTACGTGGTATTATTATTATTAACTGTCATTAGTGGATTTCATTATTTACGTCAGAGATTGCGTCATAATTACAAAATATTATTCAATTCTCAACTCTGTAAGCGCTCGAACTTGACAGCGGCCGTGCAAATATCAATTTTAATAGCGTTATATATATATATATAGTTAACGGATTCCACTATATCACTAATATTAATTAATTAAAATAAATAAATTTAATAATCTAGAGACATCGACGAGCTTGCCACTTGTCATGATTGGCCTATAGTAAAGTTGGCTAAATGTGAATCTGCTTCTTTATTAGCGTGGTTTCTGACCACCCTGGAAGGTCGTCATGATACTTTTTTATTCCTCTAAAATGTGAAAAATATATCGTTTCATTATTAGCCAGACCGTAATATATTAGTCAGAGATTTGTGTTGTATTGAATGAAACACCAAACGTCGTATGTTGAACCCTGGAGGTCGGCCGTCGAACTGGGCCTTTTTATGTTGGTACAACTGTCTATTACATACTGCTTGTTTTTTTTTTTTAATTTGCCACTATTTTTCTCTTCATTCCATTTTCAAAATTAACAAAATCTATGCCTCTCATGTTGACTTAGTGCCACTTAATCATTACTTCTTTAGCGGATTCCTCTACAATTTCTATATTTTAGACATACGTAATTATTTTCGTAATATGTAATTATTTTCTATTAGGTCAATGAGTATGCCTAAAATTATATATATTTTTATGTCCCGACCAGGACAATATATACATATATATCGGGACACAAAAATCTGTATTAATGTAAATAAATACATTTATTTAATATTTAATTCATTTGTATTATTTCACGAGGTACGCTGGAGACATCGACGAGCTTGCCACTTGTCATGATTGACCTCTAGTAAAGTTGGCTAAATGTGTATCCGCTTATTTATAAGCGTGGTTTCTGACCACCCCAATAGGAAACTGTCGTAATGATATTTACTTTACTAGTATAGGAGGGAATCGAATCGGGAATCTCGGCATCTAATCTACTACACAACTGCTATACGTGACGTCATTCTTGCATTATGAGAATGTTTTGACATGCCAGATAGTAGGTTTGTGTATCTCTCGAGTTTGGGAGGCCATTGCCTTTCGCAAGGTTACTGAACTAATAAATTTGCGTAGTAAAGTATTCTATATCAAAAATTTTCGGATAAATTGTTAAAACCGTAGATTGGGACGCCTAGGTACCGGGTTCGATTCTTGGTATAGAACACATGACTCTGACGTTTTGTGTATTTCGTGTGTATCTTTCGACTTCATTAGGCCGCGTTCGTTTTAAGAAATGTTAGCATGAAAATACCACTTTAGCATAAGTCGTTCGTTTAAAGAAAATTCTAACATTTGATGCTAATTTCGTATGTCAGTACCGTGTTGAAAGGAGGGTTATTGATGTTACTTTTTGACAGATGTCATTAACATATAAAATGGTTTGTTTACCATTTTTATATACTTTATAGTTTTCTATTATATTTGTTAAAAAGGTATTTTAAACTATTTTATGTAATAAATTCAATGACAATAATAATATCATGTGTGTTGAATACCATGGTATGATAAAACATGAACGAAAATACTTGTCAAAAAGTAGCCTCACCGCTCGTTTAATTTAAGAAATGTTAGCATGTTAAAAAAAGTGGTATTTCTTAACAATAACGACATTTTGCGCTGGTTTATGAAGTTGCTACGAGATGTTGGAAATGGTATAAAACGAACGCGGGGTACATATCACAATTTTCTACCCCTTTTTGTACCCCACATTATTTATATTAGGTATGCTGCGTTATAACTCCTTAGAAGTTAGACACAATAAAGCATTATATAAGATATTAAATATTCTTAGAGGTAAAATAAATTAATTTCATTGTTTGTACCTAATCGACTATTTGCTAAGTAGAGTGCTTGTACTGACTTACTTCAGAGTGCCCCCGTTTCCCGTGTAATCGTTTTATTGAACAAAATCGTGCAGTCCAATGAGAATTTCGATGTGTTCGCTTCAACGGATGTGGAAAGTAAAAACATTGTCCTAAAGTACTTGCAGCCATATTAATTCGCACATCTAGTCACTTGCCTTGTGCTTGAATTTTGTTATGAAATATTTATTGTTTAGACGTAGAATCTGTAATGTACATTTTCATGGAAATAAATAAACAATAGTTTTTATTCATCTAAATTTTTATTCGAAGTAATATACATACAATATAAAAGAATTACAATATTAAATAAACTATATTACAACAAAATCTAATCTAAATTAATAATAATAATACATAGAAAATAAAGATATAGAAATACTTACAAAAAAAATAGCTCTTGTGGCATGGTGCCCAATACACTAGCAGCATTTCCCCTTTGAATATTTAATTTTTGTGAGAAAAAACTGCCAGCCCTATTGTCACCAGAGACGTCAATGAGCCTTGGAACAATTTCTTTATAAAAGGCTTTAAGTTCCGATCCCCACGGGCCCATCGTTTCTACAGCAAACGTCGAAAAAAAGTAACTATTGCAAATAGTTTCATATTTTCGACGCTTGCTGATCTGCGCTTGTTCCGCTGCAACACCAGCTCTAACAGAAGTTCCTTGAAGGTGAGAAGGGGCTAGGGATAATAAATAAATTTAATTAAAATTTAATTTATTTGTCATATTTCTCGATTTTGTTTGCGAAGCTTGCCACTTGTCATGATTGGCTTGTAAAGTTAGCAAAATTGAATCCTCTTATTTATAAACGTGGTTTCTGACCACCGCGAAAGGGAAACGGTCGTGGTGATACTTTAATTCTTAATATATTTGTTTCTCGTAAATTAAATTTCGTCTGTGCAACTCCAATCTCTACTTTTAGGAAAAAAAATATTTTTGAGGTCGAAATGGACCAAAAAAAAAACAGTCTTTAAGACTCGAATTCCAGGAAAATCTTTGCACCACTTACTAAAACAATTGGACCTAAGAGTCTACAGTCAATACAATTATGGAACGAGCTTCCAAGACGGGACTAACGGACAGTATTTGATTGGGTAGAGAGAGGAGCAGAGGTAAAAAGAGGATTTCTCCTTTGTAAACCAGCCTATAGTCGGTCGCAAGTCCGATACACAATTCCTCTCTTTTTCCCAAACACCCATAGATTTTTTATTTTTAGTAGGTGGTAGGTATACTGATGGTGGTAATTTCCCCAGTTTGCGGGGCGGTGAAGTATCCACCGTTCGTCCCGATAAGCCCAGTAAAGTGTATCCACACGTTTCGGGATCAGGGATCAATTGTTGCCATGTCCAGTCAAGCCGGCATAGTGTATACGGCATACTGATGTCATTCATGATTGTCTGATTTCCGTTGCTAACATTTATGGACCTCGCGCGACACTTACCATCAGGTGGACGCAAGGACACATGTCGTGGCAAAAAACCAACAAAAAAACCTAGGTAAATATACTGTTTAATAAATGGTGTCATCGCATTATTTAAATGGTTCATAAGTTATGTAATCGTACCATATAACATGTATTATTAGTATTGAATATATCACAGTTATTAGTATGTATTTTAGTAATGTTATTGTATTTATATGTATATATAATTATATTTATATTTACCATTAGCTATTATTAAAAAAAACCACATTGTTCCTTAGGTTGGCTGTCAGATAATGTCTAGCGGCATTAAGTCCGCCCCTTGTATAACGTGCATCAAAGTTTTAAATAAATAAATACATTTTATAATAAATTGTTACATTTAATGTTGGTATTATTTTGTAAGGATGAACGACCGAGGTATTATGTGCCTTTTGTTGATTTTAAAAATAAACTATTCGTAATATAACAAAGAAAAAAATATATTTGTTAATCAAATCCTTTATGTTTACGCGTTACATATGTTTTTGTACATGTGAACCCAGTTATTTTAAATTACGAGTACATCCTAAACCTTCTCATTTCACCAAAATCTGCAATCATAAATAACTGTTTTTTTTGTTCTCTTTTCCCGATGGATGATGGATGAGGTGATAGGGAAGGCAAAGGGTCTAGCCCATACAGCCAAGTCTGACGTAATATATCTTTCTTTTTTATGAGTTAATGAGGTCATCATCAAATTCCAGATGCTGCAGAATTTGATGCTTTTCTTGGAGTCACTCGCGGCATTATAGCTCAAACACGTCGGGTAAAATATGGGAGTTCATAGCGCGGGAAAACCGCAAAAAATTAACTGCAACTTGTGCCCCATATTCAAAGTCCAATTTATCGTTTTCCATAACTATTCACATTGTAGAACATTATTAAACAAAACAACACCACTTTTGACTAACAATCATCATTCATCATTACAGCCCCTAGAACACAGCGAACCTAGACGTCCACTGCTGGAGATGGGCCTTCCAGAACCGGAGAATTTGGCCTACACTCGCCACGCTGGCCAGACGGCTTGGCGAGGATATGATGTCAATTTTTTATGACAATTTATTAACGATTCCACAAGTTGGTATGAGTGGAACCGGGACCGACGGCTTAACGTGCTCTCCGAGGCACGGGAACGGTGGTGTTGTAAATCTATGACAAATGTACGTAAGAAAAGTCTATTTCTCATTGGTACATGCCGGGTGGGTTTGAACCGACCTTTGTAGGATTAAAGGTACGCGTTCTTACAACCGTGCCACCATCGCGCCATTGACTAACAACATTCACAGTAAATTAATTTACAAAACAAAAACTTGCACTTGACATGTCCACGCAAAATGGCGCAAAGAACTTTAAGTTGTGTTTTCTTCTCCAAATGGATGAAGAATGAAATAATAGGAAAGGCAAAGGGTCTAGCCCATACAGCCAAGTCTGACATAATATATCTTTCTTAGTTTTAATGAGGTTATTATCGAATTCCAGAATTTGATGCATTTCTTGAAGTCACTCGCGGGATTATAGCCCAAACACGCTGGGTATAATATAGGAGTTGAAAGCGCGGGAAAACCGCAAAAAAGTATGATTTGATACTTAACGAGCCTGTGACACCGAAATACCGACAAGTGGCAAGCTCGTCGATGTATCTAGCGTACAAAACTCCAGTAATATTACAATTAAATTATAGTGTCCCAACCAGGAATGTGAGCCATGGTGTTTTGGTTGTAAGAAAGCTTTTCGTTAACCCAGCTAACATCAGCTATTATCTTAACTGACATTTATATTTTTATAATTGTGTCTTAGCTTATAGTGTGACAATGCATATATACAGCAGCTATAATGTTAAGCGTTATTCTGTATTTGTAATTTAGTTATTTTTATTATTTTATTGTTTCTCTTCTCAAATGATGGTTATCATGTACTGCTCCAGTTATACCAATATGTACTATAAAATGAAATTGTTTTATATCAATATTGTAAAAATTGACTTGTAAAAGTGCAGAATACATATCTTTTTGTCCTATGCCTACTTGCAAAATAAACGAATTGAATTGAAAACTAACTTACACTTTTCTTACGTACATTTGTCATAGATTTACAACACAAAGGGGACGAGGAAATGTGGCAAGCGTTTTAGGTACCCTCCCAGGCGATTTATTTAGTAGAATAGTTTTAATTTCATAGATATTTTTAGTTTAGTTTTATTTACAATTAGTTTTTAAACTACCTCGGAGGTACCGGGTTCGATTCCTGGTCGGGACACATAAATATTTATTTATGTAAATTACCTAATATAAAATTTATTAGTGATATTTCTCGAGTTTGGTACGCTGGAGACATCGACGAGCTTACCACTTGTCATGATTGGCCTATAGTAAAGTTGTCTAAATGTGAATCCGCTTATTTATAAGCGTGGTTTCTGACCACCCCGAAAGGGAAACGGTCGTGATGATACTTTACTTTTATAATTAGTTTTTAATCTATTTTATTTGTATCTTACTTCGAATAACTTGTGGAATCGTTAATAAATTGTCATCAGATCCTCGCCAAGCGGTCTGACCAGAGTGTAGGCCAAATTCTCCAGGTATACGAGTATGTACTGGAAGGCCTATCTCCAAGGTTCAGGTTTATGACTATGTGTTCTAGGGGCTGTAATGAACGAGGAAACGAACCCGGTTTATATATATATATAACTGTAGTAGATATTGACAAAGGAAGAAAAAAAAACTTTTTTTTTATAACTTTGGTATAAATTCTATTAATGTTTTTTTTCTAATTTCATAATTTTATAAAAACTACTTACACAGTGTGTTTCGCAATGGTGCGAGGAAAAGGGAATCCGAGTACGGGGTTTACGTTCGTTCGTTCACATCGCAAGGCAGCCATACACGATAACACTTGTGTAGGCATCTATAGACCGGACTCTAACTTTACCCCGTACAAATATCGTCAAACAAAAATGTTTTTTTTTGTAAAAAGATGCTTTTCTCGTAACAAGGGTTAGACGGTATTTTTAGAATCATTCAGATTTGGTTGAGTAGGCAAAGGAACTGAATAGTGGGAGTGAGCGTGTTATTGCGCAACAATAAGAGAAATGTGCGTTTTAAAAAGGGTATAACGCATTTTACGGTCATTTTGGACATATATTCATGGACATCGACGAGCTTGCCACTTGTCATGATTGGCCTATAGTTAAGTTGGCTAAATGTGAATCCGCTTATTTATAAGCGTGGTTTCTGACCACCTCGAAAGGAAAACGGTCGTGATGATGATGATGATTGGACATATATTCAGGTTTATAGACCTTATTTTCGACAAAGAAAAATAGTAAATATATTTATAACGATTTTCCTGTATTTTTCTATAACAAATATAATGATTAATATATCTCCAGTATTGGACATAGGCGAGCTATAACGCCATAAGGCATTCTTCACCAGCTAATCTTGGGGATCACGAATGGTGATGGGCAAAATATTAAAATAACACTTACAAAATAAAACAATGATTTTTAAAAAACAAAATTATTAAATATAGACTAAAAACTTTTTAAACATCTAATTACTATTAATAAAACACACTACTTAATAATTAAAAATACAACTAAAACAAAAATAATGGTAAAACAAAATAAAATAAAAATATTATAAATAAAAAAATGCTCCTAATCGCTGCCAATAGGCAAAATGCCAAGAATACTAATAAATTAAACTAAACTAACCTAATAATGTATGAATAAATTCGTAAATGAAAACCAAAGTAAGAGTCCTTGCTATAGATATGATCTTAAGGGTTCGTTCGTCGCAGCCCACGTGGTGGTTCAACGCCTGCCCCACTGCGAGCGGTAGAGTTCGCTGGCCGGACGTACACTAGTGTAAGTAATCGACACACGCACACAGATGACTTAGGGCGCAGTTAGACGTACTATAAAAACTGGATTGTTTGCGATTACGACGTCACGCTTGTTGTTGACCAACGAATTTTCTGTTGGTTTCATGGCGATGGCGGGATAAAGCCAAATTTTGCAGAAATATGTAAGAGCGGATGTGAAAAACGATTTTATTAAATATTCTTAACAGGTCGGTTCGAACTCCGGCTTGTACCCATGAGATACACTTTTCTTACGTACATTTGTCATAGATTTACCAACTTGTGGAATCGTTAATAATGACATCAGACCCTCGCCAACCCGTCTGGCCAGACGACCAAATTTTCTAGAAGGCCATTGTATAATTGTGGCCAGATGGCTAGCGTGGCGAGTAAAGGTAAAACTCCTAGTGTACCTAGTGCATTTTTTTTTTTTATAATTAATAAGGCCAAATTTTCCAGAAGTATGTTCTGGAAGGCCTATCTTTAGGCATTCTCAAAATTAATTTCCAAGGCGTAATAAAGCTGTCAGACATTCATGGCATTAGACTATACAACTGAACTTAACCCTATATCTTATATTTTAAAGTTTGTTGTATGGAAAATACAATACGCAAAACATAAAAAAAGATATTGAGATGATATTGGGTTTGGCCAAAACAAACAGATAAAAAATAGATAAAATAAATTTATATCGGCCATGTTGATACAAACCATGATACTAGAATAGGATTTTTAAATAAGAGATTTTTTAATTTAGCGGCTAACTTTTATGAATATTTTAGTTCAAAAAAACATGACAGTTACAGGGGTTTTGACGAGGATTGTGTATGACCAGCCTAAAACACATAAGCGTAAAGTCATTGGGCCGTATCTCGCAGGTGACTAATTGTGTTTTTTTTCTCTTCAAAGGTATTTTTTGCTTGTATAAATTGTAATGTGGGATGTTTCTTTTATTCCGCTACGGTTCGCGATATGGTGATGATAAAGTACCTTATTAATTTGTAAATTATTGCTTTGCTATTGTGTTTTGCTATCTTCAGTATAATCGCAAGTATGACTTGTAATTATTATATACTGGTTTTTATACATCGACATCTCGGCTCTACAATTAAAAAAAAATGCAATAATATTACTGTGCTTTCCTTAAAATAAAATATATACGATTCGAATGTTTCAAACTTTACGTACTCGTACATTTGTCATAGTACAACACCACCATTTCTGTGCCGTTCTAATGCTAATTTGTAAGCGTTAGGAGGCTTTAACGCTCTTGCATACCTCTCTTTCGCACAATCCAATATTTTTTCATGTTAATGGCATAAAAGAGATTGCCCAAAACCAGGCCCCAACTTTTTTGCAGCGTGCCTTAACTAAATACAATTCAATAATCATAATATTGATTGTCTTTTTTTTAAATTAAATTACCACATCTCTTTTACCCCAGCATTAAAATATTATTTAATTAAATAGTCTATTGGTTTAAAAAATTGTATGAAATAGTTACAAAGCACTATTTATACGATTAGGTTCTTTATTATGATCAGGTACTTTATTATAGATAAAACTATGGAATTATTAACGTATAAAAAAGTTTTTTTAATTGTCGTTATGCTAGGGTAAAAGAAATAAAATTAATTACAGATTATAAAAACACAATATATTAACCATCAAATAAAAAATAAATTATTACGGGACGAAAACATTTTATTGGGCCTATTTCTCATTTATTCTTTTTGTTTTGTAAGTACTAACTGTCAATAAAAACTTTTTTCAAGTCTGATTGTATGTAGCTTTTAGAAATATATAGTCTATCAAGTTACTGGAAAATAAAATTACATATATTCATATGACTTTTTTTTTTTAAATATTAGCACGACATGTGTAAGTGACGCGCAAGGTTAATGTTAGCAACTGGAATCAGGAACTCAAGACTGAAATCAGTTCCTAACACTATGCCGGCTTGATTTTGAAACAGAGAAAAATAGCTAAAACATTTATAACGTTTTTTCTGTATTCTAAATCAAACATATGAATAATTAATATATATCCTAAACGACCGTTAATTTATTTCCTAGACAGTTGATTAACTACATTTATCAATAGTACCCACAGTCAGACATGAAAAATCTTTAAAAATATTGTATCATGCGAGCGTATTGCGATATATGCGAGGTACACTAAACGCTCTTCACTCCATGGACGTTTTCAAATTTAAATTCAAAATTTAAATTCAAAATTCTTTATTGTATAGATTGCTTATTATAATTACAGTTGTATGTACATGTCATGATGATGCAATCTGCCCATATTATGCTTATGTCAATAGATATTATTTACAATATTTATTTGTATATATTTAATATTGTTCTTGACAATTTATTGGAATACAATGTTAATGTCAAAATTTGCATGCTAAAAAATATTTTATTGAATAAGAATTTTCTTTAACTCAATATAGGTAACTCTAGGTTTTATAGGTAACTCTCGTATCTCTAGGAATTTTATTATATACTCTAATGCACATTATGTGGCAGTTTCTGCTGTAATATTCACTTACACATCTTGTGTAGATTAGTCGGGTATAATCTCTAGGTACGAATTTGTTACAAGTATTATATTTTTTAAAGAGATTAGAATGTTTATTGACAAATATTTCTATTTCAAGGATACATTGAAGTTAATAATTTTAGCTTTTTAATTTTTTTTTTCATGTAGGTACACATCATATAGGTAGCCGTTATTTTACTAGAGGTTTTCATTTCGTGTTATTTTGAACAAAGCTTGTGTTTAGTTTATGGATAACACGCAATGTATAACATGGATATGGCCTTAATAATCTTCGAACACGCATATATCACACGCTGACCAAGACAATTCGACACCAACATAAAATTAATCCCGATCGTTCAATATAGGCGAAGAATCGTTCAGAATTTACGGTTTTTCGTTTCCGCTATAGCCATTTGATTTGACCCAGAAATAGCAATATTAACTAGAGATTGCAATCCCGCATCATATTTATTTATATTATCACGACATGTGACTTGCCCCCACCTGATGGTAAGTGGCGCGCGAGGTTCATAAACGTTATCAACTGAAATCAGAGACTCATGACTGACATCAGTCTCTAACACTATGCCGACTTGACTGGGGATGACGGCAATTCGAGCCTGATCCCGAAACGTGTGGATACACTTTACTGGGCCTATCGCCACGAATGGTGGATACTTCCCCGCCCCGGCAGACTGGGCAAATTACCACCATCAGTCCGCCTACGAGTACGAGATACAATACTTTCAACGAGAACAACAAATAAGTGGTATGCGGACTGATGGTAATTTTCCCAGTCTGTCGGGGTAGTAGTATCCATTGTTCGTGCCGATAAACACAGTAAAGTGTATCACTTTTAAGTAAAGGGCTCGAATCAAGCCGGCAAAGTGTTAGGGACTAATGTCAGTCATGACTACTTACCATCAGGTGGGCACAAGGTCACATGTCGTATAAAAAATAAAAAAACATTCTTAATCTAATCTTAGGATCCACAATATTATATATGTGTTTAAAAAACATGTATGTATGTATGTCATAATTATAAATAGCCCTTTTTAATTTATGACTTACTAACGGTTAACAACATTTTTGGGCGTCTGTAGTTAAAAAGGAAACGTCACTTTTTCACTTTCACTGGCCATCCGGGTCACAGCACAATTTGATTGAGGTCGCTAAATTGGGACGCATTATAAGGTCAATTCGGGCTTCGCTCGAGTTTCGGCTCCGGATTTCGGTCGGCCGACGACCTCGGCCAGGTTCATCGGCTTGTCTTTACTTTTGGCTGTATTGTGTAATGGAATCGCGAATTTCAACTATTAGGTGTCTTCGATGACTAATTCGTAACTAAATATATTTTATTTATTAATAAACGAAAATATAGCTGTGAGATGTTTCGGCAAATCATCAGAGGGTAGAAAACAAAGTCGTAGATAATATTTATTAATTTAAATACTTTATTGCACCTAAAATCTGATCTTCTGGTCAACATAAGGCAGGAATCTTAACAGATTTCCATTTAAAAAATGTTTTATTCATACCTTATGAATAGCACTTAACCACATTAGTAAGTTGTATTTATGTATGTTTATGTGTAATATTGTGTATAGTATTTAGTATATTGATAATCCTCACCAAGCCGTCGTCTGGCCAGTGTGGCGAGTGTAGGCCATATTCTCCAGATATATGTTCTGGAAGGTCCATCTCCAGCAGTGGAGGTCTAGGACGCTGTATTCTAGGGTGAATATAATGTTTGTTAAGTCATTTATTTAATTATTTAAAACTTGGTTGCACTATTTACAAGGGGCGGGCTTAATGCCGCTAGACGTTTAAAATATCTGTCTGATAATTAAAGGAAGTCTGTTCCACTGGCGAGCTGCAAGGAATCTGAATATCTGCTGGAAGAGTGGGGAGGGATTTAAAGTAGGCTGTGTAGATCCCCACTGATGGAGATAGACCTTCCAGAACATATATCTGTAGAGGCCTCTCGTCACGTAGGCGAGACGGGTTGGCGTAGGTCTCCAGGCCAGAAGGGTTGTGACGCTTTGCAACTATCTCGCTCGCACACTCCAAAATTTTAATATTTTTTAAGTCTACCTTCTTTTGATAAATGTAGTCGTCTTTCTAGGAAATAAAAAAATAGTTAATTTAGACATACCTATTTTCACTTTCATATACCTATTTTTTATAACTATTTATCTCTATATTACTAAAAACAAATCCATGAGAAGACAAGTGTATTATCTTTCTATTGATTTACCGTGCGGGTGCCGAGTCCATTATCCTTTATTCTTCTATTAAGTTCTTAGCTACGATTTTTTTATCTATGATTTTTTGAAAGTTTTAGAACATTTGTAGCAGCTACGAGGTTACGTAGTATTTATGCGGGCCAATTATTATATAGTATTATCACGGGGTGGTCAGAAACCACGCTTATAAAGAAACGGATTCACATTTAGCCAACTTTACTATAGGCCAATCATGACAACGGGCTAGCTCGTCGATGTCTCTAGCGGACCAAACTCGGGAAATATCACAATTAAATTAAACATTAATACATACATATCTTCACGCCAGATCCCTTGCGGGGTAGGCAGAGACAATTGAGCGCCATTTGACACGATCACGACATACTTCTTTCGCTTCGTCGACATTCATTAACCTCTTCATACATGCCCTTTGGTTACGAAGACTTTTTAATGCACCTTCAGTCAGTGTTTTATTTATTTGATCGTGATATGTGAGTCTCGGTCTGCCAGGGCCTCTTTTACCTACAACTTTCGCATTATAAATCTGGTTTGTCAATCTTTCATCGCTCATCCTTTCAACATGCCCGAAACATCGTAGCATGCCTTTCCTTATTTTTGTCCCTATGCTTTCCTTCATACCAACCCTTTTTCGTATTTCGACGTTACGTGTGCGGTCCGCCAAAGTGACGCCATATATCCGCCGCAAGGACCGCATTTCTACTGCATTAACCCTACTCTCATGCGTATTCTGACGTATCCACGTCTCGCTTCCATACATCAGTGCTGGTACCAACATGGCATTGTGTATGGCGAGCCGAGCTTTGTCACTGACATTTCGACTGCCGATCAGTGACCCCAGGGCACCGTTAACACTATTTCCCGCGTTCACTCTTCTTTCAACGTCCCTATCGTACTTCCCATCCGCAGTGAAAACACTGCCCAGATATATAATTTCATTTACTTGTTCTAGAGTTTCATCATCAATCTTTATCGTCAAGGTTGTCATCCTTCTTCTCTCAAACACTAGTACCTTGGTTTTTCTCGCATTTAAACAAATGTATTTACATTATTAAATATTATTGTGTCCCGACCAGGAATCGATCACGGTACTTTCGAGTCTAAATCCACGGATTTAACCGCTAAACTAGGAGGCAGTCCATTTTATTTAGGATTGTGAAACAAAACAGTTCAATAAACTTATAATAAATTATTCATAACAATTTTAACAAGTTACGTCACATCGTATTTATTGCAAAAAATATACAATTTCATCTCTTACTGAGGAGTAGATAAATCGCTCTTATCCGTTGCCAAGATTTACCAAGACGACACGTAACCTTGCGCCCACCTGATGGTAAGATGGTGGTGAATGTTAGCAACTGGAATCAGACACTAATGACGGACATCAGTCCCAAACACAATGTCGGCTTGACTGGGCATGACGGCAATTCGAGCCTGATCCCGAAACGTGTGGATACACTTTACTGGGTTTATCGGCATGGACAGTGGATACTTCCCCGCCCCGGCAGACTGGGCAAATTACCACCATCAGTCCGCCTACCACCTTAGAAGACTAATTAGAAGTATGTGGCAATCCCAACAATCCGTACTTCAGACATAGAATACAATCCCGTCCGTTTTCTGGCCCCGCAAATCCCAGGACTGTACCTGACTTACATCGGTGTGTTCGGGATTGCTACAAAAAGGGAAAAATCAGCATAGAACCTGAGCGATCGTTTTCAGCATCTGCTTATGTTGGTAATAAACTACGAAGCAGGCTTGGAAGTCGAACATTGGATATCTAGATATTTTCTTATGTATTTTCAAAATTCTAAATCGTTTTATTGTGTAAACTGGGTAAACGAATTTATCAAAGATACCCCAAATGCCATAACTACCTAAAATAAAATATTGTCATTATTATTCAACGAGGAAATGCGGCGGTCTTTTTAGGTATAATAGTTTTAATTTAATTGGCATTATTAGTTTAGTTTTATTATTAAATAATTTTTATTTATTATTTATTAAAAAAAATATTAGTTTAGTTATATATTTAATGTGTCGCGGTGGTGGCTCGGTTGTAAGAACGCGTCTCTTCACCGGTAAAATTTAAATATATTTTTCTTACGTACATTCGTCATAGATTCACATCACCACCACTAATACCAAATTTATTAATTGACATTATATTCTTGCCAAGCCGTCTGGCCAGCGTGGCGAGTGTAGGTCAAATTCTCCAGATATATATTCTGGAAAGCCCATCTCCAGCAGTGGAGGTCTAGGACGCTGTGTTCTAGGTACTGTAATGATAATGTAATGACATATATAATGTCTTTGAAGGTTAAGAATATTGGTAAAGATTCATAGATCACTTATATGAATTCTCATAGTTATATCTAAAAAAGGTATATGAACCTTTATCGTTCAAAATATATATTTAACTAGATTTTTTTATCGTCTAGTGACGTATGAAATCTTTATTAGTTTATAAATTAAGATCTGACGTCACAGTAAAAAATAAATGAAATATTATACGATAATTACAAATATATCTATGTGATAGAAATGATTTATTAATGACCAAAGGACCACACCTATGCATAATATAAAAATATTTTAAACAGTGCTACAGTTATTAAACATATATTTTTCCAACAATTACTATGGCTGAAGGACTATAAACCACTGCCAGAAAAAAACACAAGTTTTTTTAAATCGCATAAACTATTGCCTTTTTTTATTATACATATTTTATATACAAGTAATCAATATTTTGTAATGCCAACAAACGGCTAGGACTCTAGGAGTTTCCATTGCCTGAAAAAAAAACCATCCGTTTTAAAATTCGATCCGCCAAAATTCCCGCCTTCTACAATTCGAATATCGAACGAGCGCTATCACTAAGAACGTTATCGTCGCGCCGTAACTTCCGCAAAATTTCGGGAGGTCGACGTACGACCGCCGCAGGTTCAATGCTCGGTACCAAACGCTCCTGACCTATAGTACATCAACGTACTTTGTCGCTTTAGTATTTGGGAGATTATTAATAATATTCTACGTCATTTTTGCTAATAAAAACTCGTTAAAACTGACAGACAAAAATGGCCGTGGATCACATGTCGCGGACACATTATGATGTCATAACCGTCTCGCTCACGGCCCCCCAACGGGAGACCACTTCCTAGAGATAGTGCTCCTGGAGAAGATAGATAAATTCTTTATTGCACATACAATATTACATTTTACAGTACATAGGCGAGCTTAATGTCTAAAAACATTTTCTAACAGCTAACCTTTTACAGCTAACATTTTCTAACAGTTAACCTCTAAGGAGAGCTAAAGTTGTCGAACCTAAACCCCCTAGGTTCGTAAGCCACACGGGCACTGTTACTCTAATAACTAATAGGTGGTAGGAGGACTGATGATGGTAATTTGTGGAAATATCCACCGTTCGTGCCGATAAACCCAGTAAAGTGTATTCACACGTTTCGGGATCTAGGACCCTGTGCTCAAGGGGCTGTGTGTTGCATGGCAAATGTACGTAAGAAAAGTATTTCTCATAGGTACACGCCAGGGTTCCATCCTCAATTATTTTTTTATAATATCACTGCATGACAGACCAACATCTCGACGCGGCCAACGAGTGCCTTCACTCCGTAGCCACGACTCTTAGCTGCAAAGGCACACAGGGCCAACGGTGAGAGAGAGACGGTTTATAGGGTGTTAGTCCGTAGGCGCCCTGGGGCCTCCTTCCTCTTCACGGATGAGTCGGGCATGCGACCCCCACCCGCGTTGGCCCTTCAGATTCACCATCTATTAAAAAAAAAACGACATCTGGTATTATTATCATAGTTTAAATAAAATTGAAAATAATTTAGACATCCACAATGCGAGTAGAAGCGTAATAGTACCTATGTAGGCAGGCAATACTAGGCATGTCAATTAATTTCTCAAAGGAGATTTTCAACACATGGTTCAAAATCGATAGGTCGTTAGCCTGCGTGTTAGACCGAGAGAGACTATGTGACGTCACAGTGTTGCTGTCTCTTTCCCGCACAAGGTCAGTGTTTTAGGTTTTCGGATGTTAGTCGGGTTGATTGATCTCAGAGTTTCCCGCTTTTATATTGACCCGAAAGGGGGTGGGTTTGGTTTTGTGGGGTGTTTTTCCCACCATTTTATCGCTAATTTATACTTTAATTGTAGCTAATACAGCCTTAAAGGTATCTGAAATATCTGTTTTAGCTCGTCTACTATGTTTTTAAGATAAAAATAAAAAAAAAACTTATTTTTTTAATGAAAAAAAATAAAAATTGTGAGAACCTATTTGTTGATTATTTAAATATATTTACAATAATAATAAATAGTAGGATTATTAAGTAAAAGTAAAGTATCATCACGACCGTTTCCCTTCCGGGGTGGTCAGAAACCACGCTGATAAAGAAGTGACAAGTGGCAAGCTCGTCGATGTCTCCAGCGTACCAAACTCGAGAATATCACAAATAAATTAAATATTAATTAAATTTATATATTTACATTGCTAAATATTATTGTGACCCACCAGGAATCGAACCCGTCCGAGTATAAATCCACAGACTTAACAGCCAGACCACGGAGGCAGTTATTATTAAGTAACTGAATTATAAAAGTACAAAAATAATATTAAGAATAAAAAATGAGATTTCCAGGATATGATAAAAATATTGATGAAAAAAAAAACGCCGTCTTGATGACTTATTCCGATTGCTGGAGTTTATTAATTTCCTTTAATTGCACAATAGAGTAAAAACAAATAGGTAAATCATTTGTATAGAAAAAAAAATACATTGAACTCAAGTGGGTTCAACGAACTTGCCAAGTATTTCATAATACAAACACTTCTATAGCGGTTGAGTAATATTTTTTTTAATTTTCCAGTAAAAAAAAATATGTTAAAAATTAGCGACTTGCAGATTCCACAATCAAAAAGTGAGTTCAATAACATTTCACCGAATTATACTTTGTTTAGGTCGCGGGTCAACGAACTGATGACGAAGCTTACGTGGTGTGCGCTGAACGATGGTAGTACGCACACATAAAAAAAATCATAGCCAACTATTTTCCTTTATAACTCAAAACCCACCCAAAATTTAGAAATTCACCACTAATAAATCGAAGGTTAAAGGTTTTTTTTATATAAAAGTATAAAAAAAATCGTTAAAAATTTATTTTTAAGGAAGTTTTTTGTGATTTTGAGTGGTCGGGGCTAGTGAACTTGCTCTAGGCTAGTGCCTGATTATTCCATCCTTAGTAGAAAAAATGAAATTTTTCGTGGCCCGGCCGAAGTTTCATTGGCGTCAGTCATGTTTCGTCTGCCGTGGCGTCCACATCTGCCGCGTTGCTCTGTGACATTTCCTAACCTCAAAACCTAAAAGTACAATATTATTTTTAAATTTTACAGTGAACTCTCAATAAGTGTGTGAATTTTTCTTAGTGCAGTGTATATAAAACTATAAAGGATTGGAACGCAGTGTTACGAAAAAAGTTGAATTATTTAAATTAAAAAATCCGTTTAACGTAAATTCTTTTCCAGGGTTTTGGATAATTGAATTTTGAATTCGGTTAACTAAAACTATTTCCTTTTTTTTTCCTATAAATTTCCTTTTTTTTTTTCTTTTCTTCTGCTCTCTCTTTCCGAATTACAGATTCTTGCATCGATTAAATTGAACAGTTTTGTTAACGCAAAAGAAATTTTAACCCTAATCACGGAGACAAAATGCCAAGGAAAAATATATTCAAAAAAATAATTCCTGAAATTAACTTCGCGAAAAGAAACCTTACTTCAGCCCTCGGCCGATTTATAATCATCAGTTAAAATCAACATAGTTGAAAAAAAAAAAAATAACTTGGGTGCCATTATTGGAATTTGTGTGGTGTTACAAACATTATTATTGCCATTAACGACTTAGTCGAAAAGAACTAAAATAAAAACAGTGATACTAGTTTAGAAAAATCAAAATTTAAAATGCGAATGTACCATTACTGGCCGTGCGTAACTTGAAATTCGGAAAAGGAACTCAAACTTAACCCTTAAAAATGAACCCTGAGCAATTTCACGAGTTGTTCGGGTCTCAGTGGCCCCCAGACCAGCATGGAGGCCATTCGGCTGCCTCATCTATGCTTCACCATGGACCGAATCAGACAGCTTTACCTCAAGGAATGCAGCTGAAGCGAGAGCCAGATGTACAAGGGGTTATGAATTGCCAAGGAATGGGAATGGGGCATGATATTGGATCCGTGGCCGATAGTACATCCCCTCCGCCTGGAAGCAGCGATGGAATGTTCGGCTCGTCACTTCCCGGAATGTTTATGGATAAAAAAGCCGCGAATTCTATCAGAGGTGAGTTTTTTTAAATCTTGAATTACTAAAACTTATTATTCTTAATCGTTACACTCTTGACAGATAAATATTTTGAATACGTAAGTTCATAATTCAGTTAAAAATATATAATTTTATTTTTGACAGATCAATTTAGTTATTTTTTTAATTTAAAATTTATGTAAATCTATTCAAACTCATTGTTTTTGAACAAAAGTGACAAATAGTAAAAAGTTTAATTGAAAGAAAATCTCGTGACTACGGTTATTGCAACTTGACCGAAATGTCGGAAGAAATATGCCTAAATATAAATAAATATGACGCGGAGGTTTTTGTTTAATTATAAAAACTATCAGAAAATGGGTTAAATAATAAAACAAAATATATTTTTAAATAAAACAAATAATATCTAATATTTTATTTGGTAATTTCAACAGTGAATGCATCTATTGAATTAAAAACATTGACTTTTATATAACTGGTCATTTACTTACCTAAAATAGTTAGTTAGAAACTTAAAAATATCCTAGACCGTACATGCCGCTTACCATCAGATGGACGCAAGGTATGTAGAGCTAGCATAAAAAATGATCAGACGTTGGTTTCTTTTATTTTAAATGATATACTCATTGTGCAAACTAGTTAACGTGTAAGTCTGTGGATGTTTGCGCCTTATCATATTTAAAAACAACTTTAAGGTTGTCTATTTATTGTCTATTAATTTGTATATCGCCATACCCATCCTTTATCCCTCTCATACGCACTAGCGGAAGGGTGTGCCTATCTCGTTCTAAAACCTGCGAGATCTTTCCGAACGCACCTTGCGCATGGGAAGAAAGTGAACATTATTGAACGCGACCCAGCTGTCAGAAGCGTCAGTGAAAATGTGCCAAGGTCATTGCTTGCACAGAATTTGAAGAAGAGACATCAACCGCTCGCAATTTCGAAATTGCGAGAAAAGAAGCCTGCCCGCGGCCAGCAGCAACCTGGCGACCCAAGGAAAGCCCAAGACCACCTGCAGCGAATACAAGTAAGTGCGTGTGAGCGTCCAGCCCCTTCATACAGTCCACTATTATAATTTATTAATTTTTGCTCTTTTTCACGCCCGTCCATTTGGCCTCTTACGAGCCGGTTTTCCTATCAATTCCTGCCTATTTCCTATCCTTATAGGTATATGTGTAGTCTATTGTATTTATATGATAATTCCTGTAAATTTTATACGATATTTCGTAAACCCGCGCCGCAAAACTTTACATTTCTTGTCAAACTTTTGTGTTACAGGAATCAATCTTGCATTTAGGTCATTTGGGTATTGGGTTATTTGGCTTACTATTGTTATTAGGTACAAATATATATAAAAAAGGGAAAAACCATTTTTTTGTGAAAAAAGTTTTGGTACCCACCTGTTATAAACCCGCTTACTGTTAGCTTAATTGTTGTTTTATAGGTCTGAATAGTTATTTGTATGTTGTAATACTCACCCGCACAGCTTATAAACACATAAAAGTTACAATATTTTATAAAATAATAGGATAATTTGTACCAAGATGTCTGACAATGAAATTAAACTACAAGTTGCATTGTCTAAGCGTAATTCATTGTTTTCTCGCATTCAATCAATATATAATCATTCAAAGAATGTTGATGACGAAGCGTCGAGGGAAGTATTTGTTTCCTCATGTGTAAATTTGGACGAAATCCGCACAGAGTTCCACAAGGTTATAGATGAATTTAATTTATTGTCGCTTAAAATAAAACCGGGTGCGCTTATTGATGACCAGTCATGGTCATCATTTGAAGAGCTGTTTTGCCGTATTAAATATAGATATACATCATTGTTGTCCTCGCAATCATCGGTAAAAAGTGAAAAACATGGAGATTTTTCCCGGCAACAAACCAGACTACCCCCAATTGAACTTTTATCATTTGATGGTGATATTAAAACATGGCCAATATTTTATGCCAGCTTTAAGGCTACGGTTCATGATAATGCATCACTCAACGATTCAGAAAAGTTGTATTATTTGATGGGAAAGCTCTCGAGTAAAGCGCAACTCGCATTTGCTGGAACCCTGCCTTCTGCAGAAAACTACCTATTAATATTAAAAAGTCTTACGGATAAGTATGAAGATAAACGGCTACTTGCCGCTTCATATTTAAATCAAATATTCGAACAAAAACCTTTTACTTCACCGTCAATAGCGAATTTTGAATCTTTTTTGAATAAATATGTAGCATCGGTTAACTCTCTTAAAAAACTAGATATACGGGAACTAGAAGACTTTATATTTTTGAGCATCGCTCTTAAATTACTAGATTCTGACACCACTCAGGCATTTGAAATGAGTCAGAGAACCGTTCAGATACCCTCATTTAGTGATTTAGTTTATTTTGTCAAGGATCAGATGCGAATATTACAAAATACTATGTCTAGTTCTCAGCATTATGTTGCTAAGAAAGGTGTTCGTCCGTATAATGATAAACCGCTCAAAATACCGCAACAACAAACATTTGTCTCCGTCTCCAAACCACATAAATGTTTGTGCGACAATATTGTGCATGAACATTTGTATTTGTGTCCTGCGTTTACAGAACTAAAACCCGTTGATCGATACAATCACGTTAAGGATTTAAAGGGATGTATTAATTGCCTAAGTATTAAACATAAAACTTTTACCTGTCATTCTAAACAAATTTGTAAAACGTGCAAAGGCAAACATCACTCCTTACTACATTTTAATAAGGAACCAGCGGGTCCTGATAATTTAGTAAACGCTGCCACTTTGCCTAAGGCTATGGAGCCAACCCCTTCTACCTCGACTGATCCTGCTGCCAGCTGTTCCAGGTCCGAGTCAGCGAACATTTCATTTTGTGCAACGTCCATTGCTCGTTCTTGTGCTAACGCTGCCCAATCTCACATACAAAACCCGCAATGTAAAGTGCCCACTACTATTTTATTAGCTACTGCCGTTGTTTTGGTTAGAGATTCTAACGGAACGGAACATAAGGTACGGTGCCTTTTGGATAGTGCATCTCAGGGCAATTTTATAACTTATAGTTGTTGTGTTCGATTGGGGCTTAACAAGTTAATCAGTTCAAATAATTTAAAGGTAAAGGGTATTGGGGGAACAGAGAAAATGGTTCAGGGTTCTATATCCTACCAATTTTCTTCAAGATTTAATACTAAAGTAAAATATAATATTGTGTCATTAGTAGTTGATAAAATTACTGAAAATTTACCTACCACATTAGTGGATATATCCGCTTTACCCTTCTTAGAAGGATTACCGCTCGCAGATGAATCGTTTGGTGTACCCGGTCCAATTGATGCCCTCATTGGAGCCGCTTTGTTTCCGCATTTACTACTCCCAGGTGTTATTGGGAATAATAATATATCCGCACCTCCCGCTATACAAACTGTTTTGGGTTATGTTATAATGGGTTCAGTTCCTGTTCTTCAAGATCGTCAAGGATCAGCTTCGACTCAATGTTTTGCGACTCAAGCTGATGACGCTTCGCTAGACCCTATCAATACGTTGCTCAAACGGTTTTGGGAAATTGATGAATCGCCAGTCTCCGCAGCTCAGGAACACTCAGTCGGCGAGATTGAGTGTGAGCACCATTACCGCACGACCACCGTTCGAGATAAAGACAGTGGTCGGTATACGGTTGCATTACCGTTTTGTTCAGATAAATTTTTACTTGGCGATTCTTATGACATTGCTTATAAGCGTTTTTTATGTTTGGAGAAGAAATTAGAGTCAGTACCGACGTTCCGCGCCGCTTATAATGATGTCATCAATGATTATATTACTAAAGGTTTTTTAAGTCCTGTACCGCTTTCAGAATTAAATGATAATAATCCCGCTTATATTATACCGCATCATGCAGTTTTTCGCTTAGACAAAACTACAACAAAGATTCGCTCAGTTTTAGACGCTAGCTGTAAAACCACATCAGGGGTTTCACTAAATGACATTCTTCATAGTGGCCCTAATTTACAAGGTGATTTATTTACAATAATTTTAAATTTTCGATTATTTCAATTTGTATTGACAGCTGATTGTAAGCAAATGTTTTTACAAATCAACGTTCAGAATAGCGACCGTCGCTTTCAACGTATTTTGTACAGATTTAAAATTGATGATCCAATAAAGGTTTACCAGTTTAAAACCGTGTGTTTTGGAGTAAGGTCTAGTCCATACCATGCCTTACGCACAGTCCAACAATTAATTAAGGACGATGGCGATATGTTTCCAAACGCACGCGACGTGGCAAGTAGCTTCTTGTATATGGATGATATAGCGTGTAGCATTGAATCCGAGTCTCTAGCTTCTCAAACTGCTCGCGAACTGATAGAATTGTTTAAGCGCGGACAATTCGATCTCTTGAAATGGTCGAGTAATTCACCGTCAATATTAAAGGACGTACCCGCATCGCATAAATTCGAACAGTTCGAGTTTGATAAGTCCATAGACCATAAAGTATTAGGTCTATTATGGTCAAAGTCAAGCGATTATTTTGAATTAAGTATCAAAGTCCCTCCTAGCGATAAATGCAGTAAAAGGATAATATTATCCACTGTCGCGCGCTTATGGGATCTGATGGGATTCGTTGCTCCAGTTATTTTATATGCAAAGCTTCTTATCAAGGAATTGTGGATGTTAAAAATAGACTGGGACGATGCCCCCCCGCATAGTATACGTAAATTATGGAGCCAATTTTGTTTGGAGTTACCGCAATTAAATAAATTTAAAATACCGCGTTTTTTAGGTGTACAGCAAAACTGTACCGTTCGTTTGCTAGGATTCTCCGACGCGAGCGAGCGAGCGTACGGAGCTGTCGTTTATATGCATGTCACGATTGACAGTAACGTGTTAGTAACATTGGTATGTGCAAAGTCAAAGGTTTCGCCCGTCAAGCCTGTGTCCATCGCTAGGCTAGAGCTTTGTGCTGCTGAACTAATGTCAAAGCTATTACGCCGTGTTCATGACACTTTTAATCCTCGGTATAGTATTACCGCACTTTATGCGTTTACCGATTCTAAGGTAACGCTTTGCTGGCTTAATGCCGAGCCAAGTAGATGGCAAACATTTGTCGCTAATAGAGTAGTTAAAACTATTGAGAATATTCCTTCTGAACATTTTTATCACGTGGCTGGTTCTGAAAATCCAGCTGATTGCTTGTCTCGTGGCCTTACGCCTGCAAGAATAATTGATCATCCATTATGGTTGACAGGCCCTCAGTGGATGAAACAGCACCAATCGGAGTGGCCTATAAACAAAATAAACTTGTCTGAGCATGATTTTGAGGTCCCGGAACAAAGGATTCAACGTCCACTCTCCGCGTACCCTGTGATTTCAGCCGCGCCTGCAGAAACTGTACTTCAGGCTTTATCGAAGCGCGTATCATCATTTCCTAAATTGCTGCGTATAATTGTATACGTTTTTCGGTTAATTGGGAAGTTGCCGAGACGTACTTCGATTCGTGTCACTGCAAGGGAACTCGATTTTGCAGAGTTAGCGTTGTGGCTTGATGTCCAACAAAGACATTTCCCCGATGAGTTTAATAAATTATCTACAGATAAAAGTGTTTCATCCACCTTAATTAAATTAAGACCTTTCATCGACCACGATTCTGGTGTAATTCGTGTAGGAGGTCGTCTAAACTACTCTAATGAAAATTATAATAAAAAACACCCCATTGTTTTACCGCGTCACGATCCCACAATTGATTTAGTGATTGACTATTATCACAAAAAACATTTTCATGTTGGTCCAGAGCAATTAATGTCTCTTCTCCGGGAACGATACTGGATTCTATCGGCTAGACGTATTATTCGCTTTCGCGTTCACAGGTGTAATGCCTGTTATAGAACACGGCCAAAGGAGGCTTTTACTCCGATCATGAGTGATCTTCCCGAACAGCGAGTGACACAACCAGAGAAGGCATTTACTCATACTGGTTGCGATTATGCTGGACCTATTGCATACACACCAGTTCGTGGGCGTGGTGTTAAGTCCCGTAAAGGATATTTATGTATATTTACATGTTTAACTGTTCGCGCTGTTCACATTGAAGTTGCTACTGATTTGTCATCAGCTAGTTTTATTGCAGCTTTAAAACGTTTTTTGTCGCGCCGCGGACCGGTTAAACGCATGTATACTGATAATGCAACAAATTTTGTTGGGACTCGTTCATATTTAAATGAACTGTATAAATTCACTAATAGTAGTGAATACCGATCACAATGGGAAGGTGAGCTTTCTGAAAGTAGGATTGATTGGAAATTTATACCACCTGCCTCGCCACATTTTGGAGACTGTTGGGAGTCTATCGTTAAAATAGTGAAGACTCATCTGGCAAGAACTATAGGCCAACAGATGCTATCCTACGAGGAACTCATAACCTTAAACGCTCAAATTGAATGTATGATTAATTCTAGACCGCTAACCGTGCTCAGTGCGGATCCGTCTGAACCAACTGCATTAACTCCCGCACATTTTCTTCACACCGCACCTTTATTTTCATTGCCTGCTCAACAAATAGGTTCCACTCCGGAACATATGCTGGATAGGCATTTTTTGATTGACAAATTGGTACAATCGTTTTGGAAGCGATGGCGGGTTGAGTATTTACATCAACTCCAAACCAGGGTCAAGTGGAATACGCCTTCCGCTTCAATAAAGGAAGGAATGGTGGTTGTCATAAAAAATGATAACTCACCTCCATTATCCTGGCCTCTTGGTATTATATCAAGGCTTCATCCTTCTAAGGATGGAAGTACCAGAGTAGTAACGGTGAAGACTGCAACTGGGATGCTAGTGCGCCCTGTTGTGCGGCTTTGCCCGTTGCCGACCCAATAGGTGTTGGTCAGTCTTTAAATAATCACTTATTAGTTTTATTATTATTATTTTACTTTTCGATCTAATGTTAAGATTTTATTTGTGCTTATACTTACTATTTTGTTACACTTAATGTTAGGTTGAATATTTGTTTTTCTTTCCTATTGCTATTAGGTAGCTAGGTACACTTAAGGGGTATGGTCAGGTGACTATATGCAAGATTGATTTTAGGAAGCCATCAGTTTCTAATTGCGTAATTTTCACCATTTATTTTTAAAGGCGACCCTTTAAGGCCGGGGGGATGTTTGCGCCTTATCATATTTAAAAACAACTTTAAGGTTGTCTATTTATTGTCTATTAATTTGTATATCGCCATACCCATCCTTTATCCCTCTCATACGCACTAGCGGAAGGGTGTGCCTATCTCGTTCTAAAACCTGCGAGATCTTTCCGAACGCACCTTGCGCATGGGAAGAAAGTGAACATTATTGAACGCGACCCAGCTGTCAGAAGCGTCAGTGAAAATGTGCCAAGGTCATTGCTTGCACAGAATTTGAAGAAGAGACATCAACCGCTCGCAATTTCGAAATTGCGAGAAAAGAAGCCTGCCCGCGGCCAGCAGCAACCTGGCGACCCAAGGAAAGCCCAAGACCACCTGCAGCGAATACAAGTAAGTGCGTGTGAGCGTCCAGCCCCTTCATACAGTCCACTATTATAATTTATTAATTTTTGCTCTTTTTCACGCCCGTCCAGTGGACTTAGACTGGGTTCGATATTTCTCTAGTTTCGTACACTAGAGACATGGACGAGCTGACCTGTCATGAATCTCGACCGCCTCCGTGGTCTAGTGGTAAGAAACGTTGCCGTGAACTCGGGAGGTCGTGGGTTCGATTCCCACCGGGGGCAAGTTGTACATTGTATAATTTGTCTCGGTCTGGGTGTTTATATGTACAATATGTATATATTTACAAAAAAAAAAGTATAATATGTAGTTTATCAACCATCTAGTTTCCGTAACACAAGCCTCATAGCTTACCACGGAAATTAGATGGCGCTGTGTGACCTGTCTAGAAATATGAAAATATGAATGGCCTATAGTAAAGTTGGCTAAAGGTGAATCCGGTCGACAAAACGGTCGTGATGATATATTACTTTATAGGCAAGACTTTGTATAGCTTGTAAAATTAAAGATCTAGCCAGCGCGGCACCGTGGCGAGTGTAGGTCAAATTTTCCATAAAATTCTGGAAGATCCATCTTCAACAGTGGAGGAGTTCCAGGAGCTGTGATAATGATAATGTTGATGCCGTCTTAAAAGCTCGTTTCCCTGACGGTATTCACCACTAAGGCGGCTTAAAACAATTAGTTCAATGCCCAGGACATGTATAGGTCAATAATTTAAGATAACCAACTCAATTTATAGCATGGACCGTTATCAAACAATAAATTAATTGATTTAAACAAATAATACGAAGTCTAATGTTAATCTGAGGCATGGTGGATGGGACTTACGTCAGTTACTCCCATTGTAAGACATCATGTTTCACTTACCGTAAGCTAGGAGCGAGGTCACATGTTGTTTACAGTATTATTATATATTGGGCAATAAAATTACGGGCATTTTGAAGATATAAAAGTACAGTATCATCACGACCGTCTCCCTTTCGGGGTGGTCAGAAACCACGCTTATAAAGAAGAAGATTCACATTTAGCCAACTTTACTATAGGCGCGGTGGTGGCTCCCTTAAATCCTACAAAGGTCGGTTCAAACCCACCCGGCATGTACCAATGAGAAATACACATTTCTTACGTACATTTGTCACACCACCGTTCCCGTTCCCGTGCCTCGGAGAGCACGTTAAGCCGTCGGTCCTGGTTCCACTAATATCAACTTGTGGAATCGTTAATAAATTGTCATAAAAAAATCACATCATATCCTCGCCAAGCCGTCTGGCCAGCGTGGCGAGTGTAGACCGAATTCTCCAGTTCTGGAAGGCCCATCTCCAGCAGTGGAGGTCTAGGGCGCTGTGTCCTAGGGGCTGTAATGAAAAAAAATGAATGACTATAGGCCAATCATGACAAGTGGCAAGTTTGTCGATGTCTCCAGCGTACCAAACTTGAGAAATATCACAAATAAATTAAATATTAATTTAATGTATTTATTTATATTAATAAATATTATTGTGCCCCGACCAGGAATCGAACCGTTACCTCCGAGTCTAAATCCACGGACTTAACCGCTAGACCACGGAGGCAGATTTTAAAGATATAATAATCATTACAAATATAAAATTGAGAATTTAAAATGAGTTATTTTATGATAATGAAAAACGAAGTTTTTTTTGTCTTTAAAAAGGTTTTTGTAGTTGTAATCTATAAAAAAAAATCTTGCCTTGTTCTACAAATTCAAAATTCGAAAACAACGAAGGCGACGATTAGTCAAAATTACCTATTGTCAATTTTTAAATGCGTCACTAAATTTAATGTAAACATTAAAAAATAAAAATTATCTCAATTGCCCCCAATTGGAATTAAATGTGCCCTAGATTTTCGTTTCATGTTTTTTTTTTTCATAAATCTTTTGTCCTAAAATTCGTGTTAATCGTTTCCCTTATTTGGGTTACTAACACACCTTGCCAATAGAAAAATTAAAGTAATTCCTATTTCATTTAGTTTAAGACTTAGTTTTGACTGTCATAAATGCTCTAACTATTACACGGAATAATGACCTTTATGTCTTAATAGTTTAGTCGTATAACGGTATGTATAACTTGGTATTTGGGTCGTTTTGTCGTCATATGAACGGATGCACGTGTAAATTTGGGTTCAATGCGCTCAATATTATTCTTTTGCACTTTGTTGACAATTTTGAGTCACTTAGAGTCCTAATTAGGAAGTTATCGAGGTGTGGAAGCGTAACGAAGTTCCTACGCATCACTACATGTTATAAAATAAAGTCCTTCGCCACGTCTGTCTATCTGTTCGCGATTAACTCAAAAAATACTACACCGTTTTTCATGCTGTTTTCACCAATGGATAGAGTGGTTCTCGAGGAATATAATTTGTTAAGTTTTTGTATACATTAACGATATTTCGGGAAACTTCGACATATCCTCTCATCGTCCATACCACAGTGTTTGAAGACAAAAGTCTTCAACCAGTGCGTCCTCTCCGTAATGTCGAACGGAGCAGAGACGTGGACACTGACAGTGGGTCCGGTTCATAAATTCAAGGTCGCTCAGCGAGCTATGGAGAGAGCTATGCTTGGTATTTCTCTGATGGATAGAATTCCAAACGTTGAAATTCGTCGGAGAACCAAAGTTACTGACGTAGCATTTAAAATTAGAAAGCTGAAGTGGCAATGGGGCGGACACATCTGCCGCAGAACCGACGACCGATGGGGCAAACGGGATCTGTAGTGGAGACCACGTACGAGACGACGCAAAGTGGGACGACCCCCCGCCAGATGGACGGATGACCTAAGGAGGGTCGGTGGCGAGCCTTAGGGGAGGCCTATATCCAGCAGTGGAGAGACACCGGCTGATGATGATGATGATGAACGATATTTGTTGGAGGTATTGAATAAAATAAGCCATCTGGAAGCTTTCAACGAAAACCCTGCCTAAACCCTTTGCTTTGAGATATAACAAAATAATGTATGGTGGAATTGTGTATCTTATATAGGTCTACAGAAAAGACCGCGATAGCATATGTCTATCTCTTAAGGATAACACACTATATCCATTTTAATACTTTAAAAATAGGCAATTATAAAGCGGTAATTGGAAAGCTATTTACACAAGTACGGTATAAATTTTTCGGTATTAATGATTTAGTTTTAAGTATAAATACATATGTGATGTTAGCACTGTTGGCTACCCTATTATAAATTTTAATAGGTGGTAACACTGATGGTGGTAATTTGCCCAGTCTGCCGGGGCGGGGAAGTATCCACTGCTCGTGCCGATAAACCCAGTAAAGTAAGCAAAAAAAGCAAATCCACACGTTTCGGGATCAGACTCGAATTGGGATTTCAGTTGCTTCATGGACATTGCGCGCCTCTTACTATCGGCTGGGCGCAAGGCCACAATCATGGTATTAAAAAAAAAAAACCTGTTGTTTTATCTTTCGGTTGTACGACAGATGCCTTCAGCCCATTGCCACTTCGGCCGCGTTCGTTTTAAGAAATGTTAGCATGAAAATACCACTTTTTTAGCACAAGTCGTTCGTTTAATGAAAATTCAAACGTTTGATGCTAATTTCGTATGTCAGTACCGTGTTGAAAGAGTGATTATTGATGTTACTTTTTGACAGATGTCATTAACATATAAAATGGTTTGTTTACAATTTTTATATACTTTTTAGTTTTCTATTATATTTATTAAAAAGTTATTTTAAACGATTTTATGTAATAAATTCAAAGACCATAATAATATCATGTGAACATGATAAAACATGAACGAAAATACTTGTCAAAAAGTAGCCTCACCGCTCGTTTTATTTAAGAAATGTTAGCATTGTTAAAAAAAGTGGTATTTCTTAACAAAAACGAAATATCGCGCTGGTTTATGAAGTTGCTACGAGATGTTGGAAATGTATAAAACGAACGCGGGGTTCAACTTGCACTTCTATTTTGAAAGCTATCTGATCTCATCAAACAATAGTATCTCGGGCTTGTGGCCGACACAGGCCTTTTATTTTACGCAATAACGCTTCTCATTCTTCTTTCTCTACCCAACCATTTTTTTTCTGATAAAATCGTTTTAAAACTGAGCTTAGGCTAAATTCTTTCAGTGAGTGCCCAAGATTTTCCTGAGATTATTATTCTATAAAAAAAAAAACTAATGTACGTCAGGAAAAAGTAATGGCTGATGAACTAATTTAAACAGTTCAAGGTTGTCATCAAATAATTTAGTTCATGGGTTTATTCACCGCTATTATACAGTCAACAAGCGATTGTTGGCTCTAACGTAACATTTTATCAATTCCGGAATTAAAAAAAAAAAAATTAAAAACAATCATTATTTAAATTTTGTAATGCAACGACAACTAACATTCGTAAAGTAAAGTATCATCACGACCGTTTCCCTTTCGGGGTGGTCAGAAACCACGATTATAAATAAGCGGATTCACATTTAGCCAACTTTACTATAGGCCGCCAATCATGACAAGTGGCAAGCTCGTCGATGTCTCCAGCGTACCAAACTCGAGAAATATCACAAATAAATTAAATGGATTTATTTACCTTAATAAATATTTTTGTGTCACGACCAGCAATCGAAGCCGGTACCTCCGAGTCTAAATCCACGGACTTCACCGCTAGACCACGGAGGCAGTTATTATATTATATTATTATATAATATTCTTATATAATATTCTTATATAATATTTTACCAACTATGGTAAGATGACAATGCCTATTTACAGCACTTATAAGTGTAGAGTTTTGTGTGTAAATCACGTAGGTTCTTTAAACTATTTTGTTAGTTATATTTACTAAGTGGTAGGGGGACTGTTGTCGATAATTTGCCCAGTCTGCCGGGGCGGGGATGTATCCCCCGTTCGTGCAGATATACCCAGTAAAGTGTTTCGGGATCAGGCTTAAATCGCAGCATGCCCAGTCAAGCTGGCATAGTGTTAGGGACTGATGTCAATCATGTCTGATTCCATTTGCTTACATTTATGGATCTCGCGCGCCACTCATTGAACATTATTGAAAAAAGTTAAGTATATCATGACCGTATCCATTCCGGGGTAGTCAGAAACCACCCTTTTTAATGAAGCGGATTCGCATTTAGCCTACTTTACTATTGACCCATCATGACAATGGGGTGTATCAGGCAAAGCTTTTTGTAGATGTCGCTAGCGGCATTGGTACCTTGTTAACACCTATGGTGGATCATTTTTAAATGTTTTTGTGGTTTTTTATTTTTATAACAGAAAAATATATTATAATTTAACGTTACCTACGTTAAAAGACGAATTAAGAAAACGAAAACCGTCTTTTAAAAGAAAATAGGTTGAAATAATAGAACGGCAATTTTGAGGTCACTATATCTTTGATTTCGCTTGGAAATCTCTATATTTACACTTAAAAGCTGCTCACACTGCATAATATCTAGAAAATAATGAATTTCGTAATAAAAATAAAATATTTCTATGCAACTGAAAGTTATATAAGGTACCATCTATCATGCGCCATCTATCGTGATAAAAAGTTAGTGATACACATTGTGTTATTATAACAAAATAATGTATAGTGGAATTGTGTCTTATATATGTAGGTCTACAGAAAAGTCCGTGTTGGCATATGTCTATCTCTTATACTATATCCATTTGAATACTTAAAAAAAATATATAATTATAATAAATATATAATAATTTTGCCTGCCTCCGTGGTCTAGCGGTTAAGTCCGTGGATTTAGACTCAGAGGTACCGGGTTCGATTCCTGGTCGGGGCACAATAATATTTAATAATTTAAATTATTAAAATTGAATTAATATTTAATTTATTTGTGATATTTCTCGAGTTTGGTACGCTGGAGACATCGACGAGCTTGCCACTTGTCATGATTGGCCTATAGTAAAGTTGGCTAAATGTGAATCCGCTTCTATATAGGCGTGGTTTCTGACCACCCCGAAAGGGAAACGGTCGTGATGATACTTTACTTTACTTTTACTATAAAATAATTTTATTAAGCGCTAATTGGAACGCTATTTTCACAAATACGGAATAAATCCTTGTCATTTTAAATACGTTAGTTGGCTTAAGCATTTCATGAAGATTATTTTTTCCCTTTACACCATGCAAATTAAATGTATACCTTAGGAGATATAGCAAAATCAATATACATACACAATGTTACGTATGCAGTAGCAAATATGTTATTGTTCCATACCTTGTTCGCGCCGATCGCCAATAATTAAAAGTAATTCGACCAATTTTGGATGGTTAGGCGTTATTGTGATTCATCGGTGCATAAACAGACGTCCTAATTTGTTACTCCTACACCTTTGTCCTGTCTCTTTCTCTCCGCTTCCTTTCTACATTACCCATCCCGCTCACGCTGCTCTTACGCACCTAAAAAGAAGAAATATAAGACTGACCGCGGTGTGTCGTCATAGAAGACGACGAAGAAATCGCCACGACCGTTGCAATTATACTCGCATTCGAAAAAATCCCGCAAAATTAGTGATATTTTGATGTGCTGGTGCCGAGGACATCAGGTGAGTTCCTTTATCAGTTTCCTCTCTTGTTTGTTGATTGCACCAATTGTCACAGTATCGTCTGTGAATTCTAAGTTGGCGATTACCGCAACCCCGCTTTTTATACAGTCCGCTAAACCCGCGCCATCATACCTACTTATTTCTTTGTCAAATGCTCATTATGAAAATCTATCCCTTTTAATATCAACAAAGAGCTTTATCCATCAAACTAGTTCTTATGAAAGGAATACCAACAAAAAGGGCATTCTTTAAAGAAAGTACACGTGACGTGACGTCACGGGTCAACGAACGGCCATTTTACACGTGTTCCCTTTATTAATTGCGTTTCGTGGTTCAATTCCTGTACCTGATGTGTGGGGGCTTTTAATTGAACGTAGATTGAAAATTTATCATTCCTTACCAATGCCACACACGAATGGCCAGCGTGGCGGAATTAGGCCACATTCATGTTCTGGAAGGCCCATCATCAACTGTGAGTCGGATCCTATCCGAAAAACTCTATAAGTATATCGTCATGATCGTAGAACAGTGACTGGATCTGCTATATATAAATTTACATGGCGGCTATTCAAAGTTATTATAAATGTTTTTTTGTCACTTCTTTTTTAAGTTAATACTAGTCTCATAATAAGTGCAAAGATTTCATTTTGGAACCCTTTCTAACATTTGCACTATAAATTACAGACCACAAACAGTATAAAACTATATATAAAATCAGATTTTTTTAACCAAGTTATAACAATTCCTATTATTTATGATATATATATATATATATATATATATATATATATATATATATATATATATATATATATATATATATATATATATATATATATATATATATTTTAAATTATTAATTGCACCAAAACTTAAAATTAGGTACATAGACGAGTTTAATGCCTGTTAGGCATTCTCTGACAACTGACCTTTGGGATGGTGAGAGATTATGGACAGGGTGCAACAATCTAATAATATTAGTCTAATTTATAAATACACTACATACCAAGCAATTACATAAACTACATGCAAGTATTATGAACATATACATATATATAATACACAAATAAACATACATAAACATATTGCGTGCCAAATATTCAATGTGTACTGGATGCAGTGTGCTCCTGCTTATCAAATTCAAAATATCTTTATTCACGTAAACCTATTACAGGCATTTATGAAACGTCATTAATTTAATTATTTTGACTCCTAGTCTATATTAGCTATTTAGCTAGTAGAAGACTAAGCAGCAAAGTGGTCCAATAAGTAAGCTGTTAGCAGAAGACCAGCAGCTTAGCAAATTCCAGTGACCTGTTAATGTTTAATCTGACTGAGAAAGGAATCTGCAAGGAAAACTCAGCTATATCAGATTTACAAAATAAAACATATACAGAACTGCACCACAACGATCAATTAATAACCTTTTAAATTTAGTTATCAGTACCTATGAGATTACAATACCCGGTACAGTAAGTAACCCACCAGGCAAGTCAGAATTAAGATAGACTACATGCTTATATGCAACCTGAAAGTCGACAAAAAGCAAAAACCTCTGCTAATGGGGTGTATCACTAACTTTTTATCCCGATAGATGGCACATGATAGATGGTACCTAATATAACTGTCAGTTCCATAGAAAACTTGTATTTATATTTCGAAATTTATTATTTTCTGGATATTATGCCGAAGTGAGCAGCTTTTAAATGTACAAATAGAGATTTCTAAGCGAAATCAAAGATATGGTGATCTCAAAATTGCCGTTCTATTAATAAAACATTTTTAACGTTAATTTTAAATACATTTTTCTGTTATATAAATAAAAAACTACAAAAACATTTTAAAATGATGCGATATAGGTGTAATACAAGGTACCATTGCCGCTAGCGACATCTACAAAAAGCTTTGCCTGATACACCCCATTTAAGAACAATAAATTGAACGTGTTCGGCAGAGGTCCCAGGCCCCCACATCAAGAAACAAGTCTCCATCTAATTACTGATCTCTAAATACCTAATGTATTAATTTAATTTGCATGGTGTAAAGGGATAAAATAATCTTCATGAAATGCTTAAGACAACTAACGATTTATATTTATATATCTATCGGAACACTCGGTTAAGTCAATTTTTCTTAATAACAACGCTAAACAAAATACCTGTTCAGATATGGTGATACAGTATGGCAAGGAACAGCCCCAATTTCCATTATTATTATTTTATTATTATTATCTCTATCTCTTCCACTTCTAAGCCTAATAATTATTATAATATATAATAATTTAGGTCTAGTTTGTGGCTGTAAAGGTGCCTCGTCGGGCATTTTAATAAATAGTAGTTAAAATACTATATTCGAATTTAGATATGTCAATAAACTATAACTAAATATATATATATATATATATATATATATATATATATGTATATATATGTAAAAAATAGATTATTTAATACATACTGTATTTGTGTAAATAGCTTTCCAATTACCGCTTTATAATTACCTATTTTTTTAAGTATTAAAATGAATATAGTATGTTATCTATTAAGATAGACATATGTCGCCCCGGATTTTCCTGAAGACCTTTATAAGATAAACAATTCCAATATACATTATTGTGTTATATCTCAAAGGGTTTAGACAGCGTTTTCGTTAAAAGCTCCCTGACCCCTCCAACAAATATCGTATACAAAAAATTGGTGAAAAATTGGTGGTGGCTCGGTTGTAAGAACGCGTTACTTAAATAATAATAAATTCTTTATTGCACAAAACCAAAACAAGTGCAGGACATAGGCGAGCTTAATGCCGTAAATGCATTTTCTACCAACTAACCTTTGTGAGTGAGAGCTGTAATAAGCGGGTGGGTTACGAAAAAAAAAGATAGTTGAAATTATTTATTACATATAATTAACACAAATTAATTACATACATATAGTTCTTATTATAAGCCCGAGACACCATTCTTCTCATCTCTTACCCACACACGATGGACCCGGCACCCGCACGGTGAATTAACAAATAAAATATATTTAATAATAATAATAATAAATGAATAATAATAAATATTTCCGGACAGGTCACACAGCGCCATCTAATTTCCGTGGTAAGCTAGTAAGTTGTGTTACGGAAACTAGATGGTTGATAAACTACATATTATACTTTTTTTTTTTGTAAATATATACATATTATACATATAAACACCCAGTCCGAGACAATATATATATAATAAGTAAGTTAAATCATTCAAAGGTCGGTTCAAACCCACCCAGCATGTACCAATGAGAAATACACTTATCTTACGTACATTTGCCATAGATTTACAACACCACCGTTCCCGTGCCTCGGAGAGTCGGTTAAGCCGTCGGTTCCGGTTTCACTAATACCAACCTGTGGAATCGTTAATGAATTGTCATAATAATTAACATCATATCCTCGCCAAGCCGTCTGGCCAGCGTGGCAAGTGTAGGCTAAATTCTCCAGATATATGTTCTGGAAGGCCCATCTCCAGCAGGTCTAGGACGACCTTCCTCGATAACCACTCTATCCATTGGTGAAAACAGCATGAAAATTGGTGCAGTAGTTTTTGAGTTTATCGCGAACAGGCAGACAGACAGACGCGGCGTAGGGCTTTGTTTCATAATATTTAGTGATAGTGATAACACACAAAGTTTTTGCTTACTAATCGACAACTATCCTAAAATTTTATTCGGATCTTATTATATTAGTTTTAGTATCTTCTCTAGTAGTACAAAATATAAGAAAAGAGATTCGTTAGTTTACGAAGCAGCGCAAGGCAGCTATTGTAGCAAAAAGAAGGGAATGAAGTTTTGACAGTTGTTTTCTTAAAAATTGCGGAGGCAAAGGATATCGGTTGCAAGAATGCAACCGAAAACGTTCATCCTTGGCCGCTGTTAAAAATATCGCTGCAACTATATATGTTTCGCACTTAAGGATGACTTTACTCTTGAGGAAGTGGTGAATTACCGGCGCTTAGTATATAATAAAGTGCATTCTAAATGTAAAGTTTATAATCGCTAGAAAAAAGCGCTTGTTTACTGATTTCAAGAAAACTAGCCAAGTCTGTGACAAAATGAGACTGATCAAGCTGTACCAAAACACTTCGCTACACACTTTATAATTTCGGCTCTAATTGTATGAGCAAAATGGTTATTTTACTTAATGTGTAAGCTAGAAGTGTGGCAGTTCCTACTAACGGGCTATACCTAAAAATAAATATATACGCGCGCCTTATCCTAGGTTGAATGACCTGATGCTGTGACGTCACAAAAACGTCATCGGGGCTTTGACCGCGTATGAAAAAAACGCCTGTCATCTTTTTCGGAACGCGTTCGATTGTTTAGAATCAAGAATTGCAGTTAATTTATGCCGTTTGACAGAATTTTGACGGATAAGCGTTTATGAATTTAAATTTGGAACGCGTTCGAATTAATTAGAAACGCTTGATTTAAGGATAATGCAGTTTTTATTACAATGGCAGTTAATTTATTTTGTGTTGATAAGACAACTTCATACAAATGTATGTCATTTCAAATTTTCTAACCTCATATGTATGTATGGTCCAATAGATATTTGTTCATTTAAAAAAAAAACCTATACTTCTTAATTAAGATTGAAATAAATTATATATATATATATAATTAATAATATATAATAGTAAAAAAAAAACAATTTAAATATAATTAGAATCCACGCGGTATAGTGGCAAGAACGCTGGCTGGATTTCAACGCTGAATCGCTATGCTGATCGGAGCGAGTCTTTCCTCGCCCAGCCCAGCCCTCTTGTCAACCGAGCAGACAATCAGACGAAGGGTGATGTTTTTAACAATGTTTTAGCGCTTCATAGACCTGGGAATAGGAATATTTTTCAATAAACATTCTAATCTCTTAAAAAAATATAATACTTGTAACAAATTTGTACCTAGAGATTATACCCGACTAATCTACCCAAGATGTGTAAGTGAATATTACAGCAGAAACTGCAACATAATGTGCATTAGAGTATATAATAAAATTCCTAGAGAGATACGAGAGTTACCTATAAAACGTTTTACTATTGAGTTAAAGAAAATTCTTATTGACAACTGTTTTTACTCAATAAAAGAATTTATAGCATGCAAATTTTGACATTAACATTGTATTCCAATAAATTGACAAGAACAATAAACTATATACAAATAAATATCTATTGACATAAGCATATTGTATGCCCATAATATGGGCAGATTGCATCATCATGACAACTGTACAACTGTAATTAGAATAAGCAATCTATACAATAAACAATTTTGAATTTGAATTTGGGGGTAGTTACAGCAAACGACACAAACACGTAGGTCCGGATTAATAGTCGTTACTCACATACACGTCCGCCAGTGCTTGCTTAGCGGGGTGCGGCAGTGGCACAATCGTCCGAAAACGAATCGTCTAAGATCGATTACCTATGTCAGGAATGTCAAAAGCTAGGCTGAATGCCCAAGATTTAGAAATTTCTGACAGACGTAGTTGATCTTACATCTTTCGCTTCGTTCTTCCTATAATAACCTCTTAAAATAACTCCCCACTCTTCCAGCAGATATTCAGATTCCTTCACAGTATCTGCAGCTCGCCAGTAGAACAGACTTCCTTTAATTATCAGACAGGCACCATCTCTTAAAATATTTAAAGATAAGCTATACACATACCTACTTATTTCACAAGCAGAATAAGTCGCCATAACTTACTTATTATATATGCCTATGTATTTTATATTTAGTTATATATTTATTTGTTTATGTATGTCATTCATTTATGTATAAGTACTATATGTTTGTAATTAATGTGTGTTTTAAATAGTAAAAAATAATTTCAATTATCATTTATTTGACCGCCTCCTTGGTCTAGTGGTAACAAACGTTGCCGTGAACTCGGGAGGTCGTGGGTTCGATTCCCTCCGGGGGCAAGTTGTACATTGTATAATTTGTCTCGGTCTGGGTGTTTATACGTATAATATGTATATATTTACAAAAAAAAAAAAGTATATTATGTAGTTTATCAACCATCTAGTTTCCGTAACACAAGCCCCGCTTACCACGGAAACTAGATGGCGCTGTGTGACCTGTCTGAAAATATTATTATTATTATTTTTCTTCTGCTGCACCCGCTTATTACATATCTCAGTTACAAAGGTTAGTTGGTAGAAAATGCATTTACGGCAATAAGCTCGCCTATGTACCTACACTTGTTTTGGTTTTGTACAATAAATAATTTATTATTATTATCTTAGACGATTCGTTTTCAGAACTCTCAAAGTGACAGTTTTTTTAAAGCAACACAGTAAAAAAAGTAGCGACTATTATTCTTTGATTATGATATACCTATTTGCGCCGCAAGCCAGAGTTTCTGCACTTTTAGCTGAAGAACCTTAACCTTTATGCGCTGTTTATATGCTGTCGACGTTGCCCTCTTAAATACGAATATAAATAAGATATTCATTATCAATCATTATCGTAATCGCCATATATACAATACAATACATACAATATAGTGTGTGCATTTTTATATATCTCGAATAAACCACAGATATGCCTTATCGGTTATATTATGGGGATCGAGTTCATTCACACCGTAATATCGGTGTAACCTTGAATTCAATCGTTCAACGTCAATAGTATTAAATAATGTTTATTTTAAGACACTAAATAAAAAAACATTAGGCGCTGATAGACAATCTCTTTCTACCTCAAAAACAATAAATATATAACAAGATAGTGCAAGAATTTTACTACATCTTATTTGTGGTAATAGTAAAAAAGTAAACATAGAAAAACAATTAAAAATATTTTTTTATTCTGTCTGTGTTCTCTTCTCCCGATGGATGATGAATGAGGTGATAGGAAAGGCAAAGGGTCTAGCCCATACAGCCAAGTCTGACGTAATATATTTTTCTTTGATTGAGTTAATGAGTTTATCATCATATTCCAGATGTTCCAGAATTTGATGCTTTTCTTTGGAGTGACTCGCGGCATTATAGCTCAAACACGTCGGGTATAATATGGGAGTTCACAGCGCGGGAAAATGCAAAAAATAAACTGCAACTTGTGCCCCATTATAAAGTCCAATTTATCGTTTTCCATAATTATTCACATTCTAGCACATTCTTAAACAAAACAACACCTCTTTTGACTAACAATATCCACATAAAAGTATATTACAGAATAAAAACTTGCACTTGACATGTCCGTGAAAAATGGCGCGAAGGACTCCGAAATTTTATTTTACAATTAGGAGTAGGAAAGGATAAGAAGTTTAGCCCATACAGCCTCAACTGAGTTTTGTTACCTCATTTAAAAAAAAAAAAATATATAATAATTGTAAGATTGTAGACAGAGATCAAAAAGTGGATAATTTAACTAATTTTAAAAGCTAATGAAAGTTTTTAAATGCCGTATTTTATAATTAATAAACAGCCTTAGGCCGCGTTCGTTTTAAGAAATGTTAGCATGAAAATACCACTTTTTTAGCACAAGTCGTTCGTTTTGTTAACATTTGATGTTAAATTCGTATGTCAGTACCGTGTTGAAAGGAGGGTTATTGATGTTACTTTTTGACAGATGTCATTAACATATAAAATGGTTTGTTTACCATTTTTATATACTTTATAGTTTTCTATTATATTTGTTAAAAATATATTTTAAACGATTTTATGTAATAAATTCAAAGACCATAATAATAGCATGTGTGTTGGATGCCATGGTATGATAAAACATGAACGAAAATACTTGTCAAAAAGTAGCTTCACCGCTCGTTTTATTTAAGAAACGACATTTAGCGCTGGTTTATGAAGTTGCTACGAGATGTTTGAAATGCTATAAAACGAACGCGAGGTTTGGAGACATTTTGCGTTTCGTTATTGCTACGGCCAGTTGCAGAAAGGCTAATTATCTTTTGACATGTTTAACGTATCCTACCTACCTACCAATCGTGGGGTATATGAAGTATTGATCAGAGATCATTATAATAATAATCCATATATATCCATAATCCTTTCTGCAACTGGCCGCATAAATATAAATAAATTGACGTATAAGCATTTCGTAAACGTTTTTTTTTTTTCTTTTCATATTTATTTTAAAACAATATTAGGCCTAAAAACATATTATTACACTGATCAATAGTTATAAAATACAACCTTAAGGATCACCCACTTAGATTTTTAATGATAACATTCTTTAACAAATAAATATCTTAAATAAAAAAATATATTAATATAAATAGAATAAAACAATAACATTCGTACCGCAATGTAGAAACCCTAGCATGTAATCTATATATATATATATATATATTACTTACCTACATGTATACATTTATATATGTACATTCATCATTATATAATAATAATAATAAATATTTCCAGACGGGTCACACAGCGCCATCTGGTTTCCGTGGTAAGCTACGAGGCTTGTGTTACGGAAACTAGATGGTTGATAAACTACAATTTATACTTATTTTATTGTAAATATATACATATTATACATATAAACACCCAGACCGACCCAAATTATACAATGTACAACTTGCCCCCGGTGGGAATCGAACCCACGACCTCCCGAGTTCACGGCAACGTTTGTTACCACTAGACCACGGAGGCGGTCATTGGAAAGCTATTTGCACAAATACGGTATTAATTCTTATAATTTTAAAGTTGGGTTGTATTTTAAAGATGCTGCTAACTTCTGATTTAGTTTTAAGTATAAATACATATGTGATGTTAGGACCATCTCTTAAAATATTTTAAATGTCTAGCGGCATTAAGCCCGCCCCTTGTACATAGTGCAACAAAGTTTTAAACAATTAAATAAATGACTTAACAAATATTATATAGCTACTTATATACCTTTATATATGTATTATAATAACAATAACAGTAATAACAATACAGTCCCTAGAATACAGCGTCCTGGAGCTCTACTGCTGGAGATGGGCCTTCCAGAACATATATCTGGAGAATTTGGCCTCCGCTCGCTACGCTGGCCAAACGGGTTGGCGAGGATCTGATCTATATATTCATACATAAAGTTTAGAAAGAACTCGCTTTTATATCACACATCTCTTATCCAAGTACCAAGGTACAGGTTAAGCAAAGTTACAAAAAGTTTTTTGTGACTATGTGTCAAATAATATAGCAAACTATCTGAAGACACAAAAAACATAGACTATAACTATAGTATATATATATATATATATATATATATATATATTAACTATCAAATAAAAAAGAAATCATTATGGCACGAGAACATTTTATTGGGCCCATTAAAATATTAAAATATTAGTGGAACCAGAACAGACGTGCTCTCCGAGGCACGGAAATGGTAGTGTTGTAAATCTATGATAAATAATATAATATGATAAAAATGTTTATATCTCTCATTAAATACATACATACATTAAAAATATCAATAGTTACATACCTATTAGATATTGTACCCAAAAACAAAATATATATTTAAAACAAATTAACCGAGCGCGGTGGTGGCTCGGTTGTAAGAACGCGTTCCTTATATCCTACAAAGGTCGGTTCAAACCCACCCGGCATGTACCAATGAGAAATGCATTTTTCTTACGTACAATTGCCATAGATTTACAACACCACCGTTCCCGTGCCTCGGAGAGCACGTTAAGCCGTTGGTCCCGGTTCCACTAATACCAACTTGTGGAATCGTAAATAGATTGTCAATGAAAATTGACATCATATCCTCGCCAAGTCGTCTGGCCAGCGTGGCGAGTGTAGGCCAAATTCTCCAGATATATATTCTGGAAGGCCCATCTCCAGCAGTGGAGGTCTAGTACACTGTGTTCTAGGGGTTGTAATGATGATGAATGATGAACCGAGCATGAGAGCTGGTGCCTGAACGGGGTACCTAGAAGATACCTGTATCTCAGGTCACCAGTTCACACCCCTCGGACTAGCAAGTATGTTAATAAATAAACAGTTATCTTATATATAATTTTAACAGTTAGGAAGACAAATTTCTAAGCATTCCATGGATTCACCGTGCGGGTGCCGGGTCCATCGTGTGTGGGTAAGAGATGAGAAGGATGGTGTCTCGGGCTTGCGACCGACAATAGGCTGGTTTAAGAAAAGGAGGCCTCCTTTTTTTCTATTGCGCGATAATACGCTTACCATCCACCAATATACAAAATAAAATACGTAAGAAAAGTAAATTACTTATTGTTTTTTTTTTATAATTACTGTCTGTAGGAAAAAAATGTCTCATGTAAATCCCTACGTAACTAAACGTAAATGTGAGTTTCCTTTAAGAAATCCGTCGAAGGCACACGCCCACCGAAAAGCTGCGAGGTCATCGACTTTTCAGACCAAGGTCGTTCACTCACTGATATAAGACCCAAAATCTCGGTAGCGGTAAACTCAGTACGTTCACCCCTAACAAAGTTCATATCTTGACTCATTCATGCTTTTTTCCTCTTCCGTACGCGACCTAACCCTTATTAATATCTGTTTGACTCGGGATGGAATTTTCAATCAATTAATAGACATATAGATGGCTGTAAGGTCACATGTCGTAGTAAGATGATCATGTCATACACCTTACGTCCATAGAACGTATCAACCAAATTTGATCAAAATCTTACCACTAGTAAAGGCGTTAATGCGAATCCAAAAAATAGACATACAGATTGCTGTGGGGTCACATGTGGTGAACTAATGATGATGCTTATGTGCATCGGTGGGTTCCAAGGAACACCTCTATTAAATTTGATCAAAATCGTTCCACTAGTAAAGCCGTCAAAGCGAATCCAACTAATAGACATACAGATGGCTGTGGGGTCACATGTCGTTGTCAGATGATCATGTCGTACAACTTATGTCAATCTTTGAGTTCCAAGGAACGTCTCTACCATAGTTGATCAAAATCGGTCCAGTAACATTAATGTAAAAGGGAATCTAACAAATAGACATATGACAGTCACATGATATGAATATAACATTGGGATTTCATCACTTATAAAGATGTCAAAACCTAAAATACCTACTATTTATAAATTTAAAATCTAAATTAAATAAAACTCAATAAACTAAAAAACAATTTAAATTCAAAACATCAAACAGCTATTGTTGATTAGACATTCAAATAAGGAAATTAACATTTAAAAAAGAACCTAATCGAAGAATTGACCAATCAGCGTCAAGTGTATGTGTAATTGGGTATTTTATTAGTGTGTATACTCACCCATCCTTACAAGGCCGTCAGAGATCATTGGCCTTTTTCAGACGAACATAATACATGCTTACATATAATTAAATTAAAGTTATTCAACCTATATTTATGAACTATATGGTTCCTAATGAATTGAAATGTTGTTACGTAACATAGTTAAGTACCATCACCACCGTATCTTTTCTCGGGTGGTTTGAAACCACGCTGTTATAGAAGCGGATTCACATTCTTCTTCTTCTTTTTTAAAAATAAATGGCAATCGCCGATAAGGCATTTATGCCAACTTCACGTTTGTATCGTATGTATAAAAAATATATAAATTTAATTTTACGGGCGACGCGGTAAATCGCAAACACTAAAAGGGTAAACATTAATGGTTAGTAGGAATAACACAAACAACACAAATTGTTAGCAGGCGGTATAGTTTATAACCAGATATTACACATATGTATAGTAGGTTGTTATTGAATTATATCGAATCTAAAAATATTTATATCTATAATTTGATTTGATTGATATTTAAGAAATGGACAATAATATTTACAATAGTGGGGTTGAGTGAGGATAATAGAGTCGGGATAGTGGTTGGAAAGGGAACTATTTTGTAAAGGGATTTAAGTAAAGAGGATCGATCGTATAAGGGGCAGGAGAAAAAGATGTGATTAACATCGCCTTTGTCCAGACCTCATTCATATATTGAGGATTCACATTCAGACAACTCTACTACCCATCATGATAAGTGGCAGGCTTGTCGATGTCTCTAGCGTACCAAAGTCAAGTAATATCACAAAAAAAAATAAAAAAATTGTGTTCCGACCAGGAATTAGTAGGGGAAATATGGACAAAATAACATTATTTTGAAATTGGCAGGCTGTCCATACTATATGGACGAAATGGTTTAGGTATGTGGTTGGTTACAATTTTCTTAAATATATTTATTGTCTTGCGCTCGGCCCCCCAACGGGAGATCACTTTCTAGAGAAGTGCTCCTGGAGGAGAACTGAAGTAGTCGGACCCAGATCCCCTGGGCTCGTGAAACATACGGGCGCTGTTATACCAGTAACGGTGCCCAGCACTAAAGGTGCATGAATTACCAGCGGGTAAGTAATATCGCTGAGATCTTGCCGGGGAGAACGGGGGAATTTCCCCATCCCCAACCCAGGCCTCTGTAGACTCCCTCCATGGTCTAGCAGTTAAGTCCGTGAATTTGGACTCGAAGGTACCGGGAATGAATATTTAATTTATTTGTGATATTTCTCGAGTTTGGTACGCTGGAGACATCGATGAGCTTGCCACTTGTCATGATTGGCCTATAGTAAAGTTGGCTAAATGTGAATCCGCTTATTTATAAGCGTGGTTTCTGACCACCCCGAAAGGGAAACGGTCGTGATGATACCCTTTACCCAATCCAGGCCCATTGTCCCACGACCCCACTGTCTGTCTGTCTGAGCAACCCAGTGAAGACAGGCGCTCAATTGTCTCTGCCTACCCCGCAAGAGATCTGGCGTGAAGATATGTATGTATGTAACTATGATAAAAAAAGTAATTCTTTATCAATTCAAATTCTTTACTACACTAAAAAAAACTTAGGCGGGCTTAATCCATGTTTTATTTAGAACGAATGGATCATACTATGTAATAGGAACCAAAAATTCATACCATTGCATCGTCGGGCATGGGGTTAGTGAACTCGTGACGTCACGTGACCGCTCGAACAGCTGACTGATGCAACGGGTCTGTGATATCACGGGCTGCCGGCTTCAAACCATTTGGAATGTTCTTTTTTTAAAACTTCAATAGCTCCGCTTGTTTTAGCGGGTGTGTGTTGTTTTTATGTATGTGTCCCAACAAGAGCGCTGGATTTGATTGTAATATTGTAATTTGATTGAGGGCAAATGAAGTTTTTTTTTTTTTTTAGTAAAACTTCTGATTACAAAATTTTTATTAGACATAAATATAAACACTTAAACCACTAAAAAGTTTCCACAGATAGAAACAACAGACACGGCACTAAAGTATTTTCTTTAAGAAACGGTCTATAGTATAGAAACACATTTTCAAAAATCAAGACAACTCTTAACCCGGACTGACTTTGCAAATACACTTCGCTTGCTAATATACGAATACTGCTATACTTGTATATATAGTATAATTTTGCTCCTGCCTCTCATTCATTCATTTTGTCTTAGGTAAATAATCATTAACCTATTGGTTTTCACTTATTTATTATTATTTTTCTTTTACTTTTACTAGTCACACTTCAATTGCACTATTAATTTAAATCTAATTACTATATTTTACTCTTATTTCTGTTTTAATTGTATTGTCTAAATAATATAAAATCTCTTTGGCTTGTGTTCCACTATTGCTACTTTGTTTATATGTTTAAATAAATAAATAAATTATAAAAAAAAAAACAATAAACAGAACAATAAAACATTCACAGTCGTGTAGTTACAGCAAAATTATAATAATAGAAAGTCAAGGTAGCGACATATTAAGGTATTTTGAACTGAGTGCTCGCTTAGTACAAAATAGGTCAAAATCAAAATCACGCAAAAGCTCATCAAATCGACTGCAGGTCCTCCAGATGAATGAATTCCGACGATAGCTCGTATCTGCGTGTGGTAGTAAGCCGAATGTCGTGATGAGACGCAACGTTCTTCCTGGTACTTGTATATCCTAACTTTTGTAACAACTCCGGACTGTCAATGGTACTATTGGCTATCTTAAACTTTACCAAAATTCGTTGCATAGTGTTTCTGGAAATGTTTAATTCTTGACCTCGATGCCGGATGGAAGTTTCTGGAATCTCGGCCACAGATAGCCTTATTATTATTTGTTAAATAGGGTGGCACTCGTCTCCAAGTCACTGCGACTAGTAGTGATCTATTGTGACCTCCCTAAACTATAGTTCCTTCGCTAGCCCTAGGTTCAAGGAACCTTAATATGGGCTTAGGAGCGAGGCGTCGCACCTCCTCGGGGCTTAAACTGTGAGCACCCAAGATGGTGCTACGCTTGTGATGCAGGGAGTCGCAAAGGAGATGGACAGGTGTCTCAGACACCTCGCGACAGAATCTGCACTTATCTGTTTCTACCAAGCCCATGGTAAACATGTGCTTATTTAATTTACAGTGACCAGTTAGGGCTCTAGTAAGAGTTCTTAATTTAGGTTTGCATAGCTGAAGGGCTTTGATCGTGTACTTACCTGAGTAGCCCACGATTAGCTCCTTCGAGTGCCTCTGCCCTGGAGTTGCCTGCCAGGCAGATACACATTGTTTTCATTTTTTTAATGCTGCGCGGAAAGTGCTTTTCGATAGTCAACAGAAGGGTTCTGGACCCATCAGTGCAGACTCAGCTCCTTTCCTGGCCAGTTCATCGGCTATTTCATTTCCACACAGATTCCCTTACTGTAGCTACATCGAGTGACCGACAAGGTCGACGACGTACAATGATCTTCTGATCCATCAGCGTAAATTTGATCTCATTTTTGTTTAATTAAACCTTACTGTGGATTTATTTGGCGCATTATTGCGATCGAAAACTTGATCTTATTGGCGAATTGTTTTTGCAATACTATAATATATTATATTATATTAGTAGCTTATAAATAAGCGGATTCACATTTAGCTAACTTTACTATAGGACAATTATGACAAGTGGCAAGCTTGTCGATGTCTCCAGCGTACCAAACTCGAGAAATGTCACAAATAAATTAAAAAATAATTAAATGTATTTATTTACATTAATAAATATTTTTGTGTCACGACCAGGGATCGAACCCTCCGAGTCTAAATCCACAGACTTAACCGCTAGACCTCGGAGGCATTTTCTAATGTGATTTTACAATAATTAAACGTTGGATACTTCTCCATGGTAACGTGATGGTAAATGCTAATGGCGCACAATGTCCAAGAATGTTCAGACACTTATGTATCAGTCCCTAACACTATTTATTTATTTATTTAATACTTTATTGCACAAAGACAAAGGCGGGCTTTAATGCCGCAAGACATTTTATCATAGCCAACCATTGGGATAACTTTAAACACTTTACTGAAAAGTAGGTGCAAAAATAAAGGATAATAAAAAAATATATTTAATAACTAACTTGATGTATAAATATATAATATACTACGTACTAATACATACTTACATACTCGTATAAACCTACATACATACATAATAATATACTAGCTTTATTGCGATAGGAAATGCGAATAGACCATTTTTTTAAATAGCGATCTGGTAACCCTGCCTGATGCTAAGAGGCAAATTATTCCACAAATTAGTGGCGACAACGACAAACGAGTTTGAAATGAAACTAGAATTATGCGAAGGGATAGAAAGAAGAGAGTTATGAGAGGAGCGTAAAGATCTATCGTGGAACTTGCTAAGCTGCTGGTCTTCTGCTAACACCTTACTTATTGGACCACTTTGCTGCTTAGTCTTCTACTAGCAGGAGTAGAATCATTCAAAATATTTAAATTAATGACGTTTCATAAATGTCTGTAATAGGTTTACGTGAATAAAGATATTTTGACTTTGACTTTGACGAAGAAAGATAGGCAAAATCATCCTTGAGGTATTTCGGCGTCGCAGGTTGATTAAGAACAGAAAAAAGTAAGCAGAGTACTCTAAGATTCCTGCGACACCGAATCGGTAGCCACTTTAACTTAGCTCGATACTCAGAGATATGATCATATTTACGTAAACAATAGATGAACCGGATACATGCCGGCTTGACTGGATGCTTTTTCACACTTCGCTTGAAGGACTCCAGGTTATAGGAAAGTGGAAACACATTTGCTGGTGGCATACGAGTATCATGCGACAGATGTATGAGTCCCCAAATTTATACGTACATGGAATGGAGGGGAAGAAATTATGTTAGGTTTATTTATTAATTTATTTATTCATTCATTTCCACAGCACATTACAGAACATAAAGGTTAATATATAATTGAGTTTATACATTGGCCAAATTAGGAAACATACTTTATTACTGATACTTAGGTGTCAAAGAAAAGAAGAAAAAACAGAAGAAATACAACCAAAAGATATAGAAATTCAATTAAACAAAAAAACAATAACACAAATAAAATTAGAGATATCCAATAAAAAAACTAAAGATCAAAGGTTGTAGAGCTCTTCAGAGCACTAACCACATATCCGGTAAAACACGCTCAGAGGAGCTGCATCTGTTAGTAAAACACGCTCAGTGAAGCTACATCTGTTAGTAAAACACGCTTAGAGAAGCTGCATCTGTTAGTAAAACACGCTCAGAGAAGCTACATCTGTTAGTAAAACACGCTCAGAGAAGCTGCATCTGTTAGTAAAACACGCTCAGAGAAGCTAAATGCTACATCTGTTAGTAAAACACGCTTAGAGAAGCTAAATGCTACACCTGTTAGTAAAACACGCTCAGAGAAGCTAAATGCTACATCTGTTAGTAAAACACGCTCAGAGAAGCTAAATGCTACACCTGTTAGTAAAACACGCTTAGAGAAGCTAAATGCTACACCTGTTAGTAAAACACGCTCAGAGAAGCTAAATGCTACATCTGTTAGTAAAACACGCTCAGAGAAGCTAAATGCTACACCTGTTAGTAAAATACGCTCAGAGAAGCTAAATGCTACATCTGTTAGTAAAACACGCTTAGAGAAGCTAAATGCTACACCTGTTAGTAAAACACGCTCAGAGAAGCTAAATGCTACATCTGTTAGTAAAACACGCTCAGAGAAGCTAAATGCTACACCTGTTAGTAAAACACGCTTAGAGAAGCTGCATCTGTTAGTAAAACACGCTCAGAGAAGCTACATCTGTTAGTAAAACACGCTCAGAGAAGCTGCATCTGTTAGTAAAACACGCTCAGAGAAGCTAAATGCTACATCTGTTAGTAAAACACGCTTAGAGAAGCTAAATGCTACACCTGTTAGTAAAACACGCTCAGAGAAGCTAAATGCTACATCTGTTAGTAAAACACGCTTAGAGAAGCTAAATGCTACACCTGTTAGTAAAACACGCTCAGAGAAGCTAAATGCTACATCTGTTAGTAAAACACGCTCAGAGAAGCTAAATGCTACACCTGTTAGTAAAACACGCTTAGAGAATCTGCATCTGTTAGTAAAACACGCTCAGAGAAGCTACATCTGTTAGTAAAACACGCTCAGAGAAGCTGCATCTGTTAGTAAAACACGCTCAGAGAAGCTAAATGCTACATCTGTTAGTAAAACACGCTTAGAGAAGCTAAATGCTACACCTGTTAGTAAAACACGCTCAGAGAAGCTAAATGCTACACCTGTTAGTAAAACACGCTTAGAGAATCTGCATCTGTTAGTAAAACACGCTCAGAGAAGCTACATCTGTTAGTAAAACACGCTCAGAGAAGCTGCATCTGTTAGTAAAACACGCTCAGAGAAGCTAAATGCTACATCTGTTAGTAAAACACGCTTAGAGAAGCTAAATGCTACATCTGTTAGTAAAACACGCTCAGAGAAGCTAAATGCTACACCTGTTAGTAAAACACGCTCAGAGAAGCTAAATGCTACATCTGTTAGTAAAACACGCTTAGAGAAGCTAAATGCTACACCTGTTAGTAAAACACGCTCAGAGAAGCTAAATGCTACATCTGTTAGTAAAACACGCTCAGAGAAGCTAAATGCTACACCTGTTAGAAAACACGCTTAGAGAAGCTAAATGCTACACCTGTTAGTAAAACACGCTCAGAGAAGCTAAATGCTACATCTGTTAGTAAAACACGCTCAGAGAAGCTAAATGCTACATCTGTTAGTAAAACACGCTCAGAGAAGCTAAATGCTACACCTGTTAGTAAAACACGCTCAGAGAAGCTACATCTGTTATTAAAACACGCTCAGAGAAGCTACATCTGTTATTAAAACACGCTCAGAGAAGCTAAATGCTACATCTGTTAGTAAAACACGCTCAGAAAAGCTACATCTGTTAGTAAAACACGCTCAGAGAAGCTAAATGCTACACCTGTTAGTAAAACACGCTCAGAGAAGCTACATCTGTTATTAAAACACGCTCAGAGAAGCTACATCTGTTATTAAAACACGCTCAGAGAAGCTAAATGCTACATCTGTTAGTAAAACACGCTCAGAAAAGCTACATCTGTTAGTAAAACACGCTTAGAGAAGCTATATACATCTGTTAGTAAAACTACTATAAGTGCAAAATTATAATTGGTTTTATTGTGTCTTAACTTAAGTTTACAAGTGTAAAATAGCTCTAACTTTTCCAAACATAATAAATAAAATTATACGGCTATAGGTTATAGGAATGGGGAAATATCATTAAAAATCTATTTTCTTAACAAATTAAGCTAAGTCGTAACTTAGGACTTAAATAACTTAAAAGCAACTAAAATACGCATGACATACATTTAGTACAAACAATATATTTTAAATAAACAATGAACCTTACGTAATATCGTTTGAAGGACTCCAGGTTATAGGAATGGGGAAACACACTGGCTGGGAGAGCATTCTACGAGTAGATCTTATGCGTGCGACAGATGTCTGTCTGACTGCCACCGTGGTCTAGCGGTCGTCCGTGGATTTAGACTCTTAGAGCTCGTTCCCACTTGTCGGGTGTCGGATCCGTATATTAATTGCTGACAGCGCCTTTGTTCACACTTTCGGTTAATAATCGGTTGTCGGCCACGGTTGAAGCTAATACCAAAGCAACTAAGTACGATGGACGTCGATGAAGTTCTTGTTGTGATGTATTATTATTTAAGAAGAAAACAAAGAAAGAGAACCCAGAAAAGACAATATTGGGTGCACCCATTCCTGAGGGAAGGTTTAGTTTGGGAACATTTTAGAACTTAATAACAGAATTGAGAAGTGACGAAATCAAGTTTTTCAATTACGCACGGCACGAACCGAACAAGGGGTAGCGGGGAGAGGGTTATCGGCACCGACATCTGACAAATGTGAATAGTAGTCATAGGCGAGTGAGATCCGACACGATTGTTTTCCGGGCGTAGAGGGCTGGCAAAACACCCGACATTTCTTGTCGGCGCCGACACAAAATCGGTTTCCGACAAGAATGAATAGCTTCATATAAAATACTCTGCCACTGGAACCTCCGATTAATATACGGATCCGACACCCGACAAGTGGGAACAAGCTCTTAAGGTGGCTTACAACCGGGTCGAGACCATTGATGTATATAGATATGCCTATTCAATACAAAACGCACTCTAAAAACATGCCGCTTGCCACATGTCCCTACCAACTTTGGAGGCCAATTTTCAAGCAATGAATGTTACATGCGATATTTGTCGGAAATTCTATCACAATGCATGCTATAAAGACTAGTTTCGCTTGATATAAATATTAACATATAAGCGCTCTCAAAGCTTGCTAGCTCGCGACTGTTGGTGCAGCTACATGACTTCGATTAGTTTTGCGGGAACGTTTTTATATCAGTGAGGGCCTATCTATATACATCGATGGTCGAGACACATTTTTTTTAATTTTATTTGTGATATTTCTAGAGTTTAAGTACGCTACAGACATCGACGAGCTTGCAACTTACTATACCTATAGTAATTAGCTAAAGATAAATCCGCTTCTTAAAAAAAATATAGTATAGTATATGGCACCGCTCCCAGCTAAAGTCATGACTTTGTGTGAGAACAATAACAATTAAACAACAAAAATATTTTATTGTTTTTGCTGACCGTCCGTTAGAACAGCGGTTTTCAATCTTTTGTAGTCATCACCGATTTCTAATTACCCCATGCGAAATAAAATTAAGCAAAAAAAAAACTTTTTCAGTAATTTATGAGTATCATGTATAGATGCGAAACACAGTTTGTATAAAATATTATTCATATAAGAACACACTCATTGGTACATGCCAGGATTTGGAAAAGTCATTTTAAAATCACCGCTCGCTAATACAAATTAATTGATTACGTTCATTTGCGGAAATCCTAGGATCTGCGGGTGACAGTTCGAGAACCACTGCATTGAAGGATATTGGCAACAATTTGGTACAACAAACTGACGAATTACGACATCTTTTGTTAGAGCTGTACGGTCTGCAGAATAATGGGCAATTACATCACGCATTACAAGAGTACAGATTGCAAAACAAACTTGGCAACTGTGTGTTTGATGTGTGATGCATTGTTACTACTGCTGCGTTTTGCCATTGATGGACGACACTTGTCTGATATTTTGTCGAATTTCACCGGATTCGATTCGTGATCGTATTTTCTTGTTAACGTGTCGTCATTATTTTGATATATATTGGGTAAACGTGTGACTGCATTTCTCAAAATTACGTTTAAACTTAAAAAAATATTAGATTTTGCAAACGAGCGTTATAAACCCTCTTTAACCACAACAATTTTTTTTTTTTTTTTTCATGCTTAAGTGCGTCTAGAAAGTCATTGTTAGTGTTCAGGTTCTCATGGTGTGGCGTGTCCGGTGGTCGTCCCTTCCTTAGGTCATTGCAGTGGTGGCACGTGTGTCGGGTCCTGGTCCTGGTCCGCACCCTAAGGGCCTGGTTGAGCGGGGGGATGGCTGGCACATGCGTTACGTCCGTGATCGGGTGCTGCTGTGGGGACCTCTGCTAAACACGTTATATTTATTGTTCTTAAATTAGCAGATATGCGTTTTGACGACTTTCGGGTTTCACATGGGCATGTAGTCTATCTTAATTCTGACTTGCCTGGTGAGTCACTGCTGTACCAGGTATTGTTTTCTCATAGGTACTGATAACTAAATTTAAAAGGTTATTAATTGATCGTTGTGGTGCAGTTCTGTATATGTTTTATTTTGTAAATATGATATAGCTGAGTTTTGCAGCTTGCAGATTCCTTTCTCAATCAGACTAAACATTAACAGGTCACTGGAATCTGCTAAGCTGCTGGTCTTCTGCTAACAGCTTACTTATTGAACCACTTTGCTGCTTAGTCTTCTACTAGCATTCACAATAATTAAATTAATGACGTTTCATAAATGCCTGTTATAGGTTTACGTGAATAAAGATATTTTGACTATGACTTTGAACCGTCAACATCACGCATGATGCATAGTGCTAATTAAGATTATTCACCTCAAAAATTGAATCGATTAAAAATCAATTAAAAACGACACGTGGATCATTAGATTAAATTATATTAATTATTTGTTGGAAAAAAGGAAAATTACAAATACTGTAGTGGTCTAGTTTTTTAATCGAAGTTTCGCTAAAACCTTGGATTTTGGAAAAAAAAAAAACCATCACCGATCAAGTATTTATTTATTTACTTACAGATTCAACAGCGCTTAAAATCAAACCTATCTACATTTTTTTTTTAACTAATGCCAATTAATTAATCAATATTATTAATCTATATATATATAAATTAATGTCTGTGTTCCCTATGCATTTCAAAACTACTTGACCGATCAGGATGAAACTTTGGGAATATGTTGTCTGAACATCTGCGAAGGTTTCGTTACTGTTGTCCGGTAGGTGGCGCGCATCAGCGCTGATTTGTGGGGCATACCGACCGAGGGTAAATTCATTGACTGTGAGGCGATACGAAGTTAGTAATAATATACATATCAATACAAAAAAATAATGAAAAATGGTTAAATAATAATTCTTGAAATCGGCACAGTAGTTTTTGAGTTTATTCATTACAAACATACACACACACAAAAATACAAATCTTTCCTCTTTATAATATTAGTGTAGATATATGTACATTAATTAATATGTAATTTTTAAAATCACATTGATTTATTTTTTGTTATCCATAATCGCAACGTCTACAGAAATGTGCGAAATGCTATAACGTGTTTTTTTGTATTGTTTCAGCTCAAATCGAGATCATACCATGTAAAGTGTGTGGCGATAAGTCTTCAGGGGTGCACTATGGCGTCATCACCTGCGAAGGGTGCAAAGGATTCTTCAGGAGGTCACAGAGCACAGGTCAGCTTCATGTATCCTTTGACGTAGATATTTCATCATTACAGAGGTACCAGGTATGATTCCTGGTCGGGACAGAATCCTTCTCCTTAGTGGGTACGCCATGTTATTTATTTTTTTTCTGATGGAGCAACTGACGCCAGCCTCAGACGATCGACATCAGTCCCTACCACTATGCCGGCCTATAAAGATGCTTTTTCACACTTCGTTTGTAGGACTCCAGGTTATAGGAGAGGGGAACACACTGGCTGGGAGAGCATACCACATCTTCAGCGTGCGACAGATGTAAGAGTCTCCAAATTTGTATGTACGCGTAGGGATAGTGGCTACGGTATGTGGATGCATATTTTGGCCTGTGCGAGTGGTTCGGTTGCGGAATAGAGAAGAAGGGATAAGGTTGTGGAGCTCTTCAGAACATTCACCGTAGTATTGCACACGCTCAGGGAGGCCACATCTCGGCGAAGCTGCAGCGATTCGAGAGTTTTAGACACTGTAGTATCGTCCACTATTCGAATAGCCCGCTTAGGACATTGAGAGCATCTGCACTGTGCACTGTTAGGGATCGTGACTCCGTCGCAGTCCACGCACCAGCCGTCTCTAATGGTTGCGGTCCTCAGCGCAGTGGATAGCTTGGTGTACTAGAATGGGGTGGTCAGTCAACCGACCAGACTGAGTTTGAGAAGACAGTTTGAAGATTCTTCCTTGTAGCGTTTGGTGCTCTCGAGACACCGACGAGCTTGCCATTTGTCATGTTTGGCCTTATAGTATAGTTGGTTAAATGTGAATCTCCTTCTTTATAAGCGTGGTTTCTGGCCACCCCGGATGGGAAACGGTCGTGATTATGATACTTTATGTATAATAATAATGTGTTTTATCATTAGTAGATATAGTATTGTGTATATATTATATTGTTAATTAATAATGTTAAATTAATAATTTATGTTTAATTTTTATATTTCATTTCTTTATTTGCACCGTACTCAAATTAAAATATCCCAATGTCCCAATACATTCATACTAATACTACATAAATATAGTACAATAAAATATTATTATTAATATCTCTCTTTTCTTCACACCCAACGGATTTCAAGTTTTAAATTATTACGTTTAGTATCATCATTACGACCGTTTACCTTACGGGGTTGTCAGAAACCATGCTTATGAATAAGCGGATTCACATTTAGCCAACTTTACAATAGGCCAATGATGACAAGTGGCAAGCTCGTACCAAACTCGAGAAATATCACAAATAAATTAAATATTAATTAAATGTATTTATTTACATTAATAAATATTTTTGTGTCCCGACCATTAATCGAACCCGGTACTTCCGAGTAGTAGACTTAACCGCTAGACCACGGAGGCAGTTTAAGTTTGACTTAATAAAAGTTTTTCAAATATTGTGTCCTCAATTATGGACGCCAAGTTTGACAGGGTTAAACATAAGGACAATAAAGGTTATTTTTCGATGTTTTTTTTTTTTTTTTTTTAATGTGTATTATTAATACAGTGCCTGTTTTCAGTGGTGAACTACCAGTGTCCTCGCAATAAGCAGTGCGTGGTGGATCGTGTGAACAGGAATCGATGCCAGTACTGCCGGCTACAGAAGTGCCTCAAGTTGGGCATGAGTCGAGATGGTAAGTTGATTTCATTATTTCATTTTTTTATTACCAGGTGCACGATCAAATATTTTTATCATAGTTTTTGTTTTTTTTTAAGTTACTAGGAAATAAAATAACAGAAATTTTGGACATATTTTCACCTTCATATACCTAATTTTAGATGAAGAAAAATAGTAAAAACAATCATTAACCTTAATTTTACTAAAGCAACTTTTTAAGCATGTACCGTGCTTATTGCCGGGTCTATCGTATGTGGGAAACAGAGAAGAATGGTGTCTAGGGCTGTATAGTTTATGTGTGTTAATGTGTAGTATATTATAACTAGTTAAGTAACTTATTAGCTGTATCATTATTATTTTTTACTTATTTCATTCTACCTATATCACCTTACTCGATCCCGAAGGTTAGCTGGTAATCTAGCTACTGGCATTATAGCTTGCCTCTGTACTATTTTTGTATGTGTCTGTATTAATTTGTGCCATAAAGAAATAAAATAAAATAAATAGGTCTTGCGACCGACAATAGGCTGGATTACAAAGACTCGCTTTTCTATTTTATTGAGCAACAAGACGGTCGGTCACCATTGACCATTCTTCTTTCCCTACCCAACTAAATACTGTATGCCGTTAAAGCCGTCTTGAAATCTCGTTCCATAAATGTGCGAAGATTTTGCTAGAACTCCTCTCGCACCAACTTATCCCAATATATCCCTAAAATGTTCGTAATTTTATTCCTCAACCCAGGCTCATTAGCCATCCAGCACGGACAACGCAACTATCTGTTTGTCAATTTACAATTGTTAACCAAGTGTAAACAGCGCCATCTGTTATTGGGTAGTAGAACTACACCAATAAGGAAGTAAACGGAATAGGTGATTGACCGGTTATCGCGCCGATAAAGCCGTGTTGATATTATGTTTCTTAACATTTGCGATATGTATCGGGCAATTTATGTGAGCGATGTGGATTTACTGGCAGCGACTTCCTTTGTATGGAGTGCGGGTACTAAGCAAGAATAGTCTATAGGAAAAAAAACTTTTTTTAAAACCACCATCAAGATTCCTTTACAGTATCTGCAGCTCGCCAGTGGGACAAGCTTCCTTTAGTTTTTTATAATTTTAATGGGTCTTTACGCGATTTACCTTAGAGACATATTTCTCCCGACGTTTCAGCCAACTCTAGAACAAGTAAATGAAATTATGTACCTGGCAGTGTTTTTACTGCGGATGGAAAGTATGATAGGGATGTTGAAAGAAGAGTGAACGCGGGAAATAGTGTTAACGGTGCCCTGGGGTCACTGATCGCCAGTGGAAATGTCAGTGACAAAGCTCGACTTGCCATGCACAATGCCATGCTGGTACCAACACTTATGTATGGAAGTGAGACGTGGATATGTCAGAATACGCATGAGAGTAGAGTTAATGCAGTAGAAATAAGGTCGTTGCGTCGGATATAATAATAATAATATTTCCAGACAGGTCACACAGCGCCATCTAATTTCCGTGGTAAGCTACGAGGCTTGTGTTACGGAAACTAGATGGTTGATAAACTACATTTGGACACTGACAGTGGGTCTTGTGCACAAATTCATGGACGTAAATGGGTTCTAGAATGGAGACCACGTACGGAACGACGCAGAGTGGGACGACCCCTCGCCAGATGGATAGATGACTAAAAAAGGCTTGGATGAGGGTGGCAGAAGAAGTCATGTGACGAGTCTCTGGGGAGGTCTATATCCAGCAGTGGAGAGACACAGGCTGATAATGATAATGACGATGCACATGTTTTTTCTTTTAAATCCAATGTGTGACGTAGCTTCCCAAATGTCGCCCATCCTAGCAGAATCGTAAAGCGTCTGTCAGCTTCTTTGTTAAAAATCTGTAACGTACAGACAGACCCGTAATGCGCGTAAATAGCCATTTGAATTATAAAATAAAGTTTAGGACAGTCTAATTGTCCGTCTGCAACCTGAAAGCCGACATCCGCGGGTCTCAAGGGAAGCCAGTCCGCCGATTACAAGCTGGTTTAATTTGGTGACGCAGTTGAGACGAATCCGTATCTCGTATAGATTACCATGAACCCAATACTTACTTACAATGGCTGGGTCATCCTTAATATATGTATGACTATTTTCTTAACCTATATAACTTAAACTACATTTTTTCCCGCATAATACTTGTTAAGTATAATGATTACCATTACGTGTAGTCGCTGAGGCGAGGCGCAGTGACGCTCTGACACACGTTGCGCAACTCTACGTAATCGACACGCTAGTGATGGGATGTTACGTATGTCGATATCTTTTAAATTTTATAGCTGTTTTGAACTGCCTGCGTGGTCTAGCGGTTAAGTCCGTGGATTTAGACTCGGAGGTACCGGGTTCGATTACTGGTCGGGACACAAAAATAGTTATTAATGTAAATAAATACATTTATTTAATATTTAATTTATTTCTGATTTTCTTGAGTTTGGTACCTGGAGACATCGTTCAGTCACTATTCTCGCAAAACAGCGAGATATAGTGAGTCTGTGACACATATATGTATCAGTGTATAATATTGTTATGTATGTATTAACATTGAATAATAACTCAAATGATAATTGCTTTAACCGTCTATACTGTCTAAATGTCCCAAAGGTTTGGCTTTCTGTTTGGCATAGAGCATTGACATGATTTGATCATAACATTACACAGCCAACTGTATGGACAATGTGGACCATTTAAAACGTATGGTAGTTGCAAATTAATAATACCAACGTATGGTAAATATAATATATAAATATTCATCAAACAATTATACATAAATAAAATATCGATATCGATAACGAGTTATCGATAATTAAATTATAATTAGCGGATCCCATCACTATATTTAACACGATCGGGCAAGCTTACCGCTGATGAATGTACATTTGCGCAACCTTTTAGTACACTACACTGCACATTAGACAAAGTACGTTCTGAAGGCAACAGTAATAAGCGCTAGAACTATAGTTTTTTAAATGGATCCATGAGCTCTACAACGTTCTTTATTCCGCAACCAAACCAACACGCACATGCCAAAATATGAAAACCCCATACCGTAGCAAGTATCTCTACGCGTACATATTTGTCCATTCATTACATGAACAGAATACAATTTTAAAGAATGATATCGTAGCAGGCGCCATGAATTGGTTCCGAAACGTGTGGATACACTTTACTGGGTTTATCGGCATGAACGATGGATACTTCCCGGCCCCGGCAGATTGGGCAATATACCACCATACACATACTATTGTCACCAGATAGTGACTTTTGTGAGACAGTGATTCTTTACATTTGCTTCTGCTTAATTAAGTACAACTGCCTCCGTGGTCAAGCGGTTAAGTTCGTGGATTTAGACTCGGAGGTACCGGGTTCGATTCCTGGTCGGGACACAAAAATATTTAATAATGTAAATAATTTATTTGTGATATTTCTCGAGTTTGGTACGCTGCCTGGAGACATCGACGAGCTTGCCACTTGTCATGATTGGCCTATACTTGAAGTAAAAGTAAATCCGCTTATTTATAAGCGTGGTTTCTGATCACCCGAAAGAGAAACGGTCGTGATGATACGTTTTTAAATAAGCACACTGTATCTAAGTGACTGCCTCCGTGGTCTAGAGGTTAAGTCCGTGGATTTAGACTCGGAGGTACCGGGTTCGATTCCTGGTCGGGACACAAAAATATTTATTAATGTAAATAAATACATTTAATTTATTTGTGATATTTCTCGAGTTTGGTACGCTGCCTGAAGACATCGACGAGCTTGCCACTAGTCATGATTGGCCTATAGTAAATGTGAATCCGCTTATTTATAAGCGTGGTTTTATGATCACCCCTAAAGGGAAACGGTCGTGATGATACTTTTTTTTAAATTCAGTTGACTGTTTCTAAGCCTGGGTCTGAGAATAATATAATAAATAAATAATAAATATTTCCAGACAGGTCACACAGCGCCATCTAATGTCCGTGCTAAGCTACGAGGCTTGTGTTACGGAAACTAGATGGTTGATAAACTACATATTATACTTTTTTTTTTTGGAAATATATACATATTACACATATAAACACCCAGACCGAGACAAATTATACAATGCAAGTACAACTTGCCCCCGGTGGGAATCGAACCCACGACTTCCCGAGTCCACGGCAACGTTTGTTACCACTAGACTACGGAGGCGGTAATACATAGGCGATGGCTATTTTTTTATTTTTTATTACACATACCATGATGTGTAAAATAAAATGTGTAAAATCTTATATTCGTAGTTCACCAGTTCAAAGTGCCACATTTTTATAGTATTATAAAAACAAAGGTTTATGTTGTGTTGTCTTTGTTTTAAATAAAAAATAGTGTTATTGATTTCCGTGTAATTTATTCCCAACTGTTCATTGTTTTTCCTATGTTTTTATTGTTTTCGGTGTCAAATGACGCAGACTGTAGCGGTTCTTTATTATATTTTAAAGTTAGCTTTTTTTCTTCAAATCCAACATGTTACGTTGGTCTAGGTAGGAGCGTTGATTAAGGCCGAGTTGCACCAAAATCAAATCAAATCAATCAAATCAAAATAATTTATTTCCCTATGGTAAGCACGTAACACTTGGATATTGTCAATACATACAAGCCAATAAATAAAAAATAATGATAAAAAGTGCCTCCGTGGTCTAGCGATTAAGTCCGTGGATTTAGACTCGGAGGTACCGGGTTCGATTCCTGGTCGGGACACAAAAATATTTATTAATGTAAATAAATACATTTAATTAATATTTAATTTATTTGTGATATTTCTCGAGTTTGGTACGCTGGAGACATCGACGAGCTTGCCACTTGTCATGATTGGCCTATAGTAAAGTTGGCTAAATGTGAATCCGCTTATTTATAAGCGTGGTTTCTGACCACCCCGAAAGGGAAACGGTCGTGATGATACTTTTTATACTTTAATAATAAAAACAAATAAAAAATATTACCATTGACCATGGCTGGACCGAACCTAACATCAATACAATAATTATAACTAAAACATTGTTGCCATAAACGAGGAATTTGTTTTTACATACAGCTAGATACTTAATATTAAATTCGTGGCTGTAAAAAGGCCATGTCAGCTTACAATCTAATAATAATTATGTCCATAAATATAAATATAAATTCGTGGCTGTAAAAAGGCCATGTCAGCTTACAATCTAAAAATATTTATGTCCATAAATATTAATTCGTGGCTGTAAAAGCCGTGTCGGCTTACAACTACACAAGTATAATACTAATGTCAAATAAATTGATAAATAACATGTCCGCTTACAATCTAAAAAATAATTGCTATGTCCAAATTAAACTTAAATTAAAATAAAGTCTCGCGCGATTATTTATACTCTATCGGAGCAATGATCACATCTAAAACTCTCGAATCGCTACAGCTTGGCCGGGATAGTTATACAGTAAATTGTGAGTGGGAAATTTGTCAATTACTTGTTTTAAGTTGCCACCCCCTGGTAGTAGCTTCGCCTTCGTCTGCATATCTTCTAAAGTCAAAGTCAAAATATCTTTATTCACGTAAACCTATTACAGGCATTTATGAAACGTTATTAATTTAATTCTTTCGAATGATTCCACTCCTGCTAGTGGAAGAATAAGCAGCAAAGTGGTCCAATAAGTAAGCTGTTAGCAGAAGACCAGCAGATCTAATCCAAAACCTTACAGTAAAACGAAGTCCCGTGATAAAGTACTAATATTCACAATTTTTTATTTAAATAAAGATTTAGTATCTTCATCTTCTTGTGATCATAGAAGTACCCATCAGGTTTCTGTTACCACCTTCCGACGAGTATGTGAAGCTTCAGTAGACGGCGCCGGCGTTCCTACTGTGGGTGGTGCAGGGGAGTAGGTGCTGCCGTCGGTCCTGGTTCCACTAATACCAACTTGTGGAATCGTTAATAGTCATAAAAAAATAACATCAGAACTTAGCCAAACCGTCTGGCCAGCGTGGTGAGTGTAGGCCAAATTCTCCGGATATATGTTCTGGAAGGACCAGCTCCAACAGTGGTGGTCTCGGGGCTGTGATAAGGTCTGTAATTGTAACGATGTTTACCGTTAATCAATGCAGCCTACGGAGATTTCTGGTCGCGAACACAAAATTATTTAATTTTTCTTTTATTTCTCGAGTGTCGTACGCTAGAGGCATCGACGAGCTTGCCACTTGTCATGAAATTATTAGTAAATTCAAATTCAACTTATTTATTTCCATTTGGTTCACAGGTAACACTCGGATATTGTAAATTTTTACAAATAAAATACAAAATTATTTAAATTAATTAAAAATTAAATTATGGATGGACCGAAATAAGTAAGTGACATTGGTGCCATAAACAAGTATTGCTTGCTTAACCTAAATTTGTGGCTTTATAAAGGCCGTGTTAACTTATAATCTAAATAATGATAATTTTGTGTCAAATTATATTTAAAAAAAATACAATAACAATTTCGTGGCTGTATAGAGGCCGTGTCAACTTATAATCTAAAATAATTATAATTTAGTTAGTGTCTATTTTTTTTTTTTTTTTTTTTTTAAATGTGATTATAATAAAATAAAATTAAAGTTGGCTAAATGTAAATCGGCTTTATGATACGGTCGTGTTGATAGTATATAAACAGATCTCTCCGTTCGTCCCATAATTCTGTTTTATCTATCCCTTCCCATCGCTCTGGTTTTCAGTCTAACTTTTTTGCAGTAGTGGCCGCAAATCTGTGGAACAATTTGCCGGTAGAAATTCGTCAAGTGCCAAACAGATCACTTTTCAAACAGATGGTATACTCACATTATTTAAACAGTTCCTCACAGTGTAAGTAGGTATTTCCTTCATTATCACAGGGTATGTACTATATGTAGTATTGTGTACATATTAGTATGTATTTGTCTATATAGATATAATACTTAGATTTACGAATTACCTATTAATTTATTTAATGGTTGCACCTACCTTATAACACAAATCGTTTCATTGTCCCAAAGGTTGGTTGCTAGAGAAATCCTAGCGGCATCAAGCCCGCCTCTTGTACATAGTGCAAAAAAGTTTATAAATAAAAAAAAAAATATATATATATATTATTTTATAAGTATGTAAGCAAACGTAATAGAAAAAAAAAGAGTGAATGACCCCTCACACAAAGAAAGCATTTAGTGCTATCCAAACGCGTGCCCAATTTTGTCACCTAAACAAATAAAAATACGATTAAACTATACAACGCCATATTATACGAATATACTAGCTTCGACCTGGCTTCACCCTTGGTATAGTTATGGTCCAGGTATAATATATATATATATATATACAACGAACGCTCCACACGCAAAAGCAAGTATATATATATATATATATTCAAACAAACAAACGTTTATTGCCACATCAATAAGCATTACAATTAGTGAAAATAACAACAATTTAGAATTCAAATCAGCTTGATGTGGCAAGGGTCTTGGCTCAGCTTCAGTCAGCTGTGCATTACATGTCATGTGATGCACTACTAACGCTGTTGTTATGCCAACACCCCATGTTGTTATGCCAACACTCCATGTTGTTATGCCAACACCCCATATATATATATATATTTGTTTTAAAACGGAGAATGATAAATCATCAATGATACGCCCCCTGCCTAAAGGGCCAACGCGGGTGGGGATCGCATGCCCAACTCATCCGTGAGGCCTCCTAAGGAGACCCCAAGGCGCCTACGGACTAAAACCCTATAAACCGTCTCTCTCTCACTGTTGGCCCTGCGTGCCTTAACAGCTAAGTCTGAGTCGTGGCTAAAGTAAAAGTATAATCACGACCTTTTCCCTTTCGGGGTGGTCAGAAACCACGCTTATAAATAAGCGGATTCACAACAAACTTTACTATAGACCAATCATGACAAGTGGCAAGCTCGTACCAAACTCGAGAAATATCATAAATAAATTAAATAATAATTAAATGTATTTTTATACATTAATAAATATTTTTGTGTTCCGAATAGGAATCGAGCCCGGTACCTCAGAGTCTAAATCCACGGACTTAACCGCTAGACCACGGAGGCAGTTCTACTACTATCCATCTAAACACTATATATCGTCTCTAAACTGGCTATTCGTCCATTAAATTAAAGTATCATCACAACCATATCCCTTCCGGGGTAGTAAGAAACGAAGCTTTTTTATTATAGAAGCGGATTCACATTACTATAGGCCCATCATGCCAAGTGGCTATCTGTAGAGTTGTTATAATGATATTTTAATCATTTTGCACATCTAAACTATGTAAAATAAAGACCTAAATTAACACCAGAAACAATAAAGATACCTACTAAAAAAGGAAATCGATTTATAAATCGGTCGGTTTATATTTATATTAGGTTCAAACTATCGGTTTGTCGTCACACAAGCGCGGGTTACAATACTGCCGTATAACACCGCTAAGTTCAAGAGGTCATTGGTCTAGTCGGCAGTGTGCCAACGAACGCTCCACACGCAAAAGCAAGTAACGCACACATGTATGCGAACACACACGCGTAAACGCTAGCTTAAGACGGGCACAGACGAATGGTTAAGACGGGACAGAAGTATTTTTATATTTATTTATTTATTTAATATTTATAAAGTCAACTTACAGCTAGATATGACATAAAATTACAGTATTATAGATTATTAAATCTTAAGCCAGAAAGATTTTATATTATTTGTACAGTTCATTTTTCAAAAACAGTGGATTAAATACTAAAAAATATTAAACATTTACAATTAAAATTACAATATTTACAAATAGCTATATATATGCAAGTAGCATAGAATTATTATAATATTATTAAAGATAATCAGAATTTCTGCAACCGTCGCCGCGCCGTGAGTCTTAAGTAAGTAATAATGTTACTAATCACTGGTTGCCGTTAAATAAATAAATATACACACAGTACCAAGAAAAACTTTTTATATATTTTTTAAGTATTGTCAAAGTCAAAAAAGTCAAAGTCAAAATATCTTTATTAACGTAAACCTATGATGTCAAATTTATGAAACGTCATTAATTTAATTATTTTGAATGATTCTACTCCTGCTAGTGGAAGACTAAGCAGCAAAGTGGTCTAATAAGTAAGCTGTTAGCAGAAGACCAGCAGCTTAGCAGATTCCAGTTATCTGTTAATGTTTAATCTGACTGTCGAAATAATAAATAAATATAATAAAACTATAAAAAAAAAAAAAAAACTATTTAATTGTCTATCGTCTATGCTGGCCTGAAGAAACACAGACGTAAACAAATACATAGAAACGAATCTAAGTCAAACGGTCGTAAGTCGTATTTAAATAAAACAACAAATAAGCCTTAATTAATACGACGTTCCAAATTTGAATTCTATTGTTTTAAAACATTCTTCGTCAGTTTATGTGATTTAGTTATTTTATTTATTTACAGATTCAACAGCGCTTAAACCTAAACCTAGTCTATAAAAAATCGTAACTAAAGCCAATTAATGAACCAATAACAATAATAATAAATAATGAGCGATATAAAAAAAAAAATATACCTACTGATAAAATAAAAAGTGAAACAAAAAATTAAAAATGAGAAAAAAAAAAAACCTAATAAAAATAAAAACCCTAACCTGTTCTCCTGGATGCTAAGGCATTAGTGTGTGTAAAATGTATGTCTAATAGTGACAGTGTTGATGCGAGTGTAATTTTAGTTTGAGTGCGACTATGTATTCCTTTGAATGATGTAAATCTCATTTAACGGCTACTATTAATTTCACTGGCTATCAATGCTAAATGTATTCCTAGCCCCTACCCCATATTTATAGGTTCATAAAATATTACTTGAGCGATATCGATTATTATTTTTAAGTAAAAATAAGTTGCCTCTGTGGTGTAGCCGTTAAGTCCGTGAATTTAGACAAGGACGTAACGGGTTCGATCCTGGTCGGGACACAATAATTTATTTGTCATATTTCTCGAATTTGGTACGCTAGAGACATCGACGACCTTGTCATAATTTATTTATTAAATACTTTATTGCACTTTACTTAAAAGTATGTACAAAGGCGAACTTAAAGCCATTTCGGCTTTTTCTACCAGCTAACCTTTGGGAGAGTGAGACAGTATAAATATGTGGGGTGCAATTCTAACCAATAAACTACATAAATAGTATGTATACATAGACTACATAAATACTCATCAATATATAAGTATTATAGAAGATATACATATATGAAGATAATATATTATTAGGAAGTATAAATTTGTGGAGTTAAAATATATTGTTCTGCTTGTTTAAAAAGAAAGTCATCATCATTTTTTTTTTCATCATTACAGCCCCTAGAACACAGCGTCTCAGACCTCCACTGCTGGAGATGGGCCTTCCAGAACATATATCTGGAGGATTTGGCCTACACTCGCCACGCTGGCCAGACGGCTTGGCGAGGAAAAAAAAAAAAAAAAAAAAAAAAAAAAAAAAAAAAAAAAAAAAAGTATTAAGTAGTTTTTTAAAGATGTGAATGGAAGGAGCTTGTCTGATGGTCAGTGGAAGTTTGTTCCACTGGCGAGCAGACGATACGGTAAATGAATCTGAATACTCGTATCTGCTGGAAGTGTGGAGTGGGATTTTGAGTTGGTTGTTATGAGAAGAGGGCGGTCGTGCGAATCACAAAAAAATTCAAAGTGTGTTTTAAGATAAGAGTGATAATGAGCCTATAGTAAAGTTACCGGCACTTACTTCGGCTGCAAATGCTTGCAAATCATATCTGTATCATAGCCCTAATTCACAAGTGACAGATCATCATAGAAAACTGACAGTTTTTATTAGAACAAATCTAGTAGTAGACATGCAAATTGAAGGCGCGAGAAACGGGGCCTATAACGCCTGACCTTTATATTTATTGCAATTTTATTATATATATAATGTATACTGCAGTTATGCGTATGAAACTTACATCGAATAAAGTGTATTTTATTATTATTATTATAATCATATTTCCTCGTCAAGCCGTCTGGTCAGCGTGGCAAATGTAGGCCAAATTCTCCCGATATATATGTTCTGGAAGGCCCATATCCAGCAGTGGAGTTATGATGAATCATGTTTTATCCTCATAGATCGTTAGCGTGCATTGTAAGAAATGTCAACATTTCCTGATTAATCACAGCCCCTAGAAAACAGCATCCTAGATCTCCACTGTTGGAGATGGGTCTTCCAGAATTTGTTGTTGGACAGGGTCTGATGTAAATTATAATGACAATTTATTAACGAAAAAAAATTAAGTATTAGTTAGCCGGGACAAACGGCTTAACGTGCTCTCCAAAGCACGGGAACGGTGGTGTTGGTAACATATGACATTGTACGTAAGAATAGTATTTCTCATTGGTACATCCTGAGGTTTAAACCGCCAACCTTTTTTTTTAGATTGGAAAGCGTTCTTATATCAGAGCCACCACCGTCATTTTTCAAATATCTTACTGGTGAATGACACGATCAAAATTTAGTTTTTCTGTAAATTATGACTTACGTTGTTTTTAGTTGTACCTCACGGACGGTACATTATGAGTTAATCGCGTCTCGGCGTTGAGTAACCATGCTAAACTGATGTCATAAACAACACCAAAATTAAAAAATACAAAATTTATTTTTATTAAAAACATCGGAACCCTTCTTAAGTTTAATTTGACCAGATTCTTGTTCTTTGGCCGCAAATAAATAGCGGTGGATGCGAGAAGGAAATCAAACGTAGAATGGCAATGTCAAGATCTGCTATGGACAAGCTAAATAAAGTTTAGAGGAACTTAAACATTACGAAAGCTACTAATATGACCACATATCTGAATATCGTGCTAAGTTAAAGTGGCTACCAATTCGTTGTCGCAGAAATCTCAGTTCTCTGTCTCCTGTTCTCGGTTTTGAATGAGCCTGCGACACCGAAATCCTTAAAGACAATTTCGCCTATCCCTCTTCTTTCCATGACAAATCTCTTCGCTCTTCTCACAACTCCCTTCTATCTGTTCCCTCACATCATACTGCATTTGTCTCCAACTCTTGCGTATTAGTTGCTAGTGGCACAAACCATTGGATTGAGCTGCATGACCCAAAGATACTTTCCACCGATCGTCACTATTACCCTAGAATAGTACGTGAAGCGATCGAAATAAAGAAACACAAAAATTTCAATCGAGAGGGGAGTTATAAGCTATCTTCATCGTGGAATCCAGTAATCAATAAGAAAAATCGCCCGGTGTCGCCAAGGATATTGTAAGTGTCGTGTGTCGTGATTTCTAAAAACTTTTAAAAGTGATAAGTGGGTAGGTTTACATCTACCGCCCAGTATGTACGAGACTACACCGCATAGCTTCAGTCGACCCGTGACCACGGCCAATGCAACTTGGCTGAAACGTCGGGAGAAATATGTCTCTAAGGTAAATCGCGTAAAGACCCGTTAAAATTATAAAAACTATTATGAATATGCGCGAAAGTTTAAAAAGTTTAGTTGCTACTAATTTATGGAACGATCTTCCTGTCATCATACGGCAAGCAACTACCAGATCATCTTTTAAAAAACTGGTGTATTCACACTTCTTAAATAGCTCCTGACAGATTCTTAATTCGATTAAGAAGAATAAGTCGCTAATGTTAGATGTTTTGTTAAAAACGGTATGAGACAAATTGCAGCCAAAAACGTCCATCCTTGGCTACAGTCGATGTTATCGCTACAATGGGGTGTATCACTAACTTTTTATCACGATAGATGGCGCATGATAGATGGTGCCTAATATAACTGTCAGTTGCATAGAAATCTTGTATTATTTTCTGGATATTTTGCCGAAGTGAGCAGCTTTTAAGTATACAAATCGAGATTTCCAAGCGAAATCCAAGATGATGGTGATCTCAAAATTATCATTCTATTAATTCATCCTTTTTTCTTTTTAAAGACGGTGTTCACTTTCTTAATTCGTCTTTTAAGGTAGGTAACGTTACGTTAAAATACAAAAAACATTTAAAAAATTATGCGTCAAAGGTGTAAATGTAAATGTGCGATGCGCACAACCTTCCATTGCGTTCTTCCTATAATAATCAACTGAAAATCCCATCCCACTCCACTAGCAGATATTCAGATTCGTTTACTGTGTCTGCAGCCCACCAGTGGAACAAACTGCCACTGGCTATTAGACACGCACCGTCAGTCCACGTATTCAAAACCTTGGTTACTGCATTATTTTTAGACAAACAAGCTTTGGGCTCACAATAAATATTTGGCAAATATTATATTTTATACTATGTATTTATTAGGATTTAGTGTATGTATTTATTAGTATGTAGTGTATGTATGTCTTAGTATGTAGTATATTGTTTGTTATCCTAATATTTTTTATTTTTTTATATCAGCACTACCCTTCATCTCAACTCTCCCAAAGGTTAGATTTTAGAAAATGTCTTGTAGGCATTAATCTTCGCCTTTGTACATTTTTTTCGTGCAATAAAGAATTTAATAATAATTAATAATATTTTTTTATTTTTTATTTAAAACTTTATTGCACATAAATTACAAAGGCGTGACATAATGTCGCTTGACATTCTCTGCCTGTCAGACCTTCGGCACAACGAGAACATTTATGTGAGGTAGGTGCAATATATCAATTAAAATTAAATATATTAAAAATATACGTCTATAAAATATTATTTATTGCTTATAATAAATATTTATTAATAAAATTACATACGAATTCATACACACATACATATATAAACTACATAAATAAGTTATACTATTTATATACTACATAAACATAAATTAGGTACTACGTACTTAATGATAACCGATGATGTAGGATAATAATAAGCAACAATCAATGAAAATTTTATGAAAATTATGAACCCAAAAACAAGGTACCATTGCCGCTAGCGACATCTACAAAAAGCTTTGCCTGTTACCCCCCATAGTACCAGTAAAGTATGAATAATATCTATATTTTTTACTATCATATCATCACCATGAGAAGATGTAATAATACCCAATCGAAAACTCATCAAACATGTAACAGTGAATCGCGTTTTTATATATTTCTCATGGTTCTAACAATCACACGTAACATGGTAACACAGCTACAAGTAAAGTAAATTATATAGTATCTTCACGACGTTCTTCCCTGGCAAAGTTTATTAGGAAGCGGGTTAACATTTATCCAATGAGGTCAAATCTTTTTCGAATTGTGGACGACTTCCCCTTGATAGCTTCCCCGAGATGTAGCTTCTCTGAGCGTGTTCTACCGGCTATACTATGGTGAGTGCTCTGAAGAGCTCTATAACCTAATTCCTTCCTCTCCATTCCGCAACCGAACCACACGCACAGGTCAGAATATGCACCCACATACCGTAGTCACTATCCCTTCGCGTACCTATAAATTTGGTGACTCATACATCTGTCGCACAATAAAGATGTGGAATGCTCTTCCAGCCTCTGTGTTTGCACTTTCCTATAACCTGGAGTCCTTCAAGCGAAGTGTGAAAAGGCATCTAGTCAAGCCGGCATAGTGTTAGGGACTGATGTCGGATATAAGGGTCTGATTCCAGTTGCTAACATTCATGGACCCTGCGCGCCACTTACCATCAGGTGGGCGCAGGGTCACATGTCGTGCTAGTATAAAAAAAAACAAAAAAAAAAACTATATATATATAAATGAATGTCTGTGTTTATGTATATTCCCTATGCATTTCAAAACTACTTAACCGATCGGGATGAAACTTTGTGGACACATCTGCTAAGCGGCTGGTGTTCTGCTAACAGCTTACTTATTGGACCTCTTTGCTGCTTAGTCTTCCACTAGCAGGAGTAGAATCATTCAAAATAATTTGACCGCCTCCATGATCTAGTGGTAACAAACGTTGCCGTGAACTCAGGAGGTCGTGGGTTCGATTCCCACCGGGGGCAAGTTGTACATTGTATAATTTGTCTCGGTCTGGGTATGTATATATTAAACAAAAAAAAGTATAATATGTAGTTTATCAACCATCTAGTTTCCGTAACACAAGCCTCGTAGCTTACCACGGAAATTAGATGGCGCTGTGTGACCTGTCTGGAAATATTATTATTATTATTGAATTCCTTTCATAAATGCCTGTAATAGGTTTACGTGAATAAAGATATTTAGACTTTGACTTTAAGGTTTCTGACATAGTACTACTGTTGTCCGATAGGTGGCGCTGATTTGTGGGTTACCGAGGGTACATTCATTGTCTATCAGGCGGTACGAAGTTTTCCGGGTCAGCTAGTATAAGATATAGCGGAATGTCCTCGACAGGTTTTGATTCTTTTAATACCGACTGCATCATCAGAGTTATCTCAGACCCCCCCCTTTCCAGGGGAGACGGGAATCTGTAACGAGGTGATGGCCTCAAATTCAAATTCAAATTAATTTATTCAGTAAGTAGGCCTACTTTAGGCACTTTTACACGTCAAATACATCAATACAATAACAATTATTTATTTTAACAATAGAAATTAAGACAAAACAGACACATTAATCCACCAAACAACTTTATATACATTCTGAATTTATATATAATGTCATAAATGTATTTTGCAGCTGTATACGGGCGTTGTCATACTACATACTAAACTTATAAGCTAAAAAAATAAATATAAATATAAATGTGTAAATAAAATATATAAAATTATAGTAGTACAACTAAAATGATCAAGCCTTTTTGTCCTGATGATATTCATCAAGTGTATAATATGACTTTTGTATTAAGATTTTTTTTATGTAAGTTTTAAAGATGTGTGCTGGCTTTGTTAATATTTCTTCAGGAATTTTATTATAGATTGGTACACATTGTCCCATGAATGAACGCCTAGTTTTTTGTAGTCTATAGCCTGGTACATATAGCTTATTTTTACTTCGTGTATTCAACGAATGTAAATCTTTATTCTTAGGGAATTTATGGATATTTTTATGTACATACAATATATTTTTCAAGATAACAGAAGTAGCATTCGTTACACGTGAGATCGCAAGTTGCGTTGCCCACGCAGCGCGAGGTTGTCTGACCAGCGTGGTGAGTCTAAGCCAAATTCTCCAGATACGAAAATAAAAAGGACTGTAATGATGACTTGGTTTGTTCCATATGAAATGAAATGAAATATTTTATTTGGTAAAAAACACATGGTTACAGATTCGAGTATGGTCTCAGTTTTATAGACAACTCACATGTTTCGCCAGTGACGGCATGCACAACTTTATACAACTGTTATAAAAATTAAATTACAAATTTAGAAACATTGGCACAGTCTTATAAATCATAAATAATAATTATTGGTCCAATAGGTTTTAATGTCAAATATAATTCATTAAATAATTATTCTAGATGTCAATTGTATTGCGTAATTAATAGTCAGGTACATAATTTTCTTTTCTATCATTTAAGAAGTCATTTACGGAGTAATAACACCGTTCATTTAACTACTTTCGGAGTATTTACATTTGTATACATTTAGGCTATAGAATTTGGCCGTTATTAATATGATTTTTTTTCTTATTTTCAGCTGTAAAGTTTGGCCGAATGTCAAAGAAGCAGCGAGAGAAGGTAGAGGACGAGGTGCGCTACCATCGCGCGCAGATGCGGGCGCAGACAGACGCGGCTCCAGATTCTGTGTTCGACACACAGCAGCAGCCAAGCTCAAGCGACCAGTTCCACGGACATTATAATGGGTAAGTTAAGTTAATTTAAGCCAATAATATCTGCCTAGAAACCTATGACATTGTTTATATTTTTAGTTTTTAAGTTTAAATTATGTGATTGACGAAGCCTTTACAGCGGATTTAATTTATAGCTTTTTTTAGGAATTTGTGACATCTTATATATTAATTTAATTTTGTCAGAACGCTCGTATTCTCCATATTCTTGTACGGTTCAGAGACGTGGACTATAAAAGCCGCAGATAGGGCAAGAATTGATGCATTTGAGATGTGGTGCTGGCGTCGTTTGCTTAATATTCATTGGACCGCACGACGCACTAACGTTTCCGTGCTCGAAGAGCTCAAACTTGCTAAGGTACAGAGACTTTCTGCCGTCTGCTTTACCCGAATTCTGCAATATTTTGGCCACATTGCTAAGAGGCGCCGAAAATCTGGAAAAACTCTTAGTAACGGGAAAGGTAGACGGTAAAAGAACAAGAGGAAGAAGCCCCAAACGATGGTCCAGTCAGGTGACTGACCACCTAAACATCCCAGTACACCAAGCCATCCACTGCGCCGAGGACCGCAGCCACTGGAAACGGCTAGTGGATGGACTGCGACGGAGTCACGATCCCCAACAGTGGGGTACCGACTAAGGAGGAGGAGGATATATTAATTATATTGTCATTTTTACATATATCGTCATGATCGTAGAACAGTGACGGATCTGCTATATTTAAAATTTTCATGGCGGCCATTTAAAGTTATTTCAACTGTTTTTTTTGTCTCTTCTTTTTTAAGTTAATACAGTCTCATAATAAGGGCAAACCTTCTAGATTTCATTTTGGAACCCTTTCTAACATTTGCACTATAAATTACAGACCACAAACAATATAAAACTATATATAAAATCAGATTTTTTTAACCAAGTTATAATAATTCCTATTATTTGCTATCGAATTAATGCAAAATTATGTGTATTTTTTTAAATCCAACACTGTTCTACGATCATGACGATATATATATATTTCTTTTTAGTTTATTGACATATCTAAATTCAAATATAGTATTTTAACTACTATTTATTAAAATGCCCGACGAGGCACCTTTACAGCCACAAACTAGACCTAAATTATTATATATTATAATAATTATTAGGCTTAGAAGTGGAAGAGATAGAGATAATAATAATAAAATAATAATAATGGAAATTGGGGCTGTTCCTTGCCATACTGTATCACCATATCTGGCCAGGTATTTTGTTTAGCATTGTTATTTAGAAAAATTGACTTAACCGAGTGTTCCGATAGGATCCTATGGCGATAAATATATAAATAAAAAAAAATCTTACATTTATATGGGAGCACTAATATCAAATAACGGTGGGTGCCAGGATGAAATTAAGCATCAGTATAAGCTGAAGAAGATATAGAGAAACTGAAACATTAAGATACATATCTTCACGCCAAATCCCTTGCGGGGTAGGCAGAGACAATTGAGCGCCACTTGTCACGATCACGACATACCTCTTTCGCTTCTTCGACATTCATCAACCTCTTCATACATGCCCTCTTGTTTCGATGGCTTTTTAATTCACCTTCAGCTAATGTTTTATTTATTTGATCATGATAGGCAAGTCTTGGTCTGCCAGGGCCTCTTTTACCCACAACTTTCGCATTATATATCTGGTTCGTCAATCTCTCTTCGCTCATCCTTTCGACATGCCCGAACCATTAACAATGCCACTAAAATTCGTCTGGTTAGAGTGTTCCCTATTTTTCTGTATGCTCTCACGTTAAGCAGGACTACAAAATAAAACTACAGACTTTAAGCAATAGAAGTTAATGTATTAAAAAAAAAAGTTTTACTATTAAACAAAGGAGGGCGGAGAGCACTGCCGATCCCAAACGGACAACGGGGTGTCACGGGGATCCTGGGCAGCGGGGTTATCTTCTCAAGCTGGCTCCCAGCTCTATAGTCCAGACATAGAACCCTGGAACGCACGGGGAACATGCGTTACATTCCATCTCCAAATCCTACACCAAGACAAGATACCAGATAGATGGTGAGACTGCAGCGGTGGTGCACAAAATAATTTACTGCACGTGGTCATGAAGTGACCGCGTTCTATTTTCTATTTAATACTTACCCCTGGCTATAAGGCGTGCACCATCCGTCAACGTATTTAAAAACCTTCTAACCACATTATTTCTTGAGAAACAGAATGTATGTCTCTCGAATTAGTTGTTTGACTTTTTATTTATATATATATATATATATTTATTTATAGTGTATGTTTATGTATGTATGTATTATATAGTATGTATGTGTGTTGTTTTTTTTTATATTGTGTATGTATATGTGTATTTATGTTTATTTACAAATTTAAGCTATTTTAATATTTTTCTTTATCCTGCCCATCACCTTACATGATCTTCAAGGTTAGCTGGTGAAGAATGCCTTATGGCGTTATAGCTCGCCTATGTACTAGGTTTTTAAGTGCAATAAAGTATTTAAATAAAAAAATAAATAATACGAAACAAAACTGAAACAAACTGAGGCAAAGGATTTCGATTGCTGCCAAAAACGTTCATCCTTGGCCACTAACGATCTCAGTCGCTATAACTACAATGCTGCAGAGACGTGAACCCTACGCAATGCATAATACGAATTAATTCTCTTGAGATGTGGTTGATGGCGGAGAATGTTGGGCAATATCATGGACGCAGTTCCGAAATAACAAATCCATATTGGAGGAACTGGGGATCAGACAACGTCTATCCTCGACTGTACAATCAAGCATTCTCACTGTTCGGACACGTATAACGGCGTGGAGAAACGTGGAAAATTCGATGGCAAGGGGATGAGTTATTTTTTTCGTTTTAATACTAGCATGACATGTAACATAACAATCAGACATTTATGACTGACATCAGTCCCTAACACTATGCCGGCATGACTGCGCATGACGCCAATTCGAGCTTGATCCCGAATCGTGTGGATACACTTTACTGGGTTTTTCACTCACTCGCCACCTATTTGTTGTTCTCGTTGAAAGTATGTGCCATTTGCAATGATGTCAAATGCCAATTTTTACTTTCAAGGAGAACTAATATTGTAAGCTTGCCATGGTGATATTTATATAAAAATAGCACCACTTGATTTGAGACTTACCTAAATCGTAGGTCCTCTTATGTATGCAATGTAAAAATATATGGCACTATTAGTACCGCTACTCGATACAAGATGGCGCTGTGTAGCCCCGTTATACCGTCATTCACGTGTCACGACAGTACCGTTAGGATAATAGGGTCTCTGATGCACCGTTGACACAGATAGATGGTCTGACAGAATGTTGCAAGCTTTTAAATGGTTTTTCTTGTAACTGTTCGATACCGTTATTGCAAGAAAACGTCATACGCGTTAAAGAATATTCTTTTTTAAGAGATTGGTTCTTGAATTGTTTTATGTAACAGGTACTCTTTGTTGTGGGCTTGTTGTTTTGTTAAATATCTACTAAACTAAGTACATCGTCATCATTAATCATTAGAGCCCCTAGAACTCAGAGTGCTAGACCTCCACTGTTAGAGAATTTGGCCTAAATTCACCACGCAGGTCTGACGGCCACGCAGCCCTGACGGATTGGCGAGGATATGATGTCAATGTTTAATGACGATTTATTAACGATTTCACAAGTTGGTATTAGTAGAACCGGGACCGACGGCTTAACGTGCTCTCCGAGGCACAGGAACAGTGGTGTGGTAAAGACAAATCGTCATGATCGTAGAACAGTGACGGATCTGCTTTATTTAAAATTTTCATGACGGCCATTCAAAGTTAAATAACTGTTTTTTTGTCACTTTTTTTTTAAGTTAATACTAGTCTCATAATAAGTGCAAACCTTATAGATTTCATTTTGGAGCCCTTTCTAACATTTGCACTATAAATTACAGACCACAAACAATATAAAACTATACTTATATAAAATCAGATTTTTTAAAATCCAACACTGTTCTACGATCATAACGAAATGTACTTACGAAAAGTGTATTTCTCATTGGTACATGACGGGTGGGTTTGAACCGACCTTTGTAGGATTTAAGGAACGCGTTCTTACAACCGAGCCACCACATAAAATCCCACAATTATTTGTATAATCAGAAGGAAACATCGAAGTATCCACCGTTCGTGCGGATAAACCCAGTAAAGTGTATCCACACGTTTCGGGATCAGGCTCGAATTGCCTTCATGCCTAGTCAAGCCGGCATAATGTTAGGGACTGATCTTAGTCTTGCGTGTCTGATTCTAGTTACCATCAGGTGGGCGCAAGGTCACATGAGGTGCTAGTATTAAAAAAAAAAAAAGGCGTAAGGTCAAGGCGTAAAACAGATAATGCACGGACGCGAGTTAAATTATATCATAGAGGCGAAGACACGTCACAACGAGTCCTTACACAGCATGACTTTATCGTACTCCAGGAGGTGTAAACACAGAGGCTGGAAGAGCATTCCACATCTTTATTGTGCGACAGATGTATGAGCCATTTATTTATTATAAACTTTATTGCACAATATATACAAGGGGCGGGCTTAATGTCGCTAGACATTCTCTGACAGCCAACCTTAGGGACATTGTAGAACATTAAAGACGTAAGGTAGGTGCAATTAGAGAGATATGATTACGTAATAAATATGCAATATTATCTAAACTACAATAATAAATACTATAATAAACTAAATACTAATAATACATACATATAATAATATAATTAATAAACTAAATGAGTTGTTATGAGCTATTTAAATAATATGAATATATCATTTTTTTGAAAATACTTTGGTTGGATGCTTGTCGTAATTTTATAGGTACGCGAAGGGATGGTTACTACGGTATGTGGGTGCATATTCTGACCTGTGCGTGTGGTTCGGTTGCGGAATGGAGAGGGAGGGATTATGTATTTTCTGTCTAATGCGCGTCTAAGGATAGTGTACTTTGAGAAATGTAGGCCATCAACTTTCTAGAACACACGGACATTTTGGATTCGAACCCGATATTATTTGTAATTTTAAGCGTTCTTACAATCGAACCACCTTCGCATCCGCAATAAGAATAAACAAAAATACAGAGGTAAAATATGATCCTACTTAAAATCCCTCCTCACTCTTCCAGCAGATATTCAGATTCTTTCACAGTATCTGCAGCTCGCCAGTGGAACAGACTTCCTTTAATTATCAGACAGGCACCATCTCTTAAAATATTTAAAGATAAATTATACAAATACTTACTTCACAAACAGTAAGTCGCCATAACAAAATGAGCGAAGAGAGATTGACGAAACAGATATATAATGCGAAAGTTGTGGGTAAAAGAGGCCCTGGCAGACCAAGACTTGCCTATCATGATCAAATAAATAAAACAGTAGCTGAAGGTGAATTAAAAAGCCATCGAAACAAGAGGGCATGTGTGAAGAGGTTGATGAATGTCGAAGAAGCAAAAGAGGTATGTCGTGATCGTGACAAGTGGCGCTCAATTGTCTCTGCCTACCCCGCAAGGGATTTGGCGTGAAGATATGTATGTATGTATGTAGGTATATATTTATTTGTTTATTTAGGATGGTTATCTATGTATATTGTATTGCATATGATAAGTACTATATGTATGTAATTAATTTGTGTTTTGTATAGTAATAAATAATTTCAACTATCTATTTTTTCGTAACCTTCTGCACCCGCTTATTACAGCTCTCAGTCACAAAGGTTAGCTGGTAGAAAATGCATTTACGGCATTAAGCGCGCCTATGTACCTGCACTTGTTTTGGTTTTGTACAATAAAGAATTTATTATTATTATTATTATCATCACGACCGTATCCTTTCCGTGGTGGTCAGAAACCACACTATAAAGAAGCGGGTTCACATTTAACCAACTTTACTATAGGCCTACCATGATAAGTTGCTTGTGCGTACCAAGAGAAATATCACTTTTTTCACTATCCACGCTCTTTTTTTTAAAATATTTTATTTGTTGTATTCCAGCTACCCAGGCTATACAAACTCCTCGCAATCCCTATACGGGGGTTACGGAAACGCCGGTCCCCCAATTGGGTCTAACATGCCCATCCAACCCCCGCAGCAACAGCCCCAAACCTACGCCGATGTCGACGCCAACTATGTCGATTCGACGACGACGTACGAGCCCAAACCTAACACGGCATTCATATCGGATACGGACTTCATTGGACACGGTGAGTTTTTTATTTTTGAAAAAAAAAAAAAAAAATGTCGACTCGATTTATGTTGAAATAAAAGTAACAAAAAATATTTTAAACTGATATTATTATAATCAATTCATTTTATTTATTTTTGCAAGAATGGGATAAAAATAAATTGACATGATATAATAATTGTATTGGGGTATCCAGAGCAGTAAGCTGATGATATCCATTATATGAAAAAAAAAAACAAAATAACGCTTATAATTATATCTGCTTCAAAGAGCCATTTTTACACTATATGCAAAAATTAACACAATTATTATATATATATTCAACCATGATTTGATAATGTGGCAATGTGCCAAGAACATTTACAGCCTTCCCCCGCTGCATAGCAATGCCGATTCGATAATATAACTTAATAATAATAATAAAAATGCTTTATTGCACAAAAACTAAGATAACTTAAAATTAATGTGCACAGGCGAGCTTTATGCCGTGAGGCATTATCACTTAACTTTTTCTTATAATATAAAAGAAAATGAAAATCAATAAAAGATAAAATTAAAGCGATAAGATAAAACAAGAAGACAAGGAGTTTTAATTGACCTGTTAAATATGTATCTAAATAACACCAATTAATTCAATTAAATCATAAATCGTGTCGGTATTTGTAACCTTAGATTAAAAGAAAAGGAGAATTTACGACACTGTTAACCGATACACAACTAAAACGTCACCCACAGTTGCATCATCAATTCGTGACAGTGGGATACGAGTGAGACAGAATGCATAGAATATCTAGCTTACTACTGATCTTCGTACCATATCTTCTCCTTTTATTTTAATCTTAAGTTTGTAATAGGCACATTGTTTAATACTATAGTATAAGAATTTAGGTATTAACAATAGTAAACTGTTCACAAATGACAGAAGAGGCGAAGCAGTCGCCGCTGGTGCGTTCCGGTAACACAGCTAACGCATCGACTTCCACCATGCGCATAGATCCGCGCACGCCACGACTAAGCGAATATGAACATTACGATGACAGAATGTCGCCATCAAGCGGGTTAACAATCAAGCAAGAGATCAAACCAGACGAAATTAAAATGCCTGTAGACAATTTAGTACCATCATACGTGGATTCTACAACCTTTTTACACAGCCCAAGCAGCATAAATCAACAAAATATGGATCTACAAGGTGGGGTATTATCTGGACAGTCGATTTTAAACGAAGAGTGTTCGGATGATTTAGCGTCAAGCAGTGGACATCCAAGGTTAATGGATCCGATGAACTTAAACATGGGTTTGGGTTTGATGAATCCTAATATCGCAAATCGAAGACATCAAGGAACGAGCGCGTCTGACGACTTACCTTGTGAGTGCGCGTAGTTTTTTGAGGTCATGCTTGCATTTTTTTGTATTCGAATAAGTCTTGGTTTCATTTTGTTTCATATTATAGTTCTTATAGTAGAATATCCGTACTAAGAAAGACCGTCAACGATCAAGTATCTGAATAAAATCTATATCTAATATAATAATAATAATAAATATTTCCAGACAGGTCACACAGCGCCATCTAGTTTCCGTTGTAAGCTACGAGGCTTGTGTTACGGAAACTAGATGGTTGATAAACTACATATTATACTTTTTTTTTTGTAAATATATACATATTATACATATAAACACCCAGACTGAGACAAATTATACAATGTACAACTTGCCCCCGGTGGGAATCGAACCCACGACCTCCTGAGTTCACGGCAACGTTTGTTACCACTAGACCACGGAGGCGGTCATCTATAAAGTTGATTTTTCGATAAAAAAATTAGGGTCTGTTGCCAACTGCTCCAGCGAACACACGTCGTTGTCTAGGTCGTTTATCTTCAGTTCCTCGGTCAGTTGAATTTTGTATGGGTGTAGGCCCAAGTCACGACGCAAAATTCGCCAAATTGTGGTCTGCGAAAGGCCAGTTCTTGTGAACGATGCGAAATCTGCCGGATGCACACTCTCACGGACAGCAGCGATGTTTTTGACAGTTTTTTGGGTTGGTTAATAATCGTTTACTGAACCAGTGGACTCACATTTATCCACTACATTGCGAATAATCCTCTCGGTAGGACAATTATGGCGACCGTAAAATGGTCGAAGCGCGCGGCACCTTGCCCGAACAGAACACCCATTTTGATAACACAATTTTACTGGTGATTTGGTAAAACAGACTAATTTGACAGATGTAGCTTCAACAAGATGGCCGTTATCAACCGTCAAAGTTCGGAGGTCCCTGTCCCTTTATTTAAAAAAACATTTACTTAGCTAAATTAAAACTAACCGTCTACTGTGTAGCATATTTTTTTTTTAATTAGGCTTTATAAACTATGAGGAATATACGAGTATAAAAAAAAAATCGTAGCCGGAAATAAGAACCAATAGTTTGGAAAAAATAGGTTCGATTCTTGCTGTTTACTTAAGTTTGACATTTCTCTTAACTATCCGATATTTTATCCTTTCATCACTATTCACCGTGAACTAATGTAAAACATTTTTTTTAATAATATATTTTTTTTATGCAATAAACATATTTCGTTAGGCAAAACCCAGTGTTACTTTTTATAAAAAAATGAAAAAAAAATATATAAATTTTGTAAAAAAAAAGTTTTATTTTGATACTTGATGGGTGAAGATCGTTCTTAGACTTATCATAGACCATAATTATTACTCATACATTTTTTTAAATTTCGTTATTTCTGGAGAAATCTGTAGGCGACTCTCCATGGTGGCCAGACGGCTTCGCGAGGCTTAAATCTCATTTTTTTAAAGACAATAGTGGAACCGAGACCTATGGCTTAACGATCTCTTCTAGGTTCCGGCACTACCCACCTAAGCCTTCTACAACAGAGCCACCACTATATTTATTATTAAAATTAAATCAACTTACCATATATATATATATATGTATAGGGATGAAACCGCGATTTATTTGATATGAAACTTGTTGGTATTAAAAGTACAGTCGGAAGCAAATTAGGTAAATTATTTATTTTTATAAAATGACTTATCAATTTGTTTTTGATTGTACTAATTATTTAGTATTGTCGCACTGGCCAGTGATATTTTAATTTGCGATTTTGTTTCTTTAGGCTTATAATAGTACCTATTTTGTTATAATGCATTTTATATATTTAGTAGTTTTTTTTTTCTTTTTATAGATAGTAATTTGCATTGATAATTTCATTTGCTCCACTCTGTAAGAAATAACATATAATAATTATTTTTTTTTAGTTTTTTTTTTTTTTTGTTTTTTTTTGTTTTTTTTTGTTTTTTTTTTAATACTAGCGTGACATGTAAGTGGCGTGCGAGGTCCATAAATGTTAGCAACTGGAATCAGAGATTCATGACTGACATCAGTCCCTAATACTATGCCGACTTGACTGGGCATGACGGCAATTCGAGCCTGATCCCGAAACGTGTACACATTACTGGGTTTATTGACAAGAACGGTGGATCCCCCGCCACGACAGACTGGTCAAATTACCACCATCAGTCCGCCTACCAACTATTTGTTATCGTTGAAAGTATGTGCCATTTGCAATGATGTTAAATGCCAATTTTTACTTTCAAGGAAAAATAAATAAAAATAAATAATAATAATAAGAAATAATATTCTAAGCTTGCCATGGTGATATTTATATAAAAATAACCCCGCAGTGTTGTGCTAACCAAAGGAAAATAAATGATTTGATTTAATTTAAAATTTAATTATCGCATTAAACCAACTTTACTATAGGCCCATCATACAAGCGATGCAAGAATACTAAATTTATAAAAGAATAGATACATATATATTTTCTGTTCGTGAATATACTTTTTTAATAATTGTTATATGTTAAATTATAATACTTACATTAAAAAAAAGTATCATCACGACCGTATCCCTTTCGGGGTGGTCAGAAACCACGCTTATAAATAAGCGGATTCACATTTAGCCAACTTTCTATAGGCCAATCATGACAACTGGCAAGCTCGTCGATGTCTCCAGCGTACCAAACTCGAGAAATATCACAAATAAATTAAATGTATTTATTTACATTAAGAATTTTTTTTTGTGTCCCGACCAGGAATCGAACCCGGTACCTCCTAGTCTAAATCCACGGACTTAACCACGGAGGATACTTACATTACTATAAATTATACTATGGACTCATAGCCATATATTTCATCTAAAACAATTCTGGCTTCGTTCTTATAGCATTGTTTATTTTTTCGACTATCTGTTCGAATTACTATTAAAGGAAATGGTATGATTGGCAAAGCTATACAACATGGTAGAAGACAAGCTGAAAAAAAAAACACATATAAATAAATAGGGGAAGTATCCACCGTTCGTGCCGATAAACCCAGTGAAGTGTATTTACACGTTTTAGGCTCGAATTGCCGTCATGCCCAATCAATCCGGCATAGTGCTGGGGACTGATGTTAGTCATGCATGTCTAATTCGTTGCTAACATTCATAGATCTCGCGCGCCACTTACCATCAGGTGGACGTGAGGTCACATGTCGTGCTAGTATAAATATATATTTAATTATATTATAAAAAGGACTCCGTTTGAATGCGAGAAAAACCAAGGTACTAGTGTTTGAAAGAAGAAGAATGACAAACGTGACGATAAATATTGATGATGAAACTCTAGAACAAGTAAATGAAATTATATATCTGGGCAGTGTTTTCACTGCGTATGGGAAGTATGATAGGGATGTTGAAAGAAGAGTGAACGCGGGAAATAGTGTTAACGGTGCCCTGGGGCCACTAATGGCCAGCCGAAATGTCAGTGACAAAGCTCGACTCGCCATACACAATGCCATGCTGGTACCAACACTTATGTATGGAAGCGAAACGTGGATATGTCAGAATACGCATGAGAGTAGAGTTAATGCAGTAGAAATGAGGTCTTTGCGTCGGATATGCGGCGTCACTTTGACGGACCGCATACGTAATGACGAAATACGCAAAAGGGTAGGTATTAAAGAAAGCATAGGGATAAAAATAAGGAAAGGTATGCTCCGATGATTCGGACATGTTGAAAGAATGAGTGAAGAGAGATTGACGAACCAGATATATAATGCGAAAGTTGTGGGTAAAAGAGGCCCTGGCAGACCAAGACTTACCTATCACGATCAAATAAATAAAACAATAGCTGAAGGTGCATTAAAAAGCCACCAAAATAAAAGGGCATGTATGAAGAGGTTGATGAATGTCGAAGAAGCGAAAGAGGTATGTCGTGATCGTGACAAGTGGCGCTCAATTGTCTCTGCCTACCCCGCAAGGGATTTGGCGTGAAGATATGTATGTAATTCTATTATCATCGCAGCTTCTGGAATACATAGTCCCTAATGTCCATTGCTGGAGGGGTGCCTTCCAGAACATATATCTGGCTAAATTTGGCTTACACTCGCCACGCTGGCCAGGCGAGGGTCTGATGATAATTTATTAACGATTCCACGGTATTAGTCGAACCGGGATAGACGGCTTAACGCGCTCTTAGTTTGCGTTGGTAATCTATGACAAATGTAGTACGTAAAGAAAATATTTCTAATTGGTACATGCCAGGTCGAACCGCGAACCGAGACCTACACTCGCCACGCTGCCTGGCCAGACGGATTGACTATGTATCAATGTATTATTATTTAATATATATATATATAATACTAACGCCAACAAGAAGCTAATGTTAATAAAAATAACATAGCAGGCTCCATTATTACAATATTAGTTCAATAACATTTTCGTAAAAGTCAAAACATAATACATGACAATATTTTTTTTTTTAATAAGACTTAGATTTTGTGGTTTAGGACTAAAGAGTCTGGCTAATGAATGTAGATAACTAAAAAGCGCGGCAAATTCCAAATATATTAGTATGGTATCCCTCAAAGTTCCTATCAATCAATTCAGTGTATCACTAACTTTTCATCACGATAGATGGCGCATGATAGATGGTACCTAATATAACTGCCAGTTGCATTGAAAACTTGTATTTTTATTACGAAATTTATTATTTTCTGGATATTATGCCGAAGTAAGCAGCTTTTAAGAGTACAAATCGAGATTTCCAAGCGAAATCAAAGATATGGTGATCTTAAAATTGCCGTTCTATTAATAAAACATTTTTATTTTTAAAGACGGTGTTCGCTTTCTTAATTCGTCTTTTAAGGTAGGTAACGTTGATTTAAAATTCATTTTTCTTTATAAAAATAAAAAACGATAGAAATATTTAAAAAAATATTCGATATAGGTGTAAAACAAGGTACCATTGCCGCTAGCGACATCTACAAAAAGCTTTGCCTGGTGTATTTAAGTACTAAGGTAAGGTAGGTGTAAGTGCCAATTGATCCGGCTAAAATAGAAACGAAAGTGAAATGCTTTCACTAAGAAGATTATTTGTTGCAAGTATCAAAATATTAAATCATACTAACATAAGACATTTAACTCCACACGTAAATAATCTTGATTTTGGTTGAATTTAGCTTCTTTTTTTTGTTGTTTTTATTGAAATTTGGACATCATGTAAAACAATATCTTTCGAACTCCACTTTTAATAGTGTTGTATTTTACAACTCAAATGAGGAATTAACATCAAAACAATTCAAAGTAAACAATGTCCTCTAGAGACGAACGACCCTTCAGTGATAGTCCCAAGAAGACTGGCAACATTTCCCCTCTGTATAGCTAAGCTAATACATTGGCAGGAATAATTGCCAGCTTCAGACCTTTCTGTTAGCCGTTTGGACAACTCCTTGGCCAGACGCTTGTCTGAGTGTCCCCATGGGCCCATCGTCTCGACCCCAAACAGCGCAAATTCGTAACCTGTACTGACGTTGGCGTATTTGCGCCTTGAGGTTCTCAGCAGAAACCGCCGCACTTCCCACGCTTGACAAGGTCGCCTGGATGTGTGATGGGGCTAATGTGTCTACACATGTCGCATCCCACACCAGGGACCTGCCAAGTTTATTATCTACTTTCATTAGCCAGACTCTATAGTTATTTTAAGTATTTGAACATTTCTTGCTAGGTTTAATTTATTATTTGCCTTAATGTTTATTTAAATTTTATTTTTAAGTTATATATTTTTTATTATTAGTATTATTATTGTATAATTGGCTTACTAATAAAAATATAATGTAAGTAATTAGATTGTTTATATATATTCTAGTTACTATGATAATTGCAATATTTATAGTAGTAAGCCAGTAGATTATACACCGTGTACTTTTCGAACGTAGAATATTTTATAAGGAAGACGGTGTCCATGAAAAAGCGGCTATTAAGGAACTGCGGGGTGAGGCGGAAAGCACTATCGTCCGAAAAAGTCTAAGATCGAATTAAGTCTGTCAGAAAAGTCAAAAGCCAGACGGAATGCCCTAGATTTTGACATTTCTGACAGACTTAATCGATTGTAGACGATACGTTTTCGGACGATTGTGCACTCCGGCTCACCCCGCTGGTGTATTATAATGATTGTATATAAATTAAAAGCTACCTCAATAATAAAATTAAAAATAAACTAAACTATAAATAAAAAATGTCCTCTAGAGACGTCCCATCCGAGATAGTCCCAAGGAGACTGGCAACATAGCGAGGCTAATACGTTGGCAGAAATAATTGCCGACCTTTCTGTCAGCCGCTTTGACAACTCCTTGGCCAAGCGCCTTGCTCACGGTCCCCATGGGTCCATCGTCTCGACCCCAAACGGCGCAAATTCGTAACCGATACCAAGGAAATTTGCGCAAATTGTGATTGTAAATATTGATTGTAATAATGATTGTAAAGTTGCAAAAATAAGTTTAATAAATTTCATTTTGTTTTTATGGTTCAAAATCCATCGAAATTTTGAACTAAAATTGTATTCTATATAAACCAGAAATGAAATATATACTGTATCTAAAACTGTAAAACATTATTTTTTTGTTTTACTTGTATATTTTCACAAAACAAAACTTTTAGTATATATTTAGTAATCACATACTTACCGCGTGTAATTGTCTATGAGCAAATATATTTTTTAGACTTCAGGTGTCATTAGTAGAACCCATTTTTGAATTAAATAGGTTAAGATTTTTCAAAAGTAAAAATCATTGTCAGAAATGTTATTTTACAATTTTTTATTTTAAAAGCTACCTAAATAATAAAATTAAAAATAAACTAAACAAAACCTTAAATTAAATAAACTAAAAGATAAACCTAATTAATATAAAAACTAAATACTTACAAATATCTTGATTTTATTTGTCAGTTTATTTTTATTTTTTATTTGTCAGAAAAATAAAACATTATTAATTGATCTCGCTCACAGCCGAGAAAGGAAATAGAGAGAGAAAGAATTACGTAAGTCAACGTTTGCGCGATCGTCGACCTCTCGCTACCTACTTGATTAGGCTCTGTATGAGTTGCGATATTTTTAGGATAACTTCTCTGCACCGTAACTTAATATTTTATTAGTGAATAATTAAAATAAAAAAAACGTAATTCTTTATTTTTATTCTAAATTATAATATTAATATAATAGCTCTTTAAAAATTTCTACGTAGTATAGTGTTCATGGCCACTTTTACCCTATAAAGAATTTCTACGTACTTAAGTTAGGCGGTGTATAACAATGTTTAATTGTCTCTATTTCAGCCGAGGGGGATATCAGTAAGGTATTGGTAAAGAGTTTGGCTGAAGCACACGCAAACACAAATCCCAAACTGGAATTCATACATGAGATGTTTAGAAAACCACCAGATGTATCCAAGTAAGTACGATGTATAAACTTTTTATTTAAAATGATTATACATACAATATATCTTATTAATTATATCTTGATAAGCTAGGTGGTTTTAACTATATCATGTGTATCATAATTGTCTTTTACCACCACCATATACTAAATACATATGTGTGACAATTATTTAAAAAAATATATCTTAAAAAATCAAAATATATAAAATTAATCGTAATAGGGTATATGGATTTTTTATTTTATTGCTATATACACTAATATACCTTAAAATATATTATACCTTGAAAGAAAACTGTATTAGATACAAAAAATGGTACATAATATCTCTGTGACGTCAGAACACATTAAACAATAGTGTGCCAAGCCTCACAAAATATTCTAAGGAATATTCTAAAGCCCTTCCGTAATTTATAATTAATTAAAATATAAAAACAGAGAGATTTGATTGTTTTGTGCGCTGTGACGTCACAATATTTTCAACCAAGAGTAAAGTGTATACTATATATATATTTCATTCTTTGCATGCATTTTTTATATAATTCATCGTCTCGCTAATTTGTTATATGTTTAGGTATCAAAATTATATAATGACCATCGATCCGAATTCGTTCACAATCATTCATTCGCCAATAGATTCAGCACTTCATCAACACTGTCATTCGGTCACTCAAGACTTCAGCAGGATGATAAATCGTAATATTTCATGCATTTATTGTATTATTTCATTCGATTTTTTATTAATCATTCAGACATTCTTTTTTTAAATATTTGCTTATTTGCCACATTTTTTTTTTTTTTTTTTTGGATTTATTCGAAAACTAAAATAGCTTTATTAATAATCGTTTTACTAAACTTTACTATGTCGTACTATGAAACGTACTACACAGGAACAGACCCAATAATATGTTTGTTGTAAAATATGTTGATATTTATGCGATTGTATTTTCGAAATTAAAAAAAAAAATGAGTGTTTTTGATTTCTTGCTAAAGTATAGTTTGTTTTGTCTTTTTTTCTTTCCATACTCATCTATACTATAATTTCAATATATATATTTTGTATTTTTTTTTTTTACTCATTTCTAAAGAACAATTAATATTTATTCGAAACAATATTTACAAAATATAAAATAAAATAAATATTAATACTGAGGATAGGGATATAAGGATATAAGTCCCGTCAGCGTGGAATGGTGGCAAGAACGCTGGCTGCATTTCCCCGCTGAATTGCAATACTGATTCTCTGGGCGAAGAAAGAGCCAGCCCTCTTGTCACCGGAGGAGACGACAAGACGCGGTGTTATGTGTTATTTCAATATTGAATTGACGTGCAGAAATAATCCAAATCCGTTATTATCATTTGGATTAATTTTATTAAATTTAATTTATTAAAATTGTAAAAAAATATTTGTTTTGTTATCTTATTAATTACAAAATGCTATTTAGATCACTTCTGTTCTTAACTAGGCAAGTATGTTTTGTCACTTTTATTCTATCTCAATGCGATAGGGACAGATGACAAACTTAGCAGTTTAGTAAATCGTTTATGAATAGAGCTCTATTCCTACTCGCAAATACAAAAGTGAAATTTATAATTTGAGATTTATGTCAAAAAATATCATACCACTCGCTCGCACACTCCAACTATTTCAAAGATGTTTTATGTCTATTTGTCAGTGGCAATATTGTTACTTTAAGTGACAGAAGGCCAGAAGTCAAGATTGAATTGAATGTTTTATGTCTGAGTGCAATTTTGACAAATGTAGTCTATCAACTTTTTTTTTTCTCATACATCACAACCCCTAGAACAGCGTCCTAGACCTCCATATAACTGGAGAATTTGGCCTACACTCGCCACGCTGGCCAGACGACTCCAAGAAAAGCATCAAATTCTGCAGCATCTGGAATTTGATCATGACCTCATTAACTCATAGAAACGAAATGTATATTACGTCAGACTTGGCTGTATGGGCTAGACCCTTTGCCTTCCCTATCACCTCATTTATCGGGAGAAGAGAACAAATTACCCAGTGTCAGAGTTCTTCGCGCCATTTTGCGTGAACATGTCAAGTGCAAGTTTTTGTTTTGTAAATTAATTTACTGTGGATATTATTGGTCAAAAGTGGTGTTGTTTTGTTTAATAATGTGCTACAATGTGAATAATTATGGAAAACGATAAATTGGACTTTAAATATGGGGCACAAGTTGCAGTTTATTTTTTGCGGTTTTCCCGCGCTGTCAACTCCCATATTTTACCCGACGTGTTTGAGCTATGGTGCCGCGAGTGACTCCATGAAAAGCATCAAATTCTGCAGCATCTGTAATTTGATGATGACCTCATTAACTCATAGAAACGAAATGTATATTACGTCAGACTTGGCTGTATGGGCTAGACCCTTTGCCTTCCCTATCACCTCATTTATCATCCATCGGGAGAAGAGAACAAATTACCCAGTGTCAACTAGCTATCTCCTATATGACCGGGATGTAGTAATTAAATAAAAAAAAACACATAATTGTTACGATTATTGAATTGTATTTAGTTGTGGCACGCTGCAAAAAAATTTGGGCCGGGTTTTTGGCAATCTCTTTTATTGGATTGTGCGACCGAGAGGAATGCAAAATCGTTAAATCCTCGAAAGGTTTTCGAATGGATTGTTTTAATATATACAATAATGGTTAATTGGGCTATTAAGTACCGTCAAATCCTTACATGAAACTAATGTTATGTTTGAATTTCCAGATTGCTGTATTACAAATCGATGTCATACGAAGAAATGTGGCTGGATTGCGCAGACAAATTGACAGGAATGATTCAAAATATTATTGAGTTTGCAAAACTTATTCCTGGCTTCATGAAATTAAGTCAGGATGATCAGATATTGCTATTAAAATCTGGTAAGTAAACGTTTCGTCTATTAATATACGACAGTATAATTATTTTCACAATTTTCCAGATTTTGCCATTTTTTTTTTTTTTTTTTTGTAATACTGAGCACATGTGACACCGCCTCTACCTAATGGTAAGCGGTACCCGAGGTCCAAGAATAGGAGCAACTGACGTCAGCCTTAGACGACCGACATCAGTCCCTACCACTATGCCGGCCTATAAAGATGCTTTTTCGCATTTCGTTTGAAGTTATAGGAATGAGGAAATACAATGGCTGGGTGAGCATTCCACATCTTCAGCGTGCGACAGATGTAAGAGTCTCCGAATTTATATGTACTCGCAGGGTAGTGGCTACGGTGTGTGCATATTTTGTTATATATATAAAGTTGGCTAAATGTGAATCCGCTTATTTATAAGCGTGGTTTCTGACCAACCCGAATGGTAAACGGTTGTGATGATACTTTTTTTTCTTACTATTTATTTTGTTTTATTTATTTTAGTTTTTAGTTGTATTTTTAAGTAGTTATTTTTTAATTTAATTTATTTTTTATTGATAGTAATTTATGTTTAAAAATTTTAGGTTTTAGTTTAATTAATAATTTTTTTTTTTTAATCATTGTATATTTAAAATTAATAATGGTAAAATATTTAAAATGCAAATTAAAAATAAAATATAACTATTTAATAATTAAAAATACTCCTAAAAACTAAAATAAAATTATAATAAATGAAAAAATTGCTCCAAATCGCTGCAAAGTGCCAAGGATGCTGGCAGCATTGCCACGTTGAATGGCAATGCTGATATTCTTTGGCCCAAATATTGTTCAGCCCTCTTGTCCCCCGGGGTGATACGAGCTGTTTTATACATAATATATATATATATTTTTAAGAGGGCTAGGATAAGTCTTTAAAATAATGCAATTAATTTTTTCAGTATTTTTTTTACATTCACACTTTAAAAATCTCGAAAAATTTGGATTGTGCGAGTGAGAGTGTAAGCACTCGTATATACTGTTTTAAAATTTGTATAAATTTTTCAGGTTCATTTGAACTGGCGATAGTACGCATGTCCCGCTTAATCGACGCCAACAGGGATCAAGTTCTGTATGGAGATGTCGTATTGCCTATCCGAGAAGCTATACACGCAAGGTATATTTTTTTATTATTATACATGTATATTATATACGTACAAAAAGTACACATTAAATTATTTTTCGTTTTAGATACAAAAAAAAATATATGCGAGTTTTGCCGCCATTTTTCACGGACATGTCAAGTGCAAATTTTTTGTAAATTACTTTTCTGTGGATATTGTTAGTTAAAAGTGGTGTTGTTTTGTTTAATAATGTGCTACAATGACAATAATTATGGAAAACCATAATATATATATATATATATATAATTACATATTTATTCGATGTAGATATAAAAATATTAAAATAAAATAGATTAAAAAACTAATTATAAATAAAACTAAACTAAAAATACCTATGAAATTAAAACTATTCTACAAAATAAACTAAGGGCTTACCACCAGGGAGGGTACCTAAAACGCTCGCCGCATTTCCTTGTTGAATTATAATCGAAATATTCTGTTTTAGGTAGTTATGGCATTTGGGATCGCCACACTCTTGAAAAATTCGTTTACCCAGCTCTTTTATGAATTTGTGGGTATCAAGAGAATATACCCCCATTGTTTCATCCCCAAATGCCACAAAATTATAATTTTGTTTAATGCTATTTGATGTGCTTTTTAAATTCGGCTGTATGAGCAGCCGAACCGGCCTTTTTTAATGTAGAGAAAATGTGGCAAGCGGCAAAGGTATCCACGCACGTGGCATCCCAAACAAGACATAATATATATATAAATTAGTAAGCTTGCAATATACATACATATACATATATGGTATATGGGCCTTAGTATGACTTTTGGTTGGGTAGGGGAGAAGTAGAATGGTGGATTGTGAGCGTATTATCGCGCAATAAAAAAAAGGAGGCCTCCGAGACACCATTCTTCTCATCTCTTACCCACACACGATGGACCCGGCACCCGCACGGTGAATCCATGGAATGCTTAGAAATTTGTCTTCTTTCTATATACATATTATTTAATGCGAATATATTTTTAATTAAACATTTTAACTTTCAGGGACCCACGCGACGTGACCTTGGTGGCTGCAATATTTGAGGCGGCTAAGTCGATTGCAAGACTCAAACTGACTGAGACTGAGCTGGCTCTATACCAGAGCTTGGTACTACTGTGGCCAGGTTCGTATATTCACCATTACAGCCCTAGAACACAGATTCCTAGACCCCACTGTTAGAGATGGGACTACTATTAAGGTTAGCTGGTAAAAAAATCCGCAATGGCTTTAAGTTCGCCTTTGTACAGTTCTCCCAAAGTGATAATGCGCATAGAAATCTTCGTCACTGTTCGGCAACGGTCGTATTCCCCAAGCGTCGGAAGACGATATGTATATAGAGTGGTTAAGTGCATTTTCTTCATGCATAATTTAGTAGAATTATGTGTAATAAACTAATAAAAACTAATAAATAAACTAATAAATTAATAAACTATTTAAAGTTGAATAAGATAATTAAAGTTGAAATTAAATTCACCTTTGAAAACAAAACCAAGAACGGTGTGTAATATCAGCTCTATATAATTCCACTCAGAGAGAACACATGCAGTCACCGACCGCCCGAATTGTTTTCGATTGTGTACACATGATATTGACTTCTATTTCTTTCGAACAAGGTGCAAAATGCAAGTGCAATGTTTAGGTTCATACGATTCAATGATTCGGGTGTTTCCGGGAATACGACAATTAGCGAAGATCTGTATGTGCATTATTAATTTGGGAATACTGTACATACTTTTAAGTTAAGTGTAATAAAGCAAATGAAATTATATATTTGGACAGTGTTGTCACTGCGGATGGGAAGTATGATAGGGATGTTGAAAGAAGAGTGAACGCGGGAAATAGTGTTTTAACGGTGCCCTGGGGTCACTGATCGCCAGTCGAAATGTCAGTGACAACGCTCGGCTCGCCATACACAATGCCATGTCAGTACCAACACTGATGTATGGAAGCGAGACGTGGATATGTCAGAATACGCATGAGAGTAGAGTTAATGCAGTAGAAATGAAGTCGTTGCGTCGGAACGTTGAAATACGGAAAATCGTCATGATCGTAGAACAGTGTCGGATTTAAAAAAATACCCATAATTTTGCATATATATTTATATATAGTTTTATATTGTTTGTGGTCTGTAATTTATAGTGCAAATATTAGAAAGGGTTCCAAAATGAAATCTAGAAGGTTTGCACTTATTATGAGACTTAAAAAGTGACAAAAAAACAGTCGAAATGACAGTTGAATGGCCGCCATGAAAATTTTAAATATAGCAGATCCGTCACTGTTCTACGATCATGACGAAATGGTCGGTATAAAAGAAAGCATAAAGACAAAAATAAGGAAAGACATGCTACCATGATTCGGGCATGTTGAAAGGATGAGCGAAGAAAGACATATAATGCGAAAGTTGTGGGTGAAAGAGGCCCTGGCAGACCGAGACTTACATATCACGATCAAATAAATAAAACACTTGCTGAAGGCACATTAAAAAGCTTTCGTAACAAAATGGCATGAAGAGGTTGATGAATGTCGACGAAGCGAAAGAAGTATGTTGTGATCGTGCCAAGTGGCGCTTAATTGTCTCTGTCTAACCCGCAAGGGATCTGTCGTGAATGTATGTTTGTATAATAATAATAATCGTTTATTTCCAATAAAATCCTATGTACATGTTTTTCTATTGGAGACCCACATTAGGAAGGCCGGTATTGTGGGGTCTCAATTGAGGTTAATTAAAATTAAATTCTAAATACAATAATTCCAAAAATAAAAAGAATTGAAGAAATGAATGAAAGGTGAAATACACTATATATATAATATAAAGAATAACTATAGTAAATAAATAAATAATTAGTCGTATAAATTGTATGTATGTATGCAATAAAGTATTATAACAATAACACTATATGTTATGTAATGTGTACTTATGTGTTGTTGGTCTTCCCAAAGGTTTATGAATAAATATTAATTCTCATGTATTTTATTCCAGAAAGGCACGGTGTACGTGGCAATACGGAAATCCAATGCCTATTTAACATGTCGATGGCTGCCATGAGGCATGAAATCGAAACAAACCACGCACCACTCAAGGGTGACGTCACAGTACTCGACACGCTTCTCACTAAGATACCTAACTTCAGGTAAGTATTTTAGTCTCATCATCATTATCATACATCTGCATATATCCATATGTTGATCATACAATTCATTAGTGGATCATTTCGAAAAAAAATGATATTTGTTTTTTCATTGCTTTATGTTTTAACTTTTATTTATTTTATTTACTATTAAAATATTGTTTTTTTTTTTTTTTTTTTTAGCAAATCTAGTAATAATAATTTATTCGAAGTAATATACAACCAGTATAAAAGAATTACAATATAAAAGCTACCTAAATAATAAAATTAAAAATATACTAAACTATAAATAAAAAATGACCTCTAGAGACGTCCCATCCGAGATAGTCCCAAGGAGACTGGCAACATTTCCCCTCTGTATAGCGAGGCTAATACGTTGGCAGAAATAATTGCCAGCCTTCCTGTCTCCAGACCTTTCTGTCAGCCGCTTTGAGTTTTAACTTGAAATGAAATGAAATAATTTATTTGTCAGAAACATGGTAGGTACAGGGATGTAAATTATTATATGTAATTATATCACATACTTCGCTATTTCTAGCATACAAATATTTATTTAGTCACATGACTTTGTCGAGCTTAGTGTCTAGGTATTCTTTTGTCGAATAAAAACATTTATTAACACCAGTATTTGTTTGACTCTTAATTTGAACAGTTTTAGTGGCAGCTCCCTTATAGTAACTGGAAGCTTATTAAATATTTTTGTTGCCATTGCATAAGAATTTCGGCTATATTGAGTACTTTTGTGTCCAAATTACTTTGAACAAAAAAAACTTTTTTTTTTTAAATATTCCACTAATGAATTGTATGATCGTCAAAAATGGAACAGGCTAACCTCTATTTATCATACAGGCTTCCTCTTTAAATATATTTAAAAATCTTTTTTTTTTCACACTTAATCTCGACATCTTGACATATTTGTATTTATTATGTGGATTGTATTTAGGTATATATGTATTCGTGTAGGTCGAATTTATGTAATATGTATTAAATAAAGTATTTATATTTTTATGTACTTAATTATTTAATTCTAATATATTTACATTTACTTAAAAAATCTCAGACTCTGCGCCCATCATATAAATCTCTCACTCTCTCAAAGGTTAGCTGGTAGAGAACATCTTTTTATTTTGTATATTTTGTGTACAATAAAGAATTTTATTATTATTATAAATAAATAAATATTTCCAGACAGGTCACACAGCGCCATCTAGTTTCCGTGGTAAGCTACGAGGCTTGTGTTACGGAAACTAGATGGTTGATAAACTACATATTATACTTTTTTTTTTGTAAATATATACATATTATACATATAAACACCCAGACCGAGACAAATTATACAATGTACAACTTGCCCCCGGTGGGAATCGAACCCACGACCTCCCGAGTTCACGGCAATGTTTGTTACCACTAGACCACGGAGGCGATTTATTATCGATATGCACATATCGTCTGTAAGAACTGGCAATTCGTCCTAACTCCATTCGTGCTATATTTGCTATATGTTAAGTTATAATAATGTTATTTCGTAATTGGCTAGGTGTTAAGTATTAAGTTTAAATGTAATTAATAAAAAAAAGATGAATTAATAACAAAACAATTCAAAGCAAATGTTTGACAACGACCATATTTAAAAATTTACACTGTCAAAATAGTGTTGCCATTTGAACGTTTCCAAAGAATTCGATTATCTACTTTCATTAGCCATACTCTACGAGTATTACCACCTGGTAACCCAAATCATACATTTTATATATCACATCTCATATACAATAATGATTATTTATTAAAACAAATTTCACAATAATTTTAAAGTAAATTTTAATACAATGAATAAATTAACCAAAACGCTCGCGGCATTTTTTTTTCAAATGTATTGTTTGAGGTAATGATATCATTATACATTTCATATATCAACATATAACATTTCATATAATAACAATTTATACATTAACATACAAATATAACATTTTTTTTATTTTTAGGGAGTTATCGCTGATGCATTTGGAAGCGCTCTGCCGGTTCAAGGCTGCCCACCCCCATCACGTGTTTCCGGCGTTATACAAGGAATTATTTTCTCTTGACAGTGTACTTGATTATACCCACGGGTAAAATATTTACACTTTACATTATGATCTTATTTTGCCTTTAAGTTGGCAACATTGGGCGGCAGACATATTGGATTTTACTTCTAGACTGGCGGTTATGGAACGCATTTTGATCCTTTAGATTTTTTTTTTAGTTTTGTTTAACGTCCATAACTGCCAGTCCATACTTAAGTTTGGTCGTCACCTTTAATTAATTGTTGATATCTATTTATGTACTTTTTGAGACTGTTGACATTTGTAGTAACGTGTTTATATTTATAATTTTAATTATTGAAAGTTTTATTTATAATCACTTTCTTAGTCAGGTGACAACTATAATTTATAATTAATGATGACAAAATGTAATTTAATATAATTTTGTTATATATTATTAAGTATCTTGTATCTTAGATTTATAAGTGATGATGCCTGTCACCCAAGTTGAAGCCTATATCTATATACATAACTATTTTATATTAAGTCTTTATGTATATGTATAAAGGGGAGGGAATATTATATGCTATTATTATTAAAGTATGTACTTTGGAGGAAAATAATAATAATTATTATTATATAAAATATAATAATAGACATAGACTTTTATTAAGATATAAATAAAAAAGAGTTATAACGATATAGTATGTTAAATCACACAATCATTTTTTGAATTTTTAAGTGTAATTTTTTAATTATTTTTTAACACTTTTTTTGAAAGAGAATTGTAACTTGTTATTTATTTCAAATGATTATAAATATTGATGTTTTTCTTATGTAGATTTTTTTTGTTTAAGATATAACTATAGGTAACTAATACTGCCCATATTTTGTATTTTTTCGTTCGCTTTTTTTTGTACGAAATCGAGTGAAAAAGTGAGAAAAATATTTATGCAATTATTTAAACTTTAAGTCAGCGGTACCATTAATAATTTGGTATTTGGAACAAAAAAAAAAAAACAGTCGATCATTTAAAAAAATCAAATTGTATTGAACAATTACGTAATTTTAGCAGGCAATTTTATTATCTTATATTTATTTCAAGCTTATTGATCTCATATTTCAGATTTCCATTGTTTTTTTAAATATAAATTGCGTTTCAGTGCCATTGAAAACAAAAAAAATTGGCTAAATCTGTGATTTATTAATGCATAATTGATTCTGTTGTATTGTTATATAAGCCATACACACTACGGTCTACCGGATAGGTTACCTGTGCAGGTCAACTAGACGTCGATATCGTGTATACGTTCCGTGTACCGGAGCGGTCTTAAGTTATTTTTCCGATGGTATTAAATCAAATCATTTATTTCCTTTAGTTATCACACTTAGATATTGTCAAAACATTATATTTCTTTTCATAGTTTACTATTATTTAGATATAATAGTAAACTATAATAAGATAACTATAAAATAACCAGCAGCTACTATGGGTGGACCCATAATATCAGCTATACCATCATATTCGACTAAAACACTGTTGCCATAAACAAGTTTTTGCTAAAACTAGGTACTTAAAATTTATTCGTGGCTATAAAGAGGTTGTGTCAGCTTACAATCTAAAAATATATAAATATAGTATTAGAACTGCCTCCGTGGTCTAGCGGTTAAGTCCGTGGATTTAGACTCGGAGGTACCGGGTTCGATTCCTGGTCGGGACACAAAAATATTTATTAATTTAAATAAATACATTTAATTTATTTGTGATATTTCTCGAGTTTGGTACGCTGGAGACGAGCTTGCCACTTGTCATGATTGGCCTATAGTAAAGTTGGCTAAATGTGAATCCGCTCATTTATAAGCGTGGTTTCTGACCACCCCGAAAGGGAAACGGTCGAGATGATACTTTACTTTTTTTTTTTGTATTATAACTACAATATTTATGTCAATAAATCTAAATCGTGGCTGTTCCCTTACAGCCGTGTCAGCTTACGATCTAAATAATAATAATTATTATAAATGGTATGTCAGCTTAATACATATTCGTGGCTGTAAAAAGGCCGTGTCAGCTTACAATCTGGAATAATAAAATTAAGAATGTTAAACTAATCTCAATTCGTGGCTGTAAAATGGCGGTGTCCAGCTTAAAAATTAGTGCATATGTGAAAAATATATGAAACAGTGAAAAGTAAACGAATAAAGTGGTGCAATTATTGTTTAAATTCGAACCTGATGATTTTAGATATATAGAATGTCTCAGAATGGACAGACACTTGAAAGAAATTGACGATGATGCACAGATGACCTGAGCATAACCTACATTTTTGATCTTGCCTGGTTCAATCCAGGTTCAAAAACCTGCACAGGTTTATTCCCACGCTCCAGACTACCACTCTTCGGTGGATAGTAGTGTGTATCAGCGCCATAATAGTGTTATTATCATTTATATCTTAGAATTTAATATAGTCTTCCGTTTTTTTTAAATATTATATTTCTAAATTGCCTGCTATTTATTTTATTATACTATAATCAACTTTCTAACATTTTTATGCTAAGTTTGTCGAATAGCCTTTACTATAGACTGGTTTATATTTAAAAAAAAAATAATGAACTATAAATCGTATTTTGTAAATAGCTATTAATCGTATGTATTTTATAATAATTATTATTACATAAGGTTCAATGGGTTATTTTTAATTTTACATTCTTTTAAAAAACATATTTTCCACTATGAAAGAACAACGCAGATGTGGTCATGTGAAAATTATTGTTTTTTTTTTAATATCTATATATTATATATTTTTTGTTAAATAAAGCAATCTGTTATTGTATATTTTATTTTGGTTTTATTTTATTTTTCATTTTCTATTTTTTCCTTTTTTTTTTTTTGAGCACATTTTTAATAATAACAATATTAATGTTAATATAAATAGTGAGACAAAACGACGGCCCCTACGTATAGTATTGGAACTGAAAAATTGCATATTTTTTATTGCATCAATCAGCCTTTGAAACGATATATTTTCATATGATAAAATAAAAATCGATTGTTGTTAAATACTAGGCAATAATATTGTCATTTAAGAAAACTACGAAACTTATTTAAAGTACATAGATACATTAAACAGTAATTTACATTACAGTAATTTTATTATTGAAAAATATTACCTGATTTAAAAAAGGCCGTCAAAAAAATATGTATTTTAAATTGATATGAACATCCGTGTCGTGTTGTAACGAAAAGATTACTTTCGTGCTTTTTTTTTTTTTTTTTTTTTTTTTTTTCGTCACGCATGACTGGCTTCAGTCCCTAACTCTATGCCGGCTTGACTGAACATGGCGGAAATTCGAGCCTGATCTAGTGTGTCAACTACCCAGTAAAGTAGTGTTATCGGCACGGACGATGGATACTTCCCCGCCTCGACAGACTGTCATATCAAATGCCATTTTTTACTTTCACACGGAATCGAATAATGTACGTAGTTTTTCTGGTTCGATACACTACGTAGGGAACGTCGAAAATAGAATAAATTATACGGGTGGTTCAGATTTTATTTTATCATACACATTGTTATACATAAATAATGAAACAAAAATTATAATTGTGTATTATCCAAAAGATAAACTTGCACTTTAATATTATGACAAATGATAATAAAATTAATTAAATGTGCACATCATTTGTTGATTAAAATCGGAGAAAATTGTATGTAGATGCGCACAATTTAGATGGAACGTGTATGGTTTTTTATGTGTCGTGAATTTAGTTTTTAAAATTAATATATAATTCGATTAAAGTAACAAGAAAAAGTTTTTTTTGTAATCTTAACTTCAATATCCCCATATAAATATAAATAAATAAACTTTTTATTTATTACAAAAAAAAATGATAAAAATTAAGAATGTCTTGTTATTTTAATCGCTTAAGTTAGAAATTAATTTGACTTATTTGGATAATAAAAAAAAATCTTAGAGCACTAAGACTGAAGAATTGGCTGAAGAAAACAAAATTTTGACTTACAATTTACAAAATTAAATAAACCAACTAATGCATAAACCTATATAAAACGATTTTTTCATAATTTTAAAATTTAATTGTTATATTGCTAAATATTAAAATAGATTGGTTGATAGTGGTTTTAGACTTGAAGGTAAAGAGTTCGATTCCTGTTCGGAACACAATAATATTTATTGATTTAAATAAATAAAATGTAATATTTAATTTATTTCTTTTATATCTAGAGTTTGACGAAAAACATCGACGACCTTGCCACTTGTCTGGATTGACTTATAGTAAAGTTGGCTAAATTGGGATTTACTTTTTTATGAGCGTGGTTTCTGATCACCCCTGAAGGAAACAGTCGTGATGAAGATGCTAAAGAACCTTCCTTCTTTTTTGAAGTCATTTAAAAAATACTAGGTAATAATCCTTCTTCGTCTTAGTTGCTACACTCTTGCCAGAGTGTCACTTGAGTGTCAGTGGCACGCTTAACAAGCCGTCGTCGCCACTCCTCTCGTGTGCCCTCCTGGCGCACTCATGTAGGGGGTGCTCCATTGCTGCTTTAGCCTCGTCAGTCCACCTCATCGGAGACCCACCACGTATTCTCTTGCCATCAACTTTTCCCTGAACTACCAGGCGCTCAATGGATGTATCTCCACGCCGTGATTGTACGATTGAGGAAAGGCGCTGTCTTATTCCTAGTTCCTCCAGGATGGACTTGTTGGTTCGGAACTCCATCCACAATATGCCTAACATTCATCAGATCTCTAGAGCATCAATCCGTTTTATTTATGTTTCGCAAAGGATGCACGTCTCTGCAGCATACAGGAAAATAGGGAACACAAGAGCTCTGACCAGCCGGATTTTTTTTTGAAATGCAATAATTTATATGTCAGAAACATGGTAGGTACAGGGATGTAAATTATTATATGTAATTATATCCAATGCTCCGCTATTTCTAGCATACAAATATTTATTTAGTCACATGACTTTGTCGAGCTTAGTGTCTAGGTATTCTTTTGTCGAATAGAAACATTTATTAACCAGCATTTGTTTGACTCTTAATTTAAACACTTTTAGTGGTAGCTCCTTTATAGTAACTGGAAGCTTATTAAATATCTTTGTTGCCATTGCATAACAATTATGCAGTAGCTAAATTTAAAGGTAATACTTACAATGATAAAAATATGTCATTTAAGAAAACTACGAAACTTTTTCAAAGTAAAAATATATATAGTGATCACTTTACAGTATTTTTGCTGAATAAAAAGTGGCCGTCAAAAAAAAGAATAAAATTTTACGTTTTGCGGGATCAACACTGTAGCGAACTGGACCATTTAAAACAAAATAATTGTCGATGGATTTAGTTAAATAACAGTATAAGATAAATTTATTTTTGCCGGATATAACAGTATAAAAATATTATTAATTCACAAAATGGCGGACAGTCAAAGTTATTCTCCTAAATTGGCTATAAATACAATTATAAAATTATTGCATGTATTGAAAAATTGATTTTTTTTTAAATACACTTCTCAGTATTTTTATTGAAAAATATAACAAGATGATTTTAAAAATGTTGACTTCGTTATTAGGTTTATGAAAAAGTTGGTATTATCCTTTGAAACATTCACGACTCACCAAAAAGCCAAGTATTTGACAAACACAAATACATTAAAAATCATAATTATCTACTTGTATGTTTTATGTTATACATATATAGTTATATATACAAATAAATAAATACCGTTATCATTATATAAATCTTGTTATATGCATTAAAGTTTTTATATGACGTGATTTTGAATATGAAGAAAAATATAAATTGCCAGTTTAAAAAACCAATTTTTTATCAATCCATACCGGGAGTATCCGCGTTCTGTTTATCGAAATGATCGCTAGCATAAAATGAAAGTTTTTGTTTTGTAAATTACTTCACTGTGGATATTGTTAGTCAAAAGTGATGTTGTTTTGTTTAATAATGTGCTACAATGTGAATAATTATGGAAAACGAAAAATTGGACTTTAAATATGGGTCACAAGTTGCAGTTTATTTTTTGAGATTTTCCCGCGCTGTGGACTCGCAAATTATACGCGATGTGTTTGGGCTATAATGCAGCGAGTGACTCCAAGAAAAGCATCATTTTTAATATATTTTTTTACTGAATTTTGCTTAAAGTGAATGATAACGCAAGTCGAATGACTTTCAAAGTGAAATGACGTAGTAGCTTACAGCGAGAAGTCAAACACAAAGATAAACCAATTAATTAAATACCTATATAGAGGGACACTTATTTTTAAATGTCTCCGGGTTCGATTCCTGGTGGGAACACAAAAATATTTATTAATGTAATTAAATTAATATTTAATTTATTTGTGATATTTCTCGAGTTTGGTACGCTGGAGACATCGACGAGTTTGCCACTTGTCCTGATTGGCCTATAGTAAAGTTGGCTTATTTGAATCCGCTTATTTAGAAGAGTGGTTTCTGACCACCCCGAAAGAGGTACTCTTTACTTCTATTAAAAACACAAAGCGCTTAGAAAAGCTTATCGAAAGTCTGTCAGAGCGAAAAAAAGTGAATAAAAGCGCTTACCAAACAACAAGTCGAACACAGGGGTAGAAGGTAGGAGCTTTTGGCGCTCAGTATTTTTTTAAAGTTTCATTATGGTCCTAAAATAGTTATTTATAAATACTTTTAAAATGATAGTTTTCTTCATATTCAATATTTTGCAAAACAATCTAGTTATAATAGACATACTTCCCTTTGAAAAGAATTATACGTTGTTTTTGAACTTGGCTATATAAGGTATAAAGGTTGAAGGTCGAATATTGTTATACCTCTCCCTCTCGCACAGGTACGAGTATAATATTAGTGCGATAGTGATAGTTATAGGGTAATGTGAGAAGGTACACCAAACATCTATGCAGTTTATTCGAACTTATATAGTAGTTCTACAAATTAATCTAAGTATATATAAAAAAAATAATGTATGTTCCCTATGCATTTCAAAACTACTTGACCGATCGGGATGAAACTTTGGGAATATCTTGTGTGAACATCGGACATAGTACTACTGTTGTCCGATAGGTGGCGCGCATCAGCTACATGATACCGAGCGGGAGCCTAACAATCCCTAACGGTCTTATTATATATATAGTTACTCAGTCGTTGCTCTTAAGACTCCTGCGCGACCCCACTCTAGAATACAGAAATAAAGTCAAGTCAAACCATTTACCGCTCAACGGTTAATCGACCTCTCCCAGCATAACCGAGACGCTAATCCTGGAAGAGTGGAGCTGCCCAGCCATCACATAGGCCTTCTATGTAGAGTTTATTGAGAAGATCCAATCGGCGATTAGCATTGCATTTGACATTGTGGATTTCTACGTCCTAACTAAGGTTTACAAACATTCACTGACGGTTAGGCGGTACTTATATTAGTCAGCTAGTGAAATAAATATTATATAGGTACATGTAATAATATCTTCTTTTTTAAGTTTTACATAATTAAAAGCACTGCATCGATCGCAAATTCATCTTTAATGTAGACGAAAGCCTGAATGGCCCATCCTAAAATCTCTATGGCGCCTCATAAGGAGACCTTAACGTCTCGTCTACAAAAATATCAAGGGATCCTCCAACTCAGTATTCCTAGTTGTAAACCAAGGAACATAAATTGTAAACTCTACAAATCTCCAAATGTTACCATTTTAAATATTTATTTTCTGGCAACATTGGAGATTGTGTTTACGTATTCTAAATATTTTTTTTTTAATCGTAAAAAAATGTTGCCAATTACAAAATAAAAAATCTGATTTGATCTGTATCATTAGTTCTAAAGGACGGTAATATTTTAATATGAGAACCTTTGTCATTAAAAACTAAGGCAGCTCCATATTAACTCATTTTAAGCCCTAATTTTGAATTATATTAATGGACAATAATATTTATTCCTTGGCAACATTAGAAGCAAATGTCGACAATTTTAGATATTGTTCGTCGCTAAATAATTTACGTTTTTTTTTTTTACTTTTTGCCAGTTACAAAGTTAGGATTTACAAAAATTGCTAATTTGACAAATAAATTCAATACGTTTCCGATATTTTTATGACTAAAGGTAGGCAAATATTATACATCCAAACGGACCCCGTTTTAATCAAAATTAATACAATAAAATAACGGACAATTTGGAGATATATTAATCATAGATTGAAATGAAATGAAATAATTTATTTGTCAGAAACATGGTAGGTACAGGGATGTAAATTATTATATGTAATTATATCACATGCTTCACTATTTCGAGCATACAAATATTTATTTAGTCACATGACTTTGTCGAGCTTAGTGTCTAGGTATTCTTTTATCGAATAAAAACATTTATTAACCAGCATTTGTTTGACTCTTAATTTGAACAGTTTTAGTGGCAGCTCCCTTATAGTAACTGGAAGCTTATTAAATATCTTTGTTGCCATTGCATAACAATTTCGGTTATATTGAGTACTATTATGAGCTGGAATAATTATTCTACTAGGATAACGTTTTAAAATTGCAATTATCACCAAGAGTTTTAAAAAGTTTCGGTTGGTTTTAGTTTTTCGATCTCTAAAATTAGGTATATGAAAGTGGAAATATGTCTGTGAATTTATTTCCTAGACAGTTAATAGAATACATTTCTCACTTGGATAATCTTTAAAAATGCTTGTGCGCGGGAATCACTAGCGTTAAACGCTCATAAGGTGGCCAATTTATACTCGCACGAGTTTCCATACGGTTTTTTGTTCATCTGATTAAAATTAATCTGTGTTAGATGTTTGGTGTAGCTTTAGCTGGGTAGATATGTAGAAGGATTACTAAAACTTTTGTACTATGGTTTTGCTAAATTTTCACTTAGTATTATAATATTGGACACGTAATGTTTAGTGTTAAAAAAAGTATTTTGGGAATAATGAAGTTATGTAGTCGGAGGAATGTTTGTCTGTTTGTTACTTGTGGTTTTAATCCTTCATGATTGGATGTGTGTCATATGTTTTTATTAATATATAATATGCGACGTCATTGCTTTTTTTTTTTTTTTTTTTTTTTTTTTTTGTGCATCTTGATTCCAAAAATATAAAATTAAACACTTAATTATAAATAAAATAAACTACTATATTAACTATGTTTTTTATAATTACTTCATCAATACAGACTCTGGAACGAGTCCTATCTATACCTCCACTGTTGAAAATGGGCCTTCCAGGACATATATCTGGAGAATTTGGCCTACACTCGCTACGTTGGCCAGACGAGTTGGCGAGGATATACATATATAAATAATTATTAAAGTTTAAATTATTTACATATATATTTGTTTTTTTTTTATTTTAGTAATTAATTTATATATGTATTGCCAGTATTGCAGTAATCTACCGGTTAAGTCCGTGATTTAGACGCAGGGGTACCGGGTTCGATTCCTGTAGCCCTTTTCTGTTACTTAGTCGCAAAATTAGTGGATTTTGTTATTTACGTAAGCGATTGCGTCATAAATATAAAATATTATTCAATTCTAAACTCTATAAGCGCTCGACCTTGAGAGCGTCTGTGCAAATATCAACTTTAATAGCGTGATATATATATAGTTAACGGATTCCATTATACAACGTTTGGGCTTAAGTAACAAAAAAGGGCTGCTGGACACAATTTTTTTTTTTTTTTTTTGTGATATTTCTCAAGTTTGGTACGCTAGAGACAGCGACGAACTTGCCACTTGTTATGATTGGCCTATAGTAAAGTTGGCTAAATGTTAATCCGCTTCTTTATAAGCATGGTTTATTTTCCCCGAGATGATATTTTTTATTTACGTAATAATATTACGTACATATTATTTATAAAAAATTCAAATTATATTCAATACGGGGTTTTTTGTATGCTCTTACATTAGAGTTATATGTTACTATATGTATATTATTAATAGAAAAAACAACTTTTCCTTAGAAACCATATGTCAGAAGTAACAACAATATTTGGCTTCATACAAATTGAGCTAACTAGATAGCTATGCTTGGTATAATTCGAAACGTTGATATTTGTCACAGAACCAATGTTACTGACAAAGCTTTCATAATTAGCAAGCTGAAGTGGCAATGGGCCGGACACATCTGCCGCAAAACCGACGAGAGATGGGGCAAACGGGTTCTAGAGTGGAGACCGTGTACGGGATGACGCAGAGTGGGACTGGTGGGATTGCATGAGAGTTGCAAAAGACCGCGTGTAGTGGCGAGTCTTGTGGGAGGCCTTTATCCAGCATTGGAGACACAGCATGATAATTATGATATACAAATTGGCTATTTTAGAATATAATAATAATAATAATAATCATTTATTTTCTTCACAAAAATTGCCTTATAACTAGTTACATCAATGTATCTTAAGTATTAACAGGATGTGATCTGCAATATTATTTATTATTATTATTATGTATTATATATAGGCAATTAACAAAATTATTGGAATTGGAATTATAGAAGACATAAAATAATGAGATAAGACAGACAGGCAGTGGGGTCGTTCAGGCCCGGACGCCTAATGGGCCTGGGTTGGGGATGGGGGAAAGAAAACGGGGGAAGTTTTCCCCGGCAGGATCTCAGCAGGTAATCCACCCGCCGGTAATTCATGCACTTTCAGTGCTGGGCGCCATTAGCATTATGCACCGCCCATGTGGCTCACGAACCCAGAGGGCTAGATTCAACTGCTTCAGCTCTCCTTCAAGAGTACTTCCCTAGGAAGTGGTCTCCCGTTGGGGGGCCGTGCGCAAGACGGAGCGATATTCTGGAGATAGTTGAAGTGTCCGTTATCGGCCGAATAGAGATAAAAAAAAAACTTCCGAAATATGTTTTTTAGGAGAAGTTGTTTATCAACAGATTAACATTAGTCTAAATAAGGGCATACAAAATCACACGGTATACATTACGTATATTGTACTTGTAAACATGATTTAAAAATATTTTTAATGTACTACGTGTAATTGGAAAAAAAGCAAATATTTTTTTTAGACTTCAAGTGTCATTGGTAGAATCCCTTTTTGAAATAAAAAAACTTTTTTGAAAGATATAAATTATTATCCGAAAAACTAAACACTACTGTATGGTGAATAAGCCCGCTCTGAAAATCACAATATCTATCGTGAAGGCTGGGGAATGTGACAAGATCACACATCCCAAGGCTCTTTTTTTACGCAAGTCAAAGTCCGCGCAATCGTCGAACTTTCGCTACCTACTTGATTAGGCTCAGTATGAGTGACGATATTTTTAGGAAAAATTCTCTGCATCGTAACTTAAGATTTTATAACTAAATATTAAAAAAAAAATAACGTACATTCTTTATTTTTATTGTAGTTTCAATTATAAAAATATTTGATCTTTAATAAATTCCACGTAGTACATGCCGTACGCAATGACGTTACATATAATATACCTATTTATATAGTTCAATTTTCTTTATTTTGTTCTTAAGAGCTTTTTATACTTATTGTGAGCGACAAAATCGTACCTAAATATCGTTGGAAATAAAAATGTGAATTTCATATAGGTATGAAATACAAAATTGTGTTTTTATAAGTAATATTTTTTTAAATAAACCAAAATATTTAAAAATATATTTTATGTTTTACAATGAAGTAAGGAAAGACGATATAGTATTTTTTACACGTAAAATTAATTGGAAAATTTAATCATTAAATACCTGAGTAAATATTTAATATAATATTTAAAAATATATTTATATAATAACATGAATAAAACATATTATTAAACGTATATATTTACAGGTTGTATTACACAATAATATCACATACACACACACAACCACACACGCGATACACACTAACGATATAGAATGGTGTTGCGGCCAGAGCGACAACTAACCGCGGGGCGCGGGGTCCGGGGCAGCGATACGACGGTGGACAGCTGAGAGTGCAGCCTACGGCCTTGAAGGCGAGGTCGCGCCACTCAATACGATTTTAAACAAAAACATTCTTAGCCTATGTCTAGGCAGTTAGGGCTTTGCCAATATACTGGTGAGCTGAGAAGAAGTCTTTCATTTACCTGACCATCAGCCGCCACAAATGGATAATTATTATATAATTAGTTTAGTTTTTACCTTATTTTATGTTATTAAACACATTTAAATTAAAAATATACATTAAATATAAATTAAAACCTACCTAAATAATAAAATTAAAAATAAACAAAAAATGACCTCTAGAGAGTTTACATCCGTGATAGTCCCCTCTATATAGCGAGGCTAATACATTGGCAGAAATAATTGTCAGATTTCTTGTCTCCAAACCTTTCCGTCAGCCGCTTTGACAACTCTTTAGCCAGGCGTCTTGCTGAAAGACCCTTCTTATTACCAATTCCACAACTTGGTATTAATAGAACCGGGACCGACGGCGCTCTCCGACTAAAGGGAACAGGAGTGTTGTAAAATTATGTCAAATGAACGTAAGAAAAGTGTATTGTGTTTCTAATTGATATATTTCGATTGCCGGGGTTCGAACAGCTTTTGCTTTAGCCTTTTGGATTAAAGGAAAGCGTTCTACCGAATCACCATCACTCAATATAATATAATATAATATAATATAATATAATATAATATAATATAATATAATATAATATAATATAATATAATATAATATAATATAATATAATATAATATAATATAATATAATATAATATAATATAATATAATATAATATAATATAATATAATATAATATAATATAATATAATATAATATAATATAATATAATATAATATAATATAATAAAGTAAATTTATTTATTACTACAATACAACCTGTAAATATACAGGATGGGCCATGAATTATACCCTGTTCGCTGTAGCGTGTTGCGCATTAGGTCTTTTTAATGTTTTGTATTAAATATATTTAAAAAAACCATAGTAATAGTAACAAAACTAACAAGATTTATGCTGTGAGTAAAGAAAGAGAAGAATAATGCATAAAGCCACTTTTCTAGTCTTGTCACATAATTTATTCGCAATCTTGCTTCAGCGAACGAGGTATGGTTAACATTACATATATGCATTGTAACATTACTTACCGCGTGTAAATGCCAAAAGAGCAATATTTTATTAGACTTTATGTGTCATTAGAAGAAGCTGTATTTGAAATAAAAATTGACACTTTTTTAAACAAATAAAATCATTATCCGAAAAACAAAACATGGTGCATGGTGAATAAGCCCGCGCCTAAAAATCGCGAAATCAATCGTGATCTCTAATTGTCATAAGTCAACGTTCGCGAGATCGTCGACCTCTCGATACCTTCTTCATTAGGCTTAGTATAAGTGGCGATATTTTTATGAAAACATTTCCGCACGGTAACTTAAGATATTAAATAAATAAATAAATATTTCCAGACAATCACACAGCGCCATCTAATTTCCGTGGTAAGCTGCGAGGCTTGTGTTACGGAAACTAGATGGTTGATAAACTACATATTATACTTTTTTTTTTTGTAAATATATATACATATAAATATATACATATAAACACCCAGACCGAGGCAAATTATACAATGTACAACTTGCCCCCGGTGGGAATCGAACCTATTACTGAATAGTTAAAAGAATACTTAGTTCTTTAATTATATGCTAGATTATAATATATATATACAAATGGTAATAAATGCTGCCAGTATCCTTGGCACTTTGCCCATTGGCAGCTTTTTGGAGCAATTTTTTCATTTATAAAAAAAATATTTTGTTTTTTCTTCATTTTAGTTTTTAGTTGTATTTTTTTTTTATAATAAATAAGACGTTTAATTTTAAATAAACTATATTAAAACAAAATCTAAATTTAACCTAAAAAATAATAATAATACATAGAAAATAAAAATACATACTTACAAAAAATTAAAAATAAACTATAAACTAAACTATAAATAAAAAATGTCCTCTAGAGAGTTTCCATCCATGATAGTCCCCTCTGTATAGCGAGGCTAATACGTTGGCAGAAATAATTGCCAGCTTTCTTGTCTCCAGACCTTTCTGTCAGCCGCTTTGACAACTTTTTATTTATTAATTAGGTTTATTTTTATTAATAGTTATTTATGTTTTAAAATGTTAGTTTTTAGTTTATTAATATATATTTTTTTTAAATCAATTGTACTTTAATTCCTTCGAATAAAACTAAATTTATCTTCTAAGAAACCAAAAATAAAATTATATATACTCGTATATATATATATGCGAGGAATTTAATAAAGAGCAAATATTTTAAAATTATAATCTACCATAAAAATAAAGGACTACGTATTTTTTATTGTATTTATTCTGTAATAAAATTCAGTGCAGAGAAGTTATCCTAAAAATATCGCCACTCATAGACAGCCTAATCAAGTAGGTAGCGAGAGGTCGACGATCTCGCGAACGTTGACTTACGTAATTCTATCTCTGTGGGCGAGATCAATTATTAATAACACTCCCTGGCGTTTAGATATTTATCACGATGGATATAGCGATTTTCAGACGCGGCTTAATTCACCATGCAGTAGGGATTTTTCTAATACAAATTATTATCTTTAAAAAAAGTGTCCTTTTTTATTTTAAATAGAGGTTATACTAATGACACCTAAAGAAATACAATAATCTATATTGCAAGTATTTATTAGATTGACCTTTAATTTTTAAATAGTTTTAATTATCATTCAAACGACCACCTGTGTTTGCCGTAAAATATCACCTTAAATGTAGACAAATTCATGGCCCACCCTATAACCTTCGCTTAGTTGTTTTCAATCAAAATACTTTGTACCTTGGTAGTTAAAATATGGAATTTTGAGAACCAATAGAGAAAATATATGTTGTTGTTTTGTTATTCTCGAATCACTTGCAAATATTCTGTGTTTTATTTCCACAAAATCCACAAAAAAAATCCTAAAATCCCCCTTGTGCCCACGTGATGGTAAGTGGTGCGCAAGGTCCATGAATGTTATCAACTGGAATCAGACACTCGTGACACATCAGTCTCTAATGTCAGCTTGACTAGATACCTTTTCACACTTTGCTTAAAGGACTTTAGTATATAGGAAAGTGGAAAACACAGAGGCTGGAAGAGCATTCCACATCTTTATTATGCGACAGATGTATGAGTCCCCAAATTTAATTTATACGTACGCTAAGGGATGGTGACTACGGTTGCGGAATAGAGAGGAAGGAATTAGGTTATAGAGCTCTTTAGAGAGAGAAGCTACATCTCGGCGAAGCTGCTGGGATTCAAGAGTTCCAGATATAGTGGCATCGTCTACAATTCGAACAGCTCGCCTCTAGGACATTATAGCATCTGTGAAATAGCATCAGGGAAATAGCTTGTATTTGGAGCAGCACATTAGAACCCAAATATACATAAATATTAATCTTAAAATTATAGCTGCTGTAAATAGGCATTGTCATAATACAAACTAAGACATACACAATTATAAAATAAATACACCAAGGATCATAGCTGCTGTATTGAGGCATTGTCATACTACAATCTAAGACGAAAACAATAATGAGGATGTCATTATGATTATAGCTGCTGTAAAAATGCATTGTTTTATACTATAGTTAAAACAAAAACAATTTAAGGTGTCACTTAATTTATAGCTGCTGTAAAGAGGCATTGTCATACTATAAACTAAGACATACACAAATAACATTTGAAATAAGTTAGGACCAAGCACGCTTGTCATCCAAATACTCGCTGATGGTATATTAGACATCCGGGTCTAGACGACCCCACTGTCTATAAGATCGTAGAGTAATCATTGGCTTAAAGTGGAACGATAACGAATATCTATACCGATGACATTGCGTCTTGTTTGTGTTATGTTTATGTCACGGAACTTTGATAATATGATTGTTTTTTTTTTAATAAAAAAATGATACGCTTATCAGCCCCGCAGCAGACTTTTTTTTTAAACCTGATAGTATAACTACGAGTACATTATTTATTGATTCTTGTAATAAATATAGATAAGGAAAGTATCATTACGCCCGTATCCATTTAGCTAACTTCACTAATACTGTTCTCACCTCTGGGATGCTTTCGCAGACTTACAGATGCTCTCAATGTCCTGCAGATGCGGGCTATTCGGATAGTGGACGACACTACAGTGTCAAAAGCTCACGAATCGCTGCAGCTTCGCCGAGACATGCTACTACAAGGAAAGGTGTCATTACGCCCGTATCCATTTAGTTAACTTCAATAATACTGTTCTCACCTTTGAGATGGTTCCGCTAAGTACCTTACAGATGCTCTCAATGTCCTGCAGATGCGGGCTATTCGTATTGCGGACACAACAGTGTCTAAAGCTGCAGCTTCGCCGAGATAAGCTTGTCTCCACAACCCTTCTTCTCTATTCCGCAACCAGTCCACACATACAGGCCAAAATATGCACCCCTATACCGTAGCCACTATACCTATAATCCCACTATACATAAAAAATGGACCTTTACATTTGTCGCAAGCTGAAGATGTGGAAGATGTGGACCTGGACTCCTTCATGCGTTTTTTTAAAAGAAATCGCAAAATCTTCAATGATAAGACCTCAGCCTGAAGTGCCACCGAGAGAGGTTGAATGCCCGCCTCATCCTTTGGCCTCGTAAGGAGACCCCAAGGCGCCTACGGACTAGCTGATAGAAAAAGCCGAATTGTACATACTTTTAAGTAAAGTGCAATAAAGTATTTAATAAATAAATAAATAAAACCTTATAAACCGTCTCTCTTTCACAGTTGGCCCCTGCGTGCCTTAACAGCTAAGTCTGAGTCGTGGCTACGGAGTGAAGGCAATCGTTCGCATTTTTATTTATTTCAAATAACAAGATTCATTGTGTAACAAACAAACTCATAAAACTATGTTAGTCCTAACCTAATCTACAAAATTTTATATACATTTAAGAGGGCTCGACCCATGCCCGATTCATCAAGCCCGAGAGTAACCCCCAGAAATTCAGTCCATCAACCCTCCAGGAAACAAAACAAAACCACCGACACCCCGGATATAATCTCACTTTCATATACCTAATATTAGACAGAGAAAAATAACATTTATAACCCTCACCTTCCCCTATTTTACCAAAACAAATATAGGTATTATTAAGGTATTAGTAAATCTCCCAAAATGTCCGACGTCCAGACCCCCCAGAAAGCTGACAAACTACATTCCCTAGAAGTTCACCCAGACTCGAACCAACCCACAAAAAATGTTGGTCACTCGCGTAAAACATCGATAACTACTTATTCAAATGTAAAACATCACTACAACTAATGGCTATCTGTGTCTATGCTAAGATTAAATATATTTTCAATGTTATTTCGTTTTTTATTGCTATTAAAATAAGGCATAATATTAAGATTGTGTGCATGTTTTGTTTTGTGAGTATAAAATGAATAGTGTTCAAAGCCTACCGCACACCAGATGTACGCGCTTTATAATCTCTCTTGTTCTATACTATACGCGAAAGAATTTATAAATCACAAAAAAGTGTATAACAAAAAAAAATACGAAATATTTATTTTAAAAAAATATTTACAAATTATAAACTAAAATTAATATTTACACTAAGGATAGGGATATAAGTCCCGTCCACCATTGTCCGTATAACTTGTACGGATAGTTAAAAGCCATATTTTAAATCATTAAAATTATTGACATTTCCAAGTCTCTATAGTTACAAATCAGTTTTATTTGTAAAAAACGAATCCAGCAGCCCTAATCTGTTACTTAAGCGCAAACGTTATATAATGGAATTCATTAACTATATATATATTACGCTATTAAAGTTGATATGTGCACGGACATTGTCAAGGTCGAGCGCTTATAGAGTTGAGAGTTGAATAATATTTTGTAATTATGTCGCAAGCTCTGTCGTAAATAACGAAATCCACCAATAACTTAGTAGTTAAGTAAAATAAGTTAGAGGTAAGAAAAATAAAAGGAAGACTACAAATAGAATAAAAATATACTAATTGACACAACATACATAAGCAAATATAAGTACATAACTAAATATAAATAAATACACAAATAAGATATAACAACCACATTTGAATGTTGCTAAACTAGGATCAAGAAACTACACCTTCCCTGATCAATCTGGTTTCTGTGCCTTGACAGAGTTATCTAGTACAGAAACCAGTGCACTTACTAACAGTTCTGTTAGCCTGTCCTAGCTCAATGTATTATAAATAAATAAATGATATAATTTCCTAGATAGTAATTTATGTATATAGGATGTTAAAAATTGGTGTCAATAAATATTATTTTTTATTTTTATTTTTTTATACTAACTACTCAATCAATTACTTTTTTACTAACAAAAATATGATTACATGAGATTTTATTTTGGCTGACGTTTCAATATATATATATTTTGTCTTATTTTAATATAATACTAGGATAATAATACATATAGGTAATGTTGGTGGTCCCACACTAGGCCTTTTAGGCTCGACATATGAGACCCATTTATATAAATATATAACACCAAAAATATAAATGACAAATTATTATGATAGAATTATATTAAAAAAGCGTTCCTGGTTGGATTTGTTTCGCAGATTGAGTGGATGGGTTAATGTTGTTTTTGACTTTCTCATATGCACATTTAATGTTGTTACCAAATTATAGGTATGTTTTATTACTTCTTCTAATATATATATTTTTTAAATTATTTTTTGGAAATTTTCCGTGCTTTATAAAATTATGTTGTAATAAACTTGTACAGAAAGATATTTCATCTGCCAGTAATATGAAAGAGCGGGCTCGCCTCATGGCCGTTTCCACTAAAGAGTCAGGTCTTTGGTTGCAGGCTTTTCCCTCAGCATCGGTCGGCACACTCCTTGATCGAAATACACTGACCATGGCGGTGTGCCTTCGTCTCGGAGCTCGGACTGTCCATCCGCACCAATGTCCATGCAGAGAACCAGTCGATCATCTCGGACACCACGGGCTTTCTTGTACTAGAAGTGCTGGCCGCATTTCTCGTCACGCGGCTCTCAACGACATCATCCGAAGGGCTCTTGTCACTGCTGGGGTACCCGCAATCTTAGAACCTTCTGGGATTGTGCGGAGCGATGGCAAGAGGCCCGACGGAATGACTGTTGGGCCGTGGAAACTTGGCAGGTCTCTGGTGTGGGATGCGACGTGTAGATACATTAGCTCCGTCTCACATCCAGGCGACCTCGTCAGGTGCGGGAAGTGCGGCTTTTTCTGCGGAGAACCTCAAATTGCGCAAATACGCCAACCTTGGTATCGGTTACGAATTTGCGCCATTTGGGGTCGAGACGATGGGCCCATGGGGACCATCAGCGAGGCGCTTAGCCAAGGAGTTGTCAAAGCGGCTGACAGAAAGGTCTGGAGACAGGAAGGCTGGCAATTATTTCTGCCAATGTATTAGCCTCGCTATACAGAGGGGAAATGTTGCCAGTCTCCTTGGGACTATCTCGGATGGGACGTCTCTAGAGGACATTTTTTATTTATAGTTTAGTTTATTTTTAATTTTATTATTTAGGTAGCTTTTAATTTATATTTAATGTACTATAATTAACTTCGAATAAACTATTGAAAAATTTATATACCTATTTCTGGTTTTGTATAGTAAGTAGTTAAACTCCACTATGTACTATGTTTATATAGCGAAACCTGTAATTGACCTTACTCCATAAATTGTACTATACTATTATTAAGCATATTGTTACGTTGTTGGTTTCTTAATAAAAAAAATAATGTGATATATTAAAAAAAAAAAAAAAATTTCAATCATTTATTTACTTTCCAATACATATAACATATTAAATAGCCCGCCAAACTGTAACCACAGTTTGTTAGCGGAGACAATTACTCTCGAAGCTTAATAATAAATATTTATAGTACATTATTATTTTTATTATTATTTTTTTATTTTTTTTATTTTAATTTTACTTTATTACTTGAAGTAGGTAATATTTTAGTTATTTTCGTTACTTTTTTTTATTATTTCTAAAAGGAATTGTATGTTTATTATATATATATATTTAAAAATTGTTTCAGAATTAGTTTTTCGAAAAATATTTAGTTTTTGTATACTTATTGAAAATTTTATAATTTTGTTATTTCTTATAGGCAATAAAAGCTACTGTGGTAATGTGGTGGTCGCCTATAATAGGTGCAACATCTAACTTCTGATTTAGTGTTAAGTACAAATAAGTGTGTGATGTTAGCACTGTTGGCTACCCTATTATAAATAAATAAATAAATAAAAAAGATGCGCGGGCGCGAACCACCCCGTCCGCCTACAGGTACCATTCATTTAAGTCTATCTCTTTCTTAGGATTAACACTCATTTCTTCCGAAGATTATTTTAGATTTTAAATATATACAATATATAAACAAGTATATATTTTTTCAAACAATATATTTATTGCCATTTTTTTTTTTAAATTACCTTTTTTTATTAGTATCTATCTTTGGTGTGCGGCCGGCCTTAGTTAACGGCGATAACGGTATACACGAACCGAGCACGAATAGTGGATTTTGTAGAATGCAGTAGTAAAAAGTGCCTGATTTACTGGATAGATTTACAAACAATACCAGCTTTGATTTAGGGTAAGACATTATGCATGGTACTAATATAAAAAGTAATATTTAATATATTTTTATTTATTTATTTAAAACTTTATTGCACTATGTACAAGGGGCGGGCTTAATGCCGCTAGACATTCTCTGACAGCCAACCTTTGGGACAATGATAACTATAACTTAGATCGACGAGTAGGTGCGAAAACGTATTTAAGACTGATCATTATTAAATAACAACTATATTTATTAATAATTTATATACTACATACTAATAGTACTTACATACATACATATATACATAACTATACTACATACAATATCTACTTATACACGCTATAGGGAGCTGTTTAAGTAATGTGAGTACACCAATATTTTGAATATTATTCTGTTGGATGCTTGCCGAATATTGACCGGCAATCGTCATTATAAATATAGTATCATCACGACCGTGTCCCTTTCGGGGTGGTCAGAAACGACGTTTATAAATAAGCGGATTCACATTTAGCTTTACTATAGGCCAATCATGACAAGTGGTAAGCTCGTCGATGTCTCCAGCGTACCAAACTCGAGAAATATCACAAATAAATTAAATATTAATTAAATGTGTATTTATATACATTAATTAATATTTTTGTGTCCCGACCAGGAATCGAACCCGGTACCTCCGAGTCTAAATCCACGGACTTAATCGCTAGACCACGGAGGCAGTTTAAAGCGTAAATATATACTTTATCTATATTTTAATAAAATATTGTTATTGGTAACTGTTTCGTGTCTGTCTTTTTTAGGGTTCAGATGTGGCACTGACGATTTTTTTTTTCTACCTACTTAGTTTTGTTTACAACCTGTGTATACGTTTTCGTTATCCAAATTTCAAGTATAAATAAATAAATATTTCCAGACAATCACACAGCGCCATCTAATTTCCGTGGTAAGCTGCGAGGCTTGTGTTACGGAAACTAGATGGTTGATAAACTACATATTATACTTTTTTTTTTTTGTAAATATATACATATAAACACCCAGACCGAGACAAATTATACAATGTACAATTTGCCCCCGGTGGGAATCGAACCCACGACCTCCCGAGTTTACGGCAACGTTTGTTACCACTAGACCACGGAGGCGGTCAAATATCATAACAGTAGTTCTCAAGATACTGGTTTGCAGACAGATACTAAAGTCTTACACGACTAGAGTCTTGCGAGACTCTTGCGCAAGACCAAGAGAGAGTGAGAGTGCAAGAACAAGACTTGGCCAGTCTTGGTTTTGCTTTGGGCAACACTAATTAAAAGATAATCCGCCTTTCTGCAACCGGCCGTAAGTGTGAATAACCGATAACCAGTTTCAAACGATTTATCGTGTCAAGTGGTCGCGTTCAATATAAATAATATTTTATCTATATTTTATATATTGTTAATTAACGTATTATATAGTGATTTTATTATATAATCTTAGTTATAGAGCGATCAGGGTTATCTATAAATCGTAGTAATTAAGGATTTTATTATCATAAATGGTAAGTAAGAATATTAATAAGAATATATAGGTTTTGTTTCAGACAGACAGTGGGGTCTTCCAGGTCCGGATGCCTAATGGGCCTGGGTTGGGGATGGGGATATTCCTCCGTTTTCCCCGGCAGGATCTCAGCGGGTAACCACCCGCCGGTAATTCATGCACTTTTAGTGCTGGGCGCAGTATAACAGCATATGTGGCTCACGAACCCAGAGGGCTAGATTCAACTGCTTCAGCTCTCCTGCAGTAGTACTTCCCTTGGATGTGGTCTCCCGTTGGGGGGCCGTGCGCAAGACGGAGCGATATTCTGGAGATGGTTGAAGTGTCCGTTGTCGGCCCGATAGAGCATACGTCTAGTCAGGCCAGTGACAAACTCCTCAATAGTAGGCATCTCCAAATCTCGAGCTATGACGGAATTACGCACGAACCACGGCGCTCGGGAAACCACTCTGAGCCATATGTTCTGCTGACTTTGGATCCTGTCCCTGTTGGTCTGGGCCAGAAGGTGGTGCCAGGCTGGCGCAGCATAGGTGAGACGGGAACGGATGAACATCTTGTAGATCCGGACCTTCAACCTGAGCGGCAAGCTGGAATTCATAACAGGACGTAATATGGCTCGGGCCGCCTTCGCCTGATTGACGGCGTGGCAGGCCATTTCACCCATTGTCAACGTCCTGTTAATGATGCAGCCCAGGTATTTGACAGTCGGAGTCCACTCGATGTTCTGTCCCCGAAGTTGCAGTGGTGGAGGCAGCTGGCATCTGGATATCATCAATGCGGCAGTTTTGCCGACATTAATGGACATACTCCACTTGTCCAACCACGCAGGGAGAAGATTAGGTTTTGTTTGCTTATGACTGGAGATGCCTAATTGAAAGAAAGAAAGAAAATAATTTTATTGTCGTCAAAAGGACTTGTCGTCAAAAGGACTTGTCGTCAAAAGGACTTGACGTCAAAAGGACTTGAAACTTTATATTAATTTTGGATAGAGATTTTTTTTAGGAGTACATCTAACATTTAGCATACCACGCCCATGACAATCCTCACTGTAATTTTGTTTTTTTTATTGACTTTTCGATTGCAATATTTTATTAAGTGGTTTTTATTTTAATTTCAAATTTAATTAGGATTTCAACAGGAATTTGATATCGACGTTTAGGAACAACAATATATTCTAATATAAACATTTCAATTCAAAGGTTTCCGAATTCCTCGTCACGCGGCTCTCAACGACATCATCCGAAGGGCTCTTGTCACTGCTGGTGTACCCGCAATCTTAGAAGCATCTGGGATTGTGCGGAGCGATGGCAAGAGACCCGACGGAATGACTGTTGGGCCGTGGAAACTTGGCAGGTCTCTGGTGTGGGATGCGACGTGTGTAGACACATTAGCTCCATCTCACATCCAGGCGACCTCGTCAGGTGCGTGGAGAGCGGCTTTTTCTGCGGAGAACCTCAAATTGCGTAAACACGCCAACCAAGGTACCGGTTACGAATTTGCGCCGTTTGGGGTCAAGACGATGGGCCCATGGGGACCGTCAGCCAGGCGCTTGGCCAAGTAGTTGTCAGAGCGGCCGACAGAAAGGTCTGGAGACAGGAACGCTGGCAATTATTTCTGCAAACGTATTAGCTAAGCTATACAGAGGGGAAATGTTGCCAGTCTTCTTGGGACTATCACTGAAGGGTCGTCTCTAGAGGACATTTTTACTTATAGTTTATTTATTATTAGGTTTAATTTATATTTATTTTAATTTTTACTTTTAAGTAGTTTTAATTATTTATACTTTTAAGTCCAATAAAAGTTTTAACAATAAAAAAAATATAAACATTTCATTTTAAGGTTTTTTTATTTTTAAATTAATGTGTTATAATAGAGTTTTATACGATTTTGAATATCAATCTCACTAGAGATTTCAATAAGGTTTTTTTTTAAAAGTACAATCTTCGCTCACGACTCTATCATCATTGGCCATAGATAAAATGTAATGATACGAAAAAATTTTTTTTTCTTCAGAAAATGCCGTCTACTCTAGCCTGTCTACGTATCTTCGGGTATACTGCTTCAATAGTACTACATTGGGGAAATGTGTTGAGTTTGATAGGCATCGATTATGGACCATTCGGAGAAGACGTCAAGAGATTCGGTTCCATGCAGTTTCGTTATATGACCTGTTGGAATTTTGTAAGTATCATCAGAACAGAACTTTACGCTCTCTTTCCCCAAGTTTTTGCGAAAGAAGCTTTGAAATCAGTTACCAGTGGAGAATTCTTAACTCTATAGGCGCTCGACCTTGACAACGTCTGTGCAAATATCAACCTTAATAGCGTGATATATATATAGTTAACGGATTCCATTATATAACGTCTGCAACTAACCCCTCGTTCCGAGACACGATAATAGTAACCTAAGCACGCTTAAAGGTGTTCCGAGACGTGTAGAAACTGTTTTGCCGAAGCTATGTGACGTAACAAATGACATTATTTCTCGCGCTTAGACTGCTCACGATATCGAGATCGCTCTGAGCGCTGTAAGTTTTTGTCATTATGTCGCGCGCCATTTTCAAGTTTATTTAATATTAGGTTTTCTTTTAAATTATTTAATATTGTAATTCCTTTATACTGTTTGTATTACTTCTAATACAAATCTATAATTAATATTTAAGTAGGAAGTGAAAAAAATTGTCTGTAACACTGCAAGTTATTTTAAAAGATCAAAATAAGTAACTAATATTAAACTTTACACATATTAAGATGAATAAACCGAGAGATGTTATGTTTTTTAGAGATGTGGAATCCGCAATTTATCTTCCATACATTTAAAAAAAAACTATCATTTTATGAATGAAAATGTGATTTAGACCGTTCCGAATGGGATGTATCAGGCAAAGCTTTTTGTAGATGTCGCTAGCGGCAATGGTACCTTCTTTTACACTCATATCGCACATTTAAAAAAAATGTTTTCGTAGTTTTATATGTTTATAACAGAAAAATATATTTTAAATTAACGTTACCTACCTTAAAATACAAATTAAGAAAGCGCACACCGTCTTTAAAAACAAAAAAGTTTTTATTAATAGAACGGCAATTTTGAGATCACCATATCTTTGATTTCGCTTAGAAATCTCGATTAGTACACTTAAAAGCTCACTTCGGCATAATATCCAGAAAATAATAAATTTCGTAATAAAAATACAAGTTTTCTATGCAACTGACAGTCATATTAGTGATAAAAGTTAGTGATACACCCCATTGATATCACGCTCTGAGCATCCTAATCGTGATATTTGATTTGGAACGACTGTTAGTACCATACTCATTCTAAGCGCTCTGAGCTTGATTCGGAATGAGGGGTAAGTAACAGAATACAGTAACAGGCCTGGTTGACTACTCTGTCTGTGTGTGTTTCCTTCATAATTTTCAACTTTTTTTTTCAACTTTCCAACATAATTTCATCATCATTATCATTACAGCCCCTAGAACACAGCGTTCTAGACCTCCACTGCTGGAGATGGGCCTTCCAGAACATATATCTGGAGAATTTGGCCTACACTCGCCACGCTGGCCAGACGGCTTGGCGAGGATATGATGTCAATTTTTAATGACAATTTATTAACGATTCCACAAGTTGGTATTAGTGAAACCGGGACCGACGGCTTAACGTCCTCTCCGACGCACGGTAACGGTGGTGTTGTAAATCTATGGCAAATGTACTTAAGAAAAGTGTATTTCTCATTGGTACATGCCGGATGGGTTTGAACCGACCTTTGTAGGATTTAAGGAACGCGTTCTTACAACCGAGCCACCACCACGCCAAAACATAATTTACATTAATATAAATGAAATAATTTCAGTTTATGCAATCAACACACGCATCATTGGGATTATTGTGTGAATATTTACTATATAAAAATAGTAAAAAAAAGGATTATAGACTGCCAAAACATCTGCGAGGCGCTCGAGACACCCTGTTTGCTGCCATTGTAGTTCCTGGTACATTTGTAAGTTTTTTTTTTTTTTGAAGACGGTGAATCGATAAATCATCAATGATACGCCCTCTGCCTGAAGGGCCAACGCGGGTGGGGGTCGCATGCCCGACTCATCCGTGAGGCGTCCTAAGGAGTCCCCAGGGCGTCTCGGACCAAAACCCTATAAACCGTCTCTCTCTCACTGTTGGCCCTGCTTGCCTTAACAGCTAAGTCTGAGTCGTGGCTACGGAGTGAAGGCACTTGTTCGCCGCGTTAATTTATTGCCTACAAATAATCAAATATATATTGAAATAAACTCTGAACCAAGATAGTAAGTATAACGTTTCTTTATTCGAACGAATCGAAAAGCAGTTCGTTATAGTTTATGGTAAGATAAGTTGGGGCAGTGGTGGCTGGGTTGTAATGAAATGAAATGAAATTGAAATTATTTATTTGCATTGAACATGGTAATAGTAAATATTAATAGTAAGTTAGTTCTGCACATTCAGCCATTTCTGGCACACAAATTTTGTTAAACATTATTCACAATGTTAAAATCTTATTATTATATTTATAATTTTAGTCACACTTATTACAAACAGATTATTATTAAAACATATTGTACAGGTAATGGTTATAATACACATAAAATACTTAAAATTTGTGGTTCTAATATTCACTTAGCGAATAGAAGCAACATTCTATCAATAGTTTCCTAATTTGGCTTTTAAACTGATTGTCAGGTAATTTTTTGAGAAACCCGGGTAACTTATTGTAAATTCGAATACACATAATATATGAATTTTTATCAAAGGCTCTGCTTTTTGGTGTTTTTGTATAGGCAAGAGTGTTTGGATGTCGACTACTTTTAAATACATCTTTATGGAAAGTAAATAAGCGTACATGCCTGTTACGGTCAAGAGATTTAGGTTTTTGAACAGTGGCCTACAAGAGTCAGTGGGGGCTGCACCACATCACACACAGAACGCTATATCGTTGAAACCCCCGGCATGTACCAATGAGAAATACACTTTTCTTACGTACTGCAGTCATAGATTTACAACGGAGAGCACGTTAAGCCGTCGGTCCCGGTTCCACTTATACCAACTGTGGAAACATTACTAAATTGTCATTAAAAATTGATATCATATTCTCGCAAAGCCGTCTGGCCAGCGTGGCGAATGTAGGCCAAATTCTCCTGATATGTTCTGGAAAGCCCATATCCAACAGTGGAGTTCTATGGGCTGTAATGATGAAGTTGGGGTAAATGGGTATTGCTGAAAAAAATGCTTTTGCTAACTCCAAGAAGAAAAAAGTAAAGTATCATCAAGACCGTTTCCCTTCGGAGTGGTCAGAAACCACGCTTATAAATAGCGGATTCACATTTAGCCAACTTTACTATAGGCCAATCATGACAAGTGGCAAGCTTCGCGATGTCTCCAGCGTACCAAACTCGAGAAATCTGTTTAATAAACATTATTGTGTCCAGACCAGAAATCGAACCCGGTACCTCTGAGTCTAAATCTACGAGTTTAAGTTTTTATCTATTTAATATTTTTAAAATATTTTTTTCTTCTTTTCAGCTTGTAGCAACTGTGTTCTGGTCTCTATTCTTGTATGACAGAAACCTTATTTTACCAGCATTCGTGGATCAAGTTTTATCGCCTACAAGCAACCATATCATGCATACACTGATAGTACCATTGGCTCTATGGGAACTCGCCTTTCAACCAAGAAATGTTCCCAAATCACATACAAAAAACATAATGCATATACTAATGCTCATGGTAGCTTATATGGCAGTGTAAGTATTAACTAACAAAACTAATATTATTTTCAAGAGTGGCTCGGTTGCAAGAACATTTTCCTTTATTCTACAGGACGAACCCCGGCATCAAATGTATTTATTTACAAAAAAAAAAAATGTCGTTTATCAACCATCTAGTTTCCGTAACACAAGCCTCGTAGCTTACCACGGAAACTAGATGGCAAGAGATGAGAAGAATGGTGTCTCGGGCTTGCAACCGACAATAGGCTGGTTTAAGAAAAAGAGGCCTCCCTTTTTATTTTATTGCGCGATAATACGCTCACCATCCACCATTCTACTTCTCTCCCTACCCAACCAAATACTGTATGATTTCGTTAATGCCGTCTAGGAATAGCTCGTTCTATAAATGTATTGAATTGAAGATTTTGCTCTCGCACCAACTTCCACTGCTTAAAGCTGAGCTTTGACCCCGTTCCTGATCATTTCTTCTGTGAGATCATAATATTTATTCGACTCCATGTTGTGGTCTTTTGGAATATTTGATTCCCACGGAACGGTGAGTTCAATAAGGATAACTTTTTTCAAGTTCCGAGAAAGATGGATAATCAATCCAAATTTCAAGTAAATCAGACAGTAGTTCTCGAGATAGTAGTTTGCGGACAGATACTGAAGTCTTACAAGGTTTTGTTAAGAAATACATATATATTTTTAGTCAGCAGAAAAAAAGCTAGGACTTGGGCAGTCTCGGTCTTGAATTTGCTTTGGCCAACACCAGTGTTAAAATTGTAATTTTTTTTATTTCAGATTAATCTACACATACTACGAGAGGGGATTCTGGATATATCCTATATTTGGCCATATATATGGAACAATATATTTCTATATGTTAGTTCTGTTTATAGCTTTTATTGCGTTCTTTTATTATTTTGTACAATGGGAACTGGTAAAGCTAATTTGGGGTGGGCAGAGAGTTGGAATAAATAAAAAAATACATTAAATATAGTCTTTTTTTTTTAAATACTAGCATGACATGTGACACCGTGACCTGATAAAGCCGTACGCAAAGTCCAACACCCGTATTCTAAGACGTTTTCGCAAGGGCTCCACCACTCAATTATTCTTTCTAGCTGTCAAACGCTCAGATTATAAGGATATATTTCAGTGATCAAAGATAGATTTCTTTTTTTTTTTCAAGTGTCTTTAAAGGACATTGTACAGAATATACAAAGTCATGTGACTAAATACATATGTGTATGCTAGAAATAGCAAAGCATGTGACATAATTACATATAATAATTTACATCCCTGTACCTACCATGTTTCGGACAAAAAAAAAGACAGACCAAATGTGTATATTATATTTTAGTTTATAATATATGTAAAAATAATTTGTGTAAATAACTTCAAAATAATCCAACATAAATTGGCATTAAAAAAAAACCTAATTTAAAAGTTTTATTTCTACAGTAAACATAAAAAATATTTATTTTATTTAATGTACCTAGCCTACCCTAGGTGTATTTTTTTTTGTGCACAAAAGTGTTGGCCTCCCAAGGCTCGTCACTTTACAAGATCTCCTTCCCTCATCCAACCCCCACCAGTCCCTCTCCGTCAGACCTTCTTCAGGTCATCTGTCCATCTAGCGGGGGGTCGTCCAACTCTGCGTCTTCCCGTATGTGGTCTCCAGTCTAGAAGTCGTATGCCTCATCGTACGTCGCGTCGGTTTGATTTTAAAAGCTATCAACGTTTCGAATTCTATGCATCAGAGACATACCAAGCATAGCTTTCTCTATAGCTCGCTACCTTGAATTTATTTATTAGGACCAGACCCACTGTCAGTGTCCACGTTTCTGCACTGTACGACATTACCAGGAACCAGTGCGTGTTAAAGACCTTCGTTTTTAAACATTGTGACATGGACGATGAGAAGATGTGCCGGAATTTACCGAAGTACAATTCAATTTATTGATTGAGTGCTTATCAACAAGATCAAATAAGACAGAGCGGGATTTGGTTGCTATTTTCATAAAAAACTGACTCGAGATTCTTCATAGACTAATTGATTCTGAGACGATTGTACTCATTTTGATTCTCATACAGTTTGGATTCTTTACCCGTTACATTATATATTTCATGACATCATCACTTTGGTCATTTCAGCCAATGACGATAATCAGCCTTTATGCAACTGCCGTTAATCTATCTTTTGTATAGATACAATTAGAATTTAATGTTTGAATTTAGAATCTTCATAGTCGATAACATCGCTTTCCGTTTGGTTTATTATTTTATACAAATCTGGATTTACATCAGCACAAAAGAAAATTGTTATTTGTTGTCTGATATTAACTGCTTACTTGCAGCTTGCTAAGCCAAACCTAGATGACAGTCAAAGTAGTAAGCTGTGTTTTGGATAGCCATAGATTGTCTTTCAAAAAGCATAGCTTCTTAACAGCCACCTTCAAGCTAACTTTTATCTATAATTAAGTAGTGTTTATATGAAATGCAACTTTGATGCGAGCAGATAAATAAACTAACATACATAACGGAGCTATAACCTAAAAAGTATTAATTAGTTTCTTGATCATTTCAGTAGATTCATTTTGGGCAATTTCTTCGATAAACTCCGTTGCTTTTCTCGCATGTTCTTCGTACAGCACTTTAGTTCTTTCAACAGCATCAGTTTTCAGTATATTGAATTTCAAATCTTCATAGTCGACGTCTTTAACGTCACTTTTAGCTTGGCTTATTATTTTATACAAATCTGGATTACCATCTAACGCGTATAAAACCGGAGCACTAGCTAGGCAAAAATGTTCTTTGTTTTCCGATGTTAACTGCTGCAGCTCACTTGCAGCTTGCCAAGCCAAGCCTAGATGACAGCCAAAGTAGTAAGCTGTGTTTTGTATTTCCCTAGATTGTCTTCCAAGAAGCATAGCTCCTTGACAGCCTCGACCAAGTAGACTAGCTCCGTTAAAAACAGTTCTAACTGTCCATTCCTTTCTAGGATTACCTAATACGTTATCAATAGATATGGAGCGAGTATCAAAATGTATGTCATAGTAATCTTTAGGGTTACCACAGTTAGGTTTTCCTGGTAAAGGCATGTTCTGCTCGTCTCTGTCGCCGAAGAATTCTCCTTCAGACAAATCTCTTAAAGCTGAAGAAATCACATAGGATATATCTTGATTCCGAAGACTGGCTAGCATACCATTAGCTGTAACTAGAAGATAATCTCCAAGTAAAATAGCAATTTTATTACCAAAAATAGCTGATTCTGTGTCTTTAGAGCGCTTGGAAAAAGGCACGTTTATAATTCCTTTATGTATTAAGTGTCCTGTTCGGATCATTTCTGTAAGTTCGGCGAGTGTTCGTTGGTTTTCTTCGATAGTTTTTGGCGAGATGGTGAGAGACGGTGTGGTGTTTTTGACGGATTTTGAAAGGAGAAGAATTATAAGTCCCCAGGGCTGAAGGTTAGTATTGTCTCCGTACAAAACGTTCTTTGCAGTCTGCATTACTAGGTGATTCGTGCCAACCTGAAATTAAAAAAATAAATATATTATTGAATATATAAAGGAGCTTGTCTCTGTTGTAAGATCGTCATCTAATAGAACAAAAAAAAAGGTTAGCAGTTCGAGCCCTGGCCAATGATTTGTCATAGATTTACATAACAGGGCACTGTGTGTATTAGTGGAGCCGTCGGTCCCGGTTCCACTAATACTAAATTGTCGAATCGTTATTAAATTACCATCACACCAACCCGTCTGGTCAGCGTGGCGAGTGTAAAGCCAAGTTCTTCAGATATATGTTCTGGAAGGTCTATCTCCAGCAGTGGGGGACTACTATTTTGGTAGCTGTAATGAAATGTGATTTGTCTCCTTACGTAAATAAATTTCGAAGAGACTGGCTGGAGAACGTAAAATGATAATTTAAAAAAAGAAAAAGACGAAGCAAGGTGATCTAGCTGAGAGGTACTTTTAACACGGATCTCCTTGAAAAAAAACTGGTAACAATGAAAGGCTTGGCCACAACGGATGCGTAATGAAATAATATGATTATGGAGATGGCTGATTTAGGCTGAAATTATCAAACATACCTCAGTATACTGTCGTACGAAGCAGAAATGTGGGTCTGGTTCACAAATTTAAGGTCGCTCAGCGGGCAATGGAGAGAGCTTTTTATAGGTGGTAGGCGGACTGATGGTGGTAATTTTCCCAGTCTGTCGGGGCGGGGATGTATCAACCGTTCGTGCCGATAAACGCAGTAAAGTGTATCCACACGTTTCGGGATCAGGCTCGAATTACCGTCATGCCCAGTCAAGCCGACATAGTGTAAGGGACTGATGTCAGTCATGAGTCTCTGATTGAGTCAAGGTCACATGTCGTGCTAGTATTAAAAAAATATAAACAAAAAAAGCTATGCTCGGTATTTCTCTGATGAATAACGACCGAAACGTGGCAATCCGTCGGAGAAGATTCGTAAGCTGAAGTGGGAATGGACACGTATGTCGCAGAAACGATGAAGGATGACGACACCCCCGCCAGATGGACAGATGACGAAGAAGAATGAAGAATGTCGCTGGTAAGGGATGGATGAAACTGGCAGGAGAAGACTTGTGCGGTGGCGATTCTCGAGGGATGCCTATATCCAGCAGTGTAGAGACACAGGCTGATGATGATGGTAGAGATGGACATTATCGGCCATAAGTTACTAAGACTATCTATCCCTTCTCATCACTCTAGCTTTCAGTCTTCACTTATTCGCAGTAGTGGCCGCAAATCACTGGAACCAGCAAACCGCTGTTTAAAAAGCTGGTTTACTTTCATTACCTAAAGAGCTCCTTACAGCGTATATAAGTATGTATTGTATGTAGTATATAGTAGCCAATATAGTGTGTAGTATATGTATTATTGTGTACATATTTGTTTGTATGTGTATTTATTTTAATATCTATTGTATGTAAGATTAAATGAATTTATTCGACAACGTTTCTTACAATCGTTTGCACCTAGCCTCATGACTGTAATGTTCTGTATTGTCCCAAAGGTTGGCTGCTACAGAATGCCTAGCGGCATTAAGCCCGCCCTTTGTGCATAGTGCAATATAGTTTTAAATAAATAAACTATCTACTGAGCTAAGAATTAGAATTTGAAACACAGTATACAACGAATTTATATATATCCGAAACAATGTTATATATATATATACATTAAGAAAAAAACAGGGTTAATTTTAATTATCAATAACTTTTAATGGAGAATAAATGGAAATAAATGTAAATTTAGGGTAAAGCCACCTTGGTCTAGCGGTTAAGTCCGATTTAGACTCGGAGGTAGCGCGTTTGATTCCTGGTCGGGACACATAAATATTTATTTATATAAATAAATTTATTCGAAGTACTTAGATACAAAAATATTATAATAAAATTGTTTAAAAAACTAATTATAACTAAAACTAAAAATACCTATGAAATTAAAACTATTCTACAAAATAAACTAAGGGCTTACCACCAGGGAGGGTACCTAAAGCGCTCGCCGCATTTCCTAGTTGAATTATAATCGAAATATTCTGTTTTAGGTAGTTATGGCATTTGGGATCGCCACACTCTTGGAAAATTCGTTTACCCAGCTCTTTTATGTATTGGTATCAAGAGAATATACCCCCATTGTTTCAACCCCAAATGCCACAAAGTTATAATTTTGTTTAATGCTATTTATTATATTTGATGTGCTTTCTAAATTCGGCTGTATGAATGTAGAGGAAATGTGGCAAGCGGCAAAGGTATAAATAAATACATTTAATTTATGATATTTCTCGAGTTTGGTACGCTGAGACATCGACGAGCTTGCCACTTGTCATGATTGGCCTATAGTAAAGTTGGCTAAATGTGAATCCGCTTATTTATAAGCGTGGTTCCTGACCACCCCGAAAGGGAAACGGTCGTGATTATACTTTACTTTATTTAGGATAAAGCCCTATTATAATATCTTGAAATAAAACAAGGTGAGTTCACCTCTATGTTTATTTTTTTTATTTAAATTTAGAATTATAAGAAGTAGGAGTAATACACTTTTTTTTTAAAGAGTAATTAGTTAAAATAAAAATGGTACTGTCATTATCAACAAAATAACAATAATAACTAAAAAATACAGAAAACTAAATATATAAAATCATCTAACATTCATTCACATTTAATCATTCATTCGTTCCTTAAAACATATCTGCTCCATCCTCACATCCTATCCATCTCACTCGCTTTCTTGTTCCTCTGATCCTTAAGCTTATAGCTCTTATTACAGAATTTGTATTTTTATTTTTAGCCAGCCTGCAACTTGTGAGAATGGCTTCTGCCATTTTGCAGAAAGCCGTGAAGCGGTCTTTTTGACAAAAGCCGCGTACTCAGCACCTAATGAGCCATCACACGAAATAACCAACGGCGTAAATGAAGCTCTGAGATCTTCTGCTGCCCTGTCGTATTTACGGTGTTTCTCGTGTGAATGGGTTTGGGAGATGCTTCCCCAGGTACGGGTTCCGTATGAGGTTGCGTCAGCATTAACGATGCGAACACCAAAAAACGCTTTCCTCACTGGTTCCCATACTCCGTGAAGCATTAAGTCTCCCACAAGTGCGGGCTGACTGTCATTATCAATGTTAATTATTATTTAACATGAAAAATAACATCTCAAAAAGTAGTGATCCTATTTAAGTATTTAGTGTAAGTATATTGAGGTTTCGCCTATTATTGATCGAATGAACATCTGAACATACAAGGTGAAGGCGTTCAGTATTGATGTTGATTAGAGATACGCAATAAAAAAATAATGTTTTTCAACTGATCGATTTTTGAAAATATTTACTAATATAGAAATTAAATATAGGTCTAATTGATTTGAAATTGACGGCAAAGTAAATAGTAAAAAAAAACATTTAAAAAACTTGTATAAAACCTATTGAACTATTTGTTTTATAATACTAAAAACTTACATCTTAAAACATAAATTACTATTAATAAAAATAAGCCTAATTAATAAATAAAAATATAACTAAAAACTAAAATGAAGAAATACAAAATAAAAAATATTATAAATAAAAAAAATGGTCCAAATCGCTGCAAATGGGCAAAGTGCCAAGGATACTGGCAGCATTGCCACGTTGAATGGCAATACTGATCCTTTGGCCCAAATATTGCCCAGCCCTTTTGTCTCCCGAGGTGTTGACGAGCTGTTTTGACAACGCCTTGAAAATTTCGTGTGCACTTGGTCCCCACGGCCCGAGAGTTTCAACTCCAAACGGTGCAAAAACACATCTCAAATATATTATATATTATTTTTTTTTTTTTAAATCATTGTACCTTATTTCCTTCGAATAAAGGTTTTATTATTTAATAATACTTAAAAAATAATAATAATAATATAAAAAATACTAAAAATATATATTTGTTTAATAATACTAAAAATGTCTATTTGTTTTATAATACTAATAATAACTTTGTTTTATAATACTAAAAATATCTTTGTTTTATAATACTAAAAATATCTTTGTTCTATAATACTATATATATCTTTGTTTTATAATACTAAAAATATATATTTGTTTAATAATACTAAAAATGTCTATTTGTTTAATAATACTAAAAATGTCTATTTGTTTAATAATACTAAAAATATCTATTTGTTTAATAATACTAAAAATGTCTAATTTGTTTTATAATACTAAAAATGACTATTTGTTTTATAATACTAAAAATATCTATTTGTTTTATAATACTAAAAATATCTATTTGTTTTATAATACTAAAAATATCATATATTTTTTCAAGTCTAAGCTTCACAACGATCGCTCAATTTGCAGCAAAATATAGTTTTATTTTGTTAAGTCAAGTCAAGTCAAGCCAAGTCAAGGCAAGTCAAGGCAAGTCAAGGCAAGTCAAGTCAAGGCAAGTCAAGTCAATACAGATCAAGTCAAGTCAAGTCAAATCAAGCCAAGCCAAGTCAAGTGAAATTTAAAACAAAACGAAACGAAATGAGACAAAACAATACAAAACAAATACAATCAAATCAAATCAACCGAACTTTGGAAGCCAAACCAAACTAAACTTAAGTTTGATATGTTGGATGAAGAAGATTAAGCCATAGACAAAAGGTCCTATGTCTATATGTGTAGGCGATAATGGACTGTAAATAGATAAATAATTATTAGATATCACGTTTTTTACCTGTTTTAATTCACCCAAACTCTAGAGACATGGAATATTTATAAAAAAACATATGTCACAATATGGTTTTATAAAACAAAATTTAAAAAAAAACAAGAATACAAATCCATATACAATTTCGGCCTCAGTCAGGTGTTAACATGACAACGATAATAATTAAACTTTTTAAACTTTCGCGCATATTCATAATAGTTTTTTTAAATAATTTTAACGGGTCTTTACGCGATTTACCTTAGAGACATATTTCTCCCGACGTTTCAGCCAAGTTGCATTGGCCGTGGTCACGGGTCGACTGAAGCTATGCGGTGTAGTCTCGTACATACTGGGCGGCAGATGTAAACCTACCCACTTATCACTTTTAAAAGTTTTTAGAAATCACGACACACGACACTTACAATATCCTTGGCGACACCGGGCGATTTTTCCCGGCGTCGAAACCTATTGATTACTGGATTCCACGATGAAGATAGCTTATAACCCCCCTCTCGATTGAAATTTTTGTGTTTCTTTATTTCGATCGCTTCACGTACTATTCTAGGGTAATAGTGCCGATCGGTGGAAAGTATCTTTGGGTCATGCAGCTCAATCCAATGGTTTGTGCCACTATCCATTAGGTGTTCTGCTATTGCTGACTTGTTTAATTGGCAGTTTTTTACAGCTGCTATATGTTCCTTGACCCTCTCAGCTATTGTGCGCTTAGTTTGGCCAATATATGAACTCCCACAGCTGCAGTCCACTTTATACACGCCAGGCGTTTGGAAAGGAATGACATCCTTTGGGGTGCGTACGTGTTTTGCTACTTTGGAGAATGGGGTGTACACAGCATTGATAGATAACTTTTTGAAAGCTGTACCAATTTTATCCGTTACTCCTTTCACATATGGTAAGAACGCGGGCAGCCGATTGACCTGTGGATATCTCTCCTTGTTTTTCTGTCGCAGCAACCTCGGACCCACACCATATCCATTGCGTTTTAGCACTGTTTTAACATGTGACAATTCCTGTTCCAAATGTTTTGGGTCACAGAGATCATAAGCCCTGTTGATCAATGAGGTCACAACAGATCTCAGGTGGCATGGATAATGATGTGAAGTGGCGTGTAGATATCGGTCTGTGTGCGTTGGTTTTCGATATACAGTGTGAGCCAGCGAGCCATCAGGTCTCACCATCACTTTTACATCCAAAAAAGCTAACTGCCTATCTTTCTCCATTTCATATGTGAATTTTATTGTGGAGTGAAGAGAGTTTAGATAGTTTAGGAATTCCTCTACTTCCGGTTTGTTTCCCTTGATGACACAAAACACGTCGTCCACATATCTCTTCCAGATCTTTATACAAGAGATATCATGTTGAAAAATAATGTTTTCAAGGTGCTCCATCCAAATATTGGCTAAAAATGGGGCCACTGGACTGCCCATGGCAACACCATCTATTTGGAGGTAATATTGGCCTCGGAAGAGAAAATAATTTCCATCCAAACAATCTTTGAGAAGGTCAGCATAAAATTTGGGCATCTGCAAGTCTAGTAGTTTTTCCTTGACGATATCTAGGCACTCGTTTATCGGAACGTTTGTAAAAAGGGAATCTACGTCAAAACTCACCATGATATCGTCTGGTTCAAATTTTAAGTCCTGCAGTATGCTAACAAAATGACGGGAATCCTTCACATAAGACTGCGTCTTTCCCACCAATGGTTGTAGCGCCGCCGAAACATATTTTGCTAAATCGTAAGTAGGAGACGATATTTGACTTACGATTGGTCTTAAAGGAATACTGGCTTTGTGTATCTTGGGCAGGCCGTAAAGTTTCGGTGGTTGCACGATTTTTGGTTTGAATAGGTGGAAAAACTCATCATTAGTAAACCAGTCCTCATGTTCTTTTATTAGGGCTCTTATACGACGTGTCACTCGAGCAGTGGGGTCATATGAAACTTGCTTATACACGTTTTTGTCGCTCAACATATTTAGCATCTTATCATCGTAGTCTTTGGTGTTCATAATCACGGTTGCGTTACCTTTATCGGCTTTTAGTACCAAAATATTTTCGTTCCTGCGAAGTTGCTGTAATGCCCTTCGTTCTTCGTCGGAGACGTTTGACTTAGGTGGTCGTGATTTGCGCAAGATGACGGCGACATCCTGTCTTAAATTTTCCGCCTCGTTAAATGGTACCTTATTTCGTACTATAGCCTCTTCTACGTTGCTAATTATGTTTTCATACGGAATATATTTCGGCGTTACTGCAAAGTTTAAACCCTTTGTTAATACACTCTGGGTTGCATCATCGATGGTTGTATCTGATATATTAATCACAGTATTTGCTGGTTCGAAAATTTTCTGTGACTGTGACAATAATGTCGGTCGCTTCGCAGAAACTCGACGTACTAACTTTTCATATTTTTGCTCGTGAGATGCACTGCACATATCAAAAGTTTTTGTTGCCTGCTCATGCGTAACTCTGTCACAAAGTTCAAAGTCCTCCCTCGATAATACAAAACCGCACTCCTTGTGTAGCGTATATAACTCACCCTGTACATCGCAAAGTTTATGCCGCTGATTTCTAATTAACTGTCTCAGAAGACACTCACTCGCATTTCTTAGAATTGTTTCCGAATATTTTATGTCACTACGCTCTTTTATACGTACACACGTAGGTAACACTTTATTATCGCGGCACTTTATTAAAAACGACAACGACGTTTCTACTCGCGATCTTTTCTTTCGAAGAAATTCTAGTTGACGAATTTTATTTGCATATTCCGGCCCGTAGCGGTTTACAATTAAACTTTTTAAACTTTCGCGCATATTCATAATAGTTTTTTTAAATAATTTTAACGGGTCTTTACGCGATTTACCTTAGAGACATATTTCTCCCGACGTTTCAGCCAAGTTGCATTGGCCGTGGTCACGGGTCGACTGAAGCTATGCGGTGTAGTCTCGTACATACTGGGCGGCAGATGTAAACCTACCCACTTATCACTTTTAAAAGTTTTTAGAAATCACGACACACGACACTTACAATATCCTTGGCGACACCGGGCGATTTTTCCCGGCGTCGAAACCTATTGATTACTGGATTCCACGATGAAGATAGCTTATAACCCCCCTCTCGATTGAAATTTTTGTGTTTCTTTATTTCGATCGCTTCACGTACTATTCTAGGGTAATAGTGCCGATCGGTGGAAAGTATCTTTGGGTCATGCAGCTCAATCCAATGGTTTGTGCCACTATCCATTAGGTGTTCTGCTATTGCTGACTTGTTTAATTGGCAGTTTTTTACAGCTGCTATATGTTCCTTGACCCTCTCAGCTATTGTGCGCTTAGTTTGGCCAATATATGAACTCCCACAGCTGCAGTCCACTTTATACACGCCAGGCGTTTGGAAAGGAATGACATCCTTTGGGGTGCGTACGTGTTTTGCTACTTTGGAGAATGGGGTGTACACAGCATTGATAGATAACTTTTTGAAAGCTGTACCAATTTTATCCGTTACTCCTTTCACATATGGTAAGAACGCGGGCAGCCGATTGACCTGTGGATATCTCTCCTTGTTTTTCTGTCGCAGCAACCTCGGACCCACACCATATCCATTGCGTTTTAGCACTGTTTTAACATGTGACAATTCCTGTTCCAAATGTTTTGGGTCACAGAGATCATAAGCCCTGTTGATCAATGAGGTCACAACAGATCTCAGGTGGCATGGATAATGATGTGAAGTGGCGTGTAGATATCGGTCTGTGTGCGTTGGTTTTCGATATACAGTGTGAGCCAGCGAGCCATCAGGTCAAAAAACTATTATGAATATGCGCGAAAGTTTAAAAAGTTTAATTGTAAACCGCTACGGGCCGGAATATGCAAATAAAATTCGTCAACTAGAATTTCTTCGAAAGAAAAGATCGCGAGTAGAAACGTCGTTGTCGTTTTTAATAAAGTGCCGCGATAATAAAGTGTTACCTACGTGTGTACGTATAAAAGAGCGTAGTGACATAAAATATTCGGAAACAATTCTAAGAAATGCGAGTGAGTGTCTTCTGAGACAGTTAATTAGAAATCAGCGGCATAAACTTTGCGATGTACAGGGTGAGTTATATACGCTACACAAGGAGTGCGGTTTTGTATTATCGAGGGAGGACTTTGAACTTTGTGACAGAGTTACGCATGAGCAGGCAACAAAAACTTTTGATATGTGCAGTGCATCTCACGAGCAAAAATATGAAAAGTTAGTACGTCGAGTTTCTGCGAAGCGACCGACATTATTGTCACAGTCACAGAAAATTTTCGAACCAGCAAATACTGTGATTAATATATCAGATACAACCATCGATGATGCAACCCAGAGTGTATTAACAAAGGGTTTAAACTTTGCAGTAACGCCGAAATATATTCCGTATGAAAACATAATTAGCAACGTAGAAGAGGCTATAGTACGAAATAAGGTACCATTTAACGAGGCGGAAAATTTAAGACAGGATGTCGCCGTCATCTTGCGCAAATCACGACCACCTAAGTCAAACGTCTCCGACGAAGAACGAAGGGCATTACAGCAACTTCGCAGGAACGAAAATATTTTGGTACTAAAAGCCGATAAAGGTAACGCAACCGTGATTATGAACACCAAAGACTACGATGATAAGATGCTAAATATGTTGAGCGACAAAAACGTGTATAAGCAAGTTTCATATGACCCCACTGCTCGAGTGACACGTCGTATAAGAGCCCTAATAAAAGAACATGAGGACTGGTTTACTAATGATGAGTTTTTCCACCTATTCAAACCAAAAATCGTGCAACCACCGAAACTTTACGGCCTGCCCAAGATACACAAAGCCAGTATTCCTTTAAGACCAATCGTAAGTCAAATATCGTCTCCTACTTACGATTTAGCAAAATATGTTTCGGCGGCGCTACAACCATTGGTGGGAAAGACGCAGTCTTATGTGAAGGATTCCCGTCATTTTGTTAGCATACTGCAGGACTTAAAATTTGAACCAGACGATATCATGGTGAGTTTTGACGTAGATTCCCTTTTTACAAACGTTCCGATAAACGAGTGCCTAGATATCGTCAAGGAAAAACTACTAGACTTGCAGATGCCCAAATTTTATGCTGACCTTCTCAAAGATTGTTTGGATGGAAATTATTTTCTCTTCCGAGGCCAATATTACCTCCAAATAGATGGTGTTGCCATGGGCAGTCCAGTGGCCCCATTTTTAGCCAATATTTGGATGGAGCACCTTGAAAACATTATTTTTCAACATGATATCTCTTGTATAAAGATCTGGAAGAGATATGTGGACGACGTGTTTTGTGTCATCAAGGGAAACAAACCGGAAGTAGAGGAATTCCTAAACTATCTAAACTCTCTTCACTCCACAATAAAATTCACATATGAAATGGAGAAAGATAGGCAGTTAGCTTTTTTGGATGTAAAAGTGATGGTGAGACCTGATGGCTCGCTGGCTCACACTGTATATCGAAAACCAACGCACACAGACCGATATCTACACGCCACTTCACATCATTATCCATGCCACCTGAGATCTGTTGTGACCTCATTGATCAACAGGGCTTATGATCTCTGTGACCCAAAACATTTGGAACAGGAATTGTCACATGTTAAAACAGTGCTAAAACGCAATGGATATGGTGTGGGTCCGAGGTTGCTGCGACAGAAAAACAAGGAGAGATATCCACAGGTCAATCGGCTGCCCGCGTTCTTACCATATGTGAAAGGAGTAACGGATAAAATTGGTACAGCTTTCAAAAAGTTATCTATCAATGCTGTGTACACCCCATTCTCCAAAGTAGCAAAACACGTACGCACCCCAAAGGATGTCATTCCTTTCCAAACGCCTGGCGTGTATAAAGTGGACTGCAGCTGTGGGAGTTCATATATTGGCCAAACTAAGCGCACAATAGCTGAGAGGGTCAAGGAACATATAGCAGCTGTAAAAAACTGCCAATTAAACAAGTCAGCAATAGCAGAACACCTAATGGATAGTGGCACAAACCATTGGATTGAGCTGCATGACCCAAAGATACTTTCCACCGATCGGCACTATTACCCTAGAATAGTACGTGAAGCGATCGAAATAAAGAAACACAAAAATTTCAATCGAGAGGGGGGTTATAAGCTATCTTCATCGTGGAATCCAGTAATCAATAGGTTTCGACGCCGGGAAAAATCGCCCGGTGTCGCCAAGGATATTGTAAGTGTCGTGTGTCGTGATTTCTAAAAACTTTTAAAAGTGATAAGTGGGTAGGTTTACATCTGCCGCCCAGTATGTACGAGACTACACCGCATAGCTTCAGTCGACCCGTGACCACGGCCAATGCAACTTGGCTGAAACGTCGGGAGAAATATGTCTCTAAGGTAAATCGCGTAAAGACCCGTTAAAATTATTTAAAAAAACTATTATGAATATGCGCGAAAGTTTAAAAAGTTTAATTGTAAACCGCTACGGGCCGGAATATGCAAATAAAATTCGTCAACTAGAATTTCTTCGAAAGAAAAGATCGCGAGTAGAAACGTCGTTGTCGTTTTTAATAAAGTGCCGCGATAATAAAGTGTTACCTACGTGTGTACGTATAAAAGAGCGTAGTGACATAAAATATTCGGAAACAATTCTAAGAAATGCGAGTGAGTGTCTTCTGAGACAGTTAATTAGAAATCAGCGGCATAAACTTTGCGATGTACAGGGTGAGTTATATACGCTACACAAGGAGTGCGGTTTTGTATTATCGAGGGAGGACTTTGAACTTTGTGACAGAGTTACGCATGAGCAGGCAACAAAAACTTTTGATATGTGCAGTGCATCTCACGAGCAAAAATATGAAAAGTTAGTACGTCGAGTTTCTGCGAAGCGACCGACATTATTGTCACAGTCACAGAAAATTTTCGAACCAGCAAATACTGTGATTAATATATCAGATACAACCATCGATGATGCAACCCAGAGTGTATTAACAAAGGGTTTAAACTTTGCAGTAACGCCGAAATATATTCCGTATGAAAACATAATTAGCAACGTAGAAGAGGCTATAGTACGAAATAAGGTACCATTTAACGAGGCGGAAAATTTAAGACAGGATGTCGCCGTCATCTTGCGCAAATCACGACCACCTAAGTCAAACGTCTCCGACGAAGAACGAAGGGCATTACAGCAACTTCGCAGGAACGAAAATATTTTGGTACTAAAAGCCGATAAAGGTAACGCAACCGTGATTATGAACACCAAAGACTACGATGATAAGATGCTAAATATGTTGAGCGACAAAAACGTGTATAAGCAAGTTTCATATGACCCCACTGCTCGAGTGACACGTCGTATAAGAGCCCTAATAAAAGAACATGAGGACTGGTTTACTAATGATGAGTTTTTCCACCTATTCAAACCAAAAATCGTGCAACCACCGAAACTTTACGGCCTGCCCAAGATACACAAAGCCAGTATTCCTTTAAGACCAATCGTAAGTCAAATATCGTCTCCTACTTACGATTTAGCAAAATATGTTTCGGCGGCGCTACAACCATTGGTGGGAAAGACGCAGTCTTATGTGAAGGATTCCCGTCATTTTGTTAGCATACTGCAGGACTTAAAATTTGAACCAGACGATATCATGGTGAGTTTTGACGTAGATTCCCTTTTTACAAACGTTCCGATAAACGAGTGCCTAGATATCGTCAAGGAAAAACTACTAGACTTGCAGATGCCCAAATTTTATGCTGACCTTCTCAAAGATTGTTTGGATGGAAATTATTTTCTCTTCCGAGGCCAATATTACCTCCAAATAGATGGTGTTGCCATGGGCAGTCCAGTGGCCCCATTTTTAGCCAATATTTGGATGGAGCACCTTGAAAACATTATTTTTCAACATGATATCTCTTGTATAAAGATCTGGAAGAGATATGTGGACGACGTGTTTTGTGTCATCAAGGGAAACAAACCGGAAGTAGAGGAATTCCTAAACTATCTAAACTCTCTTCACTCCACAATAAAATTCACATATGAAATGGAGAAAGATAGGCAGTTAGCTTTTTTGGATGTAAAAGTGATGGTGAGACCTGATGGCTCGCTGGCTCACACTGTATATCGAAAACCAACGCACACAGACCGATATCTACACGCCACTTCACATCATTATCCATGCCACCTGAGATCTGTTGTGACCTCATTGATCAACAGGGCTTATGATCTCTGTGACCCAAAACATTTGGAACAGGAATTGTCACATGTTAAAACAGTGCTAAAACGCAATGGATATGGTGTGGGTCCGAGGTTGCTGCGACAGAAAAACAAGGAGAGATATCCACAGGTCAATCGGCTGCCCGCGTTCTTACCATATGTGAAAGGAGTAACGGATAAAATTGGTACAGCTTTCAAAAAGTTATCTATCAATGCTGTGTACACCCCATTCTCCAAAGTAGCAAAACACGTACGCACCCCAAAGGATGTCATTCCTTTCCAAACGCCTGGCGTGTATAAAGTGGACTGCAGCTGTGGGAGTTCATATATTGGCCAAACTAAGCGCACAATAGCTGAGAGGGTCAAGGAACATATAGCAGCTGTAAAAAACTGCCAATTAAACAAGTCAGCAATAGCAGAACACCTAATGGATAGTGGCACAAACCATTGGATTGAGCTGCATGACCCAAAGATACTTTCCACCGATCGGCACTATTACCCTAGAATAGTACATGAAGCGATCGAAATAAAGAAACACAAAAATTTCAATCGAGAGGGGGGTTATAAGCTATCTTCATCGTGGAATCCAGTAATCAATAGGTTTCGACGCCGGGAAAAATCGCCCGGTGTCGCCAAGGATATTGTAAGTGTCGTGTGTCGTGATTTCTAAAAACTTTTAAAAGTGATAAGTGGGTAGGTTTACATCTGCCGCCCAGTATGTACGAGACTACACCGCATAGCTTCAGTCGACCCGTGACCACGGCCAATGCAACTTGGCTGAAACGTCGGGAGAAATATGTCTCTAAGGTAAATCGCGTAAAGACCCGTTAAAATTATTTAAAAAAACTATAACGATAATAATGGTTCGAAGGATTGGTGTAATTTACATATAGAATCAAATGACATAATAAAAATTAGCATAAACCAGCGAATTGATCAAATATGTAGTTAGCTTTGTACGAATCTGAACACCAGTAAGACGGTACTGTAACCTGCCTTTGCAGCCATAAGACTATCCAAAACGCCTGCGGTTGGATGCGACCAGACGGAACTCCTTTTATAAAAAATGCATAAAACTTTTTTTATTCTAGAGAAGACAAATTTCTAAGCATTCCATGGATTCACCGTGCGGGTGCCGGGTCCATCGTGTGTGGGTAAGAGATGAGAAGAATGGTGTCTCGGGCTTGCGACCGACAATAGGCTGGTTTAAGAAAAGGAGGCCTCCTTTTTTTTAACGTGTTACAAAATACCCCGTAAAAATATAATTAATTATCTAAGCCAAAAATATTGTCAAACCTAGTAAGCTGTTATGTCAGACAACAAAGATTATTTAACAGAAAGGCCTACGTACCTATTTTACCTAATAATTGTCTACTTTAATAGTTTTTCTATTTTTCATTCATAAATTCTTACGGGATATTTTACAACTTTACAAAAACTATACACTTTCCTACGACGCGGTAGACTTTTTCGCTATTATTATTTTAATCCTAATATCATCGATGTAGGTATATAGATAGGCCTATTCAATACAAAACGCACTAAAAACGTGCCGCTTGCCACATGTACCTACCAACTTTGGGGGCCAGTTCTCAAGAAATGATATTTTATGAAAATTCTGTTACTATGCATACAAAAAGACTATTTTCATTCGATATAAATATTAATATTATTCGCTCTCGACGCTTGCTTTGCGTCGCTCGCGACTGTTGGTGCAGCTACATGACTTCGATTGGTTTTGCGGGAACGTTTTTATATCAGTGGGCCTATCTATATATATCGATGCCTAATATTTAGAAAAATACTCGCTCTGTCGACATCCCGGCCTGAGCTTTCGATTCTTCCTTTCTTTGTTTACTAAACAAATACCTATCGAGTATTTTTTTTTTTTTTTTTACAAAGGCGGACCTAATGTCGCTAGACATTCTATACTGGTCAAACCTTTGGGACAACTAAAGCAGTTACGACAAGATAAGGCAGGTGCTATCAAAACTAATAGAAAATATTAGACTTCAATATATACTGGTGAATAAATACTTATTTACACAAATACATAGAAATAAAACTACATACATACGTTCTATGAATATACATAAATATAATATACCTACTATATGATGACTATAATGAGAGAAATAAATATATAAGAGAGTGTATTAAGCTTATGGTGAATTTAAATAGTGCGCATAGACCAGTTTCTTAAATAGTGTTCTTTTTGGAGCTTGACGGATGTTCCAACGCTAACTGGTTCCAAAGATGTACAACCACAACCGCAAACGATTTGGAAACGAATGCGGTGTGATGTGGGGGAAGGAGCTTGACGGATGTCCACCGGTAACTGGTTCCAAAGATGTACAGCCCCAACCGCAAACGATTTGGAAACGAATGCGGTGTGATGTGTGGGGAAGGAGAGCGTGGAGTTGAAGAAGAACGTAAAGTTCTGTCATGAGTGGCACCAAGGAAATTAATTTCTCTTTTAAATCAAATCAAATCATTTATTTCCTTTGGTTGTCCCAAACAACACTTGGATATTGTCAATACATTTTTTCACCATAGTTTATTATCATGTAGAATATAAAATAACCAGCAGCTACTATGGGTGGACCCATCATATCAGCTATACCATCATCTTCGACTAAAACACTGTTGCCATAAACAAGTTTTTGCTTAAAACTAGGTAGTTAAAATTAATTCGTGGCTGTAAAAAGGCCGTGTCAGCTTATAGACTAAAATAAATTACACATGTCAGGTTAATAAATTAATTCGTAGCTCTAAAGAGGCTGTGTCAGCTTTCAATCTAAATATACATAAAAATTGTATTAAATATTATGTGTATATAATAATGTGTATAATATATTATGGTGTATTAGGCTCATTTAATACTGAGTATAACATATGTCATTGTCGTATTAATGACAATACTATTATTTATTGATAATCAAATAAAACTCCGTAACCTACATGTACCCGTTACAGTACTTAAGTCAAATCAAATCAAAATAATTTATTTCCATTGGTTCTCTCGAAACAACTTGGATACAGTCAGAACTAATAAAATCAATACATTTTTCACAACATATGTACTAATCAAAGTGGTAATAATGGTTGGACCGTAAACAGGCAATAATCTATATTTATGTATGTTATGCACAACAATATTGCTATAAGCAAGTAAAACTAACTAACTTAGAAACTACTTAAATAAGATCGTGGCTGTAAAGAGGCCGTGTCAGTTTACATTCTAAATACTTAATAATTATGATGTATAGACATTATATACATACGTCAGATAATTTATAAATGTATAGAACAAAAAAAAAAAAAACAATAATAAAAAAAGTTCAGTAACTATTGTTTTACGCGGTGTTATTTTAAATAAAAATCACCATGGTAATCTTGCAATATTAGTGCACTTTGAAAGTAAAAATTGGCATTTGACATCATTGTATATGGCACATAATTTCAACGAGAACAACAAATAGGTGGTAGGCGAACTGATGGTGGTAATTTGCCAAGTCTGCTGTTGGCGGGGAAGTATCCACCGTTCGTGCCGATAAACCGAATAATCCACACGTTTCGGGATCAGGCTCGAATTACCGCCATGTCCAGTCAAGCCGGCATAGTGTTAGGGACTGATGCCAGTCATGATTGTCTTATTCCAGTTGCTAACATTCATGGACCTTGAGCGCCACTTGCCATCAGGTGGGAGCAAGGTCACATGTCATGGTAGTATAAAAAAAAGCTCGGGTATGAGCAGTAAATAACAGAATCCACAATTTTGTTAATTCGAGTTACATTGTTTTCTAGTATTGTTTCCTTTTCTAGAAATATGTTAGGCCGGCATAGTGGTAGAGACTGATGTCGGTCGTAGTGTCCGGCGTCAGTTGCTCCCATTCTTGGACCTCGCGTACTGCTTACCATCAGGTGAGCGCGATGTCACATGTCGTGTCCAGTAAAAAAAAAAAAAAAAAAAAAAAAAAAAAAAAAAAAAAAAAAAAAAAAAAAAATTGCACTACATGTACTCGTAATATAGGACGTAACCAAGTGTTTCCGAAGGTTAAAAAAATATATGCTATCAGTACTATCTAGTACATTTAATATCTTAAACAGTGTCTGTTGACGTTGAAATAACTGTTAAATAGACCGAGGAAGAAACCATGCGGCACGCATCAATTAAAATCGTTTCTGTTGCTGTTGTCGGATACTATGGGATTTTACACAACGAGAGCAGCAAAGTACAGCTCATGATAGTGACAAAACTAGCATTTCATATACGTTGCCAAACATTTCCTAGGCGCGGTTGTGGCTCGGTTGTAAAAATCCTACAAAGGTCAGTTCATGTATCAATGAGAAATACAACAACCCTAACATTATGACGGCAATTCGAGTCTAATCCCGAAACATTTCTCTCGCTCGCACAATACAACAATTTTAAAGAATATTTAAGTAACTTGATAGACATTAGACTTAAAGCATATCGGTCGCCTGGATGTGAGATGGAGCTAATGTATCTACGATAGGATGCGACGTGTGCATTGGAGAACTGCCAAGTTTCCAGGGCCCAACAGTCATTCCGTCGGGTCTTGCCATCGCTCTGCACAATCCCATTGCGGGTACACCAGTGACAAGAGCACTTCGGAGGATGTCGTTGAGAGTCGCGTGACGAGAAATGCGGCCATCACTTCTAGCACAAGAAAGCCCGTGATGTCCGAGACTGGTTTTCCGTATCGACACTGTTGCGGGTGGACAGTCCGGGCTCCGAGACGAAGGCACACCGCCATGGTCAGTGTATTGCGATCAAGTGTGCCAACCGATGCCTGCAACCATAGACCCGACTCTCTAGTGGAAAGCTCTTTCATGTTACTGGCAGATAAAATAGTTCGTTCCATAGTCGTCGGGTTTTTGGTGAATTTGGACAGACCAGGCATCTCTGGCATCAGACAAGTACGATGTCTCAACGGAACCCAAAGATAGTGATACTCCCGTAGAGCTCAACAGTACTATGTACAGACGACAGAAAAGCTGGCAGTTCCATACTAGAAATATTGCCGGCAAAAACTAATACCCATCTAAGTACCTAAATAAATGTCAATAAAATAAAATAAAATAATAAATAATTGTAGGTAATTTAATTGGATGTCATTAAAAACAGTGGCAGTATTTTTCTGCTCTGTGGTTAAGAGATTACAAGTTGTTCAATTGCCTTGATTTTTTTTATTAGAACGTAAAATCAAAAACAAGGTTATTAGAATACAAGTGCAGGATATTTTGCAAAAATAAAACAAAAATATACGGTTAGACACTTACAAAATTAGAGTTACGTAACTACACTTGAGAGCAATGCAAACGGGTATTTTTTTTATTTAATTACTATCTGACCCGGTGAACTTCGTACCGCCTTACAGTCATTGAATGTTTGTAAACCATCACAGACAATTTCGCTACGTAAAGGTGAGACCAATTGATTTGACAGTTGTTGTTTTTTTTTTTCAATATATCATTTGTTCTATATTGAATGAGCTTGATATACATTACTCAACGCACCCATTAAATATTTGACAACCAACATTTTTGACAGGTACGAAACCCACTGTTAGGTATGAATGAAACAACGGTTCATAGCGGACTGGTTTATTTTTTAGAAAACCAATGGTGGGTAGGCATACATATCACCCACGAACTTTTTGTATGGGAAAATGTTTTTTCTTTTATTTTATTTTTTCAATTTTACAATTTTATTTAGAGTTATTCTGCTATTCGGGACGGAGACAAATCCAACAAATCAAAAACCGTGAAAATCTGTCCAGCCGTTCTCGAGTTTTAAGTGTTCTAAGAAACCCGACTTTGTTTTATATATTAAGATTTACTTATTATGCAATCTTATATGTCAGAAACCTTCCCCGATGTTCACACAACATATTCCCAAAGTTTCATCCTGATCGGTCAAGTAGTTTTGCAATGCATAGGGAACACACATACACATTCACCTTTATATATATATAGTTTTTTTTTTTTTTTCCTAAGTATAAGAAACCTCGGGCAACAGTCTCGATATTTAATTTTGTCACAACAATTTTATTCGAAGTTAATTATAGTACATTAAATATAAATTAAAAGCTACCTAAATAATAAAATTAAAAATAAACTAAACTATAAATAAAAAATGTCCTCTAGAGACGTCCCATCCGAGATAGAGATGGCAGAAATAATTGCCAGCCTTCCTGTCTCCAGACCTTTCTGTCAGCCGCTTTGACAACTCCTTGGCCAAGCGCCTCGCTGACGGTCCCCATGGACCCATCGGCTCGACCCCAAACGGCGCAAATTCGTAACCGATACCAAGGTTAGCGTATTTGCGCAATTTGAGGTTCTCCGCAGAAAAAGCCGCACTTCCCGCGGCAGACGAGGTCGCCTGGATGTGAGATGGAGCTAATGTATCTACACACGTCGCATCCCACACCAGAGACCTGCCAAGTTTCTACGGCCCAACAGTCAAGTTTCTACGGCCCAACAGTCAGTCTCGATATTCAATACTTTTTAGATTTTGTAAGTGTCATAGCGATCGTTACGATATGTCGAATCTGCTGCCGCAGACCTAACACCTATTCGGTTTAGCGTTTTTTTTTAAAGACAGATGGCAAATTCGCCTGACGATACGACCCCAGCCTGAAGGGCCACCGCGGCAGGTCGCATGCCTCTTTTGTCAATAGTTTATTGTTTATTAATTATCCGTAGGAACCTTGTTTCTGGGAACACTTGGATTTGTCAAAGTTTACCATTTTTTATATGCAATGTAATTAATACAATGACACAGAAAAATAGCCAGATACGAGAAAGCATGGAACAGGTCTGCTACTATATAGTCGTACATTGATTATATAAACTAAGGTTGGATGCAGCTGTAAAGGGGCATTGTACTTATCAAAAACATTGTCTTCTGTCAAATAATAATAATGTATAATAATTATTCAATAATTTTAATGTCAAATATATAGCAGCTGTAAATGGGCGTTGTCGCTTATGAACTAAAATTAAGACTAAGCCTAATTATTATTATATGTCAAATTATATATATATTAAATAATATAAAATATATATCTTATTATTTTTGTATAATAAAACATAGTATATTGTCTATAACATTTACATGTGTAAAAAAAGTATATCTTTAAAATGTCCGTGATTTTATTTATTAGAAATTTAATAGACTACATTTCTCAGAAGTACACTTTAGATTGTGCGAGCGAAAGGGTTGCAAACGCGTTAAGCCTAATTTAAGTCCGCCTTTGTACTGTGTGCAATAAAGATTTAAATAAATAAATAAAAACCCACCACGGGCGAATGCAGGTGTTCGCTAGTGTGTAAATAAAAAGACAAACAGTATTTTTGTCGCTCGAAAAAGGATGTTTGTCAAACAAGACATAAGCTTCAATGCCAACATTGTGATCTTAAAAACGTGTTTGTTACCTTACATAATTAATATTAATAAGGAAAGAATTTTGCAGATAAATAAAGATACACTGATGATACTTTAGTTCCTGTTCCTTAACTTCAAGGTTGAAGCTGCTGTTCTATTTTAATATGATCGCACCATCTAATCAATGTATCATATAACTAATCAGGAAACGAGTGACAACTCCCTCAAAAAACTCCCGAAAACTAACGTAGCCAGCATACCGGTACTTAAAGTGCCATACATACCTATTATATGTATGTCTAGGACGCTGTGTTCTAAGGGCTGTAATGAAATGAAAAGACGTATCGAGTTCGAATCCAGGTAGAGAACACAAAAAATATAGACTATTACTTGCGTAGACTGTGCAACATAGTAAAATGGCTCAAGTAGTTTAGACATGAAGGCAAATGAAACTGGCAGACAGATATACATTTAGCTGTGATGATAAGACATCAGTCTCTATCACTATGCCGGCTTGACTGGGCTTGACGGCAATTCGAGCCTGATTGAGCATATTACCTCCATCAGTCCGCCTACCACTTATTTTTACTTACCCTAGTCTTGCACATTCTTGATTCTATATGGTTGCAAGATTAACACCAATTTTTTTTTTTACTAGAACGACATTTTTAATAGGTGGTAAGACTGATAGTGGTAATTTGTCCAGTCTGCTGGGGCGGGGAAGTATCCACCGTTAATGCTGATAAACCCAGTAAAGTGTATCCACACATTTCGGGATCAGGCTCGAATTGCCGTCACGTCCAGTCAAGCCGGCATAGTGTTAGTAGTGTTAGTCAATACGTATTATTTGTCACTTATTATCGTAGACAAAGAATGCAATAGTCGTCCAATATAAAATGTAATGTGAAGATAAGAAAAAGAGCGATGTGTTGTGCATGCGTTGAATTATTTTAAAACCAATACTTCAAAATTTCCCTACTTTGGGGAACTAATATTTCTCTACTTTCGGAAAAAAAAATCCCAGCAGAAACTCTATCTCATCTTAAGTCGCCAAGCTGACAGATATTCTATCTATATATGATCCTTTTTCTATGCTTATTATTCTATGTCAAAGTAACGTCATGCTCTAGCTAGCTCTTATGGTGACAGTTTGCTATACCTTAGGTGGGTTGGAAATTAAATTCATTTGACTGTACCTAAAAGAATAACGAGATTTAGTTTTTCTGGGGAACCGTGTATCTTTGTAAATAAATACCTAATATTCCAAATACCTTATTTTATTCTCATACCTCGTTATTTTTTTCGCTTCGGCATATTGAAAATGATGGACACTATGCAATTACAATTGATTGAAAACAAAATCCTTAATCCCAAAAAAGTATTTTTTTTTAGCAAAATAGCTGACCAAGAGTCTTGCGAGACTCTTGCGCAAGAGTAGTGAGTAGTTAGAAGTAAAAATAGGTGGTAGGCGGACTGATGGTGGTAATATGCTCAATCTGCCGGGGTACAAGTGTATCCACAAATTTCGGGATCAGGCTCGAATTGCCGTCAGGCCCAGTCAAGCCGGCATAGTGATAAAGACTGATGTCTTTTCACCACAGCTAAATGTATATCTGTCTGCCAGTTTCATTTGCCTGTCTAAGCTACTTGAGCCATTTTACTATGTTGCACGGGCAACGCAACTAATAGTCTATATTTTTTGTGTTCTCTACCTGGATTCGAACTCGATGCGTCTTTTCATTTCATTACAGCCCCTAGAACACAGCGTCCTAGATCTCCACTGCTGGAGATGGGCCTTCCAGAATATATATCTGAAGAATTTGGCCTACACTCGCCACGCTGGCCAGACGGCTTGGCGAGCATATGATGTAAATTTTTTTTGGCAATTTATCAACGATTCCACAAGTTGGTATTAGTGGAACCGAGACCGACGGCTTAACGTGCTCTCCGAGGCACGGGAACGGTGGTGTTGTATTTCTCATTGGTACATGCCGGGAGGGTTTGAACCGACCTTTGTAGAATTTAAGGAACGCGTTCTTACAACCGAGCCACCACCGCGCATACGGGCAATCATCATCTTTTTAACAAATAGAATAAAAACTCACCAATTTCCTTAAATACAGAGCCATGTTAGCGAATTCGTCGCTCAAAAGACATCTCAAATTCATGAAGGAAGTAGGATATCCAACCACCTTCTCAGCCTCTCTGATCACATTGCTCCAGTTTGTGAATGGAGGCCTTAACAGGATCAAAATCTCATCCTTTGTAAGACTCGCCACGGTCGATTCGGCCCGTTTGTGCGTATAGAAACTCGCCCGACGAATTCCACGGGCAAATTTTGTAAACATATTTGACAAATCAATTTGTAAAATAGTTCGTTCTAAATTCGTGTTCACGTTATGCTTTCTCGCGGTAGAATGCTGTTGCGAGTTATCGATAAATGTTGCCAGCTTATTAATTCCGTTTTACCGATAGTGGTATTGTGGGAAAGGTTATTTTTTTTAATGTGTTAGCATATTCGTGACAAGGTTGACATAAATAGGCATCGAGCTAATATGATTTCAATGTAAAGCTTATTTTGTAGAAAATTTAAACTCTCATATTGTTATGCGTTAATATTTTTAATTCTAATTATTAACCATCTAAATAAAACCTTAAATATTCTTAAACTTATTTTTTTCATTAGCAAACTAGTATAATAATTTATTTTGTGTTTCTTTTATGTAAATTTAAAGCTATTCCAATTATATCTCAAATGTACAAGATATTTATAATTTTAGACTGACAATTATTTTTGCATTTTTTAGCAACGCTGTACAGAGCGTAAATGTCGATGATTGGGCACTTCAAGCATTTCCAGAACATCGCTCAGTCTTGCGCCTGGCACGTCAACAGAACACCACTTCCTTGTTAAGTGCTCCTGAAGCAGAGCTAAAGTAGTTCAACAGCCACAAAGGCGCTGTTGAACCAGTAACGGTGCGCCCACCACCAAAAGTGCATGAATTACAGGCGCGGGCGGGTTCGTGCTGAGATCCAGCCAAGGAAAACGGGGGAATCTGGGTCTGGACGACCACACTATACTGTCGTGTCCATTTACGTATAAGAATAAGGATTCATTTAAATGTTGACTCCTTGCCTCTATATCAGATGGATATTTATATTATAGTTTTTTTTTTATATTATATTTCCATGGAACACACAAACAATATAAATTACTATTAATATAAACTGCTTCCGTGGTCTAGTGGTTAAGTCCGTGAATTTAAACTCGAAGGTACCGGGTTCGATTTCTTGTCGAGTCACAATAATATTTAATAATTAAATAATTAACTTTAATTAATATTTAATTTATTTGTGATATTCTTGACTTTGGTACGCTAGAGACATCGACGAGCTTGCCACTTGTCATAATTGGCCTATAGTAAAGTTGCCTAAATGTGAATCCGCTTATTTGATAGCGTGGTTTCTGACCACCCCGAAAGGGAAACTGTCGTGATGATACTATTACTTTTAATATAAACTACTTAATAATAACAAATAAAAAAATATATGTAAAAACTAAATTAAATAAAAATATTATAAATAAATAAAATGCATTAAAAATCACTACCAATGTCCATTATTTCAGTAGTACTAATCACTTTAAATTAATATCTATACTGTATAAAGAAAATTTAAATTGTAATAAATTAATAATATATTATTATTGGTATAGACTAATAAATAAATAACGCAAATAATATTGTTTAGAATTATTAAAATTTAGGTAATCATTTTTGTTTAACAAAATATGTAGGGGCGATAGTTTTCTTTTAAATAAGATAAAAACATTTCCCCAAATTCGGGCAAATGTAATAAGCTGGCAACACGATGATCTTGACCGTGTAAAGTGGGCCACACTCAACTGGTCACCAGATCGCTCTCATCTCCAAGTACCGTAAAGTTTTTTTTTATATTATGGAAAGTTATAATTTTAAATACAACCTGTTTCTATTAAGTTTCACTTGTGTTGCTTTAGGACCGGTTTTTGGAACCATCCTTATAAAACAATTTAAAAAAAAAACTACATTCCCTCTGTCCCGGTTGGACTATTTATTCATTGAAATGAAATTAAATAATTTATTTGTCAGAAACATGGTAGGTACAGGGATGTAAATTATTATATGTAATTATATCACATGATTCGCTATTTCTAGCATACAAATATTTATTTAGTCACATGACTTTGTCGAGCTTAGTGTCTAGGTATTATATTGTCGAATAAAAACATTTATTAACCAGCATTTGTTTGACTCTTAATTTGAACAGTTTTAGTGGCAGCTCCCTTATTTTTATTTTTCTTTATTTGGGTCAACAAACAGAATTGCACAGGTTTTAACATTTAACAATAATAAGATACATAAGATCATGCAATACCCACCACGTTAACCACGTATTTATAATTGCATAAACTTTACAGCTAATAATAATAAATAAATGTTGATAAATGAAAGGAAAAAAAACAAACAGAAAACTAAATTAAACAAGTAAAAACAAAGGAGAAAAACATAATGTAAATAAAAAAAAAGAGAAAAACAATAAGAACTTAAAAACTATTCCTTTAAAACCTTCAAGACACTTGTTCTGAAGGCCCCAGCAGTGGAGGCAATGATGTCAATGAGATTAAATTTTTTATTGTAAGTGTCAACCAGTCTATAGATAGGAGAACGCTTTCCAGAGTTAGTACGGCATGAGCTCAATGCGAATAATTGAAATGGGTTGCATTCTCGTTGGTGATGTTTGGGCGGTACTCTATAGCATAATTTGTTGTTGAGGGCTATGGAATCGTATTTATTATGACAAAGATCGTATAACATCATCACCTCCAACTGCTGTCGTCGTGAATACAAGTCCAGCATGTTATAATTCACCAGCAATTGAGAGTATTTTAATCTGTTGTGGTAAAATTTGTATTGGACAACACGTAGAAATTTCTTTTGTACCATCTCTATTGAGTCTTTGTATTTGTTGTAATAGGGGTTCCATACGGACACTGCATATTCAAGTTGTGAGCGAATGAGAGACAAGTACAGATGCACATATGTGGAGGAATGTTTAAATTCGTGGCAAGAGCGGACAACAAATCCGTACATTTTGTATGCTTTAGAAATAATGTGTTCAACGTGAAGGTTTAAGTGCAGCTTAGAGTCCAGCACTATCCCCAGGTCCCTGATAGATGTAACTTCATCAAGTGGAGAGTTGCAAAGATAATAAGAACATCGTCTGACGAATTTCTTTTTTGTAAAGGTAATTTTTTTACATTTATTGAGGCTAAGTTTTAGTTTGTTTTTAGTACAGTATGAGTTACTTATAGTAACTGGAAGCTTATTAAATATCTTTGTTGCCATTGCATAACAATTTCGGCTATATTGAGTACTTTTATGAGCTGGAATAATTATTCTACTAGGATAACGCGTTTTAAAATTGCAATTATCCCCAAGAGTTTTAAAAAGTTCCGGGTGGCTTTTTACAAATAAACAGCATTCAAGTATATAGATAGAAGGAACATTCACTAGCTGTTTTACCCGGCGTTGCCTAAGGCGACCTGAGGGTTTTTCGACTGACCATTACTTCGACACCTATGGTATGAACAGCTAAATCATTGGCTTGTAATGTTGCCCAAAGCATGACCAAGACCACTGACCAAGTTTTCCGAGTCTTTTATCAGACCACCTGGTCTTGCATTTCTAATCTTGGACTTGCGCAATACTCATAGTTTAAAAACTGAAAAAGCAGTGAGCTGACTAACGTTCTTTACTTTAAATGGAATAAAGATACACATATAACGAATACATAGGTACAGTATTCCCAAATTAATAATGCACATACAGATCTTCGCTAATTGTCGTATTCCCGGAAACACCCGAATCATTGAATCGTAAGAGCCTAAACATTGCACTTGCATTTTGCACCTTGTTCGAAAGAAATAGAAGTCAATATCATATGTACACAATCGAAAACAATTCGGGCAGTGTTTTTTTGTTTTTGTTTTTTGGCGGTAACTGCACGTGTTCTCTCTGTGTGAAATTATATAGAGCTGCTATTACACACACACCCTTCTTGGTTTTGTTTTCAAAGGTGAATTTAATTTCAACTTTAATTATCTTATTTAAATAGTTTATTTGACAATTGCTTGTCTGTCTGACACAGGCAGAGATTTTATATTTAAAGGAGGTCACTACAGTACTATAAAATTTTCGAAGTAAATCAATCCAACAAAGATTGTAGCATATTCTCAATCGTGTGGTTTTCCTCGCTATTTACTTACATGGAATTATCGAATCAAATTTTGTTACTGATAAATCAATATTTATCTCTTTTAGCACAAAACACATAATTCTACTAAATTATGCATGAAGAAAATGCACTTAACCACTCTATATACATATCGTCTTCCGACGCTCGGGGAATACGACCGTTGCCGAACAGTGACGAAGATTTCTATGCGCATTATCACTTTGGGAGAACTGTACTGGTGTGTTTTTTTCGACTGATTTCTTTGATATGCTAACTGTTTGCGCCTGATCCAGAACCTTCCAGCTAACTATGCTTATGCCAAAAGCACGGACCAAACGCGAACAAAGGCCTTCTAAAATGGACTGTATTTGAATTTTTATAATAGCAAAACGGCCGGTAACGAGCAATCCGGACACAGAGGTACGATATCGGAAATAGAGTAGGACGGGTCACTTATATAAGGAAAGTATGCCACGTACCTTTTCACAGCTTCACTATCACCTATCCTGGCCAGGATATTCGCCAAACTCAATCACGTCACGATTATTATAGTTCTTTATTTAGCACAGCCGTCCGCGGAGAACACAACGGCGCGTCTTCCAGAAGAGCGGGATCACGGTTGATCATAGACTTCTCGCTGGGTCGGGGCGCGACGTGCGACTGACGTTGCAAGCAATGAAGCTTACAAAGAAACCTATTTTTTGCAAGTCCACAAGTGGGTACTTCTCGTTGCGAATATAATTAATAAATATTCAAATGTTGCAAATTTAAAGTAAGTGGCGCCATCTTGTGGTGGCATACTTGGTTATTGGAAATGGAGGGAATTTTGTATTGCTCATTATTAACCGATTCAACTATTACAAATATAAGTTAAAATATTGGCGTAAACACTAACAATTACAATATCTTTTAAAAAACCGCCTGACTTTTTAGTAAAGGCAATCTTTTTAGATATAATTAGTCGTTATAATAAAAAAGTCAGGCGTTAGGCAAGTTGATATATGAAAAAAAAACAACAAAAAACCACATAAAACATAGGACAAAAAAAACTTTAAATAAAATAAAAAGAACAAAAAGCTATATTCCTTTAAAACCTTCAAAACACTTGTTCTAAACGTCGCAGTAGTGGAGGCGATGATGTCAATGCGATTGAACAATTTATTGTAAGTGTCATCCAGTCTATAGATAGGAGAACGCTTCCCAGAGTTAGTACGGCATGAGCTCACTGCGAAAATCAAAATAAAAAAAACATTTACTTTCTAGAATACGGTACATATTGTGGCTAGTAGTAGTACAGTTTTCCGGCGTATCATGCCGTCATGCAGCATGAAAATATTTACAGTTATATAGTAATTTACAGTCAATAGTTTCAACACACCTAAATACATAAAATAAAAAAAAAAGAATAGGTGGTTAATGAAAATGGAAGGAATGGAACGCAGTTAGCAGATGTCAGTGTACAGCAGACCTAATACAGCGACTAGGGAGGTCCTTCGCGCCATTTTTCGCGGAGATGTCAAGTGCAAGTTATTGTTTTGTTTTGATTGACTGTGGATATTGTTGATCAAAAGTGGTGTTGTTTGTTTAATAATGTGCTACAATGTGATTAGTTATGGAAAACGATAAATTAGACTTAGAATATGTGGCACAAGTTGCATATTATTTTATGCGGTTTTCCCGCGCATATTTTACCCGACGTGTTTGAGCTATAATGCCGCGAGTGACTCCAAGAAAAGCATCAAATTCTGCAGCATCTGGAGTTTGAGGATGACCTCATTATCTCATAAAAAAGAAAGATATATTACGTCAGACTTGGCTGTATGGGCTAGACCCTTTGCCTTTCCTATCATCTCATTCATCATTCATCGGGAGAAGAGAGCCAAAAAAAAAATAACAGAAAAAAATAAACAGCGACTAGACCAAAAATGTTGATTTTTTATTTCTAAAAATAGTATCTTTATTGGTAATTGGGAAAATTAAACAACTAATTAACAATAATTTATATTAATACACTTGAAACCAATGGAAGCGGGTAACCAATATATATATATTTGTTGAATTATTTGCTATTGTTAATCTGATATAGCCGAGTTATATTTGCAGATTGATTTTGAGTTTGCTTTGGAGAAATTTAGTATATTAACTTTCTAGAAAAAAATTCGAGGATAATGTAGCGATTATAATCGACAATGGCCAAAGGTTTTCGGCTGCAATCGACATCCTTTGCCTCACACCGTTTTTAAGAAAACAACTGTCAGATTGATTCACTTTTTTCTTTTCTCTACAACAGCTGCTACGCACCAGTTTTGCTTGTTTAATAGTTTGCAGATTTAGTATAAATCTGTAATTACCTTTCTCATCTGCCAGGCTCAAAGCCTTCGCGCCATTTTACACGGACATGTCAAGTCCAAGTTTTTCATTTTGTAAATTAGTTAACTGTGGATATTGTTAGTCAAAAGTGGTGTTATTTTGTTTAATAATGTGCTACGATGTGAATAATTATGGAAAACGATAAATTTGACGCTATACGAGAAGCTATGGGACAGAAATTGCATTTTATTTTTTGCGGTTTTTCCGCACAGTGAACTCCCGTATACCCGTCGTGTTTCGGCGATATTGACGTGAATTACTCTATGAAAAGCATCAAATTCTGCAACACTTGTAATTTGATGATCCCCAACTCTGTTATGAACTCTGTTATAAACATATATTATGTAAATAAATTAGGTACATGTTTAGGGCTGATATATTCTGTACAATCCTTTAAAGATAAAAAATAATAAACAAATACTGGGAGGGGAGTAGTGTAGCGATAGCTACGCAAAATAAAATAAAACTTCAAAATTCCAAATTATGACGACATGATGATGTTTGACACACAAATTGGTTTTGACAATTATTGATATTAGGATTGTTTGTTAAAGTTATGTAATAATTTCATTAAAAACATTTATACACAAATATCTGCAGTATCATTCATTTAAAAGCTAAGACGCTTTAGATCTAAGTTTTGGCTTACGACCCTCCCTTGTGTAATGTGTAAACTTATTATCTTTGTGTTAACTTTATTTCGATCTAATATACTTAACTTCCATTGCTTAAAGTCTAGTTTTATTTCAATGTCACGTTTAACTTGACAATATTTTCACTTTCATATGCTAAATTTTAGACGGAGAAAAACATTATTTAATATTTGATTAATACAATTTTATTTTCAAAATGTCCTTAATTTAATTATTATGTCCTTAATATCTAATAAACTTCCAGTTACTAAAAGCAACCAAATTTCATATATTTGTTTATGAGATAAGTAAGTACGGGTGTTATTGTGCTGCTAACTGCCTTCAGAGCATCTGCTCCAATCATATCCCAATTTCATTGTAACAGTCATGAAATATGTCTATATCATTATTGGCACTGCAGAGACTACTGTAGGTGTTGCACATTCGGGATGTTGACGAATGTGAACCTACATTAGTTGTTGAGGAAGGACAGCACAGGATCTTGGTTATAGAACGACGTGGACATTTAGCCTTAATAGATGACATTTTTGTATGTGTTTCCCGTTTACATGGCTCGCGGGTGTAGTTATTAAGATTATCATCGATCGTAGAAAATAAACGTATTTACAACCTGATTATATAATGTAGTTTAGGTTGTAGATAGATTGGAAGAATCGATAATCAGGAATTGAAGGATCGACCTTTATACTTGCATTCCATATATTTATCTGACGAAATAAAATAAAATTACGCATTTTCACCCCTCTCGCAAAATCCATTTTTTATTTTTAAATACTCAAATCAAATATCATCATCATCAGCCTGTGTCTCTCCACTGCTGGATGTAGGCCTCCCCCAAGGCCCGCCACTTCACACGATCTTCTGCCACCCTCATCCATCCCCCACCAGCGACCTTCCTCAGGTCATCTGTCCATCTGGCGGGGGGTCGTTCCACTCTGCGTCTTCCAGTACGTGGTCTCCACTCCAGAACGCGTCTACTCCATCGTTCATCGGTTCTGCGGCATATGTGTCCAGCCCATTGCCACTTCAGCTTGCTAATTTTAAAAGCTATATCGGTAACTTTGGTTCTTTGACGGATGTCAACGTTTCTGACTTTATCTTTTAGTGAAATCCCGAGCATAGCTCTCTCCATAGCTCGCTGAGCGATCTTGAACTTGTGGACCAGACCTACCGTCAGTGTCCACGTTTCTGCACCATACGACATTACTGGAAGAACGCACTGGTTGAAAACTTTTGTCTTCAAACACTGTGGTATGTTCGATAGGAAGATGTGACGTAGCTTCCCGAATGCTGCCCATCCTAGCTGAATGCGTCTATCGGCTTCTTTGCTGTAGTTGGCTGCTCCTAATTGGATGGTTTGTCCAAGGTAGACGTATTTTTGCACAACCTCGAGAGTAGCGTTTCCCATGCAGATTGGTCCCGCTATAACATGCTCGTTGAACATGACTTTTGTCTTGTCCAAGTTCATACCGAGACCAACATCCTGGGATGCCACATTTAAACCGTTCAGCATTCTGCTAAGATCCTCCAGCGAGCTAACTATGTCATCTGCGAATCGGAGGTGCGAGATGTATTCTCCGTTGACTTTAATGCCACAGGTTCTCCAGTCCAGCATTTTAAAGACATCTTCCAACGCGTTTGTAAACAGTTTCGGCGATATTACGTCGCCCTGTCGTACTCCTCTGCGCAGTTGGATCGGTCTTGTATGCTGGCCTTGTATCTGGACGGTCATCATATATTTATTGTGATATAAGTACATATTTTTATAACATGCTAAATAACTCTGTACGATAGAGTGAAGTAAGTAATGTGTCTGCACACTTCGCGAGGTGTCCCCGTGCTCAAGTTGAGCATGATCCCTATCCTTACTAGCATATCAAAATTTTAATGTGGTAATGTTTAGTTTATAAATAATGCCTAAATGGATTAGCAACTAAATATATATATAAAACATAATAATCATATAAGTAATACATATATTTTATTAGTAAAATAAATAAATAAATATAAAATAAATGTTCTTATTAAATTATGATATCCCTCACCACAAAACGATTACACAACATGCTAATATACCTTTATACCCATTTAGATTAATTCTTATTAGAATTATTTTAAAACGTATGTAATGCAAATTCAAAATTGTTTATTGTATAGATTGTTTTTTTTTTTTTTTTATACTGGACACGACATGTGACATCGCGCCCACCTGATGGTAAGCAGTACGCGAGGTCCAAGAATGGGAGCAACTGACGCCGGTCACTACGACCGACATCAGTGTCTACCACTATGCCGGCCTAACAAGATGCTTTTTCACACTTCGCTTGAAGGACTCCAGGTTATAAGAGTGGGGAAACACACTGGCTGGGAGAGCATTCCACATCTTCAGCATGCGACAGATGTAAGAGTCTCCAAATTTATGAGTACGCGTAGGGATAGTGGATGCTTATTCTAATTACAGTTGTATGTACATGTCATGATGATGCAATCTGCCCATATTATGGGCATACAATATGATTATGTCAATAGATATTTATTTACAATATTTATTTGTATATAGTTTATATTTAATATTGTTCCTGTCAATTTATTGGAATACAATGTTAATGTCAAAATTTGCATGCTAAAAAATATTTTTCAATAAAAACAGTTGTTAATAAGAATATTTCTTTAACTCAATAGTAAAATGTTTTATAGGTAACTCTCGTATCTCTCTAGGAATTTTACTATATATACATTAATGCACATTATATGGCAGTTTCTGCTGTAATATTCACTTACACATCTTGGGTAGATTAGTCGGGTATAATCTCTAGGTACGAATTTGTTACAAGTATTATATTTTTTACAGACAGATTTCGCTAGTCTCAGGCCATTTATCTATTCCTTCAGACGTGTCCTACCGCTGTGCTTAACCAGACTTTGTATTATTTGAGGAGGTACCTGGTTAAACAGTCTAGGGCCGAGCCAGTAATAGAAGCGTGATCCAAATGTAGTATTAGTCCTATCAAAGAGTAAAACTTTGTTTTTCGACGCACAAGTACGCTCATGTGATGCATAGCTTTGCAAACTACAAAACCAGCTTGAACATATACTGTTGTCGAATGTTCAAAATCTTCACTTACTATACTAGCTCGACATGTGACCTTGCTCCCACTATACTGGGTTTATCGGCACGAACGGTGGATTCCTATTATACTTTTCGAGATCAGGCTTGAATTGACGACTTTACCAGTCGAGCCGGCATAGTATTAGGGACTGATGTCAGTCATAAGTGTCTGATTCCAGTTGCTAACATCCATGGACCTAGCGCTCCACTTACCATCAAGTGGGAGCAAGGTCACATGTCTTACTAGTATATAAAAAAAAATAAACTTAACACTCATCATCATCAGCCTGTATCTCTCCACTGCTGGATATAGGCCTCCCCCAAGGCTCGCCATTTTACACGATCTTCTGCCACCCTCATCCATCCCCCACCAGCGACCTTTCTCAGGTCATCTGTCCATCTGGCGGGGGGTCGTCCCACACTGCGTCTTCCAGTACGTTGTCTCCACTGCAGGACCCGTTTACTCCATCGTTCATCGCTTCTGCGACAGACGTGTCCAGCCCATTGCCACTTCAGCTTGCTAATTTTGAAAGCTATATCGCTAACTTTGGTTCTTTGACGGATGTCAACGTTTCTGACTTTATCCTTCAGAGAAATCCCGAGCATAGCTCTCTCCATAGCTCGCTAAGCGACCTTGAATTTATGTATCAGACCCACCGTCAGCGTCCACGTCTCTGCTCCATACGACATTACTGGAAGAACACACTGGTTGAAAACTTTTGTCTTTAAACACTGTGGTATGTTTGATAGGAAGATGTGTCGCAACTTCCCGAATGCTGCCCATCCTAGCTGAATGCGTCTGTCGGCTTCTCTACTGAAGTTAGCTATTCCTAATTGGAAACTTAACACTAGTGTTGCCCAAAGCAAGACCAAGACCAAGACTTAGCCAGTCTTGTCAAAAGTCTCGTAAGACTTACTCTGACTCAATATATATTTTATTTTCCAATTGTACTAAGGAAATCTCTCTCCGCGATGTCTTTAGGGTACCAAACTTGAGAAACATCACAAATAAATTAAATAATTGATTGTGTCCCGACCAGCTGTACCTCCAAGTCTGAATCCACGGAATTAACCGCTAGACGTCGGAGGAGAATTTAGGTATACTAAAATAAAATTATTTGCAAATGAGTGTTAGGACTAATTTCTCAAATTAAACCAGTCTTCAATGTTGCATGATTTATTTCTATTTCCAATAACTATTTTAAAGGCGCGCAACGACCGACTCGTCTGCTGTGTTCTTGTAATCTGGCGCGATATGATTCGCGCCATTCATTAAAGCGACTCGTAACATCGTTATTGAACCAATCAGAAATCAGCACACGACTACGTTCGTACACAACGCCACCTACTTTACAAAACCATATTGCTAATCATTCTTAACTTATGTTTAAACACTGAGATAATAATGTAATAATAACTATGTTACAATAAAAGATAACATGAGCTCTCCCAAGTTCCAAATATCTAAACGTTATTTTTTTTGCTTAGGAACAAATTACGGACACGACGCAATTAAAATTTATTGAAAAACTAACCCCAAAAAAAGTAAACACTTAAGCAAAATTTTGAAAAATATCTGTGCAAGATTCTTACGAGACGTGGTCAGAAACCACGCTTGTAAATAAGCGGATTCACATTTAACTTTACTATAGGCCAATCATGACAAGTGGCAAGTCGATGTCTCCAGCGTACCAAACACGAGAAATATAACAAATAAATTAAATATTAATTAAATGTATTTATATACATTAATAAATATTTTTGTGTCCCGACCAGGAATCGTACCCGGTACCTCCGAGTCTAAACCCACGGACCCGCTAGACCACGGAGGCAATTAAGAAAACATAACAATTTTATTATAAAATAATAAAATTTATGTAAAAAAAGTTTTTTACAAAATAGAGCCATTAATTGCAAACATTAGGTAATTCCCCGAAAACATAAATTCTTAGAATTATTCGATTTAATCGAATAGATTTTCTGCATTTTCATTACATAATAATTACTGATTGAATTGGTGTGAAAAGCATTGCGTCATGAAAAACAAATTACCGCTTGGTGAGGCGTAATGCACAATCGTCCGAAAACATTTTTTTTTTTTTTTTTTTTATGCTAGCACGTCGTGTGACCTTGCACCCACCTGATGGTAAGTGGCGTGCGAGGTCCATGAATGTTAGCAACTAGAATCTGAAACTCATGACTGATCGTCAAAGATTACGTTTGTCAGAAATGTCAAAAACTAGGCGAATATTAACATATACTAACGACACTTTCGAATTAAAGCCTTCTCCTTTTTCCCATTCCTTCTCCTTTCCCTATTACACTTTTACGCATATAAAATTAAATATATATATATATATATATTTCTCATATTTATTTGTTTATATACTTATTTTCAGAGTGGTCTAGCGGTTAAGTCTGTGGATTTAGACTCGGAGGTACCGGGTTCGATTCCTGGTCGGGACACAAAAAATATTTATTAATGTTAATAAATACATTTAATTAATATTAAATTTATTTGTGATATTTCTCGAGTTTGGTACGCTGGAGACATCGACGAGCTTGCCACTTGTCATGATTGGCCTATAGTAAAGTTGGCTAAAATGTGAATCCGCTTACTTATAAGCGTGGTTTCTGGCCACCCCGAAAGGGAAAACGGTCGTGATGATACTCTATCACAGCTTATAACTAGGACATAAAATTTCAGTATTATTATTATATTATCAGTGTTGCCATCCAACGAGGCAACGTCGCCGGAGTCCTCGGAACATTGGGTTCATCTTCTCCTGGACTCGATGACATGTAGATTATAATCAAGATATTTGTAAGTATTTAGTTTTTATATTAATTAGGTTTATCTTTTAGTTTATTTAATTTAAGGTTTTGTTTAGTTTATTTTTAACTTTATTGTTTAGGTAGCTTTCATTTATATTTATTGTTTGTATTTGTGTATCTTACTTCTATTATAGAATATTAGATGTTAAGCCAGAAAGATTTTAATTTATTTGTACAGTTCATTTCTCCAAAACAGTGGGTTAATGACTAAAAAAAATAAAAATATTAAATGATAGTAAAAAAAAATACAATATTTACAAATAGCTATACTATACTATACTATAACTATATCGCTGGTTATTAGAAAATAGTTTTTATTCATTGACCGAATATAATAATTATAAGCGAATCACGTAGGACATTTTATTATTTTATTTTATTTTGACATTTTTCTTATCTAGGTGTATTATTTTGACATTTATTTATATTATATAATATTGACATATGTAATTAACCTATATAAGATTAATGTATGTAAATAAATATTTTGTTTTAGCCTAAGTTTGTTAATTAGTATTAGGACCCAAATTAATATTTGTACGCCTCTTAAGGTAGATTGTTGCATGTAAAAATATATTGTTCACCTTCATTTGTAACCATACAATCACAAATAAATATTTTGTTTTAGCCTAAGTTTGTTAATTAGTATTAGGACCCAAATTAATATTTGTACGCCTCTTAAGGTAGATTGTTGCATGTAAAAATATATTGTTCACCTTCATTTGTAACCATACAATCACAAATAAATATTTTGTTTTAGCCTAAGTTTGTTAATTAGTATTAGGACCCAAATTAATATTTGTACGCCTCTTAAGGTAGATTGTTGCATGTAAAAATATATTGTTCACCTTCATTTGTAACCATACAATCACAAATAAATATTTTGTTTTAGCCTAAGTTTGTTAATTAGTATTAGGACCCAAATTAATATTTGTACGCCTCTTAAGGTAGATTGTTGCATGTAAAAATATATTGTTCACCTTCATTTGTAACCATACAATCACAAATAAATATTTCATTTCATTTCGTCGAGCTTGCCACTTGTCACGATTGGTCCATAGTAAAGTTGGCTAAATGTGAATCCGCTGATGAAAGGGAAACGGTTGTGATGATGATAATACTAGCTATACTCGTGTACAAGCAGCATAGGATTATTATAATATTTTCTTAATTTATGTCCTCTGGAATTAAGACGCAATCTGACGTAAATAACGAAATCCAGTAATAACATTTGCGACTAAGGAACACATTCTGTTACTTAGTCGCTACAGGGCATATTATTAGTTATAGCACCACCCTACATTACCTAATTTTTTATGTAGATGTAATGTTGTTATTTTTTTTTCGGTATTTTCTGTAACTATAATATTTATACTGCTAACACTGCCTCCGTGATCTAACGGTTAAGTCCGTGGATTTAGACTCGGAGGTACCGGGTTCGATTCCATGTCGGGACGCAATAATATTTATTAGTTTAAATAAATAAATTTAATTAATATTTAATTTATTTGTGACATTGCTCGAGTTTGGTACGGTTGGAGACATCGACGAACTTGTCATGATTGGCCCTATAGTAGAGTTGGCTAAATGTGAATCCGCTTATTCATAAGCGTGGTTTCTGACCAGCCCGGAGGGAAACGGTCACCTTTCCTGTCACTGAAAACTCTGTTATTGTCATTAAGGTCATCAGGCAGAGAATGTCTAACGACAGCTTATTAATGTATGTTTTATATGCATAATAATTAGCCTAAAAAAAAAAACCCTTCCGAAAATCACTATTTCACGCGGCACAGCTGGTGTAGTATACATTATTTAATTTAAATTATTCTATTTCCAATGTGTCTTACATAGATGTCCGTGTGGAAAGGTGGTCGACTGTCTTGGAGTTCATGGGCTCTCCTGTTCCAAAAATGCGGGCAGATTTTCCCGCCACGGCTCCCTTAACGATATTATTAAAAGGGCTCTAGCCACCATCAAGGTTTCAGCTCTTCTAGAGCCTGTTGGAGTTATCCGAGATGATGGCAAGAGACCCGATGGTATGACGTTGGTCCCCTGGTAACGGGGACGTGCTCTGGTGTGGGACGCCGCGTCGCATCTCAGGGTCAAAGGGCATAAAGCGGGAGCCGCGGCGGAAAATGCGGAGTCCAGCAGCGGCGCAAGTATGTAAGTATATTAAAAGATTACATATTTATGCCGTTTGCTGTAGAAAATCTGGGCCAATGGAGTCCAAGTGCAAAAAAAATAATTAAAAGATGTAACACCGCGTCTTGTAGTCTCCTCCGGTGATAAGAGGGCTGGCTCTTTCTACGCTCAGAGAATCAGTATTGCAATTCAGACGGGAAATGCAGCCAGCGTTCTTGCCACCATTCCACGCGGACGAGACTTATATCCCTATCCTTAGTGTTAATATTAATTTTATTTTATATTTTGTAAATATTTTTTTTCGAATAAATGTTTCAAGATTTTCCAATTTATATCGATTTCCCAGCTTCACCATACTTGGGGTGGAAATACGCTCAGATCTCAACCACCGAAACTACATTGAGAGCATCACCAAAACAGCGTCCAAAAAACTAGGGATACTGAACAAGGTAAAACGTTTTTTTCCGCCCTCACTCCGGCTTATGCTTTATAAAGCGCAAATAAGGTCATGCGTGGAATACTGTTCTCACCTCTGGGATGGATCCGCTAAGTACCTTACAGATGCTCTCAATGTCCTACAGAGGCGGGCTATTCGAATAGTGGACGATACTACAGTGTCCAAAACTCTCGAATCGCTGCAGCTTCGCCGAGATGTGGCCTCCCTGAGCGTGTTCTACAAGCTATACTACGGTGAATGTTCTGAAGAGCTCCACAACCTTATCCCTTCTTCTCTATTCCGCAACCGAACCACTCGCACAGGCCAAAATATGCATCCACATACCGTAGCCACTATCCCTACGCGTACATACAAATTTGGAGACTCTTACATCTGTCGCACGCTGAAGATGTGGAATGCTCTCCCAGCCAGTGTATTTCCCCACTCCTATAACCTGGAGTCCTTCAAACGAAGTGTGAAAAAGCATCTTTATAGGCCGGCTTAGTGGTAGGGACTGATGTCGGTCGTCCGAGGCTGGCGTCAGTTGCTCCCATTCTTGGACCTCGCGTACCGCTTACCATCAGGTGGGCGCGGTGTCACATGTCGTGCCCCGTATAAAAAAAAAAAAAAAAAAACCTGTTTCATAAATGTAACCCTTTTTCTTCAGAAACGAGCGAGATAACTTTAGTTTTATATTTTTAATATTAATAGTTTACACAACAAACTACTGGCGGAAATTAATCTTTATATAGTTTGACTATTTTTTATAACATCACAATTTAAAATAAGGCTCAATTACGATCATAAGCTGAGAGTTTAGCGATTTGTTTTAAGATTGTGACGTAATCGTAAAGCAATTAAAATACCAAAGCTTAATTTTATTTTTTTATTTCTAGATTTTCCCGTCTGTGTTTTCTTTTGTAAAATTCACGGCCAGTTGCAGAAAGGCTGAGAATCATTTGACATGTTTAACGTTAGATTGTACTTTACGAAACGTAGTAAGTCCTAATTAGAGATGAATAGTGGTTTCACCAAATAACCGAATACCGAATACTATTCGGTTGGTAATTCATATCTTCAGCGTGCGACAGATGTAAGAGTCTCCAAATTTATGAGTACGCGTAGGGATAGTGGGTAGTTTAAGGGTCAGGATAAACAGCCTCCGTGGTCTAGCGGTTAAGTCCATGGATTTAGACTCGGAGGTACCGGGTTCGATTCCTGGGCCCCGATTCTCGCGCTTTCGACATGCATGTCCGCTCGATTTGCTCGAATGAAACTGATAGGAGATCTGTCGCATTTCATTAGAATATTTTAAACCGACCTGCAAATCGAAAGCGCCAGAATTAGGCCCCTGGTCGGGACACAATAATATTAATTAATTTAAATAAATAAAAATAATTATTATTCAATTTATTTGTTATATTTCTCGAGTTTGGTACGCTGACATCGACGAGCTTGCCACTTGTCGTGATTGGCCTATAGTAAAGTTGGCAAGTTATTTATAAGCGTGGTTTCTGACCACACTGGAAGGGAAATGTTCGTGATGATAAACTGTACTTTTGAGAAATCAAATAAACTATCAACTTACTAGGGAATACACTTACGGATATTCTGAACATATATTAACGGAATCATACAGTATTTGGTTGGGTAGAAAAAAGAGCAGAATGGTGTGGCATCTTATTGCGCAATAAAAAACCTCTGTAAACCAGCATATGTCACGAGACACCATTCTTCTTTTCTTTCTTTCCCGCACACCACGGGCCCGGCATCCGCACGGTGTATCCAATATTCAAAATTAAAATAAATATAAAACAAACCTAATAAAAAAAACTATATGTAAAAAATGATCTCAAGAGACGACCCTTTAGGGATAGTCCGTTGGCAGAAATAATTGTCATCTTTCCTGTCTCCAGACTTTTCCGTTAGCCGTTTGGACAACTCTTTGGCCAGATGCTTGGCTGAGTGTCCCCATGAACCCATCGCCTCGACCCCAAACGGTGCAAATACAGAAACTGCCGCACTTCCCATGATTGACGAGGTCGCCTGGATGTGTGATGTGGTTAATGTGTCTACACATGTCGCATCCCACACCAGGCACCTGCCAAGTTTCCACGGCCCAACGGTCATACTGTTCTAACGTTCTAGGATCGCGGGTAAACCAGCAGTGCCGAAAGCCCTTCGGACGATGTCGTTCAGAGCAGCGTGACGAGGAATGCGGCCAGCAATTCTAGCGCAAGAAAGCCCATGGTGTCCGAGATGTTCCACTGGCTCTCCACAGCGACACTGGTGTAGGTGGACAGTCCGGGCTCCGAGACGAAGGCACACTGCCATGTTCAGTGTATTTCGATCAAGGAGTGTACCGATGCTAAGGAAAAAGCCTTCAACCAGAGACCCGACTCCCTAGTGGAAACAGCATTAGGCGAGCACGCTCTCTCATGTTACTGGAAGATAAAATATCTTCAAGTACCAGTTTGCAGAGTTACGTTAATATAAAAAACTATTAGTAGCATTGGGCTAATATAGTTAAAGTTGCAAACGTAGTTTTGACAAAATTTCTGTACCAACAAGGGACAACCGGGGCACATGTGCTTCATTGTTTAAAATATATTTGTAAGCATTTTTAAAGACAATAGCGTATTTCAGCTGGGTCGCTTTTGAATTTATTACCGAAGTTAAGGTTTAAAAAATAACTTAAATAAACGACTGTTGGTCAAATGAATACAATAATTTATTAGGTGTCTTGCTGTGGAAGTTGCATAACATCTGCATCTCATAAAATAGTTTAGAAGCTATCAACGTTCGCATTGTTTTTTTGTTAATGTTTATTTAAGAATGAGACAACTAAAAATGAGAAAATATAGAGGGCGTTGGGTGGAGTTAAGGGCTTTGATAGAGAGATGGACTCGTGGCATTCGGGAATACGCGCGCGGACGGTACAGGTCAAGAAAATTGATCCTGCCGAGGCTCGATTTTGTCATCCACCGCGGATATGTTGTCGGTTTTGATTCGCGAGTTCTAGCATTAGTTTGTTTTTTTATAAATAGTATTTACAGTAGAATTAGTGATAGTAATTTAAGTTAATCGGGATGAGAGTCAAATTGTTCTCTTCACGGGTGAACGAAAATCGGGAGTGGTTCAGGCATTAGGATTATTTATTGTATCATATTTACAAATCCGCATACCTACTCATATTATTCGGGAGTGGGTTTTTATATATTTTATTTGGAGATTCCAATTAAGGTGACCAGAAATTTTACCAGCAGCTTCGTTAACAGATAGCATAATCGAGTGAAGGACCGTTGCAGCTTCGTTAATCGTAAGATAATTCTTTATTTTCCCATAAGAATAATTTAATAAAGTATCATCACGGCTGTTTCCCTTCCGGGGTGGTAAGAAACCACCAAGGAACATAATACTAAAGGAAACCACGCTTCTAAAGAAGCAGATTTATATTTAGCCAACTTTACATTAAGCTAATTATGACAAGTGCCAAACTCTTCGATGTCTCTAGCGTACCAAATTTGTGAAATATCACAATTAAATTAAATACTAATTTGGTATCTCTCTTATACCATGGAGTGTGGGAAGATGTCTTGTCTGGTTGTTGATATAATAGCATGAAACAAAGTTATAATATATAGCATTTGGGGTTGAAACAATATGAGTATATTCTCTTATCATCATCATTACAGCCCTTAGAACACAGCGTCCTAGACCTCCACTGCTGGAGATGGGCCTTCCAGAACATACGAATATATCTGGAGAATTTGGCCTACACTCGCCACGCTGGCCAGACGGCTTGGCGAGGATATGATTTAAATTTTTATTGACAATTTATTAACGATTCCACATGTTGGTATTAGTGCAACTGGGACCGACGGGTTAACGTGCTCTCTGAGGCACGGGAACGGTGGTGTTATAAATCTATGACAAAAGTGCGTTTCTCATTGGTACATGCCGGGTGGGTTTGAACCGACTTTTGTAGGACTTGAGGAACGCGTTCTTACAACCGAGCCATCACCGTGCCTATATTCTTTTGATACCCACAAATTCGTAAAAGAACTGGGTAAACGAATTTATCAAGAGTGTGGCGACCCCAAATTCTATAACTGCCTAAATAAATATTGTCATTATTATTCAACGAGGAAATGCAGCAAGCATTTTAGGTACCCGCCCAGGTGGTAAGCCTAAAATTTATTTTGTAAAATAGTTTTAATTTCATAGCAATTCGGGGTTTAGGTTTATTTATAATTAGTTTTTAATCTACCTTATTTTAATATTTTTGTATATTCCGTTGATTTTTTATTTTTTATTTTATATAAATAATCCGCCCGCTACCTGCTCCGCTTATGCTATGTACCCGCGCCCTAAGCGTACTATATCTACAATCGATACATAAAGATGCCACCCTCTATATAAGGCCGTGGTCATAGAGTTTGCAGTCAGTCTCACTTCATACTTCTGACTGTCACAATATCTATTACCAGTTTCCGGTGTTCCGAGTCCCATTTCCGAGTCAAAACTTCCGGTTAGTGAAAATTTTATTTTTTAGCTTTGGTTTTTCAATTTTCGGTATTTGGAATATTTTATTGAAAACTTTTTTTTTGTGTTGTTTTGTCATCATCACGACTGTATCTCTTTCGGGGTGGTCAGAAACCACGATTTTAAACAAGCGTATTTATATTTAGCCAGCTTTAATATAGGCCCATCATGACAAGTGGCAAGCTTGTCGATGTCTCTAGCGTACTAAACTCGAGAAATACAACAAATAAACTATTGTGTATTTTCTGCAACAAATAAAGTGTGTTAGATGTGTTTCTTACTTGGTAAAATATATAAATTGAAACTATAAAATTTTATTGCCAAATATTTCGCCTCTCTTTGGAGCGGCGTCATCAGTGACAGTGACTGAAGGGTCTTTGTCATAAATTTTGAAAAAGTAATTTTATTTATTTTAGCAATGGTAAAGGTAATGCACTATACAGTTTTGTATTTATTTTTTTATAAAAATATCATCATCACCTAGCGCATCATGGAAAACATCATCAGTATGTTATGTCCATTGTTGGTTCGATATTAATAAATTTACAAAACAAGTTAGACAAAACCTAATGCATTACATTCAGACCAGGGCTATAGTATGCACCGAGCTGCCATATAAAAGAGCTTTCCCATGTTTTTAAATCAATAGACCGAATAGTTTTAGGAAAACTCCTTAATACTCTTACTGTGAAACAATTGTTAAAGGTAGTGTTATGTATACGCGCATGGGTGGGCACAGGTAAAATATTATTAATTTGAGAATCTACTGAATGTCTGTGTCCATTCATGCGAGTACGTAGGGGTGTCGTAGTCTCTCCCACATAAAAACTGTTGCAAAATCTGCACTCCAGCATTAAATTAAAAGACCCAGACCTCTACTGTTGGAGGTGGGCCGTTCAGAACATAAATCTTGAGAATTTAGCTTACACTCACCACGCTGGGTTGGCGAGTGCCGGATATCAATTTTAATGACAATTTTTTCTATAGTTTATGATATAATATACAAATAGGCATACAATATTTAAAAGACATAACACCGCGTCTTGTCGTCTCCTCCGGTGACAAGAGGGCTGGCTCTTTCTTCGCCCAAAGAATCAGTATTGCAATTCAGCGGGGAAATGCAGCCAGCGTTCTTGCCACCATTCCACGCGGACGGGACTTATATCCCTATCCTTAGTATTAATATTAATTTTATTTTATATTTTGTAAATATTTTTTCGAATAAATTCTTAGAATACAATATATAATTAGTTTTTTTATCTATTTTATTTTAATATTTTTGTATCTACTTCGAATTTTATTATTTAGGTAGCTTTTAATTTGTATTAAGTTACTTCGAATAAAATTACTAAGAAAAAAAAATGGATATACAAAATTTTGAAAAAAAATAAAATAATAACTTAACTAATTCTACTTGGTTATATTCTATTCTTATTTTTTTATTTTTTATTCTCATTCTCATAAGAATTCGGCTAAGTCTAAGGTTACAAACTCAAGTACAACACATTTGTTCTGCCTGGAGAGTGCTATAAGACAAGGAACAGAACTGGCAGGCTAAAGCAGTGTCAAAGGAAATTAAAAGGAAAGAGAAAAAAAAACATTAATATTTGCAATAAAACAAAATTATACAGCTGTAAAATGGCCTTGTCAGAAATATATATGTATATATCATCACGACCGTTTCCCTTTCGGGGTGGTCAGAAACCACGCTTATAAATAAGCGGATTCACATTTAGCCAACTTTACTATAGGCCAATCATGACAAGTCGCAAGCTCGTCGATGTCTCCAGCGTAACAAACTCGAGAAATATCACAAATCAATTAAATGTATTTATTTACATTAATAAATATTTTTGTGTCCCGAACAGGAATCGAACCCAGTACCTCCGAGTCTCGGACTTAACCGCTAGACCACGGACCACAATATAATTATTTATATAGGTATGTCATAAAAAAAAAACGACAATATATATTAAAACTCCGCTGGGTTACGGTCGTGATAATAATTACCTTTAAATACGCCAATTAATTATTGACAAATTGCAGTTTAACATTTTTTTCCCGATAAGAAAAGATTTTTTTTAATTACTTACTTTTTGACTTAAATGTAAGAGCGGGGCTTTTTCCCATATTATTCATTCTAATATAAAAAAAATGTGAAAAAGCTTTGCCTGTCTGTCTGAATGTATGCATGTTTGTTTCGCCTTCACGTCTATAATGATCGTATCTTCTACATATTCATAGCCAATTACAATATATTTTCACGTAAACCTATTACAGGCATTTGTGACACGTCATTATTTATATTATTTTAAATGATTCTACTCCTGTTACTGAAAGACTAAACAGCAGAGTGGTCCGAAGACTAAGCTGTTTGCAGAAGACCAGCCGCTTATCAGATTCTAATGATCTGTTAATGTTTAATCTGACTGAGAAAGAAATCTGCGAGAAAAACTCAGCTATATCAGATTTACAATTTAAAACACATACAGAATTACACAAGAAATGTTATATAGGTGGTAGGCGGACTGGTGGTGGTAATTTTCTCAGTCTCTCTGGCGGGGAAGTATCCACCGTTCGTGCCGATAAACCCAGTAAAGTGTATTCACACGTTTCGGGATCAGGCTCGAATCGCCGTCATGCCCAGTCAAGTCGGCATAGTGTAAAGGGGGTGATATACGTAAGAGTACGCGTACTTTAAAACCGCCGCGCAAAATCGTCAGCGATCCAACCTGTTCGAAATCTTGCTCGTAGCTCGTCGTGGCTCGAACGTGTGGCAGCACTGCGAGCCGCGAGCCGCCATTTTGTTTCGACAGTCCGTGGACGCGCACGCTTGTCGGTCGTGTTTAGAGATTTAAATTGCAATTTTTGTTACTTTTAATTCAATTATTTCTCAACATTAGTGATTTCCGAACTTATTCCCATTAACTGCTTACCGAATTTATAGAAGCTTTCCGAAATTACAATTGTCTCTTGTTTATTTTTTTTAAAATTTAATACGATATAATTCCCAAATAACACAAAGCTTCTTCTGTCGAAGAAATCGCAATACAAAGCTTCACGTGTGTCACCAACGTCGAGCCGAGTAAGTTCGCGATCTTAAAAACCGCGTACTTTAAGTTCGTACGTCTATCACCCACTTTAGGGACTGATATCAGTCATGAGTGTCTGATTTCAGTTGCTAACACTAACGGGTATAAGGAAAGGAAAGGTCACATGTCATGCTAGTATAAAAAAAAACTAAGAAAATGCGTAATTAAACATGAATTTGTTTCCCGAATCATAATTATTAATCTTAATGACAATCGGATCATAATCTCACTTTTAGCTAACTAATAAATATATTACTAAGTACCATTTCCTTAATATGACTAAAATTGTAAATATTTATGTCTCTCGCAGATCGCAGCGATAAAGATATAATTATTAGATTATAGATATAATTGTTTGCCAAAGGTATGGACAGAGATGCCTTATAAAAGATTCTGTTCAGTACTGCATGCGAGGCTAGTTCAGGAATGTTTCTATACTTTGGAGGAATACTATGTGTATTTTAAGCAACACAAAGGTTTTTGTGAAGTAAAGTTACTAAAGAAGCAACGCTGAGTTTTTTAGTAACTTTACTTCTATAACAGTTGTTGTAAATTTTTGCATGCTTATGGCGAAATATGTGACCCATTTAATATTAATAAGACCTAATATTGTTTGTTACCATGTTTCCTGCAAATAAATATTTCATTTCGTTTCAAAGATCATTTTCGAATTTGCGTCATTTGTCGTTCTAGTCGATCTTCACAAATCGGTTCATTTCCATTCAATTCATTTTACACTAGCTGATAGTGTCGCTTCATCATCATCAGCTTGTGTCTCTGCACTGCTGGATAGAGACCTCCCCAAGGCTCGCCACTTCACAGGATCTTCTGGAGGTCGTTTCACTCTGCATCTTTCAGTATGTTGTCTTCACTCCAGAGCCCGTCTACTCCATCGTTCATCGCTTCTGCGACAGATGTGTCCATCTCTTAGCCACCCCGAAAGGGAAACGGTCGTGATGATACGTATACGTAATGTATTATTAAAATTATTACACTAGACTACGGAAGCAGTTTATTACAGGATTGTATTTACTTGTTAGGTATAATTTAAAATAAATAAAACTAATAAAATATAGACCGATCCATCACGTGTAAACAATACAAACAAAATTCAATATATTTCTTTATTGATAGCTTGTAATACGGTTGGTATACTGCGGCGGCAATCTATTACTTTTAACGCAAACGTTAAATTGTTTTTTTTTTTTTTTTTTTTTTTTTTTTTTTTATTTTTTTTTTTTTAAGACGATGAACCGATAAATTATCAATGATACGCCCCCTGCCTGAAGGGCCAAAGGAGCCTAAGGAGGCCCCACATCTGTCCATCTGGCGGGGGGTCGTCCCACTCTGCGTCTTCCCGTACGTGGTCTCCACTCTAGAACCCGTCTGCCCCATCGATCGTCGGTTCTGCGGCAGATGTGTCCGGCCCATTGCCACTTCAGCTTGCTAATTTTAAAAGCTATGTCAGTAACTTTCGTTCTCTGACGAATATCAACGTTAAGAATTCTATCCATCAAAGATACACCAAGCATAGCTCTCTCCATGGCTCGCTGAGCGACCTTGAATTTATGGACCAGACCCACTGTTAGTGTCCACGTCTCTGCTCCGTACGACATTACCGGGAGGACGCACTGGTTAAAGACCTTAGTCTTTAAACATTGTGGTATAGACTATACCACATAAATTACCCATGTCAATTTAATAAATAGTTCGTGGCTATAAATAGGCCGTGTCAACTTACAATCTCATAAGTAATAATAAAGTGTTGTGCTAACCTTAAGTAAATAAATAATTTGATTAGACAACTTTTTTATACTAGCACGACATGTGACCTTGTGCCTACCTGATGGTAAGTGGCGCGCAAGGTCCGTGAACAGTTAGCAACTGGAATCAGAATACTCATTACTGACATCAGTCCCTAACACTATGCCGACTTGTTTGGGCATGACGGCAATTCGAGCCTGATCCCGAAACGAGTGGATGCATTTTACTAGGTTTATCGGCACGAACGGTGGATACTTCCCCGCCCCGGCAGACTGGACAAATTACCACATTTTTTTTACTCTCAAGAAGTACTAATATTGCTTGCTTAATATGGTGGTATTTATAGAAAAAGAACACAATAATACTCTCCTAGCCTATTTAAGAAGCCACTAAGTCGTGGTCAATTCCCAGTCCTAAGTTTTATAAAAAATCAAAATCAAATTATTTATTTCCTTAGGTTATCTTGTAACAACTGCGATATTGTTAGCACTAAAATAATATAAAACAAAAACATAAAAATAAAAAAAACAAACATAAGTGGACCGTAACAGGTAATAAAAAATAAAAACCGCCTCCGTGGTCTAGTGGTAACAAACGTTGCCGTAAACTCGGGAGGTCGTGGGTTCGATTCCCACCGGGGGCAAGTTGTACATTGTATAATTTGTCTTGGTCTGGGTGTTTATATGTATATATTTACAAAAAAGTAGCTTACCACGGAAACTAGATGGCGCTGTGTGACCTGTCTGGAAATAATCCAGATGTATGTGTGTTATAATAGCATTATTGTCATAAGCAAGGTAATTGAACTTAATAACTACTTAATATAAGATTGTGGCTGTAAATAGGCCGTGTCAACTAAATATAAATTCGTGGCTGTAAAAGGGCCGTGTCAGCTTACAATCTAACAATAATAATAAATATCAAATCTTAATACTAGTTCGTGGCTGTATACTTTATTATGTGAGTTTTCTTCATCAGAACTATAAACATATATAGCCTTGAAACCTGACATTGAGAGTCAATTTAGCGATTTACCTCGGATTAGGATTTTATGAATTTGATACGAAATCGCATAGACATATATACATTACGTTATATTTACGCTTTCTTCTAGAACCATAAAACCAAATTTGTGAACAAAGCACAGATAAGATCATGCGTGGCATACTGTTCTTACCAGTGGGATGGTTCCGCCAAGTACCTCACAGATGCTCTCAATGTCCTACAGGGGCGAGCTTTTCAAATTGTAGATGATGCCACCATATCTGGAACTCCCTGCCAAAATGTAGCTAGTTCTAGTTCCGGTTATGCTATGGTGAGTGCTCGGAAGAGCTCTATAATCTAATGCATTTTTCTCTATTCCTCAACCGAACCACACACACACATAGGTCATGCATATAATATATACCCACATACCGTAGTCACCATCTCTTCGCGTGCGTATAAATTTGGGGACTCTTAGTCGAATAAATATTATGATCTCACAGAAGAAATGATCAGGAACGGGTTTAAGACTCAGCTTTACGCAGTGGAAGTTGGTGCGGGAGGAATTCCAGCAAAATCATCACAATCAAAGCATCACTTAAAAAGAAAAAAAAATGCTAAACGTGTCTGTCTATGTGAAGTATATATGCGTTGGAACAATGAACTAAGTTTTCACTGACATAATGTTACTCGTATACCCAGACGTGCATGTATCGAAGCCCTACGAATGACGGATAAAACGGAAGCAGTAGTGATGTAAAAACTTGTTAATTTGTAAACGGCAGTAAATATTTTTTTCGACAGCCCTAGTATTGCTATAAATATTAGTACAAGGTAAATATTTTTTTTTGAGACAACGTCGGGGCACTCGGCCACCACGGTCTTTCCTGCAGCAAGAGCACAGGTCGCATCCCAAGGCACGCCTGCCTCAATGACGTCATTCGTCGGGCCCTTGTGTCTGTGGGTTCGCCAGCCATATTAGAACCCAGTGGCATGGCCCGTGACGACCGCGGCGAACGAGTGCCTTCACTGCGTAGCCACGACTCAGACTTAGCTGTAAAGGCACACAGGGCCAACAGTGAGATAGAGACGGTTTATAGGGTTTTAGCCCGTAGGCGCCCTGGGGCTTCACTAGGAAGCTTCACGGATGAGTCGGGCATGCGACCCCCACCCGCGTTGGCCCTTCAGGCAGGGGGCGTATCATTGATGATTTATCGATTTACCGTCTTAAAAAAAAAAAAAAGAACTGCGACGATTGCAAGCGGCCCGATGGAATGACGTTGGTTCCATGGAGGATAGGTTTGCCTTTAGTGTGGGATGCCACCTGTGTGGACACCCTGGCACCTTGCCACTTGTCCTTGACCTCTAAGGACCCAGGCGCTGCTGCATTACAAGCAGAAAACCTCAAACGGCGGAAAATACAGAGCTTATTGGAAGATGTGTTGTGTGGGAGAACTATAAAAAAAATATGTATTTTTCAAATAAATCTTACCAGCAATTAAATTCTATACAATTTTGCTGGCGCCTATTTGAGTAACTCGGATAACTTTGCTCAAATGAATTTCTATTTTTTTTTCTTTTACAACCCTCGTTTACAAGCATGACCGTTGGGCCTTGGAAACTTACCTCTGTATCTGTTCTGTTTTGTAAATCTGATATAGCTAAGTTTTCCTTGCAGATTCCTTTCTCAGTCAGATTTAACATTAACAGGTCACTGGAATCTGATAAGCAGCTGGTCTTCTGCTAACAGCTTACTCTTTGGACCACTTTGCTGCTTAGTCTTCCATTAAAACCACAGGAGTAGAATCATTCAAAATCGCATTTTTTTATAATTTGAACGGGTCTTTACGCGATTTACCTTAGAGACATATTAATCCCGACGCTTCAGCCAAGTTGCATTGGCCGTGGTCACGGGTCGACTGGAGCTATGCGGTGTAGTCTCGTACATACTGGGCGGTAGATTCAAACCTACCCACTTATCACTTTTAAAAGTTTATAGAAATCACGACACACGACACTTACAATATCCTTGGCAATACCGGGCGATTTTTCCCGGCGTCGAAACCTATTGATTACTGGATTCCACGATGAAGATAGCTTATAAGTTATAACCCCCCTCTCGATTGAAATTTTTGTGTTTCTTTAATTATTTAATGAAAAACGTGACACAAATGCCTGTAATAGGTTTACGTGAATAAAAATATTTTGACTTTGACTTAGCAGGTCTGTAGTGTAGGATGCGATATTAGTAGACACATTAGCCCCTTCCCACATCCAGGCGACCTCGTCCTGCGGATTCAGCTGAGAACAGCGGTACAGGTTTGCGAGTTTGCGACGTTTGGGCTCGAGATAATAGGCCAATGTAAGAAAGTAGCCAAAGAGTTGTCCAAACGGCTGACGGAGAAATCTGGCAATGATTTCTGCCAACGTATATTAGCCTCGCTATACACAGATGAAATATTGCCAGCCTTCTTAAGACTATTTCTGTTGGGACGTCTCCACATTTTTTTTTTAAATTAGGGTTAGTTTGTATATTATTAAATAATTATTTTAATTTTTTTTTCTTTGCTCTAATTGTTAAGTTTCACGATCCAGATTAAGTTAGATAATAATAACAATAAATATTTCCAGACAGGTCACACAGCGCCATCTAATTTCCGTGGTAAGCTACGAGACTTGTGTTACGGAAACTAGATGGTTGATAAACTACATATTATACTTTTTTTTGTAAATATATACATATTATACATATAATCACCCAGACCGAGACAAATTATACAATGTACAACTTGCCCCCGGTGGGAATCGAACCCACGACCTCCCGAGTTCACGGCAACGTTTGTTACCACTAGACCATAAGGTTAAGCACATTGGAGTAAAATATTATTTTAAACTATTTTGTAAATTTACCACATCACTAGTAACTAACTAGACGGTTCTAAGGTAGGTGTCATAATACATTGACTTTAAGCGATTGTAAAAAAAAAACATTTCACCTATCATAATAATACCTGTATTATTCTACTGATTTCAACAATCAACACAAAATCCCTTCCCACTCCTCTAGGTGTTTAGATTCTTTCATTGTATCTGCAGATCATTAGACGGGCACCGTCTTTTATATACAGGGTGACTTTGTATGGTCTTAAGTTAGATAAATATGTTATTCTATTAAAAGAAACAAACAAATTTTAATAGGTGGATGTCTGCCGGGGTATTCACACGTTTCGGAATCAGGCTTGAATTGCCGCCATGCCCAGTCAAGCCGGTATATCTTCGTTCCGAGACGCCTTAAACTGTTTTGCCAAAGCTATGTAACGTCAAAAATGACATTATTTCTCGCGCTTAGACTGCTCACGATATCGAGGTAGATCGCTCTGAGCACTGTCAGTTTTTTGTCATAACGTCCCGCGCCATTTTCAAGTTAATTTATAATAATTTATAATATTAGGTTTTCTTTTAAATTATTTAATATTAATTCGTTTATACTGTTTCTATATTACTTCTTAAACAAATCTATAATTAATATTTTAGTAGGAAGTGAAAAACAAATGTCTGTAACACGGCAAGTTATTTTAAATTACCAAAATAAGTTAATAATATTAAACTTTACACATATAAAGATGAATAAACCGAGAGATGTATGTTATGAAAGATGTGGAATCCGCAATTTATCTTTCATACATTAAAAAAAAAACTAAATTTTATGAATGAAAATGTGATTTAGACCGTTCCGAATTGATATCACACTCTGAGCATCCAAATCGCGATATTTGATTCGGAACGATGACGAACGCAACTAGATGGTTGATAAACTGCATATTATACTTTTTTTTTGTAAATATATACATATTATACATATAAACACCCAGACCGAGACAAATTATACAATGTACAACTTGCCCCCGGTGGGAATCGAACCCATGACCTCCCGAGGAGGCGGTCTTATGACATATTTTATACTAAGTCGTGGCATCAATCAAAATTCTACGCGATTTTAAGGTGGTCAGTGAATATTTTACTAAGGATTGCTTGTAAGAGGATCGCGACCGACAGCATCTATAGCTTACAGTTCTGAGAAATTTTCTTTGAACTGGAACTTGGTTTCTATCAATAGAATATGATATTAGTCGAACGTAAGACCATACAAAGTCACCCAGTATAACGTCCATTATGCCATTGGGTCTCTTGCCGTCGCTCTAAGATCGGGGTACTCCAGCAGTGATGTCGTTGAGAGCCGCGGGACGAGGAATGCGGCCAGCACTTCTGGTACAAGAAATCCCGTGGTGTCCGAGCTGTTCCACTGGTTCCCAACACCGACATTTGTGTGTGTTAACAGTAAAATACTGCTAACCATTCTAACATTTATTTAAACTAATTACTTAACAAAAAAAATAAAAAAATATCATAATAAAAAATAAAAAAAAGAGTTCTTCGCGCCATTTTGCGTGGACATGTCAAGTGCAAGTTTTTGTTTTGTAAATTAATTTACTGTGGATATTATTGGTCAAAAGTGGTGTTGCTTTGTTTAATAATGTGCTACAATGTGAATAATTATGGAAAACGATAAATTGGACTTTAAATATGGGGCACAAATTGCAGTTTATTTTTTGCGGTTTTCCCGCGCTGTCAATTCCCATATTTTACCCGACGTGTTTGAGCTATGGTGCCGCGAGTGACTCCAAGAAAAGCATCAAATTCTGCAGCATCTGGAATTTGATGATGACCTCATTAACTCATTAAAAATAAAGATATATTACGTCAGACTTGGCTGTATGGGCTAGACCCTTTGCCTTCCCTATCATCTCATTCATCATCCAGCGAGAGAAGAGAACTAAAAAAAAAAAAATCTCTAGATGAACACAATCGTGATAAGCAACTAAACTAAATACCTTCTCAAAATATTTTCCAGTATTTTGTTAGCACATTGTTTATTATTGTTTTTTTTTCTCAGATAATTCGCTATGGAGCATGAAGAGTTTCGGGTTAAAGGTAAGTACATACAAGGCAACGATTATCATGATGCATCTACTCCTATAAGTTGGATAAATATAAACTTCATTCATTACAGCTTCTAAAACACAGCGTCCTAGACGTCCACTGCTGGAGATGGGCCTTCCAGAACGTATATCTGAAAAATTTCGCCTACACTCGCCACGCTGGCCAGACGGATATGATGTCAATTTTTTATGACAATTGACCACCTCCGTGGTCTAGTGGTAACAAACGTTGCCGTGAACTCGGGAGGTCGTGGGTTCGATTCCCACCGGGGGCAAGTTGTACATTGTATAATTTGTCTCGGTCTGGGTGTTTATATGTATAATATGTATATATTTACAAAAAATAAGTATAATATGTAGTTTATCAACCATCTAGTTTCCGTAACACAAGCCTCGTAGCTTACCACGGAAACTAGATGGCGCTGTGTGACCTGTCTGGAAATATTTATTATATATTATTATTAACGATTCCACAAGTTGGTATTAGTGAAACCGGGACCGACGGCTAACGAGGCATTGGAACGGTGGTGTTGTAAATCTATGACAAATGTACGTAAGAAAAGTGTATTTCTCATTGGTACATGCCGGGTGGGTTTGAACCAACCTTTGTAGGATTTAAGGTACGCGTTCTTAGAACCGAGCCACCACCGCGCCTACATAATGAACACGCTCCCTAAATAAAATAATAACTAAATATTTTTACGTAGTCGGGTTATTTTATTTTTAAATTAACTTTTTTTATTTTATACTTTTTAGGTATCGCTGTCTGTTTAGAGATGGCAAATTCGCCATCTTGTTTTTTTATTGAGATAGCTATTCAGGCCCTTATAAATAAACTAGCTGTGCACGCGGTGGAATAGTGACTTACGGTCGATTTTTTTTAGGCTAATTAAAAACATAAAGTGTCATCACGACCGTTTCCCTTTCGGGGTGGTCAGAAACCACGCTTATAAATAAGCGGATTCACATTTAGCCAACTTTACCATAGGCCAATCATGACAAGTGGCAAGCTCGTCGATGTCTCCAGCGTACCAAACTCAAGAAATATCACAAATAAATTAAATGTATTTATTTACATTAATAATTATTTTTGTGTCCCGACCAGGAGTCGAACCCGGTAGCTCCGAGTTTAAATCCACGGACTTAACCGCTAGACCACGGAGGCAATTAAACTTGGGTAAATTAGCTATGAAAAAATGTGAGAGAAATATCCTGTGACCGCTCGGTGCGTGGATTAATTTCACTCTCGTGGGCGCCGTTTGGATCGCTGGACTGTTGGCCAACGGTGGTATTGGGCGAGCGGCAATAATGTCGCTGTAACTAGTCGCGGTCCTTGAGGTATTTCCATCTACAAGATGTTCATCCGTTCTCGTCTTACCTATGCTGCGCCAGCCTGGCACCACCTTCTGGCCAAGACCAACCAAGGAGATGCCTACTATTGAGGAGTTTGTCGTTGGCCTGACTAGACGTATGTTCTCTCAGGCCGACAACGGACACTTCAAGCATCTCCAGAACATCGCTCCGTCTTGTGCACGGCCCCCCAACGGGAGACCACTTCCTAGAGAAGTACTCCTGGAGGAGAGCTGAAGCAGTCGAACTTAGCCCCCTGGGTTCGTGAGCCACACGGGCGCTGTTATACTAGTAACGGCGCCCAGAACTAAACGTGCATGAATTACCGGCGAGTGGTTACCCGCTGAGATCCTGCCGGGGAAAACGGAGGACTGTCCCCATCCCCAACCCAGCCCCATTAGGCATCCGGGCCTGGACGACCCCACTATCTGTCTGTCTGTCAGGTATTTCGGTGTTGAGGCTCATTTAAAACAGACAAAAGAAGACAGAGGACTCTAAGATTTCGAATTCTGATTGGAATTGACAGCCACTTCAACCTAGCACGAACCCAGAGTTGTGATTATATTTATGTAAGCAATAGATGAACCGGATACATGCATTTAGTCATCATCATCATCAGCCTGTGTCTCTCCACTGCTGGATATAGGCCTCCCCCAAGGCTCGCCACTTCACACGATCTCCTGCCACCCTCATCCAACCCCCACCAGCGACCTTCCTCAAGTCATCCGTCCATCTAGCGGGGGGTCGACCCACTCTGCGTCCTCCCGCAATAATATATTTATATAGATTCCATTATATAACGTTTGCACTTAAATGCCGTTTGAATGCGAGAAAAACTAAGGTACTAGTATTTGAAAGAAGAAAGATAACAACCGTGACGATAAAGATTGATAATGAAACTCTAGAACAAGTAAATGAAATTAAATATCTGGGCATTGTTTTCATTGCGGATGGGAAGCATGATAGGGATGTTGAAAGAAAAGTAAACGCGGGAAATAGTGTTAACGGTGCCCTGGGGTCACTGACCGCTAGTCGAAAAGTCAGTGGCAAAGCTCGACTCGCCATACACAATGCCATGCTTGTACCAACACTTATGTATGGAAGCGAGACGTGGATATGTGAGAAAACGCATGAGAGTAGAGTTAATGCAGTAGAAATGAGGTCGTTGCGTCGGATATGCGGCGTCACTTTGACGGACCGCATACGTAATGACGAAATACTCAAAAGGGTAGGTATAAAAGAAAGCATAGGTACAAAAATAAGGAAAGGCATGCTCCGATGGTTCGGGCATGTTGAAAGGATGAATGAAGAGAGATTGACGAACCAGATATATAATGCAAAAGTTGTGGGTAAAAGAGGCCCCGGCAGACCAAGACTCACCTATTGCGATCAAATAAATAAAACAATAGCTGAAGGTGCATTAAAAAGTCATCGAAACAAAAGGGCATGTATGAGGAGGTTGATAAATGTCGAAGAAGCGAAAGAGGTATGTCGTGACCGTGACAAGTGGCGCTCAGTTGTCTCTGTCTACCCCGCAAGGAATTTGGCGTGAAGATATGTATGTATATATGCGCTTAAATAATGTAATACGTCTGCAGGGTCTGTAGGTTCGTTTTCCACCCTGTATAAAAAGCAATTACAACTAGTTCAAGTTTTTATTTTATTTATCCAATCTTCTTCTTGTCAAACGTTTTTCAAAGCGTTTCTCTTGAGTAATTCAATTGCAAAACAAAGTCATACCACCCAAAGGCTTAATTCAATTCCTTCTCAAATGCATTGCAAACACGTTCTAGAATGAGTTAAGGGTTGGTTATACGCGACATTTCTTTTAACAAGTTCAAATTAGAGTCTCTTCGAAATGAAATGAAATATTTATTTGTGATTGTATGGTTACAAATCGAGATAAACGATATATTTTTACCTGCAACAATCTACCTTAAGAGGCGTACAAATATTAATTTGAGTCCTAACACTAATTACCAATTATTCTAAAACTACGGCTAAAACAAACAATTTATTTACATGCATTAATGTTATATAGGTTCATTACATATGTCAATCTTATATAATATAAATAAATGTCAAAATAATACAAATATCAATGGTAAGTAGGTGCAATATTCATCATTATCATCATCATCAGCCTGTGTCTCTCCACTGCTGGATATAGGCCTCCCCCAAGGCTCGCCACTGCACGCGGTCTTTTGCAACCCTCATCCAACCCACCAGCGACCCGTGCATCTGGCGGGGGGTCGTCCCACCCTGCGTCGTCCCGTACGTGGTCTCCAATCCAGAATCCGTTTTCCCCATTGGTCGTGCGGCAGATGTCCGGCCCATTGCCATTTCTGCTTGCTAATTTTGAATGCTATGTCCTTTGGTTCTCCGAGGAATTTCAACATTTCGAATTCTATCCATCAGAGAAATACCAAGCATAGCTTGAGCGACCTTGAATTTGTGAACTAGACCCATTGTCAGTGTCCACGTCTCTGCTCCGTACGACATTACGGGGAGGACGCACTGGTATGGACGATGAGAGGATATGTCGAAGTTTCCCGAATGCCGCCCATCCTAGCTGAATGCGTCTGTCGGCTTCTTTGCTGAAGTTTGCAGTGTGCAATATTATTAAATGACAAATTGACAAAACAACAAATACACACTAATAATACTTAATAATTACATTTTAATACATATACAAGTACTTGTTTAAGTTATTCATTATAGATTATATAAATTATTTATTCGGAGTAAAGTACATAGATTAAAAAATAAAATAAATTAAGAACTAAATTATAAAAACTAAAAATTAATAAATAAAATTACGACTTTTCGATGGGCGTAGTGTGCCGAGGACACTCGCTGCGTTCCCCTGTTGAACAGCGAGGCTGACCCTTTGAACAAGATATTCTCTACTCAAAGGGTCACCCGTCGCCAAGTGGAGTTTCTCACCAAGCTCGCAGGAGAACACAAGAGCCTCCTCGGACCACGGGCCCATCGTTTCTACTGCAAATGGAATGAAATGGTGATTGATAATGATCTCCGCGTACTTGTTGCGCTTAAGGCGTGCGGCTGATTCTGCAGCGGCACCAGGTTTCTTATGGCTGGATGTCACATGTGACTGACAGAGTGTGTCAACACATGTGGCATCCCAAACCTGTGCGCGGCCTCTAGTATATGGAATTAATGACATCCCGTTCGGACGCCTACCATATCGTCATGATCGTAGAACAGTGACGGATCTGCTATATTTAAAATTTTCATGAAGGCCATTCAAAGTTAAATAACTGTTTTTTTGTCACTTCTTTTTTAAGTTAATACTAGTCTCATAATAAGTGCAAACCTTCTAGATTTCATTTTGGAGCCCTTTCTAACATTTGCACTATAAATTACAGACCACAAACAATATAAAACTATACTTATATAAAATCAGATTTTTTTAAATCCAACACTGTTCTACGATCATAACGATATTATATATTAGTATTAGTATATATATATACTAATATATAATAACAATACACAAAATAAAACCAGTCATGTGAAGAAGAAGTGGCTAAAGAAAATGCTTATAAAGGAAGAAGACGCCGCTGCAAAGGTGTGGAATAAAAAGAATAAAAATAGTATATTTAGATTTTATAGTATATCAATGTCAATAAATTGTTTTATCCTTTAAACCTATAATACAATAATACCTACACTATTTCAAAGATTAATCTGAACATTGAACATTGAAACAACTAGCATAAGGTCTATATCCCTTCTTTTTAGTACGTACATAGTATCCAATTATTGAGGCAATTAAACAAATGCGAGTAAGCCTGTTACAATTTGTACGTGAGTGTAATGCTAAGTAGGAAAATACATTTGCAAGCAATGAAAACGGATCACGATATAACATTTTAATAATCTAGGAGCTAAAAAAATTTATGTCCCAATTGATCGTTGTGGTGCAGTTCTATATACACAGTTACATATACAGTTCAGTATATGTTTTATTTTGTAAATCTGATATAGCTGAGTTTTCCTTGCAGATTCCTTTCTCAGTCAGATTAAACATGAGGTCACTGGAATCTGCTAAGCTGCTGGTCTTCTGCTAACAGCTTACTTATTCGACCGCTTTGCTGCTTAGTCTTCTACTAGCAGGAGTAGAATCATTCAAAATAATTAAATTAATGACGTTTCATAAATGCCTGTAATAGGTTTACGTGAATAAAGATATTTTGACTTTGACTTTGACTTATAAACTCTGGAAGTAGGAGCCCCCTCGGTGTCAATTTTGTAAAAAACTATTTTAAAAGAAATAAATACAATTTAGATTTTTGATTTTGACATATGGTTTCTTAGGAAAAGTTGTATCTATAGAATGACATATTAGTCTAGATTTTTGCACCTAAGTGTAAACAGGTATCTGGTGCAATAGTACATACAAACATATATTCACGTCAACCCTCTTGTGGCGTAGGCAGAGACAATACGACACGACATATGACCTCGCTCCCATCTAATGGTAAGGTATACGCGAGATCCAAGAATAGGAGCAACTGACCCAGCCACTGATGACCGACATCAGACCCTACCACTATGCCGGCCTATCAAGATGCTTTATACTTTGCTGGAATAAGATGACTTCAGGTTATAGGAATAGGGTAACACACTGGCTGGGAGAGCATTCCACATTTTAAGCATGCGACAGTAAGCCTCCATTATATGTACGCGTAGGGATAGTGGCAACGGTGGAACATATTGACATGTGCTTGTGGTTCGTTGCGTATAAATAAATTCAAATTCAAATTCAAATTATTCAAATTCAAGATATTTGTAAGTATTTAGTTTTTATATTAATAAGGTTTATCTTTTAGTTTATTTAATTTAAGGTTTTGTTTAGTTTATTTTTAACTTTATTGTTTAGGTAGCTTTAATTTATATTTATTGTTTGTATTTGTGTATCTTACTTCGAATAAATTCAAATTCAAATTTAAATTCAAATTAATTTATTTAGTAAGTAGGCCTACTTTAGGCACTTTTACACGTCAAATACATCAACACATTAACAATTATTTATTTTAACAATAGAAATACAGACAAATTAATCCACCAAACAACTTTATATACATTCTGAATATATATATAATGTCATACATTTATTTTGCAGCTGTATACGGGCGTTGTCATACTACATACTAAACTTATAAGCTAAAAAAATTATCTGCAACAAATAAAGTTTGTTAGATATGTTTCTTACTTGGTAAAATATATAAATTGAAGCTATAAAATTTTATTGCCAAATATTTCGCCTCTCTTTGGAGCGGCGTCATCAGTGACAGTGACTGAAGGTCTTTGTCATAAATTTTGAAAAAATAATATTATTTTTTTTTAGCAATGGCAAAGGTAATGCACTATACAGTTTTGACATTATTTTTTATAAAAATATCATCATCACCTAGCGCATCATGGAAAACATCACCAGCATGTTATGTCCATTGTTGGTTCGATATTAATAAATTTACAAAACAAGTTAGACAAAACCTAATGCATTACATTCAGACCAGGGCTATAGTATGCACCAAGCTGCCATATAAAAGAGCTTTCCCATGTTTTTAAATCAATACACCGATAATATTTAGCAATAAAATTTTATAGCTTCAATTTATATATTTTACCAAGTAAGCTAAAAAAATTAACATAAATATAAATGTCAATATAAAATATATATACTTGTATATAAAATTATAGTAATACAACCAAAAAGGACCAAGCCTTTTTGTCCTGATGATATTCATCAACTGTATAATATGATTTTTGTATTAAGATTTTTTTTATGTAAGTTTTAAAGATGTGTGCTGGCTTTTATACATAAATAATAAATTCGTTTATTTTAAACCACTTTTTAGCTCCTTTCACGGACCATTTAAGTACAATAAACTTATTAATCTTCTTGGGATTATCTGCCAGAGAGGTGAAGTTAAAGTTGTCACGACTACTTCTTACTTGGGACTATAATGAAACAGAGCAATTCATGAGAATCACTATTTGAGGAAATTCATATTTGATAATTGTTGTTTTTCCTTAATTTTATTTTTATTTATTTAATAAGCTTAGATCTTAATTTAATTTTAAGTAAATGTGAGTAAAATCGATTTCATCAACCAATACAGGTAATCGAAGAGTCCCACGAGCCAGGCTCATTACCTAGCGTGGGCTCACTATTAATTCACAATTTAATTTAATTTCCTGCAGTGTACTAGAGTCGAAATTGTTTATTAGGTTTATATAGAAGTTTTGTAGAATACTGAAAATAAAATAATAATTATTATTATATTATTACTAGGATTCATATTAATACATATTATAACTTATATTTAAATCTAAGTTTATATATTTAATAATGTATATTAGAATTATGAATCCTAGTTATCATGTTTCCCTTCCAGGGTGGTCAGAAACCGCGCTCATAAAGAAGCGGATTCACATTTAGCCAACTTTACTACAGGCCAATCATGACAAGTGGCAAGCTCGTCAATATCTCTAGCGTACCAAACTCGAGAAATATCACAATTAAATAAAATTTTATTGTGTCTTCATAAACACAGAACTAGAACACAGCATCCAAGACCTCCACTGTTAGAGAAGCGCCTTCTAGAACATATATCTAGAGAATTTGGTCTACACTCGCCACGCTGGCGAGACGGGTTGGCGAGGATATGATGTCAATTTTTTATGACAATTTATGACGGCTTAACGTGCTCTCCGCTGCACGGGAACGGTGGTGTTGCAAATGTACGTAAGATAAGTGTATTTCTCAATGGTACATTAGGGGGGGTTTATAAAATAATAAATTAATAAAAATCGTTTATTGATCCAATTAACTTAAATCTATTACATTTTTATATGCTCAATGATCCACACTGGTAGCAACCGCGTGACCGCCTCCGTGGTCTAGTGGTAACAAACGTTGCCGTGGACTCGGGAGGTCGTGGGTTCGATTCCCACCGGGGGCAAGTTGTACATTGTATAATTTGTCTCGGTCTGGGTGTTTATATGTATAATATGTATATATTTACAAAAAAAAAGTATAATATGTAGTTTATCAACCATCTAGTTTCCGTAACACAAGCCTCGTAGCTTACCACGGAAATTAGATGGCGCTGTGTGACCTGTCTGGAAATATTTATTATTAACCGTGCCGCAGGTCGTAGCATACCATTTTGTTTTGTCCGGTCGACAGCAAATACAAATTATTTTATCATTAAACAACAGCACAAACAAATACCAAAAAAATGTTCTGTGTGGGTATGTAGGGGTGAGTGTATATGTAGTTGTGTCTGTATGTGTGTCTATATCAGCGTGGATCGGTGAAGAGGCCAGACTACCTAACGACAGCTAGAAGGTATTCAGCTTCCATGTAATCCCTCTGACTGAGCCATTTTGTGAACCTAGTGAAGAGTTGTCAATGTAATAATGTTTCTATCTTGTCACCTCCTAGATTTTGGACATACTTATATAAGGCTCTGGGTTTGAAACGACCTTTGTATCTTACAAGTAAAGCGTTCTTACAACCAAGTCAGTGTATCCACCAGGAATCGAACCCGGTACCTCCGAGTCTAAATTCACGGACCAGTAGACGACGGAGACAATTATAATATTGGCAGTTGTAAGTTATAAGGGTTAATAAAATTGACATCAGAACTTAGCCAACCCATCTGACCAGTGCCAGCGTGGGGAGTGTAGGCGTGATAGTTAAATATGCTATGGAAGGCCCATTAAAACGCTCGCCATTTATGTAGGTAAAAACTTATATACCCCTATTTCTACTTTTAATAAAGTAGAAAATTCCAACAATGAAAGAAACAAATCAGCTGCTAGAAAAGCAGGACAAATCCTACAAAATCGCAACCCCATAAAAATCGAATTTGAATCAACACGTACACAAAACAAGCTACACATCTCTAAGCTATATTATTACTAACACAAAGGCTATATTGGCAAGTTGTATAACTAAGGTAGGTGTTGCAAATTCAATATAGGGAATCGTATAAACAGGGAAGATTTAGTTATGAGATAAATGGTTAACAATAACGTTGTATTGGCGCGCAAATTGGCGCAATAAAGACGCGTTCTATTTTTAAATGTGTTCCACAATGTTGGTTTTGCCATTTTTTTGTTTCTTGTTTGTTCTCTTCTCCCGATGTATGATGAATGAGGTGATAGGTAAGGCAAAGGGTTTAGCCCATACAGCCAAGTCTATATCTTTCCTTTCTATGAATTAATGAGGTCATCATCAAATTCCAGATGATGCAGAATTTGATGCTTTTTTGGAGTCACTCGCGGCATTATAGCCCAAACACGTAGGGTAAAATATGGGAGTAGACAGCGCAGGAAATCCGCAAAAAATAAACTGCAAGTTGTGCCCCATATTTAAAGTCCAATTATCGTTTTCCATAATTATTCACATTGTAGCACATTAATAAACAAAACAACACCACTTTTGACTAATAATATCCACAGTAAATTAATTTACAAATCAAGAACTTGCATTTGACATGTCCACGCAAAATGGCGCGAAGAATTCTTTCTTTTTGTTTCTATTCTCCATGATGTATGAGACGATTGGGAAGGCAAATGGTCTAGCCCATATAGCCACGTCTGACGTAATATATATAATTTGATGATTTTCTTGGAGTCGCTCGAGACATTATCGTCCAAATATGACGCGTATAATATGGGAGTTCACAGCGCGGGAACACCGCAAAAAATTCATCGACGACCTTGCCACTTGTCATGATTCATTCTTTAGTAAAGTTGGCTAAATGTGAATCTGCTTCTTTATAAGCGTGGTTTCTGACAACCCCGGAAGGGAAATGGTCGTGATGATACTTTACTTTTACACAATTATTCCCCAAAAGTTGAAAAATATCTTTATACGAAACTATCTAATTCTAAGTATATATCGCTGTTTTTTTTTAAATCAGACACTCATGACTATCAGTCCCTAACACTATGCCAGCTTGACTGGATATGACGGCAGTTTGAGCCTAATCCCGAAACACTCTACATGATTTATCGGTACGAACGATGGATACTTCCCCGCCCCGCAGACTGGGCAAAATACCACCATCAGTCCACCTACCACCTATTTCTTGTTCTTGTTGAAAGTATGTGCCATTTGCAATGATGTCAAATGCCAATTTTTATTTTCAAGGAGAACTAATATTGTAAGCTTGCCATGGTGATTTATATAAATAAAACACCGAATTGCGATGTTATTATTTTATATTCTAAAGAGACTCCCATTAAATTCGCATTTTAAGAAGTAGATACTATACTGACAGGTAACAGGGTAATAGACAAACAATAAATTGCAAAACTTTGATTTGCTCTAATGCAAAGAAGTGTTATTTTGGTTTGTGTGTCTTTGTATTGAAGCAGCGATCTGATGTTATGATACCACTACGAAAGAGCACGGCAAGCCAAAGGTTAATTTTCGACCACTTTAGTGCAATGTTAAAGCCGGTACAAATAGTTTATGAGTAAATTACTAATGTTGTTATTTCCAACAGCGAAAGAGATGGTGGACTACATAGCGGACTATCTGGAGAACATTAGAGAGAGAAGGGTATACCCTGACGTGCAGCCCGGGTACCTTCACAAATTGTTACCCAAGGAGGCGCCGTTCGCACCAGAAAAATGGGACGACATCTTCAAGGACGTGGAGAGGGTTATAATGCCTGGTGTAAGTATATGATTTTACATTAATAATACAAACGTAGTTAAATAAGTGTTTTGTTTATATAAAATGTATGTCTATACATCTCAACTTTAATAAGTAGGAAGGGGAAGTGGTAATATGCCGGATACGTCTGTCCCAGAACCGATAACCGATGGAGAAGACAGTTTCTTTAGTGCAGACCACGTACTGTAAGACGTAAAGTGAGATAACCCCCCGCAAGTTGGACAGATGATCTAAAGAAGGTCGTTGGAGGGAGATGGATGAGGGTGACAGGAGATCGAGTAAAATGAACCTTGAGGCCTCCCCTATATCCAGCTATGAAGATTTTGAAGTATTTTTCAACGCAATTAACTCTCAATCATCCTATTGGTCATCGGATAGAGAAATCCAAGAATAGAAGAAATTATTACCCTCAATCTCGCAGCCGATTGCCGATCTCGCAGGCGCTGGCGAGCTCGACAACAACTGCTTTATGTGCAGGTTAAAGAGCGCCGGGCTGCATATTTCGCCTTGACGCACGCCACAGTCCAACCTGTACTTATCGGAAAGCTGAAACATTTAACCTGGTTGGTCTTGTGACCATACCTGTATTAAAATATTTTTGTAATCACCTCGTTCGGTACACCTACGTTTTGTATCTTAGACCAGAGAATATCATACCTAACAACAAAACCTGGTCAAATGGCTCCGAGAGGTCGAAAAAGGTGGCATATTCGGACGTGCTTCTATTTGTTTAATACAGATGGACAGATGTTAATCGCATATTTATATAAACAAATTATTTAACGAATTTTAACCGCCATAAAAAAATGGTATTCGTATAAAGTTTTGATGTAAGCTCGGTTATCATCGGCTAACCTCGAGCATTTCTAACGATATATATATTGTATTATTTTGACAATATATTACAGCGGTCGTAATGGAATATAAAACAATATAATGAAACTAAAAAGCGACATATTTAAAATTATAATTCTAGCAATTGAATGATAAATTGAAGCAACAGTGGAACTATAACTAGCATTTAATAACATGAATAAGGTTTTTATTTCTTAAATCCCTTTAGAATATGGAGGTCAATCATGCATAGCTTCTTTAAAAACTATAACAGAAATATTAGGAGATTACTATTTTTCAGTTGGTGCACTGGCAGAGTCCGCACACCCACGCCTATTTTCCAGCTCTGACGTCATATCCTTCGATTATGGGAGAAATGCTATCCAGTGCTTTGAACGTGCTGTGCTTTACTTGGGTATGAATTTATATAGATTATGTTACGTATTATAATCGTTTCAATAACTGCTAAAATGCTTAAAGGGTTTTAAAATAAACTGTTTTAATTTTCTTCATTTTGTTAACAACTGTATTGGACAGATTTTAATGAATAATATTATTAAAAAATACATTGGATCATGCGATATCCACCAGGTTAACCACAAGCACTTTACATACGAGTATAAATATAGTCACTTTTATCAGATACAGAAGTTAAATTTGCATTTTAGTTACAATTTATGTAACCAACATCAACACCAGTCATTGACATTAAGTCCAGGTATTCAATAATGTCCAGACCAGAAACTTCTTTACTTGCTAATAGCTGTGTATTGATATTATTGATGTCTATTGGTTTATGATTATTTGATTGTTCACTATCAAACACTGTGTTATTATTATTAACTAGCATACAGCTAGGTTTCTAAATCCACTTCTTACACAGGCGTCTTCACCAGCTGGTACAGAATTGGAGACGATATCTTTGAACTGGCTGGGAAAGGTCCTGGGTCTTCCAAATTGTTTCCTGAATGAAGAGAATGAATCCACTGGTGGTGGAGTTATTCAGGTAATAACCAATATTATAAAAGTAAAAGAATAATTGTTAGATTTACATAACAAACATGTAACCAACCAGGGTTGGATAGCTAGGTTGAAAGAAGGGAATCACTCGCCGGAGGCAATATGCTTGTGATGCCTAACAACATTCATAGCCAAACAGACTTGGTGAGATATGAATATCTGTAAATATGTTTATTGAGGTCCTGAGTTTTGAGTAGCTCTCTGTCATTAAATCGAGAGCATTAAGTATGAGATAGATTTTAGACAACGTAAACGGAACTTCACATTTAGCTCGGATGTATGAATTTTAATAGTGGTGCTAGAGCTACAGAATTACTAATAAGTATTTTTCAGACGACAGCAAGCGAGGCGACGCTGGTAAGCCTTCTGGCCGCCAGAACTAAAGCTTTGATGGAGCTCGCCAAAATGAACCCTGAGAGGCAGTCTTCTGAACTTCTTGGCCATCTCATCTGCTATTGCTCTGACCAGGCTCACTCTTCCGTAGAAAAGGCTGGACTAATAGGTTTGTATTTAGTTACTATTATCTCCTCTGACTCCTCGCCTCTGCCTCGCGCACTCCGTAGCCAAAGTAACCACATCTAGATGTTTTTGCTGATCATCTGCATATTCTGTGCAAGGCTTTCTTTAAATTTTGTGAATAATTATTTATAAGTTAAAATATTTGAATAGAATGATTTTTTGTATTAATTTTATCATGATGTCGAATTGATTTATTTATTTACATACTTACTCACTTTTATTCTATTTTTTATTGTTTTGTATTAACTCTATTATTTCATTGATTTTATTTTATTATTATTATTTCTTTGTATTTTCTTTCTTTTTATATTAATTTTATACTGTATATAACTATTAGTGCCGAATAGATCACTTTTCAAAAATATAGTAGACTAATAAGCGTCTGGTATGTTTGCTGCTTTTGTGCCAAACTCCGCATGTTAACTACTGGAATCAGACACTCATGACTGACATCAGTCCCTAACTCTATGCCAGCTTGACTGAGCATGACGGCAATTCGAGCCTGATCCGAAACGTGTCGATACACTTTACTGGGTTTATCGGCACGAACGGTGGATACTTTATATGTATCTGTATTGCTATTTAATCAGTTTTTAAATATTATTCAAATTCTAAATTAATAATAATTATTCTATTTATTTGCACCGTAATAATAATAATAAAATTCTTTATTGCACACAAAATATACAATATAAAGTGTTGTATATAGGCGAGCATAATACCATGAATGTATTATCTACCAGCTAACCTTTGGGAGAGTAAGAGATTAATATTATGGGTGCAGAGTGTGAAAATGGAAATAATATAGTAAAAACCAGAATTTATAATACCTAACAGAAAAATAATAATACATAATTAAATTAAATACATAAATAATTTTATATACATATATAGGTACTAATAATATGTCAGGTGATTAGGATTTGTTTTGCTTTTTAAGTAAGCGAGAAGAAGTTTTTTGAATATATTTAGAGACGGTGCCTGTCTGATAAACAATGGTAGCCTATTCCATTGACGATCTGCTGACACGGTGAGAGAATATGAATATCTGCTAGAAGAGTAAAGAGGGATAGAAAGTTGGTTGTTCTGTGAAGAACGAAGAGAACATACACACCGTACTCAATATTAAATGACCCCAATTTCTCAAAAGATAACGGGTAAAGAATGCCTAGCGGCATTATTACGTTCGCCTTTAGTATTTTTACAACAAAGATTTTAAATAAAAATATAGAAATACATCCCCGCCCCGGCAGACTGGGAAAATTACCACCATCAGTCCTAGTCTACCACCTATTTGTTGTTCTCCTTGAAAGTACGTGCCATTTGCAAAGATTTCAAATGCCAATTTTTACTTTCAAGGAAAACTAATATTGCTAAAATATTTAATATTATTAAACTTGCCATTGTGATATTTGTATAAAAACCGCATGAGAACTGCCTCCGTGGTCGGGACACAAAAATATTTATTTATGTAAATAAATACATTTAATTAGTATTTAATTTATTTGTGACATTTCCCGAGTTTGGTACGCTGTACCTCGACGAGCTTGCCACTTGTCATGATTGGCCTATAGTAAAGTTGGCTAAATGTGAATCCGCTTATTTATAAGCGTGGTTTCTGACCACCCCGAAAGGGGAATGGTCGTGATGGTGATACCGCATAAGAAGACTTACGTATGCGGTCCGCAAAAGTAATATATAAGTATTTTATTCTATTAGGTCTTGTCCGTATGCGTTACATCGAATCTGACATGAACCAGAGCATGAGGGGGGACAAGTTAGAAGAAGCCATTATTGCTGATAAAGCCAAAGGATTGGTGCCTTTTTGGGTAAGTCCTGATATCCTTTCTAGATTAGCTAATATTGACTAAAAATTAACACGTGAACAGTTGCTCGGTTGTAAAAACGTTTTCCATAAAATCTTACAAAGGTCGGTTCAAACCCCTCCCCCGTCGTGTACCAAAGAGTAATACACTTTTCTTACGTACATTTGTCATAGATTTACAAATACCACTGTTCCCGTGCTTTGGAGAGCACGTTAAGCCGATCTTGTGTATCGTTAAAAAATTACATTATATCCTCGCCGTCTGGTCAGCGTAGAGAGTGTAGGCCAAATTCTTCAGATTCCGAGAGTTCCAAAAGTTCCATTTCCAACAGTGGAGATCGAGGACGCTATTGAAATTCTAATAATTCATTATTCAAAAATACTTATTACTAGGGTTTCACAATAAAATAATCCTACAAAAGATGTAGGCACTTTTAGAAATAACATCAAAACTAGTATCATATATGCTAGCTAAACTAATAGCCTTTCAAGTACTGTTAAATATACAAGCTATCAGAAAAGAATTATCATCATCAGATCCTAGATCACCATTTTACTGCTAGAGATGGGTTATCCAAAACATATTAGTTTTGGTCAGTTTTGCGTACTCGTACAATACCAGCTATTTATTACCTGTTTTGGCGAGGGTTTGAAATTATTAATTAAATTAATTTTTTTTTTTTTTTTTTTTTGAAATTATTTATTTATTTATTTGCATTGAATATAATACACGCACATACACGCATACACTCATACACGCATACACACTCACGCGCTCATACATACACACTTTATTTACAGTCCTTCAACCAATTTATTGTTTATGTAACAGTTTACGATAGATAGCTTTGGTGTAGCTGATGGGTAGGAATGAATACATATTTTCTTCCGTCTTGTTGTATGTTATTGTTTTCTTTGCGTTTTTGTTGTATTTTGTAAATTTCCTTAATTTTATGCACTATTTGTTTTTGTTGATTTCTTAATCTGTCTTCACAGTGGATTTATATTTTTGTGTATAATTTGTGAACCCATTCATGGCCTTATTTATTGTGTAAAATTTTATAATATTGTATTTTTGGTTATGCTGTTGGAGTTCCAGATAAATAAATAAAAAATAAAAAACATGGTAATAGTAAATATTAATAGTAAGTTAGTTCTGCACATTCAGCCATTTCTGGCACACAAATTTTGTTAAACATTATTTACAATGTTAAAATCTTATTATTATATTTATAATTTTAGTCACACTTATTACATACAGATTATTATTAAAACATATTTATTTATTTATTTAAAAAACTTTATTGCACAAAGTACAAAGGCGGACTTAATGCCCGAAGACATTCTCTGATTGTACAGGTAATGGTTATAATACACATAAAATATTTAAAATTTGTGGTTGTAATATTCACTTAGCGAATAGAAGCAACATTCTATCAATAGTTAGTAATTTGACCTTTAAACTGATTGTCAGGTAATCTTTTGAGAAACTCGGGTAACTTATTGTAAATTCGAATACAATGATGTGATTATTTAATACGATGTGATTATTTAACAAATTATTATCGATTCCACAAGCTGGGTTAGAGGTAATGTTACCGAACGACTTAACGTGCTCTCCTCACACGGAAACGGTGGTGTTGTAAATCTATGACAAATATACGTAAGAAAAGTGTATTTTGTCTGTGAATTGGCAAATAGTCCTGTCTTAACGTTTAGGAAATTAAATATATAGGCCGGCAATCCGGCAAGCCCGAGCAGGGCTATCTTTAAAAAACTTGTATATGCACACTTTATGAAGTCATGATAAACTTACTCGTAGTTTGTTTCTGGCGTTGTTGATATTAATATTTATATGTATATATATTCATCATCATCATTACAGCCCCTAGAACACAGTGTCCTAGACCTCCACTGCTGGAGATGGGCCTTCAAGAACATATATCTGGAGAATTTGGCCTACACTCGCCACGCTGACCAGACGGCTTGGCGAGGATATGATGTCAATTTTTAATGACAATTTATTAACGATTCCACAAGTTGGTATTAGTGAAACCGGGACCGATGGCTTAACGTGCTCTCCGAGGCACGGGAACGGTGGTGTTGTTAATCTATGACAAATATACGTAAGAAAAGTGCATTTCTCATTGGTACATGCCGGGTGGGTTTGAACCGACCTTTGTAGGATTCAAGGAACGCGTTCTTACAACCGAGCCTCCACCGCACCGCATGTATGTATTTGCATGTAGTATTAGTACGTAGATATGTAAATATTATTTATTTAGGGACCTAAGTATGTAATAATTTATATATGTCATTATATTATCTAATTAAGCCTGTAATTGCACCTACCTTTCATTGTTTGATTGTTTTTGTTGGCCCGAAATTTTGACTGTCATAGAATGCCAACACCATTTTCTGAACCATAGACCCTTTTGTCATTATATCTTTGTTTTATTTTTAACTATATTTTACATTTTTATTAACTATTTTTGTGACAAATAAAAACTGATTTTATTTTATTTTTATTTAATGCCTAGCGGTATTAAGTCCGCCTTTGTACTTTGTGCAATAAAGATTTAATTAAATAAATAAATAAAATTATTGTGTAATAAATAAAATAAAAAATATAATATACTCAAAAAAAAAAAAAAAAAAAAAAAAAAAAAAATACTCAATGATCATTATCATTACAGCCCCTAGAACACAGAGTCATAGACTCTTGGAGATGGGGTCCAAAAAATTCTAGGCCTACCTAGTAGAATTTGGCCTTCACTCGCTACGTCAGGTTAGCGAGGGCCTGAAGTCAATTTTTAATGACAATTTATTAACGATACCACAAGTTGCTATTAGTGGAACCGGGACCGATAGCTTAACGTGCTCTTTGTGGCACGGGAACGGAGTTGTTGTAAATCTATGAAGAACTATTTCTCATTAGTACACTTTGAAAAAGCGTTCTTATAACTGAGCTACCACCATTTTTTTTGCGTAAACACAGTGTAAATTATAAGCGAACAGCTAATGGAGTACCTAGGAGAAAATTCCTCATTAATTTTAGACGATACAGTAATTTTGTTAGCAGCAAGTCTTCATAGAATAACACGAAATTTCCAATTTGGCCCCTATTTCACCATGCCGACAGATGCATTATTCAAGAAAAAAAAACACAAATGATATTTATTTATGCTAGGAAAACTTACAGCTACTATACATATATAAAATTAAAGATTAAACACAATTAAGCTAATGACAAGTTTTCACATATAGGTAAACACAATTACATGACCGCCTCCCTGGTCTAGTGGTAACAAACGTTGCCGTAAACTCGGGAGGTCGTGGGTTCGATTCCCACCGGGGGCAAGTTGTACATTGTATAATTTGTCTCGGTCTGGTTGTTTATATGTATAATATGTATATATTTACAAAAAAAAAAAGTATAATATGTAGTTTATCAACCATCTAGTTCCGTAACACAAGCCTCGTAGCTTACCACGGAAACTAGATGGCGCTGTGTGACCTGTCTGGAAATATTATTATTATTATTATTATATATTAAAAAAAATAGAAAAATGGAGACAATAAATTTTTTTACTAACAATGCTATATATTCCAATAGTACTTAGTACCTACACGGATAAGCTGAACACACTTTCATACCTGAAGTGCTCATTTGTCATTGCGCGTCTAATAGATATGGTACTGTCATTTGTACAAACAATTATGCGCAAAAGATCTGCGTCTATGCTGTGCCGCATGAGAACCAGTACCAACAGGCTCCTAAACGTATTGGTAGATCGGTGGGACTCTCCGCTGCTAGAGATACAGTCAAGTAGACAGCCTCCAGTAGCGGATAGTTTAAAATAAATGATTAGTTATACAAAATATAGATTAAGTAAAATTGTTACTAACAATTTATGGATGTAAAGTCCGAAATAAAAGTTTATTATTATTATTATTAAACATATCAACATCAATGCTCAGGTCGTTGACGAGCTCACTCGCTCTATTGAAGAACGCTTCAATATACCACAAATAAAATAATAGTACATTACTGCCGCGGTCTATAATGACTACTATGCTGGTCGCGCTGATGATGGCCGACAGCGCAGCTCCAGGCCGACACAACGCGGTCAGCGTGCAGCACTTGATGGATTTACAGCGAGGATAGCAAGGGCTGCAATGATGGCCAAGCTGGAAGCCCTAGAGCGTAGCTAGGCTAGCTCCAGGCTATCATAGCGTGAAAATAATGACCACATTACATGTATTTTTGAGTAAATAAAATATTGCTAATTAAAGTGCAATTTTAATCATAATTTTTCATCCCCAATTATATAAAACAGAAGCTAAATCCTAGCTCGGAACAAATGAGGTCCCATGGGCCGTCTCCAAGATATCTGACAAATGAACAGCAATAAGCCGAGAATAATGATGGTTTTAAACAACATTTTAATTTTCCACTCTAATTTAAAGTCGGTCAGCAAACCTCGGGGGGCTAATTTGAAAGCTATTTTTTACTTGCTAGAATTTCTTTGTAGATTCTTCAAGATTTTTATTTAGTAGATTTGACTAGGGAATAATATTTTTTTCTTTATCCCTTTCAGCACGGATGATACCAAGCGTGCATAATACAACAAATAATCTAGACCTCTCGCCAAATTCTGTTCTACCGCTCCGAAATGACCTGAGTAGTCCCTGCTCTCATCTAGCTACTTCGTTAATTATAAGTTACTAGTTAAGAAAAAACATACAAAAGTGATTTTTATTTAAATTGGATTTCCCAACGCTAGGGGAGGATTTTTTTTACTATTTATATGAGATATTTTAGACCTCAAGGATCTCAAAGTTATCAATAAACCTTTTATTATCTAAAATATATTTTGTCGTGCCGAAAGGGTTATTAATTCAATTCGTTTATTTTCTGTAATTAGGCATAGGACAAAAAAAAATGTAATTTGCACTTTTACATGTCAAATTTACAATAAGTATACTATAATATTATACTACATAATTTCACAGCATTCTACCAGGTAGAACGCCATGAAACTAACCTTACTTAAATGTCTACAGTGCGTTACAATACAAACATAAAATAACATTTTAAAAAAAACCTACGTGATTTATACACACAATAATAATTCCACACAAAACTACACTTATAATTATAGCTGCTGTAAATAGGCATTGACATCTTATCAAATAATATACAACTATAAAAAATATAAATGTCACTTAAGATTATAGCTGCTGTAAAGAGGCATTGTCATTCTAGAAGCTAATGCAACACAAATATAAAAAATAAAATGTCACTTAAAATTAAATTAAATTTAATTAAAATAAAATCTATTCCTTATATCAATATTTATCAAGACAGACAGCGAGGTTATCCAGTAGCCCTATTCTGTTACCTAAGCGCAAACGTTATATAGTGGAATCCGTTAACTATATATATATATATATATATATACGGAAAACCTGTTTAAAATCATAAAATAATATTATAAGAAATAGGTTGTTGCTAACACATGCATACTTACTTAAATACATTCACTCGAACCCACATGCACCAACACACACACACACCAACCATACACATACACACAAACAATTATTTAAGTCTTGCCTTCAGCAATTGTCAATTGACATTGCTTTTTCACACTTCGCTTGAAGAACTCCTGGTTATAGGAAAGAGGAAACAAAGAGGCTGGAAGAGCATTCCACATCCTTATTGTGCGACAGATATTTAAGTCCCCAAATATATGCATACGCGAAGAAATGCTGACTACGATATGCGGGTGCATATTCTGACCTGTGCGTGTGGTTCGGTTGCGGAATGGAGAGGAAGGGATTAGATTATAGAACTCTTCTGAGCATTAGTAAATATTGTATGACGGTTAATTCTTCGGGACAACGAAAGCATACATTACATAAAATAATACGGGTACGTCTTTGGCGACCAAAAATCTCCGCAATAGTAGGCATCTCTAGATCTCCAGCTATGACAGAATTATTTATTTATTTAATAAAACTTTATTGCACAATATAATAAATATGCTATATTATCTAAACCATATACTACAATAATACATACTATAATAAACTAAATACTAATAATACATGCATTACATAACATTAATAAACATATAATAATGTCAAAGTCAAAATATCTTTATTCACGTAAACCTATTACAGGCATTTATGAAACGTCATTAATTTATATATTTTGAATGATTTTACTCCTGCTAGTAGAAGACTAAGCAGCAAAGTGGTCCAATAAGTAAACTGTTAGCAGAAGACCAGCAGATTCCAGTGACCTGTTAATGTTTAATCTGACTGAGAAAGGAATCTGCAAGGAAAACTCAGCTATATCAGATTTACAAAATAAAACATAAAGAACTGCACCACAACGATCAATTATTAACCTTTTTAATTTAGTTATCAGAACCTATGAGATTACAATACCTGGTACAGCAGTAACCCACCAGGCAAGTCAGAATTAAGATAGACTACAAGCCTATGTGCAACCCGAAAGTCGACAAAACTGAATAAACTTAATGAGTTGTAAATTACGCACGAACCATGGCGTTTGGAAGACCATACTGGGCGATATGATATGCTGACTTTGGATCTTGTCTTAGAAGGCCTTTTTTTGCAATCAGTCCTTTCAATTTCATCAGGTGTGTGCTACTCTTGGAACGACCGGGTCTGTTGCTTTTGACAACCTAAAGGAAATCGGTGTGGTTTGTCAGAAGTACTCATCTTGGCTTCACGTTGACGCTGCTTATGCTGGAAGCGCTTTCATCTGCCCAGAATTCCGGTGAGTAATATTGACATTATTTAAAAAAGAAATGGCTAATAAAGTGTGAAATGAGGTCGACTGTCTTGGAGTTCATGGGCTCTCCTGTTCCAATAGTGCGGCAGATTTTCCGCCCACGGTTCCCTTAACGTTACTATTAAAAGAGTTATCCGAGATAATGGCAAGAGACCCGATGGTATGACGTTGGTCCCCTGGGAATGAGGACATGCTCTGGTGTGGGACGCCACGTGCGTCGATCACCCAGGGGGACAGCTCATAAAGCGGGAGCCGCGGCGGAAAATGCGGAGTCCAGCAAGCGGCGCAAGTATGTAAGTACGAGTATATTAAAATATATTTGTGCCGTTTGCTGTAGAAACCCTAAGCCCATGAAGTCTAATCGGAAAAAAGTTTTTAAAAGACATAACACCGCGTCTTCTAGTCTTCTCCGGTGACAAGAGGGCTGGCTCTTTCTTCGCCCAAAGAATCAGTATTGCAATTTAGCGGGAAAATGGAGCCAGCGTTCTTGCCACCATTCCACGCGGACGGGACTTATATCCCTATCCTTAGTATTAATATTAATTTTATTATATATTTTGTAAATATTATTTTCAAAGAAATTTTTGTTTTCTTAATAATAAATAATAATAGGATACAATAACGGCGGAAATACACTCAGCTTATTGAGAGGTGTATTTTTGCGCGGATTGGAGTCAACTCTCGGGCCGTGAGTGCGCATGAAATTTTCAAGGCGTTGTCAAAACAGCATCAACACCTCGGGAGACAAGATTAGGGCCAAAGGATCAGCATTGTCATTTAACGTGGCAATGTTGCCAGCGATTTGGATCATTTATTTTATTCGTTGTCTATTTGCATTTTTTTTTAATATAAAAATTATGTACCTACCATATAGTGCTTACACACAAGTAATTCCAACATATATATATAAACATACAACTATAAACAGTGTGGAGAGTAGCCATCAATAAAATAACTGAATTATCGGTTAACATTATTTGCGGTGCAATAAAATTGTTAGTTGGATATAAGTTATTAAGTATTTAGAATGTAAATTGACAATGCCTCTTTACAGCCACGATCTTATTTAAGTAGTTTTTAAGTTAGTTTTACTTGCTTATAGCAGTAGTGTTGTGCCTAACATGCATTTTAGTTTAGTTTATTTATTTTGTAAGTAGGCATAGGACAATAAATATAATGTATTCTGCGCTTTTACATGTCAAAAAATTAATTAATATAACGAAAAGCCTATTTTCTGGGAAATAGCTTGTATTTGGAGCAGCACATTACAACCCAAATATACATAATTATAATCTTAAAATTATAGCTGCTGTAAATAGGCATAAATATTATTGCCTGTTACGGCAACATATATATATATATATATATATATGTTATATACGCTATATATATATATATATATATATATATATATGTAGTCAGTAAATTATATAACATAACACTCGTACCTAATAAAATTATGTACTTAATCATAGACCTAACTAAATTCCGGTGGGAATGTACGGTGACAAAATAAAAAAGAATAAATAATTTATTCAGTAAATAGGCAATATTTTTAGCACTTTTACACGTCATAACAGTTTTACTACATTTTATATTTATAATTTTATTTAATTTACATAATGTATACATTATAATATTTACTAGTGATCAAAACAAAAACATAATATCAGCTGAACAACTCCATAATTGGTAATGGATTTAAAATTACTGGTCAGGAACAGTGGAAACCGCCTCGTCAAATTATAAGTAATCTATTTATTAAAATAATAATAATAAACAGCTGTAAATTGGCATTGTCATACTTAATACTAAATTACATAAAGACCTTACAGTAATAATGAAGAAAAAAATATATACATAGGTACATTAAAAATATAAATAACAGTTTTAATTAAAAAATAATAATAATAATAATACTAATAATAAAATAAAAATGTCATGATTACTATTCCTTTGTTTCAGGATTTAATCCTTCTTTTTTTTTTTTTTATTTATTTATATATTTATCGCCATAGGATCCTATCGGAACACTCGGTTAAGTCAATTTTTCTAAATAACAATGCTAAACAAAATACCTGGCCAGATATGGTGATACAGTATGGCAAGAAACAGCCCCAATTTCCATTATTATTATTTTATTATTATTATCTCTATCTCTTCCACTTCTAAGCCTAATAATTATTATAATATATAATAATTTAGGTCTAGTTTGTGGCTGTAAAGGTGCCTCGTCGGGTATTTTAATTAATAGTAGGTAAAATCATAAGGATTAGATAAATTATTTTATATTTTTTAGTTGTGTGTGTGTAAGTGTGTCAAAATGCATGTAGGTGTATATGTGCTCCAATTATAATAAAATAATAATAATATTTCAGACATTGGTTGGATGGCGTGGAAAGAGCTGATTCGTTTGCCTTCAACCCTTCCAAGTGGCTGATGGTCAACTTTGATTGTACTGCAATGTGGTTAGTATTACATATATCAATATCACAGCCCCTAGTAGACAGAGTCCTAGACCTCCACTGCTGGAGATGGGCCTTCCTGAAAATTCTGGAGAATTTGGCCTACACTCGCCATGCTGGCCAGATGGGTTGGCGAGGTTCTGTTGTCAGTTTCAATGACAATTTATTAACGTTTCCACAAGTTGATATTAGTGGAACCGACACACGGCTCAACGTGCTTTCCGAGGCACGGGAAACAATGGCAAATGTCCTTAAGAAAAGTGTATTTATTATTGGTACATGCCAGAGTTCGAACCGACCTTTTCAGGATTTTTTTTTATTTCAAGGAAAGGGTTCTCTGTCAACCGAGCCACCACTGCTCTAAATAATTCAATTCAATTCGTTTATTTTCTGTAATTAGGCATAGGACAAAAAAATAATGTATTTTGCACTTTTACATGTCAAATTTACAATAAGTATACTATAATATTAGGCTACATAATTTCACAGCATTCTACCAGGTAGAGCAGTGCGTTACAATACAAACATAAAATATATTTAAAAAAAAAACCTACGTGATTTATACACATAATTACACACAAAACTACACTTATAATTATAGCTGCTGTAAATAGGCATTGTCATCTTATCAAATAATATACAACTATAAAAACATATAAATGTCACTTAAGATTATAGCTGCTGTAAAGAGGCATTGTCATTCTAGAAGTTATATATTTATATGACCGCCTCCATGGTCTAGTGGTAACAAACGTTGCCGTGAACTCGGGAGGTCGTGGGTTCGATTCCCACCGGGGGCAAGTTGTACATTGTATAATTTGTCTCGGTCTGGGTGTTTATATGTATAATATGTATATATTTACAAAAAAAAAAAGTATAATATGTAGTTTATCAACCATCTAGTTTCCGTAACACAAGCCTCGTTGCTTACCACGGAAACTAGATGGCGCTGTGTGACCTGTCTGGAAATATTTATTATTATTATTATTATTATTTATTATATCATATTAGCCAGCTACAATAAAAGACGAAACTGATTTAACATCGTGTTTTGTAGACTAGATTATTCAATTGATATAATTCATATTTTATTATATCCCTAGACCACTGGTGGAGCCCATCATCTGAGGAGAATTTGGCCTACACTTGGCGAGCGTCTGATGTAATTTTAAATGACAATTAACGATTCCACAAATTATTATTAGTGGAACCGGGACCGAAGGCTTAACGTGCTCTCCGAGCCTTGCAAACGGTGTTGTAAATCTATGACAAATGTACGTAAGATAAGTGTATTTCGCATTCGTACATGCCGGTGTTTGAACGGACCTTTAAATTAAGTGTTCTTACAACCGAGCTACCACTGTTCAGAATTATTACATAATACATATATACATTATGTAATATTAATTATATTACAAATATACTATTTAAATCCTTTTTTTTTTATATTCTAATAACTAAATTATTTCAAACAAAAGGGCTTGTATGAAGAGGATGATGAATGTCGACGAAGCGAAAGAGGTATGTCGTGATCGTGTCAAGTGGCGCTCAATTGTCGCAAGGGATCTGGCGTGAAGATATGTATGTATGTATGTAAATTATTTCAAAAAGAAAAACCTAATTATAATTATTTATTATGTTAAGTTATAATATGTATGTTGTACTTGTATGTATGTTTATGTGTGTATAATGTATAGTATTTAAGTATATTAATAATTGCATAATTAAAAAAAAATATCCATTCTGCCTATCACCTTATTCAACCCCAAGGTTAGCTGGTAAATAATGCCTGGCATTATAGCTCGCCTATTTTTCTCTACAATTTTTTTAAGTTTAATAAATTAAAAAATAAATTTATATCTTTTCAGGGTGAAAGACAGCACTGCCTTGCATAGAACTTTCAACGTAAACCCTATTTACTTACGGCACGAAAACTCAGGTAAACTACTTTACGATCTAACTAAGAATAGGATGGAACCTTGTCATAGTGAATTGAATGTAACAGCTTGGCTCAGTTCCAAATCCCATTCTGAATATAACACATATCATCATCATTATCAGCCTGTATCTTACCACTGCTGGATGTAGGCCTCCCCCAAGGCTCGCCAGTTAACGCGATCTTTCGCTACCCTCATCCAACCCCCACCAGCGACCTTCTTTAGGTCATCTGTCCATCTGGCGGGGGGTCGTCCCACTCTGCGTCTTCCCGTACGTGGTCTTCACTCTAGAACCCGTTTGCCACATCGTTCGTCGGTTCTGCGGCAGATGTGTCCGGCCCATTGCCACTTCAGCTTGCTAATTTTGAATGCTATGTCAGTAACTTTCGTTTTCTGACGAATATCAACGTTTCGAATTCTATCCATTAGAGATATACCAAGCATATATATGTACGTATATGCGATAAATTTTTTTTTATTATTAAACATTGTAAAAAAGTTGGATCACATAGTATGAATATGTTATTATATTTAACCTTAGATTTTAATAGTGCGCACTATTTATATGATTAATTATATTATATTATTAACTACCTATATCTAATTACTAATATATATATAATTAACTGCCTCCGTGGTCTAGCGGTTAAGTCCATGGATTTAGACTCGGAGGTACCGGGTTCGATTCCTGGTCGGGACACAAAAATATTTATTAATGTAAATAAATACATTTAATTAATATTTAATTTATTTGTGATGTAACTCGAGTTTGGTACGCTGGAGACATCGACGAGCTTGCCACTTGTCATGATTGGCCTATAGTAAAGTTGGCTAAATGTGAATCAGCTTATTTATAAGCGTGGTTTCTGACCACCTCGAAAGGGAAACGGTCGTGATGATACTTTACCTATATCTAATAAAAATATTTTTTATGTTACAGGAAAAGCGATCGATTATATGGTAAGACAATTAGTATATTTTTGTGACATCTTACCATAGTATGGAGTCCAGCAGCCCAGCCAGCTATTCAGTTACTTAAGCGCAAACGTTATTAGTGGATTTCGTTATTTACGCCAGAGCTTGCGTCATAATTACAAAATGTTATTCAATTCTCAACTCTATATGCGCTCGACCTTGATAGCGGCCGAGCAAATATCAACTTCAATAGCGTTATATATATTAGTTAACAGATTCCATTTTTTAACGTTTGCGCCTAAGTAACAGAATTGGGCTGCAGCCTTCAAGCATACCGTACAGTAAAAAAGTTGAAACCAACGCAATCTTTAAAAATATATTTTGTCAATTTAAAAAATATGTAACTCGCTTTTATCTACTTGTACCTTTAATAATGACCGCCTCCGTGGTCTAGTGGTAACAAACGTTGCCGTGAACTCGGGAGGTCGTGGGTTCGATTCCCACCGGGGGCAAGTTGTACATTGTATAATTTGTCTCGGTCTGGGTGTTTATATGTATAATATGTATATATTTACAAAAAAAAAAAGTATATTATGTAGTTTATCAACCATCTAGTTTCCGTAACACAAGCCTCGTAGCTTACCACGAAAATTAGATGGCGCTGTGTGACCTGTCTGGAAATATTTATTCATTTATTATTATTTATTAATGAGGTTGCACTCGCATTCCGTAACTTGATAAGATTTCTTACGATTGGTAGATCTGATGCCTCTGCCCGCGCGAACATTTCAGCCGCCATACAACACACGAATTCGTCCAGTGTTTTCATCTGCATAACAAATCAAATCTTTAAATATATATATATATATATACCAAAGTTTTAATCAGGGGCATGAACAAGGGTCTTTGGGACACCCTGCACTTTTGGTCACAAATATTGCAAAACATTAGATGCTTGCAAGTAAATAGTACGGAGCGACAGATTTTGTAGCGCTTATAGACGTGCTCTTAGTCTAGCTATGATGACGTCATACCATGCAGGCGCGGCGTCCGTAAGTCGACTGTGGATGTAGGCTTTGTATATGTGGCATTTGTAGTATTTCATGATAAATACAAACCGCTAGTTTTCCAAATAATGATTATAATACTAATAAAAATATCTGACGTAAAATTAATAATTAAATTGTCAGTAACAGTTTTATTTAAGAGGGTTGGTAAATATTTCAAGTCTTAGTGTACTTTTGAGAAAAATAGTCAATCAGTTTTCTAGGGAATAAAATGATAAATTATCATTTCGGAAACTGGCGGCAAATATAATGAATATGTACCTAATATAACAAGATTTACCCACACAATTTAGGTTGGAACTGAGAAATCAAACTGCAAGAACAAGACGCTACGCACTAAAGAAGTTTACATGAACGGTGATACTCACAATGATGATAAACCCGAATATGTAGTAAAAAATGGCGATAAAGAAGATGAGGAAGATGAACAAAGACTTCATGGTTATGATGAAATGGCACCAGGATGTGCTAGCAAAGAAGAAATACAGCTAGAAGACCCTTACAAGAAGGAAGCACTCGTATGTGAAAAAAATATTACAGCGGTGGTGTCAAATTTAACAATGGTGGTGGAAAACTTCTTAAATAATAAATAACTAAACATGAATATCAAGCATACTAATAATATTCAACCATTGGCCATCTAAATTATAATTATATAAGCTAAGGGGTTTATAGTTTACTTATAGTTTAGTTTATTTTTAATTTTATTATATTGTAATTATTTTATACTGGTTGTATATTACTTCTAAGGGGTTGTAAAATAATCTGTTTAAGCTATTGGTTAGGAATTCTTACAGCTAATTTATACATATATAGGAGAAAATAGTAATACGATAAAGCCAATAATAAGAGTTCGCTGACAGATACAATGAAAGTAAGCAAAGAAAACAATGATAATAAATTTAAAAATAAAAATGAATACAATAGTACAAGAATTACGAAGGAATAGGCATTACATCAATAACAGAATAACTACAACAGAAAATAGACATACATATATACACACATACACATAGGCATACATAAACTTGAAAATATAAAACTATTCTAATGCCTCGAAGTACTCACCTGCCATCACCCGCCTAATCATCGCCGTACTAGTATTGAAAAGATCGATGTCGACACTGAGCTCATTAAAAATGCATTGCGTCTATAATTGGTGCTACGGCCTGGGTTGGGCAGGAGTGCGGGCCGCCACACTGTTATGGTGCAATAAAGTGTTTATTACTGAACTTTTAAAATTTTTACTTACAGCATTGGCAGATTCCGCTGAGCCGACGCTTCAGGGCTCTCAAGTTGTGGTTCGTACTGAGGAATTATGGAGTTTCAGGAATCCAGAAGCATATTCGTGAGGTGAACGCACTTCTTTCTTTACAAACTTTATTGGATTGATATTATCATCATAACCGCCCGTACAACTTAGATCACCTAAGCTGCAAGTCTTCTTATTAAGTTTTAGAATAGTAACATATAGTTGATTGCGCATTACTAACTTCCGTTTTCTGTTAGACCTATGTCTTCTGACTTATTGCGTGTACTATTATGTGCAAAACCAATAGTACCATGTTTACTTAAATTTATGACGATAATAAAGTAATTTTCTTCTTTTAGAGTGTACGATTGGCTCAAAAATTCGAAGCTTTAGTATTGGCTGATTCAAGATTTGAAATACCACAAACACGTAATTTGGGTAAGTTGTTTTATCTTCTTTTCTATTATTGAACTTTTTTTGCCCCAAGAAGAGTTTCATTTTGAATTGGTGTGTTCATTTCGAATATTATTTGGATCATCATTCATTTACATACATACATACTAGTACATACATACTCGTACATATAACTGATTGCCCTAAGAAGTGTTTCATTCTAGATTAGTTTGTTGAATTGGAACATTATTGGTACCCATAAAGTCAGGCTTAATTGTCTTGTGATGAAGGTCCCCAACATCGAAAAATATTTTTTAAAAACATACATATATTATACTAATTATTTGACCGCGCTGTCCTTGTAATATAGTGGTTAGCAAACATTTACGTCATGTCCAACCCTGGGTTCCAAGGAACATCTTTGTCAAATTTCATTTAAATCGGTTTGATAATAAAGGAATGAAGGCGATATCGCCTAATCGTTATATTAGAGGGTAGACAAATTTATTATCGTATGTCGTGTTCAGTTAATGTTATAACCTACATCTGTATCTGGGTTCCAAGAAACAATTTTGCCAAATTTCATTAAAATAAAACCAAATGACAACATATAGACACAAAGACAAAGATTCGTTCACATTTATATTAGAGTCCTCTGCTCCTTTTTCTCTGTTATAAACGAGCTTGCGACACCAAAATACCTCAAGATAATAATTCTTTCCATAATAAATCTGTACGTTCATCCCCTTAACATATTCTGAAGTTGTTTCCAACTCCTTCGTATCGCTGCTACAAATTTATGAAATGATCTTCCAATGAACATAAGGAAGGTAACTAACAGATTGTCATTTAAAAAACTGACCTGGTTTATAAATTGATCTAAACCACGTTAGTAAGTTGTATTTATGTACAATATTGTGTCTATATTACCGGCACCTATATTTTTTGTGTTTCTGAGTATTTGTTCTGTTGTTTCAATATATTATAATTTATAAAAGTAATTATTAATTATTGACGCTGGCTTTTAGGAATGGTGGTTTTCCGTCTGAAAGGAGACAATGCTCTTACAGAACGATTGTTGAAGAAACTGAATGCAAGAGGCAATATTCACTCAGTACCTGCTTGCTTTAAAGGCGTCTATGTTATCAGGTTTACCATTACCTCTCAGAGGACTACTAATCAGGATATCTTGGGTAAGATATGTAAATGATTTCATGTTATTAGCTCGTTAGTAATGGACTAACTTTAAATTTATATATTTTTTACATATACCTACCACTTTTCACATGTGTATCTTTTAAGTTTATAAGTATCTTTCTTTTGTATAAGACCTGTATTACTTTTATAATTGTGTTAATTTATGTTTTTTGTTTGTATCCGAAAATCTGTTTTGTTATTTTACATGTATTACTTTATCTGTTTAATTTTGATGTCTTAGCTGTAAGATTTTCTTTCAAAATAAATAAATAAAATAAAATTTGCTTTCGTCTCGCTCGCACAATCTAATATATTCAAAAATTTTTCAAGTCTGAGTAAAATTTTGAGAAATGTTATTTATCAACTTTCTGGGATATAAAATTAAGAAAATTACAGACATATTTTCACATACATTTAAAAAATATAATGGTAGAAGTAGAATGGTGGATGGTGAGCGTATTATCGCGCAATAGAAAAAAAAGGAGGCCTCCTTTTCTTAAACCAGCCTATTGTCGGTCGCAAGCCCGAGACACCATTCTTCTCATCTCTTACCCACACACGATGGACCCGGCACCCGCACGGTGAATCCATGGAATGCTTAGAAATTTGTCTTCCATTACCTCCATCTATTTGTTATTCTTGATGAAAGTATGTGCCATTTGCAATGATGTCTATACTTACTGAATATACCTAATTTTAGACATAATCTTTTACTTTCAGATGATTGGAGTGAAATCAAAACTGTAGCATCTGAGATATTGATTGATGTATTTGGATCTGATAATGGAAACATTACAGTGCCTAAGAGACCAAGGATATCTTTGAAAGGTTGGTTACCTAAAAATAGTATAGAAATTATTATTTTTTGACCTGAAACTTTAGCACACAAAAATATTGGCAGGCTAGGTATTCTAGGGGCTCTAATACTGATGATGGATTTCCATAGAGATTTAAAAATTATATAGATTGTCGCGTATGCGCATATTTATAATGCATTTATAAGTAGTATAGTTGATAGGTATATACCTAGGCTTGCCATAAATATTGTTACAAGGAAAACATCGTTTCGAAATTATTACCATTGGCTTTTAAATGTTGTGGACAGTTATCGATAGAAACACGCTCTGTCTCCAAGGAAAATTCGTTACTACCAATCTTATTGATGTTTTGAAGACTCCAAATTATCATGGCGTTTAGAGACTCTCTTAAAGAGACTATAATTCATAATCAATTGGATTAAGTTCGGGATTAGATGACGGCTGATTTTCAGTTCCGATGAAGTCAGAAACGTAAAGAACATTACCATAAGCCACGCTTGTAATAATCAAGGTTTATGAAGTTAGTCTTGCTAAAAAAACCGTTCTTCGTTATAAATCTTGGTGTTTGTTAAAAGGTTTTTAGACCTTCTCAAGAATCGTATCTTCGTATACCTGGGCCGATGTTATGATACCCTTTTCACAAAACTTCTTGATAATTATCACCCCACCAAACCATAATTGAGGCCTGATAATAGCCACGCTGTATCCTTCTAATTGAGTGGGTTCTCTAGAACTTTAAGCATAAATTGGATCATTCTGCATATTAAAATGTTGCTCAATAGTAAACACTTTCTTGTCAGTTTTTATTTTCTATGATCTCCCTTTGCGTAAGGAGTTGTTTTGATTTTACCACCCTATTCATTTTTAACTTATCGGTCAAGTAATAACAGACCAGAGACGCTCCTTTAAGCTGCTAGTCCTAAGTCATCTTTTAAAATAGGTGACATGTTTCTGACTGCAATATTAATTACTTCTTTCTCTTTGATTTTGATTCTTTCTCTCACTACTTAGATCGCCCTTTGAGTACGAATACTACGTGGACGACTAGATCTTTTTTTTCTATGACTTTTTATACCTATCAATAGCCCGGTAGACAAAGATTCGACTAATACCACGCGAATGGAGAACTTAAAAAATAGCATTTGGTTTTATACCTTCTTTGTGTAATGCTATAACTGCAATGGGCTTCTCTTCATCACCTCGCTCCGTTTTAAAATCACGAGAATATGTACTAAACAAAATTTAACAGTATTTTGATAATGAGAAAACACAATTAATATTTTATATCAAAATGACAGGTTCCAAATTGAAATGTATTTTTAATTTTTTTTTATGTAATTATTTTTGGCAAGACTATGTATAAATGCAGACAATTATATTTATAAAACTAGTACGTTTTTAAAAAAGCGGATTATCATTTAGCCAATTTTACCCATAATGACAAGTGGCAAGCACGTCGATGTCTCTAGCGTACCAAACTCAAGAAATGTCTAATTATTGTATCACCGACCAAGAATCGAACGACTAAACCGCGGACTTAATCTTAAGGCAGTTTGTATGTATCCACAATATATTATTTATTATTATATTTAACAAGAATGACTATATTCCATAGAAACACGCGAGTTAAATGCAACATTTGGCACCAGCCTTCTTCTGGCAAATAGCCCTATGAGTCCGAAAATTGTAAACGGTACTCACGCTGCTATATGCGACTATGAACAACTTCTCACCAGCTGTGCTCAAACCTTTGCTCAGCTTAAGATGGAGCTTAAGGACAGCCCTGGTAAGGATTACTATATATTACTATAGATTAGTGTAAACGTTCGACTGATCTTACTAGTTAGCGCTCATATTGTTTTGCCTCATACATTATTAACATCAGGGATTTCGCTAGCAAGGTCCTAAATTCTAACTAATATTCTATAGATTGGTGTAGATGTTTGACTAATTTAACTAATTAGCGCTTATATTGTATTATGGCTCATACATTATTAACATCAAGGATTTCGCTAGCATAGTCAATCTCAACTAATATTCTATAGATTGGTGTATATGACCGCCTCCGTGGTCTAGTGGTAACAAACGTTGCCGTGAACTCGGGAGGTCGTGGGTTCGATTCCCACCGGGGGCAAGTTGTACATTGTATAATTTGTCTCGGTCTGGGTGTTTATATGTACGAGTATAATATGTATATATTTACAAAAAAAAAATTATAATATGTAGTTTATCAACCATCTAGTTTCCGTAACACAAGCCTCGTAGCTTACCACGGAAATTAGATGGCGCTGTGTGACCTGTCTGGAAATATTTATTTATTCATATGTTTGACTAATGTAACCAGTTAGGGCTCATATTGTATTATGGCTCATACATTATTAACATCAGGGATTTCGCTAGCAAAGTCAATCTCAACTAATATTTTATAGATTGGTGTATGTTTGACTAATGTAACTAATTAGCGCTGATTTTGTATTTTGGCTCATACATTATTATCATCAGGGATTTCGCTAGCAAAGTCCTAAATCCCAACTAGTATTCTATAGATTAGTGTAATGTTCGAATAATCTAGTCAGATATCTAGTTAGATTGCACTCATTTTTTATTTCTTTTACAATACATTTTTTTTTATTGTTCATAAAAGTACAATGAACAACTGACCCTAAACTAAGTCTAACCAAGTTAGACCTGTCTGAGATCAGTTTTACAGTTATATTGTATTATGGCTCATTCATTATTATCATCAGGGATTTCGCTAGCAAAGTCCTAAATCCCAACTAGTATTCTATAGATTAGTGTAATGTTCGAATAATCTAGTCAGATATCTAGTTAGATTGCACTCTTTTTTTATTTCTTTTACAATACATTTTTTTTATTGTTCATAAAAGTACAATGAACAACTGACCCTAAACTAAGTCTAACCAAGTTAGACCTGTCTGAGATCAGTTTTACAGTTATATTGTATTATGGCTCATGCAATATTATCATCAGGGATTTCGCTAGCAAAGTCCTAAATCCCAACTAGTATTCTATAGATTAGTGTAATGTTCGAATAATCTAGTCAGATATCTAGTTAGATTGCACTCTTTTTTTATTTCTTTTACAATACATTTTTTTTATTGTTCATAAAAGTACAATGAACAACTGACCCTAAACTAAGTCTAACCAAGTTAGACCTGTCTGAGATCAGTTTTACAGTTATATTGTATTATGGCTCATGCAATATTATCATCAGGGATTTCGCTAGCAAAGTCCTAAATCCCAACTAGTATTCTATAGATTAGTGTAATGTTCGAATAATCTAGTCAGATATCTAGTTAGATTGCACTCTTTTTTTATTTCTTTTACAATACATTTTTTTTATTGTTCATAAAAGTACAATGAACAACTGACCCTAAACTAAGTCTAACCAAGTTAGACCTGTCTGAGATCAGTTTTACAGTTATATTGTATTATGGCTCATGCAATATTATCATCAGGGATTTCGCTAGCAAAGTCCTAAATCCCAACTAGTATTCTATAGATTAGTGTAATGTTCGAATAATCTAGTCAGATATCTAGTTAGATTGCACTCTTTTTTTATTTCTTTTACAATACATTTTTTTTATTGTTCATAAAAGTACAATGAACAACTGACCCTAAACTAAGTCTAACCAAGTTAGACCTGTCTGAGATCAGTTTTACAGTTATATTGTATTATGGCTCATGCAATATTATCATCAGGGATTTCGCTAGCAAAGTCCTAAATCCCAACTAGTATTCTATAGATTAGTGTAATGTTCGAATAATCTAGTCAGATATCTAGTTAGATTGCACTCTTTTTTTATTTCTTTTACAATACATTTTTTTTATTGTTCATAAAAGTACAATGAACAACTGACCCTAAACTAAGTCTAACCAAGTTAGACCTGTCTGAGATCAGTTTTACAGTTATATTGTATTATGGCTCATGAATTATTATTTTTTTTTTTTTTTAATTCGTTTATTCAGATAAAAACTTAAACTATTTACATTTTTAAAATTATACGCCAAACTGCATAACAGTTTGTTGGCGAATAGTACACTCTTTTTTACAGTTTTTTTATTTTTTATTTTACACTATATCTTTAAAACACAAAGTTATTTACGATTAAATCACATTACTGTTGTATTTACCTAGCAAAAGCAACTTTAATTTTCCTCTAAATTCTTTTTTTGTCATTTTTACACAGTCATCAATGGGCATAATATTATTAAATATAATGGGAGTTAAAAACTTTCTAGTTCTTTTACCATAATAGTTGTTATATCGGTATTCATTGTATCTTGTCTTTTGTGAGAATCTAGTATCATCAGGGATTTCGCTAGCAAAGTCCTAAATCCCAACTAGTATTCTATAGATTAGTGTAATGTTCGAATAATCTAGTCAGATATCTAGTTAGATTGCACTCATTTTTTATTTCTTTTACAATACATTTTTTTTTATTGTTCATAAAAGTACAATGAACAACTGACCCTAAACTAAGTCTAACCAAGTTAGACCTGTCTGAGATCAGTTTTAGAGTTATATTGTATTATGGCTCATGCATTATTATCATCAGGGATTTCGCTAGCAAAGTCCTAAATCCCAACTAGTATTCTATAGATTAGTGTAATGTTCGAATAATCTAGTCAGATATCTAGTTAGATTGCACTCATTTTTTATTTCTTTTACAATACATTTTTTTTTATTGTTCATAAAAGTACAATGAACAACTGACCCTAAACTAAGTCTAACCAAGTTAGACCTGTCTGAGATCAGTTTTACAGTTATATTGTATTATGGCTCATGCATTATTATCATCAGGGATTTCGCTAGCAAAGTCCTAAATCCCAACTAGTATTCTATAGTTCTAGTATTAGTGTAATGTTCGAATAATCTAGTCAGATATCTAGTTAGATAGCACTCATTTTTTATTTCTTTTACAATTAATTTTTTTTATTGTTCATAAAGTACAATTAACAACTGACCCCTAAATTAAGTCTAACGATCAGTTACAGTTATTTTGTCATACATTATTAACATCAGGGATTTCGCTAGCAAAGTCAATCTCAACTAATATTCTATAGATTGGTGTATATGACCGCCTCCGTGGTCTAGTGGTAACAAACGTTGCCGTGAACTCGGGAGGTCGTGGGTTCGATTCCCACCGGGGCAAGTTGTACATTGTATAATTTGTCTCGGTCTGGGTGTTTATATGTACGAGTATAATATGTATATATTTACAAAAAAAAAAATTATAATATGTAGTTTATCAACCATCTAGTTTCCGTAACACAAGTCTGGTAGCTTACCACGGAAATTAGATGGCGCTGTGTGACCTGTCTGGAAATATTTATTTATTCATATGTTTGACTAATGTAACCAGTTAGGGCTCATATTGTATTATGGCTCATACATTATTAACATCAGGGATTTCGCTAGCAAAGTCAATCTCAACTAATATTTTATAGATTGGTGTATGTTTGACTAATGTAACTAATTAGCGCTGATTTTGTATTTTGGCTCATACATTATTATCATCAGGGATTTCGCTAGCAAAGTCCTAAATCCCAACTAATATTCTATAGATAAGTGTAATGTTAAAATAAATATCTAGTTAGATTGCACTCTTTTTTTATTTCTTTTACAATACATTTTTTTTATTGTTCATAAAAGTACAATGAACAACTGACCCTAAACTAAGTCTAACCAAGTTAGACCTGTCTGAGATCAGTTTTACAGTTATATTGTATTATGGCTCATGCAATATTATCATCAGGGATTTCGCTAGCAAAGTCCTAAATCCCAACTAGTATTCTATAGATTAGTGTAATGTTCGAATAATCTAGTCAGATATCTAGTTAGATTGCACTCATTTTTTATTTCTTTTACAATACATTTTTTTTTATTGTTCATAAAAGTACAATGAACAACTGACCCTAAACTAAGTCTAACCAAGTTAGACCTGTCTGAGATCAGTTTTAGAGTTATATTGTATTATGGCTCGTGGGTTCGATTCCCACCGGGGGCAAGTTGTACATTGTATAATTTGTCTCGGTCTGGGTGTTTATATGTATAATATGTATATATTTACAACAAAAAAAAAAGTATAATATGTAGTTTATCAACTATCTAGTTTCCGTAACACAAGCCTCATAGCTTACCACGGAAATTAGATGGCGCTGTGTGACCTGTCTGAAAATATTTATTTATTTATTTATTTATTATTATCATCAGGGATTTCGCTAGCAAAGTCCTAAATCCCAACTAGTATTCTATAGATTAGTGTAATGTTCGAATAATCTAGTCAGATATCTAGTTAGATTGCACTCATTTTTTATTTCTTTTACAATACATTTTTTTTTATTGTTCATAAAAGTACAATGAACAACTGACCCTAAACTAAGTCTAACCAAGTTAGACCTGTCTGAGATCAGTTTTACAGTTATATTGTATTATGGCTCATGCATTATTATCATCAGGGATTTCGCTAGCAAAGTCCTAAATCCCAACTAGTATTCTATAGTTCTAGTATTAGTGTAATGTTCGAATAATCTAGTCAGATATCTAGTTAGATAGCACTCATTTTTTATTTCTTTTACAATTAATTTTTTTTATTGTTCATAAAGTACAATTAACAACTGACCCCTAAATTAAGTCTAACGATCAGTTACAGTTATTTTGTCATACATTATTAACATCAGGGATTTCGCTAGCAAAGTCAATCTCAACTAATATTCTATAGATTGGTGTATATGACCGCCTCCGTGGTCTAGTGGTAACAAACGTTGCCGTGAACTCGGGAGGTCGTGGGTTCGATTCCCACCGGGGCAAGTTGTACATTGTATAATTTGTCTCGGTCTGGGTGTTTATATGTACGAGTATAATATGTATATATTTACAAAAAAAAAAATTATAATATGTAGTTTATCAACCATCTAGTTTCCGTAACACAAGTCTGGTAGCTTACCACGGAAATTAGATGGCGCTGTGTGACCTGTCTGGAAATATTTATTTATTCATATGTTTGACTAATGTAACCAGTTAGGGCTCATATTGTATTATGGCTCATACATTATTAACATCAGGGATTTCGCTAGCAAAGTCAATCTCAACTAATATTTTATAGATTGGTGTATGTTTGACTAATGTAACTAATTAGCGCTGATTTTGTATTTTGGCTCATACATTATTATCATCAGGGATTTCGCTAGCAAAGTCCTAAATCCCAACTAATATTCTATAGATAAGTGTAATGTTAAAATAAATATCTAGTTAGATTGCACTCTTTTTTTATTTCTTTTACAATACATTTTTTTTATTGTTCATAAAAGTACAATGAACAACTGACCCTAAACTAAGTCTAACCAAGTTAGACCTGTCTGAGATCAGTTTTACAGTTATATTGTATTATGGCTCATGCAATATTATCATCAGGGATTTCGCTAGCAAAGTCCTAAATCCCAACTAGTATTCTATAGATTAGTGTAATGTTCGAATAATCTAGTCAGATATCTAGTTAGATTGCACTCTTTTTTTATTTCTTTTACAATACATTTTTTTTATTGTTCATAAAAGTACAATGAACAACTGACCCTAAACTAAGTCTAACCAAGTTAGACCTGTCTGAGATCAGTTTTACAGTTATATTGTATTATGGCTCATGCATTATTATCATCAGGGATTTCGCTAGCAAAGTCCTAAATCCCAACTAGTATTCTATAGATTAGTGTAATGTTCGAATAATCTAGTCAGATATCTAGTTAGATTGCACTCATTTTTTATTTCTTTTACAATACATTTTTTTTTATTGTTCATAAAAGTACAATGAACAACTGACCCTAAACTAAGTCTAACCAAGTTAGACCTGTCTGAGATCAGTTTTACAGTTATATTGTATTATGGCTCATGCATTATTATCATCAGGGATTTCGCTAGCAAAGTCCTAAATCCCAACTAGTATTCTATAGTTCTAGTATTAGTGTAATGTTCGAATAATCTAGTCAGATATCTAGTTAGATAGCACTCATTTTTTATTTCTTTTACAATTAATTTTTTTTATTGTTCATAAAGTACAATTAACAACTGACCCCTAAATTAAGTCTAACGATCAGTTACAGTTATTTTGTCATACATTATTAACATCAGGGATTTCGCTAGCAAAGTCAATCTCAACTAATATTCTATAGATTGGTGTATATGACCGCCTCCGTGGTCTAGTGGTAACAAACGTTGCCGTGAACTCGGGAGGTCGTGGGTTCGATTCCCACCGGGGCAAGTTGTACATTGTATAATTTGTCTCGGTCTGGGTGTTTATATGTACGAGTATAATATGTATATATTTACAAAAAAAAAAATTATAATATGTAGTTTATCAACCATCTAGTTTCCGTAACACAAGTCTGGTAGCTTACCACGGAAATTAGATGGCGCTGTGTGACCTGTCTGGAAATATTTATTTATTCATATGTTTGACTAATGTAACCAGTTAGGGCTCATATTGTATTATGGCTCATACATTATTAACATCAGGGATTTCGCTAGCAAAGTCAATCTCAACTAATATTTTATAGATTGGTGTATGTTTGACTAATGTAACTAATTAGCGCTGATTTTGTATTTTGGCTCATACATTATTATCATCAGGGATTTCGCTAGCAAAGTCCTAAATCCCAACTAATATTCTATAGATAAGTGTAATGTTAAAATAAATATCTAGTTAGATTGCACTCTTTTTTTATTTCTTTTACAATACATTTTTTTTATTGTTCATAAAAGTACAATGAACAACTGACCCTAAACTAAGTCTAACCAAGTTAGACCTGTCTGAGATCAGTTTTACAGTTATATTGTATTATGGCTCATGCAATATTATCATCAGGGATTTCGCTAGCAAAGTCCTAAATCCCAACTAGTATTCTATAGATTAGTGTAATGTTCGAATAATCTAGTCAGATATCTAGTTAGATTGCACTCATTTTTTATTTCTTTTACAATACATTTTTTTTTATTGTTCATAAAAGTACAATGAACAACTGACCCTAAACTAAGTCTAACCAAGTTAGACCTGTCTGAGATCAGTTTTAGAGTTATATTGTATTATGGCTCGTGGGTTCGATTCCCACCGGGGGCAAGTTGTACATTGTATAATTTGTCTCGGTCTGGGTGTTTATATGTATAATATGTATATATTTACAACAAAAAAAAAAGTATAATATGTAGTTTATCAACTATCTAGTTTCCGTAACACAAGCCTCATAGCTTACCACGGAAATTAGATGGCGCTGTGTGACCTGTCTGAAAATATTTATTTATTTATTTATTTATTATTATCATCAGGGATTTCGCTAGCAAAGTCCTAAATCCCAACTAGTATTCTATAGATTAGTGTAATGTTCGAATAATCTAGTCAGATATCTAGTTAGATTGCACTCATTTTTTATTTCTTTTACAATACATTTTTTTTTATTGTTCATAAAAGTACAATGAACAACTGACCCTAAACTAAGTCTAACCAAGTTAGACCTGTCTGAGATCAGTTTTACAGTTATATTGTATTATGGCTCATGCATTATTATCATCAGGGATTTCGCTAGCAAAGTCCTAAATCCCAACTAGTATTCTATAGTTCTAGTATTAGTGTAATGTTCGAATAATCTAGTCAGATATCTAGTTAGATAGCACTCATTTTTTATTTCTTTTACAATTAATTTTTTTTATTGTTCATAAAGTACAATTAACAACTGACCCCTAAATTAAGTCTAACGATCAGTTACAGTTATTTTGTCATACATTATTAACATCAGGGATTTCGCTAGCAAAGTCAATCTCAACTAATATTCTATAGATTGGTGTATATGACCGCCTCCGTGGTCTAGTGGTAACAAACGTTGCCGTGAACTCGGGAGGTCGTGGGTTCGATTCCCACCGGGGCAAGTTGTACATTGTATAATTTGTCTCGGTCTGGGTGTTTATATGTACGAGTATAATATGTATATATTTACAAAAAAAAAAATTATAATATGTAGTTTATCAACCATCTAGTTTCCGTAACACAAGTCTGGTAGCTTACCACGGAAATTAGATGGCGCTGTGTGACCTGTCTGGAAATATTTATTTATTCATATGTTTGACTAATGTAACCAGTTAGGGCTCATATTGTATTATGGCTCATACATTATTAACATCAGGGATTTCGCTAGCAAAGTCAATCTCAACTAATATTTTATAGATTGGTGTATGTTTGACTAATGTAACTAATTAGCGCTGATTTTGTATTTTGGCTCATACATTATTATCATCAGGGATTTCGCTAGCAAAGTCCTAAATCCCAACTAATATTCTATAGATAAGTGTAATGTTAAAATAAATATCTAGTTAGATTGCACTCTTTTTTTATTTCTTTTACAATACATTTTTTTTATTGTTCATAAAAGTACAATGAACAACTGACCCTAAACTAAGTCTAACCAAGTTAGACCTGTCTGAGATCAGTTTTACAGTTATATTGTATTATGGCTCATGCAATATTATCATCAGGGATTTCGCTAGCAAAGTCCTAAATCCCAACTAGTATTCTATAGATTAGTGTAATGTTCGAATAATCTAGTCAGATATCTAGTTAGATTGCACTCTTTTTTTATTTCTTTTACAATACATTTTTTTTATTGTTCATAAAAGTACAATGAACAACTGACCCTAAACTAAGTCTAACCAAGTTAGACCTGTCTGAGATCAGTTTTACAGTTATATTGTATTATGGCTCATGCATTATTATCATCAGGGATTTCGCTAGCAAAGTCCTAAATCCCAACTAGTATTCTATAGATTAGTGTAATGTTCGAATAATCTAGTCAGATATCTAGTTAGATTGCACTCATTTTTTATTTCTTTTACAATACATTTTTTTTTATTGTTCATAAAAGTACAATGAACAACTGACCCTAAACTAAGTCTAACCAAGTTAGACCTGTCTGAGATCAGTTTTACAGTTATATTGTATTATGGCTCATTCATTATTATCATCAGGGATTTCGCTAGCAAAGTCCTAAATCCCAACTAGTATTCTATAGTTCTAGTATTAGTGTAATGTTCGAATAATCTAGTCAGATATCTAGTTAAATAGAACTAATTTTTTATTTCTTTTACAATTAATTTTTTTTATTGTTCATAAAGTACAATTAACAACTGACCCCTAAATTAAGTCTAACGATCAGTTACAGATATTTTGTCATGCATTATTATCATCAGGGATTTCGCTAGCAAAGTCCTAAATCCCAACTAGTATTCTATAGATTAGTGTAATGTTCGAATAATCTAGTCAGATATCTAGTTAGATTGCACTCATTTTTTATTTCTTTTACAATTCATTTTTTTTATTGTTTATAAAGTACAATTAACAACTGACCCCTAAATTAAGTCTAACGATCAGTTACAGTTATTTTGTCATGCATTATTAATATCTGGGATTTTGCTAGCAAAGTCACTAAAACCTAACTAATGACTTAACATGTAGCCCAAATCATTTTTGTCTTTAATAGGGTTTAACGCTATAGGATCCCTCTCGCTCGAACAAGCCCATATTTTCATAGATTTTTTAAGTCTGATTGTACTTTGAGAAATGTAGTCTATCAACAATTTACGGACATTTTGTTTTTTTTTATTTTTATTTATTTACAAAAACAACAGTTGACTATTGTATATAGATATTACTATATTGAGAACTACTAAAGGTTTTCACATATAAGCAAATTAAATTTATTAAATTAACAAGTAAAGGTAGAAAACATCGCTACAGAAGAATATTAACAATATAGATGAAACACAAGTTACAAAGTAAAAGTAAACATTATACAAACAATTAATTATAATTGAGTCATTATCATCATCATCATCATCAGCCTGTATCTCTCCACTGCTGGATGTAGGCCTCCCCCAAGGCTCGCCACTTAACGCGATCTTTCGCTACCCTCATCCAACCCCCACCAGCGACCTTCTTTAGGTCATCTGTCCATCTGGCGGGGGGTCGTCCAACTCTGCGTCTTCCCGTACGTGGTCTCCACTCTAGAACCCGTTTGCCCCATCGTTAGTCGGTTCTGCAGCCACATCTGCTGCATGCTGATGCTACTGCCATTGCCACTTAATTGTAAAAGCTACGTCAGTAACTTTTGTTCTCTGACGAATATCAATGTTTCGAATTCTATCCATTAGAGATATACCAAGCATAGCTCTTTCCATGGCTCGCTGAGCGATCTAGAATTTATGGACCAGACCCACCGTTAGTGTCTACGTCTCTGCTCCGTACGAATCGTCGTATAATTGACTAATTCATTTTAATTTTTCATATCCTAATTTTAGATACAGTAAATTAGCAAAAACATTTATAACGCTATTTCTCAATTTTACTAAAACAAAGTGTAAACTCTATATAACGACACTGAAGGGACTGTCAATTTTATGGCGTTATAGAGAGTTTTTAAATGGAGAGAAGATGTATCATTATTATTATTAAATACTTTATTGCACTTTACTTAAAAGTATGTACAAAGGCGAACTTAAAGCCATTTCGGCTTTTTCTACCAGCTAACCTTTGGGAGAGTGAGACAGTATAAATATGTGGGGTGCAATTCTAACGAATAAACTACATAAATAGTATCTATATATAGACTACATAAATACTCATCAATACATACGTATTATAGTAGATATACGAAGATAATATATATGAAGATAATATATATTATTAGTAGGAGTTTCATTAGGAAGTATCATTGTATGGAAGACAAGCTAAACCAACCAAAGTCAATTCATTTCGACGCTTTAGGGAGTTGATAAACCACATTTCTCAAAAGTACTTAATACATCTTTGAAAATATTGGATTGCGCGAGGAAATCATTAAACCCTTCTAGTATAGAACCATTTTATAGTACACGATTGAGCATATCACATTTTCCTTCTGCTTTATCTCATTCCAGTCTTTTATCATCAACTTTTCAATTAACATTATTGTTGAACTCCTTTAGCATTTAAAATATAACTACTTTGATTCTATTGTTGAAATAAACTCAGCATTGAACTAAGTCTATATGTCAAAGCGTAGATTTTCAATTTTTATTTTAGTAATAATTATTTTTATTATTGTTGTGTTTTATAGACGATAAAGGTTACTGTAATATCATGTGGTAGTTGCCTATATAGTTCCAGCATTTAATTTCTGATTTAGTTGTAAATACAAATACATGTGTGGTGTTAGAAGTGTTGGGTATCTAAATAAATATTTTATCTGACTAAGAATGGAATCTACACGTAAAACCATAAAAATATGCTAAAGGGGTCCAAAATTTCATGTCGATACGCTACTAATTTTACTAACACATATAGAAATGCGCCGAAGAGTCCGCGGCATCAAGATGTGTGGGAAGAAATTCTCGCTAGACTCCTGTATGGACATGGTTCAGGGTTTGATGGTGGAACAATCAGAACAACCGCTGCCGCAGTGCTCTGAAGATGAGAAGGAAAACTTGACGTCAAATGGTTTGTATTTAACTTTATGAATGACATTTATGTAGGTAGAGAAAATAGCAACAATTTAGTACTCTATCGCTTCGGTCTTGGCTTAGAATTTCAGGCACCAAATAATAGTCCTAGATTCTAGAACGATAGTTTTAACCAAAAAGACTTTGAATACCAAACACACAGGCAACTATCTACAAAACTTTTTAAAACTCTTGGGGATAATTGCAATTTTAAAACGCGTTATTCTAGTAGAATAATTAACCAGCACATAAAAGTAGCCAATATAGCCGAAATTGTTATGCAAGGCAACAAAGATATTTAATAAGCTTCCAGTTACTATAAGCGAGCTGCCACTAAAACTGTTTAAATTAAGAGTCAAAGAAAAGCTGGTTAATAAATGTTTTTATTCGACAAAAGAACACCTAGACACTAAGCTCGACAAAGTCATATGACAAAATAAATATAAAACAACCTTCAGTTTAGAATCATTAACTCTATCCCGCAAAAACTCCTTTAAACTACACTTCCAAACTGTCAATTTGTAGTTTGAAGAGAAGCTAGAGCTACTAATCTGGTATACATATTGTAAAGTTGGCAATTTAAAATAAGGTGTAGTTTTAATAATATATATAGTATTCAATATTTATGGTTTTAATGTAATAATTATATGACAATTAAAATTCTTTCTAGGACAAATAACAGAGCAAATGGAAGCTAATATTTAAAAAGAGGTAATTTGATTTGAGTTTAAAGGTGGTGGGTCTTGTGCTTTAACGGTTTTTATTTATTATACAAATATTAATTATTTATTGATCACAAATTGTATAAGTTATATTGATTGCATGTAAAATGAATATGAGAAAAATATTGATTTTGAAGTTACATCTCTGCTAGGTGCATGGTTGGGTCATAAATAAAGTTCATTACAAAGTATATAAGATAATAATGTTAGTAAATATATATAAAATATAAATACTAGCTAATTAAATGAGTGAGGATATGAAATATATATTAATGGGAGCGGTGGTGACACGGTTGTAAAAACACTTTCCTTGTAATCCAAAAAACATAGCGTTTGAACCACTGAGAAATACACTTTTCCTACGTACATTTGTGCCTTGGAGAACACGTTAAGCCTTCTCTTCCGGTTCCACTTATACCATATTGTGGTATCGTTAATAAATTTACATTAAAATTGACATCCGATACTCGCCAATCCGTCTGGCCGGCGTTCTTAATTCTTCAGAAATATGTTCTGGAAGGCCTAGTTAGGTTCTAAGGGCTTTAATATATAGTAATATAGTATATAATTTATGTTCTGATACATATTAATGGTATTGACCAGTGTGCAGCAGCCATTTCATTACATATTTCTTAAATTGTCTGTGTCTGTATTGAGTAATGTGTTCTGAAATAACACTATTTGTTTTATACTTAGGTTCGAGTCCTGGAGACAGATCATCGATTTCATCATCTCCTATCATATCTACATCAACCAGCAAGAACGATTTCACTCTCGAAGGAAACCAACTTCTCATACCACCAACACCAGTGCGACAATACCGTTCTAAATCAATCGACGTTTCACTAACTGGTCTAGAACTTGAAGATACAAAAATAACAATTGACATGAAAAAAAACGAAATTACCATCACACCAACAGCAGCTAAAGCATTCCCTAACACAAGCGATAATACGACTACAGCTAAATCAGTACATTTTGGGAACATACAAATGCATGAAGATCTAAATATTGGTGATAAAATCAACCAAGCGTTTGAAAATTTTCAAGATGAACTTCATATGCTGCATGAAACACGCAAGGAAGAAAAGGCTGATGAATGCAGAACTAAGCTTACTATCAAAGGTCCTGGGAGTTATATCAAGAAATTGATTCAACAATTCAGCGAAGGTGCGTTCGAAACTGAGGATTCGACTCCCGAATCCGAGAGGCAGGTTGAACCGAGCCCTTCGATTAAGGAACGCGCTGATGCTATTTGCAAGAAATGTCTGCATTATAAAGGAAAGGTTTCCAAGTAAATGATACAAAATTACGACATTAGACACAGAAAAAACGTTACTTATTCAATCAATCAATCAAAATAATTTATTTCCATATGGTTAGCACGTAACACTTGGATATTATCAATACATACAAGCCAATAAATAGAAAAAAAATAAACAAATAAAAAATATTACCATTGACCATGGCTGGACCGAACCCAACATCAATACAATAATTATAACTAAAACATTGTTGCCATAAGCGAGGAATTTGTTATTACTTACAGCTAGATACTTAATATTAAATTCGTGGCTGTAAAAAGGCCATGTCAGCGTACAATCTAATAATAATTATGTCCATAAATATAAATATAAATTCGTGGCTGTAAAAAGGCGATGTCAGCGTACAATCTAATAATAATTATGTCCATAAATATAAATATAAATTCGTGGCTGTAAAAAGGCCATGTCAGCGTACAATTTAATAATAATTATGTCCATAAATATAAATATAAATTCGTGGCTGTAAAAAGGCCATGTCAGCTTACAATCTAAAAATAATGATATTTATGTCCATAAATATTAATTCGTGGCTGTAAAAGCCGTGTAGTAATAATATAGATTTTAAGGCCCATAAAAATCTAAAGTATAATTCCAGGAATCAGTAATTATATATATATATACAGTAAGTAAGATATATATATATATATATATATATATATATGATATATAATCACTAAATTTAACTTAAAAAAATAATAATACATAGAAATTAAAAATTAAAAAATATAGCTCCTCCAAATCGCTGTCATGTAGCATAACATAGCAACCAATACACTAGCAGCATTTCCCCTTTGAATTATGATACTTAATTTTTGGGAGAAATAACTGCCAGCCTTATTGTCACCAGAGACGTCAATGAGCATTGGAACAATTTCTTTATAAAATGCTTTCAATTTTTAATATAAAATACATTTTGAAAAAATTACAAGTAGCCTATTACTGGCATTTTTTTAGTAAATCGTTATACAACTTTGGGTTCGCAATGACTGCACTCCTGGCCTCGCTATAATGGCCATCACAGTAAAGTTGTTCATGCGCGGGTTGTACTGTGCTGCCAGCAATGCAGTATTGAACTAAAACATACTAAAAGAGTATTCCATGGATTCACCGCTCGGGTGACGGGTAAAGAGAGACGAGAATAATGGTGCCTTATAGGCTAATTTACAAAGAAGGTCTTCTTTTCTTATTGCGCAATAAGACACTCTACATCCACCATTCTGCCTCTCTCCTACTGTATGATTTCGTTAATACAGTATTGGAAGCTTGTTCTATAAATGTATTTTTTCATTTTATTTATTAATAAAAAAAAAACATTACATGACTTAACAGTAAAGCCCAATTTACCATACAGTCAATCTTATAATTAATACATACATTTTCATTAAAAATGGATTGTCAATAACTTATATTTTTTTTTAAAAATATATACAAATAATAATATTTATAAAGCTTTCCAGTTAACAATAGTTATATACAGTATAAAATTAATGAAATAATAGAGCTTATACAAAACAATAAAAAATAGAATAAAAGTGAGTATTTATTTATTTATTTTAAATTCTTTATTGCACCAAAACTTAAAATTAGGTACATAGGCGAGTTTAAGTATATAAATAAATAAATCAATTCGACATCATGATAAAATTAATACTATACTATAATAATGTAATGACGGGCACAATTCTTTCAGTAAGTGGTGCAAAGATTTGCCTAGAATTCCTCTCGCACCAACTTCCCATGCGTACAAATTTTATTATTAATATTATTATTATTATCATTCTTTGTTCCATTTCATATTGTGATCTTTGGAATATTTGATTCTCACAGAACGGTAACTTCAATAGCCCTTTCAGCACGACAAATTTTGGATATTAAAAGGTTGATAACTTTGAAATACTTCAGGTCCAAAATATCTGATAAAAATTATAAATAAATTCTTCCACCAGCGAATTTCACAAAGCCTCCTGTTTTCTAACGTTCGTAAGGTAATATGATGGAAATAAAAATCACTATAATATGTTTTATTCTTAAAAAAGGACTAGGACTAAACAATTTACTAATAAAGTAGCTAGATGAGTGCACGATCTATCCGGGCTGTTTCGGAGCGGTAAAACAGAATTAGGTGACCGCTACATATTTTTGTAATAACACACGCTTGGTATTGTCCGTGCTGAAAGGGATAAGGATAACTATTTTCAAGTCCCGAGATAACAAAGTCAAAGTCAAATCATTTATTACAATTTGGCCTTCTCGGGCTCTTTTGTATTGTCAAATTACATTGTTATAATTATTTAAATAAATTATATTAAATTTATACCTAAATATAAACATACACCAACAGTAAAAGGTGTCCAAAATGTATTAATAATATACATTTCCACATCTCTCAGGCATTTTTGTCACTAATAAAATCATTTATCTTATAATAGGCCTTGCCTATAAGTCGACGTTTGACATGAATTTTTAGTTTATCTAAACACAAGCTAGATAGTTCCTTTGGGAGTGTGTTATAAACAGATGTCTGATACAGCTAGTTCATCCTATAATGCCGCCTCCGTGGTCTAGTGGTAACAAACGTTGCCGTGAACTTGGGAGGTCGTGGTTTCGATTCACACCGGGGGCAAGTTGTACATTGTATAATTTGTCTCGGTATGGGTGTTTATATGTATAATATGTATATATTTACAAAAAAAAAAACAACCATCTAGTTTCCGTAACACAAGCCTCGTAGCTTACCACCGAAACTAGATGGCGCTGTGTGACCTGTCTGGAAATATTTATTATTATTATTATAATTATGTTGAAATGTGTCCATGAGAATTTTCCAATCTAATACGGTGCCAAGGATCGAGGTGGGCTTGCATTGTTTTCTTTGCCCTTCCTTAATAAATATAGTCAAAAATTTTCAGTCATACTTTCTCGAGTTTGTATTCAATTCAAAATCGTTTATTGCTCAGAATACAGGTACATATAGGATAATACAATTTTGCAGTTCAGCTGTATCCTACCATAATGCTATGCAAATAATAGTACATGTCAATTACAACTAAAATTATATTTGTCAACACTTATAATGTAAAAATTCTTGGATACTATAAAAACATTGTTCTTTTAACCATTTATTTAACAGCTTCTTAAATTTAATTATTAATGTCAATTGTTTTAATTCTATAGGCAAACCGTTAAATATTTTAATACACATTTTATACTTTATTACACAACTATATTTTGCGGTTGTATGTACATATTAAAATATATATAATAATGTATGCCAGATATATAATTTTGTAGATATAGTTTTGCTCGCGCAAAAATATGTATATTAAATGCGGAATATTCAGTGTATTCTTTAGCAATATTATGTTGATATATTATGTTAGTAAAAATAGATTTATATATGGTTACCATAGTACATTACTTAGTAGTTGTTTGTGGTTATATTAGTCAGATTTAGTAGCTAAAATTAGTATTATACAAAAAGGTATATAAACGTATTATATTATGTTATATTATATATATATATATATATATATATATTATTTATTTATTTATTCGGAGTAAAGTACAAAGATTAAAAAATAAAATAAATTAAGAACTAAATTATAAAAACTAAAAATTAATAAATAAAATTACGACTATTCGATAGGCGTAGTGTGCCGAGGACACTCGCTGCATTCCCCCGCTGAACAGCGAGGCTGACCCTTTGAACAAGATATTCTCTACTCAAAGGGTCACCCGTCGCCAAGTTGAGTTTCTCACCAAGCTCGCGGGAGAACACAAGAGCCTCCTCGGACCACAGGCCCATCGTTTCAACTGCAAATGGAATGAAATGGTGATTGATGATGATCTCCGCGTACTTGTTGCGCTTAAGGCGTGCGGCTGATTCTGCAGCGGCACCAGGTTTCTTATGGCTGGATGTCACATGTGACTGACAGAGTGTGTCAACACATGTAGCATCCCAAACCAGTGCGCGGCCTCTAGTATATGGAATTAATGACATCCCGTCCGGACGCCTACCATCATTTCTACCTATCCCCGATGGTTCGAGGATGCAGGGGATGTTAGCAGTTGTAAGCGCCCTTGACAGGATGTCATTAATAGCATTATATTATATTATATTATATTATATTATATTATATTATATTATATTATATTATATTATATTATATTATATTATATTATATTATATTATATTATATTATATTATATTATATTATATTATATTATATTATATTATATTATATTATATTATATTATAGTATATTAAAGTAGGTAAATATCATACTTCACATCCGTAGTGAAAAAGTATGATTCCCTATATTGAAAGAAGAGTGAATGCAGGAAATAGTGTTAACGGTGCCCTGGAGTCCTTGATCGCCAGTCGAAATGTTAGTGACAAAGCTCAACTCATCGTAGGTACACAATGCCATGTTGGTACCAACACGAATGGAAGCGAGACGTGGATATGTCAGAATACGCATGAGAGCAGAGTTAATGCAGTAGAAATGAGGTCGTTGCGTCGGATATGCGGCGTGACTTTGACGAAATACGCAAAGGCTTAGGTATTAAAGAAAGCTATCACGATCAAATAAATATAACAATAGCTAAAGGTGCATTAAACGGACATGTATGAAGAGGTTGATGAATGTCGAAAAAGCGAGAAGGTAAGTATATATGCCAATTCTTAATTCCATAACAGAGTTTGTGCACGATACTATATACATCTATTAATCATACAATATTACCATGTCATTGAAGAATTCAAGTCCCTATTTATTATTTAATAAAATTGATATATATATATGTCCGTGAAGTTGAAAACATGACAGTTTTTAAGTCAAAGCTTCAAAGCTTTCTGTCTGAAAGATGCTACTACAGCGTAGCAGACTATCTTTCCGAAACATGAGAGGAACAATTAGCATGCCCCTTACCATCACCCATCAACAACATTGTAAAACCTTTTGTAATGTATAAATAATTATTGTATGTCCAATGGACGGGACATAGCGACCATTATAACAGCATGTACAATACCTATACTAAAAACCTATGATCCACAATAAAAAATATTTTGATTTTGATTTTGATTTTGATATGTGTTTTAATATATAAGTAATAATTTCGTAAATATAACAAAATGTAATATAAATTTAGATACATATCTAGCTAAAAAAATATGCTGCTGTGCAAATTCAATAATATAGGTAAATAATAATACCAACATATAAATATATATATATATTCGATTATTCATTTTTAAATTAGAGGTTAAGTAATGACGCGTCTCTTATAAAATCAAGAGGTGGTAGGCGGACTGATGGTGGTAATTTGCCCAGTCTTCGGGGAGGGGAAGTCGATAAACCTAGTAAAGTTTATCCACACGTTTCGGGATCAGGCTCGAATTGCCGTCATGATCAGTCAAGTTTTGGATGATGTCAGTCATGACTATGTGATTCCAGTTGCTAACATTTAAGGACCTTGCGCGCCACTTATTATCAGGTGGGAGCAAAGTCACAAATCGTGCTGTATGTAGTGCTGATTATGTAATTTAAAAAATGTGTTTTTACTGTCAATATACTAAAATTAATTGGAGAAAAAATATTTAATTTGTTAAGATAGCTATCTGCCCTCAAACTATATTATAATTTGTAAATAAAATATTTACAAAATATAAAATTAAATATACAGTAATACTAAGGATAGGGATATAAGTCCCGTCCGCGTGGAATGGTGGCAAGAACGCTGGCTGCATTTCCCCGCTGAATTGCAATACTGATTCTCTGGGCGAAGAAAGAGCCAGCCCTCTTGTCACAGGAGAAGACAAGACGAGGTGTTATGTCTTTTAATAATATGAATAAATAATAATAAAACAAAAATATGTAGTTAATAACTATAATAAAATAAATGAATATAATATATTAGGTAAAGGGATTTTGATTTAGTTTTAATTAGAAATTATTTTAAGAGGGTTTAAGCTTATATATACTTTTCTCTCGCACAATCATTTTTTATTGTTATTATTTTTGTGTGTAAATGTAGACTAACAACTTTCTAGAAAATAAATTTACGGGATTTTTTGGACATATTTTATAACATTTATAACGATTTTTTTCTATTTTACTAAAACAAAAATATAAGAAAAAGGAAGTAAATTTTCTAAGCATTTCATGGATTCTTTTCAATTTGAATTTGGTGCAAAAGGTCCAAAAAAAAAAGTGGTGCAAAGACTTTGCTGGAACTCCTCTCGCACCAACTACCACTGCGTAATATATATTTTTTTTAAATATATCTTAAGAACTAACATGATATGATCTACAAAATGTTACAGGCAATTAACAAGTTATTGGAACCCTAACAATTTTAAATTCTAATACTAATATTAAACATACAAAATTGTTAGTAATAAATAATACATAAAATAATAATAATAGATTTTAGACACAATATGTAGGTATAGGGGCGGTGGTGGCTCGGACGTAAGAACGCGTACCTTAAATCCTACAAAGGTCGGTTCAAACCCTCCCGGCATTCGTTATAGATTTACAACACCACCGTTCCCGTGCCTCGGAGAGCACGTTAAGCCGTCGGTTCCACTAATACCAGCTTGTGGAATCGTAAATAAATTGTCTTTAAAAATTGACATCATGTCCTCGCCAAGCCGTCTGGCCAGCGTGGCGAGTGCAGGCCAAATTCTCCAGATATATGTACTGGAAGGCCCATCTCCAGCAGTGGAGGTCTATGACGCTGTGTTCTAGGGGCTGTAAATGAAATGAATGAATGAAAAAGGTGATGTGTTTGTGATACCTACACGAGGTTGCCCTGTAGTGCTGGATATCGGTGCTCATCAGTGTTATAATTTTACAACAATAAATAATGTATGTCCTCTCTGTGTGTTAGTGATATGTGTGAGTGATATGTGTGAGTGTATGTGAGAGGGTGTCTACAAGATTTTTTATATAATAATCATTTAAAACTGATTAAATAGCAGATGTCACAACGTAATTTATTTAAAAAGAAAGATGAAAAAAAAAATAGGAGGAGTTCTTCGCGCCATTTTGCGTGGATATGTCAAGTGCAAGTTTTTGTTTTGTAAATTAATTTACTGTGTATATTATTGGTCAAAAGTGGTGTTGTTTTGTTTAATAATGTGCTGCAATGTGAATAATTATGGAAAACAATAAATTGTACTTTAAATATGGGGCACAAGTTGCAGTTTATTTTTTGCGGTTTTTCCGTGCTGTCAACTCCCATATTTTACGCGACGTGTTTGAGCTATGGTGACGCGAGTGACTCCAGGAAAAGCATCAAATTCTGCAGCATCTAGAATTTGATAATGACCTCATTAATTCATTAAAAAGAAAGATATATTACGTCAGACTTGGCTGTATGGGCTAGACCCTTTGCCTTCCCTATCATCTCATTCATCATTCATCGGGAGAATGGAACCAAAAAAAAGAAAGACTTTTCTCAGGAGTACACTTTGAAATAATAATAATTGTGCGACGAGTTGAATGTAAAACGTTTAACCCCTTTTAAAATGTATTATTTATATGAATAAATAAATATTAATAAATAAATAAGTTAATAAAATAATAAGTTAATAATTATAGTAAAATATATTCGAGTAACATTGTGTGACATATTAATAAAAAAATGTTTTAATGATTGACACCTACGATCAAGGATTCAACTAGATTAATAGTCATGTGCAAAATTACTGCGAGAAACTGACCAGCGGACCTCTACGTACATGCTATCTCCTTCTCACATTATGACAAATCAGTCGTTTGGTCAGAAGTAGAATAACATAAATGCTATTAAATATTTATTACAAAATCAACCTAATTCATTTGCTTATAAGTTATGAATTGCCTCGACAGAAAGTGGTTTGAATCCCAATTACCATGGATACCTAACACTTTTTTTCAGAATTGCTGAGTTTTGGCCAAACAATTTTAATTTTTCAAGTATCCTTCTTCTCCGTGTGGCTGTTTTTGCAGTTTTTAAACGCACACTGTGGCATTCTAACACGTCTTTACGTTGGCCGTAGTGGAAACATACCGTGGGAAATATCAGCATACGATTATTTTTTGCTGATATTTCTTTAGTTTTCAGAGCCGTCACCTACAATCTAGTTGATTTTTGATCGATGATTGACACTAACCATAATGTTGCATTTTAGATTAATAATTAAATATATTACGTACTTAAATAAATAACTTGTATTTACTTGTATGTTTAACCAAAAATATATTATTCAATAAAATTGTATGAAGCATTGTATGGTGTTTTATTTGTAATTTTGAAATACACCAACCTTTTGGGAATGGTACAGGGTAGATACATTGAGTGATTTCACTGAATATTATTTAAGTGGATATATTATAACTTTTTATTGATATAGAAGATATACATATATATAATAGGTAGGTCCTGCTTCAAGCGATAATAATTTTATATAAATATCACCAAGACAGGGTTACAATATTAGTTCTCCTTGAAAGTAATAATTGTCATTTGACATCATTGCAAATGGCACATACTTTCAACGAGAACAACAAATACGTACTCGTAGGTGGCGAGTGATGGTGGTAATTTGCCGGGGCGGGGAAGTATCCACCGTTAGTGCCGATAAACCCAGTAAAGTGTATCCATACGTTTCGAGATGAGGCTCGAATTGACGTCATGCCCCTAGAACACAGCGTCCCAGATCTCCACTGCTGGAGATAGGCCTTCCAGAACATATATCTGGAGAATTTGGCCTACACTCGCATGGCGAGGATATGATGACAATTTTTAATGACTTTTTATGAACGAATCCACAAGTTAGTATTAGTGGAACCGGGCCGACGGCTTAACGTGCTCTCCGAGGCACAGGAACGGTGGTTTTGTAAATCTATGACAAATGTACGTAAGAAAAGTGTATTTCTCATTGGTACATGTCGGGTGGGTTTGAACCGATCTTCGTAGGATTTAAGGAACGCGTTCTTACAACCGAGCCACTACCGCGCCAGTCATGAGTGTCTCATTTCAATTACTAACATTCATCGACCCTACGCGCCACTTACCACCAGGTGGGTGCAAGGTCACACGTCGTGCTAGTATAAAACAGGTTCACATTTAGCCAACTAAACTTTGCTAAACCCGTCATGACAAGTGGCAAGCTCGTCGTTGTCTCTAGCGTACCAAACTGGAGAAATATCAAAAATAAGTTATTGCGTGCCACCAGGAGTGGAACCCCGTACCTATATTATATATATATTAATTTATTGATATAGTTAATATACCTAATTTAGTTAAGTTAAATAATACAAAATAAACGCATTTTATTTATTTTGTTATTGTTATTATTTTATTTATTTTGTTTCGTTTGGTGTCGTTTCGTTTCGTTTCGTTTCTTTTCTTTTCTTTTCTTTTCTTTTCTTTTCTTTTCTTTTCTTTTCTTTTCTTTTCTTTTCTTTTCTTTTCTTTTCTTTTCTTTTCTTTTCTTTTCTTTTCTTTTCTTTTCTTTTTTTTTCTTTTCTTTTCTTTTCTTTTCTTTTCTTTTCTTTTCTTTTCTTTTCTTTTCTTTTCTTTTCTTTTCTTTTCTTTTCTTTTCTTTTCTTTTCTTTTCTTTTCTTTTCTTTTCTTTTCTTTTCTTTTCTTTTCTTTTCTTTTCTTTTCTTTTCTTTTCTTTTCTTTTCTTTTCTTTTCTTTTCTTTTCTTTTCTTTTCTTTTCTTTTCTTTTCTTTTCTTTTCTTTTCTTTTCTTTTCTTTTCTTTTCTTTTCTTTTCTTTTCTTTTCTTTTCTTTTCTTTTCTTTTCTTTTCTTTTCTTTTCTTTTCTTTTCTTTTCTTTTCTTTTCTTTTCTTTTCTTTTCTTTTCTTTTCTTTTCTTTTCTTTTCTTTTCTTTCCTTTCCTTTCCTTTCCGTTTCGTTTCGTTTCGTTTCGTTTCGTTTCGTTTCGTTTCGTTTCGTTTCGTTTCGTTTCGTTTCGTTTCGTTTCGTTTCGTTTCGTTTCGTTTCGTTTCGTTTCGTTTCGTTTCGTTTCGTTTCGTTTCGTTTCGTTTCGTTTCGTTTCGTTTCGTTTCGTTTCGTTTCGTTTCGTTTCGTTTCTCTCTCTCGCACAATACAACATTTGAATGGTGTACAGGATTTTCATTTATTAGATTTCAAGATTTAGTCACTTATTTTTATTAGTCTGTAATTTTATTTCCTAGTAAGTTAATAGACTACATTTCTCAAAAGTTCACTCAGAATGAATGATCTTTGTAAATGTTGGAAGCGAATTGCATTATGTTTTTGACATGTACTAGTAAATATGGAATAATGTGGATTATAAATAAAAAACAATAAATATTTATTAAACTTATAATTTAGTAAATGCACATAACAGTCAATATACAGAACAAATAAATAAATTTATTTATTTAAATAAAAAACATAGTTTTAAAATAAATTAAGTATTAGATATTTAAATAAATGCATTTACAAAACAAATTTCGTAACTTGTTTTTCAGTCTTAGAGCCTATTATTTATTTACTAAAAAACAATAAATAAATACTTTAAACTTTAATGCACAAAAATTTACACATTGTATAATAATACATAAGTATATACAGATATATACACTAGAGTGGGTCACTATAGTATGGAGAAAATTTTCAGTTTATCTTATGACTTATAACAGCAATATAAGTCCCGGATTAATAGTCGTTGCTCCGCCAGTGCTTAGCACGAGCTAAAAAACTGTCACTATGAGAGTTCTGAGCAATGACTCGTGCTAAGCACTGGCGGAGCAACAACTATTAATCCGGAACTAAGTGTGTGTTATTGATAGAAGAACTAACTTACAAAATTTTAAGACAATCGGATATTATCTTCTGCCACCGGATTGACTTTGAAAATTCCAAAAATTAAATAAAATTCTAGTTTATTTTATTTTTATTATATTTATTTTAAATAATTATTATTTTGTTATAGAATAGAACTTTAAAAAAAAAAAAAAAAAATTACTACATTTTAGTTAATTGAAAAGTATTCGTAGGACGCTTGCATTAGTCTCGATCCCATCTATTTTAGAACCAACCGGTCTAAGTCGAGACGATGGCAAGCGTCCAGACGGAATGACATTAGTACCTTGGAGATTGGGCAATCCCTGGAGTGGCGTTTTACCTGTTGGGATTCCCTAGCCCCTTCCTACCTTTAAGGCACTTCTGTTAGAGCTGGTGTTACAGCGGAACAAGCGCAGATTAGCAAGCGTCGAAAATATGAAACGATTTGCAATAGTTACTTATTTTCGACGTTTGCTGTAGAAACTTCCCCACGATCAGAACTAAAAGCTTTCTATAAATAAATTGTTCCAAGGCTCATAGACCTCTCTGGTGACATAGGGTTGGCAGTTTTTTTTCTCGAAATTATTATTGTATTGAGCACCATTAAGCTGTATTTTTATTTGTAAGTATTTAAAAAATATATATATTCATAGTTAAATTTAGTTTTTGTTGTATTATAGTTTATTTAATTTAAAAAATTGGCCGCATTTCTCGTCACGCGGCTCTCAACGACATCATCCGAAGGGCTCTTGTCACTGCTGGTGTACCCGCAATATTAGAACCATCTGGGATTGTGCGGAGCGATGGCAGAGACCCGACGGAATGACTGTTGGGCCGTGGAAACTTAGCAAGTCTCTGGTGTGGGATGCGACGTGTGTAGACACATTAGCTCCATCTCACATCCAGGCGACCACGTCAGGCGCGGGGAGAGCGGCTTTTTCTGCGGAGAACCTTAAATTGCGCAAATACGCTAACCTTGGTATCGGTTTCGAATTTGCGCCGTTTGGGGTCGAGCCGATGGGCCAATGGGGACCGTCAGCAAGGCGCTTGGCAAAGGAGTTGTCAAAGCGGCTAACAGAAAGGTCTGGAGACAGGAAGGCTGGCAATTATTTCTGCCAACGTATTAGCCTCGCTATACAGAGGGGAAATGTTGCCAGTCTCCTTAGGACTATCTCGGATGGGACGTCTCTAGAGGACATTTTTTATTTATAGTTTAGTTTATTTTTAATTTTATTATTTAGGAAGCTTTTAATTTTTATTTAATGTACTACAATTACCTTCGAATAAAATTTGTACGATTTAATTTTTAAAAAATATGTAAAGTTATACAATTACTATATTAAATGACAAAATCAATCACATTGCGGTTGTAAGTTGAATAAAATATTTACAACTACCCACAAATATATTGTGTAATTTTTTGGTAACTTTTTTAATAGTAGACGTTATTTTAATATAAACAGAAAGATATTTTAAAGTCTAAATGGTGTAAATTTATTATTCAGATTACATAAATCAGTTAATTCATTGAAAATACTGAAACTTTACACCTAATCCGGAGGCAGTTATACTATCCCGATTGCAATATATTTTTTACACGTCATAATAGTCAAATGACAACATATCCTCGTTCCGAATCATGCTCAGAGCGCGTAGAAAGAATATGATACTGACCGTCGTTCCGAATCAAATATCACCATTTGGATGCTCAGAGTGATGAATTACAATGTTAACTAATTAAAAAGAAACCTAATATTGAACTTTAAAATGGCGCGCAACATTATGACAAACAACTGACGGCGCTCAGAGCGATATACCTCAATATCGTGAGCAGTTTAAGCGCGAGGAATGATGTCATTTGTGACGTCACAAAGCTTTGGCAAAACAGTTTATGCACGTCTCGGAACGGCTCTAAGCGTCCTAAGGTTACTATTATCGTGTCTCGGAACGAGAGGATTATCGCTATTATATAGAATGCACAGTTCAAAAAAAGTAATATTTGACCCACCCTAATATAGACTCTGGTATTTAATTTTATTATATTATATTATAATTTAAATTTAATTTAATTTATACAAAAATTACATGTTTTTAATTTTATTTAGAGAGCTTTATAGAAATAAAATTAATGCCCTCTTTATTAAAATATATTCAATGGATTAATTGAAAAATAAAAAATAAAAAACAATATTTAAAACAGCTTTCATTTATTATTTACTAGCCGTTTTACCCGGCTTTGCCCGTGTAATCGGCGACACGAAATTTATTTCGTTGCGCATTATTCTGATTTTGCTATATCTCTTAAGGTATTCAAGTTACTAAGTAATTTAAACGAAAAAAAAATCGAACACATTCAAAATTTCGTTTCATATTTAGGAAAATAAATCGTGACAATTGAATTTTCATAATATGATAGAGACAGACTTATGGACGTGAAAAGCGCAAGAGCGTGTAGTAATTCTGACAAAATTAATATTTAGAACACTGGAACGCAATCTTCAATGTTACCAGAAAAAAAAAATATTTATCGAAAATATTTAAAATGGTAACATTTATGCCGTTCGACGTTTGGACAGTTTACAACTAACACCCGTATTCTCGTTTCCTCAACGACTCCTCCACTCAACTTTTCAGCTGTCAAACTAAAATAAAGTCACTGTAATGAGGTGTATCAGGCAAAGCTTTTTGTAGATGTCGTTAGCGGCAATGATACCTTGTTTACACCTATGACGGATCACTTTTAAAATGTTTTTATTGTTTTTTATATTTTTAAACAGAAAAATGAATTTTAACTTTTAATTAGGAAAGCGAAAACCTTCTTAAAAACAAAAAAGGTTTAATTAATAGATCAGCAATTTTGAGATCGCCATATCTTTGATTTCGCTTGGAAATCTCGATTTGTAGACTTAAAAGCTGCTCACTTCGGCATAATATCCAGAAAATAATAAATTTCGTAATAAAAATACAAGTTTTCTATGCAACTAACAGTTCTATTAGGTACCATCTATCATGCGCCATCTACCGTGATAAAAAAAAAAGTTAGTGATACACCCCATTGTGACGATTAAAATTTAAAATGGCATCGAATGTACCAGCTCACGGCTGTCCTTCAGAATAAAACTGGTACAATTTAGGCTCCATTTTTAACTTTAATTCTAATACAGAAAGTTCATTTTTGTTTGACAGCTGGAAGGATTGGTTGAGTGGAGGGACTCGTTGAGGAATTGTATTAGAATACTTCAGGGCGGTAGAGGGCAGCACATTTTTTTTTTCGATTAAGTTAAAATATCAGCTATGGTATTGTATGGTTGTTTTTTGTCATATCTCATATTTTATTCACGTTTTTTTACAGTTTATTGACAAACGATATTTTTTTCTGGCTTTAAAACCCGATTCAATGAACACCAGTAATACTTTTAAGCCAAGGTTTATAATATGTAGTTCTCATATAAACGCCAGGAAGGTAGGGGGCAGCACATTTGATTCCGTGAGATACTGTACCCACTAAATGCCAGCGGCCATCTTCTGTTTGGAGTACTAAAGGACCTCCGCTATCACCCTGGAAATAATAATAATAAAGCATATAAATTAAAAAACATTTTCTACCAGCTAACCTTTGTGATGGTAAAAAGTGAGGACTGGCAACAGTAAGGCTGGCAATTATTTGTGCTAATGTATACAGAGGGGGAATGTTGCCAGTCTCCTTAAGACTATCTCTTATAAGTCGTCTTAAGAGGATTTATTTTTATTTTTATTTATAATTAAATTTTATTATTTATTAATTTAAAACCTTTTTGCACTATGTACAAAAGCGGACCTAATGCCGCTAGACATTCTTACTCGCTCAACCTTAAGGAAATTGGATGTGGGTAGGTGCAAATATTTGAACAGGAAAAGAACATAATTAAAATTCTACCAAAACCTAATCTAATACTAATGTAAATCATAAATATATATAATAATATTAAATATAAATAAATAATAATACATACATACATAAATAAATATATACAATTATTACTTACAGTTGTTTAAGAAGTTTTAAATTATATATTAAATCATTCATAAGTAAGTGGTCAGAAACCACGTTTATAAATAAGCGGATTCACATTTAGCCAACTTTACTATAGGCCAATCATGACAAGTGGCAAGCTCGTCGAAATCATTCATCGTGCTTATTTATGAACGATTTGGACAAGAATAATAATAATAATAATAAATATTTCCAGACAGGTCACACAGCGCCATCTAGTTTCCGTGGTAAGCAACGAGGCTTGTGTTACGGAAACTAGATGGTTGATAAACTACATATTATACTTTTTTTTTTTGTAAATATATACATATTATACATATAAACACCCAGACCGAGACAAATTATACAATGTACAACTTGCCCCCGGTGGGAATCGAACCCACGACCTCCCGAGTTCACGGCAACGTTTGTTACCACTAGACCACGGAGGCGGTCAAATAAAAACTAACATAATATCTATTTTATATGTTTTTATTTAAATTAGAGATTGAATTGGATCATCCTTTACCTCACAAGAATCCTTCTTTCCGTTAACATATCCAGCACATAGGAACGAACTTAGAATAGATTTAGTGTGACCACCTCGTTCAAATAATTCCTGACAGACGCTGTTTTCTATTACAGGAACCTGGAATATACAAAAAAGTAAAATTACCTACTAGCAAAGATGAATATTAACACGATGGAGCAAGGATGGAATTAGATTGGATAAAATCATACATATGGAAAAATGCTTAGAAATTTGGTACTTAAATTAATTCTAAATCAGTCATTCCAAAATATAGATCTCAATTTAGGGATGTAAAGTTTGGGTGTTCCTCAAGGAATTGTGCTAGGCCCGTTTCCATTTTTACTGTATATAATTGACAATCCTAACGTTTCTAGACAGTCTCGATATTTCATAAGCATTGCTAACTTAGCGATTTAAGACTGCCATTGACGAGCCTTCTTATATCCAGAAAACAATAAATTTCGTAATAAAAATACAAGTTTTCTATGCAACTGACAGTTCTATTTGGTACCATCTATCATGCGCCATCTACTGTGATAAAAAGTTAGTGATACACCCCATTGTGACGCTTAAAATTAAAAATGGCGTCGAATGTACCAGCTCACGGCTGTCCTTCAAAATAAAACTGGTACATTTTAAGCTCCATTTTCAACTTTAATCCTAGTACAGAAAGTTCATTTTTGTTTGACAGCTGAAAGGATTGGTTGAGTGGAGGACTCGTTGAGGAATTGTCTTAATCGCATTATGACTTTCCAAAATTTGTTCACGATTGTCGATAACGATTGTTTTTTTAAACGACGTCGCTGCCTTGGATTACGTCTACGTCCATTTAGTTTATTTTTCGTTGCGCCGCCGCCAGTGACGATGACAGCTTAATCTTGTAGAAAATGGCATCCTTTAGTCATAAAAATGTCGGAATCGTATCCAATTTATCTGTCAAATTAGCGAATTTTGCAAGTGCTAAAAGCGACGAAATTTGATCGTCCGCAAAGTTATCGTATATTATAGATACAGTTTTACCGTTTGGCAGCTGTCAGCTGACATATTGGCAATTGCTTTTAGTGTTACAAAGGAATAAATATTATTGTCCATTGATATAATACAAATCTTAGGTCATAAAATGAACGAGCAGCCCCATACTGCCTGGGTTTTTAATAACATAAGTTCTCATATTAAAAAATTACCGTTTTTGGATCCAATGATATTGACGAAATAAGCTTTTTTATTTTGTAAATGGCAACATTTATTTAATGAGTTACCAACCGAAATCGCTAAGATAGCGATCTGTCGTGACTGCCGGCCCTGTTCCACTAATACCAATTTGTGAAATCGTTAATAAATTGTCATCAGATCCTCGCCAACCCGTCTGGCTAGCGTCCTGACTGTAGGCCAAATTCTTCAGATATATGGAAGGCCTATACACAAAATATATATAAAAAGATGTATACCTGTACTTCTTGTAGTACTGATGGTACCTTTCCACCATACTCCAGTCTTCCCCACCCTGTCACTGTTGCCATTCGACCAGTATAATCTGCTCCATCCGGAGGCATGCAAATTGGTACTGAAAAATTAATTAAACATTCATATTTTTTATTACATTCAAGACAACAAATATATTAATTAATCTAGTCAACGGCATTGACTGAGTCTATAATATATCATTTCCTAAAAAAAAATTGATATTCTCATTTATATGTAAGGTATTTTAGTTGTCTCAATTCATAATCACACCCCCTAGAACACAGAGTCCTAGACCTCCACTGTTGAAGATAGGCCTTTCAGAATTTTCTGGAGAATTTGGCCTACACTTGCCATGCTGGACATACGGGTTGTCAAAAGTTCTGATATCAATTTAAATGATAATTTGTTATCGATTCTACAAGTTGGTATTAGTGAAAATGGGACCGACGGATTATCGTGCTCTACGAGGCACGTAAACTTTTAATTATCATTAAAAATTGACATCAGACCCTCGTCAACCCGTCTCACCAGCGCGGCGTGGCGAATTTAGGCCATATTCTCCGGAAAAGTCTGGAAGACCACCCACCTCCAACAGTAGAGTACAGGATTCGTTTTAGGGGCTGTAATGAATGAATATATATATCGTTCGAAGTGTTTTGGAGTTCGGCAGCATAGTGTGGTGCCCTCAGTACGCAGTGCACATATCCCGATTGGAAAAACTACAAAATAAATTCCTGAAAGCATTAGAATACCGCACTGGGAACGAGTTTTACAAGGCTGCGTCTGAACGTCATAAAGTTAATCTTTGCAAAGTCGCCGTTTTTTAAACAATTCCATGTTTCTGTACAGAATAGTGAATAATCACATAGACTCTCCTACTCTTTTAGACAATGTCACGTTTAGAGTGCCTCAACTTACCTCACGTTCTAAAGACTTGTTCATTTCCTCCTTTAGCAGAACAAATTATGCAGAAACACCTTTTGAAGACGAGCAGTTCAACTATATAATGATTGTTTGGTTGACGTGGACATATTTGCTTGCTCTAAGTCAGTGTATAGGAGCAGAGTCCGTGAGATAATTAAAGTTAAGTATTTGATAGAATAGACTTAAATGTGTGTTTTTACTTTCTTTTATGGTTTAATTGGATTTGAAAATGTAATAAGTATAGTTCTCTTTCATAGTTTTGGTACTCCAGGTCTAATTATATGTATATTGTTTGTTATATAAATTGTATTGTGACTGTTACCATAATAAATGAAAATTATAAAAAAAATACTAAATATTATACCTACGAGTACATATATTTAGAATTTAATTTCCAAACAGTATAAATAATTAAAACTACTTAAAAGTAAAAATTTAAATAAATATAAACTAAACCTAATAAAAAATTAACTATAAGTAAAAAATGTCCTCTAGAGACGTAGACGTAGAGACTTCAGTGATAGTCCCAAGAAGACTGCCAACATTTCCCCTCTGTATAGCTAAGCTAATACGGTTATAGTAATAAAGCCATCGTTAAAAAAATTACAGAATTTGTAGAAAAACTACGTCCGTGGTCTAGCGGTGAAGATGTGAATTTAGACGCGGAGGTACCGTTTCGATTCCTGGTCTGGTGTCTCAAATCTGGTATGCTAGAGGCATCATTGGCATGATGGCAGTAAATTTAAATCCGTTCCTTTAAAGCGTGGTTTTTAACACGGCGGAAAGGATAAGGGTAATGTTTTTGTTCATTGTGATTTTTGTTACCTTTGAATTTTATTTATCAGTAAAGATCTAGAGGGTGTAAAATTTAAAAGAAATCCTTACCAATATGACTGTCGAATTTGATAGGTGATTCCAACTCTAGAAGAGCTAAGTCGTTAGCGAATGTCGCTGCGTCATACTGCCGGTGTACTATAACTCGCCTGACATTTCTAGATACAGGCCTCTTCGGTTCTACTAATGTTGAAATATCAGTCTCTCCAAAGACTGTCACTAAAGTTGCTAGGAATCTGAAAGTCGTGATATGCATAATAATAACAAAATTCTTCATCATCACACGGATACAATGACAAACGAGTTTGAAATGAAACTAGAGTTATGCAAAGCGATCGAAAAGGAAGAGAATTCTGAAAGGATCGAAGAGATTTATCATGAAATAAAGAGATAGGCAAAGCTGTTCTTGACGTATTTAGGTGTCTTATTTTAACCGTAAATCAGACCCAAAGATTATGACCATAGGATTTGCTTCCTGCAGTTTCTGACATTACTTCCCAAAATGTAACCATTATACGAGACACTATTAGCTTGTGATACAGGATCGTTTTATTTGATCAAATTTAAAAAAAAATTGCCTTGACCATATTTCGTTAGGCAACCCTTTATCATAGCTTTTGTTAGCGTATTTTAATATATAAAAAGCGGATTTAATAAATAGACAGTTCTTGAATTATTGTTGACAATTTCTTGAGCTTACAATTTAATTACTTTGTTCTTAGCTACAACATTATTAATTATACAAATATCGTTTATTTGAGTATCGTCGTATGGAGAAGGTAGAGCACATATCTTCAAATAGTCTCATACTTACCCAGGCTGACAATGAGCAGCTGTAGTGACGAATTTGTTTGTAATCAGTACACCACCACATTTGTTCTTGGTGAAAAGTCCCAACCACGTGGTCTCTTTGACCAAGACCTGCCAGGGCCATTCGGCAAACACCGAATTCTTCCCACCCACTATTCTTCCGGATTTCATCATCGGTCTTACACCGCATACTGGAATTTATAAAAACAACCATTGATTACAAAATATATATTTACAAATTTCACTGATTAAGAATGTCTGGCGCGGTGGTGGTTCAGTTGTAAGAACGCGTTCCTTAAATCCTTCAAAGGTCGGTTCAAAGCCCTCCGGCATGTACCAATGAGAAATACACTTTTCTTATGTACATTTGTCATAGATTTACAAAATCACCGTTCCCGTGCCTCGGAGCCGTCCCGGTTTTACTAATAATGACATTAAAAATGACATCATATTCTCGCCAAATTCTTTAGATATGGTTCTGGAAGGACCATCTTTAGCAGTGGAGGTCTAGGACGCTGTGTTCTAGGGGCTGTAATGATAATGATGAAGAATGTCTGGAATCATTGGTCAGCCTTTATTGTAGTGCAAGAGTAGAGAAAAAAACTAAAATAGTCTCTTATAAGACACACGGTATTTAAACTCGCATTAATAATAAAAAAGTTAGATACATTTCGTTTGCTCCGGGCTTTGATTTTATATACATACATCATAAGCATTTTCCTTTTGGTGTAAAACTGCTTTTTTAAAGCGTTGTTTCTGATTACCCTGCACGGGTAACGAAAACAATACATAACATAGATAGATAGAATACAGGAGATAGTACAGAACTGTTATTCGTTTTAGATGTATTACTTGAAGCTATATCGTTTCTGGTTGGCGCAGCATAAGCTGTCTTGATTTTTTACGTTGTCCGTGTTCAATGTAGTCAAAAAAATTTTAACAACCGAACTCTATCCGAATATTGTTCAAATCTTACTATACTGGACCAATGGGGTGTATCAGGCAAAGCTTTTTGTAGATGTCGCTAGCGGCAATGGTACCTAGTTTTACACCTATATCGCATCATTTTAAAATGTATTTGCAGTTTTTTATTTTTATAACAGAAAAATAAATTTTAAATTAACGTTACCTACCTTAAAAGACGAATTAAGAAAGCGCATACCGTCTTTAAAAAGAAAAAGGTTTTATTAATAGAACGGCAATTTTGAGATCACCATATCTTTGATTTCGCTTAGAAATCTCGATTTGTACACTTAAAAGCTGCTCACTTCTGCATAATATCCAGAAAATAATAAATTTCGTAAATAAAATACAAGTTTTCTATGCAACTGACAGTTATATTAGGTACCATCTATCATGCGCCATATCATGGTACGATAGCGTGATAAAAAGTTAGTGATACACCCCATTGACAATAAAGTCAAAGTAATCGAACGAAATACTCAATTATTTTGGGTCACCACCACTCCCTGAGCAGGATTCGAACCCGTCCTTTACGTTTTAATGTAAAGCCATAACCGCTAAGCCACGAAGGTTGTTTGACACCTTGCCGGTTCGCATTCTTTAAGAAGCGAGAATTTAGGTCAATTTTAATAATCATATAAGAATTGTAACTTGGTTAGTTGATTCTTTAAAACATCGTTACTATTGTGTAAATATTATTTATTCGAAGTGAAATGGCTGCAGCTTGTCTTTTTTATTAAAATTCTTAATTGCACTACTATGTTAAAAGTGGTTAGCAGCGGTATTAGTACTGTATTGTATCTCTAATACACATAATATTTTCGTCATACCTTGTGTAGTTTTCAGTGTAAATAAAATGTTAAATTATCTAAAAAATACTACACATGGTTCAGTAAGTCTTCTTTCATCATTAACTCTTGTTTCAAGCGGTATTTCTTTTATATAAATATCACCATGGCAAACTTACTATATTATTTCTCGTTGAAAGTGAAAATGGCACATACTTTCAACGAGAACAACAAATAGGTGGTAGGCAGACTGATGGTGGTAATTTGCCCAGTTTGCCGGGACGCGGAGGTATCCACCGTCCATGCCGATAAACCCAGTAAAGTGTATCTACTCGGGATCAAGCTCGCACTGCCGTCATGCTCAGTCAAGCCGGCATTGTGATAGGTGATTCATGGACCTCGCGCGCCAGTTACCAAAAAATAGGCTGATCACGAAAATGTTTTTTTATTTTTTATTTTTTAATACTAGCACGACATGTGACCCTGCACCCACCTGATGGTAAGTGGCGCGCAGGGTCCATGAATGTTAGCAACTGGAATCAGACTCTTATGTCCTCACTTAGGGACTTCAGTCCCTAACACTATGCCGGCTTGACTAGATGCCTTTTCACACTTCTCTTGAAGGACTCCAGGTTATAGGAAAATGGAAACACAGATTGTGCGACAGATGTATGAGTCACCAAATTTATAGGTACGCGAAGGGATAGTGACTACGGTATATAAATTCGGTATGTTGATTCGTGCAATATATTGTCACCAAAAATAACCTTCAGGGGGCCATAGAGAAAGTTAGGTATTAACCTCATGTTTCATGGAACATCTCTGCCAAATTTCATCAAACACACTTCAGTAATATAGGCTAAAAGGCGAAATAAATAGACAGACAGTTATATGACCACTGAGTTACATGTCGTGGTCAGATAGCTTACTCGCATATAGCCTATGCCGTCTCATTATTTCAGGGAATAATTCTCCCTGATTTTATCAAAATTACTACCGTAATTAAATTTACCATATAGGTGTGAAAGCAATAAAATATTTACATACAGACAGAAAGTTTCTTTCACCAAATTGCCAAATTAAAATTAAATCTATAGAGTAATTAATTACTACATTATGAACCACTTTTTGCTTAACACGTTGTAAATGTAAATTTGACTGAAATACTTACAGCTTGTATCGTTGTAATTTACAGTTGCGTCGTGGTATAGTTCCGTGGTGATCTCTTCCAGTTCTGTCGTCGTAGTTATTCGGGCTGTCGTCGTCGTCACCTTCTTCGTTGGCTTTGGTTTCTTTGTTGTTGTCACCTGAAATTTGTGAATTATGGTTGTTAGTGCAACTGACCAATGTACAGTCAACCTTAGCAAACATTTCACCTCACCATATAACTATATCAATCGCTCATTTTATCATTACAGCCCCTAAAACATAGAGTCCTAGACCTTCATTGCTTAAGATAGACATTTTAGAACATATCTGTTGCCACGCTGTCAGGCGAGTTGCAGGCGGTACTTCCTAATACATTGTCAATTTTAAAAAAAAGTGTATTGAATGCTATAAATTTGGTGTAATGTTTTATGTGCTAATCCTTGTTACAAATATATTGATTTTTAACTTATTGACTTAACAACCTAAGACTTTGAAACGATTTTGATTTTGACGTATATGCCTCATTTAGCCCATTATTTTGGCTTAGAAGACGTCGCAAGATAATAAATTTGTTGAATTTCGTAATCTTGTTGGCCTACGATTTATTCATATTGTTTTTTACTTTCAATTTTGCATTTGTATGAAGCAATGTTGGCATTAATCAATTAATTTTTTAATCAATTAATTAATTTGATTAAATTTAATCAGATTACATTAATCATGATTAGAATAATCATGATTGAAATAGTAATCTTAATCATGATTATTGATATTAATCATCAATCACTAATCATTAATTGATTAACTTGATTATAAACTAATACATCCATTAATGTTATTAATTCTATATAAAAGAAATGATAGAAAATAATGATACACATTTCTTAAAATATTTTTAATAATTATTCAAAAAACAAAAAAATAATTTTTAACGTTCAAATACACTGAATTCTAATTTTGACGAATATCTTCAATCAACTGACCTCCGATCTTTACATTTCTGATTTCTTGATGTTCAAGTTACATTTCATAACTACTTTTTTTTCAAATAAGTCGTCAGATAATTTGTGTGACCTAGGTTTATTCAGCATAGTTGCAAAAAAAAACATTCTTTCTACCGAGCCAGAGGACGGCATTGGTGTGTTGTTCTTAATAAACACTTTGCCTATAACAGGATAACTTTGTAGAAGCTCTAGTTCTTGGCTTCCCTCGGCAAAAAAATTTGAAATGATCATATCCGCTCTCTTTTTAGCATCAACTGATTCCGCTTCACTGCCAGAGTCGGAATTGAAATCAAAAAACTCGTCATCTTGGTGGCGTGTATTATTTGCTGCATTGTTGACTGTTAAAAGTTCTGGGATTTCTGATATTTCCTTTCTTACGACTGATTTGAAAATGTTCATACACTTCTTTTGATCAGGGGCAGTTAGACATACTAGCCACTTTTTTTTAAATCTTGGGTAACACAGAGCTGCAACGGCTGCATGTTTACTAGTTTCACTCGAAAGAGTGTAAAACTCTTCAAATCTTTTCTCTACGCTTTGTAGATATTTTGCAGCAAGTGGTTCACAGAATTTTAGATTTGTAGTCGTCGTGATCTTCTGTAGTTTTTTTTTTAGTGCATGCAGACAAGGTAATAATATTCCATAAAATGAGTCATCGCCCTGCAATATGTCCAAAGCGGTTGCAACTGGAGCAGCGCATTGGCAGTATTCCTCAATATATTGAAATTCAGAGTCTCGTAATGGATTTTTTATACAAAGTTCTTTAGCTAATTGAGAGTAACTATTTCTGATATTCAATATATTTTTTAAAGCGTCATAGTAACTATTCCATCTAGTTATGCCAGGTCGTGTTAGCGTATGTCCAAGATTGTTATGTATCACCTCAGCTAATTTTGGGCGAGCAGCAGCACTCCATAAATCGTTACATTTTTCCATTATTGTGGAATGCATTTTTCCAAGACATGTCGATTTATCAGTCAACAAGCTTTGGACGTCCTTACTAGCAATGAGATTTAAAGTGTGCGCATTACACCTGAAGTGAAATGGTAACAAACTGTTTTGTGAATGGTCGTATACCATACTTTCTTCTAACAAAAGATCATAATGTTCGTGTTCCTGTCTTATGCCGAACTCTCCTTCAGTCACTTCGAGTTCTTCTTCACTTAACTCGTTCTCGCTGCTACTTGCACTTGAAGATTCATTATATTCGACTAAGGATTTCGTATTTACTCCGAATTTCTTGAACGCTTTCACAAAATTTGACCCATTGTCAGTAACACAGCATACTATTTTAGTGGGGTCAATATCAAAATCTGAATATATTTCCAGAAGCAAATCTTTTATGCGGTCAAAGGTGTGTGCTCCTTTAAACCGGCGACAAGCTAAAGCTGCAGAACGCCTCTTATAGTTATTAGCAATCCAGTGCACTGTAACACCTAAAAAACTTCTTTTTTTCCCTGACCATATATCAGCGGTGGTGCACAAATATTTCACTGCAGCTAGGTTTTGTTTGATTACGCAAATCTGATCGAATGATTGTTTAGCTACTTTTTTTCTGAGGGAACGTCGCCCGGGTATCTTGATTCCACTATTTGTCACATGTAAATCCTCCATCATCTTAATGAAGTACGGGTCTTCTACGGCTCGAAAAGCAATCATTGAGTTTACGAAATAATTTACTAAGTTACGATCAAAAGTTTCTTGAGTCACAGGTGTTTTTGGAGTTTGCCTTGAAGTCAGAACTGTATTATTTTTATTTTTCTTTTGCTTATTGTCTTTCATATATTTTTTACATTCCTTTTCTGTGTCAGCGCCATGTTTCCGTTTTAAGTGTCCCAAAAAGTTAGATGTCGTTTTGCCGTAGCCCTTAACTTCTTTACTCTGCTGGTCCGAACACTTCATACAAACTGCTACTGTGTTTTTCTCTGTGCATTTGTCTAGTAAAAGCTTATAATAGGTACCGTCAAATAAAGCAGAAGAAGAAAGATCCGATTGCAATACCACTGTTGAATTCCCGGAATTGTTTGACGACACCAACGGATCATTTGAAACACCACTACTATTAGAGTCATCATCACAATTCATGTTTGTTTTTAAATTAATCACTGAATGAAACAATATCACAAAATCTTAAAAAAATTATCGCCAACCGAGTGCGAGGCGAGCGAGCGGTGTCAGCCAGTCTAGTGTTGAAACGTGACTAATAGTAGTTTAGTGCTATAAAAGACGAGAGAGTGAGAGAGAGAGAGACGCTAAGCTAACGCGTAATACCTCAGCCCCACCCCCTCCCTGGCGTTTACGCAGTAAATAGGCCATAAAAGTATATTCTGTTAAATTGGAATAAGGAATGGTTACATTTTGAATTAATTGTTTTATTATACAGAATTCCATTTTGGTTTATTTATTACTGCTTTTGAAGTACGAGTATAGCATATTTATGTATTGCATAAGCTGTTGGTGTTGCTTTTCCAATAAATTAAATAAATAAATAACTAGTTAATAGTTAATCAAACAATCAAATTCACGATTAAAGATTATGATTAATAATCTTAATCATTTTAATTTGATTATGATTAATTAATCATAATCAAATTTTTGATTATGATTTTTAAATCATTAATTTTTAATCGTTAATCAGATTAACTTTCGGCCAACACTGGTATGAAGTATAGATGAGCAAAATATAAAAAAAACATAGAAGTGTTTTATCGATCTTAGCTTATGTTTGTGTTATCTATAAATTTTTATTGTAGTATAATGATTTTACTTACAGCTCGCCTTGTAGTAGTTGGAGCTTGAGTTGTGGTTGTGGTTGTCGTAGTTGATGTTGTGGTTGGTTTTCTATTTGCTGTAGTAAGTTTGACGGGTTTTTTTGTAGTAGTTGGCTTTAAAGTAGGTTTAGGTCTTCTTGTAGTCAGTCTAATAGGCTTTTTCGTCGTTGTAGGAGGTTTCCTAGTTGTTAATAAAGGTTTCCTTGTAGGTTTAGGAGTTGTAGCTTTGGTAGCGTTTGGTTTTTTATCCAATATAACTATATCATGTAGCTCCTGGAATGTTCCTTGTAATGTACCCGCTATCTTGTTCACGAATAGATTAATTTTATTGTTAAAGTTTTCATCTTCTAGTAAGAATGAAGGCGTTGTAAATTCGACATCATGTAAGATATCATTATCATTATCGCCAAAGGTAGTGTTTGTATATAATGCTGTGTTGGAGCCTGTTGCGTTAAGCAATGGATTTCTAACAGGTGGGAAGTTGATTAAGTCATCTGGCGATGTATATAATTCTGGTCTCAATGTTGTTGGAGATGGTGAATATACTGTATCGGTGTATGATACGTAAACTGAGCTCGTTGATGTATGGTATGAAGGCGAAGGAGTTGTATTGGGCGATGGTTTAGGAGTTATCACGACTGTCGGTTTTGTATACGACGCTGGTGGTTTGCCAACGTAAATATTATTTGTCGATTGGATGTTGTTGTTTATACTAATATGATTAACTGGTTTCTTAAAAGGCTCTTGAGATATTTCGACGAATTGCGGTTCTTGCGAAGTTGTTTCTGGCTTCGTTGTTTGGAATCCATTTAGCACAATGACAGTTGGTGTAACACTTCCAAAGTTCTCTGGAGCGATATCGTAAGTGGATATACTTGATGGAGAAGTTACTGGTCTTTTGGAAGGTTTAGAGCCGAATATATAACTGGTAGATGGAGGTTTTCGTGTTGTAGTAGTAGTCGGTCTCCTAGTTGTCGATGATGAACTTACATAGCTGAATGTTGTTACAGAATTATCGAAATTACTAGGGTTCGAAGGATATCTATTGAAAGAGTCAATTTGACTAGTTGTTTGACTAGGACTAGGTGAAGAGTAAAACGGTTTGCTTGAAGTTACTTGAACTTCATCAATGCTGTTTGGTGATGTTGTATATTTATTGTAACTTGGACGCGTTGTTGTAGCAGAATAAGATGGGGTATTTGCCGACACAGTAATTGTATGTTTGTTTGCTGATGGTTTTAAAGTTACATAGTGCCCAGTTGATATGTAAATATTAGGATATCCACTGCTGTATGAGACTGGTGATACAGTAGCTGTTGGTGATGGCGATGATTTTGTTTCTGCGGAATCAGTTATTGTTGGCTGTGTAGATACTTCTTTATTTATACTGGGAGTGTTATTCAGCATTTGTATGATACTAGTTATAGCTGGACTTTGGTCTTTTGTAACTGTTGATACCATTACGTATTTCTCAGTTGTTGAAGTAACCTTTTGTGTTAAAGGTTTTGTTGATGGTGATGGAGCCTTAGTTATTAAAGTAGGTTTGTTTGATGGTTTGATTCCGGGTTTTGGTTTGAAAACTGGTTTGGTATACACCGGTTTATGTGTCGATGAAGTTTTTGGTGCTAAAGTAGTAGTAGGTGCACTGATAATTATTGATGGTTTCGTTTGTAAAGATGAGATGAAAACATTAAAATCTGAAGGTCTAGCTATATTATCAACTGCTGATCCATTTTTGTTAATAAGATACGTTTCAGCTGTGTTATGATTGATTGTGCTTTGAGTATAGACATTTTCTTGACCAGGTTTGATGTAGATTATATTGCTGTCCATATTTGGGCCGTTAAGTAGCGTACTGGTGATTTGTGAGACGCCTTCGGATATTATTTCTGCGCTTAAGCTTTGAGTGCTGTGACTTGGGCTTGAGGCTTCTGGAGCTCGCGTTGAAGCTTTTTCGGTAGGCCTATAGCCTGGTGTTACAATAGGTTTGAAGCTGTTGTGCAAAGCGTTGAGCTGATCAGCTTCATCGAATTCTTCGTCTGGATCTGCTTCGGGGTAGTCTAAGTAGCTTGTCATGACGACTCCTGGGCCTTTTGGAATATGACTTTGGCTGTCAGATTTGAGTTGACAACACGCTCCGAATAGGAAGCCATCCATACAAGCTCCTACTACTTCCCCTCCTCTCTGTACACATTCGTGGTTGAACATGCATATTGTGTTTCCTCTATTATATTTTCCTGTCCTTGCAGCTTTGCAGTACGCTGGTGTTATTCTATAGCCGCCGAATAACTTTCTTGAATCTGAAACGTAAATAAATTCATTAAAGGTGAAGAAGTTGGAATACGAAAATACGGCCAAGCAATGAAAATTACAGGTTAATAAAATTATGATTATAAAGTAATCCTTTAACAAACGGATACTGTCAACCGAAATCATTATTTTTTTATTATGTTATTTTGACGTTTGCTCGGCTATCTTCGGCTAAGCTCGCGCATTATAATACTGACAATAAATATCTGAATACACTATTTATTTAAGAAAATACATTTACGTTTAATAAACAGAATGGATATGGGAAAACATTGATCAACTAGATTATAGATGATAGATCTTAAAATGCCGGAATAAAATTAAGCACAAAATAATCGTGTGCTGATATTTCTCGACAGTACGTTTCAACTACGGCCCACGTAAGGACGTGTTAAAATGCAGAGGGCTGTCGAGGCATTGTATAACTTATGTTTAAATGAATTAGGTTGATTTTGTGATAAATATTTAATAGCTTTTATGTTATTTTATTTCTGACCGATCGCTTTGTCGGATATTATTAAAAGAAAGACTGTATGTGACTATTAATATAGTCGAATCCTTGATCGTAGTGAGAAAGTCACTAAAATTAACTTTGCTTTGGCTAGACAAATAGTGTTTTTGCAGCCATACCGCGCAGAATTATTTTTATTTTTATTGGGATTTGTAAAAAAATCTTCATTTTGCTAAAAATGTTTACTGTTTTTGGGGTTAGGTTTTTGTTTTCAATAAATTTTAATTGTCTCGTGTACGTAAATATTAATATTTTTTTTCTAAGGAAAAAAAATATTTGCAAATAATTTTAGTTTTTTAGTAGTAACTAAATAAATAACTATTTAAAATTTCAAGTAAATCAGCTCAGTAGTTGTACAACTTGCCCCCGGTGGGAATCGAACCCACGACCTCCCGAGTTCACGGCAACGTTTGTTACCACTAGACCACGGAGGCGGTCAATAATATGTATACTGAGTCAGAGTAAGAGTCTTGCAGAAGTCTTGCGAGACTCTTGCGCAAGGCCAAGACCAAGATTAGGAGTGCATGACCAAGACCAATGAAATTAAATGAAATGGAATGAAATATTTATTCGTGTAAATAATTTGGGTCGTTGTGATTGCTATCGAGTACTACCAAACCCTACCTGCAAAGGTGTACACACATCACATTCTTAAATATACAATATAACACCTTAGTTACAATTAGAATGTTAGTTACAATTAGAAAATAACCCTAGCTCAAAGCCTTCTCCTTCCTCTCCTTGACTATGGTGACGTGTGTAGTGTCGATCTCTCGGAGGTTTTGCTTAACAAGATGGACCGGCTACTTAACGCATGTATCCGGTTTATCTATTGTTTACGAAAATATGATCATCTGAGTATCGCGCTAAATTAGGGTGGTTGCCAATTCGATGTCGCAGAAATCTCAGAATCCTTTGCTTACTTTTCTCTATTCCCAACGAGCCTGCGACACCGAAATACCTCAAGAACAACTTTGCCTATCTATTCACATTTCATGACAGATCCCTTCGCTCTTCACATAACTCTCTTCTTTCAATTCCCTCGCATCATTCTTCCTTTGTGTCAAACTCTTTTGCAGTTGTTGCTGCGAATTTGTGGAACAACCTGCCCTTAAATATAAGACAAGCATCAAATCGAGCTCAATTTAAAAAGATGGTCTATTTGCATTTCTTAAATGGCTCCTAACAAGATACCTACTTAGTGTATGTATATATATTGTATTATATGTATGTTTATGTATGTGTATGTATATGTATTGTATTGTATGTATATATGTATGTATATGTATTGTATTGGTATGTATTATTGTGTGTATGTATGTATGTGTTTATGTGTGTATATAATTAACATATTGTTTATTGCTTACAATGTGATCGTTTAGTTATAATATATTGGATTTTTACTTGCACCTACCGTTCACTTTAAATGCTTTATCTGTCCCTAAGGTTGGCTGTCAGAGAATGTCTAGTGGCATTAAGCCCGCCCCTTGTACATAATGCAATGAAGTTTTAAATAAATAAATAAATATAAGAAACAAGTGCTAAATATAACAAACCTAAAAGCGATATAGTTTGACATTAATTTTACCACGAATTTAACTATATTTATCTTTATTATTATTTATTGCAGTATTGATTTTTATTAATATTTAACTTATTATTATTAATCTAACAATTATTTTAAATAAATATGTACATAGATGGTTTAATCTATGATAATTTTAATTTTTGATGTTGTAATTTGTTTTAATTTAGTTAGGTTAGGTTATTATTAGTTAGATTGTGCTGTCTTTATGACTTGTATATTTAAGTTGTCTTTTATAATAAGTTTATATATAAGATGGAAATTTGAAATTGATCATGTTATGTAAGAACATTTGAATTATATTATTATTGTATTGTCTTGTAGTGTACACTGCTGTGGATTGCAATCCAGAACTGCTGTCGAATAGTGTGTATATATCGTGCAATGGTTGTAATCTGTTTGTTGTACCTTGAATAAATAAATAAAATAAATAAATGAAATGACCAGAAACGTAAAATAATAATAACATTTATCAGTCAGTCAATAAGATTAATAATAATAATGTCAAAGCATGCAATATAATTTAGTGAATAATCACAATTTAGTCAAGAAAGTCACGCAGGTCAGACTGGCTAAGCCTTGGTCCTGGTCTTGCTTTGGGCAACATTACATCCTACATGAGCTTTAGCAAACATGCCCGATGACTGCAGGAGCGCGGCAGCCCCAACAGCACCCTGAATGCATTGTTATACTGGACTCGCAAGGTGCTGAATGATTTTTGGATGTAGCGAGCCCATAGGGAGCATGTGTACAATGTTTTTTTTTTATATATATATAAACTCTTTCGCTTTTACAACTGATACAGCGGTTGTAAGGATAGGGACTGATTGGAGTACGTGATTAATTATAACATATTTATATTCAATAAATTGGTTAAATAATAGAGTTAGTTTAATCGAAAGTTTGAACTTTCGTGAGTCGTAATTTAGAACTCTTTATGAGGCTACGTAAACGTGACTGAGTTCATGAGTATGTTATTTATTTCTACCTATAAGCAAAGTCAAATTTCTTTGAGCATCTGTGTTTCCACTTGCCTTAAGTAATTCAAACGAAGGGTGATTTTTTTTTTTTTTTTCTACACGATATGTGACTTTGTGTCCACCTGATGGTAAGTGGCGCGCAAAGTCCATGAATGTTAGCCATTGGAATCAGACACTCATGACTGACCTAACACTATGCCAGTCAAGCGGGCATGACAGCAATTCGAGCCTGATCCTGATATTGTTAATATTCATATGCATGTCTTATTATTATTATTTTTAAAGACGATGAATCGATAAATCATTAATGATACGCTCTCAGCTTGAAGGGCCACCGCGGGAGGTCGCATGCCCGACTCACCGTGAGGCCTCCTAAGGAGACCTCAAGGCGCCTACAGACTAAACCGTCTCTCTATCACTGTTGGCCCTGCGTGCCTTAACAGCTAAGTCTGAGTCGTGGCTACGGAATGAAGGCACTTGTTCGCCGCGTAAGCATGTCTTAATAGTCTAAAAAAATATTATTCTACGGACATCTGAAGGTTTTTTCAATGACCACTAAATTACGCAGGCAAAGCCGGGTAAAACAGCTAGTATGAAATAAATATTTTAAAAAAATCTACGTCAAATTGAAAAATTACCTTTTTAGCGAGAGAAATCTAAAATTTCAAATTGATCTCTACCCAACTGCCCACTTAGCGAATGCTAAACGAAATCGAATCACGCACAATTTCTAGCTTTAATGGCTAACTTCAGATTGTGGAAAGTTAAAATACTGCAGTCATTTTGTACCGGACTTCACGTAAGAGAAATCTCAGTAATGTTAACTTTACTTATTCTGACCTCGAACGTAACTGTGTACGCAACTTTCGCCTTTATTTTGTAAATTTTAAAGGTTAAAACTGCGTGACAGTTACAATAGGTGTGTCCGTGGACGTGGTTATACGGACCCACACAATACAGAATAATAAAACATATTTAAGCTAATAAAATTTTGCAAGTTGTATATTAGTAGATGTTTTCATATCAACTTTAGCACAATATCCGAAAGATGCATCCATACCACACACACACACATCGTCCATACCACAATGTTTAAAGACGGTAATGTCGTACGACTTGGACACTGACAGCGGGTTTGACCCATAACTACGAGGTTGCTCAGCGAGCTATGCAAAGAGCTATGCTTGGTATTTCTCTAATGGATAGAATTCGAAACGTTGAAATTCGTCGGAGAACCAAAGTTACTGACATAGCATTCAAAATTAGCAAGCTGAAGTGGCAATGGGCCGGACACATCTGACGCAGAACCGACGACCGATGGGGCAAACGGGTTCTGGAGTGGAGACCACGTACGGGACGACGCAGAGTGGGACGACCCCCCGCCAGATGGACGGATGACCTAAGGAGGGCCGCTGGTGGGGGTTAAATGAGGGTTGCAAAAGACCGCGTGCAGTGGCGAGCCTTGGGGGAGGCCTATATCCGTTAAACGAACATAGTATTATACTAATTGACATCACATATTTTCATTCTTTTTATTGTTGGCTCGTCCATAAAATATCTGTCCACGCTTCTTCCTCAAATCCTTGAATCTGGGATCGTGATGAGCATAATCTATCTATCTCTGTCTAACCAATACACAGACGAACGAGTGCTAGAGTGATAGTTGCAAAATCAGTAGAAAGTATGGATTTGGTACATTCCTAACTAGATTACTATAAAATACGTGATGTGTTTATTGTTATTGGGTTGTGCAGAAAACTAGTTTTAAAATTCGAAACTGACGCACATCTAAGCAAAAATTTTCCAAAAAACAATATTCTTGTTGTTATATAGTCTACAATGCTGTTGCGATGGATGATGAAATGGAGAAGTTGATGAAGATGTTGAGGGGGAATTGTGTTGAAGGGACGGAAGTTGATAAAGGGTTGATCAACAAAGTGAACGCCGGAGCAGACCTAATACCGTGCAATATACTAGTATTTATTTTATTTTATTTTAAATTCTTTATTGCACCAAAACTTAAAATTAGGTACATAGGCGAGTTTAATGCCTGTTAGGCATTCTCTGACAACTAACCTTTGGGATGGTGAGAGATTATGGACAGGGTGCAACAATCCAATAATATTAGTCTAATTTATAAATACACTACATACCAAGAAATTACATAAACTACATGCAAGTACTATAAACATATATATCCATATATATATATATATATATACACACAAATACAAATAGACATACAGAAACATATTGCGTGCCAATTATTTAATGTGTACTAAATGCAGTGTGCTCCTGCTTATCAAGAAACAAGTTAGTGACCAATTGTTTAAAAACATTGACAGATGGTGCCCGTCTAATGGCCAGTGGTAGTTTGTTCCACTGGCGGGCTGCAGACACATGAAGGAATCTGAATATCTGCTAGAGGACTGGGATGGGATTTTGAGTTGATTATTGAAAGCAGAACGAAGAGGGAGGTTGTGCGTATCGCACAAGAACTCAAATCGAGTTTTAAGGTAAGGAGGTGCACGAGGATTGTTCAGGATACCATACAAATGGACAAGTAGATGGGCAGATCTGCGAAAGCGGATATTGAGCCATTTCAACTGAGTTCGAAAATAGTATATCTCAACCAAATAAATAAAAGACTGGATTGTTAATCGCTACAAGTCTACGAAATAAGTTCCCTTCGTAGTCGCTGCAACAAACCTTTGGAACAATCTCCCGACCAACATAAGGCAAGCTAACACCAGGTCGTCTTTTAAAAAACTAGTGTATTCGCATTTTATAGATAGCTCCAAACCACGGTAGTAAGTTTTATATATGTATGTTTATGTATAATATTGTGTAAATATTTGCATTTATTATTGTGTATTGATATTATAATATATATGAAGGTATATAAGTATGTTATATAATATTTTTAAATTATCCTATAATTATATTATTGTTACTTTCACTTTCATTGCACCTATATTTGTTCAAATTTGTCCCTAAGGTTTGGCTGTCAGAGAATGTCTACGGGCATTAAGTCCGCCTTTGTACTTTGTGCAATAAAGTTTTAAATAAAAATAAATAAATAAAACTAAAACGTAAATTTTTTTTTTTTTATTTACTTCAAAGCAAGAGCCTTAAATTATTTTTGCAGTCCGTGTCACCCAAAGAAAAATGGCCTTTAATATTTATTTTAAAACTTTATTGTAAAAATACAAAAGGCGAACGTAATGCCGCTAGGCATTCTCTGCCCGTTAACCTTTGGGACATTGAGATCATTTAATATTGAGTACGGTGCGAATAAAAAGAATAATCAATCGTCATAATATTTAAAAACTGAATATATATATAATGTAATATTAGTATGTACGTGTATGTACCTATATCGTACATACTAATATTACAAAAATAATATATATATATACATAATAAGAGTATAATTTAATTACTTATAACATAATACATAAATAATATCATACCTTCAAAAACAACTGCCACGTTCCCGTGAACTGGTTAAAGTAAGAAATTCATTATTAATAACATGAAAATAAAAAATTCTTATTTTAAACACAAAAAAAAATGGGCTAGACATATACACCTATTAAATTGTTATTTTTTAATACACGACATGTGTGAAGTGGTGCGCATGAATGTTAGCAACTGGAACTCGCACTCATGTCCGACATCAGTCTCTAACACTAGACTAGACTAGGCTTGACTAGATGCCTTTTCACACTTCGCTTGAAGGACTCCGGGTTATAGAAAAGTGGAAACACAGATGCTGAAAGAGCATTCCACATCTTATTAAATCAATCACACGTTAAATCAATTAATATAATATGAATACAAAATCGAACGAAATATGATCACAGTAAAAAAAAACAGAGATGGAAAGTCCTCATCAAAAAAAATTGCTGAAGGGAACAAACTATAACATTATCTGTAAAGTCTCCACCAGTGTTAGGTTAATGAAATGAAACCAAATGTTCAATGTGTTGCCTTACTTCCATTAAATTATTTAATAAACTACCACTGGATATTAGGGAACTTCCTACGAAATTATTTAAAATTAGGGTTCAAAATTTACTGGTCCAGAAATGTTTTTACGTGACAAAGGACTACCTAAACTGCAACAAGCTCATATATGAGCAAAATAGGCTTTTTGTTGTTTGATATTGTTTTGGTTATTTTGTGTTCTATTTCTTTATTATTATTTTTTGTGTCTTAATTCTTTATTATTATTTTTTGTGTAAACAGATTATGATTTATTCCAAGTAATATACAAACAATATAAAAGAATTACAATATTATTAATTAACCTAAAAAATTAACTAAATCTAAATAACAAATTAAATATAATAAAAATTTTAGCAACCTTAACCTTACAATATAAAAATTTCCTCCAGGCCATTGTCCAGTGGCATGGTACCCAAAACACTGGCAGCATTTCCTTGTTAAATTTCGATACTAATCTTTTCAGCGAGGAAGCTGCCAGCCCGTGGGTCACCAGAGACGTCGACTAGTTTTTTGAAATTTTTTTAAATAAAGTTTTTGCCTCGAGGCCCCACGGTCCCATGGTTTCAACGGCAAAGGCCACAAATATATAATCATTGCAAATGTTTATATATTTGCGGCGCTTGACGTTTTGAGCTTGTTCTGCCGCCGCACCAGCTCTGACAGTAGTTCCTTGAAGATGGGAAGTTGCTAGCGTGTCTACACATGTGACGTCCCACACTAGTGATTTTTCCAAACTCCAAGGAACTAAGGTCATACCGTCAGGTCTCTTGCCATCATCTCTAAAGTGGGTTCTAAGGTGGCTGGAATAGAGATGGAGGCAAAATGTGTAATATTGTGTAATATTTATGTCAGATATAACAACTTAAACTTCCACTGCGTAAAGCTGAGTCTTAAATCCGTTCCTGATCATTTCTTCTGTGAGTTCATAATATTTATTCGACTTTATATTGTGGTCTTTTGGAATATTTGATTCCCACGGAACTGTAAGTTCAATAAGGATAACTTTTTTCATGTTCTGAGAACACAATGATCAGCCTATAGGCTAATACAGCTAGTTCATGAGAGAGAGCTGTATGTGCGAGAGAGAAGGTCAAAGTCAGAAGTCAAAGTTAAAATATCTTTATTCACGTAAACCTATTACAGGCTATTATGAAACGTCATTAATTTAATTCTTTTAAATGATTCTACTCCTGCTAGTAGAATACTAAGCCGCAAAGTAGTCCAATAAGTAAGCTGTTAGCAGAAGACCAGCAGCTTAGCAGTGACCTGTTAATGTTTAATCTGACTAAGAAAGAAATCTGCAAGGAAAACTCAGCTATATCAGATTTACAATTAATAAAACATATACAGAACTGCACCACAACGATCAATTAATAACCTTTCAAAGACCGCTTCACGGCTTTCTGAAAAATGGCAGAAGCCATTCTCACAAGTTGCAGGCTGGCTAAAAACAAAAATACAAATTTCTGTAATAAGGGCTATAAGCTTAAGGATCAGAGGAACCAGAAAGCGAGTGAGATGGATAGGATGTGACGATGGAGCAGGTATGTTTGAAGGAACGAATGAATGATTGAATGTGAATGAATGTTAGATGATTTTATATATTTAGTTTTATGATTTTTTTAGTTATTATTGTTATTTTGTTGAAACAAATTAATAACCTTTTAAAAGTTATCCACCAGGCAAGTGCATGTGCAACCCGAAAGTTGACAAAATCCAAAAACCTCAATTTAAGATTACAAAAGCTAGTGCAAAAATATCATTCTTAATTTTGATTGTGTATTCAGAATGAGTATTTGGTTTACTTACGGTCAGAGCAGTTTTTGGCAAAGAAATGTTCTCCATACGTGATTTTAATACAATTACATTCATTGACTTTCTCGTACGTACCCAAGTTTATTTAGAGACATCCAATTGTGAGACGTTTTCTCAACGTCGTCGTCTCTACCAACCATTCCGTCCAGCTGTCAAACGCGTTCCCTCATGGGATCCTCGAAATTAGTATTCTTACACCGGTATTTAATTATTCCTTACAGTTGTCACACGGAGGGACATCACTACGCTTTAAGAATAGAACTGTCAAACTCAAGTGTTTATGGGATTCTTCGCGCCATTTTGCGCGGACATGTCAAGTGCAAGTTTTTGTTATGTAAATTAATTTACTGTGGATATTGTTAGTCAAAAGTGGTGTTGTTTTGTTTAATAATGTGCTACAATGTGAATAATTATGGAAAACGATAAATTGTACTTTAAATATGGGGCACAAGTTTTTTTATGTGGTTTTCCCGCGCTTTGGACTCCTATATTTTACAAGACGTGTTTGGGCTATAATGCCGCGCGTGAGTCTAAGAAAAGCATCAAATTCTGCATCATCTGGAATTTCATGATAACCTCATTAACTTATAAAAAAGAAAAATATATTACGTCAGACTTGGCTGTATGGTCTAGACCCTTTGCCTTCCCTAACACCTCATTTATCATCCAAATAAACTAAAAAAAATAAAAATGTGATATTTATCGAGTCAGTTACGCTAGAGACATCGACGAGCTTGTCATGATGAGCCAACAGTAAAGTTGGCTAAATGTAAATCGCTTCTATATAAGCGTGGTTTCTGATCACCCTGGAAGGGAAACGGTCGTGATTATACCTGTCTATTTCATTCGGATAACTGATCCGCTCAGACTCATAAAATAAATAAGAAGTCAACAGGTTACAGACCTCCGTAAAAAATGAAGAAAACAATTGTATATTTAAGAGTGTTGCGTAACTAATTGTATAACTGTGATTGTGGTTGACGTCGACTTTCACTCACTTTCGGTGTCCTAACACAGGTAACCTAATGCTCGACTATTTGGCCTAAATAACTGTGTTCTTAGGTGGCTCGGTTGTAAGAACGCTTTCCTTTAAAATCCTACAAAGGTCGGTTCAAACCCCCCCGGCATATACCAATGTAATATTATTATTATTATTATGTGTATATGACAATTTCTCGGTTTTTAGGCCGGATTTTAATAATGATCGCGAGCCTTAGCTAAGGGAGCACTATTTATGGAAGTGAGTGAATACTTTTAATTATGATCTGGTTCTGGTTGTAGGAATTTCCTGACGATTCTGCATGTGTTAAGTATTGTAGCTTTCTGTAATGAGATGTATGTGTGTGGGGATAAATCTAGTAATTGAAGTGATTGCTGTAGGTTTTTAGGGATGACACCTGTAGATGACAGGACTATTGGTACTATTGTATCATCATCATCACGACCGTTTCCCTTTTCGGGGTGGTCAGAAACCACGCTTATAAATAAGCGGATTCACATTTAGCCAACTTTACTATAGGCCAATCATGACAAGTGGCAAGCTTGTCAATGTTTCCAGCGTACCAAACTCGAGAAATATCACAAATAAATTAAATGTTAATTACATGTATTCATTTACATTAATAAATATTTTTGTGTCCCGACCAGGAATCGAACCCGGTACCTCCGAGTCTAAATCCACGGACTTAACCGCTAGACCACGAAGGCAGTTACTATTGTGACGTGGCGCATGTGCCACATGCGGGATATTTCGTCTTTAAGATCGGTATATTTTCTTATTTTTTCTACTGTTGTACTTTGCAAGTTGTGTGTATTAGGGATAGCAATAACAATTATGTGTGTCGTTTTGTTAATTTTGTCTACTAATGTAATACCTGGTCTATTGTAATGTATTGTTTTATCTGTGAGAATGGCTCGGTCAAAGTAAAGCTTATGAGTCTTGTTTTCAAGAACGACGTCAGGAGTGTATTTGTAGTTGGGCATGAACGCTTCAGATGAAAGTTTGTATTTGTGTGCTAATTTCTGATGAATTATTATTATTATTACTTTTGTTATTATATATTTATATATTGAGTAATGGATATAAATATATAACCTATTGTTTCGAAGGGCTTTTGTCACTGCTGGAGTACCTGCGATCCTAGAATCCTCTGGGATTGCGCGGAGCGATGGCAAGAGACGCGACAGCATGACCGTTGGGCCGTGGAAACTTGGCAGGGTGGGATGCGACATGTGTAGACACATTAGCTCCATCTCACATCCAGGCGACCTTGTCAATCGCGGGAAGTGCGGCGGTTTCTGCTGAGAACCTCAAGCTGCGCAAATACGCCAACCTCAGTACAGGTTACGAATTTCCGCCGTTTAGGGTCGAGACGATGGGCTCATGGGGACACTCAGCCAAGCGTCTGGCCAAGGAGTTGTCCAAACGGCTAACGAAAAGTCTGGAGACAGGAAGGCTGGCAATTATTTCTGCCAACGTATTAGCTTAGCTATACAGAGGGTAAATGTTGCCAGTCTTCTTGGCACTATCACTGAAGGGTCGTCTCTAGAGGACATTTTTTACTTATAGTTTATTTTTTATTAGGTTTAGTTTATATTTATTTAAATTTTTACTTTTAAGTAGTTTTAATTTATATTGTAATTATTTTATACTGTTTGTATATTACTTCAATAAACCTATTGTATATATACATTTTTCAAACATTTATTCATTCACCTGTTTAGATTACTGTAAATGACTTGTCTATATTAAGTTTTAGCCATGTTCAACTCTGATACATCTAACTAATTAGGAGGCAGTATCAAGACAACTCTTATCCCGGACTGACTTTGCAAATACACTTCGCTTGCTAATATACGAATACTGCTATACTCGTATATATAGTATGATTTTGCTCCTGCCTCTCATTCATTCAGGTAAATAATCATTAACCTATTGGTTTTCACTTATTTATTATTATTTTTCTTTTACTTTTGCTAGTCACAGTTCAATTGCACTATTAATTTAAATCTAATTACTATATTTTACTCTTATTTCTGTTTTAATTGTATTGTCTAAATAATATAAAATCTCTTTGGCTTGTGTTCCACTATTGCTACTTTGTTTATATGTTTAATATAATAAGCTGTGATTTAAAAAAAAAAAAAAAAATGCGTACATTGGTCATAGATTTACAACACCACCGTTCCCGTCCCTCAGAGAGCACGTTAAGCCGTTCGGCCCCAGTTCCACTAAATACCAACTTGTGAAATCATTAAAACATTGATATCAGATCCTCGCCAACCCGTCAGCCAGCGTGACGAGTGTAGGCCAAATTCTCCAGATATATGTTCTGGAAGGCCCATCTCCAACAGTGGGCGTCTAGGAAGCTGTGTTCTAGGGGCTGTAATGATGTTGAATGATAGACGATGAACTGTGTTCTTATGCTTTGCATTTTGTTCCCACAAACAACCGTCATAACAAAATAACACCAAGGTCCTTTGCGCCATTTTGCGCGGACATTTCAAGTGCAAGTTTTTGTTTTGTAAATTAATTTACTGTGAATATTGTTAGTCAAAAGTGGTGTCGTTTTGTTTAATAATGTGCTACAATGTGAATAATTATGAAAAACGATAAATTGGACTTTAAATATGAGTTAAGTTGCAGTTAAGTTTTTGCGGTTTTCCCCCATATTGAACTCCCATATTATACCCGACGTGTTTGGGCTATAATGCCGGGAGTAACTCCAATAAAAGCATCAAATTCTGCAACATCGGGAATTCGATTATAAACTCATTAACTCATAAAAAAGAAGGATATATTACGTCAAACTTGGCTGTATGGGCTAGACCCTTTGCCTTCCCTAACACCACATTAATCATCCATCGAGAGAAAAAAACACAAATACTAAAAAAATATTAATAATTAAAGATTCCACAGGTTGGTATTAGTGAAACCGGGACCGACGGCTTAACGTGCTCTCCGAGGCACGGGAACGGTGGTGTTGTAAATCTATGACAAATGTACGTAAGAAAAGTGTATGTCTCATTACGCGTTCCTTAAATCCTACAAAGGTCAGTTCAAACCCACCCACCTGGTACATGGTGGGTGGGTTTGAACTGACCTTTGTAGGATTTAAGGAACGCGTTCTTACAACCGAGCCACCACCGCGCCAATAATACGATTACAGTAATTTAGGTTAATAATTAAAAAAAAACAAAATAGCATTTACAAAATAATAATATCAGTGAAACATGCAAATGTTGATTTTGTTGAATTGTTAACATTATAAATATTAATAATTTATCCGGCATATCCACGCCCCGCTTCGCTTCGTTTATGATAGTGCTACCAGATTTAAAAATTCCTATTAAACTATAAGATTTTAAAAAAAGAAGAGTTCCATCGATCTCAACCTGCGACAAGCGCGTTTTGGCACTAAAAAGTTATATTCGAATAACTGGTCTTTAGCTGGCAGTCGATGTCTAAAGTGTTTGGTTTTGTCATCGAAATATGTTGACTCATGGTCCAGTAAAAACTTTCACTGTCAAAGAATGCGTGACGTCACGTGCCGTAAACTCCTAAACTGTTAGTGGACATTTGCTTATAAGATAATGAGGGCTCATACAAAAGTTTTAATATACTAAAGTACCTGTTAGGTAAGCTTTTGTGGTCTATTTTTGATAATAAAAAATATAATTTATTATAACTATACATATAATGCATGTTGATCCCGAAACTCGATAATGCGTGCGAATAAAAATATATAAACTTAATTAAATAAAAAACTAAAATATATAAAAATATAAACACCCGCAGAATTCCCCCGCTGCACAGCTGATTTGCTGCGCGAAAAAACTGCCAGCACATACAGCGTAAACCAGGCGCTTAGACAGTTCTTTAAAGAACTTCTTGGCGCTTGGCCCCCATGGTCCCATTATCATATATAAAGAGAGATATATATATATAGATATAGATATATAATAGAATACATACATACATATCTTCATGCCAAATCCCTTGCGAGGTAGGCAGAGACAATTGAGCGCCACTTGTCACGATCACGACATACCTCTTTCGCTTCTTCGTCATTCATCAACCTCTTGCATGTATATGCCCTTTTGTTTTGATGGCTTTTTAATGCACCTTCAGTTATTGTTTTATTTATTTGATCGTGATAGGTAAGTCTTGGTCTGCCAGGGCGTCTTTTACCCGCAACTTTCGCATTATATATCTGGTTCGTCAATCTCTCTTCACTCATTCTTTCAACATGTCCGAACTATCGAAGCATGCCTTTCCTTATTTTTGTCCCTATGCTTTCTTTAATACCTAATAATTTAATTACCTAATGGTAAATAAATTAAAACAACAAAAAAAAAACGTTGATTCTAGTTCCGACATGTACCAATGAAAAGTACACTTTTTTTACGTAGATTTACAACATCACCTGGCCAGCGTGGCGAGTACAGGCCAAATCTCCAGAAAATTCTAGAAGCCCCCTCCAACAGTGGACTTCTAGGAATGGCAACCATGGCAAATTATTTTGTTTATTTTAAAAGGGAGCAAAAAGTAGATTTTTAAACACATTTATTAAAGGCGCGGTGGTGGCTCGGTTGTAAGAACGCGTACCTTAAATCCTACAAAGGTCGGTTCAAACCCACCCGGCATGTACCAATGAGACATACACTTTTCTTACGTACATTTGTCATAGATTTACAACACCATCATTCCCGTGCCTCGGAGAGCACGTTAAGCCGTCGGTCCCGGTTCCACTAATGCCAACTTGTGGAATCGTTAATAAATTGTCATAAAAAATTGACATCATATTCTCGCCAAGCCGTCTGGCCAGCGCGTGGCGAGTGTAGGCCAAATTATCCAGTTCTGGAAGGCCCATCTCCAGCAGTGGAGGTCTAGGACGCTGTGTTCTAGGGGCTGTAATGAATGAAAAAAAAAATGAAGGTTCCCGTCTAATGACAAGTGGACATATATTTATTTATTTATAATAGGGTAGCCAACAGTGCTAACATCACACACTTATTTGTACTTAACACTAAATCAGAAGTTAGATGTTGCACCTATTATAGGCGACAACCACATTACCACAGTAGCCTTTATTGCCTATAAGAAATAACAAAATTATAAAATTTCCAATAAGTATACAAAAACTAAATATTATACGAAAAACTAAATCTGAAACAATTTTTAAGAATATATATAAAATAAACATACAATTTCTTTTAGAAATAATAAAAAAAAGTAACGAAAATAACTAAAATATTACCTACTTCAAGTAATAAAGTAAACTTAAATTAAATTAAAATAAAAAATAATAAAAACATACATAAAATTTACTTATAAATTTTATAAATTTTAGGCAAGTTGTTTTAGCAGTTTATGTTTAAATACTCTTTGGGAGTCTCCAAAGATGTCAATATCTGGAAATTTTGCATCATGAGCATTGTATTTTGATTGTATTCTGGAAAGAGTTAACGTTCGCAAATGTCAACGGACCACAACACTTATAGCACCCGTCGTGTCAGTTAAAACGTCTGTAGCATATATAATTATAGTTACGAGCCGATCATACGGAACTGTTGCACACTTGCGAACCAGAGCGTGCTAGAAACGCATATTTTACACAGACGCGTGAGAACGTAGCGAAGGTGCACTGAATGAAGATTATCAATTTGATATTAATCTGCATTTGACCACCTGCCTTATTAAAAAAAAGATAGAAGTGATAATTTGTTGAGATCTGAAAATTTTTTTTTTTTTTGTTCTCTTCTCCCGTTGGATGATGAATGAGATGATAGGGAAGGCAAAGGGTCTAGCCCATACAGCCAAGTCTGACGTAATATATCTTTCTTTTTAATGTGTTAATGAGGTCATCATCAAATTCCAGATGCTGCAGAATTTGATGCTTTTCTTGGAGTCACTCGCGGCACCATAGCTCAAACACGTCGGGTAAAATATGGGAGTTGACAGCGCGGGAAACCGCAAAAAATAAACTGCAACTTCGGTCCCATATTTAAAGTCCAATTTATCGTTTTCCATAATTATTCACATTGTAGCACATTATTAAACAAAACAACACCACTTTTCACCAATAATATCCACAGTAAATTAATTTACAAAACAAAAACTTGCACTTGACATGTTCACGCAAAATGGCACGAAGAACTCTCAGATCTGAAATTATTTATTTTTACAAAAAAATATTTTTTTTTTAGTTACAAGTATTATGTTTATTCAAAATAATAAAGAGAAGTTTGTGGTCTGCTAAAATCCCGTCCGTCCTTGAACCATCAGGACTTTCACGTAGTGATGGTAAAAGGCCGGATGGTATGTCTCTTGTACCATGGAGTGAGGGAAGATGTCTTGTTTGGGATGCCACCTGTGTGGATACCTTTGCCGCTTGCCACATTTCCTCTGCTGCTCATACAGCCGAATTTAGAAAGCACATCAAACATAAAAGCATTAAATTATAACTTTGTGGCATTTGGGGTTGAAACAATGGGGGTATATTCTCTTGATACCCACAAATTCTTTTAGAGCTGGGTAAACGAATTTTTCAAAAGTGTGGCGATCCCAAATGCCATAACTACCTAAAACAGAATATTTCGATTATAATTCAACGAGGAAATGCGGCGAGCGTTTTAGGTACCCTCCCTGGTGGTAAGCCCTTAGTTTATTTTGTGGAATAGTTTTAATTTAATAGGTATTTTTAGTTTAGTTTTATTTATAATTAGTTATTTAATCTATTTTATTTTAATATTTTTGTATCGAATAAATATATCGTCATGATCGTAGAACATTTTCGTTGTTATTTCGTTTCGTCATTTCGACTGTTTTTTTGTCACTTTTTAAGTCTCATAATAAGTGCAAACCTTCTAGATTTCATTTTGGAACCCTTTCTAATATTTGCACTATAAATTACAGACCACAAACAATATAAAACTATATATAAATATATAGGGTAGGTATGAAAGAAAGCATAGGGACAAAAATAAGGAAAGGCATGCTACGATGGTTCGGGCATGTTGAAAGGATGAATGCAGAGAGATTGACGAACCAGATATATAATGCGAAAGTCGTGGGTAAAAGAGGCCCTGGCAGACCTAGACTCACATATTACGACCAAATTAATAAAACAATAGCTGAAGGTGCGTTGAAAAGCCATCGAAACAAAAGGGCATGTATGAAGAGGTTGATGAATGTCGAAGAAGCGAAAGAGGTATGTCGTGACCGTGACAAGTGGCGCTCAATTGTCTCTGCCTACCCCGCAAGGGATTTGGCGTGAAGATATGTATGTATGTATGTATAAATATATATGCAAAATTATGGGTATTTTTTTTAATCCGACACTGTTCTACGATCATGACGATATATATATAAGTATTAAATATTAAAAAAATATTACAAAATACCAAAATGATAATAAGCTGTGCAAATACGACAACCTCGGTACAGGTTACGAGTTTGCACCATTTGGGGTCGAGACCATGGTACCATGGAAACCTTCAGCCAAGCGTCTGGCCAAGGAGTTGTCCAAACGCCTGATGGAGAAATCTGGAGATTTTTTAATTCCTTCTGCCAACGTATTAGCCTCGCTATACAGAGGGGAAATGCTGTGACTATCTCTGATCCTCTTGAGGACATTTTTTATTTATATATACATATATATTTTTATTAGGTTTGCCTGCCAACTGAACAAACAAGATAAAAAATCCATACTTTGGAATGTGCTTGACGTACCTTTTTCTGAATCTTGTTTGTTCCTCGACATCTTTATATATTTTCTTATTCGGTGGAATAAAACAGCGGCAAATTTGGTACACTTTATATTTAATAGTTTTAAGTTGTGAAACAGACTTTAAATGATAACTTTATAGCGAGCCCGAACTCTCGGGACGGCGACTCGACGACGACAATCTTTGACAGTTTACTTTTTAATTGTTTAGGCATAGGATACAACAGTTAAGTCCGTGGATTTAGACACAAAGTTACCAAGTTCGATTCCTGGTCGGGACACAACAATATTTATTAATGTAAATAAATTTACATAAACATTTAATTAATATTTAATTTATTTGTGATATTTCTCGAGTTTGGTACGCTGGAGACATCGACCTTGCCACTTGTCATGATTGGCCTATAGTAAAGTTGGCTAAATGTGAATCTGCTTATTTACAAGCGTGGTTTCTGACCACCCGAAAGGGAAACGGTCGTGATGATACTTTACTAGGTTTTGTTTATGGTTATTTAATTTTATTTAAGTAGTTTGTAATTATTATTTTATATTTTGTAAATACAATTTTTTGAATAAATTATTTATGTATTTATTTTGTATTGTTGTTACGTAATTCTGTATTAGTTTCATTTGTAAATCTGATATAGGTGAGTTTTCCTTGCAGATTCCTTTCTCAGTCAGATTAAACATTAACAGGTCACTAAAATCTGCTAAGCTCCTGGTCTTCTGGTAACAGCTTACTGTTTGGACCTCTTTGCTGCTTTGAGCAGAATAATTCATAATAATTTAATTAATGACGCTTGCAAATGCCTGTAATGTTTACGGGAATAATGATAATTTGACTTTGACTTTGAAAGTTAATGTGTCTGTACTTAGAACAACTTCCGGACTTCTCTGAACCTTGACTTTAATAAGTGCTCTCAACGCTTCCACATTTATTTCTACAACTAGGGTTACTACCAAAATAATTAAAATAATGAAATAGTTTATTTAAAGTTTCATCAACAAAAAAATGTTCTTGCACATTTCAAACCAATATTGATGAGTAGCTTATAATTTATAATGTTATTTTTAAAGTTTAATCCACTATTTAAAAAACATATATTTTATTTTAGAAGTAATATTTTTGTTATATATTGTATTTTTTTTGTATTTACATTGTTTAATCGATGTAAAATACAAAGGTTATGAAATAATTAAGAAATAAAAATTAAATTTTTATTAATTTTAGTGGTTTTAAAGTAATAAGTTTTAAATTTCTTCTCTTTTTTTATTGGTAAATGCTGTGACACCTAATTGGTACATATATTAGATAAGTTGTAATTATATTTATTTATTAAAAACTTTATTGTTTAATACAAAAGGCGTATGTAATGCCGCTTGGCATTTTCTTACCATCAACCTTGGGACAAGAAATCGAAGTTTAGTCATGGCAAAATAAAAAAACACAAAAAAAAAAAAAAAAAAACACTTATTAGTACTAATTAAATTAAATATACGATAAACATCATAAAAATAATCATCCTTAAACTACATAAATAAGTATATTATTAATATGTGTACTGCTGTGTGTACTATATAAATAAACCATCTCGACTAACCCTTGCGGAATGGTCAGAAAGCACGCTTCTTTTATTCGAGAAGCGGATTCAATTTTAGCCAACTTATAGGCCCATCATGACAAGTGGAAAGCTCGTCGTTGTCTCTAGCGTACAAAAAAGTGCAGGCCACATTCCTCGTCACACGGCTCTTAACGATATCATCCGAAGGGCTCTTGTGACTACTAGAGTACCCGCAATCCTAGAATCGTCTAAGATTGCTCGGAGCGATGGCAAGACACTCAACGGCATGACCGTTAGGCCATGGAAACTTGACAGGTCACTAGTGTGGGATGCGATATGTGTCCACGATATGCGTCCCGTCCAAGCGGGAGTGCGGCGATTTCTGCTGAGAAACTTAAGCTGCGCAAATTGGTTCAGGTTACGAGTTTTGACCGATTGGGGATCGAGACGGTGGAAACATGTAGACCTTTAGCCAAGCGCCTGGCCAAGGCCGACGGAGAAATCTGGAGACAGGAAGGCCTCGATATACACAGAGGGGAATTGTTGCCAGCCTTCTTAGGACTATATCTGATGGGACTAATTTTTATTAGGTTTATTTTATATGTATTTAATTTTATGCAGTTTGTAATTATTTTTTGGATATACTAATGAAACAAATGGTTGGGTACCGACCAGAAATCGAACCGTTTCGCGTCTAAATTCTGTAACCACTAGATTCTTCCGCAGTCTTTTATTTAGTGTTAGTTTTATCAGAGAGAAGATGTGGAATGCTCTCCCAGCCAGTGTGTTTCCCCACTCTTATAACCTGGAGTCCTTCAAGCGAAGTGTGAAAAAGCATCTTGTTAGGCCGGCATAGTGGTAGAGACTGATGTCGGTCGTGGTGACCGGCGTCAGTTACTCCCATTCTTGGACCTCGCGTACTGCTTACCATCAGGTGGGCACGATGTCACATGTGTCCAGTATAATAAAAAAATAATAAAAAAAAAAAAACAGAGTTTGGCCTATACTTGGCTACGCTCTGGCCAGACGGGTTGGCGAGGGTAAAGGGTTTAGCCAATTCAATACAAAACGTAGTTTAACAACATGTCGCTCGCAGACAAAGGCGCGGTATAAATCAATCAATGAGGTGCAACTACGAACTAATAGACTTTGCAATATAGATTAGTTTCTTGGAAACGTTTTTATTTAAGTTAGGGCCTATTATACTATACGAGGTGACTTTGTATGCTCTTACTTTAGTCTAATATATGATTCTATCGATAGAAACAACCAACTTTCTCCAACAAACCATAGTCAGAAATTTTTGTCATATATGGTTTCTTGAATAAAACAATTGAAGTAATAGTTTGTTTTCTATAAGTTGCCAACCCTAATACGACATGCATACTTACTAGAGCGCATTGACACTTGTAAAATTGTCATATCATGTCATTTATGTAAATCTTGTTAGCCGTAGAATAATCACCAGTAATCCTGAGGTTTTAAAGGCGAGAATGGTATGACCGTGTTTTTTTGTTAGTAAACAAAATTTTTACTTTTGCTTTAGTGAAAGTCGTGTTTCACGGTATAATTGTATTTATTTAATTAGTCATGGAAAAGTGAACATAAAATTTTGTATCTAAATTGACTAGAAAAGAACATTGCGAGAATTTGTTTAGTTATAAAAAATCTTTTATTCGAATGAAGTAGGGTACAATACGATGATAAAAAAAATAAAAAAAATATTAATTAAAGTAAAATTTTAAAACATAATTGAATATTAATGGGGACCAAGTGCACATGAAATTTTCATGGCGTTGTTAAAACAGCTCTTCAATACCTTGGGGGACAAGAGGGCTGGCCAATATCACACACTGACATCCTAGGACACAAGTTATCTTGGTTAGGAGTCAGGGACCGTCTTAAAATTGCCTATCCTTATGGTTTGCATTCAATCAAAAATGTTTGTATGCTTAAAATGTAAAATTCAAGGAATATTTTATATATTGTTTACTCAACATTGTATATAAGAAAGCTCAATAAACGTTATTATTATTATTAAAAAACCCAGTTAAAAAAAAAAAAAAAATGGGCCAAAGAATTAGCATTGTCAATCAACGTGGCAATGCTGCCAGTATCCTAGGCACTATGCCCATTGGCAGCGATTTGGAGCATTTTTTTTTTTTTTAAATAAATCTATATATGTTTTATGGGACCGTGGGGGCCATGGTTAATGCTGTATGTGACAAGAGGGCTGGCAGTTTTTTCGCGCAGCAAATCAGCATCGCTGTGCAGCGGGGGAATGTTGCGAGTGTTCTTAGCACACTGCCACATGATCAAGTCATGGGTAAATATTTTTATAAATAGTTCAGATTTTAGTTTTATTTTTAATTTAGTTTATATATTTTTATTAACTTAATTTTTATTATTATCTGTTTTATTCAACTTCAAGTATTACTAAACCGATTTTGATAAAATTCGGCAAAAATATTCCTTGAAATTCAGGTATAGGGAAAAATATAAATATGACATGTGACCCAACGATCATCGGTTTTTTCGCTGACAACTACATTAGACTGCCAACTCCGGGTCAAACATAGGTTTCGCATAGATAATTTAAACATAAAAAATGGATGACCCAGTAACCAGAACACGAAAAATTGAAATCATAAATCAATCTGCGGTATACCGTACGGAGCAAATGTTGTGGTGGATAGTGAGCAAAAAAAATTAGGTAATTGACGATTTTATACTATTTATAGCATTGGCTTAGTTTCGATATTATAGTTTAGAAAAAAAAATATAGTTTCAATAAATTAACCATTAACACATAATCCTAGAACTTCACTGTTGGGCCTTCAAGAACATATATATCTGGAGAATTTGGCCTACACTCGCCACGCTGGCAAATTAAGGCAATTGAGGTTTATCGGCACGTACGGTATTATTTATTTTATGTATTTTGTACATACATATCTTCACGCCAGATCCCTTGCGGGGTAGGCAGAGACAATTGAGCGCCATTTGACACGATCACGGCATACTTCTTTCGCTTCGTCGACATTCATACATGCCCTTTGGTTACGAAGACTTTTTAATGCACCTTCAGTCAGTACATACATACATACATATCTTCACGCCAAATCCCTTGCGGGGTAGGCAGAGACAATTGAGCGCCACTTGACACGATCACGACATACTTCTTTCGCTTCGTCGACATTCATACATGCCCTTTGGTTACGAAGACTTTTTAATGCACCTTCAGTCAGTTCATACATACATACATATCTTCACGCCAGATCCCTTGCGGGGTAGGCAGAGACAATTGAGCGCCATTTGACACGATCACGACATACTTCTTTCGCTTCGTCGACATTCATACATGCCCTTTGGTTACGAAGACTTTTTAATGCACCTTCAGTCAGTTCATACATACATACATATCTTCACGCCAGATCCCTTGCGGGGTAGGCAGAGACAATTGAGCGCCATTTGACACGATCACGACATACTTCTTTCGCTTCGTCGACATTCATACATGCCCTTTGGTTACGAAGACTTTTTAATGCACCTTCAGTCAGTACATACATACATACATATCTTCACGCCAGATCCCTTGCGGGGTAGGCAGAGACAATTGAGCGCCATTTGACACGATCACGACATACTTCTTTCGCTTCGTCGACATTCATACATGCCCTTTGGTTACGAAGACTTTTTAATGCACCTTCAGTCAGTACATACATACATACATATCTTCACGCCAGATCCCTTGCGGGGTAGGCAGAGACAATTGAGCGCCATTTGACACGATCACGACATACTTCTTTCGCTTCGTCGACATTCATACATGCCCTTTGGTTACGAAGACTTTTTAATGCACCTTCAGTCAGTACATACATACATACATATCTTCACGCCAGATCCCTTGCGGGGTAGGCAGAGACAATTGAGCGCCATTTGACACGATCACGACATACTTCTTTCGCTTCGTCGACATTCATACATGCCCTTTGGTTACGAAGACTTTTTAATGCACCTTCAGTCAGTACATACATACATACATATCTTCACGCCAGATCCCTTGCGGGGTAGGCAGAGACAATTGAGCGCCATTTGACACGATCACGACATACTTCTTTCGCTTCGTCGACATTCATACATGCCCTTTGGTTACGAAGACTTTTTAATGCACCTTCAGTCAGTTCATACATACATACATATCTTCACGCCAGATCCCTTGCGGGGTAGGCAGAGACAATTGAGCGCCATTTGACACGATCACGACATACTTCTTTCGCTTCGTCGACATTCATACATGCCCTTTGGTTACGAAGACTTTTTAATGCACCTTCAGTCAGTTCATACATACATACATATCTTAACGCCAGATCCCTTGCGGGGTAGGCAGAGACAATTGAGCGCCATTTGACACGATCACGACATACTTCTTTCGCTTCGTCGACATTCATACATGCCCTTTGGTTACGAAGACTTTTTAATGCACCTTCAGTCAGTTCATACATACATACATATCTTCACGCCAGATCCCTTGCGGGGTAGGCAGAGACAATTGAGCGCCATTTGACACGATCACGACATACTTCTTTCGCTTCGTCGACATTCATACATGCCCTTTGGTTACGAAGACTTTTTAATGCACCTTCAGTCAGTTCATACATACATACATATCTTCACGCCAGATCCCTTGCGGGGTAGGCAGAGACAATTGAGCGCCATTTGACACGATCACGACATACTTCTTTCGCTTCGTCGACATTCATACATGCCCTTTGGTTACGAAGACTTTTTAATGCACCTTCAGTCAGTTCATACATACATACATATCTTCACGCCAGATCCCTTGCGGGGTAGGCAGAGACAATTGAGCGCCATTTGACACGATCACGACATACTTCTTTCGCTTCGTCGACATTCATACATGCCCTTTGGTTACGAAGACTTTTTAATGCACCTTCAGTCAGTTCATACATACATACATATCTTCACGCCAGATCCCTTGCGGGGTAGGCAGAGACAATTGAGCGCCATTTGACACGATCACGACATACTTCTTTCGCTTCGTCGACATTCATACATGCCCTTTGGTTACGAAGACTTTTTAATGCACCTTCAGTCAGTTCATACATACATACATATCTTCACGCCAGATCCCTTGCGGGGTAGGCAGAGACAATTGAGCGCCATTTGACACGATCACGACATACTTCTTTCGCTTCGTCGACATTCATACATGCCCTTTGGTTACGAAGACTTTTTAATGCACCTTCAGTCAGTTCATACATACATACATATCTTCACGCCAGATCCCTTGCGGGGTAGGCAGAGACAATTGAGCGCCATTTGACACGATCACGACATACTTCTTTCGCTTCGTCGACATTCATACATGCCCTTTGGTTACGAAGACTTTTTAATGCACCTTCAGTCAGTTCATACATACATACATATCTTCACGCCAGATCCCTTGCGGGGTAGGCAGAGACAATTGAGCGCCATTTGACACGATCACGACATACTTCTTTCGCTTCGTCGACATTCATACATGCCCTTTGGTTACGAAGACTTTTTAATGCACCTTCAGTCAGTTCATACATACATACATATCTTCACGCCAGATCCCTTGCGGGGTAGGCAGAGACAATTGAGCGCCATTTGACACGATCACGACATACTTCTTTCGCTTCGTCGACATTCATACATGCCCTTTGGTTACGAAGACTTTTTAATGCACCTTCAGTCAGTTCATACATACATACATATCTTCACGCCAGATCCCTTGCGGGGTAGGCAGAGACAATTGAGCGCCATTTGACACGATCACGACATACTTCTTTCGCTTCGTCGACATTCATACATGCCCTTTGGTTACGAAGACTTTTTAATGCACCTTCAGTCAGTTCATACATACATACATATCTTCACGCCAGATCCCTTGCGGGGTAGGCAGAGACAATTGAGCGCCATTTGACACGATCACGACATACTTCTTTCGCTTCGTCGACATTCATACATGCCCTTTGGTTACGAAGACTTTTTAATGCACCTTCAGTCAGTTCATACATACATACATATCTTCACGCCAGATCCCTTGCGGGGTAGGCAGAGACAATTGAGCGCCATTTGACACGATCACGACATACTTCTTTCGCTTCGTCGACATTCATACATGCCCTTTGGTTACGAAGACTTTTTAATGCACCTTCAGTCAGTACATACATACATACATATCTTCACGCCAGATCCCTTGCGGGGTAGGCAGAGACAATTGAGCGCCATTTGACACGATCACGACATACTTCTTTCGCTTCGTCGACATTCATACATGCCCTTTGGTTACGAAGACTTTTTAATGCACCTTCAGTCAGTTCATACATACATACATATCTTCACGCCAGATCCCTTGCGGGGTAGGCAGAGACAATTGAGCGCTATTTGACACGATCACGACATACTTCTTTCGCTTCGTCGACATTCATACATGCCCTTTGGTTACGAAGACTTTTTAATGCACCTTCAGTCAGTTCATACATACATACATATCTTCACGCCAGATCCCTTGCGGGGTAGGCAGAGACAATTGAGCGCCATTTGACACGATCACGACATACTTCTTTCGCTTCGTCGACATTCATACATGCCCTTTGGTTACGAAGACTTTTTAATGCACCTTCAGTCAGTACATACATACATACATATCTTCACGCCAGATCCCTTGCGGGGTAGGCAGAGACAATTGAGCGCCATTTGACACGATCACGACATACTTCTTTCGCTTCGTCGACATTCATACATGCCCTTTGGTTACGAAGACTTTTTAATGCACCTTCAGTCAGTTCATACATACATACATATCTTCACGCCAGATCCCTTGCGGGGTAGGCAGAGACAATTGAGCGCCATTTGACACGATCACGACATACTTCTTTCGCTTCGTCGACATTCATACATGCCCTTTGGTTACGAAGACTTTTTAATGCACCTTCAGTCAGTACATACATACATACATATCTTCACGCCAGATCCCTTGCGGGGTAGGCAGAGACAATTGAGCGCCATTTGACACGATCACGACATACTTCTTTCGCTTCGTCGACATTCATACATGCCCTTTGGTTACGAAGACTTTTTAATGCACCTTCAGTCAGTTCATACATACATACATATCTTCACGCCAGATCCCTTGCGGGGTAGGCAGAGACAATTGAGCGCCATTTGACACGATCACGACATACTTCTTTCGCTTCGTCGACATTCATACATGCCCTTTGGTTACGAAGACTTTTTAATGCACCTTCAGTCAGTACATACATACATACATATCTTCACGCCAGATCCCTTGCGGGGTAGGCAGAGACAATTGAGCGCCATTTGACACGATCACGACATACTTCTTTCGCTTCGTCGACATTCATACATGCCCTTTGGTTACGAAGACTTTTTAATGCACCTTCAGTCAGTTCATACATACATACATATCTTCACGCCAGATCCCTTGCGGGGTAGGCAGAGACAATTGAGCGCCATTTGACACGATCACGACATACTTCTTTCGCTTCGTCGACATTCATACATGCCCTTTGGTTACGAAGACTTTTTAATGCACCTTCAGTCAGTTCATACATACATACATATCTTCACGCCAGATCCCTTGCGGGGTAGGCAGAGACAATTGAGCGCCATTTGACACGATCACGACATACTTCTTTCGCTTCGTCGACATTCATACATGCCCTTTGGTTACGAAGACTTTTTAATGCACCTTCAGTCAGTTCATACATACATACATATCTTCACGCCAGATCCCTTGCGGGGTAGGCAGAGACAATTGAGCGCCATTTGACACGATCACGACATACTTCTTTCGCTTCGTCGACATTCATACATGCCCTTTGGTTACGAAGACTTTTTAATGCACCTTCAGTCAGTACATACATACATACATATCTTCACGCCAGATCCCTTGCGGGGTAGGCAGAGACAATTGAGCGCCATTTGACACGATCACGACATACTTCTTTCGCTTCGTCGACATTCATACATGCCCTTTGGTTACGAAGACTTTTTAATGCACCTTCAGTCAGTTCATACATACATACATATCTTCACGCCAGATCCCTTGCGGGGTAGGCAGAGACAATTGAGCGCCATTTGACACGATCACGACATACTTCTTTCGCTTCGTCGACATTCATACATGCCCTTTGGTTACGAAGACTTTTTAATGCACCTTCAGTCAGTTCATACATACATACATATCTTCACGCCAGATCCCTTGCGGGGTAGGCAGAGACAATTGAGCGCCATTTGACACGATCACGACATACTTCTTTCGCTTCGTCGACATTCATACATGCCCTTTGGTTACGAAGACTTTTTAATGCACCTTCAGTCAGTTCATACATACATACATATCTTCACGCCAGATCCCTTGCGGGGTAGGCAGAGACAATTGAGCGCCATTTGACACGATCACGACATACTTCTTTCGCTTCGTCGACATTCATACATGCCCTTTGGTTACGAAGACTTTTTAATGCACCTTCAGTCAGTACATACATACATACATATCTTCACGCCAGATCCCTTGCGGGGTAGGCAGAGACAATTGAGCGCCATTTGACACGATCACGACATACTTCTTTCGCTTCGTCGACATTCATACATGCCCTTTGGTTACGAAGACTTTTTAATGCACCTTCAGTCAGTTCATACATACATACATATCTTCACGCCAGATCCCTTGCGGGGTAGGCAGAGACAATTGAGCGCCATTTGACACGATCACGACATACTTCTTTCGCTTCGTCGACATTCATACATGCCCTTTGGTTACGAAGACTTTTTAATGCACCTTCAGTCAGTACATACATACATACATATCTTCACGCCAGATCCCTTGCGGGGTAGGCAGAGACAATTGAGCGCCATTTGACACGATCACGACATACTTCTTTCGCTTCGTCGACATTCATACATGCCCTTTGGTTACGAAGACTTTTTAATGCACCTTCAGTCAGTTCATACATACATACATATCTTCACGCCAGATCCCTTGCGGGGTAGGCAGAGACAATTGAGCGCCATTTGACACGATCACGACATACTTCTTTCGCTTCGTCGACATTCATACATGCCCTTTGGTTACGAAGACTTTTTAATGCACCTTCAGTCAGTACATACATACATACATATCTTCACGCCAGATCCCTTGCGGGGTAGGCAAAGACAATTGAGCGCCATTTGACACGCTCACGACATACCTCTTTCGCTTCGTCGACATTCATTAACCTCTTCATACATGCCCTTTGGTTACGAAGACTTTTTAATGCACCTTCAGTCAGTGTTTTATTTATTTGATCGTGATATGTGAGTCTCGGTCTGCCAGGGCCTCTTTTACCCACGACTTTCGCATTATATATCTGGTTCGTCAATCTTTCATCGCTCATCCTTTCAACATGTCCGAACCATCGTAGCATGCCTTTTCTTATTTTTGTCCCTATGCTTTCCTTCATATCAACCCTTTTCCGTATTTCGACGTTACGTATGCGGTCCGCCAAAGTGACGCCACATATCCAACGACCGCATTTCTACTGCATTAACCCTACTCTCATGCGTATTCTCTCTACTCTAATACGTCAGAACGTATCCACGTCTCGCTTCCATACATCAGTGTTGGTACCACCAACTAATTTATTTAAATTTAATTATTTAAATAAAATATCCGTATTCTGTAAATATTTTGTCGAATAAATACAATTCTTTGTTAACTTAAAATAAAAAACGATAAGTGTACTGTCTTTATCGGCACCCTACAAAAAATCGAACCGGACATTACTATATTAGGTAATGCCACTTTTCGGTAAAATCGTACGAGAAAACCGGTCCTCGAAAATCCAGTTCAAAGCACTTTTCTGTGGAGTTTGGGCACCCTGATACTTAAAAGGGTAAGCAAGTAATCGTGAGTAAAACTATATATTCTACTACGTTCAATTTTAATTATATCAAATCATTTATTACCTTTGGTTGTCCCAAACAACACTTAGATATTATCAATACATTTTATCACCATAGTGTATTATCATGTAGAATATAAAATAACCAGCAGCTACTATGGGTGGACCCATCATATCAGCTACGACGTATCATCGACTAAAACACTGTTGCCATAAACAAGTTTTTGCTTAAAACTAGGTAGTTAAAATTAATTCGTGGCTGTAAAAAGGCCGTGTCAGCTTATAGACTAAAATAAATTACACATGTCAGGTTAATAAATTAATTCGTAGGTCTAAAGAGGCTGTGTCAGCTTACAATTTTTATTTATTTTTTTATTTAAAAACTTTATTGTTTTGGTAACAAAAGGCGTATGTAATGCCGATTGGCATTCTCTTACCATCAACCTTCGGGACATTGTTCAATTATGGTAGGTTTATAAAACAAACATAAAATAAAGAATATTTAAATAATTTTGATGTTAATTTAAATAACGTACTTATAACTAAATAAATAAATACATAATTTTAATACTTAAACTACATAATAATAATACATACACTACATAAATAATACATATACAATACATACATAAACTACTTAAACGTATATACATAAACAGAAACTAATATTTATGTTATACAACCACATTACAATAACAATGAAAAGAGAAATAAATTGTGAATATTTATTATAACATAAAAATTGTATTAAACTACAATATTTATGTCAATAAATAAAAATTCGTGGCTGTAAGGGGGCCGTGTGGGGCCTATACCTACAGTAGGTCTTGTTTCAATCGGTGTTATCTTATATATAAAATTCTCGTGTCACAATGTTAGTTACCATACTCCTCCGAAACGGCTCGACCGATTTTTATCAAATTTTATATGCATATTCAGTAGGTCTGAGAATCGGCTACTATCTATGTTTCATACCCCTAAGTGATAAAGGTTCTCCACCCCTAACATTTTATTTTTATTTTTCGGACAATATTTTTTTTTTTTTTTTATAATGTGCCATAAAAAATACATACAACCCTAAATTTTCACCCTTCTATCACTAACCCCTATTTTTTATAGTCATTTTAGTAATTGAATAATTTTCCATACCGCTCGATAACTGATCAATTATCACTTGGTAAGTTATCCCCGCCAGTTGAGCCTAACATTTAATTGAAACGTATTACATGGTAACATTAGTATCACGACAGTTTATTCCTGTTATAATTAGTGTTACCAGTGCTAGATTTTTTAAATTTTCCGCGTTTTTTCTGGGTCAACACTTATTTGCCAGACTATAGGTACCGGTGTCACTTCCCAGTAAACAGCACGGAGTAGGGATGAGACCGAAGCCGGTCTCCTGTTTCTCTCACGATATATATAATTTATATATAATTTTAAGAAATAAATATAATGAATAAAATAAAAAATGTTTGGTGTTTTGTTATTTTTATATTCGCTCATCGCTCACATTGCACATGCCACAAAAAAAAAGTTAATATGTAGTTTATAAACCATCTAGTTTCCGCAACACAAGCCTCGTAGCTTACCACGGAAATTAGATGGCGCTGTGTGACCTGTCTGAAATTGCACATGCCATTTACATCAGTCCCAAACATGTAATTTATTCATAACATTTGTTTATAACTGAGTTGGGGATTATCAAATGCATAATGTTTCAGAATTTGATGCTTTTCATGGAGTAATTCACGTAATATATCTTTCTTTTTATGAGTTGATGAGGTTATTATCAAATTCCAATTTATTGTTTTCCATAACTATTCACATTGTAGAACATTATTAAACAAAACAACACCACTTTTGACCAACAATATCCACAGTAAAATAATTTACAAAACAAAAACTTGCACTTGACATGTCCGTGCAAAATGGCGCGTAGGACCCATGATATAGTTTTTTTTTTTAAATTTAGTCAAGTTAAGCTCTTTAAGGTAGATGGTCCGGTAGGTGATTATATATTGTGGTAGCCATTACAAATATGTTTCTACAATAGAATGATGTTTTAGATATCTTTTGCGGCATTACCATTATTTTATTTGACGTTTTTTTTGTATTTTTTTTCAATTACCTTAAATTAATAATACTCGAACAACTGAGTAGCAAAATCGATAGATTATTTGTGTGAATAAAAAAAAAAAAAAAAATGTGTGCGATTGGAAAGATAAGCTATATTTTTTTTTTATTTAGCAGTTAATAACCGAATCTATTATAGTTGTATTTTATTTTATTTAATCTTTTATAAACTAAAGTGTGCTAATATATCATTGTAATGAGAGCTATCTGCCGATAAACTATTTTATAGTTTGGCAGAATAATGTTATATTTAAATGTTATGAAATAAGGAAAAAAAAAAAAAAAAAAAAAAAAAAAATTTTCTTTAACAAAACGCTAGCTTCTAATATATATAAAGATGGTAACGGTCTACAACTGTCTCTTTGATTGGCGTTAAACATCTCTCTTATAATTGTTTTTTTGCATGCTTAATAAAAAAGTGATTGCCAAAAACCAAGCCCCAACTTTGTTGGAGCGTGCCTCAACAAAATATAATTCAATAATCACATCTATTTATTGTGTTTTTTTACTTTAATTTCAACATCTGATATACCCCAGCATTAAAATATTATCATTAAGATTTAAGTATGAAATAGTTACAAAACACTATTTATACGATTAGGTTCTTTTTATGATCAGGTACCTTGTTACAGATAAAACACTGGATTTCAAAATGGCGGGTTCGAAACTATGTAATGTCTCAATGGGGTTTATCAGGCAAAGCTTTTTGTAGATGTCGCTAGCGGCGATGGTACCTTCTTTTACACCTATATCGCATCATTTTTTAAATGTTTTCGTGGATTTATATGTTTATAACAGAAAAAATAATTTTAAATTAACGTTACCCACCTTAAAAGACGAATTAAGAAAGCGCACACCTTTAAAAAGAAAAAAGATTTTATTAAAAGAACAGCAATTTTTAGATCACCTTATCTTTGATTTCGCTTAGAAATCTCTATTTGTACACTAAAAACTAATATTCAGAAAATAATAAATTTCGTATTAAAAATACAAGTTTTCTATGCAACTGACAGTTACATTAGGTACCATCTATCATGCGCCATCTATCGTAATAAAAAGTTAGTGATACACCCCATTGTCGTTATGCTAGGGTAAAATAATCAATATTAGGCAATTACAGATTATGAAAACACAATAAAGTCAAAGTCAAATCATTTATTACAATTTGGCCTTCTCGGGCTCTTTTGTATTGTCAAATTACATTGTTATAATTATTTAAATAAATTATATCAAATTTATTACAATACAATTGAATTGACCTAAATATAAACATACACCAACAGTAAAAGGTGTCCAAAATATATTAATAATATACATTTCCACATCTACCAGGCATTTTTGTCACTAATAAAATCATTTATCTTATAATAGGCCTTGCCTATAAGTCGACGTTTGACATGAATTTTTAGTTTATCTAATAGTTAGTTCCTTTGGGAGTGTGTTATAAAAACGAACACCAAGTCCCAAAAAAGACTTACTAGTTTTACCGAGGCGTAGGTGAGGCAAAGCTAATTTGTGATTATTGCGTGTGTTGCGAGAATGCAAGTCACAATTCCTTTTAAATTGTTTTATATTCTTGTGGACATACATAATATTCTCTAGAATATACTGAGATGCCACTGTAAGAATATCATACTCCTTAAACTGATCTCTTAGCGAAGTGCGAGCGGTCAAATTATAAATATATCGAATAGCCCGCTTTTGTAAAATAAAGATAGTTTCAATGTCAGTAGCATTTCCCCACAGTAAAATTCCATAAGACATAATACTATGGAAATAGCTAAAATTAATAAAAAATAGGTATACTATGAAATAAAATAGAAATCATTATGAAACGAGAACATTTTTTGGGCCCATTTCTCTAAGAAAAATGGGCATTCTCATTAACAGCATTTCCCAAATAAAATGAACGAATAAGTTTCAGTAGGTCAGCGATCGTTTATCACGATCCGAATAAGTAATTTTAATTTACACAGTCTTTATATACTTAGTCATTACCATGTTAATAATAAACTTTTTTTACACAATTTTTATATTTCATATATTTTTTAATATACTAAAGTTTTTAAATTTGATAATATAAATCCAGCTAAGTAAAGCCGGGTAAGATTGTAAATCGTGCTCTAATTTGTGTATTACAAAACGTATTTAATATTTGTCAAAACCAATAAATAATAACGGAGATATAGCAATATTAGTTTCACATTGGAACGCATGATTAAAAAATTGACGATTCTTTTTTTTTATTATTTAGTGATTGTTTTGCTATTATAACATATTATTTATAAAAAAGGATTATTTGGCTGCATTGTTGTCATCATAAGTTATAAAAGGAAGATATATTGAGGGGGTCCTTCGCGCCATTTTGCGTGGACATGTCAAGTGCAAGTTTTTGTTTTGCTAATTAATTTACTGTGGATATTATTGGTCAAAAGTGGTGTTGCTTGGTTTAATAATGTGCTAAAATGTGAATAATTACGGAAAACGATAAATTGGACTTTAAATATGGGGCACAAGTTGCAGTTTATTTTTTGCGGTTTTCCCGCGCTGTCAACTCCCATATTTTACCCGACGTGTTTAAGCAGTGGATGGTTCCGCGAGTGACTCCAAGAAAAGCATCAAATTCTGCAGCATCTGGAATTTGATGATGACCTCATTAACTCATGAATAAGAAAGATATATTACGTCAGACTTGGCTGTATGGGCTAGACCCTTTGCCTTCCCTATCATCTCATTCATCATCCATCGGGAGAAGAGAACCAAAAAAAAAAAAAAAAGGAAGATATATTTTGTATATGTTAATAGGTGCAATATAAGCTATTATATTAAATAAAGATGTATTGCAAGTCCTTAGGTGGGCAATGGCTAAGGATTTACCCTAATTTATAAATCGATGGCTAATTGTTTTTTTTTAAATCGCCATGCCTTAAATGGGAAGGCAAAGAAAGTAAGTCATACAGCCTAAATATTTATTAAATCTCTCTCCATAATACACATCCGGTTATAAAGAAAGCCTTGGGTCGAGCCCATTCAACCTTGTTAATTGTTTTTTTTTTTTCGTTCCTATTTTTAAAATATTAATCGTCAAAATTACTAGTACTTTTAATTGCTATGATTTGACGACAGAATTTCACTCTATATGGAGCAAAAGTTCCAGTTTTATTTTTTGGTTTTCCCATATACCCAACATGCTTGGGGCCTTTGACAAATCCTAATAGAGAGAAGATTAATAATAATTATAGTATTTACTCACCTCTAGTATTAAGTTGTCCTCCATTTGTAAATGGAAATATGTCCAATATCGATATTATCACAAAAACAATTAATAACTTCCTTACATCACTACGCCATATTTCGAACACACTCAGAACTGTCATTTTGACGTAAATTTTCGCGGCAAACTCGTAACGTTACTCGCAAAATTTACCACTAAAATAAAATAAAACTAACTAAAATTCTATTTTACATAAAATTAAGTTACATTATTTTCATATAATGATTTGATTAGATTTTGTTACGAAACCGGTCGGGTCTCGCGGGCATTTTTATTTTTTAATTATTGACATTTGTTTTTTTTTAGGCACGGACGTGCGTTCGGTATCCCGATTGTGGTCCCACTAGCCGAGTGACCAAGTTTACACAGTGAAATAAGAAACATACATATTACCAACACAAGTTTAGTTCAACAACGTTCCATCCGCTACCACTTTCACTGTATTATGGACCTTATCTCACTTTGTGGAAAGAATAGAAAGAACTTTGTCAAAGTAAGCGGTAACTTGCTAAACAGGTGAACGGTGAAATGAGAAATTGTGAAAGAAAGCTATACGTTAGAAAGAGATGCAAGAACATTTCTTTTTATATATTACTAGCTACTTGTCCCGGCTTTACCTATGTAGTAAACTTTATGAAACTGAAATATTTTGGATTACATTATATTTCTTAGAACCCTGAGATCTGCTAAAGATTACTTCCAGAACAAATTTCTGACAGGACCTGATTTTTATTTAATATTTCTTAAGCTTTGCATCCCTCTCACTCGCACAATCCAAATTTCTCAAAAAATTTACAAGTGTATAAAAGGGAGGCCTCCTTTTCTTAAACCAGCCTATTGTCGGTCGCAAGCCCGAGACACCATTCTTCTCATTTCTTACCCACACACGATAGACCCGGCACCCGCACGGTGAATCCATGGAATGCTTAGAATTAAGTGGTTTATTATTAAGAATTATACGGTAAAATAATATTACCAAATATTGAGTTACATCTGAGTTTACGTGTGACTTGGATCTAAGATCTTAACTATTTATTTATTTATTTATTATTTACTTATTCCACAGCTGTATTTTACAAATAAATATTTACATTCAAATGATTACCGAACACCTAGCCAATTACGGAATAACATTATTTTCACTAAACATATAGCATGAACGGATTATTATCAATTTAAACTATTAAAAATAAACATAAGAATAAAAATAAAGAGACAATATTTAAAAAATCCATCTACCCATTTATGTAAGTGTATGTATATGTGAATGTGTAGGTGTGTGAAGGTGGATATTGTAAGTGTGAGTGAGTGAAAATGTGTAGATTTAGTTAAAACATTATTGCACAAAGGGCAGGCTTAATGGACATTCTCGAGCATTAACAAGGTCAAATATAAGATAAAAATAGATTGCAAACTTTTGTCGATAACAGATTTAAAAATAAACATGTCTTCAAAATTCATGTAAATAAAAAGTTTGTCTTCTTCTTCTTTCTTAAAGGGTTGATTTGACATTTCTCAACAGTACACTCCCCAGCCCAATCAAGACGGCATAGTGTTAGGGACTGGTGTCAGCAATGAGTGTCTGATACCAGTTGGTAACATTCATAGACCTTGCGCGCCACTTAACATCAGGTGTGCTAGATTTAAAAAAAAAACTTAGTACTGAAGGGGAGACAAACAGACAACGCTTGTTTCGCATTTATAATATTAGTATGAATGTGTGCTAACGGATGAGACTTGTTTTATTAATGGCAAGAGTGACATAATTAAAAAAAAATATGTAAGTAATTTAACAAAATTATGATCTTCGAAGACCTAGTTTTTTGTATCTGATTTATTTCTGGTCAGTATGTCAATGTCATAGAATTTACGACTACTCTACAGTAACTCTACACAAACTCTGTTTCTTTAACCCCAAATGGTATTTAAATGAATCCTTTAACGAACGGACTCTGTCAATTACACATGGCGTGTTTTTTTTTTGTTTGTGTTCTATTGTCCCGATCATCGATGTATATAGATAGGCCCTCACTGATATAAAAACGTTCCCGTAAAACCAATCGAAGTCATGTAGCTGCACCAACAGTCGCGAGATAGCAAGCGATTTATATCGAGTAAAACTAGTCTTTTTGTAAGCATTGTGATATAATTTCCGATGAATAAAGAATGCCACATGCATTATCCTTGCTTGAGAATTGCCCCCCAAAGTTGGTAGGTACACAAAGCAAGCGGCACTTTTTAAGAGTGCGTTTTGTATTGAAAAGGCTTATCTATATACATCGATGGTCTCGATGGATTATGAATGAGGTGATAGGGAAGGCAAAGGGTCTAGCTAGCCCATACAGCCAAGTCGGACGTAATATATCTTTCTTTTTATGAGTTAATGAGGTCATTATCAAATTCCAGGTGTTACAAAATTTGATGCTTTTCTTGGAGTCACTCGCTTATAGCTCAAACACGTCGCCGGGTAAAATATGGGAGTTGACAGCGCGGGAAAACCGCAAAAAATAAACTGCAACTTGTGCCCCATATTTAAAGTCCAATTTATCGTTTTCCATAATTATTCACATTGTAGCACATTATTAAACAAAACTGCACCACTTTTGACTAACAATACAATTCAATTCATTTATTCACCATAAGATACATGATGTACACTTGGTTTTGTCAGTTATACAATCAACAGTTTACATATCATGGAAGGATAGCAAAAGATCGGCCATTAGTGCAAAGAACAGCCATCGTCATTACCAAATTAAGACTATGTAAATTATACACTCCCTAAATATAGATGCTGCTGTAAAAGAGCGTTGTCAGTTACTATACTACTACTACTATATCCACAGTAAACTAATTTGACTGCCTCCGTGGTCTAGTGGTAACAAACGTTGCCGTGAACTCGGGAGGTCGTGGGTTCGATTCCCACTGGGAGCAAGTTGTACATTGTATAATTTGTCTCGGTCTGGGTGTTTATATGTATAATATGTATATATTTACAAAAAAAAAGTATAATATGTAGTTTATCAACCATCTAGTTTCCGTAACACAAGCCTCGTAGCTTACCACGGAAACTAGATGGCGCTGTGTGACCTGTCTGGAAATATGTATTTATTTTATTTATTATTACAAAACAAAAACTTACACTTGACATGCCCGCGCAAAATGATCAAACATTCGCATGTTCCTCTCGTTTTTTTTTTCGGATTTGTATTAAATTTTTAAGCCATTGTACAGTATACATCAGTCCTAATCTACCACTCGCTATTAGACACGCGCCGTCTGTCCACGTTTTTAAGCGCTTGGGCACTGGTCTATTTCTAGACAAACAGGAGTCGTCATCAGGCTAAAAATATATATTTGGTATAATATATATGTGTATATACGTTTATTTATAGGTATATGTGTAATTTATGTAACAGTGTAAGTATCTATTAGTATGTAGTGTGTGTAGTATATTCTATATTGTTAAATTTGATATCGGCACTACCCTTAATCTCATACTCTCCCAAAGGTTAGATGTTAGAAAATGCCTTGTAGGCCTTTGTACACTTATTTTGTGCAATAAAGAATTTAATAATAATAATAATCAAACGCAGATGTAAGAGTGGAGTCGTCGATGTGTCTACTGCACCAGACTCAAAAGACGACACATTTTTTTATTGTGTTTACAACTCGGTGTTTAAATGGGGTGTATACTGTAACTGTAAGGAATAATTAAATACCGGTGTAAGAATACTAATTTCGAGGATCCCATGAGGGAACGCGTTTGACAGCTGGACGGAATGGTTGGTAGAGACGACGACGTTGAGAAAACGTCTCACAATGGGGTGTATCACTAACTTTTTATCACGATAGATGGCGCATGATAGATGGTCCCTTATATAACTGTCAGTTGCATAGAAATCTTGTAATTTTATTACGAAATCTATTATTTTCTGGATATCATACAGAAGTGTACAAATCGAGATTTCCAAGCGAAATCAAAGATATGCTGATCTCTTAATTGCCGTTCTATTAATTCAACCTTTTATCTTCAATCAAAGACGGTGTTCGCTCTTTTAATTCGTCTTCTAAGGTAGGTAACGTTAAGTTAAAATACACATCTCTGTTATAAAAACACAAAAACATGTAAAAAATGAAGCGTCATAGGTGTAAACAAGGTACCATTGCCGCTAGCGACATCTACAAAAAGCTTTGCCTAATACACCCCATTGAACTGTCTTTATTTTATTTTCGTGCCTTCTTAAGCGACGATACCTGTACATTAGATGTGGTATTGTTCCTGTGAAGTAGGCCACAAAGACATGAATGAATCAAGGTGCTAATTAAGAATTAATTTGTTGGGAGTAGCAACTCTTAATAATGTGGTAGACATCTTAACTGGCACAAATTTCTTTTTGTTTCGAGAAATTACGCTAAAAATAATAATTATGAATAAATTATTTAATTATACACTTATGTATTATTTAGTTATTATTTTATTTTTATATACGTGACGTGCAAGGTATGTGAATGTTACATACATACATAGGTACATATTTACGCCAGATCCCTTGCGGGGTAGATTACAATTGAGCGCCACGTGACACGACCACGACGTACCTCTTTCGCTTCGTCGACATTCATCAACCTCTTCATACATGCCCTTTTGTTACGAAGGCTTTTCAATGCAACTTCGGCCAGTGTTTTACTTATTTGATCGTGATATGTGAGTCTCGGTCTGCCAGGACCTCTTTTACCCACAACTTTCGCATTATATAGTCTGTGAACGTTAACAACCGGAATCAGACACTTATGACTGACATCAGTCTCTAACACTATGCCGGCTTGACTAAATGCTTTTTCACACTTCGCTTGAAACACTCCAGGTTATTGACACGGCACTTTTACAGCTACGAATATATGTTTAATTGACATATTATTATTATTTACATTGTAAGGTGACACGGCCCGTATACAGCCACGAACTAGTATTAAGATTTGATATTATTATTGTTGGATTGTAAGCTGACTCGGGCCTTTTACAGCCACGAATTTATATTTAGTTGACACGGCCTATTTACAGCCACGATCTTATATTAAGTAGTTATTAAGTTACAATTATCTTGCTTATGACAATAATGCTATTATAACACACATAAATATGGATTATTACCTTATGTTAGTTTATAATTTATTTAAATGTTTTTTTTTTAAATTATTTTAGTGCTGACAATATTCAAGTTGTTACAAGATAACCTAAGGAAATAAATAATTTGATTTGATTGAAAAGTGGTAACACAGAGGCTAGAAGAGCATTCAACATCTTTGTCGTGTGACAGATGTAGGAGTCATGCACGGGTAGGGACGGTGACTACGGTATATAGGTACATATTCAGACCTGTGCGTGTGGTTCGAGAAGTTGGAATTAGGTTATTGAGCTCTTCAGAGCACTCACCTAGGAGAAGCTGCAGGGATTCGCTAGTTCTAGATATAGTTGCATCGTCAACAATTCGAACAGCTCGCCTCTGCAGAACATTGAGGGCATCTGTGAGGTACTTGGCGGAACCATCCCAAAGGTGGAAAAAGTATTTCACGCAAGATCTGATATGTGCTTTGTATAGCAACAGTCTGATTGAAAAACGAAGTCATTATGAAGAAAAAAACAATGTAAAGACATTACTAGAACAATGATCGCCTAAAAAGTCATCAATAACAAAAAAAAATCAATCAGCAAGTTTCATCATCCTAGTTCCCATACAACTGTGTCAACATTGTAAGACTGTCTCAGTTTTTTTTGCAGACACCGGACTTATCTTAAGAAAAATGTTACTTACTAATAAATAAAACTACGGACACTTTGGAGATTATTATTATTATTAAATTATATTATTATTATTATTAAAAGGGCTCTAGCCACCATCGAGGTTCCAGCTCTTCTAGAGCCTGTTGAAGTTATCCCCTGGGAACGGGGACGTGCTCTGGTGTGGGACGCCACGTGCGTCGACACCCTCGCCGCGTCGCATCTCAGGGGGACAGCGCATAAAGCGGGAGCCGCTGCGAAAAATGCGGAGTCCAGCAAGCGGCGCCAATATGTAAGTATATTAAAAGATTACATATTTGTGCAGTTTGCTGTAGAAACTCTGGGCCCATGGAGTCCAAGTGCAAAAATATTTTTAAAAGACATAACACCGCGTCTTGTCTTCTCCTCCGGTGAGTCTTCGCCCAAAGAATCAGTATTGCAATTCAGCGGGGAAATGCAGCCAGCGTTCTTGCCACCATTACGCAGACGGGACTTATATCCCTATCCTTAGTATTAATATTTATTTTATAATTTGTAAATTTTTTTTTCGAATAAATGTTTATATATATACTTTGGAGATATATTTGGTGCAAAATCTTTGCACCACTTACTGAAAGAATTTGGCCTAAGCAGACATTTATGGAAAGAGTTTCCAAGACGGCATTAACGGAATCATACAGTATTTGGTTGGGTAGGGAGAGGAGTGGAATGGTGGCCTCCTTTTTAAACCAGCCTATTTTAAGAACACCTTCCTTAACATCGTAAAGGGGTGGGTTTGAACCCTGGCATGTACCAATAAGAAATACTTTTCTTACATACATTTGTCATAGATTTACAATACCACTGATCCTGTGTCTCGGAGAGCATGTAAGCCGTGCGAGTAAAAGAAAAAAACAATGATTCTTGAGCTTGCCTGGTCATTAAGCCCGTCTATGTACAATTTTAGTGCAATAAAGTATTTAAAATAAATAAAAATTCGGTAACCCATGCCTTCACTCCGTAGCCACGACTCAGACTTAGCTGTTAAGGCACGCAGGGCCAACAGTGAAAGAGAGACGGTTTATGGGGTTTTAGTCCGTAGGGGTCTTGGGGTCTCCTTAGGAGGCCTCACGATGAGTCGGGCATGCGTCCTCCCGCGGTGGCCCTTCAGGGTGGGGGCGTATCATTGATGATTTATCCATTCACCGTCTTTAAAAAAAAATAAAAAAAATAACCCATTTCGCCATTTTCCTTACAGTTGCTAGCTTTAATTAGCACTGCCTAGTTCTCATGATTTTATATCAGCATATAAGAGGCGCACAGGACTTTCGCTTGAAGGTCACGTATACTATGTTGGTATTTCATCGAGGCACCCTGTTTTCAATTCTGTGATGTGCAGAAGTTTGTCATCGATATCGATAAGTGTTGGAGTTTTTTTATTTTTTATTATTCAACCTTTATTAGATAGAAAAAAAGTATCATCACGACCGTTTCCCTTTCGGGGTGGTCAGAAACCACGCTTATAAATAAGCGTATTCACATTTAGCTTTACTATAGGCCAATCATGACAAGTGGCAAGCTCGTCGATGTCTCCAGCGTACCAAACTCGAGAAATATCACAAATAAATTAAATATTAATTAAATGTATTTATTTACATTAATAAATATTTTCGTGTCCCGACCAGGAATCGAACCCGGTACCTCCGAGTCTAAATCCACGGAATTTACCGCTAGACCACGGAGGCAGTCTCTTTCTTTAAAAGCAAAATGTCTCAATCACGCTCTGACATAGTAATTACGGCATTAATCACGCCACAATACTTTTGTAAACAATTTGCAACAATGAATATTATTATTACTTTTGTTTTTTCCTAATTTTCGTTCGATAATTTCGGGTTCGATTCCTGGTCGAGACACAAAAATATTTGTTTATGTAAATGTATTTATTTACATAATATTTAATTTGTGATATTTCTCGAGTTTGGTACGCTGGAGACATCGACGAGCTTGCCACTTGTCATTATTGGCTTATAGTAAAGTTGGCTAAATGTGAATCCGCTTATTTATAAGCGTGGTTTCTGACCATCCCGAAAGAGAAACGGTCGTGATGATACTTTGTTTCCAGTATTGTTACTTACTCTACACACTTCCAGCAGATATTTAGATTTTCTCACTATCTCGGCTTATCATTCCGATCCTGGCATAAATTATTAATGCTTGCGTTTCCAATTTCCCCAAACGATGAGGACGCTTCTAATGATATTTATAGGTATAGGAAAGGTAACATATATCGACACTTTCTTTTTCACAACACTACCTTTGTAGTTGACGGGCCATTATCGATAAAATATTCGACACGGGACCGCCACAATAGAAAGTTTATTTAGTCTTCATCGTACAGACAACAAAAAAATACGAGATTAAAAAAATAACCCTTTAAAAAAAAACTAGCTATTAAAAACCTTTTCAAGGGGCGGAAATTATCCCTTAAATCTATTGTACCTTTAAAAAAAAGTGTTTGCTTTTCAAAGATACTCGTGCTTGGTCACAATTATTGCCGACACTGGTATTCAAACCAGCTCAAGCCCTTGAATTAATGAATAGAGATTAAGATTAATGTAACGATTATCAGGCCAGTACATAGTCACATATTTCCCTAAACGTCTTCCACAGATCCTATAGTTTCTTCCCCTGCTCACGCCGAGAGCGTTCGGCCACAGGTCACATATGTATGAAAAAAAAAAAAAACATTAAATAATAAATGCGTGGAATACTGTTCTCACCTCTGTGATGGTTCCGCTAAGTACCTTACAGATGCTCTCAATGTCCTGTTTTTGTTTTTCGGGCTATTCGAATAGTGGACGATACTATAGTGTCTAAAACTCTCGAATCGCTGCAGCTTCGCAGAGATGTGGCCTCCCTGAGCATGTTTTACAAACTATACTACGGTGAATGTTCTAAAGAGCTCCACAACCTTATCCCTTCTTCTCTATTCCGCAACCGAACCACTCGCACAGGCCAAAATATGCATCCACATACCGTAGCCACTATCCCTACGCGTACATACAAATTTGGAGACTCTTACATCTGTCGCACGCTGAAGATGTGGAAAGCTCTCCCAGCCAGTGTGTTTCCCCACTCCTATAACCTGGAGTCCTTCAAACGAAGTGTGAAAAAGCATCTTTAAAGGCCGGCATAGTGGTAGGGACTGATGTCGGTCGTCTGAGGCTGGCGTCAGTTGCTCCCATTCTTGGACCTCGCTTACCACTTACCATCAGGTGGGAGCGGTGTCACATGTCGTGTTCAGTATAAAAAAAATAAAAAATAATAAAAAAATAAGTATATGTTATCTGCATTAAAACTCTTCAAGTTAATTTAGTATTGCCCCTACCTTACTGCTCTCGTTGTCCCGAAGGTTTGACCGTCATAGAATGTCTAGCGGCATTAGGTTCGCCTTTGTACTTTGTTCAATTAAGTATAAATAAATAACCAATAAAAACAATTTATTGTCACATAATAATATCTTTAAGTCTTACAATTCTGCACAATATGTGATAAAATTAATCGGGTATCAGCTGTTGTCGTACAGCAGTACAAGTACCTACGACGCTGTTTTTCAACCTATTTCTGTTCTCACGTAGTAGGCTATAATTTTAAAATTATAGACCACCGGGGAGACAAAGCGGATTCACATTTAGCCAACTTTACTATAGGCCAATCATGGGAAGTGCAAAGCTCGTCTAGCGTGCCAAACTCGAGAAATATCACAAATTAAATATTAATTAAATTTATTTATTTAAATTATTAAATATTATTGTGACTCGACCAGAAATCGAACCCGGTACCTTCGAGTCTAAATCCACAGACTTATATGTTAGATCACAGAGGGAACTTATAATACTATTAATAAATTTTATTAACATTAAGTACATTGATTACGTCTTGCGTATCAGAGGCGTTGTCAGAATACATTCGTACGACAATTGGATAGGTTGGTCACAAGTTTTAGGTTGTTAATTTTAGTAAGTAGTTAAGTAAAATATTAATTAATTAATTGTAAAGATTTTTTTGCGTTCAGTACACGGATGGTAAACACAATGAGTAGCAGGTTGAGCACGTACTATCATTGCGCTGCGACTTTATAAAACCCAGATCGTTAACTTTTATTAAAATGTATTTTTATAAAGTGATTTAAAACGATGCTGATAGACAGTCTGGTTTCTTTACTTAATCGATTAGACAGATCTATTGTCATTATCATCACAGCCTCTAGACCACGACTAGAGTCCTTATATATTTCTGGTGAGTTTTGCCTACACTTGCTACTGGCCAGACGGGTTCACGTATATATAAACATATAACCCCACTATACAAAGAGAAAATGTTGTTAATCTCCTTTGGACAAGTAACTTTAATAGGACGTCTCGCCGGTTTGACGGCAATTCGAGCCTAATCCCAAAAGTAGATACAGTTTACTGTATTTATCGGCACAAACAGTGGATACATCCCCGCCCCGGCAGACTGGGCAAATTACCACCATCAGTCTGCCTACTACCTATTTGTTGTTCTCGTTGACAGTATTCCCATTTGCAATGATGTCAAATGCCAATTGCATTTTTTACTTTTTTATTTATTTATTTATTCGAAGATAAAACAGAAATGATACATACAATTAGGCAAAAATGTAAAAACAAAGAGTCATAAGTTATATTCGATTCACTTCCTTTAATATTTCTCACTAAGAACATATAGGAAAATAGTTTGGTGGTTTAAATACAACACGAACCTAGTTATCGTTACGAAATAATTTATTTTACCAGTTGCATCAATAAATGAATGAATTAACAATTTTGCTGATCATCAATAAGTACCTGAGTGATATTGGTTTTGTAACTGCTGCAGCTTTGTGTGAACATGTCGACCGAGGCAAGTCTGTCGTCGTGGACTCGACACATTTTGGCGAGTGGCGCCCGTTTTCCCGCATTCGTTTTGGCTCGTGGTAATTATATTAGTATAGTATACATTTTATTGTATCAGCGAAGAAAAAACCTTCAGTTCCACATGTCATATTCAGATTTTGACGCAGCATATCCATTCCTGAATTTTCATTTCGGATCATTTCTGATAAATTTTATCAAAATCGGTAGGGGATATTTTGCTCAAAGGGTCAGTCTCGCCGTTCAGCGGAAGAACGCAGCATCCTCGGCACACTACGCCCATCAGATGGTTATAATTATAGTTTTTAATTTTTAGTTTTATATGTAGGGCAGTTTATTTTATTTTTTGTTTATATAATATTACGTTTTCTTTAAAATTATTTAACATTAAAATTCTTTTATCAGTTTGTATATTACTTTGAATAAATCGGTTTAGTAATATAGGCGTAAAGGCAAGTTTCTTTTACTTAATCAAATAGACATAGGCGTAGTTTTTAACCCAACCCAACCCGTCTGGCCAGCGTGGCGAGTCTAGGCCAAATTCTCCAGAAATTTCTGGAAGGCCCATCTCCAACAGTGGAGCTCTAGGTACATATCTTCTAGGGGCTGTAATGTGAAAAAAATGTAGTTTTTATTATTTATTTAAAACTTTATTGCATTATGTACAAGGGGCGGGCTTAATGCCGCTAGACATTCTCTGACAGCCAACCTTAGGGACAGATAAAGCATTTAAAGTGAACGGTAGGTGCAAGTAAAAATCCAATATATTATAACTAAACGATCACATTGTAAGTAATAAACAATATGTTAATTGTATAACACATACATACATACACACAATAATACATACAATACAATATATATACATACACTAAGTAGGTATCTTGTTAGGAGCTATTTAAGAAATGCAAATAGACCATCTTTTTAAATTGAGCTCGATTTGATGCTTGTCTTATATTTAAGGGCAGGAAGTTTCACAAATTCGCAGCAACAACTGCAAAAGAGTTTGACACAAAGGAAGAATGATGCAAATATTATTGCAAAAAAAAACATGGACTCTGTGAATGTCTAAGTGAGAAAGATGCAATGACTTGGTAACAACTGACAAAAGTGTTCTCAATGAGATGCTTAACAATAGTTAACAATATTTTTTGTACAAGTCATTATGATGCGTAATTTGCGACAAATCATAAAATAATTATCCACAAGCTTTTGTCATATTTTGGCTTTTGTTTGAATTTGTATGCAGAATTTTTGCAATAGTTCTTGAGACATTGTTTGTATTTAAATATATGACTACTTCCTGGATTAAAATTAGGTGTTAAATATTGCTTCTCTCATTGTTGGCTACCGAATTATTAATTTCAGCTTCTAACACTTTTTGTAAATAATATAAGCAATTATCTTTTTATGAATAACAAATACTAAAGATGCGTTTTATGCACAGTCAATGTTAACTTTTTCTCCAAATAAATCTTTTGTATGCAAGTATTTTTTTTTTGCGATGTTATACTAAAGTATTATCACGATACTTACGATACGGTGTTTAAAAGCTATTTATTTTTAAATAAAGTTAAACCAAATAAATTAAATAAATTATCTGCCTCCGTAAAAAAAAGTTTACGTCAATGCGATGTGAATAAGATTCTATAAAACGTAGTTTTTAACCCCCAATAGGGAAATGGCCGTGACGATGAACTCTACATTATATATAAAATAAATAAATGAAATAAATAAAAAAATAATAATTAATAATAATAATAATAAAAAAATATATAAAAAAATAATAATAAAAAAAAATAAAAAAATAATAATAAAGAAATATATATATATATATTTATAAAAAATAAATAAATAAGAAGTTAAAAATATATTTTAAATATTAATAGTAAGTTAGTTCTGCACATTCAGCCATTTCTGGGTCAAAAAAGAATTACAATCTATTTGTGTCAAATAAAATCTTCTATTTTAAACGTCATTCAGACAAGAAGGTCTAATGTCATAAAATAATAATCTTATCATAATCATTATCATCACATAGGGGAGGGTCTGTCAATTTTGTCAAGTTGGTATTAATGGACGGAAACGGTGGTGTTGTAATTCTAGGACAAATGCACGTATAATCGTTCTTACAATCATATATTATCAAAAAATCTGCGCCGCGGCAAATATAATCGAACACAGTTTTGTAAACACGCAACTCTAAGGTCAAAGTCATGGGTTAAATTTGCAGACGTTTTCACCTGATTGTGGACCACAATAGAGCCGACGTCAATCTTCACAATCTTTATTAAGCATCTGCCTAATCAATTATAACTCTATTCACTTTCTTCATATAGTATTTGTAAAAGTTTAATTTCTAGGTAGTGTCACGACTATTGCGCCGTGTCTGAGGTCTAGTGTTGCCCAAAGCAAAATCAAGATTTTTTTTTTTTTTTTTTTTTAATCAATTTGGAATACCAACAGTTGACAATATTATAATAAATATTACACAGTAAATTCACTAAGAACTATTAAAGGTTTTCACATATAAAGTATATGTCTTGATCTTGTATCAGAATAGGTGGTCTTGGTCTTGTACTAAGGAAATCTCTCTCCGCGATGCCTTTAGGGTACCAAACTTGAGAAATATCACAAATAAATTAAATAATTTATTGTGTCCCGACCAGGAATCAAACCCTGTACATCCAAGTCCAAATCCACGGAATTAACCGCTAGACCTCGGAGAAAATTATTGGCGATCGAGATCTCCCAAGTTTCAAATACCTAAATGTATTTTTTTTTTACTTAGAAAAAAAAAAAAAAAAATTAATGACACGACGTTATTAACATTCATTGAAAACCAAAAAACTAACACCAAAAAAAATCTGTGCAAGAGTCTTGCGAGACTCAACTTGCGAGACTTAAATTGATTTTTTTTTTGTTAATTAAATAAATAATTCGTCTTGTCAGGATTGAGTAAAGGTTGATGAAAAGTGAAGCACTTTACTTTTACGAATATAAGATTAACCTGTTAACTTATATACAAGACTGGGCATTGTTTTTTTTTTTTTTTTTTGTAATACTAGCACCACATGTGAACTTGCGCCCACCTAATGTTAAGGGACGCGCGAGGTCCATGAATGTTAGCAACTGGAATCAGACACTCGTGACTGACATCAGTTCCTAACACTATGCCGGCTTGACTGGGCATGACGGCATGTATACACAATATTTACCAACACATTATTTTGATATTTAAAAAAAGACAGCCCAGACTGTTCAGTGTTCACCCACACGAGTGTCGGATGCAACATCACCATGGGCTTTCTTGCGCTAGAAGTGCTGGCGGAATTCCTAATTCTATGTATGTATGTCGGGACTCATTAAAACCGAGACCAGCTCAAATCTTCCCAACAATAGGTCACGACTGTAAAAGCCACTAAATAATAAAACATATATAATTATAACCCTTGCATTTGTTTTTTTTTTTTCTATTTAGTTTTTTTTTTTTTTTAAATAAGTGCTAATAAAAGAAAAATTGATATAAAAAAAAAAATACAAAACCCAATTTAAATATAAATCGTATCCGCGCGGCATGGTGGCAGGCAAGAACGCTGGCCGCATTTCCTCGCTGAATCGCTATGCTGATTCTCTGGGCGACGAAAGAACGAGTTCACTTGTCCCCAGAGCAGACAATTAGACAAGGGGTGATGTTTTTTTAAAAATCTCTTAGCGCTTGGACCCCACGGGCCTAAAGTCTCATTTTATACACATTCGGGTTTTTTTATTCAAAAACGTAAATCATTGTAATGTCTCAGAACCTTTACCTAAGTCAAAGTGTCGAAGTATTTAGTAACCAGAGCTTGTGTGTGAAAACTGGTCCCCCGAGGACCCCGTGTCAGGTGCACCGGTTTCTCTTCTCCACTTTCCATTAGGTTCGTTTTCTCCTCACAACAGTGATGTATAGAGATATGCATATTCCAGCAAACGGCGTAAGTATGTATTCATAGAAAACAGTGATTAACACCTTAAATCCTACAAAGGTCAGTTTATTACCCGGCATGTAACAATGAAAAATACACTCTCCTTACGTACAATCGCCCTCCTCCGTGGTCTAGTGGTAACAAACGTTGCCGTGAACTCGGGAGGTCGTGGGTTCGATTCCCACCGGGGGCAAGTTGTACATTGTATAATTTGTCTCGGACTGGGTGTTTATATGTATAATATGTATATATTTACAAAAAAAAATATATAATATGTAGTTTATCAACCATTTAGTTTCCGTAACACAAGCCTCGTAGCTTACCACGGAAATTAGATGGCGCTGTGTGACCTATCTGGAAATATTTATTTATATTTGTCATAGATTCATCGGTCCCGGTCTCACTAATACCAACTTTTGGAATCGTTAATAAATTGTCATTAAAATTTACTTTAGATGCTCGCCAACCCGTCTGGCCAGCGTTGCAAGTGTAGGCCTGATTCTCCAGATATATGTTCTGGAAGGCCCATCTCCAGCAGTGGAGGTCTAGGACGCTGTGTTCTAGGGGCTGTTATAATGCAGAATGTTGAATGACTACTGTTACTAAAAGACTAAATTAACCACTTTGCGGTTTATAGTTTAATAAATAAATAAATAATAAATAAATATTTCCAGACAGGTCACACAGCGCCATCTAATTTCCGTGGTAAGCTACGAGGCTTGTGTTACGGAAACTAGATGGTTGATAAACTACATATTATACTTCTTTTTTTTTGTAAATATATACATATTATACATATAAACACCCAGACCGAGACAAATTATACAATGTACAACTTGCCCCCGGTGGGAATCGAACCCACGACCTCCCGAGTTCACGGCAACGTTTGTTACCACTAGACCACGGAGGCGGTCTAAAATATATATATAATATATATATATATAATATTCATTTAATCTATATATATAAACTGCCTTCGTGGTCTAGCGGTTAAGTCTGTGGATTTAGACTGGGAGATACCGGGTTCGATTCCTGATCGGGACACAAAACTATTTATTAATGTAAATAAATGCATTTATTTAATATTTAAATTATTTGTGATATTTCTCGAGTTTGGTACGCTGGAGACATCGACGAGCTTGCCACTTGTCATGATTGGCCTATAGTAAAGTTGGCTAAATGTGAATCCGCTTATATATAAGCGTGGTTTCTGACCACTCCGAAAGGAAAACGGTCGTGATCATACTTTACTTTTTTTATACATATTAAAATGAATGTCTATGTGTATGTATGTTCCCTATGCACTTCAAAACTACTTGACCGATCGGGATGAAACTTTGGGAGTATGTTGTGTGAACATCGGCGTAGGTTTCTGACATAGTACTACTGTTGTCCGATAGGTGGCGCGCATTGTGGGGCATACCGACCGAGGGTACCGAGCGGGAGCCTAAAACTCCCTAGCGCTCTTATTATATATATAGTAACTCAGTCGTTGCTCTTGGAGTGTGTGAGTCCACTCTGAGCTTGACTGTCGTCGAATACAGAAATAAAGCCAAGTCAAACCATTTTTTTTTTTTTTTTTTTTTTTTTTTTTTTAATACTAGAACGGCATGTTAGCAACTGGAATCAGACCCTTATGTCCAACATCAGTCCCTAACACTATGCCGGCTTGACTAGATGCCTTTTCACACTTCGCTTGAAGGACTCCAGGTTATAGGAAAGTGGAAACACAGAGGCTGGAAGAGCATTTACCGCTCAACGGTTAATCGACCTCTCCCAATGAGTATGACTAGTATTATTATTAATAATGCCATTCATTGACTGTCAGGCGGTACGAAGTTCGCTGGGTCAGCTAGTAAAATATAAAATTTACCCACAAATATTTTGTGTACATTTGTTACAGTGGACGATATTCTAATTTAATTATAAATGGTGTTTATTTATACATAAACATAAATTTATTTTTAACAAAAACTTAAATTAAATAAACTGTATTATAATAAAACAAAAAACGTAAAAAAAAACTTACAAAAAAATTGCTCCTCCAAATCGCTGCCATGTGGCATAGTGCCCAATACACTAGCAGCATTTTTGAGAGAAAAAACTCCCAGCCCTATTGTCACCAGAGACGTCAATGAGCCTTGGAATAATTCCTTTATATAACACTTTTAGTTCCATACAAATAGTTTATTAAAAAATGAACAAATTTATAATAATTTATTATTCAGTTTACTTTGATTTCATTGAAAATATCAAAACTTAAAAACTAATCCGGAGACAGTCATACTATATCGATTACTATAATTACTATATACTATATACACGTCATAATAGTCTCAAATGACAATATATAATTGCTATTAGAATATACATAACACAACAACCGAACCACACGCACAGGCCAAAAAGTTTATATATTACTCATAAATTTGGAGACTCTTTCTTACATCTGTCGCACGCTGGAGTCCTTCAAGCGAAGTGTGAAAAAGCATCTTGTTAGGCCAGCATAGTGGTAGAGACTGACGCCGGTTGGACCTCGCGTACGTAAGCAGTACGCATCAGGTGAGCGGGGATGTCACATGTCGTGTTCAGTATTAAAAAAATACGAAAAAAAAACATGTTTTTTTTGGCCCACATCACCCTTCTTTGCGTCGTACAGTCAAGTAATGTATTACGATTAAAGATCGTACATAAACTTTGGGGAAATCCTGGTGTTTAGTTTTCCTCATGTTAACATTGTTATAACTAATAAAATATTTATTATTACATTGCGTGTTTACTTGTACAGACGAGACTGAAATCGTGGTAATGAAGTAGATTAAATTTCTGTTTTATTCTGTCTTACAATAATTTTATAATTATTCTAGTGACGCCGCATATCCGACGTAACGACCTCATTTCTACTGAATTAACTCTCATGCTTATTCTGACATATCCACGTCTCGCTTCCATACATCAGTGTTGGTACCAGCATGGCATTGTGTATGGCGAGTCGAGCTTTGTCACTGACATTTCGACTAGCGATGCACCAACCCCAGGGCACCGTTAATACTATTTCCCGCGTTCACTCTTCTTTCAACATCCCTATCGTAATTCCCATCCGCAGTGCAAAACACTGCCCAGATATATAATCTCATTTACTTGTTCTAGAGTTTCATCATCAATCTTTATCGTCACGGTTGTCATCCTTCTTCTTTCAAACACTAGATGGAAATAGAAGATGGGCCTTCCCAGAATATATATCTGGAAAATTTGGCCTACACTCGCCACGCTGGCCATATCAGTTCTAAAAGTTTTATTGAACCCCTAGTCTGTCGTAACCCTAACGCAATATTTGGAAAAAATAAACAAAATCTAAAAATATTTATTTATTTTATTTATTTATTTATTAGGGTCGCCAACAGTGACAGCAACAAAAGATACATTGATTTTTACTTACAACTAAGACAGAATACAGATGCTGCACCAATTACAGGCAACCACCACATGCTATTACAGTATCCATTAATTGGGCCTTTGAGTAGCGAAAACAAAAACACAATACAATTACAGCAACAACTAAGTAAATCTAAGCAAAAACAAAAACAAAAGAACATGATACAATCAAGCAACACAATTCCAAGGATCAAAATTGGTTAAACAGCAGTTCAGTTTACAGTCCCAGCCAGGATCCGCTGCAGTGACAATACATTGTGCTTAAAAACATGCAAAGAATTAGCAAATATGTCTAGACTGTCATTATTTTTTCGTGAAAATATGTTGTATTGACGACATGAACGGTTCAGTGATGAGTGGTAACCCAAATTGGATTTAGATTGTCGTAGAATGAATAGATCATATTTGCCAACCCTTGGCAGCCTGGTCGGCACTATATGAAGGGCTATGTGACTTTTTAAATTAAAATTGCGGTCTGATACCGCATTAAAAATATATTTAAAAAAAAGAGTTTAGCTGCAGAGTGCCCAATGGAAAAAAAGGGATCTAAATAAAAATACAATCAAATAGTTGGGAGGTTATAAAATTATAGGTAAATATTGGCGTTGCTTGCAAAACTAGTGAAAGGCGTAAAAAATACTTTCCCCATTCCGGGTCATCGCCGAGCGATACTGCTATGCTACAAATGTTACATTGCGACCAAAGAGATCAAATATATTTTCATACATAAAATTGTGTATTAGGTTCTTAGATATGAAATTGACGTTTTGTCGAACTGGCCCATCGATGTATATAGATAAGCCTATTCAATACAAAACGTACTCTTAAAAACGTGCCGCTTGCTTTGTGTACCTACTAACTTTGGGGGGCAATTCTCAAGCAAGGATAATGCCACATGCTTTATTCATCGGAAATTATATCACAATGCATACAAAAAGACTAGTTTTACTCGATATAAATATTAATATTAGGCGCTCTCGACGCTTGCTATCTCGCGACTGTTGGTGCAGCTACATGACTTCGATTGGTTTTACGGGAACGTTTTTATATCAGTGAGGGCCTATCTATATACATCGATGAACTGGCCACTTTGATCTCAAATATTCCAAATTCAAATTTACTTATTTTTTAGAAAAAACAATATTTTATTTGACATAATATACAAACAGTATAAAAAAAAAGAAGAAATAAACTATTATTATTAGTCCTTAATCATAACAATAAATAAATCACCACTTAAGAAATAAACTAAAAAAAAAAAAACTATTTTTAAAACCTAATTTTAATATAAATAGTACCCGCGTTATGGCTATGCTGATTTTCTGGGCGAGTAAAGAACGAACCCTCTTGTCCCCAGAGCACACAAAATATACGGGGTCTTTGGAAGGGAGCACATACGCCTAGGGTAGAAACTAGGGATAGTCTGCTACCTACCCCCGCCCAATATATTGACCTTGGCCTCAATGTTTTTTTTTAATTTTATTTTATTTTTTATTTGACTTTTTGTGTTTTTTTTACTAAAACTACCTGTAGCTCAAAATCTATCCATGGGACCGGTCTGCTAATGTTCTTGTTTTAATCGTTAGAGTCTTAGGGTCCTGCAAAAAAATATTTTACACCAGAAAATTGTGGAGAAGAAAAGTTATGGGGCCTGAAGTACCGTAGTAAGGTAAATAAATAATTTTAAGGGCAACTTTCTATGGGGTTTAAAAAAAACTAACAGGGTTGGAGTTCTTCTGATTTTTTTAAAACATCCTCAGTCCATGCCCTTTCTAACGATATGCTAAAAGTGTAATTATCACTTTTAGTTTTAAAGTTATTAATTAATTTCCGCAACTAGGGCACTTTAAGCAAAAATTACAAATAATGAAAATTAAATGTGTTCGATCGTAAAAGGATGGCAAATGAAACAAAAAATTTACATTAGTCATTACTAAATTTACCCGTTGCCTTCACCCTCACCTTTAGCTTTGAAACGATCCTATTTCCTACTGTCATTAAAACTACTACTTCCTAAACTGGCTAGCACTAGCAATTGGTTAAACTTACTTGTAGGATTTCTTCACGGCTACTACTCGATGTAGATGTGCGATAGTGTTAAAAACTTAGGTCTCCACATTACCAGCGACCTGTCTTGGAACGTGCATGTAGCTGAAATTAGCAAAAAGATATTCGGATCCATGCACTCACTAAAGCGTTTTCAAAACTTTATACCGCGCTCAGCAAAGCTAACGTTAGTTACGTCCCTATTACTCCCTACTACGCAGATATCTGTTATCCCGATCTCACCAAGGAGCTACTGAATAAACTCGATCGTCTTCTCAACTTATGCATACGCTAAGTATTTGGCCTGCGTAAGTATGATCATGTTTCTCAATTTCGTATTCAATTAAAGTGGCTTAATATCCGTTTTCGCAGATCTTTACACATTCTTTCCTTCTTGTTCGGCATTCTAAATAATCCTAATACACCTTCCTACTTGAGCGATCGTTTCGAATATCTGTGCGACTCTCACTCTCGTTCTCTTCGTTCTTCGCACAACAACCAACTCTCATTTCCTCTTCACTCCTCCAGCAGATATTCAGATTCACTAACTGTTTCTGCAGCCCGTCAATCGAACAGGCTGCCTTTATTTATCCGACAGGCCGGTGCCTCTCTAAATATATTTAAAAAACTCTTTAATTTCTCACCTTCTTAAAAAACAAAATGCATCTTAATCTCCTTTCTTTAACATATAGGTATTATTATTTATTTATTTATAATGGCCAGTCGAAATGTCAGTGACAAAGCTCGACTCGCCATACACAATGCCATGCTGGTACCAACACTTATGTATGGAAGCGAAACGTGGATATGTCAGAATACGCATGAGAGTAGAGTTAATGCAGTAGAAATGAGGTCTTTGCGTCGGATATGCGGCGTCACTTTGACGGACCGCATACGTAATGACGAAATACGCAAAAGGGTAGGTATTAAAGAAAGCATAGGGACAAAAATAAGGAAAGGTATGCTCCGATGGTTCGGACATGTTGAAAGAATGAGTGAAGAGAGATTGACGAACCAGATATATAATGCGAAAGTTGTGGGTAAAAGAGGCCCTGGCAGACCAAGACTTACCTATCACGATCAAATAAATAAAACAATAGCTGAAGGTGCATTAAAAAGCCATCAAAATAAAAGGGCATGTATGAAGAGGTTGATGAATGTCGAAGAAGCGAAAGAGGTATGTCGTGATCGTGTCAAGTGGCGCTCAATTGTCTCTGCCTACCCCGCAAGGGATTTGGCGTGAAGATATGTATGTATGTATGTATTTTAAATATGCACGTATTATATTTATTATCATCTTAGATGTTTAAACCATATACTTACCTATATATATTTATTGATTTTACTTATTAATATTTTGATCTTTTTGCTTAATTTTTCTTACTCTGCACCCATAATATTCTTCTCTCACTCTCCCAAAGATTAGCTGGTAGAGAATACCTTTATGGTATTATGCTCGCCTATGTACATGTTTTTATATTTTATATTTTGTGTGCGATAAAGAATTTTATTATTATGTAGCTGGTTATATTCGACTAATACTAGGTCTAGCCTTCGTTATACTGGCTACAATTAGAAGTTATCAATCGAAAGTTAAAAAAAATAATAATAATAAACTAATAGGTTAATATAAATTAACTATAAAACGTTTAACTATTGAAAAGTAAAAGTAAAGTATCATCACGACCGTTTCCCCTTCGGGGTGGTCAGAAACCACGCTTATAAATAAGCGGATTCACATTTAGACAACTTTACTATATATAGGCCAATCATGACAAGTGGCAAGCTCGTCGATGTCTCCAGCGTACCAAACTCGAGAAATATCACAAATAAATTAAATATTAATTAAATGCATTTTTATTTACATTAATAAATATTTTTGTGTCCCGACCAGGAATCGAACCCGGTACCTCTAAGTCTAAATCCACGGACTTAACCGCTAGACCACGGAGGCAGTTACTTAATTAAACTTAATTAAAGAAAATTCTTATTGACAACTGTTTTTACTCAATAAAATAATTTTTACCATGCAAATTTTGACATTAACTTGTTAACTATATATAAATAAATATTGTAAATAAATATCTTGATATTGACATAAGCATATTGTATGCCCATAATATGGGCAGATTGCATCATTATAACATGTACATACAACTGTAATTAGAATAAGCAATCTATACAATAAAAATAAAATAAAATCTTATAAATATTTATTATATCTTTATTCATATTGTATCTATACTATTATTATTTCCAATCTCAATCAACCTCACTTTTTACCATTACAAAGGTTAACTGATAGAGAATTTCGGCATTAATTTCGCCCATGTACACTACGTTTGTAAATTATGTGCAATAAATAATTTAAATGTAATCAAATATTTCTACAGATTATCTTGCGGTTACTATCCCATGGTTAAATATTTATTCTTAATATATATTTTGAAAAGATGAACTTAGTACCTAAATAATAATTACCGTTAAAATCTGAAGTGCGGTTACATCTAGTTCTAGAGGGTGAAAATTGGTTAACGTTAGATGTATCCTATTTGTTCAAGGCTAATACTAGATGTAGCCGGTTGCATTTGACTAATACTAGGTCTAGCCTTATTCATGCTGGGTACGACTAGATATAGTCGGTTTAAAATAAAAATACTAATTATAATGTAAAAGTTATTATTATTATTATTACAGCATTATTATTAGTGGAACACAGTAAAAGTAAATTAACAAATAAATAAAAAAAATATACAAAATATCTTGCGGTAACTGTCACGTGGTTGAATTTATACTAAATAATTATTTTGAAAAGATAAACTTAGTACCTAAATAATAATTACCGTTAAAATCTGAAGTGCGGTTACATCTAGTTCTAGAGGGTGAAAATTGGTTAACGTTAGATGTATCCTATTTGTTCACGGCTAATACTAGATGTAGCCGGTTGCATTTGACTAATACTAGATCTAGCCTTATTCATGCTGGGTACGACTAGATATAGTCGGTTTAAAATAAAAATACTAATTATTAATGTAAAAGTTATTATTATTATTATTACAGCCCCTAGAACACAGTAAAAGTAAATTAACAAATAAATAAAAAAAATATACAAAATATCTTGCGGTAACTGTCACGTGGTTGAATTTATACTAAATAATTATTTTGAAAAGATGAACTTAGTAACTAAGTAATTATTATATAATAATAATTAATGTTGAATTATTATATAATAATAATAATTAATGTTGAATTATTATATAATAATAATTAATGTTGAATTATTATATAATAATAATTATTAATGTTGAATTATTATATAATAATAATTAATGTTGAAATCTGGAGTGCGGTTACAAGTAGTTCTTACCAGTAGCATTGGTTAAAACTAAATATACTTGTATATATCAATTTCTAGAACGTTTCATCTAGTTTTAGTCGAATGCTACACCTAGTTTTTACTTACATTAAAATAATTAAAACTATTGCTAATGCCGGTGACATTGGTTAAACTTAGATGTATTCATATTTTTCACGGCGTATACTAGATGTAGCCGGTTGCATTTGACTAATACTAGCATTATTTATACTGGCTACGACTAGATATAGTCCATTCTAAGAGGTGTTATCTTTTAATCATCATCATCATCATCAGCCTGTGTCTCTCCACTGCTGGATATAGGCCTCCCCCAAGGCTCGCCACTGCACGCGGTCTTTTGCAATCCTCATCCAACCCCCACCAGCGACCCTCCTTGGGTCATCCGTCCATCTGGCGGGGGGTCGTCCCACTCTGCGTCGTCCCGTACGTGGTCTCCACTCCAGAACCCGTTTGCCCCATCGGTCGTCGGTTCTGCGGCAGATGTGTCCGGCCCATTGCCACTTCAGCTTGCTAATTTTGAATGCTATGTCAGTAACTTTGGTTTTCTGACGAATTTCAACGTTTCGAATTCTATCCATCAGAGAAATACCAAGCATAGCTCTCTCCATAGCTCGCTGAGCTACCTTGAATTTGTGAACCAGACCCACTGTCAGTGTCCACGTCTCTGCTCCGTACGACATTACGGGGAGGACGCACTGGTATCTTTTAATGTAACATAGTTATTATTACATTATTATCTCAGTGTTTAGTGCGATTGGCGTGACCGAGACCAAGCGGAGGGGTAGTGAGATGCAGGACTTGCCGGGAGGGGGGATCGCGCTCTGGTCGGGAGTGGGAGACAGCGATCGCGGTAGTCAGGGGGTGGGCATCTTACTATCCGGCCGCTTGGCCGACAGTATGTACGAGTACTGCCTGGAAAGCCCAAGAATGCTCTGGGTTCGACTGAAAATAGGGCTTAAAAAAATATTTATAGCCGTGGTTTACGCACCAGTAAGCTCAGCCCCACAGCAGGAACTGGAGAATTTTTGGAACCAGGTCAGGTCAGTTCTAGATTTGGCAGTTGGGAATGAAAATATAATTTTATGTGGCGACATGAATGGATGGGTGGGGACACGCCGTGCAGATTACGAAACGGTCCTAGGTGATTTTGGAGATAGGAGAGTAAATGATGCAGGTAAGCTTATTCTTGACGTGTGCTTAGAAAAGAATATTTTTGTGTCCAACACAATGTTCGCTCACAAAGATATTCACATGTATACGAGAACGATGAATAGTGAAAAGAGTATGATTGATTTAATAGTAGTTGATGAAAGACTGCGAACACAGGTTTTGGATACTAGGGCATATCGTGGGCCGGAATTGGGAACAGACCACTACCTAGTAATTACAAGGATTAGTGGTCTGTTCACAAAATGGCGCCACCGACGATCAGGTGGCAATGTGTCAGCAGTAGAAAGAATAAAGAGTGAAAAGTTACAAGATGATAGTGTGAAAGAGGAGTATATGAAACGCGTCAAAGATAAACTTATCAATTTGAAAGATGTGAGCAAAGATGTAGAAGAATGTTGGAAGTACCTTAAAAATGGTATGGTAGAATCGGCAAAAGAAGTATGTGGAATAGCAAAAAAGCGAACAATCAAAGGTGACGCGTGGTGGGATGAAGAGGTCAAAGATTCGGTAGAAAGAAAGAAGAAAGCTTGGATAGATTATGTTGGTTCGCTAAATATGAATGAAAGTATGATAAGAGAAAAGAAGAAGATGTATCATCGCTGCAAGAATGAAACAAAATCTTTGGTTAAGGAGAAGCGTGAAAGATGTAAAGAAATAGGTGAAAACAGGATGACGAGCAACTTTAAGGAGAACTCCAAACTTTTCTGGAGGGAAGTTAGGAAGGCCAAAGGTGGCTTGTCATCTTGTCGAATGAATAGAGTGAGATCAAAGAGCGGCAACATTCTTGCAAACACAAATGAGGTGTTGGAGCGATGGAGTGAATATTTTAGCGAGATGTATGCTAGTGGTACTCCTAACGACGTTACGACGGGTACTTTACCTCCAGAGCTACCCACAAATACAACGTCCACATTTAAGGAGGAAATAAGTGTGCAAGAATTGCAATCGGCAATTAGAAGCCTGAAATGTGGCAAAGCAGCGGGAAAAGATCGAGTGCTCGCTGAAATGATCAAATACGGAGGTATACCAGTCTGGAACGCTTTCCACCTGCTGTGCAACCTTTGCTGGCAGGAGGGAAGAGTACCGGAGGACTGGCAGCAATCAGTCATCGTTCCTTTATACAAAGGTAAAGGATCTAGATTGGACTGTGCCAACTACCGAGCAATTAGTTTGATCAGTTTGGCGAGCAAGATGTATGGCAAGATTCTCACGAAACGCCTGCAAGAGAAGACTGTAGGTCTTTTATGGGAGGCACAAGGAGGCTTTAGACCTGGAAGAGGATGCACTGACCAAGTCTTTTCGCTCCGCAATATCACAGAGAAGTTTTTGGCCTTAAACCAGAGGGTTTTCTGTGCTTTTGTGGATTTGGAGAAGGCTTTTGATAGAGTTGTAAGAAAGAAGCTTTGGGACATTTTGCCGGAGTATGGAGTTGATGACAAACTGCTACAAGCTATACAGTCCCTGTACAAGGACTGTAAAGCTTGTGTGCGGGTGGAGGGAGGTATGTCTCCTTGCTTTGAATCCCAAATGGGCGTCAAACAGGGCTGTGTGCTTTCCGCCAGATTATTTACTCTATATCTCGACAAATGCCTAAAAAGAGAGAGAGAGTAACTGTGGGATAAATATGAGTGATTTAGTGGTGAACTGCCTGCTTTATGCAGATGATGCTGTTCTCATGGCATCGTCCGAACAACAACTGCAATCACTAGTCACAGAAATGAAAGAGGGATGTGCAGAAAAAGGACTCCGTTTGAATGCGAGAAAAACCAAGGTACTAGTGTTTGAAAGAAGAAGGATGACAACCGTGACGATAAAGATTGATGATGAAACTCTAGAACAAGTAAATGAAATTATATATCTGGGCAGTGTTTTCACTGCGGATGGGAAGTATGATAGGGATGTTGAAAGAAGAGTGAACGCGGGAAATAGTGTCAACGGTGCCCTGGGGTCACTGATCGCCAGTCGGAATGTCAGTGACAAAGCTCGACTCGCCATACACAATGCCATGCTGGTACCAACACTTATGTATGGAAGCGAGACGTGGATATGTCAGAATACGCATGAGAGTAGAGTTAATGCAGTAGAAATGAGATCGTTGCGTCGGATATGCGGCGTCACTTTGACGGACCGCATACGTAATGACGAAATACGAAAAAGGGTAGGTATGAAAGAAAGCATAGGGACAAAAATAAGGAAAGGCATGCTACGATGGTTCGGGCATGTTGAAAGGATGAATGCAGAGAGATTGACGAACCAGATATATAATGCGAAAGTCGTGGGTAAAAGAGGCCCTGGCAGACCTAGACTCACATATTACGACCAAATTAATAAAACAATAGCTGAAGGTGCGTTGAAAAGCCATCGAAACAAAAGGGCATGTATGAAGAGGTTGATGAATGTCGAAGAAGCGAAAGAGGTATGTCGTGACCGTGACAAGTGGCGCTCAATTGTCTCTGCCTACCCCGCAAGGGATTTGGCGTGAAGATATGTATGTATGTATGTATGTATGTTTAAACATAAGTTAAGAATGATTAGCAATATGGTTTTGTAAAGTAGGTGGCGTTGTGTACGAACGAGTCGCGTGCTAATTTCTGATTGGTTCAATAACGATGTTACGAGTCGCTTTAATGAATGGCGCGAATCATATCGCGCCAGATTACAAGAACACAGCAGACGAGTCGGTCGTTGCGCGCCTTTAAAATAGTGAAGGTTGTAAATAATTATTGGCAATGGAAATAAATCATACAACATTGAAGACTGGTTTAATTTGAGAAATTAGTCCTAACAGAGGTTAAATAAAACACCAATGTAAAAGTAATTTATTTAATTATAATTAAGTATTTCTAGAAAATATCTTGCGGTAACTGTCAAGTGGTTGAATAAACTCTAAATATTTTGGTGAAAAGATCTTAGTAGCTAAATAATTATTATATAATAATAATTTGTGTTAAAATCCAGAGTGCGGTCACCAGTGTTCTAGCCGGTAGCACTGGTTAAAACTAGATACATATATGTGGTTGTAGCCAGTATAAAGAAGACTAGATGTAGTTTTAGTCGAATGTAACTGGCTACATCTAGTATTATCCGTTACCACACAGGATACAACTAAGTTTAACCAACTTCGACCGGCCGCAACTAGTTCTAGCCAGGTGTTATACATAGGTGAGAACTAGGCGTAACCGCACTTCGTCTTTTATATATATATATTTAAAGATAAAATATATGTATTTTTCTATTATTAAAATACTTAAAATTATGGGCTTATTATGTATTTTTTTATAATCACTGCTATTGGAAAAATAAAAGACTACGATATTTTATGGTAATGGATATTATTTATAATTCAACCAGTAAAATGTTCTCGTGCCTTAATGATTTCTTTTTAATTTGATAGTTAATATATTGTGTTTTCATAATCTGTAATTAATTTTATTTAGTTAACCCTAGCATAACGACAATTAACAAAAACTTTTTTTTACGTTAATAATTACATAGTTTTAATCCCGCAGATTTGAAATCCAATGTTTTATCTATAATAAAGTACCTGGTCATAATAAAGAACCTAATCGAATAAATAGTGCTTTGTAACTATTTCATACATGAGAGTTCTTCGCGTCATTTTGCGTGGACATGTCAAGCGCAAGTTTTTGTTTTGTAAAATTTACTGTGGATATTATTGGTCAAAAGTGGTGTTGTTTTGTTTAATAATGTGCTACATAGTGAATAATTATGGAAAACGATAAATTGGACTTTAAATATGGGGCCGAAGTTGCAGTTAATTTTTTGCGGTTTCCCGCGCTGTCAACTCCCTAATTTTACCCGACGTGTTTGAGCTATGGTGCCGCGAGGGACTCCAAGAAAAGCATCAAATTCTGCAGCATCTGGAATTTGATGATGACCTCATTAACTCATTAAAAAGAAAGATATGTTACGTCAGACTTGGCTGTATGGGCTAGACCCTTTGCCTTCCCTATCATCTCATTCATCATCCATCGGGAGAAGAGAGAGAGAACTATTTCATACATAAATCTTAACCAATTGACTATTTAATTAATTATATTTTAATGCGGGGGTAAAAGAGAAGCTGTAATTAATTCTAATATTTTATAATGTTGCAAATACTTCCTACAATGACATCTGAAACACCGTCCACCGACTATTTCAGGTGACACAGCTAAACTGCTTATGTACGATTTATTATATGCCCTAACCAAGATGCAATAAATATTCACAATTCATTTCTCTTTTCATTGTTATTGTAATGTGGTTGTATAACATAAATATTAGTTTCTGTTTATGTATATACGTTTAAGTAGTTTATGTATGTATTGTATATGTATTATTTATGTAGTGTATGTATTATTATTATGTATTTATTTATAAGTACGTTATTTAAATTAACATCAAAATTATTTAAATATTCTTTATTTTATGTTTGTTTTATAAACCTACCATAATTGATACAATGTCCCGAAGGTTGATGGTAAGAGAATGCCAATCGGCATTACATACGCCTTTTGTTAACAAAACAATAAAGTTTTTAAATAAAAAAAATAAAATAAATAATCAATAAAAAAAGATTTTTGTTATTTATTTATGTATTATTTAGTAGCAGTGGTCTACCATTTACGGATTAAAACTAAACTAAAAATTATAGTTCTAAAATATAAACTAAAATAACTTAGCCTATGGTAACATGAAATAAACCTTAAGTTACTTAACCTTTAGAAAAGCATCGTCAGTTCAACTCAAAATTATTATTGTGTGAAGATTTTCAAATTCCGAGTGTAGTTTTGAGAAAGACTTTGTAGGAAATTTTAGACATATTTTTCATTTCATATTCCTCCGTGGTCTAGTGGTAACAAACGTTGGCGTGAACTCGGGAGGTCGTGGGTTCGATTCCCACCGGGGGCAAGTTGTACATTGTATAATTTGTCTCGGTCTGGGTGTTTATATAATAAATAATAAATAAATAATAAATATTTCCAGACAGGTCACACAGCGCCATCTAGTTTCCGTGGTAAGCAACGAGGCTTGTGTTACGGAAACTAGATGGTTGATAAACTACATATTGTACATTTTTTTTTTTTGTAAATATATACATATTATACATATAAACACCCAGACCGAGACAAATTATACAATATATTATTATATATGTATAATATGTATATATTAACAAAAAAAAAAAAGTATAATATGTAATTTATCAACCATCTAGTTTCCGTAACACAAGCCTAGTAGCTTAATACGGAAATTAGATGGCGCTGTGTGACCTGTCTGGAAATATAAAAAATAAAAAAATGCCAGAGATAAATATCTAAAACATTTTTGCTTTATTTTACTAAAACAAACCTTCAGACCTGGTAAAATAATTTATTTCGTATACATGTAATCTTTTAATTAATAATAATTATTTTTTTGCGGATAATAATTGAAATGTGGATATATCCGGGTAAATGTCCGGAATAGTACTTTTCTCAAAGTACAATCATATTTGAAAAAATCACTTGTTTTATTTTTAAGCAGACATAAATCTTAAGTAAGGATTTAAGTCTCCTTTTTATTGTTAGGTTTATTTTATTATTTTTATTGTTAACTGTTAAATCCGGCTTTGTCCGTGTAGTAAGCTGGTAAGGTGCCGTCCATTAATCCCGTGATATTTTTTAAGCATTTTTAACACCATTCCCGCTTGGTGATACGTGGTGAGGTTTAAGACTAACCGCCCCCCCACCATAAATCACGTCTATTTTTAGTACCTACAAAGAATCTTAATTTTTTTACAATATTATCTTTAAATACAGGTATAAATTATAATCAACAAAATTTAGGACCATGATAAAAATGTCTAGACAGAAAGGATACAGGTCCTTTAACGAAGAAATAAATACACGTTATATTTTAATACACAGGGGGAGGCCCTGTGATATTTCGTAATTTTTGACCCCCCCCCCCCACAATTTTTGACCCACCCCCAAACAAATTTTGACCCCCCCCCCCCACCTTTCGAGCCTCACGTGATTAATGGACGGCCCCAAGGAGGCGGAGAATGCTGCATCAATGTGATTGATGAGATGAGGAGTAAAAATTTACGATACGACATTATAAGTTTTGTGTCAAACTGACAATTATTTATGCACCAATCCAACTTATACCTAAAACTTAACTAGGGTAACATACCCAATTGTTGACACCCGACCAATAATTGACACTGCGTTATTTTTAGTACAAATAAGAAAAAATCTCAACGTAGTGTTGCTAATAATAATAAAAAAATGTATTTTGTTTCGCTCACACTTTATATTTATAACTTAAAAAATAATAATTGTTTTTAAGCTTTGCATCCGTCTCGCTCGCACACTCCAATATTTGTTTAAGTTAAGTTTGAGTGTGTTTTGAGGAATGTAATTTAGCTTTAGAGGAAATAAATAAACAAAAAAGTTAAGTATTATCACGACCGTGGTCAGAAACCACGCTATATTTTTTTTATTATAATGAGCGGATTTACTTTTAGTCAACTTTACTATATAGGCCTACAAGTGGCAAGCTCGTCGATGTCTCTAGCGTACCAAACTCGAGAAATATCACAAATAAATAAAATAAATTTTTGTCCCGACCAGAAATCGAATCCGATACCTCAAGAGTCTAAATCCACGGACCTAAACTGCTAAATACGAAGGCAGGAAATAAATATACTATAATTTTAGACAAATTTACACTTTCGTATACCTAATTTTAGACAAATTTTCACTTTCGTATACCTGATTTTAGACAAATTTTCACTTTAGTATACCTGATTTTAGACAAATTTTCACTTTAGTATACCTGATTTTAGACAAATTTTCACTTTAGTATACCTGATTTTAGACAGAAAAAATAGCATCAATTTTATAGCGAGTTTTCTCTATTTTAATAAAACAAATCTTCAAATTCTTCATAGAATTTATTTATTATGTTTAAAATTTTATTTCGTAGATACCTAGTTAATTGACAACATTTCTTTTGTCAATCATTGTGTGAGCAGGATGCAAAGCTTAACAATTCTCTTAATACTTAAGTCATTATTTTTTTATATGTTTTAAAACACTTCGCTATAGTAGACACCTTAGCTTAAACCTGGTAATAAATGTGTTTCTGTAACTTTTGTTTCATCATTTCAATAGCTTTACTTATTGATATTCGGTTTATTTCTTTTCAATTCTCTTTCACGCTCTTCTCTCTATCCAGCAATCTTCTCCTCACTTCTTCTGGATTATATCTCTTCTTGTAAACTCTACGAACTCTTCTTACTGGATTCGCGTTTCTAGTGCTAATCTTCTTTTTACCGTATGATTGGTTTAAAGGATTGATTCTTGAATCTTCTGACGCTTTGAGAAAGTTCAAAGCTTTTTGTTTTCTGTTATTTTGATCATCAAATAAGTCTCTTTGATCTCTTACTGACGCGTCATAGAATACTTTTCCATTAACATAAGCTTTGCGTATGCTGTCTACATTAATAGGTGTACTGAGAATTCTTGGTGGTCTCACGTACGAAGTTTCACTGACTTCTAAACTTTTGTCATTATTTCTTGTTTTTAAATCAATTTCGTCTTTTGTAACTCTTTGTATAATACCACGTCTTTCAATGTTAACAGGGAATTTTGTTCCAAAGTTAAAATCATCAGCTATTTCTTTGTCAATAGCTATGCTTTTGCTTTCCAAATCCTTTTGAGATCGCTTTTCCAATACAAGTTTGCTTCCTCGTCTTGTTGATAAAAGTCTCCCTATAGCTTCAATTTGTCTTTCTTCAGCTTCCAAAGTTCTTAGTTCTGATTGCTTTTCTCCTTTTGTTTTTGCATCTTCAATATCCAATACTTCTATAGGATCTGTAAACTCCAACTTGCCATCGATTCCTTTGGATTTTTCTTCTGTTTTCTCACTAACATTTTCTGATGATATGTTTTCTTTAATTATTGGTGATTTTTCTGTTAGTATGATTACTTTTGGTGTTGTTGTTGTTGTTATAGCTTCAGTTTTGTAAATATCTTTTTCGATAGACGTAAAGTTTCTTGTTTTTTCGTCTCTATGGTTTTTGTTGATTTGTGGTTCGTTTGGTTTTTCTGTTTGTTTTTGAGGGATTTCTTGATATCTAGCTGTTGTGGTTACGGGACGATCGCTTCGGTCTATATTGGATTCGTTGAACCTAAAGTAAGTTATGTTGGGAGGTGGTCCTTTGTGGAGATATGCTACGGGCCAGTATCTGTAAGAAAATGTATTATTATGATTGATATTATTTGTATTGCTAGTCCTCCGTGGACAGGTAGGCTCTTTTTAGAGTCTAAACCAGACACAAGTATATAGTGACCGTGACCAGACTGACAATAGTTAAATTGGTATTTGGTACATAACAGGTGTGACTCTTTTTTTGTCGATTTCTTTAAACAATTTGTATATAGGTCTTACCTAGGCACTCCTTGTCCTCCAGGTACAGGTGGGTCGAGGCTCTCTTCGGAATCCAAACTAGACACTTAGTGACCGTGACCAGTCTGACTTGACCGTCACGTGTCTGGTACAACATAACACGTGTGATTTTCTTTAATAATCTTATATCTAGTTCTTACCTAGGTACTCCTAGTCCTCCAGGGACGGGTGGTTCGAGGCTCTCTTCGGAATCCAAGCCAGACACAGGTACCCAGTGACCGTGACCAGTCTGACCATAATTGTGTTGGTATTTGATACGCGGCCGAGTCTCAGTTGGTACTCTTACATAACCTATAGGTATTCAAAATAATATGTATTAGAGTCAAATATTGCGGTATGTAGGGACATTTAGGAGGGTTAATAAGCTTTGATATCGCTTGCACAATTAATTTTTTTTACAGATTTTTCAAGTGTCAGTATACTTTGAGATATGTCCGCAATTTTATTTCTTAGAAAGCTGATTAACTCTACATTTCTCAAAAGTACAATTAGAATTAAGAAATCTTTGAAAATGTACCCCCCCCCCCCATAAAGAGCGTTACCTGGTAAAGGATTTCCATATGTATCATAGTAAGCTGAAGGTCCATTTTTGTATAAGTCATCCCAATATTTCCTATCAGCTTCTGGTAAATAGGGTGCTCCTATAAAAGCTAAAAAACAAATAGAAAATAATCAAGTATCATTACGACTATATTGCCGTCCTCAAGTTATAATTTTCAATAACAAATTTAACTTTTTAACATAGGTACAGGTTACGAGTTCGCGCCGTTTGGGGTCGAGACCATGGGACCATGGGGAAATGTGGAGTTAGGAAGGAAGGCAATTATTTCTGCCAACGTATTAGCCTCGCTATACAGAGGGGAAATGTTGCCAGTCTTCTTGGCACTATCTCTGATGGGACGTCTCTTGTGTCTTTTTTATTAGGTTTCATCTTTATCTCATTACAGCCCCCAGAACACAGCGTCCTAGACCTCCTCTGTTGGAGATGGGCCTTCCAGAACATATATCTGGAGAATTTGGCCTACACTCGCCACGCCAGACGGGTTGGGGAGGATGTGATGTCAATTTTTAATGACAATTTATTGACGATTTCACAAGTTGGTATTAGTGGGTGCTCTCCGAGAGACGGGAACGATGGTGATGTACTGCCGGTGCTTTTAGGAAGTATATTTTGGACATACTAAAACCATGAAGTGTTGTTTTTTTACTTATATTTTTAGGTTTTTTTTCTTACTTCACTATCTGACATTACCTATTTATATAATCTGTGGTTTACGTCGTTGGTAACATACTTATCAATTTGTTAATAAAAAATGTGTTATCTACAAAAATCACAGTTTAGAGAAAGGCAAGAATGAAATGTGAAAAGTAAAAAAAAAACCCAATTATTAACGCCACATATGAATTTATTATTAAATCTTACCTAATTTTATTTTGCTCTTAGTAGCAATACAATGAAGATTTTTCTTGTTGTTTTGTGTTAATAATTGGGTATCTTACCCTAGTAAGTCGTTCTCGGGGTGAATACTTTATCTGTCAGGAAGATTGTGGGTTTTCATCTAGAAAAGCACATACCTGGTTTCCTTCTATCTTCTTCAATGGGTAAATATGAGTCTGGTCTACTGGCCGGCTGAGACCACGGTCTACTGGGTCCATAACTTGGATACGGGTTTGGTGATCGTACATCTTCTGAAAACAATAAATATTGAACTAATAGAAATATATTTTTAGATACTGAAAAAAAGGGATGGTGGCTCGGTTGTAAGAACGCTTTCCTTGGTCGGTTTTTCCCGCCTTCAATCAGACTGTTACTGTACAAAGCACAGATCAGATTATGCGTGGAATACTGTTCACACCTTTGGGATGGTTCAGCCAAGTACCTCACAGATGCTCTCAATGTCTTACAGAGGCGAGCTGTTCGAATTGTGGACGATGCCACTACATCTGGAACTCTCGAATCCATGCAGCTTCCCCGAGATGTGGCTTCTCTGAGCGTGTTCTACCGGCTATACTATGGTGAGTGATCTGAAGAGCTCTATAACCTAATTCCTTCCTCTCCATTCCGAAACCGAACCACACACACAGGTCAGAATATGCACCCACATACCGTAGTCACTATCCCTTCGCGTACCTATACATTTGGTGACTCATACATCTGTCGCACAATAAAGATGTGGAATGCTCTTCCAGCCTCTGAGTTTCCACTTTCCTATAACCTGGAGTCCTTCAAGCGAAATGTGAAAAGGCATCTAGTCAAGCCGGCATAGTGTTAGGGACTGATGTCGGACATAAGGGTCTGATTCCAGTTGCTAACATCATGGACCCTGCGCGCCACTTGTGCACATTTAGCCAACTTTAATATAGCCCATCATGACAAGTGGTAAGCTTGTTAATAAATTATTGTGTCACGATCAGGAATCAAACTCGGTACCTCCGCGTCTAAATCCGCAGACTTAACTGCTAGACCACGGAGGCAGTAATAGAACGCTTGCTCCATAACGCCGCCAATGGGCGTGCCAAGGATGTTAGCAGCATTGGCTTGCTGAATTACAATGCTGAAAGTATGTGTTATTAATAACGTAACTCTGTGACGACGTCAATTAATGTAAATAATATTTTTTTCTTTATTGACAAAACTTGTGTATATAAATGTATTTTTACTCTTACTTACCTCTGTGACCTTGAGATGGATGTGGTACGTTATGTTGATGATATGGGTAATATTTTTCACTGCAAGGTCTCCATTGATCGCTGGCAGAGCCTACGTAGCACCTGCAAAAACGATAACAGCTCTGAAATTCAATGCAAATTTATTTTTTCAGGCATTTGCTATCGCCTTAATAACTCGCTTACCCTCAATTAGTGAATAGTTTTTAAAATAATTTAACGCGATTTACCTTAAAGATTTACTAACGATTAAAAAATATATTTTTTAAATTAAAAATACAGTATAGACCTACCCTATTTACCCTATTTCATACAAATAATTATTATTTATTATTTAGTTTTATGATTAACATAAATACATACCAAGGCTTGTGGAATCCCTCGCTATACCCACACCTATGTTGGGGGGCGCAGCAATAGTCCCAAGACCCGACCTCGCCCCCTTCCGGTTCGCAAGACCAGTGACCAGCGACCAGGTTCTGGGCACAAGAAGTACCCATACGACACGGAAACCCAGACACTGTGTAGTGACGCCATGACACTTGGACTGAGAAATACAAAAATTAAAAAAAACCAGGACAGTGCTAAAGAGAGACATTTGATCGCTATCTTAGAGATTTAAGTTGGCCATTGTCGAGCATTCCAGCAGACTAAGTGGCGTGGCCATATAACAAAATTTGTTCGTAATTGTCGAAAACGTGGTTTGTTTTTTAAACGGCACATCCTTGGATTCGTCCATTTTTGTTTATTTTACGTTGAGCCGGCGCCACTTCTCTCGGACCGCAGCTTTCCTGGTGCACTCATGTAGGCGATGATCCATTGCAGCCTTCACACGGTCAGTCCATATCATTGGAGACCTACCACGCATCTTCTTGCTATCGACTTTCCCCTGGACTACCAGGCGCTCGATGGATGTTTCTCCACGCCGGGACACGTGTCCGAAGACAGTCAGAATGCGTGATTGTACGTAGGCGTCGTCTGATCCCCAGCACCTCCAGTATGGATTTGTTTGTTTGGATCTCCGTCCGTGATAAGCCCAACATTCTCCGCCGTTAGTTAGGGTCTACGTCTCTGCAGCATACAGAAAAATAGGGAAAACAAGAGCTCTTACCAGCCGGATTTTAGTGGCTTTGGTAAAGTTTTTGTTTCTCCATATCTTGTTCAGCTTGTCTATAGCAGATCTTGTCACTGCCATTCGGCGCTTGATTTTATCCTCGCATCCACCGTTATTAGATATTATTGCTCTCAGATAAATGTAAGATTGGACCGCATCGCACTTTGGTATCCTTGTAATTTCTGGCCAGTTATTGTTGGCTCAGTCTACGATTATCACATTTGTTTTGCTACGGTTGATTTTAAGGCTGAACTAAGGACTGACGGCTTTGTCGCAGCAGATCTTTCAGATGAACAAAACTGGTTGCAAATAATGTGGTGTCCGCATATCGCAAATTCGAGATGATTAAGGCTCGTTTTGTAATTTCGTCCGCCCAGTTTAAAATCAATCCGCATTATGAAATATGACCATTTCTCCAGCAGTATTGTAGCTAGGAGCTGTGATTTAAAAAATATTTTTGTATTTACAAAGTGAATTAAATTCAAAAGTCAACTTACTAGGTCCATCGCCGTCTTCATCTTTATCTGATCCAGGTCCTTTGGGCTCACTTGGTCTGAAAGGAGGTCTAAATCCGGACTCACCAGGACCGGGACTAGGACCAGATGGCAAATAACTAGGACCACTGCTGGGGACAAATGCTGGTGGATCGGGTTTTGGCAAATAATGATTGGGAGGATTTGATGGGGGGTAGTAATTTGGGCTACTTGGGACTGATGGGTGATAATTCGGGACACTTGGGATAGATGGATGATAATTTGGAACACTTGGAATTGACGAAGGTCCATAATTTGGAACACTTGGAATTGATGAAGGACCATAATTTGGGACGCTTGGAATTGATGAAGGTCCATAATTTGGGCTATTTGGTCCTGATGGAGGTCCATAATTTGGGATTGGATGTGATGGTCGATAACTTGGGCCAGATGGAATTGAAGGTGAATAACTTGGGCCACTAGGACCGATTGGTCTTGATATGGCGTGGGTGTGCTCACTGAAATTTTAAAGAATTTTGTTTATGTTAATTTAAAGTAAAGTATCATTACGACCGTATCCCTTCCGGGGTGGTCAGCAACCACGCTTTTTAATAAGCGGATTCACATTTAGTCAACTATACTATAGGCCTTATCCATGTCTCTAGCGTACCAGACTCGAAAAATATTACAAATAAATTATTGCGTCCCGACCAGGAATCGACCACTTAACACCAGAACTTAATCACTCGACCACACAAATTAAAAAAATAACAATTATCACAATTAAATACATATGTATATATATTTTACGCACAAACGAATAAGAATTGTGATTTAATTAGTTTATTAAAATATTTGATAACGACTCGTTGTTATATAAACTTGCTATCCCACATAAATCATCCCATTTAACATCTAACAAAAATAATCACGAACAACATCGCACAAAATACATCGCATTTAACATCTCAGAAAAATCATCCCAAACAACATTCCACATAAATCATCACAAACAACATTCGAAAAGGATTTTCGTTTCGATATCTCCGTATCTAGATTTTTGGCCATTTTGCACGAGAGGAGGACAAAAGAGAGAAAAAGTAAAAATTAAACATAATGTCACTTATATTAGTCTATTTCAAAGTTTCTGTAATTTAAAATTCACTTACTCATCTTTTCCTACAGGATTGGCTTTTCTCCAACACTGTCCATTGAAGAGGTCGAAAGCAAATAACCAATCATCTGACGAATGTTCGTAATCCACGCCGCGTTGTAAATCAAACAAACGAATCTCAGACAGAAGGCAATTGTCCGCGTTGGGTGGAGAATTGTTACTGTTAAAGAATAAAAAAAGTATAACAGAAAAAAAAAATGGCCTTGAAGTGGCGCACACTGATGTAAGATTGGTTTCTGACGTTGCTGTAATGCCTCAAGGACTTGCCTTTCTCTTATCTTTTCACGACAAATCTCTTCGTTCCTCCCACAACTCTCTTCTTGCTGTCCCTTCCTATAATTCTAGTATTGTTTCAAATTTATTCGTAGTTGTTGCCACAAATTTTTGGAATAATCTTCCACAAAATATAAGACAAGCATCTACTAGAATTCAAAAGAATGGTTTATTCTTATTTCTTATCTCAACGGTTGTAATTATTATTAATTCATATGTATGTGTATATAATTATTATGAAGTATATTGTATATTTATATGTAGTTAAAAAATAATATTCATAATTTCTATTTTAATATGTGTACACCTACTCTTCAGTTGAGTGTTTAAAGTTGTCCCAATGGTTGGCTATAATAGAATGTCTCGCGGCATTAAAGCCCGCCTTTGTTTGTGTACTTTGAAGTGTTAAATAAATAAATAAATACATTACTAACTAAACGTCTTTTCCCTTCCTAAACAGAGTAATCTGTTAAGGTGAGGAAAAGCTACAAAAAGACATAGATGTTAAAGCATGGTCTGGTGCTGCTATAAGAACTGCCAGACACACACTTGCTCTTAATCTTCTAGGAAATAGCTATTACTCCCGCCGACATGTTATTTATTTATCTATTTAAGGAAAACTAATGACAATATCCAACAACAAACATAACTAAACGTTAGCAACAGAGTGTCATTTATAAGTTTTCACAAATAGAAATATATTAACAATGTAAAAAAACACAAGAAACAAACAGAAAAAGATTAAAAAAACATACTGAAACATACAGAGTAACATATAAACACTACACAACAAACTGCTAATGAATATTTGTATAACAAACAAATACAATTAAATTATCCAAGTCCTTGGTGTTATCCATGAAGCAATAAGACTTTCTATTGCAAGAGCCAGAAAGGGGCTGACTACAAATAAAATTTCGATCAAAGTAAAGGAGGGGAAAAGTACGAAAGCTCAATGCAAGCCACCTCGATCCTTGGCACCGCATCAGACTGTAAAATTCTCATGGATACATTTGGACATCATTATAGGACCCCAGATGAACTAGCTATATCAGCCAGACATCTTAGTACTTAAAACTCTCGGAACTTAAGAAAAATTGTTCTTATTAAACTTACCGTTCGATGGGAATCAAATATTCCAAAAGTCCAAAATAAAAACCGAACAAATATTATGATCTCACAGAAGAAATGATCACAAAAGACTTTACGCAAGTTGGTGCGAGAAGAATTCCAGAAAAATCTTTGCATCACTTACTGAACGAATTGAGCCTAAGCTGGTCTGCGCAGTAAAAGTAACCGCCTCCGTGGTCTAGTGGTAACAGACGTTGCCGTAAACTCGGGAGGTCGTGGGTTCGATTCCCACCGGGGGCAAGTTGTACATTGTATAATTTGTCTCGGTCTGGGTGTTTATATGTATAATATGTATATATTTACAAAAAAAAAAAAAAAGTATAATATGTAGTTTATCAACCATCTAGTTTCCGTAACACAAGCCTCGCAGCTTACTACGGAAATTAGATGGCGCTGTGTGATTGTCTGGAAATATTTATTAAAAAAAAAAAAAAAATACTTGGAAAATGTTAAAAAAAATTGTCTTCATAGATTTCTTTAGTGAAAAAGATGAAAATTTACTAGTATGAGTAAGTTAATAGACTAGACTAGATTTCTCAAAATGTACACTTAAATTAGAAAAATCTTTTAATATGATAGATTGTACGAGCGAGAGAAAGAAATAATATTAATAAATAAATGATGTTACTTACTTATAAGAAAAACTGAGACATCTGAACGGAGCATCAGTACAAGCGACTCCACATCCCTGTTCGTCTCGGACTCTGGTTTGTCCACGTATTGCTGCACCAACCAATCTTGCTGCACTGTCATATTTTAAGTAGCATTCTGTAAAGATATCATCATCATTACAGCCCCTAGAAAACAGATTCCAGTAGCTCTGTTACTTAAGCGCAAACGTTATATAATGGAATCCGTTAACTATATATCTATCGCGCTATTATATATAAAGTTGATATTTGCACGGCCGCTGTCAAAGTCGAGCGCTTATAGAGTTGAGAATTAAATAACATTCTGTAATTATCCCTTTCAGCACGGACAATACCAAGCGTGCGTTATTACAAAAAAAAAACTTGCGGTCTCCAAATTCTGTTTTGTCGCTTGGAAACGACCTCGATGGTTCGTGCACTCAGCTACTTAATAACTATATATTTTTTAAATTTTAAGGACTAGATAGATAGATCGTGCAATATTTAAAAACCAGGTATACAAACACTTTTTAACTAACTAAGTAACCTAACCTAAACCTTTCTTTTCAATCTTTGTTGCTCTTAATATCAGCATCATCACATTGTTAATTTTGTCACACTCTCCTCATCATGTAAGTAGTTTTATTTATATTATATTAGTATATCTATAGTATGACTTATTTATGTATTAGTATGTAAATTGTATGTAGATATTAGTATGTATATATTTATATTACAATTATATTTCTGTTTTATTTAAATTTCATCTAATTTTTAATTGCACCTACCACCTATCCTGTCTAAATGTCCTAAAGGTTTGGCTGTCAGAGAATGCCTAGCGGCATTAAGTCCGCCTTTGTACATAGTGCAATAAAGTTTTAAAATAAAATAAATAAATAAAATAAAGAAAAAAACGTGGATAAGTAGATTTTATTTACATTATATTACCCAACGAATGATGGTGCGCTAGCAGAGTAGAAAATGACAACGCACGAAATTTGGAGCGGGTTTTGTGGAATTCGCTAGGAGAGGAATTATTTTTCATTTTTTTAAAGACAAGAACCTCAAAGTTATCAATAATCCTTTGAATACTTATAACATTTTTTGTCGTTCTGAAAGGGTTATGACGCAAGCTCTGAGGTAAATAACGAAATCCACTTATAACGTTTGCGCCTAATAACAGAATAGGGTTGCTGCACCGCAACCTTATCTATTCCTCTCTATTCCGCAACTGTAATGATTTATTTGATACGAAGCCAACGTTTGCTCGCAGCTACTTCACGAGCAACCCAATTTTACTAATAGTTTTATTTCCATTTTATTTTATTTAACGTTAAATGCTGTCAAACATATTTTGGTATTCACCTACCGATTCAATTTCCATAAGTGGAAATAAAATATAACTTTTGACAAATCCGTATTCTTGTAATAGTTTTAAAATAAAACGATGTGGTGAGTTAATTCTGTGGTTTTTTTAATGTGAAGTTAGTAATCTACAATTTTATGTTAGTGCCTTATTTATTCTTAATAGTACTCGTGTCAATTTGTCGGTTATATCACTATATTAATATTATATATTAATATTATATTAATAAAGTGCCACTGTATTGAATTCCACTTTATCCGATATGACCTTAAGCATATTGTCGACAAATATTTTATTTCTTAAATAACTGATTGACTACATTTAAAAAATCGACTGTAATAACACTAAAAAAATCGTTGAAAATATTGGATTGTGCGAGCAAAGAGTTAACATAATTGTTATTACTCACGTTTCTCTCTATGAGCAGTTTCATCATACAAAGCTGGTTCGCATCCTCTTCCGTAGTTTCCTCTGGAATACAATTCGTGACCAGCTGAAGGTCTCAGGCCATGTCCTGGCTCGAGAGTAGTTGGAGGTGATGACGTCAGCAGACAGTTCTCGATGTCATCACCAATCGTAGGGGAATCAAATCTAAAATCAATGTATTTAAAGTGGTATAGTTTAATGAATTTACAAAAAAATGCAGACTAAGTCTCGCAAGACTTACCCAGAAAATTTATTCTAATTATGCTAAAAAGTTTCATTTTTTTTTTTTTTTTTTTTCATTTTTTTTTCATTTATTTAGGCAACAAACAGTACACAAACAACATCACAGATAAACAAAATAGTCACTCTGGCTTGCAAGATACTAAAATTGAAAACTAATTAATAATATGAACCACTAAGGGGCCCCTTTGAAGGCTTTGCCGGCACGTGACAAGTTTGAACATCTGTGTAATAAATTAATAACAATAATAAGACATTGAGAGTCAAAAATATTTTATTGGGCTTACGACTATTTTTTTAATTGTAATTGCGTCTTTGTTCAGAAGCAAAAAATTATGAACCTTAGATGGCTAAACATATCTCCAAAGCTATCTACGCTTCCGATACGGCACTGACGAATTTCTTTCGCTATGACAAAGTTTTACGTATTGATGAATAAATCAATCAAAATCAAATAATTTATTCAGTAAATAGGCAACATTTTTAGCACTTTTACACGTCATAACAGTTATTACATTTTATATTTATCATTCTATATGATTTACATAATTATATACCTCAATATTTATTTTAACAAAATAACAATAACTAAAAAAAACATAAAACTAAATATATAAAATCATCTAACATTCATTCACATTCAATCATTCATTCGTTCCTTCAAACATACCTGCTCCATCCTCACATCCTATCCATCTCACTCGCTTTCTGGTTCCTCTGATCCTTAAGCTTATAGCCCTTATTACATAAATTTGTATTTTTGTTTTTAGCCAGCCTGCAACTTGTGAGAATGGCTTCTGCCATTTTTCAGAAAGCCGTGAAGCGGTCTTTTTGACAAAAGCCGCGTACTCAGCACTGGTCAGGAACAGTAGATACCGCCTCGTCAAATTATAGGTATTCTATTTATCGAAATTATAATAAATATCAGCTGTAAATTGGCATTGTCATACTTAATACTAAATTATAATTTAATAATACCAAATACCTTACAGTAGTAATGATAAAAAATAAACAAATGTCAAAAACATTTCAACTAACCTAAGTCTCAAAAAATTAAAAAATGTTATACATACATGAAAAATATAAATAACAGTGATAATTAAATAAAAAATATAAAAATATATAATAAAAATATTAATGTCATAATTCCTTAAGATAGAATTATAATGTCAATGGTACAATAAATTAAAAATAACATATTTTGCTGCTGTAAATGGGCGTTGTCAATCTACATACTAATTTATAAGACTTGTGATTCATTAATCATGTCTAAAACATCAAGTAAAGAGTTTTAGTATAGTTTTTGTTACAGCCTCTGTATACATTTTTGGATACATCGTCAACAAGATTTCATTCCAAATTTCATTTAAATCAGACCTGTAGTTCCTCAATGATCCCTCCACTCAACCATTCCATACAGCTGCCAAACAGAACTAGTTAAGTTAAGAGATCCTAGAATTCGATATTCGTAGATGTAAACTCTCTAAAACCCAAAAGGCCATTTTACCATACTGCAGTCTTCTTAGATGGCCTCATAGTTAGTCGGGTATATGGTTCCATTTCGCATCAATGATTCCAATAAAAATTGACAGATTAAACAAAAATAGTATGTTCTTACCTAAAACTAAATCCACGACAAAAGAATCCCCTTGCCCTAATACATTCTGCTTCACAAGCTCCGAGTCCAGCGACAGTTAGAGCAGATTTTACTGAAGACCCAGATATTGCTGCTTCAGAACGAACATGCCAGAAACATTCTAAAAATAAACAATAAATAAAAAAATATACTTTGGTTAAGATTGTAGACACATCACCAATTATTGACGCAAACTTATTTTATCGTAATAATAAGAAAGTGTTGCCAAAATCAAAAATAAGTTCATCATTAGATGTGAATTTTTGGATATGTAAATTATCAACTGTGAACTTAATGGAGTATTATTTAAAAAAGCTGAAATATAGTGTTAAAATAAAGTTTGAAGTTCATTTAAGTATGCTGGTAACAATTACTGAGATCTAACTTAACCTGTCAAAGACTATAGGTTTATTTTCGCTGGTACCTTCAAACAGTAGTAATTGTTAAACTTTTTAAAGTAGTAATTGTGTATGATTACATAACTGGTACAAGGAAAGCTGAAGCATTTAATATTAAATTTGTGGTATTAAATGGGAAAACATAGATAAATGCAGAATAATATATCTATTTTATTTATTTAAAAACTTAATTGCACTATGTACAAAGGCGGACTTAATGCCGTTAGACATTCTCTGACAGCCAAACCTTTAGGACATTTAGACAGTATCAATGGTAAGTAGGTACAATATTATTAAATGACAATTTGTAAGATATATGTAGGTATATGTAGACATAACAACAAATACATACTAATAATACTTAATAATTACATTCTAATACATAAACAAGTACATATATAAATTATTCATTATGGATATATATATATATATATATATATATATATATATATATATATATATATATATATATATATATATATATATATAACAGTACACAAAATAAAACCAGTCATGTGAAGAAGTGGCTAAAGAAAAAGGTTACAAAGGAAGAAGACACCGCAGCTGCAAAGGTGTGGAATAAACGGAAGAGGTATATAAAAGAAGAAAAAAAAATAATAATATTTTTTAAGTTAAAAGATAGTATTTGTACACCATACCATCTATGCTAATATTATAAATGTTAAAGAAACTTTGTGTGTCTTAAATGCCTGTATTACTGAACCGAATTTGATGGAAGTGATACTTGAAATTCAGGAATCGATATGAGATTTAAGATGTCAAAAGAATAACAACAAATTATATGAAATCTACGCTGAGTTTTAAAACAATCTAAAATAACATACACACTAAATTATTATATAATTAAATGATATCAATAAATCCCATTAAGACTGTACGAGTATGTACACCATATTAATATTTAGTGTTAAATGCTAAAAAAAAAACAATATTAATTCAGTATGGTAAGGTTTTACTGATATTATACTCACCACTTTCAACCCAAGGTTTATGACTAATAGAACAAGGTTGGTCTACTGGCATAGCATAGACATCAGAGCCACTGTCGCTGGCCAAATCTAACCCTCGGTATGGACGTTCACTAAGGAAGCAATTGTCTGCTCCGTGGGAGTTTGAGTACCTGTAATAATTTTCAATTTAATAATAATTGTTGCGATTTCACATGGTAGCAGGCTCCGAAAACGCAAACCATATTTCAAACGTAACCGATAAAAATCGTCGCCATATTGGATGATTCGATTGTAATTAAAACCCTGGGTCATGCATCGCGCGTGTTTCTTTCTGTCTTCTAATATTAATTTTTGAGTGATTTGAATGGAAAAAAATAATTAAACTTTTTTTTGTGCGTATTTGATAAACCTAATGATAATTATAATTAGTGAAACAATACAAAACGATTAACATCGAAGTGGATGTTCATCCCACATGTGGATTCCCAAAGTAAAAGTCTCTTTTAAAGTTAAAATATCTTTATTCACGTAAACCTATTACAGGCATTTGTGACACGTCATAATTTAAATTATTTAGAATGATTCTACTCCTGTTAGTGGAAGACTAAGCAGCGAAGTGGTCCAAGAAGTAAGCTGTTAGCAGAAGACTAACAGCTTAGCAAACTCCAGTGATCTGTTAACATTTAATCTGACTAAAAAAGGAATCTGCGAGGAAAACTCAGCTATAGCAGATTTACAAATGAAACAAATACAGAATTACACAACAACAATAAATAAATAACTTTCAAATTCACCTAAGTACCTACGAGATTACAATACCTGGTACAGTGGTACCCCACCACTTGTCGTTTGTGTATCTTTGGAAATTTGCAATAAATAATAGGATTGGACCGAGGTGTTTGAGAGAAGTACCATCGTTAGTAGACAGTAATTTTACACAAACACTAATACAATTTTTGTTTCCAATAACTATAAGTTTTGTTAAGATAAGCTGTTTATAATCCCAGCTTTTTTTAAAATCTAAATCGTTTAACAGTAAAATCTAAATTTAGGTGCCTTGGTAAAATATAAAAGTCTACTTTGAGGAATAAACTTTTTTTAAATTCATTTTATTTGATTACATAAATCAATACGCTTTACAGGAGGCTTAGTAGGTACTCTAACTTTTAGGAATAATTGAAATTAAAAAAACATTCAACGTTATCCATTAATCGATATTCATTACACATCTAGGCAGATTGGAATTCAACTGTGTAATGGGTTAAATTGACGCTTTTCAAATGCAAATATATAAATATATTTTTATAACAACCCATTAATAGGTTTGCTGGATAAGCAAATCAGTTTGATTACTGTTAGATTAAATTGAAGTCTTTATTGCAACTTTGTTTGTCCCGGACTTTGGAGAAGCTATTGATTTCCTACGAGTATTACACATTATTATCATTTCTTAAACACTAGGTAGTATTTAAATCTGATGAAGCTTGCTACTTACCTATAACTATAAGAAACACATTTAAATTCCCTCTCGTTAAAGCAAGCGGCTTCACAATCGAGAACTGTGTGAGCGTGTAATGAACGACGAATAGCACCGGACCCTAAAGACATCCCTGCGCGACGCCGTGAGGAACAATCTGCAATCAAAATCCAAATAAATTAAAACTATTATTGATTATTAAGTATATACGTATATATGCGTTGTAGTTTTCAAATTTTCAACCAATGCGTTCTCAATTATAAGGAGCAGAGGCGTGGATAAAGACAGTGGATTTCGTCCACACTTTTAAGGTCAGCGAGCTACGAAGATAGCTTGTATATTTTTAATGGATAAAGTCCGAAACGAGCGCATCCGTCAGAGAAACAAAGTTACTGACATAGCCTTCAAAATTAGTAAGCTAAAGGGAGCAATGGGCCGCAGTCTGTCGCAGAACCGATGACCGTTGGAGTAGACGGATTCTAGAATAATAATATGTTTTTTATTTATTATTATTAATTTTATTTTAATTTTAGTTACCTATGTACTTATAATCCCTGCTCACTTCGGTTAGCTGTTAGATTATGTTTTTCGATAGAATTCCTTTCTATGCTCACAATTAATCAAATAAGTCAGTGTTAAGCAATTAAATTACCTTTACCAGCACCTTGATTTCTTTCTTCATAAAAATGGCCACCAGCTTGTTTCTTCGGTCCATAATAATTCGATTCTCCATAGGACAGCTCATTTCCTGCACTCCAACCCTTTTTACTTCCATAACTATGTCCAGACCTTCCCAAAGATGAATAGTCGAAACCGGTAGATGCGTCATAAGGTTTGACTCCATAGAAATGGTCAGGACGTTCAAATTTGTCGTCATTAAGTCGCCAATGGTTTGAAGAAGTTTTATAGTCGTTCGGATCTTTGTAATAGTTGTATCCACCGTAAGATCCGCCATATTGGCCCCAAGAGTTTTGATCATCATCGTTGCTTCTGCTCATACCTATTTGGTATGGAATGAATTCTTCTTCATATCGTCTACGTCCTTGATTTCTTCGGTTGTCATATCTAAGAAACATATTTATTATGTATATTAAAAAAACCCTAATAAATAGATATTTATTTAATTATTAGAGATTTTACCTGTCATATGGATCTCTAAAATAGCTCCGATCATTGTATTCCCAATTATCATAACCGCTTTGTTCTCCCCAGCGTTCTTCATAGCCTTGTCTCCAGTCCTTCGAAGCTAGGTACCCTGAATGTAAATGCCCTGGTCCTCTTAGGTTATTCAGACAGTTCGGCTCCAGACTATTCCTGTCAAGTTCGTAAAAGTCGTAGTCTTTGTCGTCAACGAAGTCTCGGCGCAAGTCGAACGCTTCGATTGGCTTCGTCATCATCTCGCACAAACCTTTGCCGCGGAATGCTGGATCCAATCTGAAATTATAATTAATTCAGTAATTTTTGTTTTAACACACTGGCAAATTCCTGGAATGTTAACAACGGTAATCAGACACTAACGACTAACATCAGTTCACAACACTATGCCAACTTGACAAGATGCACTTCGCTTGAAGGACTTTAGAATAGGAAATTTGAAACTTTAATGTTCAGGAACGGATTCAAGACTCAGCTTTACGCAGTGGAAATTAAAGTGAGAGTTATTCCAGCAAAATCTTTGCACCACTTACTGAAAGAATTGGGTCTAAGTAAGCATTACATATACTGAACGAGCTTTCAATACTTTTAAATTTAGAATTAAGGAACAACATGTGTTTTATTTAAGTATTAATAATAATTAACGAAATAATTCATCAATAATGGGGGATAAAGTATATCTATAAAAGCTGAATCATGTAGTATTTGGTTGGGTAGGGAGAGGTAATAAAAACAGGAACCTATTGCTAACCAACATACATGATGGACGCAGCACACACACGGTCTCATCACATCTTCTAGAACACAGAGTCCTAGACTTCGACTGCTGGAGATGGGCAGCCCAGAACATATTTCTGGGGAATTCGGCATACACTCGCCAGGCGTTGAATCCATGTAATGCTAAGTAATGTGTCTTTTTACCACAGTTTCTGTACCTCAGATTGTACGTTAAACCGTCGATCCTGGTGCCATTAGTGCCGGTGTGATTGTGGTATTGTTAAGAAATTGTCCAAATTGATATCAGATAGGATACTGTGTTTTAGGGGCTGTAATGATGATAGTAAGTGATCGGTAAAGTGTGCGAAATAATATTCAATCAGTAGCCCTTCTCTGTACGCACTATGAACATCTGGGTTGTTCTAGGGTTGTCAAAAATGTTAACTAAGGTCATCGTTATAAGATTCTACAAGACAAGTTGGCTTCAGGGCTTTCACCAGTGCGACATACATGTCGGTGGATACTGACAGTAGGTTTGGCAATGGCTGAATGCAGCAAACTCTAAAGAAAGCTATGCTTGGTATTAAATACGAAATAATTTTGTTGATGACAAGATTATGACATTTACGTCACTGTACGTATATAGTTGCTTACAGGAGGTTCATGTGAAAGCTAATGAGCGTTCGAAAATCTCTACTTTGACTAAGGAACAAAAATCAAATCTATTTTAGACAAACCAGTAGCCCTTGTTACTTAGTCGCAAACGTTATTATTGGATTCCGTTATTTAGGTATTACAAATATTAATAAATTCTCAACTCTATAAGCGCTCGACCTCGACGGCGTCCGTGCAAATATGAACTTTAATAGAGTGATATATATATAGTTACCGGATTCCATTATATAACGTTTGCGCTTAAGTAACAGAATAGCGCTGCAGGTTGTGTAAAATATTTAAGCAAGGTTTGCCTTTGAAAATAACACTATACAATAAACTACCTGGGATTATAACTGTTGTATTAGACTCACACTCACATATCACGATCAAATAAATAAAACACTGACTGAAGGTGCATTAAAAAGTCTTCGTAACCAAAGGGCATGTATGAAGAGGTTAATGAATGTCGACGAAGCGAAAGAAGTATGTCGTGATCGTGTCAAATGGCGCTCAATTGTCTCTGCATACCCCGAAAGGGATCTGGCGTGAAGATATGTATGTATGTGTGTATTATAACTGTGGCTGTTGTTTTTGAAGGTATCATTATTATTTATGTAATATTAGTATGCACGTGTATGTACCTGTCTCACTCTCCCAAAGGTTTTCTGGTAGCAAAAGCTAAAATGGTTTTAAGTTCGCCTTTGTACATACTTTCAAGTAAAAGTGCAATGATGTGTTAGTTAGTTTGGGTCTTTACCTATCCTTTAGTTATCCTAGTAGAATAATTATTCCAGCGCATAAAAGTACTCAATATAGCCGAAATTGTTATGCAATGGCAACAAAGATATTTAATAAGCTTCCAGTTTAAGGGAGCTGCCACTAAAACTGTTCAAATTAAGAGTCAAACAAATGCTGGTTAATAAATGTTTTTATTCGACAAAAGAATACCTAGACACTAAGCTCGACAAAGTCATGTGACTAAATAAATATTTGTATGCTAGAAATAGCGAAGCATGAGTTATAATTACATATAACAATTTACATCGAAAGAAAGAAAAATGTTTATTTGTCACCAAAAGTAAATCATCACGACCGTTTCCCTTTTTAGCCAACTTTACTATAGGCCAATCATGACAAGTGGCAAGCTCGTCGATGTCTCCAGCGTACCATGTTGTCACAAAAAAACACAAGAAATTCTGACAAATAAATTATTTCATTTCATTTTATTTCAATAATTGTTCTTGTTGAGGCTGAGATATTTAGCTGTAAGATTTTTTTTTTTTTTTTTTTTTTTTTTTTTTTTGACAGCAAACAGTCATTTACATAATCAATAATAAAATTTATTCGCAATTACGAGTATTAAAGACTTGTAATAGTGCCCGCAGTGTTGTTTTATTTAAAACATACGCAGGGTTCCAGATGCGTACCGTGTGACACTATAAACGCATATATGTATGTGAAACGATTAACTATCATTGGTCGGTTAGCCATGACCGTCAAAGTTCTAAATTTGAATTTATCTCTTTGATGACCCTATTTTAAGGCCCACTGTGAACAGCCTCGCATTGCGCCTATCTTCACGTCGGATCTTCATTGTTATAATGTCGTATGTACCCACAACCGATGCTACTTTTGATGACCAGGGCCGAATTTGAAATTTTAATATTTATATGTGTATTTATTCGAAGTATATTATATACATTAAATATGAATTAAAAGGTGTGGGATGCGACGTGAGTAGACACATTAGGTCCATCTCACATCCAGGCGAACTTGTCAGGCACGGGGAGAGCGGCGTTTTCTGTGGAGAACCTCAAATTGCGCAAATACGCCAACCTTGGTATCGGTTACAAATTTGCGCCGTTTGGGGTCGAGACGATGGGCCCATGGGGACCGTCAGCGAGGTGCTTGGCCAAGGAGTTGTCAAATCTGACAGAAGGGTCTGGAGACGGAAAGCCTCGCTATACAGAGGGGAAATGTTGCACGTCTCCTTGGGACTATCCCGGATGGGACGTCTCTAGAGGACATTTTTTATTTATAGTTTAGTTTATTTTAAATTTTATTATTTAGGTAGCTTTTAATTTATATTTAATGTATAAAAATATATCGCGTTTATATATATATATATATATATATATAATACATACTTATATAAATAAATATGTTAATATACTACATGTCAACATCTTTGGACGATACAGACAAGGATTTGATTGAGATTTCAAAAGGTGAGAGTGAACCAGCTTTTTAAAAATGGCCCTGCTTGGGTTCCAAAGCAATAAGCGTGGTTTCTGACCACCCCAAAAGGGAAACGGTCGTGATGATACTTTACTAAGCATTAAATATTTCTACGAAAATTAAGGTCACACATATAAATATAAACCCACTATGACCTTTATTAAGGAAATAAAAAAAATATTAACAATTATGTGAACATAATTTAACTGTCGACAAATCTACTGCCAAAGATTTGCTTTGCGTGTGAGAAATTATTTACATGCCCATAGTGTACACGTTGAAGCAATGAAAACGGGTCAATAACAATGTCAATAATTTATGTGAAAAAATATTTCCTAAAACTCTACATATTATAAAATAAGTTCCTCCGCCGCTGTCTATTCGCGATAAACACAAAAACTACTGCTGTAGCGAATATCGACAATGGCCAGGGATGAACGTTTTCGGCTGCAAACGACATCCTTTGCCTCACACCATTTTTAAGAAAACAACTGTCAGAAGGATTCACTTTTTCCTTCTCGCTGCAACAGCTGCTTCACACTAGCCTTGCTTAAAATAATTACTGCTTTAATTTCATATTTTTTAAATCTATATATCTTCACCTTTCTCTTCTGCGAGATATTGTCACCCCCTGAGGTTGGGTAAGTATTGAATATAAAATAGTACGCGGTCACTTCATGACCACGTGTAGTGACTCTAATTTATTTTGTGCACCACCGCTGCAGTCTCATCATCTATCTGGTATCTTGTCTTGGTGTAGACTGAAGTGGTGGTGGATTTGGAGATGGAACGTAACGTGTGTTCTCCGTGCGTTCCAGGGTTCTATGTCTGGACTTTAGAGCTGGGACCCAGCTTGAGAAGATAACCCCGCTGGCTGCATTTCCCCGCTGAATTGCAATACTGATTCTTTGGGCGAAGAAAGAGCCAGCCGTCTTGTCACCGGAGGAGACGACAAGATGTTTTTTTTTTTTTTTAATTGTCTTTAAAGGACATTGTACAGAATACATAAGTCCTAAACACGTAATTTATTTGCATAATATATGTTCATAACAGAGTTCATAACCGAGTTGGGGATCATCAAATTCCAGATGCTGCAGAATTTAATGCTTTACTTGGAGTCACTCGCGGCATTATAGCCCAAACACGTCGGGTAAAATATGGGAGCCCACAACGCGGGAAAACCGCAAAAAATAAACTGCAACTTGTGCCCCATATTTAAAGTCCAATTTATCGTTTTCCATAATTATTTACATTGTAGCACATTATTAAACAAAACAACACCATTTTTGACCAATAATATCCACAGCAAATTAATTTACAAAACAAAAACTTGCACTTGACATGTCCACGCAAAATGGCGCGAAGAACTCTCACAAGATGTTGTTATGTCTTTTAAAAACTTTTTTTAATGAGGCCGATATTGGAATTAAACTATGTTAACAAATTGTTTACATTATGTGGCTAAATATGTAAATGAAATTTAAAAAAAACTATATGTAAGGTTAATTATGAAAATGCTGGCTTGGAGACTAAAACCTGCTAATCCAACACATACCGATAGTTGAAGCTTTCGCAGTGAAATCTTCTCTCGATGGCACATTCTCTTCTGCAGTCCTCCAGTCTTTCGCATGCCACCACCCGTCTAACATGGCTTCGAAGTGTACGCCGACCGGCCAGCACTCGACGGAAACATGCTGATGAAACAAAAAAGATTTGTAGATGTCTTTTATAGTCCCAATCAAACCTAGAGACCCTAGTGAGTAAATGTTGGGAAAGGGAAAAAGATGTTGCACGGTTTATAGTTTTATTGAAAGTGACGTAAACAAGATCGACATATAGTTCAATTGAGAGACGACATTATATATAAATTGAATACAATTAATTGCCAGTAACTACAACAGTTAACTACCCATGTGGTATTTTGTATTTATTACAGCCCCTAGAACACACAAGACACCTTTGCAGCGTAGGTAAGACGGGAACGGATGAACATCTTGTAGATCCGCACCTTCAACCTAAGCGGCAAGCACGAATTCATAACATGGCGTAATTTGGGCCTGATTGACGGCGTGGCTAGCAAGGGAGTTTGTGGATACAAATAAGCATACAATTACAAATCGAGTAGTTTTAGTAGTAATATATGACCAATAAACAATAAAAGGTTTAGTAATAGATATAATGTAAATATTATAATAAATTTTATCTTCTTCCTTTTCTTTAGCCACTTCTTCACATGACTGGTCTTATATTGTGTATTGTTATTATGTATATATATATATATATATATAATAACAATACACAAAATAAAACCAGTCATGTGAAGAAGGGCTGTAATAAATACAAAATACCACATGCTTCTTAAGCCACTTATATATATATATATATATATATATATATATATATATATATATATATATATATATATATATATATATATATATATATATATATATATATATATATACATAATATTAATATATGAATTTATATATTTTACCAAGTAAGAAACACATCTAACACATTTTATTTGTTACAAAATAATACCAGTCATGTGAAGAAGTGGCTTAAGAAGCATGTGGTATTTTGTATTTATTACAGCCCCTAAAATAAAGGGTTACAAAAAAAGAAGACATAATCCATAGATATAATCCATAATGAATAATTTATAAAAACGAAATATACTTACAAATATCTTGATTATAATCTACATGTCATCGAATCCAGGAGAAGATGAACCCAATGTTCCGAGGACTCCGGCGACGTTACCTCGTTAGATGGCAACACTGATCCTCTGAATAAGATATTCCCTACTCAAAGGATCACCTGTTGACGCTCGGATGGCAACGCTTATGTCGCGTATTAACAATTTAGCGTCCTCAGATCAAGGGCTTATCGTCTTTACGGCAAACGGCACAAAATGGTAATATGTACTTGTATTTATATGTATTAGAATGTAATTATTAAGTATCATTAGTATGTACAGGGTGCGCCAGAGAAACTTACTTATTTGAAAGGTCATTAAAAACAAAAGTACTTCAATTTTAATTTTATTTTAGAATACAATATCCCTTTTTTTATACAGACTTGAAAATGACATCGGTTAAATGGCGACCCCTATTGCGCATACACTGATTAAGTCGATTTCTCGATTTCGATTATTATAAAAAATATATGGAAGGAATATAAAATAAATTTGTTTCAAATCATACAAACATATACACACTACATTCTAAGGTACACTACTGACCCCAACACACATAACTATTATACATATATATACTATTACACATATACTATTTACATTATATCTATTACTAAACCTTTTATTGTTTATTGGTCATATATTACTACTAAAACTACTCGATTTGTAATTGTATGCTTATTTGTACCCACAAACTCCCTTGCTAGCCACGCCGTCAATCAGGCCCAAATTACGCCCTGTTATGAATTCGTGCTTGCCGCTTAGTTTGAAGATCCGGATCTACAAGATGTTTATCCGTTCCCGTCTTACCTACGCTGCGCCTAGCCTGGCACCACCTTCTAGCCAAGACTAATAGGGATAGATCCAAAGACAGCAGAACATATCGCTCAGAGTGGTCTCCCGAGCACCATGGTTCGTGCGTAATTCCATTAAAGCTCGAGATCTGGAGATGCCTACTATTGAGGAATTTGTCGTCGGCCTGACTAGATTCAGCCATGGATGCTGATAGTATATTTCATATAATAATAATAATAATAAATATTTCCAGACAGGTCACGTAGCGCCATCTGGTTTCCATGGTAAGCTACGAGGCTTGTGTTTCGGAAACTAGATGGTTGATAAACTACATATTATACTTTTTTTTTGTAAATATATACATATTATACATATAAACACCCAGACCGAGACAAATTATACAATGTACAACTTGCCCCCGGTGGGAATCGAACCCACGACCTCCCGAGTTCACGGCAACGTTTGTTACCACTAGACCACGGAGGCGGTCAATATATATATTCTCTTGTATTGTATAAAAATATATGTATTAACAATATTCAAGTGTTGTGTACAAATCTAAGAAAATAAATGATTTGATTTAAAATGACCTAAAGCTATGCATATCTTACTCTTGTTTTCACATTATATCCTAACTATTTAATAATTATGTATTAAATAATAATGATTTTCACACTAATATTATAATAATTTAATGCAACATATACATATATAGGTATAGTCGTATATCTCGTTTGCGTGGAATGGTGGCAAGAACGCTGGCTGAATTTTCCTGCTGAATTGAAATGCTGATTCTTTGGGCGAAGAAAGAGCCAGCCCTCTTGTCACCGGAGGAGACGACAAGACGCGGTGTTGTCTTTTAAAAACTTTTATGAGATTTTTTATAAATAATTATTATTACTAATAAATAATTATTATTACTAAATAAAATAAAAATATTATAAATGAAAAACTTGCGCCAACTATTACGACGTAACTATTTTACTTTTTTTACCCACCAGAAGAAGAAGAAGTATTTTTCGCTAATTATTCATTTATTTATTTTGGAAAACCAACAGTTGACAATATTTTATCAATACTAAGCAGCACCTATCAGGTGCAAGGATTTCTTTTAAAATATGTGTTAATAATAAAAATATTAATTTATTGTCTTTTTTCGTGGTCTAGTTGTAGCGATTATTATCGACAACGGCCAAGGATGATTTTTTTTTTGGTTCTCTTCTCCCGATGGATGATGAATGAGATGATAGGGAAGCAAAGGGTCTAGCCCATACAGCCAAGTCTGACGTAATATATATTTGTTTTTCATGAATTAATGAGGTCATCATCAGATTCCAGATGCTGCAGAATTTGATGCTTTTCTCGGAGTCACTCGCGGAACCATCCACTGCTCAAACACGTCGGGTAAAATATGGGAGTTGACAGCGCGGGAAAACCGCAAAAAATAAACTGCAAGTTGTGCCCCATATTTAAAGTACAATTTATCGTTTTCCATAATTATTCACATTGTAGCACATTATTAAACAAAACAACACCACTTTTAACCAATAATATCTACAGTAAATCAATTTACAAAACAAAAACTTGCACTTGACATGTCCACGCAAAATGGCGCGAAGAACTCTCTGGCCAAGGATGAACGTTTTCGGCTGCAAACGACATCCTTTGCCTCACACCGTTTTTAAGAAAACAACTGTCAGACGGATTCACTTTTTCCTTCTCGCTGCAACAGCTGCTTCGACTAGCCTTGCTTAAAACAATCACTGCTTTAAATTTAAAATCTATTTATTCTTCACATTTCTCTTCTGCGAGATATTGTCACCCCCTGAGCTTGGGATCCCCGTGACGCCTCGTTGTCCGCTTGGGATCGGCAGCGCTCTCCGGGTCCCCATCTTCAGCCCCTCCGAGGGAAGGTACCCCTACATACGGTCAACGGATGCATAAAGAGTGATAGGGTTAAGTTTTGGCTTACGACCCTCCCTTATATAATTGTAGATTCTCTTGCTCTGTTAACTTCACTTTACTTAATATATTAACTTCCTTTGCTTAAATTCCTTTATTTTTATTTTAATGTTCCGCTTAACGTGACATAGTGTGTGCGGGACCGGGCTGACGCATACGACCCCCGTTAACGAGGATACGTGACCGACGAAAGTCAGCCACATAAACCTCGAGAACGGGAGGTCGAGTCGACAGACGAACGATCCCGATGCACCTATTATCCGGGCGGCAGGAAGCGATGATCTTCAATAAAACGATATGTTCATTCAGCTTGAGGCAGAGCTTCGGCGCAGGCTTCTATATTTCCCGCAGCAGGCTTGGTTGTTCTATAGGCGTGTTCGTCTTCTATTCTGTGGTTCGGTGACTATCGTGGATTTAGAAGTGGTGGTGCCGGTTTCGATTCCTGTTCCATTCTAAATGTGAATCTGCTTCTTTAAAAGCGTCGTTTCTGACCACATCGTAAGGTCGTGATGATGACTTTTTTTGTAACATTATACAAAATATTAGTAAATAGTATAAAACTTACTTGGTGCATTTTCAACTAAAATTACTCTGGATCCGTAAACAGGCACATTACACAAATATGCACTGAGGCACAAAAACAATGTAACCACCAATTTCATTTTCACTCCACCTTGTCATTATTTAACACTTTACCAAAATTCTAACACTTTTCCATATACACACTTTTTTTATCCGTTGGAAAATGCGCGGCAAAATTTGAAACGCGACTATTGCTGCTTATTTTTTTGACATTACTTTTTTTACAAAACTAGGTCACGATTTATGCGACCTATTTTTGTTTTTTTAATTTTAATAAGTGGAACGCGAGGCGTATACTACAATACTGAATGGTACTATAGTCTGACATAACCTTATATGTGAACAATTGCAGAGGAAAAAATAGTATGGATTAAGGTAAATTGAATGTATGTAAAAAAGGTAATGCACGTAAATTAGACTTGTAAAATGTTTTTTATACTACTATAGCTAGTCTAGGAGACGTCTATGAGCGAAATCAACTAATCAACTATGATAAATCAACTAACTAAAAAATCAAATGATTTTTTTTTTAATTAAAAATAAAAATATGAAATAAATGACCGCCTCCGTGGTCTAGTGGTAACAAACGTTGCCGTGAACTCGGGAGGTCGTGGATTCGATTTCCACCGGGGACAAGTTGTACATTGTATAATTTGTCTCGGTCTGGGTGTTTATATGTACAATATATTTACAACAAAAAAAAAGTATAATATGTAGTTTATCAACCATCTAGTTTCCATAACACAAGCCTCGTAGCTTACCACGGAAACTAGATGGCGCTGTGTGACCTGTCTGGAAATATTTATTATTATTATTATTTTAAAAAATGATGGTAACAAAAGTTGATCCACAACACCGATAGGCCCAGGACCGATAATCCCCCTACCATTCCAATTCTTACAAGGCTGGCTTCGTCATGGAACTGATAGACTACATGAGCAAATGTAGAATCGACCACACACTGCTGACAGTCCAGTCTTCCCAACCCTGACAAGCGCTTTACGCTACGTCTCATAAGCCTTAACTTAGCTGAGCTTCGCATAAAGGTGATGGTTTTGACAGGACACTGTGCTTTTAACAAACACCTATACACTCTGAACATTCAGGTAGCCCACTGCATCCTGCATGGCGGAGGAGGAGACGGCCGCGCATGTACTCTTGGAGTGTGACAGTGTGGCTGCGTTTAGACTAAGGTTCCTCCAGACTGCAAGGACTCTTCCGGAGGTCTGCAAGAACCTGACGGGTCTGACCTTCCTGACGGGATGGCTCCGCTAAAGGAGTCACGCACAATCGTCCAATAGAAACTAAGTGAGGAAAAGCTACCGTAATCACAATCACGCTAACAAAAGTAACGGTCTTGGGTGCCAGTGCACTAGCTGGTAATGTCGCTTATAGCATCAAATAAAATAAAGGCGCGGTGGCACGGTTGTAAGAACGCGTTCCTTAAATCCTACAAAGGTCGGTTCAAACCCACCCGGCATGTACCAATGAGAAATACACTTTTCTGACGAGTACGTACATTTGTCATAGATTTACAACACCACCGTTCCCGTGCCTCGGAGAGCTCGTTAAACCGTCGGTCCCGGTTCCACTAATACCAACTTGTGGAATCGTTAATAAATTGTCATCATATCCTCGCCAAGCCGTCTGGCCAGCGTGGCGAGTGTAGGCCAAATTCTCTAGATATACGAGTATGTTTGGGAAGACCCCAACTCCAACAGTGAAGGTCTAGGACGTTGTGGTTGTAGTAACCTCCTTTAAACTTAATATTTCTGCCTTCGTCAGATAGACAATCAATTGTCATTATGTAAATAGATCCTTCATTTATTTATTTATTTATTATTTATTAATGTAAAAAGATAAATAAAACTTATAAGTCATAACAAACAATTTATTATTATTTAACACTAAATGGTCTAGAGGCTGTAATGTAAGCATCAAATATTGGGAAGTAATGTCAAACGTCAAACTTAATGTAACTGCAGGAATAGAACCGTTTTTTTTTTTTTTTAATTCAAATTTCGGCTTTGATAATATTTTGTACAAAATTTAAAGGTGAGTGTTTATACAAAATTGGCTCGGAGACTTCTTCCAGCATTTATTAGCATTTCTTGTAGCTTAGAAAGTAGCCGTCCACTCTCACTTGAAAAAAATACCCTGTAGGAAGACTTTGAATCATCGATATATATAGATAGGCCCTCACTGATATAAAAACGTTCCCGTAAAACCAATCGAAGTCATGTAGCTGCACCAACAGTCGCGAGATAGCAAGCGTCGAGAGCGCCTGTATATAAATATTAATTTTTATATCGAGTAAAACTAGTCTTTTTGTATGCATTGTGATATAATTTCCGATGAATAAAGTATGTGGCATTATCCTTGCTTAAGAATTGCCCCCCAAAGTTGGTAGGTACACAAAGCAAGCGGCACGTTTTTAAGAGTGCGTTTTGTATTGAATAGGCTTATCTATATACTCGTACATCGATGCTTTGAATATATTTCGTTAGTTACTTAGCTAAATTTGTACTAAGCGGTTGGTTCATCATCATTCATCATTACAGCACTGTCTATTGGTCTACACTTGCAACGCGGATGCCAGACAGGTTGGCGAAGATCTGATGTAAAATTTAAATTTATTTATTTATTTTGGAAAACTTACAGCTAAAATACATGTATATGAAATAAATATAATACTATAAAGCCGATGACAAGAATTCACAGATAGATACAATATAAAGCATGCAAGAAAACTCTAGAGAAGAATAATAGAAATAGTAGACAAGAGCAACAATAATAGATACGATAAAATAAAACAATATTACCTGAGAAATGTATCTAAACTGCCAAACAGAGAAAAAATAAAAATAAACACATAAACACATATAACAATTAAAACCAATAGAAATCAATATGCCCAGACCAAACTACAAGTCCACAAACTCGAAGTGCCCATTCGTCATCGCTCGTCTAACCATCGAAGTGTTGGCATTGAAAAGATCGACATCTATGGTGAGCTCATTAAACTTTATTGCCGCCCTACTTAGAAAAGCATTGCGTCTATAGTTGGTGTTGAAATGACAATCTATTAACGATTACAGTTGATATTATTGGATCCAGGACTGATGGCTTACAGCCAATTTCTCGAATGTATTTTTGGTACTTAATTATTACTTAAATGACAGGGGGTTAAGCCGATTTTATTAAATTTTAACTAAGCTAAACTTATGATCGTAAATTATGTTTTTTTTGCACGTAAAGATTTTTTCAACTCCAAACGACGCAAACTGTGATTCGTAATAAAATTAAAAATAAACAAAGGAATATCTATACTATTTCTATCGTACATAAACACAGCAGCCGATGAGTGCTGATAAGAGTACGCGAAACTACTCAACTGCACCGCCATTGTCCCAAGTATGCGGAATTCTATGTAGCAAAAAATAATGCCTATATTTTCACTTAATACTAATTTTGCGCGGTGGTGGCTCGGTTGTAAGAACGCGGTCCTTAAATCCTACAAAGGTCTTACTTAATTAAGTACATACATATACTACACACTTTAAATATATGTACAAAGTTGGTGTTATATCAATATTGTAAAAAAAATAGTTGTAAAAGCGCAGAATACATCTATTTTTATAATATGCCTACTTGCGAAAATAAATGTATTAAAATTGAATTAAAAAGGTTCGATTTCTGGTCGTGTCACAGTAAAAAGTAAGTATATATCATCACGGCCGTTTCCCTTTCGGGTGGTCAGAAACCACGCTTATAAATAAGCGGATTCACATTTAGCCAACTTTACTATAAGCCAATCATGACAAGTGGCAAGCTCGTCGATGTCTCCAGCGTACCAAACTCGAGAAATATCACGAATAAATTAAATATTAATTAAATGTATTTATTTACATTAATCAATATTTTTGTGTCCCGACCAGGAATCGAACCCGGTACCTTCGAGTCTAAATCCACGGACTTCACCGCTAGCCCACAGAGGCAGTGTCACAGTTATTTAATTTACAAGCGCAGATCAGCAAGCGTCGAAAATATGAAACGATTTGCAATAGTTACTTTTTTTCGACGTTTGCTGTAGAAACGATGGGCCCGTGGGGATCGGAACTGAAAGCATTTTGTAAAGAAATTGTTCCAAGGCTCATTGACGTCTCTGGTGACAATAGGGCTAGCAATTTTTTCTCCTAACAATTAAGTATTATAATTCAAAGGGGAAATGCTGCTAGTGTATTGGGCACCATGCCACAGGACAGCGATTTGGAGGAGCTATTTTTTTTGTAAGTATATATATATATATTTATTTTTCATTTTTTTATTTTGGAAAACCAACAGTTGACTATTGTATATATATATTAAACAGTAAATTCCCTAAGAACTATTAAAGGTTTTCACATATAAACATAAAATTAAATTAATCAAATTAACAAGCAAAGGAAGAAAACATCGCCTAACTTTGACACTGGCAAATTGTTACTAATGCCATTAATAAAAAAAAAAAAAAAAAAAGAAAACATCGCTACAGAAGAATAATAACGATATAGGTGAAACACAAGTTACTTAAACTAATAAACATTATACAAACATTTAATTATAATTGCAGGCATCAATTGACCGATTCAACATACTGAAGCGCTTACTGCCGTCTAATGTCTGCAGCCTTGAAATTAAATAAATCAATGTCCAGCCCTTCTGCAAGGTCATTGAAATCATTAAAGACTCTCAATAGATAACTGTTCTGCCTATACCTAGTACCAGCGTATGGCACGAGCAAGAGGGAAGAACGACGGAGATTTGGTCTTGGGACTCGCAGTCGTATACCAGCCAGCAACTCAGAACTATCGACTGTACCGTTGGCTATGTCAATTAAATATGCGACATCAGTTATTTTGCGTCGAACTTCCAATCGAAGTAGATGCAAATTTTGACACATGACATCATATGGTCGATCAAATATTTTCCATGAATTATTATTATTTTTAGGTTAAATTTAGATTTTGTTCTAATATAGTTTATTTAATTTATGGTTTTGTGAATAAAAAAAATATAAGATATAGTGGGAACGGGGCCTGATGGTGAATCTTGAATTTCTAGTCTGTATTCTATATATATATTTGTATATATATTTTTTTATTATAATGTAAGTAATTTCAGCTCTATATAAATCTATCATAGACTCAAAAAATATGGATCCGTAGAGAAACGCATCCTCTAGGTCTTCATTAGGACTGATCCGTTTCCGAATAGCCCATTGTGTTGCCATGTTCAAGGATTTGTAGCAAAAAATGACTTGTTAAAATGATGCCAGACTTAAAAATAAAAATAATAATGATATCATGCTATGGTTTAGTTAAGAGTCGGTGTTATACGTCATGTTTAACCCTTAAACGCATTTGATTAGTTTTATTTGTGTATTAAATGCACATAACAAAACTGCTTAGCTATGGTTCAGCGGTTAGAAAAAAAAGTATCATCACGACCGTTTCCCTTTCGGGGTGGTCAGAAACCACGCTTTTAAATAGCGGATTCACATTTAGCCAACTTTACTATAGGCCAATCATGACAAGTGGCAAGCTCGTCGATGTCTCCAGCGTACCAAACTCGATAAATATCACATATAAATTAAATATATAAATTGAAGCTATAAAATTTTATTGCCAAATATTTCGCCTCTCTTTGGAGCGGCGTCATCAGTGACAGTGACTGAAGGTCTTTGTCATAAATTTTGAAAAAGTAATTTTATTTCTTTTAGCAATGGTAAAGGCAATGCACTATACAGTTTTGTATTTATTTTTTAGAAAAATATCATCATCACCTAGCGCATCATGGAAAACATCATCAGCATTTTATGTCCATTGTTGGTTCGATATTAATAAATTTACAAAACAAATAAATTAAATGTATTTATTTACATTGATTTTTTTTTGTGTCCCGGTACGGTTTAGCGGTTAAATCTGTGGATATAGACTCGGAGGTACTGGTTTCGATTCCTAGTCGGGACACAATAATTTATTTAATTTGTGATAATTCACGAGTTGTGTTCGCTAGAGCCATCGACGAGTTTGCCACTTGTCATGATGGGCTTATAGTACAGTTGGCTAAATGGGAACTTATACCCTATACAAAGGATACGGTCGTGATGATACTTTACTGTTTTTACATAAAAGTTGCAGTAATTCTTCATACAATACTTCATACAGATTGTAAAGTTAAAAATGCCGCCGAAAAGTATCAGTTTTATTTTGAAGGTCAGCCGTCAGCTTAAACAATCGACGCCATTTTTAAGACCACAGAGGGAGTGATGTTATAGGAGTTTTTTTTTTTTAATTTATTTAAGGACATGGTACAGAATACGTATAATATACATAATAAGTCCTAAACAATATTATAGGAGAATTAATGTGCGTCCGCGTGAAAGTTTTTTTTTTAAACCACTATTACTATGTTTGACTTGCTTTTTTACCAAATTTTGCTTCGTTCATTACAGCACCTAGAACACAGCGTCCTTCCAGAACATAACAGAGATGGGCCTTCCAGAACATATATCAGGAGAATTTGGCCTACACTCGCCACGCTCTTGCCAGACGGGTTGGTGAGGACCTAACGTAAATTTTTAATGACAATTTATTAACGATTCCACAAGTTGGTATTAGCAGTATGGGAACCACGGCTTAACGTGCTCTCCGAGGCACGGGAACGGTGGTTGTATATCGATGACAAATGTACTTAAGTGTATTTCTCATCGGTACATGCCGGGGTTCAAACCCACCTCTTTGCGATGTTAAGAAAAGCGTTCTTACAACCGAGCTACCACCGCTCATAATTTTGCTTAAAATGTATGAAAATCATTAAACATCGCCAAATAGAACGATTTTCAGAGCGAAATAGAGTGAAAAAAGCGCTTAATAAAGCGTCAAGTCAAACATATATGGGCAACGCCACCGCGCCGTGTCAAATATAAGAAAAACAAGGGATTCCTTCGCGCCATTTTACACGGACTTGTCAAGTGCAAGTATTTGTTTTGTATATTGATTTACTGTGAATATTGTTGGTCAAAAGTGGTGTTGTTTTGTTTAATAATGTTCTACAATGTGGATAGTTATGGAAAGCGATAAATTGTACTTTGAATTTGGGGCACAAGTTGCAGTTTATTTTTTGCGGTTTTCCCGCGGTGTGGACTCCCATATTTTACACGACGTGTTTGGGCTATAATGCCGCGAGTGACTCCAAGAAAAGCATTAAATTCTGCAGCATCTGGAATTTGATGATGACCTCATTAACTCATATAAAAGAAAGATATATTACGTCAGACTTGGCTGTATGGGCTAGACCCTTTGCCTTCCCTGTCACGTCATTCATCATCCACCAGGAGAAGAGAACAACAACAAAATACAATAAGAAAAACAATTAGAACATGCCAGATTTCAAACCGCAATCCTTAGATTGAAGGACATTATTCTAATATATCGACCACCTCCGCATAACCTAAAATAATTGTTGCATCATACCTACTACATAAAACTCGCATAAAATACCATCAATTGTTTTTTTTCCGCCATAAAAAATGTCCCTTTGACGGAAACAATCTTATACAAATTACTGCACCTATTAGCGTAAACAATACGTAACGTAGCACGAATTATACATACAAAAAGAACCTAATAAAAATACCTCTATTTCAACGTGGTAAAGGTCATTATTGTGCTGTTTTTCGAGGTGTTTTATGCTTAGACAATCCACGGATGCGCCCGCAAGGCCGAATGCATTAAACTTCTTTGCTTTGATAGCTTTTTTTTAAAGATAAAAACCCTATCATTTTAAATATGATCATAGGCCCTAGTCTGTTTGTGAATTACTTTGATTATTGTCAGTTTGCAGTAGAAATGCGGTCGTTGCGGCGGATATGTGGCGTCACTTTGGCGGACCGCATACGTAACGTCGAAATACGGAAAAGGGTTGGTATGAAGGAAAGCATAGGGACAAAAATAAGGAAAAGCATGCTACGATGGTTCGGGCATGTTGAAAGGATGAGCGAAGAAAGATTGACGAACCAGGTATATAATGCGAAAGTTGTGGGTAAAAGAGGCCCTGGCAGACCAAGACACACGTATCACGATCAAATAAATAAAACACTAGCTGAAGGAGAATTAAAAAGCCTTCGTAACAAAAGGGCATGTATTAAGAGGTTGATGAATGTCGATGAAGCGAAAGAGGTATGTCGTGATCGTGTCAAGTGGCGCTCAATTGTCTCTGCCTACCCCGTAAGGGATCTGGCGTGAAGATATGTATGTATGTATTGTCAGTTTCATCTAAATATTAAAGGCAAATCAATTTTATTATTTGCGCCAATAGAAACAATATTAAAGAAGCAACAATCAATTCAAAATTCCATCCTAGTCCTCTAGCAGATATTTAGATTCATTCACTGTGTCTGAAGCCCGCCAGTGGAACGAGCTACAGCTGGCCATTAGACGGGCACCATCTGTCAATGTTTTTAAACAATTAGTCACTAACTTTTGTCATGATGAGCAGGAACACTGCATCTAGTACACATTAAATATTTAGCACACAATATTTTTAAAAATAAAAAATAAAATAAAAATCTATTTATTGTCACATAACATTATCACATAATTTTACAATTTCGAACAATATGTGACAAAAGGAATCAGGTGTCAGCTGTTGTCGTGCAGCAGCACAAGTACTTACACCTGCACGACGCTGTTTTTCAACCTGTTCCTGTTCTCACGTAGTAATATATATATAATTTAAATTACAGGGTAGACACTTATAAATTAATAGATACCTACACAATTATACTAAAAAGCTAGGTATACATGCATGGCAGAGTAGATGAATGAGGCTCGCTTCGTCAGTAATATCGTTGTTGCAGGCCCTTCAATTATATATTCTCTAGGGCTAATAAATATAGGCTAAATTTTATGTATGTTTATTTGTTTGTATAGCGTCCTAGACCTCCACTGCTAGAGATGGGCCTTCCAGAACATAGATTTTGCCAATACGCTGGCCAGACGGCTTGGCGAGGATATGACGACAATTTTTAATGACAATTTATTAACGATTCCACAAGTAGCTATTAGTGGAGCCGGGACCGACGACTTAACGTGCTCTCCGAGGCACAGGAACGGTGGTGTTGTAAATCTATGACAAATGTACGTAAGAAAAATGTATTTCTCATTGGTACATGCCGGGTGGGTTTGAACCGACCTTTGTAGAATTTAAGGAACGCGTACTTACAACCGAGCCACCACCGCGCATATGTATGTATATATAATTTATTTCTTGCAACTACTTTCTTGGAAAGGCAAAAATTCTGACAACCACTATCCACCTGTACTACCACAAATGATGACATCAAATGACAACAACTATATGAAATGAAATTATTTATTTGCATAGAACATGGTAATAGTAAATATTAAATAGTATGTTAGTTCTGCACATTCAGCCATTTCTGGCACACAAATTTTGTTAAACATTATATAGAATCAACGTGAGTACGCACATGCATCGTAAATGCACACATAAGTTATAGACAAATAAAATAAAATTGGAAAAACGTGAAGTAAATTTTGTTCGAGGCGCATTGATTATTATTTTAAAATATTATTCATTAAAATAAGATTATACGGGGTGTCTTTAGACTACGTTAGACTTATAAGAGTTTCTATTGATAGAAACAAACAACTTTTCCTGAGAAATCATATGTCAGAAATGACTATTCGATTCTTGTCAAAAGAATCGAAACAATCCAGAAGAGATTCATGTGGCATTTGTTCTATAGCTGTAATTTAGCAAAAAAGATACCAAACTATGAGCGTAGACTATCATACCTTGGCATGATCTCGCTCCAGAGTTTTTCTTTAAGCTCCTCAATAATAAGATCGATTCACCTTACCTGCTGTCAAAGATTACACTTTACACGTATGATCCGTTTAGACTGTCAACGTCTAAATCAAATCTGCACTATTTCTCACCGTTGAATCGAATGATCAGGCAGTACAACTTCCTACACAAGTTTCATGATTTTGACGTTTTTTCATCAAGCCAATATATAAAAAAAGTGCTTAAAACAAATAGAGGTCAGCAGTTTTGGTCAATAACTACTATTTTAATTAATAATTGTTAGGGTATTTTATTGTGTAATTATTAATTATTAGGGTATTTTATTGTGTAATTATTAATTGTTAGGGTATTTTATTGTGTAATTATTAATTATTAGGGTATTTTATTGTGTAATTATTAATTGTTAGGGTATTTTATTGTGTAATTATTAATTATTAATTATTAGGGTATTTAATTGTGTAATTATTAATTGTTAGGGTATTTTATTATGTAATTATTTTAATTTTAAATTCTATTTTTAAGTATTATTATCTTTATATAAATTATCACTTTATAAAATTTTATTGCTTTATATAGTTTTTTTCAACAATTGATCTTAATCTCATTTATATTAAAATGTTACTATTACTCTAATTTGAATGCTGTAATCTGCCCAGTCAAGCCGGCATAGTGTTAGGAACTGATGTCAGTCATTCATTCATTTTTCATAAAATACTTAACATAAATACGCCACTTAATATCAAGTTGGCGCAAGGTCACATGACGTGCTAGAAAAAAAAAAAAAAAAAACAAGTCTGGCTAAGTCTTAGTCTTGCTTTGGGCAACACTAGTGTTCATAGAAAACTTGAAGCAAGACAATATGTTATTGTGATTACAAAAAATATTTGATCATAATCTTGTAAATTGCCTTTTGAAATATAGACCTATAAAAACACTAGAAGTGGCATAGATGTAAAGCCCTTTCAGCACGACAAAAAGAATATGGATATTGAAAGTTTTATTAATAACTTGGAGGTCTTTGTGTTCCAAAATATCTCATAAAAATAGTGGAAAAATTCCTCTCCTAGTAAAACAATGGAAATTAAATCCACTTATGCATGTGTTTTTATTTACTAGTTATAAAATATAATTAATATATAGCTAGATGAGTACACAGACTTTTTTATTTTATACTAGAACATGTGACCTTGTGCCCTCCTGATGGTGAATGGCTAGCAAGGTCCATGAATGTTAGCAACTGGAATCAGACACTCTTGACTGACATCAGTCCCTAACACTATGCCGGCTTGACTGGACATCGTTTCGAACCGGCAAAACAGTTTGGAGACCGCTAGTTTTTTTGTAATAACGCACGTTTGGTATTGTCCGTGCTGAAAGGGTTAGCTTTTAACAATAATAATAATAATAATAATAATAATAATAATAATAACCCCCCCGTGGGGACCACCTTGACGTGGTGGGGGGGCATATGGTAGGGGTACCACTTAAGTCTGAACATCTAGACATATTGTCGGCACATAACATCTTACAACCAAGCCCGGTATTGTTTCTGTCTTGGGATTTGCTCACTGGGGGTCGATTTCTGACGTAAGTTCGAATTTCGATCTGCAGTGCGCGAAGCCACGGATGGAGGGAGTAATGGGTTCGGCTGTTAGCCGACACATATAATGTCGGCAAATAACACCTAGCCGACATAATATATAACCCCTACCGAGCAAAGAGTCCCCAAACCCAACCCAACAATGGAGACACGATTAATGAAGAAAAAACGTATAATGCTGCTACCCGAGGGCGATCATCGGGGCACATCTGGAGCCGGTGCTGGATGTCTCAGCATGCGGACCACCGGCGGCGAGGAGTTGAGCAGGCGGGCTCTCGTCGACTCAAATAATATTACAGCCGAAATCATCACCCATTCCGTACCATCGTCACCATTATCATCAGTTAGTCTATTTCAATCACCCAACTCATCACTTCATTCCTACGGTACCCTCGCATACTCATCGTCTACATCAACATCATCATTACCGAGTTCATTACATTCAATTGATGTTGTGGGGATGGCAACAGCCATTAACTCTCCACCCACTATTGACAAACCTCTGGCCAAAAAGAAATGGTCATTAAAAATGAACGAATTCATTTGGCACAACTATCTCATTATTACTAATTTAGAACACGACACAAAAAGTTATTTAGACCAATTACATACACAATTCACTCAACACTTTCCCGCAATGAATGTTACAAAACAAAGAATAGGAGACCAAAGAAGAGCCATTATAAGAAATAAATTATTGTCCCAAAATCAGTTAGATAACATTAGAAGACAAGTACAATTGGAATTACAATCCCAGTCTCAAGCACCTGATCAAGCTGCTCAACCCATTTTCACATCCCAAGCAACAAGAAGAATGAAGTGGTCTAATCATATAAATGAAACAATTATTAGATGTTATTTTAAAGTAACAGATCAAGAAACACACCTAACCGCATATAGAAATAAAATGTTTACGAGATTTGTTGAATACTATCCTTATCTAGCACATCTTTCAGAGCAACGTAAAGCTGATCAGAGAAGATATTTAATGAGTAATAACATAATTACAAAGGACAGAATAGATGAGATTAGAAAGGAAGTGGAAACACAACAAAGAAATACACACCCGAATATTACTCAAGATCCAATACCACATACTCCTAACATTATAGATACAAACGCAGAAACTACACCACCTTGTGATACAATACATTTGAGAGATACGACAAACGGGGTTTCAACAGAAGCAACAAACAATATTACTTCATTAAGTTCATATATAAACCTAGCTAATATAAAGACTCAGTTTGAGGACGCTTTTAATAAATTTCGACACACGGATCCAACAAATAGACCCTATATACCTAAACAGAAGTCATCAAAAAAACTATCCCATATCTTGGACCTTTTAAACACTGAAATACTACCTCAATACATTACTTTAAATAGCGATTTCTTAACATTGCAGACAGCACATATACAGCAGCTTATACTACGGCCATATGTAATGGAGCAAAAATATTTAACCAATCAGATACTGTTAAAAGAGGCACCAAATTTTTAAACCGCAATGGCAAAGAAGACTTGAGAGAAGAATAAAAGATCTTAGAGCAGACATAGGAAGACTAACACAGTTTACAAAAGGAATTAGAAGTACAAAAGTTTTAAAAGCAGTACAGAGTATAAAAACTAAATATAGAACACATGCACAATATGAAAATCCTAACACAGAAACAGAACATTTTATGGATACACTTAAACAAAAATTAAATGTTTTAGCTAGTCGATTAAATAGATATCTTAAATGCACAGATAGAAAAAGGCAGAATACACAATTTATTAATAATGAAAGTGTGTTTTACAGAACATTAGCAAATAAACATTGTCATCGGACGGATATGCATGAAGCTACCTCACCTACACCACACGAACTACATAAATACTGGGCAGATATTTGGGAAAACCCTATTCGCCATAATGACAGTGCAGATTGGATTAGCGATATACCCATACAAAGCACTCAAGGCATGCAATTTGACAATATAACACTGGACATATTTGTAAAAGTTTTATTACGAGCACATAATTGGAAAGCCCCAGGGTCGGATAACATACATAACTACTGGTACAAAAAAATTACATACCTACATCCTTTTATTTACAACCACATAAATAAGTTTATAAAATCACCAGACACTATGCCAACATATTTAACAAAAGGAGTAACATACATGATACCTAAAGAAGCTAATAGTATAGATCCCGCAAAATACAGACCAATTACTTGCCTACAAACTTTCTATAAGTTACTAACCGCATGCATAAGTGAATCAATTTACACACACCTAACAACAAATGACATTTTATCGGAAGAACAGAAAGGATGCCGAAAAAACAGCCAAGGATGTAAAGAACAACTCACAATAGATGCCATAGTCATGAAAAAAGCTTGTATAAAGAAGCATAACATTTACTCGATGTACGTTGATTACCGCAAAGCCTTTGACTCCATCCCCCATAGCTGGTTATTACATATATTAAAGTTATATAAAATACACCCAATTATAGTATTATTTTTTGAAAATATAATGACGACTTGGCAAACCACACTTAAGACTAAAGAAATATCCACAGATCCAATTAAAATACAGAGGGGTATATTCCAGGGAGATGCTCTCAGTCCACTTTGGTTTTGTATGGCTATTAATCCACTATCCACTTTACTTAATAACTCAATAGCTGGAATCGAATTAAAAGGAAATAATAACCACCAAATCCTTACACATCTAATGTACATGGATGATATTAAATTATATAGTAACAGTAAACAAAACTTATTTAAACTTGCGGATATAACACAACAATTTTCACAAGATATTCGCATGCAATTTGGAGTTGACAAATGTAAGACACACAGCATTAATAAGGGTAAAATAAACAAAACAGAGTATAATTTAGACAATGGTGAACAAATAGAACCGTTAGATGAAAATAGTTCATATAAATATTTAGGATTCCATCAAGCAAAAGAAATTTACCACAAAGACACAAAAAAAGAGTTGACTGACAAATTTAGATACAGACTTAACCTTATACTAAAATCACACCTAACGTCAAGAAATATTATAAAAGCTATAAATTCATTTGCCATACCAATTCTAACATATTCTTTTGGTATTATTAAGTGGTCCAAAACTGATCTGGAAAAAATACAACGAATAATTAATACTAACCTTACTAAACACAGAAAGCATCACCCAAAATCATGTATACAGAGGCTCACTTTGCCACGATCTGAAGGAGGAAGAGGATTGATAGATGTTCAAAACTTACACAATAAACAAATAACTACACTTAGGAAATTCTTTCATTCTAAGTCTGAACACTCACAATTACACAAGATCATAACGGAAATAGATTTAAAATATACACCTTTAAATTTACAAACTTATGAAACGCAACCCAATGAAACAATTATTAGTATACAAGACAAAATAAATAAATGGTCAGAAAAGTCTCTACATGGCAGACACAGGGCCGATCTTAATCAACCTCATGTCGACAAAGAAGCGTCGAACGCATGGTTGAAAAGTGGTGACCTGTTCCCTGAGACAGAGGCTTTTATGATTGCAATACAAGATCAAGTAGTTTTAACCCGCAATTACCTTAAATATATAATTAAACAACCTAACCTACCCACAGACTTATGTAGACTCTGCAATAGTGCTTCCGAAACTATCCAACACATAACGGGAGCTTGCAAATCTTTGGTGCAATCAGATTATAAACATAGACACGACCAAGTAGCCGCAATAGTACACCAAATATTAGCAAGCAAATATAAATTAGTCAATCAAATTGTTCCATACTACAAATACAAGCCAAGCACCGTTCTGCAAAATGACAATATTCGACTATACTGGGACAGAACGATTATAACTGACAAAACAGTACACTACAACCGACCTGACATTACTTTGATAAACAAAGAAAATAAAACAGCATATTTAATAGACATAGCCGTACCTAACACTCATAATCTAATAACTACACATACAGAAAAAAATACTAAATATAGAGACCTTGCAATAGAGCTTAAATCCAAACTCAAATTAGAAAAAGTAACAACTGTACCCATATTAGTATCCACGACCGGAGTAATACCCAAAACATTACATGACAACCTCAAAACTATTAATGTAGACCAGCACACATACAGACAATTGCAAAAAGCTACAATCCTCAATACTTGCCGTATAGTTAGGAAGTTTGGAGTTAAAGAAGCATGATGCTCACTTGGCCGAGGCCCGTGAACATCATTAGATTAACCGGTTAAATACCGAGATTCTTTAAGAATACACATTACATAATAATAATAATAATAATAATAATTCTTTATTTCGGTACAAAAACCATATCGTGTTAGTAACAATAATAACTTAAAGAAAACTATGTTAGTAATTAATCTAAAATGTACATACTAATTTATTTGTCCATAATTTTTGAAGCATGAAGCAATGCTCATAGATATTCTTTAAAATTATATTTTTAGTGTCCATTATGCATTTTCTAAATGAGGCCATACGATGTCGGATTACCGCGTCTAATACCGGCAGACGTGCCTCGGCAAACATGCTGGATGCACTACACCACTTGGAGAGCCGAAACAGAATTCTGAAGGCATCATTGTATTGCACCTTCAGTCTCACCTTCTGTACGACTCTTTGGTGTAGTTGCACCACAACTGCGGTGTGTACAGAGACCGACAGTAAGCGTTAAATAGGGATATTTTAACAGCACGGGAACACTTGAAGAGCCTCCTCGCGATCATGTTAGCAACCGAACACCTCTCTCTCTCAATATCCTGTTTGTCTTTAAGGTCTTCAGATACTATATGACCAAGGTATCTGAAGCACTGCACGATTTCCAACGGCTCATTATTCAGATACAGAACCGGTCTGTAGTCTGTCCTCCCCGATTTTAAAATCATGCATTCATATCTGGAACTCTCGAATCCCTGCAGCTTCGCCGAGATGTAGCTTCTCTGAGCGTATTCTACCGGCTATACTATGGTGAGTGCTCTGAAGAGCTCTATAACCTAATTCCTTCCTCCCCATTCCGCAACCGAACCACACGCACAGGTCAGAATATGCACCCACATACCGTAGTCACTATCCCTTCGCGTACCTATAAATTTGGTGACTCATACATCTGTCGCACAATAAAGATGTGGAATGCTCTTCCAGCCTCTGTGTTTCCACTTTCCTATAACCTGGAGTCCTTTAAGCGAAGTGTGAAAAGGCATCTAGTCAAGCCGGCATAGTGTTAGGGACTGATGTCGGATATAAGGGTCTGATTCCAGTTGCTAACATTCATGGACTCTGCGCGCCACTTACCATCAGGTGGGCGCAGGGTCACATGTCGTGCTAGTATAAAAAAAAAAAAAAAAAAGGCATTAAATGAATGATACTGCGGATATTATGTAAATAAATGTTTTAAAAATAATTTAAAAGCTAAGACGTTTTATTAGTCACCCCGACGTGATATTGCAAGTTATGGGAGTTGGATTGAGACCACGACCTCTTCATTGACAGACACGACCTCGCTAGACATAATGATCATGGCAAGATCATATTTTATTTCAATAAAAAACAGGACTGCGTAACAAAATAACTATAATAAAAAGATGAAAAAAAATTAAAGCTTTTAAATGAATGATATTGCAGATTTATGTAAATAAATATTTTAATACAATAATAACTATAATAATAATAATAAATATTTCCAGACAGGTCACACAGCGCCATCTAGTTTCGTGGTAAGCAACGAGGCTTGTGTTACGGAAACTAGATGGTTGATAAACTACATATTATTATTATTTTTTGGTAAATATATACATATTATACATATAAACACCCAGACCGAGACAAATTATACAATGTACAACTTGCCCTCGATGGGAATCGAACCCACGACCTCCCGAGTTCACGGCAACGTTTGTTACCACTAGACCACGGAGGCGGTCCTCTTGTCACCAGAGCAGACAATTAGACGAGTGGTAATTTTTTTTTTAAATGTTGAGCTTGGACCCCACGGGCCTAAAGTCTCTACAGCAAAAGGCGGTCAAGGAGGAATATAGAAATATAGAATTTAAAATAAACAAATAATTAACGATTTTGCTCCGTGGTCTAGCGGTCAAGTCCGTGGATTTAGACTCGGAGGTAATTTCTATATTCCTGGCATAATAATATTTCCAAAATTTGATGATCGTTTACCTGTTAAAATGTGTGAGTTGCAAAAGTCAAAAAATTATAGGAATCTATAATTAAAACCTTGCCCCAATTTTTAAAAACCATAATTAAGAATTAAAACAATACTAATTACTAATATAAGAAATATTTACGAATTACGAAGCGAAAATGCGTTTTTAACTCACACAATTAGGCAAATATAAAGGTTTGTTTCATTACCACAATTTCATAGACATACACGTACACTACTGACGGAGCAGAGTTCTGTATCTCTAGCTTGCTTATTTTTTTGTTTTTCTACTGTATCAAATTTTGTGACTCAATTCACTTTTGATTCTATAATAGTAGTTTCTGAAACTGTTGCATAATAAGGGCCTATTATACACGCGTATGTGTTTAAAAACCGAACCGTAGGCGAAGTTTTTAATAGTAATAATAATAATAATATAATTATTATTATTATTATTACTATTAAAAACCGAACCGTAGGCGAAGTTTTTAATAGTAATAATAATAATAATATAATTATTTATTGCACACAAAATATAACATATAAAATAATGTACATAGGCGAGCATAATACCGTATGGTATTCTCTACCAGCTAACCTTTGGGAGAGTGAGAAATTATTATAATGAGTACAGAGTACGAAATAAGAATAATAATAATAGTACATGCAACCTAATTTTGCTAATAAATATGTAAATGTTTCTGTAAACCCACTATTTTGGTTAGAAATCCCTTTAAATGTGCTCCTTCTCTACCATATCTTGTTGTTAATCTTCATCTCTTCTCTACTATGTGCATAAACTAAACTTCTAAACAGAAAATTCTGTAAATTTTGAATTAAGAGAATATTGGTGATTTTTTAAATATTAGATCCTGCAATTTACCATTGAATGGTGTAAAAAACGTAGTGTTCTTATAAATGCATGGGAATTTATCGGGCCTTGAGACAAAATTAAAAACAAAGAAACCACTGGTTCCTAGACTTTAACAAGCAAGGAAAATTACAAGCAATACTTGATCCAGGTTCGTTAAGGAGAAAATAACAAAAAGAAAACAATGCACAAACAGTAAAACTGAATATATTAAAAACTTCATTTTCAATTTAAAAAAAATATATCTAATTACTTTAATTTAACAAAACTGACTCCGTGGTCTAGCGGTTAAGTCCGTGGATTTAGACTCGGAGGTACCGGGTTCGATTCCTGGTCGGGACACAAAAGTATTTATTAATGTAAATAGATACATTTAATTAATATTTAATTTATTTGTGATATTTCTCGAGTTTGGTACGCTGGAGACATCGACGAGCTTGCCACTTGTCATGATTGGCGTATAGTAAAGTTGGCTAAATGTGAATCCGCTTATTGATAAGCGTGGTTTCTGACCACTCCGAAAGGGAAAACGGTCGTGATGATACTTTTTTTTTTTTTTTTAAATCAATCATAAATTGAGTTATCACACGAGTGTTTTAATACAGTGCAGTTTCATACACTAATTTATCTACTCTCATACATTGGGATTGAACCTACAAAATAAAAGATAAAAGTTAAAAGAGTAAGAAAAATCACACGAAATGCTATACAACAGAACGTATTGAATGGCGCCAATTTTTTTTTTTAAATGACCATGGTACAGAATACATAAGTCCTAAACAATGAAATGGCGCCAAAACCTAGATTATGACCGTGTACGCGCTATGGCGGGCGCTGCCATAGACAAGTTAAACGCGTAAAACGCGAGAAAGAAACACAAAAATTTCAATCATGAGGGGTTATAAATGTTCATCGTGGAACCCAGTAATCGATAGGTTTCGACGCCGGGAAAAATTGCCCGGTGTGTATAAGTGTCGTGATGTCTAAAAACTTTTTAAGTGATAAGTGGGTAGGTTTACATTTACCGCCCAGTATGTACGAGACTACACCGCATAGCTCCAGTCGACCCGTGACCACGGCCAGTGCAACTTGGCTGAAACGTCGGGAGAAATATGTCTCTTAGGTAAATCGTATAAAAACCCGTTAAAATTATAATAGGTATGTATGGCACTGTCATTCGCTCGGTTACGTTTGTATTTATTTGATTAGGATCACCAACAGAGAACACATTGAATCCAATTCTATCAATGGGGTGTATCAGGCAAAGCTTTTTGTAGATGTCGCTAGCGGCAATGGTACCTTATTTTACATCTATATCGCATCATTTTTTAAATGTTTTTGTAGTTTTATATGTTTATAACAGATATATTAATTATAAATTAACGTTACCCTCCTTAAAAGACGAATTAAAAAGCGCACACCCCGTCTTTAAAAAGAAAAAAGGTTTTATTAACAGAACGGCAATTTTAAGATCACCATATCTTTGATTTTGCTTAGAAATCTCGATTTGTACTCTTAAAAGCTACTCACTTCGGCATAATATCCAGAAAATAATAAATATCGTAATAAAAATAAAAAAAATCTATGCAACTGACAGTTATATGAGGTACCATCTATCATGCGCCATCTATCGTGATAAAAAGTTAGTGATACACCCCATAGAAGCAAGCAGTAAAAAAACATAAGTGAATACCCCAGTAACAGGTGACCACAACATGCCACATTACATTCAATTATAATAATAATTAATAATAATAATATCTTTATTCAGTAAAAAAGTTACAAGATATGAAAATCATAACATATTACATTATGCATGCACAGAAAAAAAGACATTTGCAGCCGAACTAAGCCTATATGTATAGGTCTGTCCGTGGGCAGTCAACGCCCAGACACCCTTTTAAATATATTATTACTTTCAATTACAAAAATAATAAAAGAAACAAAATGTACATAAAAGAAAAATAAATTAAAAATTGTGTGGTTGAGATCCTCTTTTTGTTTATAATGTAAGTGTGAGTATGAGAGTGTGTAAACTTTACATACTTTGTTATTATCGCATTCCTACTTTACTATTGACAGTAATTCCTCAGTTATATTATAGTCAAGAGACTGTAGCCATTGTGTGACATTCTTTCTACATATCACTTTAGTGCATTGATCTATAGCTATCTCTTTATTATTTTTATTATATAAATATAGACCCAGAAAACAGAAAAATCTGCTAGTAAAGACTTTTCGAAAAGCTTGAGAGCTTCCACACACAAGATCAAGATTAATAATAGTAACATTATTTAAAAAATAAAAATAACGAGAACTAAGATTAAAAGTACTACCTACAGTTACAGAGTTAAATGATAAAAGTATCTTATATACAAACTTCATTAAAAAGCAAAATAAACCAAACTAAGAAAAAGATGTTACTAACCCTTTCAGCACGACAATTATTTTTAAATAGTGAGAAAAATCCTCTCCTAGGGAATTCTACAAAACCCCTCCGCATATTCATGCAATGTCCTTTTTTAATGTGCTATCGTACTAGTGCGTAATACAATGGAAATAAAAACCACTTTTGTATATTTTTTTCTTTATTGGTTCTCTTCTCCCGATGGATGGTGAATGAAGGCAAAGGGTCTAGCCCATACAGCCAAGTCTGACGTAATATATATTTCTTTTTAATGAGTTAATGAGGTTATCATCAAATTCCAGATGCTGCAGAATTTGATGCTTTTCTTGGAGTCACTCGCGGCGCCATAGCTCAAACACGTCGGGTAAAATATGGGAGTTGGCAGCGCGGAAAAACCGCAAATAATTAACTGCAACTTGCCCCATATTTAAAGTCCAATTTATCGTTTTCCATAATTATTCACATTGTAGCACATTATTTAACAAAACAACACCACTTTTGACCAATAATATCCACAGCAAATTAATTTACAAAACAAAAACTTGCACTTGACATGTCCACGCAAAATGGCGCGAAGAACTATGTTTTTTTCTTTAACAAAATTGGGGGCAAGATTTTTTTGTAATAAAGCACGCTTGCTACAGTCCGTGCTGAAAGGGCTAAGCCTCATGGCCTATCTAATAGTATAGGTCGATGGGCTAATATTATTAGCATAATAATAATGTGTGCGAACCCCGTGAGAGATCGGTCACAGGCTGCTTGCTTCTAAACAAAAGTGAACAGTTTGCGACCTTCCCAAATTAAGTAGTCTAGGAGGTAACTGTTAATTTATTTCTTGAAATAGTATCAAATTCATAGTCAAAATACATGATTATTTAAATTATTAAGTTTAATTTAGTTTTTAATGTAATTAATTAAAATAACTAAAGTTCCCTTTCTTATAAATAAGCGGATTCACATTTAGCCAACTTTACTATAGGCCAATCATGATAAGTGGCAAGCTCGTCGATGTCTCCAGCGTACCAAACTCGAGAAATATCACAAATAAATTAAATATTAATTAAATGTATTTATATACATTAATAAATATTTTTGTGTCCCGACCAGGAATCGAACCCGGTACCACCAAGTCTAAATCCACGGACTTAACCGCTAGACCACGGAGGCAGTATTTAATTAATTAAAACTAAAAATTAAAATAAATATAAACTAAACCTAATAAAAAAAACACTATAAGTAAACAAAGTCCTCTTAAGTCCAAGAAGACTGGCAACATTTCCCCTCTGTATAGCGAGGCTAATAAGTTAGCAGAAATAATTGCCAGCTTTCCCGTCTACAGACTTTTCCGTTAGCCGCTTGGACAACTCCTTGGCCAGACGCTTGGCTAAGTGTCCTCATGGGCCCATCGTTTTATAATTTAAATTATTTTGCCTCCGTGGTCTAGCGGTTAAGTCTTTGGATTTAGACTCGGAGGATTAATGTAAATAAATACATTTAAATAATATTGAATTTATTTGTGATATTTCTCGAGTTTGGTACGCTGGAGACATCGACGAGCTTGCCACTTGTCATGATTGGCCTATTGTAAAGTTGGCTAAATGTGAATCCGCTTATTTATAAGCGTGGTTTCTGACCACCCCGAGAGGGAAACGGTCGTGATGATACTTAATTCTTTTTTTAATGATCCTACCGTTGTTAGTGAATGACTAAACGCCAAAGCCGTCCAAGGAGTGAGTTGTTAGCAAAAGACCAGCAGGTTCTGAGATTCAAATGACCTGTTAATGTTTAATCTGACTGAGAAAGGAATCTGCAAGGAAAACTCGCCTATAACAGATTGACAATGTAAATCATTTGTTATTATACATTAAGTAAAACTAAGAATAACCGATATTATTTTATTAAGTGCGTTTCAATGATTTCCTGGAAAAAACTATCAAGTGGCCGTTGGTTCACTGTCATGTTTTAATGTTGATGTCATGTCTAACCGTAAACGTAGGTTTCAAGGAACATCTCAGCTAAGTTTTATTAAAACTGCTCCAGTAGTGTTAGCGTGAAGGACAATAAAAAAACAGACAGATAAATAGCCGTGAGGTCACATATTAGTTATCAAAATGATGTATTTATTTCTTTTAAGTTAATATCGATTATAATTATTAATTTGTTAAGTGGCAAGAATTGGAAACAACGATCGCGGGGCCCTAGGCACTTATCCAGAGTGCCCAATGGAAAAGATAGGGCTATCTCAGCCAAATTACATCGAATTGTGTTCAATATATATAGGCCTAAAATACGTACAAACATAGAGACAAAGCTTTCACATTTTCAAATTCAAATATTGTATTAATCAAAAAAAGCCTAATACAAAATAGCTTAAAAATAGAACTAGTTACAGAAAATACCAAAAAAAAAAAAAAATACAACACTACTTTTAAATAAAAATATTAGTTGGTATAAATTTCTGATATAATATGCATAAATAAAATATATTGTAGGTAATAATATGTAACTAGCAATGCCATGTTACAATTACCATTGATAGAAATTATGGTCAAGGCCTCGTTCCTTATTGCAAGGTCTGATAACCAGGACTATGTTATTATAAATACATATCGACCGTGAACAGACAATTCACCTGTTTTTTTTTTTTTTCAAATCCTTTTCTTCACTTTATGAGGCTGCTCCTCTCTTCTCTTATACATTTGTTTGTCTATAGAATTTCGGCCCATTGATGTTGCTATTTTATACAACATCGAAGTCCGAGATCATAGGTATGTGCGTTAGAAGGTGCTACTGACAGTTTTCAGTAGTTTCGCGACGCTCACGCTTCCACACATCAATGTCACTTTTTTTTTTCTCCATTTTTTTTATTTTTTTTATTTTGTTTTATACAATTCACCTGTTTGTAAGTATGTAAACATTACAGGACAGTTCAATTTAGACCGCTAATGATATTTCTCCGCGAAGAGATAAGCGCTCTTTAGTTATAACAAAAGGAGAAGATACGGCACGTGCTATATTGTTCACTACAAAATACTAGACACAGTGGCATTGCCGATGTCGATAATGAATGAGATGGAATTTGTCACAGTGGGACGCTAGCGTGACAGAATGCATAAAAGGCGTGGCGTCCTTACTATATAGCTAGCTTGCTACTGACCTTTTTACTTGTTTAATTGGGTCAGTTTTACATAGTTTACTAGTTCCACGCGTAATGTCTTCGTACCGTATCTTCCCCTTTTCTTTTAATCTAAGCATGCGCATGTGGACCACTCTTTTAACAATAATCTAAAAAAGGATTTATTTATTTTTATACACTTTACATGGTATGTAAGTATGTATGTAAATTTTTAATATTATTTATGTTTCATTTTAATATTTTATTTCTCTATTTGCACCGTACTCATATATGTCCCAATGTCCCAAAGGTTAACGGGAAGAGAATGTCTTGCGGCATTACGTTCGCCTTTTGTATAGATTTACAATTATTTTTTTAATTAAATAAAATAAATAAATGGTATTACAGTATATACTCCAATACACCATGCAAGGAGGAGTCAGAAACACTTAATATTATTTACAAACATTCATAAAAATTAAAGAAAAAGCCACAAACTAAATTAGGAATCAATTAAATACATTTAAATCTATAATTGTTGCCAAAGAAATGTATTATACAAAGTTAAAATGAAAAAAATAATAAAAGTTTTTCTTTTATATATATATATATATACATATATTTATCAGGACTTTGGACATTTTTAAAATCTTAAAATATTATATTTAGGTGTTAATAGTTTGAAAATTGTTATATAGTTAAGTTATTATGTGTTATGATTTGCTAGGCCCCTTCGAGGTGTCATAGACCAGTAAGTATTATAATTGTAAAATTCTTATGACATGCAATAAAATATTTAAATTTGACATCACGAATCTGCATTCGGTGTAACCAAGCCTTATAAATATGTATTGGATATTCTATTATGTTTAAAATTTATATTTCGAATTTAATGGTTATAAAAATTTAAACCGAATATTCTACCGCTATCTCTTGGACTACACTAGTAAATATCAAATAACCTCGTTTGGTGCTAGATAAACTGTCAAAATAGTGCCCACTTCCGTATGGGCGACCTTTCTCGTTAGGTTTCAGGGTAAATCACAAAATTTCAAAAAATATGTAATAGCAAAGACCAAGACGTAAACTGTCTCGTATATAGGTAAAGCATCTAAATTTTTTTTATTTTTATGAATGAGGTAATAGGAAAGGCAAAGGATCTAGCCCATACAGCCAAGTCTGACGTAATATATCTTTCTTTTTTATGAGTTAATGAGGTCATTATCAAATTCCAGATGCTGCAGAATTAGATGCTTTTCTTGGAGTCACTCGCGGCATTATAGCCCAAATACGTCGAGCTTGCCACTTGTCATGATTGGCCTATAGTAAAGTTGGCTAAATGTGAATCCGCTTATTTATAAGCGTGGTTTCTGACCACCCCGAAAGGGAAACGGTCGTGATGATACTTTACTTTTACTTTTACGTCGGGTAAAATATGGGAGTCCACAGCGCGGGAAAACCGCAAAAAAATAACTGCAACTTGTACCCCATTTTCAAAGTCCAATTTATCGTTTTCCATAACTATTCGCATTGTAGAACATTATTTAACAAAACAACACCACCTTTGACCAACAATATTCACAGTAAATTAATTTACAAAACAAAAAATTGCACTTGACATGTCCGCGCAAAATGGCGCGAAGGACTCCTTTTTTCTATTTAGAAAGTGGGTATAAATTATCCAGGTGTTCGACTTGTCGATTTAAGCGTAGTTTTTTTTTCTTTTTTTCGCTTTGAACGTCGTTCGACTTAGCGTTGCTCTTATGGTTTTCATATCACAAATAAATTAAACATTAATTAAATGTATTTATTTACAGCGCCAGCTTGGCATCACCTTCTGGCCAAAACCAACAGGGACAAGATCCAGAGTCAGCAGAACATATCGCTCAGGGTGGTATCCAGAGCGCCGTGGTTCGGCGAAATTCTGTAATTGCGAGAGATCTGGAGATGCCTACTATCGAGGCATTTGTTGTCGGCCTAGCTAAACGTATGTTTTACCGGGCTGACAACGGATCCTACAAGCATCTTCAGGATATCGCTCCTATTTTTCGCACGGCCCCCGGAGGGAAGGCCACTACCTAGGGAGGCGCTCTTGGAAAAAAACTAAAGTGGACAAATCTAGGAGACTAGATTCGTGAGCCACAAGGGCGGTGTTGTAGTAGGAACAGCGCCCAGCACCAAAGGTGCGTTGAATCACCGGCGGGTAGTTCGCCGCCGAGATCCTTCCGGGGAAAACGGGAGATTATCCCATCCCCAACCCAGGCCCATTGAACATCCGGGCCTGGATGACTCCGCTGTACGCTATAATTTATTTACATTAATAAATGTTTTTATGTCCCGACCAGGAATCGAACCCTGTACCTCTTAGTCTAAATTCACGGACTTAACCGCTAGACCACGGAGGCAGTTTTTATAATTTACATTTAATGTGTGATAATTCTCGAGTTTGGTACGCTAGAAGCTTGCCACTTGTCATAATTGGCCTATTAAAAAGTTGGCTAAATGTGAATCTGCTTACTTATAAGCGTAGTTTCTGATCACCCCGAAAGGTCAAGATGTTCAACTTTTTTTTTTAAATCTTTGCTATTACAGAAGTAGAATTTACTATTAATTACTTGAGTAAATTAGCTATGAAATAATGTGAAAGAAAATCGTTGCGCGGATTGATTTCACTCTCGTGGACGCCGCTCGGAGCACTGGCCAACGTTCCAACGGTGGTATTGGCCGAGCGGCAATAATGTCGCTGTGATCGCGACTACACTGGTTGCGACTATCTCAGTTTTGATTTTATTTGGATATAGATATATGTAATCATTTGTAGGCAATAAATTATCTCTCAACTTGGTATTGTGACATTTACTTTGACTACAAGAAGCCTACTCGACATTTTTTATTTTGCGGGTTAAAACACCTATGATTTGTCAGCTCCTAATGTCTAGTGACATTGGTCCGCCTTTGTACTTTGTGCAATTAGGTTTCAATAAATAAAATTTTAAAAACACATATATATTAATAACGTATTAAATCTCACACTAACCTTTGTAAGAAGCAAGTCCTGGATCTCTTCCCTGTCCTGGTCTTCCTTCGCCATAGTCGCTAATAGTGACGGGACGAGATGATATCACTTGCCCATCTGGCTTAAGAATATAACTGGGCCCATTCGGCTTGTGAAACTCATATTCATACACTGGCTTGACCAGAGGCCTGTCATAAGCTGAACTATCTGGTTTATCATACCCAGGCCCATCCGGTCTATCATGCCCAGAACTATGACCAGGTTTTTGGGTATGTTTGTAATCATAACCACTTGATTCGTATTCTGGTTTGCTATAGCCTCCTTCATTTTCGTTTTCGCTTGTGCCATATGACGGTTTATGTGATTGTGAGTCATAAGACGGGGAATCGTCATATGATGGAGTGCTGTCATAGCTTGGCTTATTATATGATGGCTTATTGTCATAAGGCGGAGAACTGTCATAACTTGGCTTGTTATAAGATGGCTTATCATTGTACGATGGTTTATTGCCATAAGTTGGAGAATTGTGATAGCTTGGCTTGTCATAAGATGGCTTGTTGCCATATGATGGTGAGCTGTCATATGCCGGCTGATCATTATGCGATGGTTTATTGCCATATGATGACGAACTGTCATAACTCGGATTGTCATATGATGGCTTGTTGCCATATGATGGGGAACTGTCATAACTCGGCTTGACATATGATGGCTTGTTACCATAAGACTGAGAACCGACATAACTTGGCTTGTTATCATATGCAGGTTTATTTCCGTACGAAGGAGTGCTGTCATAGCTTGGTTTGTCATCATATGATGGCTTGTTACCATAAGATGGTGAGCTGTCATAACTAGGCTTGTGATATGAAGGATTATCATTGTATGAAGGTTTATTTCCATACGAAGTGCTGCCATAAGTTGGCTTGGTATATGTGGGTTTGTCATCGTATGATGGCTTGTTACCGTATGACGGAGAACTGTCATAACTTGGTCTGTTGTATGTAGGTTTTTCATCGTATGAAGGTTTGTTGCTATATGACGGTGAATTGTCATAACTAGGCTTGTTGTATGACGGAGAACTCGGCGTGTCATATGAGGGTTTCTCATCGTAAGATGGTTTATTTCCATATGACGGTGAGCTTTCATAATTTGGCTTGTCGTATGCAGGACTATCATAACCTGGCTTGTCGTGTAAAGGCTTGTTGTCATATGACGGAGAACTGTCATAGCCTGGCTTATTGTACGATGGTGGTTCATGACTTGGTCTATTGTCATAAGTGGGTCTAGAACCATAAGATCCCTGACTGTATCCACCAGAATCATAAAGCGGTCGGTAGTCACTTTGAGGTCTTTGATAGATTGGTCTATCTGGATTCTGATTGTAACCACTTTGACTATTGTAGCCGTAGGATTGACCATATTGTCCAGCATAGTTCGCATCGTTGATTCCATATGGCCGGTTAGGTTTCATTGGTCTATCGTAGTCGTTTTGACTCGAATGGTGGTAATTCTGACCGTAATTAAATTGCCCTGAACCTACAGGTTTCAAAGGTCTGTAAGGAGGATCGTTAATCTCCAAATATATATAGTTATCCTGGTTATTGCTTCCATATGGTTTACTAGGTCTGTGGTATTCTTGAGAACCAATTGGTCCATAACCTAAATCTGGTCTTAAACCTGGGTCTTGAGCAGGTTTTTGATAATCCTGCTCATTTTGTGGCCTCTGAATCTGAGGACCATAAGGTTTCCTATTAGGCCTTGTAAAATAAGCATACTGCGGCCTTTCATCTGGTTTAGGATAAGGTTTCTGAGGTCTAGGCTTTCCATATACATCTTGTATATCATCTGCAGGTGATGGAGGATAATTGGGATCTGGCCTTAAATAACCTGGATCCATTGGTCTATGAGGTTTATTGTATTGGTCTTGGAATTGTAATACATCGTATGGATCAGGTTTTGGTTTGCCATAGGTTTGATTGTACGGTTTTGCAGGATTCTCTGGTCTGAAAGGAATGTCTTGAGGTTTGTGTGCTCCGTAACCTAATTGTGTAACGTGTTCTGGTCTGTGATTAGTGTAATCATCAGGTCTATCCGAATCTATTTGGTTGTAATCAGGTTTGTATGGCCTTTTGTATGGAACGTCGTAGTAATTGTTATATGTAGGTTTATGATTATTATAGACTGGTCGTGGTCTGTAGTTCTGTGGTCTTTCATTGGGATATTCGTCTGATTGAGGTCTTTTATCGTCTGGGCTGTCTGGTCTAAATACTGGTCTATGGGTTGGACCTGGGCCAGGATCGTCGAATTGTGCCTGCAATGGGGTGGGTGGAGATTGTTCGCATTGGAAGCGTCTGACGTAAACGTCATAGTCAGGATGTCTTTGAAGAGCTTTGTTATCTTGTATCTCTTTCTCGCTTATGTTGCTGAGTTCACATGTAGCATTGCCTTTCGCTCCCACACTGTGAATCAATGTTATAATTTTTATTAATTACTTAATCCTTAGAGAAAACGTTAGTAATTATATATTTTATTATTATTCTTACAACAGATGCCTATATGGTGTATTTCACATCTATATTTGAATAATTGTGCATCAAGTTAAATAGCACGCTCAATATTAATTAAATTCATTTACAATTTGTGTACTTTTATGACAGATAAATTGTTATTGTGCAAATGTTGTATGAGCCTAAATTAAAAGTAATCCTTTAATTTTCTTAATAAAAACCTCGATTTTTATTTTTTTTTTAAATATAGATCTTGTTGCCTTCGGTTTTAAACGTTTATAGTGGATTTCGTTATTTACGTCAGAGGTTGCGTCATAATTACAAAATATTATTCAATTCTCAACTCTATAAACGCTCGACCTTGACAGCGGCCGTGCAAATATCAACTTTAATAGCGTATTATATATAAAGTTAACGGATTCCATTATATAACGCTTGCGCCTAAGTAACAAATAAGGCTGCAGGTAGGGTAGGCTCTATAATTCTATTGTGTATATAGTCGACGACTGCTGAAATTACCGCTCAAGATGATTGGCCACGATGTCGGTCCTTCGATTGAAACATTGATTTCCACGGTAGTCGAGCAAGGGTTGTATAGGTTGAAGAAACTTGGAAATTTCCTATTTTCCCCATAAACATCGACCCGAAAATGTTCGGTAGTCGAATCTGCCTTTGCCGTTTGGATGAACTCCATCAGGTGGCTGGCTGCCGCCTTAGTAAAAGAAAGTGTACCAAGCAATTTATAGTTTGACAAAGTTGTCCGGTCTTAAACCCCCCTCCGGGATATAGTCAGCCTGCTTGCCCAGGACCAATGGTGGGAAATGCTGCATATTGCAACATACATAAAGTACCTCAACGTGGACTGGGACTTGCATAGCTGGGGCCACTGCTATGTCCAGAACGTATATTAAAACGTTAAATAATACATTTATGAAAACGCCTAGCGCCATCTAGTATGATCTATAGGAACTACGTACCCGTAATCAAAGCTCTGGCACTGTTTGTCTTGCTTGCATAGTTTCTCGCATTCTCTTATAGTTAGTTCCGTTTCGTTTCGATAGATGGCTCTGCCAGGTATTTGTTCGCCTATTGCGATCCTTTCGAAGCAATCTGTTGGTAAAAACAATCGTATTAGGATCAATTATCTTGAACTGCCTCCGTGGTCTAGCGATTAAGTCCGTGGATTTAGACTTGGAGGTACCGGGTTCGATTCCTGGTTGGGACACAAAAATATTTATTAATGTAAATAAATACATTTAATTAATATTTAATTTATTTGTGATATTTTCTCGAGTTTGGTTCGCTAATGTGAATAATGTGAAACCGCTTATTTATAAGCGTGGTTTCTGACCACCCCGAAAGGGAAACGGTTGTGGTGATACTTTACTTTCTATTATTTTGGGTGAATTTAACATACATCTCTTCACGCCAGATAGCCAGGGTAGGAAGAGATAATTGAGTGCCACTTGACACGATCACGACCTACCTCTTTTGCTTCGTCGACATTCATCAACCTCTTCATACATGCCCTTTGTTACGAAGGCTTTTTAATCCACCTTCAGCCTGTGTTATTTATTTGATCGTGATGACTCGCATAGTCTCGGTCTGCCAGTGCTTCTTTTACCAACAACTTTCGCATTATATACCTGGTACGTCAATCTTTCTTCGCAAACATGTATCCAAAAAATTATACAGAGGTAACCAATTTTGCTCCGACATGTCAAGTCCAAGTTCTTTGTTTTATAAATTACCTTACTGTGCATATTGTTAGGCAAAAGTTGTATTATTTTGTTTAATAGTGTGCTACAATGTGAATAATTATGGAAAACGATAAATTTGACTCTAGACGAGTATATGGGGCAGAAGTACACTTATTTTTTTGCGGTTTTCCCGCGCTGTGAACTCCCGTATACCCTTCGTGTTTGGGCGATATTGACGTGAATTACTCCTTGAAAAGCATCAAATTCTGCAACACTTGGAATTTGATGAACCCCAACTCTGTCATGTACATATATTATGTAAATAAATTACGTGTTTAGGCCTGATGTATTCTGTACAATGTCCTTTAAAGACACTTAAAAAAAAAAAGTACCTGATCATAATAAAGTACCTAATTGTATAAATATCGCTCTGTTTTCTTTTACTACTGTCATTATATTAAGGTTTTATTCCATAGATAAATTTTAACCAATTGACTGTTTAATTAAATTGTACTTTAATGCTGGGGTAATAGAGATGTTGACATTAAATTTAAAAAAAAAAACATTAAATAATTATGATTATTATATTCTATTTAGTTAGGACACGCTGCAACTTCTCTTTTGACAGAAGAATTTGGGGCTGAAGATACAGTTTTTTTTTTTTTTTTTAACACATTTTGTATTAATTAAGGAACATACGAAAAAAAAACCGAATCGTTCGAGCCGTTTTCGAGTTTTGCGCTTAGCAACAATCATTTTTATTCATATAGATTAAATAGCTGTAAATTTAACAAAAAAAAATGGTTGGCTTATCCATTAAGTTGACGCGGAGTCACATAACTTACCTTCAATAGAAGTTCCCAATTCAGAATCAATGGTGAGCGTCAGAGCACCAAAAGCGAACAAAGCCGGGCACAACACTTGTATTATTAACATTTTTAATAAAATACCTACCAGCATACTCGAAAAAAACCTATCATAACCATGTTAATAAAATTTTAGTTTTAAAGTAGGTACATATCTATTTTTTAGATTTTATTTAATAAAAATATAGGTATTTAGATAGAGCATTTTTTTATATTCTTTTTATTCCTTATTATTGATAAGTGTTTTTATTTATTAAAACTATTTATTAATAATATATTTTTAATGATATTTATTTTTTTTAAAGATATTTTAAAACCTGGGTTTAAAAACGTTAATACTATTGTAAAGTTGCGAATAATATGCGATAATCTGAGGCATGGGTGTGGTTAAGATAAAACTTAAAGTTAGGCTAGAGTTACCATGATTTATTTAATTCTGTTCAGTGGATTTTTAATTCAACAGAATATCAACAAAAAATATTTTCTCCCGATGGATGACCAATGAGGTGTTAGGGAAGGCAAAGGGTCTAGCCTATACAGCCAAGTCTGACGTAATATATCTTTCTTTCTTATGAGTTTATAATGCTGCATAAAAGCCCAAAAAGTCAGGTATAATATGGCAGTTTACAGCGCGGGAAAACCGCAAAAATTAACTGCAACTTTTGTCCCATAAAGTCCAATTTACCCGACGTGTTTTAGCTATGGTGCCGCGAGTGTTGACTCTAAGAAAAGCATCAAATTCTGCAGCATCTGGAATTTGATGATGACTTCATTAACTCATTAAAAAGAAAAATATATTACGTCAGACTTGGCTGTATGGGCTAGACGATTTACCTTCCCTATCACCTTTTGACTTTCTTTCAAAATAAATATATAAATCTCATTCATCATCCATCGAGAGGAGAGAACTAAAAAAAAAAAGAAGAAGAAGAAGACTAGGTAACAGAATAGGGCTACAGGAATCGATCCTGGTACATCCGCGTCTAAATTCACGGACTTAAAAGCTAGACCACGAAGGCATTTGATTATTATTGTGAATACTAAAATAAACATAATTACTTATTTATAGTACACAAAAATACATATTCACAAACCTACAGACCATACAATAAACACGGCCATTTTACAGCCACGAATTTATATTTAAGGACATTAATGTTATTAGATTATAAGCTGACACGGCATTTTTACAGCCACGAATTAAATTTTAAGTATCTAGTTATAAATAATTACAAAATCCTCGCTTATGGCAACAATGTTTTATTTATTACAAATTGTATTGCTGTTAGATTCGGTCCAGCCAAGCTTGTATTGTATAAAAATATATGTATTGACAATATCCAAGTGTTATGTACTAACCTAAGGACATAAATGATTTGATTTGACGATGATCCTTTAAAGACGGTTCTAACATGAGCCAAAAGTACAGTCACCCCACAGTTTAAATCCAAGTTCCGCTCCGATGCACCTCGTGGAGACTTCTTCCTTAACACACGTGAACCTTAATCCCACTTCTTAACACAGCGACATTTATTAAATATTATTTGTGAAAAACAATTTAGATTACTGTAAATTACTTATCTATATTAACGTTTTAGCCATGTTCTACTCTGATACATCTAACTAATCACCGGAGGCAGTATCAAGACAACTCTTATCCCGGACTAACTCTACAAATACACTTCGCTTGCTAATATACGAATACTACTATACACGTATATATAGTATAATTTTGCTTCTGCCTCTCATTCATTCATTTTGTCTTAGGTAAATAATCATTAACCTATTGGTTTTCACTTATTTATTATTATTGTTCTTCTTTTACTTCTGCTAGCCATAGTTCAATTGCACTATTAATTTAAATCTAATAACTATATTTTACTCTTATTTCTGTTTTAATTGTTTTGTCTAAATAATATAAAATCTCTTTGGCTTGTGTTCCACTATTGCTACTTTGTTTATATGTTTAATATAATAAGCTGTGATTTTTTTAAAATAAATAAACAACAAACTTGTTCATCATGATCATTATCACAGCCCCTAAAACACAGAATCCTAGACCTCCGCGTCCTCGTCGCCGCGGCTGGCAAGACGGGTTGGCGAGGGTCTGATGTATTTTTTTAAATGACAATTTATTAACGATTCCACAGTTACAAGTCAGGTCTGCAGCCCTATTCTGTTACTTAAGCGCCAACGTTATATAATGGAATCCCTTAAATAACGGGACTGTCAGTGTAAAACGCTATTAAAATTGGTATTCTCGTATAAAGGTTTCTCGAGGTGACTGAGACACTGCTGGAGATGGGCCTTTCAAAACATATATCTGGAGAATTTGGCCTACACTTGCCCCGCTGGCCAGACGGCTTGGCGAGGATATGATGACAATTTATTAACGATTCCACAAGTTAGTATTAGTGGAACCGGGACCGATGGCTTAACGTGCTCTCCGAGGCACGGGAACGGTGGTTTTGTAAATCTATGACAAATGTACGTAAGAAAGTGTATTTCTCATTGGTACATGCCGGGGGGGTTTGAACCGACCTTTGTAGGATTTAAGGAACGCGTTCTTTCAACCGAGCCACCACCGCGCCCGCACACAAAAATAACACATTATATTTACTATCAAATAAGAAAGAAATCATTATGCCACGAGAACATTTGATTGGGCCCAATTCTCTATGAAAATTGGGCATTCTCATTTGTCTTCTTGTCGCAAGTTTTGGAAGTGTACTTCGAAACTTGTTATAATTAAGGATTTGCAAGAACCACTCAACTATGAATAGAGTACTGGCCGGATTGGTTTTGTTATAAAGCTATATATATAAATAAAATAGACTAAAGGGACTGTATTCGTGATCTAGTAATAAATATAATACTATACTTAAGTCCCTGTAAATGTAACGATTATCAATCAAATCAAATCATTTATTTCCTTAGGTTAGTATACAACACTTGGATATTGTCAATACATATATTTTAATACAATACAAGTTTGGCTGGACTGACTCTAACGGCAATACAATTTGTAATAAATAAAACATTGTTGCCATAAGCGATGATTTTGTACACATTTATAACTAGATACTTAAAATTTAATTCGTGGCTGTAAAAAGGCCGTGTCAGCTTATAATCTAATAACATTTATGTCCATAAATATAGATTCGTGGCTGTAAAATGGCCGTCTCAGCTTACAATCTAGTAATAATAATATTTATGTCCATAAATAAAAATTCGTGGCTGTAAAATGGCCGTCTCAGCTTACAATCTAGTAATAATAATATTTATGTTCATAAATAAAAATTCGTGGCTGTAAAAGGGCCGTGTCAGCTTATAATCTAAAACAACAATTACAATTATTAATAATGTCAACCAAACCCAATTCGTGGCTGTAAAAAGGTCGTGTCCAACTTAAGATCTAAATATTACTAATATATGAAACAAATTTCTATGCAATGGTATCTTTAAGATCATAGTAACTTATTTTAATTAATATTCATTTAACCTTTATATTAAATTTAAAAATTATTATTATTTTAAAATTAAAATTACCTTTAAAATAAAGCTAATATATTTGACGCCATTTTTAATGTTAATCGTTACGCCTAACAGGCATTAAACTCGCCTATGTACCTAATTTTAAGTTTTGGTGCAATAGAGAATTTGAAATTAAATAAATGCTACTGAGGTCAAGATTTTGTTATCATAATCATCATAGATCATAATCGTTCCACAATATATATCTAGAAAATCTGCAGCTGGCCAGACGGGTTGGTGAGGGTCTGATGTCAACTTATTAACGATTCTATAAGTTGGTATTAGTAGAACCGGGACCTACGGCTTTCTCTCTCTCCCTCCTCGCCAAGAAGGCACTAGCGGGCGGCGCCAGCGAGCGGTGGTCGTTTGCATCATATTGCTTCCCGCCGTCCGCCATTCAAAACAAGGCGTCATTAGGAACACCATCAGGTTTTAGTCGGTGCGAGCCCGACATAACCTCCCCCTGTCCCCCGACTCGGGAGGGGGGGGGTAACCGGTAGGGATTTCCTGATGTAAAAAAAAAAAAAGAAACCTACGGCTTAGATTTTTTGTTGATTCAAATTTCAATCAGATACTAAGAACATAGCATGTTATTTAGCATATAATTTGGTTTAATCCGTCGTACTAGAGATATCTAACTTAGTATGTAATTTGCTAAGGTTTTTGAACTTTTGTGTGGAAAATTTTGTGTATTAGGGCTAAATTAAATGGATGTTTTAAATTAATTTGTAGGTAATTAGTATTTTTGGTAACATACTATTAACCTACAAACATTTTTTTTAAAGAACTGCTAGCTTTTTACCCGACTGCGCGACGCTGTTTATCAACCTATGTATCTACACTAATACACACATCAAAAGTGTCTAGGGATCAACATATATTTTTGCAATAACTTTTCTCCTGATTGATATTCATTAAAATTTTCTTTAAGGATTGATCAAATAAAATGTTTTCGTTTGTCTACAGTAACGATAAACCAAGTCACCTTTGCATTAGTAAAAAAAATTGCCATTTTCCTAATAAAGGGATTTTTGACATTTGAACCACTAACATTAAAGTTCGAAAAAAAGACTGAAATAACAGTTTTTTTTTTAATTTTATTGGGTAACTTAAACAATTAATAATCCGTGTTTCTACCGCGAACACTAACAACACAAGAACATCGGTTTGGCATACTCAAAATGAGTTCATCCAAATCACGCTGTGGAATGGCCGCCCATGTTCGTTGCAACAACAAAAAAAGGTCTTCTTGCGACTGGATACCCTCCATATTCGGCAGAGCTCTTCTCTGAAGAATATCCCATGCATGCTCAATCGGGTTCAAGTCTGGCGACTGAGCAGGCCAGGGCAGGACATTGATGTTAGCTGCGGCGAGAGTCTGTCTTACAACTCTTGCGGTGTGCGGTCGTGCATTATCATGCATTAACTGAAATAAGGGACCGATATGCACTTGTAGAGGAACGATGACGTCTGATACAACCGTCTCAGCATAAATTTGAGCGTTGAGGTTGCCTCTGATCCAAATCAACTCAGTTCTTCCGCCGATCGAAATACCCGCCCATACCATGATGGTTCCACCACTATAAGGATGGACTTCCTGGCAGGATTTTAATCGCTGTTGGCGTCCAGGGGTTCTCCAGTGTCGTATACGTCTTGTATCCGGCCTCATACCAAAACGAGACTCATCAGAAAAGCACACGAAACGCCATTGTTCTTCTGTCCAATTTCTGTGTTCAAGAGCCCATTGATATCGAGTCCTACGATTGTGCATTGCTATAGGTGGTACCCGTAGCGGTCTTCGGGAATGAAGGTTCACTTCATGCAAGCGGTTTCTGACTGTTTGGTCGCTAATTAAGTTCCCTGAAGAGCGATGAAGGCTCACGGCTAACATCATGGCGGTTATTGTTGGAGTTCTTCGAGCTGTGATTTGAATGTATCGGTCTTGTCTCCGTGTGGTGCAGCGATACCGTCCTCCATGGCGCTCAGCCACGGTACCAGTGGTTCGGTAACGTGTCCAAAGTCGACTGATAACACTCTGACTTGTATTCAGAGCTAAAGCCACAGTACGTTGCCGGGAACCAGCTTCTATCATTCCCACGGCTCTGATCATTTCTTCCCTGCTTAAATGACGTCGCCGCTCCATAATAACGTTGGTTTTAATCAGTAGTAGGGAAACAGTAGCACTAATAATGTCTTCAATGCGTCTTATGTTTTTATAGGGAAAATATTGACAGCTGATTTTCATCTTTTACTCGAATTTGATTGACAGTTCCTGTTTTAAATTATGAAATGCACCAAAAAGGATCCATATAAATTTATAAAATCATAAATTTATTACAAAGCCACATCTCAATCACAAGAAATCCGCATAAACATGCTTGATCCCTAGACTTTTTTGATGTGTGTAGTATAAAGAGGAAATTTGTATTTTTTTGTGTGTGTGTATATTTGTAATGAATAAACTCAAACTACTGTGCTGATTTCAAAAAATCATTCACCAATAGAAAGCTACATTTACCCTGAGTAACATAGGCTATATTTATTGCTAGAAAAGATTATGGATCCTTACTAAAACTTTGGTAATGTAACCCGAGGTGTAAAAAAAAAATGCCATAATACGTCTTTCGTCGCATGCGCTGCGGAAACTATTGATGATAGAACAAAAGTATGTTTTACAATATTAAAAAACATATTAATATCTACAAAAAACTTTGCGATACCATATGTCCAACTATTATCGTTATGTCACAATAACCACTTTTCACATTTTAAAAGTTGATAGAAATACTGACCAAAATTAGACCATGTTACTCATACTTCTGTTTAAATCCTTATCCAAATAAATCATATTGTTTTCAAGACTGTTTCAATTCATGTAGATCACTTTTTAAATTTTTCAAATCGGCTATTCCATTCAATAGATATTACGAATTTAATAACTCATTGAAATAGTAAAAATAAAATTTAATAAAAAAGAAATATAAGACGTTAAGATCTAAATATGACATTCCTATACAAACATACATATATATATATATGATACTTTACTTTATATATATATATAAAGTAAAGTATCATCACGACCGTATCCCTTTTGGGGTGGTCAGAAACCACGCTTATAAATAAGCGGATTCACATTTAGCCAACTTTACTATAGGCCAAACATGACAAGTGGCAAGCTCGTCGATGTCTCCATCGTACCAAACTCGAGAATTATCACAAATAAATTAAATATTATTTAAATGTATTTATTTACATTAATTAATATTTTTGTGTCCCGCCCGACCAGGAATCGAACCCGGTACTTCCGAGTCTAAATCCACGAACTTAACCGCTAGACCACGGAGGCAGTATATATATATATATGTCTATATCTATATATGTATGTATGTATGTTTGTTCCTTTGTGGCACACTGAAAACCAAACGCGTTGGCTTATTCTGATGATTCTTACGTCACCCGACTCGTCTTTATCACGCTATATGACGTTATTCAAATTTCAGTAAGGCGACAATCAGACGCCATATTATAAAAAATAAAAAAAATTAAGCCGATGAACTATATTGAGTGGGTCATCGAATAGATATTTAAAAATCATGCTGAGGTTTATTACCATTTTAGTATTTTATTTCGTCAGTATTGCAATTCAGCGGGGAAATGCAGCCAGCGTTCTTGCCATTCCACGCAGACGGGATATATATCCCTATCCTTAGTATTAATAATAATTTTATTTATTAATATTAATACTAAGGATATAACAAATGGCAAACGTAATAAGTACATAGAGTTGGCAAATCGTTGCCATTTTGTGCCGTTTGCCGTAGAGACGATGGGATCTGATGACGCTAAATCGTTAATACGCGACATAGCGTTGCCATCCGAGCGTCAACAGGTGATCCTTTGAGTAGGGAATATCTTATTCAGAGGATCAGTGTTGCCATCTAACGAGGTAACGTCGCCGGAGTCCTCGGAACATTGGGTTCATCTTCTCCTGGATTCGATGACATGTAGAGATTATAATTTAAGATATTTGTAAGTATTTAGTTTTTTTTTAAATATTAATTGTTCCTTAATTCCTTCGAATAAATTCATTAATATAAACTATAAAAAATAAATAAATAATAATAATAAATATTTCCAGACAGGTCACACAGCGCCATCTAATTTCCGTGGTAAGCTACGAGGCTTGTGTTACGGAAACTAGATGGTTAATAAACTACATTTATACATATTTTTTTTGTAAATATATACATATTATACATATAAACACCCAGACCGAGACAAATTATACAATGTACAACTTGCCCCCGGTGGGAATCGAACCCACGACCTCCCAAATTCACGGCAACATTTGTTACCACTAGACCACGGAGGCGGTTTTTCGAAAAAAAATATATTTTACTTGTATTGTTTGGATGTTTTTTTATCTTGAAGTGTAGTGGTAATTATGAATGACACCATCAATTAATACACGAGTAGGTACACCTCTCATACTACATACAATATTGTGTCTTTATTTGGGGTTAACGTTCTGACAAACAATTAGTAAAACTAAAGAATAGAATGATATGGATTTAGTCAGTTTTTTTGCTATGTTCGACTCGAAAGCATATAAAGGAAAGCTTGCTTTTTTTTACCGAATTTGTATAAAACCATAGACAAACGCCAAGTCGAACAATTTTCCAAGCGAAATAAAGTAAAAAAGAGCTTAAAGCGACTAGTCGAACATAGGGATTATCTGCTAAGCTGCTGGTTTTCTGCTAACAGCTTACTTATTGGACCACTTTGCTGCTTAGTCTTCTACTAGCAGGAGTAGAATCATTCAAAATAATTAAATTAATGACGTTTCATAAATGCCTGTAATAGGTTTACGTGAATAAAGATATTTTGTCTTCGACTTGCTAACGGCGTAAAGTCTGATTTACGTTAAGGATTGGCATGAACACTGGGCCGTCCCTTTACACGGGTCCATTAATCAAATTAATATTGTTGTAGATATATGTATATAAATATATATATATATATTTACATAGATGGTTTAATCTAGGATAATTTTAATTTTTGATGTTGTAATTTGCTTTAATTTAGTTAGGTAGGTTATTATTAGTTAGATTGTGCTGCCTTTATGACTTGTATATTTACGTTGTCTTTTATAATAAGTTTATATATAGGTTGGAAATTTGAAATTGATCATGTTATGTAAGAACATTTGAATTGTATTATTATTGTATTGTCTTGTAGTGTACACTGCTGTGGATTGCAATCCAGAACTGCTATCAAATAGTGTGTATATATCGTGCAATGGTTGTAATCTGTTTGTTGTACCTTGAATAAATAAATAAATAAATATATACTGCGTCGAATTTGTTAAAGAGCAAATATTTTTATATTATAATCTAGAATGAAAATAAAGAACTATATATATATTTTTTTTAATATTCAGTAATAAAATTTTAATGAACGATGCAAAGAAGTTTTCATAAAAATATCGCCCCTCATACAGAGCCTAATCAAGTAGGAAGCGAGAGGTAGACGATGGACTTACGTAATTCTTTCTCTCACTAATTAAAAAAAAAACTGGACAAGTTTGATGACAATCGAAATAGACTATGGTGATAACTGTCAATTTTATTAACTTTACACCAGTGCTTGATATAGGCATATCAGCAATGCGCTGCGAGCCTATTAATCAATAATAATAATAATAATTTCGGCTGTGGGCGTGACCAAATAATAATAGCACGCCCTAGCCTTTTGGTATTTACCACGATGGATATCGCGATTTTTAGATGCCGGCTTATTAACTATGCAGTATTGTATTGTTTTTCGGATGATTTTTAGTATCATCAAAGTAAAGTATCATCACGACCGTTTCCCTTATTTCGGGGTGGTCAGAAACCACGCTTATAAAGCAAATTCACATTTAGCCAAACTTTACTATAGGCCAATCATGACAAGTGGCTAGCTCGTCGATGTCTCCGGCGTACCAAACTCGAGAAATATCACAAATAAATTTAATATTAATTAAATGTACTTCTTTACATTAATAAATATTTTTGTGTCCCGACCAGGAATCGAACCCGGTACCTACGAGTCTAAATCCACGGACTTAACCGCTAGACCACGAAGGCAGTCGGATGATTTTTATTTAAAAAAAAACTTAATAAATATATGCTTTATATGTGAGATTAATAACATATTCATTTTCTAACAGCTAACCTTTGCGATATATATATATATATATATGTTAAACAATGTTCAATACTGGTCTCCGTGGACCTAGGCGCGGAGTCACCAGGTTCGATTTCTGGTAGGGACACTATAATTATTTGTCATGATTGGCCTATAGTAAAGTTGGCTAAATGTGAATTTCGAATCAAATTCTTTAAAGGCGTGGTTTCTGACCACCCCGGTCATAGTATTACTTTTTGACAATACATTCGAGATATTTAGTATTTCGAATATAAAAAAAAAGAACAGGTTAAAAATGTCCTTGTGTGGACGTAACGTATTCACGTAAAACAAACTGCGTTTATTTTTGACCGGTTTATCTTAGCAATATCCATACAATTCTTTCAAATGTTAGTATATGAAAAATATATAAAATTACAGCTTGTAACGTCTGAAGCTTATCAGATGGATCGACGAGCCACCGTTTGCCAAATTTATTATAAAATTTAATTTATGCCGGACACTACTAGGGATGTGATGTTAGTCGATGAAATTTAACTATCGATACGTTTTAAATAAATAAATATTTCAGACAGGTCACACAGCGCCATCTAATTTCCGTGGTAAGCGGTAAGCTTGTGTTACGGAAACTAGATGGTTGATAAACTACATATTATACTTTTTTTTTTGTAAATATATACATATTATACATATAAACACCCAGACCGAGACAAATTATACAATGTACAACTTGCTCCCGGTGGGAATCGAACCCACGACCTCCCAAGTTCACGGCAACGTTTGTTACCACTAGACCACGGAGGCGGTCATAAGTGCAATAAAATATTTATAAATAAATAAGAGGGTGTGTAAGAAATAATAAAAAGCCTGTAAGTCTCTGACGATCACAGCAAAGAACTCTCTTCAGGACACTGCTGTCCACTGTTGGAGATGGGCCTTCCAGAAATTTCTGGAGAATTTAGCCTACATTCGCCACGCTGGCTAGACGGGTTGGCGAAGGTCTGATATCAATCTTTAACGATTTTACAAGTAGTGATATTAGTGGACCCCGGACCAACGCGACGGCTTATTGTGTTTTTCGAGACACGAGAACAGTGGTGTCGTAAATCAATGACAAATGTACGTAAGAAAAGTATATTTCTCATTGGTACATGCCGAGCTTCCAACCCACCTTTTAAGATGTTACAAATGAACCACCATTGCTCCACACCATACTTGGAGTTGAAATATGCTCAGACTTGAACCACAGAAACCAGTGTCCATAAAAGTAGGGATACTAAACAAAGTTAAGCTATTTATCCCGCCTGCACTAAGACTTATGCTGTATAAAGCTCAACTAAGGTATGAGTGAAATACTGTGCTTACCTCTGGGATGGTTCCGATAACTACCTTACAGCTCTCAATGCCCTAGACAATATATATTATATAAATTAAGGCTTAATGTGAAATTTTAAAAAAATAAAAATAATAAGTAATAATTATGATTTAAAAAATAAACGGAAACAAAAAAAATCCTCTTCCAAAACCTAATTTAAATATAAATCGTATCTGCGCGGCATGGTGGTAAGAACGCTGGCCGCATTTCCTCGCTGAATCGCTATGCTGATTCTCTGGGCGAGGAAAGAACCAGCCCTCTTGTCACCAGAGCAGGCAATTAGATGAGAGGTGATTTTTTTTAAAATGTTTTAGCGCTTGGACCCCACGGGCTTAAAGTCTCTACAGCAAACGGCACAAACACGTAGTCTTTGATTGTAGATACGTATTTGCGCCGCTTGCCAGACTTCCCCTAAGGTGTGACAAAGCCAGAGTGTCGACACAAGTGGCATCCCACACTAAGGCCCGTCCCCGCTCCCAGGGGATCAGCGTCATACCATCAGGTCTCTTGCCATCATTGCGGACTAATCCAGTGGGTTCCAGAATAGCTGGAAATGTTATGTTATTTAAGATATTTATAAAATCGCCATACACAATGCCATGTTGGTACCAACACTGATGTATGGAAGCGAGACGTGGATACATCAGAATACGCATGACAGTAGGGTTAATGCAGTAGAAATGAGGACGTTGCGCAGGATATGCGGCGTCACATTGGCGGACCACATACATAACGTCGAAATACGGAAAAGGATTTGTATAAAAGAAAGCATAGGGACAAAAATAAGGAAAGGAATGCTACAATGGTTTGGGCATGTTAAAAGAATGAGCAAAGAAAGATTGAAGAACCAGATATATAATGCGAAAGTTGTGGGTGAAAAAGGCCCTGGCAGACCGACTTACATATCACGATCAAATAAATAAAACACTGACTGAAGGTGCATTAAAAAGCCTTCGTAACAAAAGGGTATGTATGAAGAGGTTAATGAATGTCGACGAAGCGAAAGAGGTATGTCGTGATCGTGTCAAGTGGCGCTCAATTGTCTCTGCCTACCCCGCAAGGGATCTGAAGATGTGTATGTATATTTATAAAAATATCGATAAAAAATCGCATCCCTAGTCACCGTTGTAGCAACACTGACCCGTAACGATGACCGGTGTTTCTTTGTCCGAATAAAGATGCAAACTGAGAGATAAACATTTAAAAAAAAAACACAACAAACGTATTAAATGAATAGTTACATATCGGTTTAATAACCTATAATTATTATATACCTACATAGTTTTTTTTTTTTTTTTGTTCTCTTCTCCCGATGGATGATGAATGAGGTGATAGGGAAGGCAAAGGGTCTAGCCCATACAGCCTGACGTAATATATCTTTCTTTTTTATGAGTTATTGAGGTTATCATCAAATTCCAGATGTTGCAGAATTTGATGGTTTTCGGAGTAACTCGCGGAATTATAGCCCAAACACGTCGGGTAAAATATCACAATCAGAGTTCACAGCGCGGGATAACCGCAAAAAATAAACTGCAACTTGTGCCCCATATTTAAAGTCCAATTTATCGTTTTCCATAATTATTCACATTGTAGCATATTGTTAAACAAAACAACACAACTTTTGACCAACAATATCCACAGTAAATTAATTTACAAAACCTAGTTTTTTTTTTTAATATCTGTAATTATTTAGGCAAAGATTTCGTTTTTATATACGTACCGAGCACGACATGCGACATCGCCCATCTGATGTTAGCGGTACGCGAGGTCAAGAATGACGGACATCAGTCCAGTTAAATTTTTTAAACTTTCGCGCACATTCTTAAGTGCTTCAAAAAAACTGCCTCCTAGGTCTAGCGGTTACGTCCGTGGATTTAGACTCAGAGGTACCGGGTTCGATTCCTGGTCGGGACACAAAAATATTTCTTAATGTAAATAAATACATTAAACTAATATTTAATTTATTTGTGATATTTCTCGAGTTTGGTGAGCTTGAGACATCGACGAGCTTGCCTATAGTAAAGTTGGCTAAATGTGAATCCGCTTATTTATAAGCGTGGTTTCTGACCACCCCGAAAGGGAAACGAACGTGATGATACTTTATTAGATCCAATCACCATATTTTTACTATAATTTGTTTTGTCTTATTTTTTTTTGTTTTATTTTATATGGTTTTGAAGGACTCTGTTACTTAAGCGCAAACGTTATTTATATAATAAACGCTTGCGTTATATTAACAAAATATTATTCAATTCTCGACTCTATAAGCGCTCGACCTTGACAGCGTACGTGCATCAACTAAACAAATCAACATAAAAAAAATGTTTACGGATATTCTTATTATAACGTTTGCGCTTAGGTAACATAATAGGACTGCAGGTTGTGACCTGGGGAAACACAATGGCTGGGTTTTTTTTTTTTATATATATAAAACAAAAAAATAATAATTTATTTTTTATTCATTTTCTTATCGCTCTGTTCTCGTTTTCTCTTGTTAAGTGGGTTCCTCGGGTCATATATATCGAACCAGTCATCTCCTTTGTTGGAAGCGTCTCGAGCCAAGACAGCCCCTTTCTCTTCAAACTTTAGAGTGTGGCCTAACCTGTAATAAAAAAAAAATAGCAAGCAATGGATTCACCGTCCGAGATCATAGTGTGTGAGAGAGAGTTGAATAGTTCCTTGGGCTTGTGTTTTTATGTATGTTTAATTTTTATATAAATATCACCATGGTAAGCACCATTTGACATCATTGCAAATGGCACATACTTTCAACGAGAACAATAAAGAAGGCGGACTGATGGTGGTAATTTGCCCAGTCGGCCGGTGCGGGGAAATATCCACCGTTCGTGCCGATAAACCCAGTAAAGTGTATCCACACGTTTCAGGTTCAGGCTCGAATTGCCGTCATGCTCAGTCAAGCTTGCCTTTTTTTGTTTGTTGTATCTATCCAATCATCACGACCGTTTCCCTTTCGGGGTGGTCAGAAACCACGCTTATAAATAAGCGGATTGACATTTAGCCAACTTTACTATAGACCAATCATGACAAGTGGCAAGCTCGTCGATGTCTCTTAGCGTACCAAACTTAAGAGATATCACAAATAAATTAATTAATGTGTACCGACCAAGAATCGAACCCGGTACTTCCGAGTCGTAATCCACGGACTTAACTACTAGACCACGGGGGCACAAATTTCAAGTAAATCAGACCAGTAGATTTCCTTAGTACAATTGGAAAATAAAATATATATTGAGTCAGAGTAAGTCTTGCAAGAGTCTTGCGAGAATCTTGCAAGACTAAGACCAAGACCAAGATTAGGAGTGCAAGACCAAGACCACCTATTCTAATGCAAGACCAAGAGCAAGACTTAGCAAGCCTTGGTCTTGGTCTTTCTTTGGGCAACACTACTTACCGATAGCGCCTATAATATTTGTTAAAACTTAATCTATCTAGCATTATATTTTGTTATATCTCTGTAAAAATATAATAAATTAATTTTAAGTCTGACATTTATTATTTTTTTAAAATTTAAATATATTTATATAAGGGTGCGTTCGTTTTAAGAAATGTTAGCATGAAAATAGCACTTTTTTTAGCACAAGTCGTTCGTTTAATGAAAATTCTAACATTTGATGCTAATTTCCGTATGTCAGTACCGTGTTGAAAGGAGGGTTATTGATGTTACTTTTTGACAGATGTCAAATTGATCGTTTACCATTTTTATATACTTTATAGTTTTCTATTATATTTGTTAAAAAGGTATTTTAAACGATTTTATGTAATAAATTCAAAGACCATAATAATATCACGTGTATTGGATGCCATGGTATGATAAAACATGAACGAAAACACTTGTCAAAAAGTAGCATCACCGCTCGTCTCCGCCTCCGTGGTCTAGTGGTAACAAACGTTGCCGTGAACTCGGGAGGTCGTGGGTTCGATTCCCACCGGGGGCAAGTTGTACATTGTATAATTTGTCTCGGTCTGGGTGTTTATATGTATAATATGTATATATTTACAAAAAAAAAAAAAAAAGTATAATATGTAGTTTATCAACCATCTAGTTTCCGTAACACAAGCCTCGCAGCTTACCACGGAAATTAGATGGCGCTGTGTGACCTGTCTGGAAATATTTATTATTTATTATTTATTTATTTAAGAAATGTTAGCATTGTTAAAAAAAGTGGTATTTCTTAACAAAAACGACATTTCGCGCTGGTTTATGAAGTTGCTACGAAATGTTGGAAATGCTATAACACGAACGCGGCCTAAGTATACTTAATCTAGTTTTTAAATTGACAACGCCCCTGTACAGCCGCATCGAATCTAATTTTAAGTTTAATTAATATTAATTTATCTATCTTCTAAAGTTACCGCCAGTTCTGTTCTTTGCTTCTAACATAACCACTAACCAGGCACGGTTTAGTTCGGTAATTAAATTAAAATATCGAATGTAGAAATTGATGTAATCATGGACCTAACCAAATTCCGGTGGGAACGTTCGGTGACAAATAAAGAATAAGAATATAAAAAGTCAATGTTCTGTCTGAGATGTCAAATATGTATGTCAATATATAACAAAGCTAGAAAAGTATTACTGATATTCTTTATTATTTAATGCAGCTATGCAGTTTTTAATAATATTAGGCGACATATTTAAAACTACCCACTTTTCACACCTTTCAAAAAACTTACCAATCATCGTTATTAACATCGTCTTCCGTTTCATCTGCTATCTCTTTCTCTCCTTCAGTTTGGGCCTTTTCCTTGATAGCTGACAGTTTGTTTTTAAACTTAGCTAACAGTGATAGGGTGAAATCTTCCCTAGGAAAAAAAAAACATTACTTATTGCTTCGTACAGAAATTTACATGAGTCTCGCAAACATCATGCAACTGACGCCAGCAACTGACGATTGACATCAGTCCCTACCATTATACCGGCCTAACAAGAAGCTTTTTTCACACTTCGCTTAAAATACTCCAGGTTATAGACATGGGGAAACTCACTGTCTGGGAGAGCATTCCACACCTTCAGCGTAGCGATAGTGGCTATGGTATAAGGGTGAAAATTTTTGCCTGTGCATGTGGTTTGGTTGAGAAATGGAGAAGAAGTGATAAGGTTATGGAGCTCTTCAGAACAATCATCGTAGTATAGCATGTAGAACACATCTTGACGAAGCCATCCCACAGGTGAGAACAGTATTCCAGGATGACCTTATTTGTGCTTTATAAAAGCATAAGTCCGCGTGATGGCGCGGGTTTAGTGGACTGTATAGGTGCGGGGTTTGCGATAATCTTTAAATTAATTTATGGAATAATCTACCTGTTAACATACGGCAAGCAACTACCAGAACATTATTCAAAAAACTGGTGTTTTCACACTTTCTAAATAGCTCCACACAGCGTTAGTAAGTAGTATATATGTATGTTTATGTATAATAATATGTATGTATTAGTATTTAGTGTATCGATATTATAATATTTATTCCATATATATTGTAAGTAAGAATATATTAATTTGCTGTTAATATAAATATTTATTTCTCTTATTATCTTTATGATTGCACCTACATTTGATCAAATTTGTCCCCAAGGTTTGGCTGTCAGAGAATGTCTTCGGGCATTAAGTCCGCCTTTATACTTTGTGCAATAAAGTTTATAAATAAATTAGATACATAGACAATACTATCATAATCGGTGCAATAAACAAACTAGAAAGGAAACTGGTAAAGGAACTCACCTGATGTCCTCGGCACCAGCACTTATAAATTGTTCTTACACTAATTATGCGGGTTTGCGAATTCGGGTGATAACAATGATCAGCATTACTTTTTTTTTATACTAGCACGCCATGTGATGGATGGTCCATAAATGTTAGCAACTGGACTCAGACACTTATGTCCGACATCAGTCCCTAACACTATGCCGGCTTGACTAGATGCCTTTTCACACTTCGCTTGAAGTTATAGGACAGTGGAAACATAGAGGCTGGAAGAGCATTTCACATCTTTATTGTGCGACAGATGTATCAGTCACCAAATTTATAGGTACGCGAAGGGATGGTGACTACGGTATGTTGGTGCATATTCTGGTTCAGTTGCGGAATGGAGATTTCCTCAGCGTCTTCTATGACGACTGTAGGACAACGACTATATTTAGATTCGACGACTTCTTCTCGCACGCTCCGCGGCCAGTTATATAGGCGCTGCCACTCTTTAGTGCGCTAGCGCCGGCCTTTGGACTAGTGAGCGGGATGGGTAATATAGAAAGGAAGCGGCGAGAAAGAGACAGGGAAAGGGTATAGGAGTAACAAATTAGGAAGTCTGTTAATGCACCGACGAATCACAATAGCGCCTAACCATCCAAAATTGGTCGAATTACCGCGATCGGTGCGAACACCGAGTGAGGGCGGGAAAAACTGTTTCGCCTTGTTCAGTATCCGCAGTTTTTTTGACGTCGCGTCGTTTTGATGCTCTCAATGTTGTGTTAGGACGAACATCACCGACGTACTGACGTTTAAGTGACGATCAAATGTTGACGTCCATTTCCGTCTGTGCTTTGACATACACGACCTTTCATGATGTAACCTTTTTTTATATTTTGACTGCCTCCGTAGTCTAGCGGTTAAGTCCGTGGATTTAGACTCGGAGGTACCGGGTTCGATTCCTGGTCGTGACACAATAATATTTATTAATATATATATATAAATTTAATTTTAAAAATGTGAGATTTCTCAAGCTTGGTACGCTAGAGACATCGACGAGCTTGCCACTTGCCTATAGTAAAGTTGGCTACGGAAACGGTCGCGATGTTGCTATACTAAAAAACTTGGGTTATAATAAAATGGGTTAAAATTAAAAATAAAAATCTTTATATGATTTTTTTTTTATTATAGAATGAAAAATAATAATAAAATTATAATTACTAAGTATACAATTAAAAGTAAGAAAAATAATCTCATTCTTTGCCAAAAATGATTCTTTTGTCTTTTTACACTTTTGCACACACTCTTAATAGATTTTTATAAATTAACGGTTTTTACGTGATTAACCTTAGATAAATATTTTTACCGACGTTTCCAACCGTAAACACAGCCAATGCAATTTGACCGAAACTATGGGAGATTTTTTTTTCTCAGGTAAATCGCGAAAAATCTCTGAAACGACTTACTAATAAATATAAAACAAGCTTTAGATCGAGCTACCTTAAAAAAATAGTATATAGGTCTTAGGTATTTTTTGTCAACATGTTTCAACCATTTTTTTTTTTTTGCGGAACATTATTTTTATATTACTACCCTCATGGTGTAAGTGGTTTATTTGTATATAGTTTATGTATATATATAGTACTAAGTAGTAGTAAATAGTACTAAGAACTTAATACAATACATTAAATATTTTTTATTTTTTTGCTAAGGTTGTTGGTTTGATTGTTGACAACAATGGCTGACATGTTGAATAAATTGAACCAATTGATTGAATTAATTAATAAATGATAACTCTATTATGTTTAAACCACAGACAAGAATTTAGTTCTCCCTACCAACTACTAGGCGCCGCCACTTTCTATATGAATCAAAATTTAACATTTGCTTGGTCTAAGTATATATATGTATATATATATATATGATTTATTTATGTACGTGTTATGTAGTAAGCAAATATTGGTATGTATATTGGTATATATATTGACTTACTTAATATTGCACCTAGCATTCATACTATCTAAATGTCCTAAAGGTTTGGCTGTCAGAGAATGCCTAGCGGCATTAAGTCTGCCTTTGTACATAGTGCAATAAAGTTTTTAAATAAATAAAAACCCTTTTGATCCTAATTAATAACATTATTACTAGAATACTTGTTGCGGCCTAGCACGTCACTAGTCCTTGAATCGCCTGATACCACGCCCTCCCTACATTTATCCAAACAACCAATCGCGTGGCTCGGCCCTCGCCTTACAAACGTCAAAAGTCATTGAACGTTGTAGACGATTGAACGAAAATTGTAGGTAAAAGAGGCCCTGGCAGACCAAGACTCACCTATCACGATCAGATAAATAAAACAATAGCTGAAGATGTATTAAAAAGCCATCGAAATAAAAGGGCATGTATGAAGAGATTAATGAATGTTAAAGAAGCGAAAGAGGTATGTCGTGATCGTGACAAGTGGCGCTCAATTATCTCTGCCTACCCCGCAAGGGATTTGGCGTGAAAATATGTATGTGTAGTTGTCACAGAGAAGGATAACAACACAAAATACCAAAAACAACTCCCAGAAACGCTAAACAAAGAAAACAACGTCTAGAACAACACAACACCAAACATAACGTTAAACAATGTTGTAAACAATTGTGGCCTTAATACCAAAACAATAACGCATACAGTTAGAAAAACGAATGCTTTTGAAGCATTCATTAGGAATTCACACGCGAAACAAAGCAGACTGAGCCAAAAATACCTGCGTTCACTGATAAGAAATTGAAAACTATAGCAGCTTGGAAATTATTATCAAAGAATAGTAAATAAACTAACATGATAATGCTAGAACCAGCAAATATAGTAATATGTCAAATACAGAGAAGGTTAAAATCAATTTTCACTATTTAAACACTCATCTAAATCATCAGAATCATTAATGACAGCCTCATCCCACGGCCCATACACATTATCCTTAAATTCCTGCCAAACAACAAACTTGTAAGGACAAAACCCACTCAAAAACCCAACCAACAACACAAAATACCAAAAACAACTCCCAGAAACGCTAAACAAAGAAAACAACGTCAAGAACAACACAACACCGAACATAACGTTAAACAATGTTGTATTATAAACAACTTTAAACAATTGTGGACTTAATACAAAAACAATTACGCATATAGTTAGCAAAACGAATGCTTCAAATTGGGAATTTAGACGCGAAACTAAGCAGACTGAGCCAAAAATAGCTGCATTCACTGATAAAGAATTGGAAACAATAGCAGCTGGGCAATTAAAATCAAAGAATATTAAATGAATTACCATCATAATGCTAGACCAAGCAAATATTGTATCAGTGCTCACTGTGTCAGTCAAAGTGAACAAAATAGGAGACAAGAGATAGCCTACAACTAAATATATTATCACAGTTTTAATATGTTTTAAAAAATTCTCAAATCCAACCGCTGAAACGTATAGTATATATCCAGAAATCGTAACAAAAACTGATGTATATACTATGATATCATTTGCTAACCAATCATTATACATATATACAAACAATACAGCATATAATACACATAAGCATAAACGCAATACAACTCTAAATGAACCTAGAACGGCTTCTTTGAAAGTAACTTTTTCGATAAACAAATTTTTGCGTAATTCTTCTAGAAATTTGAAATCTGTGTAATTGTCGGGATATTCCCGATTTGAGTAAAGGTTTTTCACCCACGGCTGTCTTGTTTCACTCAATTTTTCCGCTTTCGTACGTCTGCGTCTGGAAAAGACGTTCACTTCAGTATTTTTGCTTGTTTTCACCATTTTCTTACCACGAGATATCACTTATCACTTTTATAATTTACACAAAATTGTTTTTTTTTTATATAAGTATTAGTCGTATTGTTTTTTTACTTTTTTTATAATTATTTTAGAAAACATAATCTGATACAATAAAATTACAGCAATTGCAATACTATGTATATTTAAAAAAAAATTCGTTTGCATTGCACCAGACTCGACAAATATCACAAATGAAATCACAATTGTTATGTCCCAGGAATGGAACCTGGTACCTTCGCGTCTAAATCCGCGTTCCTAGGCGCTAGCATTAAATGCTAACATTTTTTGCCATAACCAAAAAAACTGGAATTAGGCGTTCCATAAAAAATGAAAAAAAATGCACCGCTTGTAGTTTGTTTGCTATTTGACAGATGGATAAATCTAAAATCTAATATGAGCAATTTTATTACTATATTATTTATTAATTATTAGAAATAAGTATCATTACCGTAACACTATGCCGGCATGACTAGATGCCTTTTCACACTTCGCTTGAAGGACTCCAGGTTATAGGAAAGTGGAAACACAGAGGCCGGAAGAGCATTACACATCTTTATTGTGCGACAGATGTATGAGACCCCAAATTTATACATAAATAAATAAACAATAAGAGAACAAACGAAATCAAAGCTTTAAAATAACTAGAGATACGTAGACTATATAATAGCCATTATATTTAAAAAAAAGCGAGGTCATCGCGCAGAACAAACTTGTCAATACTCAAGGAGCGCAAAATCATTACCAGGCTCTCCTCCAACGAGTCCGTATAGCCCGTTTTTTTTTTTTTTTTTTTTTTTCCATGCGAGATCCATGAATGTTAGCAACTGGAATCAGACACTCATGACTGACATCAGTCCCTAACACTATGCCGGCTTGACTGGAAATAACGGTAATTCGAGCCTATTAAATGGAAATATCATCTGGCAATCTTGAAAGGCTGGTAATCACGCGAAAAATTAAAGGCAAGAGAACCGAAACCCGACATGATGGTCAGACCAGATCAGCACCACACTTCACACCCAAGTCCACGAGGCCCTGCATGCCGCCGTAAGTAGACCCGGATGGCTCAGCATCGTCCGGGACAAAGTGATCCAAGAAGGGAGTCACGACCCTCAGCATTGAGGAAAACGACGCAAGGAAGACATTTAAAAAAACTATTGTATAAATATTTAACAGTAATAGAGTAATTTGTTTAAAAAAAAAAAAAAAAAACTAACCTTGCTTGTCCTTTGGTAGGTAATTTATGCTTTAAATCATTATATTTGTCGACTGTGGCCGTATATTCCGTAGTCACTACGTCGGCCATTTTGTTGTCAATTACTTTTTGTTTCCTTTCCTCTTCATGTCTCTCAATTTCTTGTCCCTTTCTCTCCTTAGAGCTTTTCATTTCTCTTTTTAACTGCTTAATTTCGCCTTTGATTCGTTCCCTAAAATCGTAAAAAGTTGCAATAATCCAAAACATTTGTCAGCGTGAGTGACGTCACTTAATAGTAAATATTGCAAGCTGACTAGTTAAGTTGTTTTTTTTTTCCAGAGTATTTTAGCAAAAATCAAAGGTTCCAATAAATTAGAATCGAGAAAGAGCTTCCAAGACGGCATAAACGGAATCATACAGTATTTGGTTGGGTAGGGAGAGAAGTAGAATGGTGGATGGTGAGCGTATTATTGCGCAATAAAATAAAAAGAGACCTCCTTTTTTAAACCAGCCCATTCTTCTCATCTCTTACCTACACACGATGGACCCGGCACCCGCACGGTAAATGCATGGAATGCTGAGAAATTTGTCTTCTCTTAAACTATTAATTTATTTTACATGTCTTAAACGAAAGAGTGACCTTGGCCTAATACCACCGCTCTTATATTTTTAATTTTAATATTACCTTTCTTTATTCTTAGCAATATCTCGATCTTTACCCAAATAGTATTCCTCTTCTGAACTTTCGTCATCAGTCAGTTTTGCTTTTTTTCTTATAGTTTCTTTAGGTGGCGTGGTATCACGTTTTTTAGACAATTTCTCCTTTATATTGCTAACGGTTGCAGCTGTTTTATCTATTGCAATCTGTTCTTCTAGATCTAGCTCTGCAAGTAGAAAAAAACACTTCATTATCTTAAAATAATAATTATTATTATTATTGGTACCGCCTGTATTCAATTGATGTATGAATCGATCCTCTCCCGTCCCTAAATCCATACGCACAATTTCGCGACGTGGAGTGAAGCGGTCGTGTTGCTTGCGCACACGCATAAAAGACTAATATTTAACAATTATAAAATTATTTGTATCAGTCACCGACCGGTGTATTAAAAGCAGTGTTTGTGAAGTGAGCATACGGGAAGACGTCACCCCCCCGAAGGACATCAGGTGCGTACTCCTTGCAATATCCCATTTTCCAACTTCTTAGCCTTATTATTAATGCAACTAGCTTTTTCCTTAGATTCATACAGTACACTATAAATAACCCCTTTGCATTTTGTCTAATTATTATTGATTAATAGGCGAGCAGCGCATTGCTGTAATGCCTATATCAAGCACTGGTGTAAAGTTTATTAAATTGTCAGTTATCACCATAGCCTATTTCGATTGTCACTAGCCACTTGTCCAGTTTGTTTTTAAAAGTGTTTACAGTTGAGGACTTTAATATGTCTTCTGGTATTTTGTTCCAACTTCCACATATTTACAACTCTGTTATTCATGAAGTATTGCTGGATTTTCTCATTAGCTTCATTCCGTGGTCACGACGGGGAAATATCATTGTGTTAAACCTAAACATTTTGGCTAGGTGAGGGCAGTTATACCTTCCTGTTAGAATTTTAAATGTCTCAATTATATGTACCCTCATTCTGCGATCCCTGGGAGTTGTAAGCATATTAATATTTAATAATAAAATCATTTATTGTCACAAAACGGATATAGAAGTAAAATAGGTGAGCAATATAAGGTGATGTGTTTGTGATATCTACACGAGGTTGCCCTGTAGTGCGGGATATTAATGCTCTTCCGTGTTATGTGTGTGAGGCATTTGTTGTCGGCCTAGCTAAACATATGTTTTACCGGTCTGACAACGGACAAGGATCTTCAGGATATCGCTCCTACTTTCACACAGCCCCCGGAGGGGAGTCCACTATCTAGGGAGGCGCTTTTGGAGAAGAACTAAAGTAGACAAATCTAGGAGACTAGATTCGTGAGCCACACGGGTGGAGATGTACTAGGAACAGCGCCCAGCACCAAAGATAATCTGCCGGGGCAAACAGGAGATTATCCCATCCCCAACCCAGGCCTATTAAACATCCGGGCCTGGATGACTCCGCTGTCTGTCCTCTCTGTGTGTCCGTGATATATGTGTGAGTACATGTGAGAGGGTGTGTAAGAGATTTTTTATATAATTCCCATTTCAAACTAAGCTCCTTAAATAGCAGATGCCACATTATATATAATTATTTATAGAGAAGTCTATCATGCCGCACACTGGCCAAATGGGTCGAGCTGATGTAATCTGTTTGTCAAAAACCTTGGGGACAAGTTTCAATAATGAGGTATATTCCGAATGAAAATTAAATTAAATTGTTTAAAAATATTTTTTTAATACATTGAGTTTCAGAGATGAATTTTAAAATAAGTAAGTGACGCGGGATTTGTGACGTCATATTACAACGCTCGCTACTAAATGAGAGTGAGTGAAGTGATTCTTTCAGTAAGTGATGCAAAGATTTTGCTGGAACTCCTCTCGCACCAAATTCCACTGCGTAAAGCTGAGTCTTGAACCCGTTCCTGATCATTTCTTCTGTGAGATCACAATATTTATTCGACTTGAAGTCTTTTGGAATATTTGGTTCCCACGGAACGGTAAGTTCAATAAGGATAACTTTTTTCAAGTTCCGAGAAAACACTAAGATGTCTATAGGCTGATACAGCTAGTTCATCTGGGATCCTATAATGATGTTCAAATGTATCCAGTGATATGAGGTCTGACAGATTGATTATATTGATATTTTTGGAAATTTTAAATATCTGTAAAATTGTAGCTACTTACCAGCAGCGGTTTTCTTCCCAAGTTTAGGATCATCAAGTAGATCATGTGATGATTTAGGTTTTCCTCTAAAAGCTACTGATTCGCTCTCGTCTTCTTCCGCATCATCACCAAATGATAAAAGACCCAGATTTCTAGAAATAAAATGATATTTTTATACTTGCAAAGTAAAATATATCACTCTACCTACCACTACCTGTTGGTATGCAGGAGGTTAAGTCTAAAAATAGGAAGTTTGCGAGAGGTTTTCGAGTAGTTTGTGAATTGTTGTCGAGCACTTATCAAGAGGTTTGCAAGTCATTGTCGAGCAGTTAACAGATATTTTGCGAGAGGATATCAAGTAGTTCGCAAATTGTTGTCGAACATTTTGAGAGTTGTTGACGAGTAGTCATCCAGAGGTTAACGAGTCATTGTCGAGCAGTTGGTGCGATGATTGCGGGGGGTTGTTAAGAGGTTTGCAAGAAATTTGCTAGTTAATATCAAATAATTTTCAAATTTTTTGCGAGATGTTATCAAGTTGTTGTCGAACAACTATCAAGAGTGTTGTAGGGGTCGATGCCGACCAGTTTTTGTGTTAAACGCGAAGCTGTCAAGCAGTTTGCGCAAGGTTATCAAGTAGTTTGTAAGATTATTACGTGATACTTGCTAGCAGTTTGCAGTCAAGGTGTGTACTACTATACTTGGAGAATATAGATGCCACTACATCTGGAACTCTCGAATCCCTGCAGCTTCGCCGAGATGTGGCTTCTCTGAGCGTGTTCTACCGGCTATACTATGGTGAGTGCTCCGAGGAACTCTATAACCTAATCCCTCCCTCTCCATTCCGCAACCGAACCACACGCACAGGTCAGAATATGCACCCACATACCGTAGTCACCATCCCTTCGCGTACATATAAATTTGGGGACTCATACATCTGTCGTACGATAAAGATGTGGAATGCTCTTCCAGCCTCTGTGTTTCCACTTTCCTATAATTTGGAGTCCTTCAAGCGAAGTGTGAAAAAGCATCTAGTCAAGCCGGCATAGTGTTAGGGACTGATGGCAGTTACGAGTGTCTGACTTCAGTTGCTAACATTCATGGACCTTGCGCGCCACTTACCATCAGGTGGGCCCAAGGTCACATGTCGTGCTAGTATAAAAAAAAAAAAAAAAATATATATATATTAATCACTGAAAGAAAGTAATTTGATTTCTACTTTATTTATTTTGTAAATAGCTTGTTAATTATCCAAATAAATATTCACTTACTTAACAGCGACTGCTTCTTTCTTCTTTTTCTTTGGCTTATCGTCAACTTCTGCTTCGACCACTCTTGGGGCTATATCTTCAAAGGGGTTGATTAGTACTTCAGCCCCCGTAATTTTGTGAGGGTGGTCAGGGGTTTCGTCTGGGCCTATGTCACCTTCAGCTAACTTTAAGACATTGTATATTGTATCACCTGTAATAAATAATATAAGGAGACAAATTTCTTAGTAATTCATTGATTCACCATCGAGTGCCAGATGCATTGTGTGTGGGGAAGAGGGGAAAAGAATGGTGTTTCGTGATTGCGACTGATTATGAGCTGGAATTTTTTTACGCAATAAGACATTCCCATCCACAATTCTGCTTCTCTCCCTACCTAACCAAATACTGTATGATTCCACTAATGCCGCCTTGGACATATAAATTACATCACAACCGCAAGAGAGTGGAGAGACCACTGCTGGATGTCGGCCTCCCCGAAGGTTTGCCACTGTCTGCAATCTTTTGCAATCCTCATTCAACTTCCAGCGACCTTGTTTAGGTCATGGTACGTTGTCTCCACACCAGAACCCGTTTGCCCCATCAGTTGTCGGTTCTGCAGTTACATTGCTACTTTTGCTTGCTAATTTTGAAATCTATGTCAGTAACTTTGGTTCTCTGGCGAATATCAACATTTTGAATTCTATCCATCAGAGATACCAAGCATAGTTATGTCCATAGCTCGCTCACCTTAAATTTGTGAACCAGACCCACTGTCAGTGTCCACGTCGTTTCTCCATATGACATCATAGAAAACTTGTGTCTTCAACATTATGGTATGGACTTCTCTTTTGAGGTAAAATTATATGTAGAGGGATTAAGTTATTTAAACTATGCTTACCAGTAACTTTTCCAAAGATTGTGTGCTTATTTTGTAGTTCAGGTGTTGCTCCGAGTGTGAAGAAGAATTGTGATCCATTATCATCCTTTCCTGCATTTGCCATTGCAACCAAACCACGCCGGTTAAACCGCAAACGTTGGTGGAACTCATCCTGTCACAAAATAGCACTAACTTAAGCCGTTTATTTATTTAGCATTAAAATATATGTATGTGAGTTATCTATGTATTTATATTATAGATTTAATATCATTCTTTTTTTAGTTATAAGTCTTTACTCTTTTTACTCAATAAATCTCTTTATCTCAAATATTAGCGCTCATGCACTATACAATCCCTGTTCACATGACAGAGCTAGGTTTCGCATAATGGTGGGGGTCTTGACGGGACACTGTTACTTTAAGAAACATCTTTATACTCTGAACATTAAAGATAGCCCACTGTGTAGAAGATGCTGAGGAGGTGACTGGTCTCCTGGCCTTCCTGGAAGAGATCGGATGGCTCCGCTGAAGGAGTACAGCTCAATGTACAGTCCAATAGAGACTAAGTGCGGAAAAGCTACCGCAATCATAATCACCCTGCTCACATCTCCCAAAGGTTAGCTTAATAGGCGAGCTTAATGTTTTTAGACATTACATACTGTAAAATGTATTATTTCCTGTGCAATAAAGGATTTAACTATCTAAAATATATTCAGAAAAATCACAATTTAGGTGTTTTGCATTTTACTTATCAATATCAAAAATAATTTTAAAAATGTTTCATTAATTGAAGCTAACAAAGCTAAAATTAGTAACACAGCTTAAATAAATGGTTGGTGGCGCTGGTTTATGATATACATATGTGATGGTAGATGAGCTTACAACTTGAACGATGGGAAAATAAGAAAATTTATTTATTTATTTACAAGGATGCTCACTACAAGTTGCAGTCGACGCCTGCTACTATTATAAATTAATCTGCTAGGTACTAATCTGGACCACAGCTCAAAATGTGAACATACGGCAAACAATAATACGCTTATACTAGACTAACTTAAAACTATGATTAAAATAATAATAATAATGTCAAGCAAAAACATGCAAAAAGCTAAAACAATAATAATAAAAATAAAAACATGCCTTAACATCTAAATAATTCATTTACAGTTTACATTATCAAATAATAAAATAGAACATTCCAAATAAATTAAATTAAAATTAATACTATATACAAATATGATAATAAATAAGATTCAATACAGTAAAAAAGTTAGAATAAGATTGTCCATGCTCCATTTTGGATATTTTAGTGTCATCATCATCATCATGACCGTATCCCTGAATATGTATCTGTGAATCAGTTTCTTTAAAGAATGTGGTTTCTAACCACCCTGAAAGGGATAATGTAGTGACAATACTTTACTTTTACCTTTGTAATAATTTATTGTATCATACTAAAATCAGCTTGACTAAATGCACATGTTCGCTATCATTAATATTTTACCTGCATAGTACTATATAATTTTCTTTCATTTACCTTAAATGTCTCTCCATATATGGATTCTCCTCCAGTGCCATCACCATTAGGATCTCCGCCCTGCACTATGAACCCAGGTACCACTCGATGGAATATAGTACCTAAAATAATAATCATCGTGATAATGCCTTCATGATCTAGCAGTAAAGTCCATAGATTTAGATTGGAGAATGGTATGCTAGTGACATCGACAAGATCGCTACTTGTCATGATGGGCCTATAGTAAAGTCCGCTAAATGTGAACCCGCTTTAAAAGCATTGTTTCTGACTACACCAAAGAGGATACAGTTATGATGATGATCATCTGATCTATGGCATTATGGATCTATGGCAGATGATATGGCATTGTAATTTGGCGGAACTCTGTAGATATAGATATGCTGTTTATAAACCAAAATAAAAATGCATCCGTGCAATTTTAAATCTCAGACAGCGCGACTCCTGTAGACCATACTTTCGAGACTATAATATTTTAACATCTGTATATTTGAGACGCATGTATGTTAAAAACTACCCGAGTCTTTTTCAGTCTGTTAATGAGGATTGGCGAACAAATGTTCGGACTCAATATAAATATAATTTATGGAAACTGGCTAAACATCAATAATTAAATTTAAGAAGCTATTAATTAAATGGTTAAAAGAACAATGTTTTTATAGTATTCAGGATTTTTTACATTATAAGTGTTGACATATATATAAATATAATTTTAGTTGTAATTTGACATGAATAATTATTTGCATACTATTATGGTAGGATACAGCTGGACTGTAAAACTATATTAGCCTATATTTACCTGTATTCTGTGCTATAAACAATTTTAAATTTAAATTTTGAATTGAAAAAAAAAAACTAATATAGGCTGGTTTAAAAAGGGCTCCTCATTATTATATTGCAATAACATGGTCCAAAATATCACTATTCTATCTCTGTGCCCTGAATAAATTAGGTAGTATACTTATTGTATAGTATAATTTTAGATAATGTACCTTTATAATATCCCTCCATACATAGTTGTATAAAATTTCTACATGCTTTTGGAGCTTCTTTAGTCCATAATTCGATGTCGATTTTACCAGCAGAAGTCTTAAGGACTACCTAAAACAAAATATAAACAATGTGTACTTTTGGAAACGAAATTATTTTCAATTGGGTAATATTAACTATTTATAGGGCGTTATTATCAAATCTGGTTCTTTCTATTAGTAAATTAATTATAGTTGCATTGATTATGGATTGGTTTTATCGCGCAAATGCTAAAATACCTTGCCAAGAGCTGGCGGCTCTTGTATGTAGATATTACTCATCTTTAAATAAGTATTTTGGCTTCAAACACAATAAGATTAATAATATATTTCTTCTTCTTAATAAAAAAGCATTATTATCACGACATTATTTAATATTTGCTATAAAAACACGAAATTTAATAAGATTTAAATATCGTTATGATCTGTCATCTGTCAAATTAATGTTTGTTTTAGAAAGTTGCCTAACGTTCCATGGAAACATTATTATATTTTTTATGCTTCTATCGGTAAAATAATCCTTTTTGTTTTTAGCTAGATTCTCTGTACGAAAAAACTAGGTAGTCAATGTTCCTTGTCAGTCATTTACTTGCCATTATAATATCTGAGAGCGGTCTTCGCTTGGTTGTAAGAACAAAAAAACCTAAATATGTCGATTCGAACCCCGGCACACACCAATGGAAAATATACTTTTCTTACGTCCAATTGTCATTTATTTACAACACCACCGTTCCCTTGCAGTTACGAGAATACCAACTTGTAGAAATTTAACCAACGTTAATAAATTGTCAATAGAAAAGTGACATCATAACCTAGCCGACCAGTCTGGCCAGCGTGGCAATTGTAGGCCAAATTCTCTAGAATTTTCTGGAAGGCACATCTCCAACAGTGGAGTTCCAAGATTTTGTGCTCCTGGCTGTGGTGATGATACAACATACATACATATCTTCCCGCCAAATCCCTTGCGGGGAAGGCAGAGACAATTGAGCGCCACTTGTCACGATCACGACATACCTCTTTCGCTTCTTCGACACTCATCAACCTCTTCATAAATGCCCTTTTGTTTCGATGGCTTTTTATTACTCCTTTACCTATTGTTTTATTAATTTGATCTAAGCCTCACGGGATAAAGCTCGCCTGTGCACATTAATTTTAAGTTATTTTAGTTTTTGTGCAATTAAGCATTTTTATTTATTTATTTATTGGTCTACCAGGGCCTCTTTCTCTATGATAATAATAAACATATCTACGTATTATTCTTTTTCTTAATCGTATTTCATTTAAGTCACTCTAAAACAATTTATGTCGTAACATAGTAGGTGTAAATCTGGACCTACCTATCCAATTTAGAAACAACATTGTTGCGAATCTAAAATAGGTCAACTGTTATTTTAAATAATCGTATCTTGTCACTCTAAATTAAGTTTGATTGTGTGCGAGGCATTATTCCTAAGCAATAGAATGCAGGGTTGCCTCTAAAATTCCATTATTTATTTATTTATTTATTAGGGTCGCCAACAGTGACAGCAACAAAAGATACATCGATTTTTACTTACAACTAAGACAGAATACAGATGCTGCACCAATTACAGGCAACCACCACATGCTATTATACTGTATCCATTAATTGGGCCTTTGAGTAGCGAAAACAAAAACACAACACAATTACAGCAACAACTAAGTAAATCTAAGCAAAAACAAAAACAAAAGAACATGATACAATCAAGAAACACAATTCCAAGGATCAAAATTGGTTAAACAGCAGTTCAGTTTACAGTCCCAGCCAGGATCCGCTGCAGTGACAATACATTGTGCTTAAAAACATGTAAAGAATTAGCAAATATGTCTAGACTGTCATTATTTTTTCGTGAAAATATGTTGTATTGACGACATGTACGGTTCAGTGATGAGTGGTAACCCAAATTGGATTCAGATTGTCGTAGAATGAATAGATCATATTTGCCAACCCTTGGCAGCCTGGTCGGCACAGAGACACGAACACGGGACAGTAGGTGGGGTGCGTCGACTTTACCGTTGATTAATTTATATAGAAACATACTATCCATCAATTGCCTTCGATCTTGTAATGAGGATAAATTAAAGTATTTTAAACGATCTTTGTAATGTAAAAGTTCTCTTCCCTTATTAACATTAAATGTCAGATGCCACAAAAACCTCTTCTGAACACTCTCGATCCTCTTGATGTACACGTCATAGTGTGGATTCCATACAATGCTGCAGTATTCCAATATACTGCGGACTAGAGAGTTATACAAGATGATCTTAGTCGCAGGCCTTTTTAAATCCTTTGCTGTGCGTAGGGCAAACCCAAGAACTCTAAACGCTTTAGTAACTATGTCATTAATATGTATATTGAATTTCAATTCACTGTCCATTGTGATCCCTAAGTCCCTAATAAAAGTTTTCTCGGATATAACTTTATTTGCAATGCAATAGCTTCTTGCAAAAGTTGACTTGGCCCTAGTGAAGCGAACCACAAAGCACTTGTCGGCGTTCAGGGACATGCCACTTGACTCGCACCATCTACTGAGTTCGTCTATGTCATCCTGCAACAAGCTAACATCCGTTGACGAACTGGTTGGTCTTACTAGCTTAAGGTCATCCGCGAAAAGGTAGTATTTTGAATTGTGAAAGCAGTCACCGATATCATTAATAAAAACGTTAAATAACAACGTTCCTAGGTGAGATCCTTGTGGAACACCTGATTTAGCAGTGTACGACGATGACGAGTGTCCATTTACAACCACTCTGTAACGCCTGTCAAACAGATACGAGCGAAACCACTCAAGCATACCGCCGCTCACTCCGCATGATGGACTCACAGACCTACACAGAAGCACTTCGAAGTTCACCTTGTCAAAGGCTTTGCTTCGTGTAGATTACATCCACAGACAAGCGAGAGTCAACAGCCTCAGTCAGTCCATCGACAAAAGATACCAGGTTCGTGGCAGTAGATCTGGCAGTCACGAACCCATGCTGATGGGGAGATATAATCTGCTTCAGATGTCGTGAAAGTATAGGGTAAATCAACTTTTCAAAAATCTTTGCGAAGACCGGTAAGATGCTGATGGGCCTGTAGTTGGAGATGCAATTTTTATCACCAGATTTTGGCAAAGGCACAATTAAACCCTCTTTCCCTTATAATTTAATATTAATACCTAGTCTCTGATTTATATTTTATCAGCCCCTATTCTGTATCTTTTAAACGTCATCATCATTATCATCACAGCCCTTAGAACAGAGAGACCTAGACCTCCACTGTTGGAGATGGACTTACCAGAAATTTCTGGAGAATTTCGCCAGTCTCCAATGATTCCTTGGCGTAGTGGATGACCTGATCAGGGATGTACAGGTTGTCCTGACCTGACTGAGCCATTGCTTGGGGCCTTATAAACCACGCTTATAAAGAAGCGGTTTCACATTTAGCCGACTTTACTATAGGCCAATCACAAGTGCCAAGCTGGTCGGTGTCTCTAGCGTACCCAACTCGAGAAATATCACTAATAAATTAAATATTAATTAAATGTATTTATCTACATGAATAAATATTTTTGTACTTACTCCGAGTCTAAACCCACGGACTCAACCGCTAGACCACGGAGGCAGTTACTTAAAATAAACTAAACTTATTTTATAATACTGAAAAGATAAATAGACGCCTGAAAGGCGCACAATTTTAAAAACCAATTTATTTATATATTATAACTTCAATGTTTCTTCTAGTTCAGGAATATTTTTAGGTGTCAACCCAATGGGAAGGTAGATTTCCTACAGAGGCGAGCTGTTCGAATTGTGGACGATGCCACTATATCTGGAACTCTCAAATCCCTGCAGCTTCGCCGAGATGTAGCTTCTCTGAGCGTGTTCTACCGGCTATACTATGGTGAGTGCTCTGAAGAGCTCTATAACCTAATTCCTTCCTCTCCATTCCGCAACCGTACCACACGCACAGGTCAGTATATGCATCCACATACCGTAGTCACCATCCCTTCGCGTACCTATAAATTTAGTGACTCATACATCTGTCGCACAATAAAGATGTGGAATGCTCTTCCAGCCTCTGTGTTTCCACTTTCCTATAACCTGGAGTGCTTCAAGCGAAGTGTGAAAAGGCATCTAGTCAAGCCGGCATAGTGTTAGGGACTGATGTCGGACATAAGTGTCTGATTCCAGTTGCTAACATTGGGCGCAAGGTCCATGTGCTAGTATAAGAAAAAAAAAAAAGATCGTCGATAGCAGTTACAGAGTCAATCTCCACTCGGTCCCGTATGTGTTCGAGAACATTTTGGGATGACATAGGATAGCAGCTTTTAGAGCGCACTTGAATTATAGTGTCTGTTTTTGAATTTTCTCATGAAATAAATAAATATTGATTAGGGACAACCCTATAGGAACCGGATGTAGCGTATTGGGCCATCCGATATGCAGAATAGGGGGACCTGAGTTAAGCTTAAACTGGTTGGGTTAGGTCAGTAATATTTAGGTACCACCGAATCATAATGGAAAAATCAGCGACATACGCATTTTTTTTAAATACTTGTACGACATTGCGCTCACCTGATGGTAATCATAAACTCATGACTGACATCAGTCCCTAACACTATGCCGGCTTAAAACCGACTGTTAAAGTCACTATGTAATAAAATTTATAAAATTATTTCAATGGTTTAGTTTGAGCACTAATCAAAGTCTTACGGAACCTTAGGATTTGTTATTTCATTTTAGTTTTTAAAAAAGTATAAAAGTATCATCACGACCGTTTCCCTTTCGTGGAGGTCAGAAACCACGCTTATAAATAAGCGTATTCACATTTAGCCAACTTTACTGCCGGCTAATCATGACAAGTGGCAAGCTCGTCGATGTCTCCAGCGTACCAAAGGAGAGAAATACCACAAATAAATTAAATGTATTTTTATACATTAATAAATATTTCTGTGTCTCGACCAGGAATCGAACTCGGTACCTCCGAGTCTCAATCCACGGACAAAGTTTATAGGCGCCATCTAGTTGAATCGCAGCTATAACCAATCATATCAAAAATAATAATAATTATATGGTCCCCGACTTTGACATAAGCTTAACCAAAATCCAATCCAAAATTTTTCAGAAATTTAAAAATTAATTTTAAACAGGTCCTTAGGATGATATATCTTATATCTTAGTTTTCCTAAAACTATTGGTCTATTGATTTAAAAACATGGGAAAGCTCTTTTATATGGCAGCTTGGTGCATACTATAGCCCTGGTCTGAATGTAATGCATTAGGTTTTGTCTAACTTGTTTTGTAAATTTATTAATATCGAACCAACAATGGACATAACATGCTGATGATGTTTTCCATGATGCGCTAGGTGATGATGATATTTTTCTAAAAAATAAATACAAAACTGTATAGTGCATTACCTTTACCATTGCTAAAAGAAATAAAATTACTTTTTCAAAATTTATGACAAAGACCTTCAGTCACTGTCACTGATGACGCCGCTCCAAAGAGAGGCGAAGTATTTGGCAATAAAATTTTATAGCTTCAATTTATATATTTTACCAAGTAAGAAACACATCTAACACACTTTATTTGTTGCAGATATATCTTATATCAAAAAACGATTCATATAAAAATACCGTTTTTGACATATTCCAAAAGTTTTATACTTTTGTATTAATGTATTGATAGACTAATCTAAATTCCAACTAATGGCCTATAACTTAGAATGGATTTTAGTTTTTATTTATTTATTTTCAGTTTTTAATTCAGACATTTCTTTATCACAGTCGTCAGAAGACGAATCAATTGCGGTGAGAATCATCAAAATTGGCCAACGCGTTTGGTCTCCAGTGTGCCACAAACGATCTAACATGCAGAAATGCTGGCAATATTTCTGCCAACGTATTAGCCTCGCTCTACAGAGGGGAAATGTTGCCAGTCTCCTTGGGACTATCTCGGATGGGACGTCTCTAGAGTACATTTTTTATTTATAGTTCATTTTATTATTTAAGTAGCTTTTAATTTATATTTAATGTAACTATATTAATTTACTTCGAATAAAATATAATTATTCTTTTTTACATACATCATCATATCATCATTACAGCCCCTAGAACACAGCGTCCTAGACCTTCACTGCTGAAGATGTGACTTCCAGAACATATATCTGAAGATTTTTTTTTATGACCATTTATTAACAATTCCACAAGTTAGTATTAGTGGAACCGGGACCGACGGCTTATCGTGCTCTCCGAAACAAATGGTGTTGTAAATCTATGACAAATGTACGTAAGAAAAGTGTATTTCTCATTGGCACATGCCGGAGGGGTTAGAACCGACCTTTGTAGGATTTAAGGAACGCGTTCTTACAACCGAGCCACCACCGGCTCATACATACATAGGCTCATAAATACGTTACCGTTCTTTGCGTCGCGCTGTCTGGTAAAAAGATTTTAAAAGACAACACCGCGTGTTGTTGTCTCCACCGGTAGCGATCTTGCCACCATTCCACGCGGATGGGACTTATATCCCTATCCTACACCGATGACCCGCTCTACACCGATAACCCGCTCACGACGAGGCTCAATCGACTGATTGAGGCTTCCGCCAAGTCCTCTGGCCGCCAACCTAAGGACCCCCCGACCCTACCACCACCACCTCCTCCGTTCCAGTTGCCGCCGATCCAGCCGCCGCTGTCTTCGTCCTCCTCCATTACCCCCTCGATGGCTTCCCCGCAGACCCCTTGGGGGTAGCCCTTGCGTTGTCAAAACAGCTCGTCAACACCTCGGGAGTAACAGCTGGGCAATATTTGGGCCAAAGGATCAGCATTGCCATTCAGCGTGGCAATGCTGCCAGTATCCTTGGCATTTCGCCCATTGGCAGCGATTTGGAGCAAATTTAGTTTTTTCTTTATTTTAAATTTTAGTTGATTTTTATTTATTAAGTAGGTTTATTTATATTAATAGTAATTTATGTTTTGTTATTTATTTTATTTTAATTTATTATTTTGTAAAAAAAACGAGTAAATTAATTTACATTATAAAATAATTACCTATTATAATTATTTAACAGTACGAGTATTTTTACACAGTGAAATAAAATAAATCACACTTTTAAAACTAATTGTGAATGAATAGGCAAACGTAAATAAGAAAAACATTTATTACCTAACAAATGGTCTACTATGAACGTTTACACTAATATTTTAGTATAAATAAATAAAATAAATAAATAGGACGAGCTATAACGTCATTAGGCATTCTTCACCAGCTATCTTGTGGATCGTGCAAGGATAAACATTTTTTTTTTACATAGAGTGTAACATTTCTTTTTAAATAAAAATAATTCTTTATTTATACAGTAGAAAATGCCAAGTGCCACTTTTTTATTCGGCCGAGGCTTAAGCGACAAGTTTTACAGCCAAGCGGCAAAAACCAAAATAAAAACAAACTCTAAACATAATACTAAATCTAATTCGTTAACATAATTAGTTACAATAATAAATACAATAGTGAAATATTTAGATATTAAATTACTTGATGTGTACAAAATTGACACTACATATTTTCAATGGGGTGCATCACTGACTTTTTATTACGATAGATGGCGCATGAAAGATGGTACCTAATATAACTGTTAGAAAAAGGCAAACGAGTGCCTTCACTCCGTAGCGACGACACAGACTTAGCTGTTAAGGCACGCAGGGCCAACAGTGAAAGAGAGACGGTTTATAGGGTTTTAGTCCGTAGGCGCCTTGGGGTCTCCTTAGGAGGCCTCACGGTGATTCGGGCATGCGACCTCCCGCGGTGGCCCTTCAGGCTGGGGTCGTATCTTAGGCGATTTTGCGATTCACCAACTTTAAAAAAAAAAAACTAGACTTACATCGAATTTGAAAAGAAGAGGTCATGGTAAACCCTTTGCAAATGAAGATGGACAGTGTTTTCTTATTGACTGTTTGGCTTGGGGGTAAGCTTACTGTTTACTAAATCTTGTGCTGTAATAAAAGCTAGAATAGAGATAATTTAAAATTTCCTTATTAATTTCCATACCATTGCATTGCACCACAGATTTTATTTAATAACAATAACTATACATAATACATTAGATAATGCAATTAGTATTGCCAATTAATTTTGTAAGCACAAACATGTAGTCATTACAGACTGGATCGAGTGCCGGCGCACGACCGCCCTCTTCGTTCTTCTCATAACAACCAACTCAAAATCCCATCCCACAGAGATATCAGCAGATATTCAGATTCATTTACCGTATTGGCTGCTCGCCAGTGGAACAAGCTGTAATATCTGCCAGTGGAATATCTGCTGGAAGTGTTGGATAGGATTTTGAGTTGGTTGTTAATTTGTTATGAGAAGAACAAAGAGGACGGTCGTGCGAATCACAATAATAATAATAAATAAGCGCCATCTAGTTTCTGTGGTAAGCTACGAGGCTTGTGTTACGGAAACTAGATGGTTGATAAACCACATATTATACTTTTTTTGTAAATATATACATATTATACATATAAACACCCAGACCGAGACAAATTATACAATGTACAATGTGCCCCCGGTGGAAATCGAACCCACGACCTCACGGCAACGTTTGTTACCACTAGACTACGGAGGCGGTCGAAATGAATTCAAAGTGTGTTTTAAAAAAGAAGGAGCTATAGGGTTGTAAATATTATTGCATAGAAAGTAAAGAAGATGGACTGACCTGCGAAAGGTGATATTGAGCCAATTTAACGTGTACGAAAATGAGAGATATGGATACTTGCTCAAGCCGAAAACAAATCGGATGCATAAGTTTAGAAGGCGATCCAAATAATTAAGATCGGGATAGGAGACGTTAGCATAATCTATAATGGGGAGCAGCAGAGATCTGACTAACATTAGCTTCGTCTTAATGGGAATGAAAATCTGTAACCGCCTGGACGTGTTGTCCATACTGACGAATACTATCCTACAAATCTCGGAAACGTGGCAACTCTACGACAGATCATTGGACATAAAGAGGCCGAGGTTTTTGACACTTACATTAATAATTAGATTTAATCACAGGTAAATAAAAATACGAACAGTTATTATTTGTATATTTAATGGATAAATAAAACAAACATTTTTTAAATTAACACTTTATTTTATTATTAAACATATAAAATACTTTTTAAGCTATTGCATAGCTTTTATCGCGGGCTTTGAGCGCGGCGACCGAATCAATAAATTCCGTAACGAAAATAAACCTAACACCCCCACTCTGACCGGCACAGGCGGTGCGGGCGTTGAAAGCCGTGCATCGTCTAACGTCGTTTCAGTTCGGCAGACTTCGGCACGGTGTTTGTTTGCGTGCGACTAGACGTATGCGTGTAGACTAGCTGCTTACTGCTCATAACTGATTCTATCTCTTTTAGACACAATGCTAGGTGAGACAGCGTGCTTTTTGGCAGCGTCCACGAGTGAGTTCGAGCCCGCGACTAGTAACAGATTTAATTACTATTTATTCAACAAAGTTTTAATAAACTCTTCCAAACGGCGTTGCTAGGAACAAGGCCCCATATAAGGCCGATATAATAAGTCGTTTAACTTAAAACTAACGTTGTGACAATCGCAATATATGTTTATACCATAGACATAGGATCGTCGCGTCGTCGCTTATCTATATCTATGGTTTATACTTAAACTAAATAAAAAGTTATTTCATTAAAAATAAAATCACATGATAAAATATAATATCCAAAACGTACGAGGTATGACAATTAAGTAATGAGACTGATTATATTGCCGCGATTGTGGTAACCCTGCGACCTTGAAATTTCCTTTCCCTTCTCTCGGCATCCTTCCCCTCTCTATTGATATATTTGCCATCGCTCTAGCTTGTTTAGTTCGCCTGCTCTGTCGTGTTGAGTAAATCTTATATTTTAATGATAAGCATTTAATCGAAAAAAATATTTACAAAATACAAAATAAAATTAATATTAATACTAAGGATAGGGATATATAAGTCCCGTCCGCGTGGAATGTTGGCGAGAACGCTGGCTGCGTTGCAATACTGATTCTTTGGGCGAAGAAAGAGCCAGCCCTCTTGTCACCGGAGGAGACGACAAGACACGGTGTTATGTCTGTTAAAAATTTTTTTGCACCTCATATTTATATATGCACGATCTTTACATTTCTAGCCGTTTAGTAAATTCTCGTATAGCTTATAGCTTTTATTACTTTCAGACCTAAAACATAAAATAGCTTCTTTAAAAGTCAGTGTAGTTTTTACTTTCAAGATTACAGTTGTGGTGCGAAGAAAGGTAGACATACAAACAAAAAGTGCTCCAATTACGACGTCATACACTCTGCGTCAATCCCTGCGATCTTAGTAACATATCCTAAAGCTTCCAAGTCGGGTTGGACTTAAATTGTTCCGAGATAGTGAAGTGTGAGAAGAATATAAAACGTGGACAACGTTAAAAATATTTTTGCCCGTGGTATGTCCTTTTTACTTATTTATTTAAAAACTTTATTGCACAAAGGCAGACTTAATACCCGTAGACATTCTCTGACAGCCAAACCTTAGGGACAAATTTTAAAACAAATATAGGTGCAATGAAAGTAACAGTAATATACAATTATAGGATAATTCAACAAATATTCTATACCTACTTATATACTCTTTTATATGTATTATAATATCAATATACTAAATACTAATACATACACAAATACAACTTACTAACGTGGTTTAGAGCTATTCATAAAGTGTGAATAGACCAGTGTTTTAAACGACAATCTGTTAGTTGGCTGCCTTATGTTTACTGGAAGAGCATTCCATAATTTTGTGACAGCTACTACGAAGGAGTTGGAGACAAATCCAGAATGATGTGAGTTATCCACTTGTTGGTTCCAGCAGTAGTAGTCTAGTGGTAGTATCATCACGACCGTTTGGTCGTGGATTTGGGTGGTCAGAAACCACGTTTATAAAGAAACGAATTCACATTTAGCCAACTTTACTATAGGACAATAAGTGACAAGATCGTCGATGTCTCTAGCGTACCAAACTAAAGAAATATCACAAATAAATTAAATAATAATTAATTTTATTTATTTAAATTAATAGATATTGATATTTTATCTCGACCAGGATCTAACCCGGTACCTCCGAATCTAAATTCACGGACTTAACTGCTGGACCACGGAGTCAGCTCATTTTCCAGACAAAGTAGTATAGTAGAGTATTAATTAAATGTATTTATTTACATTAATAAATATTATTGTGTCCCGACCAAGAATCGAACCCGGTACCTCCGAGTCTTAATCCACGGACTTAACCGCTAGACCGCGGAGGCGGTTTTTACAGTGACGTATTTAATCTATACAGATGCTGGCCAACCCACCTGGCCATAGACGTGGCGAGAGTATGAGCCAAATTCTCTAGAAATATGTTCTAGAAGTATTCTTCAGATGATCCTTCAGAAGAATTGCTTTTTTTTTTACTTTTAACTTATCGCTGTCTGTTATAATATGGTAAATGTTTCTTGTCATTTCAATGAGAATCATCATTCATTACAGCCCCTAAAACACAGCGTCCTAGACCTCCACTGTCGGAGATGGGCCTTCCAGAAAATATATCTGCAGAATTTAGCTTACTTTAGTAGGATTTAAAGGAAAATTTGAATAATGACATATCATTAGTGACACTCGCATGATTAACGTGAGAATAATAATAATAATAAATTCTTTATTGTACAAAACCAAAACAAGTGCAGGTACATAGGCGAGCTTAATGCCGTAAATGCATTTTAATTATAAATTATATACTCGTATATATATATATATAAAAGTAAGTTATGGCGACTTATTCTGTTTGTGAAGTAAGTATTTGTATAATTTATCTTTAAATATTTTAAGAGATGGTGCCCGTCTGATAATTAAAGGAAGTCTGTTCCACTGGCGAGCTGCAGATAGTGTGAAGGAATCTGAATATCTGCTGGAAGAGTGGGGAGGGATTTTAAGTAGGTTATTATGTGAAGAACGAAGTGAAAGTGAATCATCAAAATAGGCCCAGGCGTTTGGTCTCCAGTGTGTCACAATATAACAAACATACATACATAAGCTGATACACATATCTAACCTTTGCGTCGCGCAGTCAGGTAAAAAGTATTGCTTGCCAAGAGCAGGGTGTGGTGTCACATGTGCAAAAAGGACGTAGATCTGTACAGGATGTGCAATTTCGTCTTCAATTCCATTCACTTAGCAATTACTAATTCATCGGGGGAGCACATCCGCGCACCCGATCGTTGCACCGAGACAAAATGCTTTGGCTACACTATGTCGTGTCCTTTTCGATACACCAAGTATCGCCTTCGATACCGTGTGTTTCTTTTTGGACACACTGATGAGTTATTATATATATATATATATATATATATTAGTTTTTACTCTTTAACTGCCTCCGTGGTCTAGCGGGTAAGTCCGGGATTTAGACTCGGAGGTACCGGGTTCGATTCCTGGTCGGGACACAAAAATATTTATTAACGTAAATACATACATTTAATTAATATTTAATTTATTTGTGATATTTCTCGTGTTTGGTACGCTGGAGACATCGACGAGCTTGCCACTTGTCATGATTGGCCTATAGTAAAGTTGGCTAAATGTAAATCCGCTTATTTATAAGCGTGGTTTCTGACCACCCCGAAAGGGAAACGGTTGTGATGATAGTTTACTTTTTTTTTACTCTTTAAAATCTGTCACTTTGAGAGTTCTGAGCAATGGCTCGTGCTAAGCACTGGCGGAGCAACGACTATTAATCCAGACCTATGTATATTTATTTATTTATTCGAAGTAAGGTACAAATAACAGCTAACAAACAAAACAATTGTTGAATACATAGACAAATAATCCTGTCGGGTTTCCCAGCCTAAAAAAAATGTACACAACATTGAATAATACAAAAAATGGTAATAATATAAAATAAAAGTTAATAGTAAAAAAATATATTTATAAGCGTTGCGTTTTTGTAAGAATATATTATTTTATACCGCCTCCGTGGTCTAGTGGTAACAAACGTTGCCGTGAACTCGGGAGGTCGTGGGTTTAATTCCCACCGGGGGCAAGTTCTACATTGTATAATTTGTCTCGGTCTGGGTGTTTATATGTATAATATGAATATATTTACAAAAAAAAAAGTATAATATGTAGTTTATCAACCATTTAGTTTCCGTAACACAAGCCTCGTAGCTTACCACAGAAACTAGATGGCGCTGTGTGACCTGTCTGGAAATATTTATTTATTTAAATTATTTATTTATAACAATTAAAGAGGTTAACCCAAAAACACGTTTTGTGACCTTCCAATCAAATTTCACTAATCAAAATTATGGCTTAGTGATACTCGTATATGTAAGATCAGAAATAAAATGAAAAGTTGTAGAACCTTATTTTGCAGATGCTAACTGCATGATTGTTGAATACGATAAGAACATTGCAATTGTAGCATTTTATCGTCCATCATCTTATGTCTCATAGTAACAGTCCACATTCTGATGAATACTTAAACTCACTTGGCTTCAAAAAATATTCAACCATCATTTGATCATTTATGACAGAAAATAACATTGTTGAGCGGGGGCATGACTGGCACATGCGTTACGTCCGTGATCGGGTGCTGCTGTGGGGGCCTGGGACCTCTGCCGAACACGTTCAATTTAATGTTCTTAAATTAGCAGAGGTTTTTGCGTTTTGTCGACTTTCGGGTTGCACATAGGCATGTAGTCTATCTTAATTCTGGCTTGCCTGGTGGGTTACTGCTGTACCAGGTATTGTAATCTTATAGGTACTGATAACTAAATTTAAAAGGTTATTAATTGATTGTTGTGGTGCAATTCTGTATATGTTTTATTTTGTAAATCTGATATAGCTGAGCTTTCCTTGCAGATTCCTTTCTCAGTCAGATTAAACATTTACAGGTCACTGGAATCTGCTAAGCTGCTGGTCTTCTGCTAACAACTTACTTATTGGACCACTTTGCTGCTTAGTCTTCTACTAGCAGGAGTAGAATCATTCAAAAGAATTAAATTAATGACGTTTCATAAATGCTTGTAATATGTTTACATGAATAAAGATATTTTGACTTTGACTTTGAAACCAAAGTAAAAAATCAAATAAATATAATACATCAACATTTTGTGTTTTTCGTTCCTAGCTAGTGTAGCCGAATCATAATAAATCTTTCATCGACCCATTTCGCGCGTTAAGTGACGAAGCATATGAATTTTTTGCTCAGTGTAGCGGGTGATACTGTGCTGAGCATACAATAGTCTGGTACGTATCAAATATTAAAAAAAACACAGAATTCTAAATTTATACTTACAAAATTTATACTTAAATAAAATAGATAATCTATAATAAAATAATAAATATTTTTCTTATTTTTTATTTTTATTAAATCGATATATAAATTTAAAAAAACTATAGGACACGTATAAATTACTGTATTTATAATAATTTGATTATTCTTTAACTATTGAAGAATAAAATAAATAAATAAAGAAAAGAAGTCGTCTTAAAGGACCAATTGTTAATATTGTAAAAAAAAATACTTTATGGATTTTTTTATTTTATTTTTTTATTTAGGGTCATAAAAACCCTCAACAATAAACAATACTATTTTTAATTATATACTAATATATTAATATATATATATTAATATAGGGCACGTATAGAATAAAATCACGTATTTTTTCTTCTTATTATTGAAGAACACATAAATAAAAAAATAAAAAACGCGTCTTGTAGGATCAAATATTTGTTACTATTGGCAAAAACATACCTTATAAAAAAAAAACTTCATTATCAACAAACTACAATAAAATCTAAAGAATATTAAAAAAAAAAAGGGGTTGAATTATTAAAATATGATTTATTTATTAAAAACTTTATTGTAATTTACAATCGGCGAACATAATGCCGTAAGACATTCTCTGACCGTTGACCGTTGGGACAAATGAGATTTCTTCAATAGATCGAGGATAGTGAAATGATATTAAGAAAATATTTTTATTTATTGGAATAAAAATTTAAAAATAGTAATTCTTATATAAACACACATATTCTTAAATCATCATCATCATCATCAGCCTGTGTCTCTCCACTGCTGGATATAGGCCTCCCCCAAGGCTCGCCACTGCACGCGGTCTTTTGCAATCCTCATCCAACCCCCACCAGCGACCCTCCTCAGGTCATCCGTCCATCTGGCGGGGGGTCGTCCCACTCTGCGTCGTCCCGTACGTGGTCTCCACTCCAGAACCCGTTTGCCCCATCGGTCGTCGGTTCTGCGGCAGATGTGTCCGGCCCATTGCCACTTCAGCTTGCTAATTTTGAATGCTATGTCAGTAACTTTGGTTCTCTGACGAATTTCAACGTTTCGAATTCTATCCATCAGAGAAATACCAAGCATAGCTCTCTCCATAGCTCGCTGAGCGACCTTGAATTTGTGAACCAGACCCACTGTCAGTGTCCACGTCTCTGCTCCGTACGACATTACGGGGAGGACGCACTGGTTGAAGACTTTTGTCTTCAAACACTGTGGTATGGACGATGAGAAGATATGTCGAAGTTTCCCGAATGCCGCCCATCCTAGCTGAATGCGTCTGTCGGCTTCTTTGCTGAAGTTAGCTTATCTACTATCTTAAATACTATATAATATTTACAAGATTTATAAAAGTATATAAGTAATAATTACAATATAAATTAAAACGAATATAAACTAAACTTAATAAAATATAAACTATTAGTAAAAAATGTCCTCTAGAGACGACCCTTCAGTAATAGTCCCAAGAAGACTGGCAACATTTCCCCTCTGTATAGCTAAGCTAATACGCTGGCAGAAATAATTGCCAGCTTTCCTGTCTCCAGACTTTTCTGTTAGCCGTTTGGACAACTCCTTGGCCAGACGCTTGACTGAGTGTCCCCATGGGCCCATTGTCTCGACCCCAAATGGCGCAAATTCGTAACCTGTACTGAGGTTGGCGTATTTACGCAGCTTGAGGTTTTTAGATTTATAAAATATATGACAAATCAATATACATATTAATGACATAGTTACTAGAGCGTTTAAAGTTCTTGGGATTACCCTACGCACAGAAAAGTATTTAAAAAGGCTGTGACTAAGATCAATGTGCATAGGGCCCCGATTATCCTAATGTGCATAGGGCCCCGATTATCCTAATGTGCATGGGGCCCCGATTATCCTAATGTGCCCATGGCTCCCATTATCCTAATGTGCATAGGGCCCAGATTATCCTAATGTGCATAGGGCCCCGATTATCCTAATGTGCTCAGGGTCCCCATTATCCTATTCTACCCGGGCTCCCACTAGGTTAAAGACTCCGCGTCTATTGGTTGTCTAGTATTACTGGTCAATTAACTCAGGTCCATGATCAATAGTAATTAGTCCTTCGTTAGATAAGCGATAACAACCACTTATTCGGACGAGCGGGCTGACCAGATTATAGATTAGCTATTCCGAGTCAAATCCGTTTTTGCCCATGATAAAGTGGTCAGAAAAATAACCTTCAGTTCAATATAGGATCACATATCGTGATTAGATTGCCCCTTGGGATTTATATTTACGATTTTTTATAAAATCACTTCAATAGTACAAGTGTTACTTTAATTTTACAGTAATACTACACCGACGAGCTTGCCACTTGTCATGATTGGCCTATAGTTTGTATAATGGTTTATTTAATATATATATATATATGTGTGTATATATATATATATATATAAATTTAAATAAAAATAAAAAAATAGTTCCATATTTTTTGTAGTCTATTTGTGGTAACTTTTAATTGACCTTTTATGTTTCCATTTTCTTTATCTTTATGTGTTTATTAGTCGTTAGTTATCCTGTAATGAATAAATAAATAAAATAAATAAATAGTAAAGTTGGCTAAATGTGAATCCGCTTATGAGCGTGGTTTCTGACCACCCCGAAAGGAAAACGGTCGTGATGATACTCTACTTTTATTTACTTACTTAGCACGTTAAGTCGTCGGTCCCGGTTCCACCTATACCAACTTGTGGAATCGTTAATAAATTGTCATTAAAATTTAACATCATATCCTCGCCATGCCGTCTGGCCAGCTTGGCGAGTGTAGGACAAATTCTCCAGATAAGTTCTGGAAGGCCCATCTCCAGCAGTGGACGACGCTGCGTTCTAGAGGCTAGTGATGATAATTTACTTGCAAAATGGTTTAACCACAATAACAGTAATTTATTAATTTAACACAATAAAATATTGTTTTAGGTCCATCAAAAAGCCGAAAATTCCAACTCAAACTTTGCGACTTGATATGAGAAACGACCAAAACGAAAAATGAAGAAAATCAAACAACTGTTATTGCTCTTAATACTCTTCAAGACGACCATTGCAGCCGTATTTTTGGAGCAAGAGAACATCCCGAAACTATTTGAGAAGATAAACCGCGAGTTTTTGGAGTACAACGCTTTAGGAGCGGCTGTTTCGTGGGAATTGCTGCAGAAACCGACCAATAGCGAGTTGCCGAAGAAAATGGCTGAATATCAGAAGGAGAAATTGACTTGGCAGCATACTTCGTGCGAAACTATGGCGTCGCTGGAAGAACGTCAAATGCTAAATGGAACAGAGATGCGAACGCGTTATATTCTTTGCAGAGGACCGATTTATACGTACGATGAATATAGGTAAAGTTTGAACATTTATTTGGCCTGAGCAAAGTGCTACTGAATAAACTCGATCGACTTCTCAACTTATGCATCCGCTATGTTTTTGGCTTGCGAGGTCATCATGTTTCCCAATTTTGCAGCATTGTCTATAATCCCAATGCATCCTATACCTTCCCTTCCAGCAGCTATTCAGATTCCTTTTCAGTATCTGCAGCTCGCCAGTGAATTAGACTACCTTTAGTAATCAGACAAGCTCCATCTCTCAAAATATTTAAAGACAAATTATACATTTGTTAACACCATAAACACAATAACTTTTTACTATGTACTTAAATATGTACTTCTTTAATTGGTATGTATTTATATTTGATTATTGACATTATTCTAGATCACAATAGTATTTCTGCACCCGCTTATCATTATAAGCTCCCCATTCACAAAGGTTAGTTGGTAGAAAATGTATTTATAGCATTAGGCTCGCCTTTATACCCACACTATTTTAGTTCTGTGCAATAAGTAGTTTGTTATTATTCTTGAGTTCGGACTGTCACATCCGCACCAGTTTCAATGCGGAGAACCAGTCGATCATCTCGGATACCACGGGCTTTCTTGTGCTAGAAGTGCTGGCCGCATTCCTCGTCACGCGGCTCTCAACGACATCATCCGAAGGGCTCTTGTCACTGCTGGTGTACCCGCAATCTTAGAACCATCTGGGATTGTGCGGAGCGATGGCAAGAGACCCGACGGAATGACTGTTGGGCCGTGGAAACATTAGCTCCATATCACATCCAGGCGACATCGTCAGGCACGGGAAGTTCGGCTTTTTCTGCGGAGAACCTCAAATTGCGCAAATACGCGAACCTTGGTACCGATTACGAATTTGCGCCGTTTGGGGTCGAGACGGTGGGCGCATGGGGATCGTCAGCGAGGAGCTTGACCAAGGAGTTTTCAAAGCGGCTGACAGAAAGGTCTGGAGACAGGAAGGCTGGCAATTATTTCTGCCAACGTATTAGCCTCGCTATACAGATGGGAAATGTTGCCAGTCTATCTCGGGGACGTCTCTAGAGGACATATTTTATTTATAGTTTAGTTTATTTTTATTATTTAGGTAGCTTTTAATTTATATTTAATGTACTAATTAACTTCAAATAAACACCTAAGTATAAGGTAAAAAAAAAATTAATTAATTGTTTCTGCAATTGCCTTACATACTTATTATTCTTCTTACATCTTATAGTGTTGTTCATACTATTGTTATATAGGCGAGTAGGGCATTGCTGATATGTCATTGCCACTACCTACATAGCCACTTTGTTTGTCAAAATTTTTAGAGACGGGGACTTTAAATTGTATCTCGTTTTCATATATGAAATTGTTGGTCGATGTTTTCTTTTGCACATCTTCACAATTCCCAATCTAATTTCATTGAAACGGCGGGCTCGCGGACTGTTTCTACTAGAGAGTCGAGTTTCTGGTTGCAGGCTTTTGCCTTAGCATCGGTTGGTATATTCCGTGATCGAAATATACTGACCATGGTGTGCTTTCGTCTTCGGTTTGGTTCAGAACGTGCTGCCTGGCTTTCTTGTGCTAGTTTTGTCACTGATGGAGTAGCCGCGATTCGAATACCCTCTGACCGTTCCAGTATGACCGTTGTGACGTGAAAACTTAGCAAGTCACTGGTGTGGTATGCGCCATCTCACATCCAGGCAACCTTGTCAAACGGCTGACGGAATAGTCTGGAGATGGGAAACTGGTAAAGGAACGCACCTGATGTTCTCGGCACCAGCACTTATAAATTGTTTTTACACAAATTTTGCGAGTTTTCGGAATGCGGGTGATAACAACGTTCACAGCGACTATTTTTCGAGTCGACGACTTCTCCTAGCACGCTCCGCAGCCGTTTATATAGACGCTGCCTCTCTTCAGTGCGCAAGCGCTGGCCTTTGGACTAGTGAGCAGGATGGGTAACATAGAATAGAAGCGGCGAGAAAGAGACAGGAAAAGGGTACAGGGGTAACAATTAGGACGTCTGTTTATGAACCGACGAATCACAATAACGCCTAACCATCCAAAATTGGTCAAATTACCGCGATCGTCACTACTCGAATACAACATAGTCGTATTTCGATCATGACTTTTTGTGATTGGACAGGCGTGGAAATAGAGCAAAATTTATAAAATATAAAGGTGGACTGTATGAAGGGGCTGGATGCTCACACGAACTTAGTTGTGTTTACTGCAGGTGGTCTTGGGCTTTTCTTGGCCGCGGGGCAGGCTTCTATTCGATTCGATTTCGAGCGCTTGATGTTTCTTCTTCAAATTCTGTGCAAGAAATGACTTTGGAACTTTTTCTGACGCTTTTGATAGCGGAGTCGCGTTCATTTTTTTACGTTTTCTTCCCATGCTCAACGCGCGTCAACCTTTCCCTAATGTGTATGAGAGGGATAAAGGATGGGTATGACTATATATAAAATTAATAGACAACGTTAAAGTTGTTTTAAAATATGTTAACCCTTTCAGCACGGATGATACCAAGCGTGCGTTTTACAAAAAAAAAACTAGACCCTTTCGCCAAATTCTGTTTTACCGCTCCGAAATGGCCTCGATACGACATAATCGACGATACAATCATTGCTCACTATCCCAAAGGTTAGCTGGTAGAAAATGTCACTAGACATTAAGTTCGCCTATGTACATTTAAATGTGTTTTTGTTTATTGTGCAATAAAGAATTTATCTATCTATCTATCTATCTATCTATACGAGTAGTTCCTGCTCTCATCTAGCTACTTCGTAATTATCTCTATTAAATTGTTAGGACTAGTTAAGAAAAAACAACAAGGTGAAGCGGTTTTTCCCGCCATCAATCAGACTGTTGCTGTACAAAGCACAGATCAGATCATGCGTGGAATACTGTTCACACCTTTGGGATGGTTCAGCCAAGTACCTCACAGATGCTCTCAATGTATCCACTATATCTGGAACTCTCGAATCCCTGCAGCTTCGCCGAGATGTGGCTTCTCTGAGCGTGTTCTACCGGCTATACTATGGTGAGTGCTCTGAAGAGCTCTATAACCTAATTCCTTCCTCCCCATTCCGCAACCGAACCACACGCACAGGTCAGAATATGCACCCACATACCGTAGTCACTATCCCTTCGCGTACCTATAAATTTGGTGACTCATACATCTGTCGCACAATAAAGATGTGGAATGCTCTTCCAGCCTCTGTGTTTCCACTTTCCTATAACCTGGAGTCCTTCAAGCGAAGTGTGAAAAGGCATCTAGTCAAGCCGGCATAGTGTTAGGGACTGATGTCGGATATAAGGGTCTGATTCCAGTTGCTAACATTCATGGACCCTGCGCGCCACTTACCATCAGGTGGGCGTAGGGTCACATGTCGTGCTAGTATAAAAAAAAAAAAAAAAAAAAAAAAAAAAATACAAAAGTGATTTTTATTTCCATTGGATTGCCAAACGCACAGTGCGCAGCAAGTTAGAAAACGACAACGCTAGGGGAGGATTTTTTTCACTATTTATATGAGTTATTTTAGACCTCAAGAATCTCAAAGTTATCAAAAAACCTTTCATTATCTAAAATATATTTTGTCGTGCTGAAAGGGTTAAGGCGCAAAGTGTCATTTTAGGGTGATTGCCACTCTCTTGTATTTTCTTGTATTGTTTTATAGTAATAAGAATGTGCCGCGTTGAATGGCGCATTTAGAAGTTTACAATTCAATTCAATTCAATTCAAAATATTTATTTCCATATGGTTCACATGTAATACTCGGATATTGTCAATTTTTTACAATATTATTAAAATAATAAATAAAAAGATTAAATTAAATTATAGACCGAAATAAGGAAGTGACATTGCTGCCATAAGCAAGTACTGTAGTTTAACCTAAATTCGAGGCATTATAGCCGTGTCAACTTACAATCTAAATAATTATAATTTAATGTCAAATTATAAAAAATAAAAAAATATATTTCGTGGCTGTATAAAGGCTGTGTCAACTTATAATCTAACAGTCAGTCACAGTAACAGTCACCTTAAACCCGAGCGCTTATCAGCCAATTACCCTAAGCGAAGCTGTCTTCATAAATTAATATTTTTTGTACGTTTATTATTAATATCGCTAAGCTTTGAGTTATTCATAAACGTTTCTAACCAAGAATCAAATTTTTTCACTTGTTTCATTGTAATATATGATTAAACTGGCCCTGATTAAGCGAAACGTTTATGAATAGAGCTATAGGATTATAATATAGACTAATGCTGCGCGTACAATGTGATAATGGGTGCTTGTAGACGGTGCATGTTGCTGTAGTAAGTTACTCTTGCGTAAGCAGTGTACAATTACTCGTTTGATCGTGGTTACATATAGCAGCAGGTGAAGCTAATGCATTATTACTTATTAATTACGTGCTAAACGCATTATAATGAGTTTTCCAGATCAAAAATATGTAACATGCAAAAATATCCACTGAGTTTTTTTTTTAACTTAAGTACCTACATTTTTTTTTTTTTTTTGTAAATAAATATACATTTCCAGACAGGTCACACAGCGCCATCTAATTTCCGTGGTAAGCTACGAGGCTTGTGTTACGGAAACTAGATGGTTGATAAACTACATATTATACTTTTTTTTTTTTGTAAATATATACATATAAACACCCAATGTATGTTACATGGGTAAAGAATTGCTCAATAGATAAAAATATATAATAATAATATTGTAACTCAGTGGAACATTCTATATCTAGATAAAGTAATGATGTAAGGTTGCAAATTATAAATGAATAAAAGAGAAAAAAAAAACACATAATGGCGTCTGGTTGTCGCCTTAACTAAAGTTGATTATTGTCATATCTTCAGTGACACTCGCGTGATTAAGACGAATCGATTGACGTGAAACTCATCTACATTGGCCTAAGCGTGTGGTCTCCAGTATGCAACAAATGAACATGTATGTTCAACCAGACGCCATGTTGTGGAAAATTTGTTTTTTTTTTTTTTCATTTTTTTTAAATTTATAATTTGTAATCTTTTGTTCTGGAAAACTCTTATTTTAGCACGTAATTAATAAGTAATAATGCATTAGCTTCACCTGCTGCTAAAAAACGTTCCATATTTGTATATTTATCAAAATTTTGGAACTCTTTTGTGAGCTCTTTAACGTAGGGCACGCTCTAAATAGCAGATCACTTGCGCGGGGTACCTACTTGTGCATGTGCAGACTACATTACCTACGTACATACATAGGCTGATAAACCTTTCTTTGTGTCGCGCATTCTGGTAAAAAACGTCAATAATACACGACGCATGTATTTATTTATTTTATTTATTTATTTATCTTTAAGGAAAACTTACAGCTTCTAACAAATGATTACTTATATAAAAAACTAGATGCCAATTATTAAACCACAATAATTTAGAAAAATAAAAATAATATAATGTTTGTTATACTGTAAAAAATGCTCTAGACATCGCCCGATCAACTAATTTAGGCGATGTACAAAACATGTCAATATCCATGACCTCAGCTAGGCGGTTGAGTTCTTTTGATGCTCTCGCTAAAAATGAGTTTTGACGGTAGTTGGTGCGGGCATATGGCACTACCAAAGGTCTATAATAAACCGTTTGAGACCGGCTAGGCATACCAAATCCGAGTAATCCTAGCAGTTCCCTGGAATCTATTTTCGATTGCGCAATTTTAAAGAGGTAAGTAATGTCCGCTATGCTTCTACGTAGCTCCAAAAGTTACTTGCATTGTGTACAAGCAACTTTATAAAACTAGTTAAGTCTTTGCTTTTTTCCTTTATTCCTATTTGTTTTTAGCTAGCTTTTTCAGCAAAGCCATACTAAGCGCAGATACCCACCTTTTTACTTAAATAAAAACCACAAGAGATTTTAACGTGACAACAATTTTCAGACAAGCCGGACTGTTGTTTACGGAGCTTGGAGGAATCTACCAAAACGCCGAAGTATGCATTCCGAAAACGAACGATTCCATTGACGCATCCCTAGGAAACTATGTGACTACGCTAACCAATTACATAGTAAAGAAAAACATTCAAAGTGCAGATTTTATAGAAACTTCAGTGAGTCTGGCTTTAGAGGATAATGTAAAGACAAATACTTCTATATGCCTAAAGGGAGATCCGGATTTGGAGTCAGTGATGTTAAATTCCCGGAATGAAGAAGTGCTGAGGTTTTCTTGGATGCTATGGAGAGCTGCTATTGGACCGATGATGAAGGAACCTTATTTAAAAATGATAGAAATTGATAATCGTGCTGCTAGACGTAATGGTACGTATTCTTGATTTGTATTTTTTTAAAAAATGTCTTCTTTTCTTTGTAATCTTCTGGCCGCGTTCGTGTTATAGCATTTCCAACATTTCGTAGCAACTTCATAAACCAGCGCGAAATGTCGTTTTTGTTAAGAAATACCACTTTTTTTTAACAATGCTAACATTTCTTAAATAAAACGAGCGGTGATGCTACTTTTTGACAAGTGTTTTCGTTCATGTTTTATCATACCATGGCATCCAATACACGTGATATTATTATGTTTGAATTTATTACATAAAATCGTTTAATATACCTTTTTAACAAATATAATAGAAAACTATAAAGTATATAAAAATGGTAAAGATCCATTTGACATCTGTCAAAATATAACATCAATAACCCTCCTTTCAACACGGTACTGACATACGAAATTAGCATCAAATGTTAGAATTTTCATTAAACGAACGACTTGTGCTAAAAAAAGTGGTATTTTCATGCTAACATTTCTTAAAACGAACGCGGCCTCTGTGTTCTAAATTTAAACTGTCATATTAATGTCATAATAATGATATGTTTTATTTGACATTGACATATGTTACAAATACATAGTACAACCATTTTATTATATAAATTGGATTTGGTTTGTAATTTTGGTATAGAAACCAGCTTAGTCATCCCTAGCAGTCTTATTATCGTCACTTCCTCAACCAGGTCTGCTGCTGGAAGCCAATACATTTATATTTTTTATGTTTTTATACTAGCACGACATGTGACTTTACCACCTGGCGCATATGGCGCGCGAGGTCCATGTGTGGATACACTTTATTGGGTTAATCGGGACGAACGGTGGATACTTCCTCGACAAGTCAGACTGGGCAAATTACCACCATCAGACTGCCTATCACCTATCAGCCATGCACTTCGCTAGACATATCAGATTTCATCGACAACCCACTCCGGACATCTTGACATAAATAATTATTATTATTACGAGTAGATTTTATTATGTTGGTGGCGCGGGTTTAGTGGACTGTATCTATTTGCGGGTTTTGCGATAATCTTTTTAATTAGACAGATAGACGATACTATGATAATCGGTGCAATAAACAAACTAGAAAGGAAACTGGTAAAGGAACTCACCTGATGTCCTCGGCACCAGCACTTATAAATTGTTCTTACACTAATTTTGCGGGTTTGCGAATCCGGGTGATAACAATGATCGCGGCGATTTCTTCAGCGTCTTCTATGACGACTGTACGACAACGACTATTTTTCTATTCGACGACTTCGTGCAGCGTGCAGTGCGGAAGCGCTGGGCTTTGGACTAGTGAGCGAGATGGGTAATATAAAATGAAAGCGGCGAGAAAGAGACAGGACAAGGCTATAGGGGTAACAATTTAGGACGTTTATGCACCGACTAACCATCCAAAATTTGTCGAATTCCCGCGATCAGTTCGAACAATATTGTATATCATACAAGTGTTATTTATACTTAATATAGTATATTTATGATTGATTTTAAATTCTATACTATATCTATTGGCCAGACGATATAATCCCAAGAAGACGCGAAGTTATTACGTTAGCCTGACTCCTAATTTTATCGTTAGTCAAATCTTTGGTCAACACTTTTATGTGTCTTATCCATCAGGCTACAACGACATTGGTGCAGCTTGGCGTGACGAGATAGAATTTAACGAACTGAAAAACTACGCCCATTTGATGTATAACCACGTGCAGCCACTATACACTTTGATTCATGGTGTCATGAGGTACTTTTTGAGAAAGAAGTTTGGAGATATCGTCCCTGAACGAGGCCTCATACCTGCACATTTGTTAGGTAAGGAACTACAAGATTTGAGGGTACACTACATTACTGAACACAGAGTTCTAGTTCTGGTAAAGATGTGTCTTTTGGACAAAGACTAATTATAGAACAAGACGGGGCAAGAAGTCAAACGTTTATTAAGAATGAATAAGTCTATTTATTTATTTAAATACTCAGAAGCATGTCTGAAATATATTTCTTTTAAGACAATTTATTAACGATTCCACAAGATGGCTGCTGCCTCCGTAGTCTAGCGGTAAAGTTCGTGGATTGAGACTCGGAGGTACCGGGTTCGATTACTGGGACACAAAAATATTTATTAATGTAAATAAATACATTTAATTAATATTTAATTTATTTGTGATATTTCTCGAGTTTGGTACGCTGGAGACATCGACGAGCTTGCCACTTGTCATGATTGGCCTATAGTAAGACGGTCCCTACGGTGATAAATAAATGAATTGATATTTTTTCGTTTCACCGTTTAATAAAAAAAAAAATTAAAAAAAAAAAATGGAAGAGGTGGTGTATATATCTATGACAAATCTACATTTTATACTGAAGAATAAAACTTCTTTTTAGGAGATCTTTGGAGTCAAAATTGGAAAAGTAAATTGGGTGTTATTTATCAAGAGGAAGGAGATATGAATGTTAACATGAGGAATTGGACAGCTCTTGATATGGTAAGTAATAATAACATTATAAAACTAGAATCTATAGTACGTGAAGTATGTACGTGTATATATTATATGTATAGTATATATATTATAGTTGTCTATGTATGTAAATTTTTAATATTATTTTAATATTTTATTTCTCTATTTGCAGCGTACTCATATTTAAATGCCCCAATGTCCCAAAGGTCAACGGGAAGACAATGTCTTGTGGCATTACGTTCGGCTTTTGTATAGATTTACAATAAAGTTAAAAAAAAAAAAAGTATTCGTAATAAAGAATCAAGAATTTCCATTAAAAGCAAAACTCATAAATTTATACAACTGATCCTAATTTTAGTCTAGATATGTAAATAAATAAAACCAGTTCCTTCGAGCGTTGAAGAACTGAAGTCAGCGTTACTAGTGAAGTGGGATGTCATACAAGAATGGCTACAGAGCTATCTCTCTTCTAGAAACCAATACGTTGAAGTTACAAGGCTGGACAATGCTAACCAGGAGTCTATCCTTAGGTCCAAAACACAAGTAAATCAAGCTGGTGTCCCCCAGGGCAGTATACTGGGGCCCTTGCTGTTTCTACTATACATTAATGATCTACCTGATACTATTTCTTGTGAGTGTATACTTTTTGCTGACGATCTATCCGCGATAATAACTGACGATAAAATAAATAACTATAATAACATATTAAATAAAACTATTGGGGACTTTATAAATTGGCTAAATGCTAACAATCTAAAAATTATGATTAATAAAACGACATACATTTAATTTACAAACAGATACAACGTTAACAAGAAACATATTACTATAAAAATAAATGGCGGCCAAATAAATCAATCCAATGAAATAATTTTTTTAGGCATAACGATTGACACAACATATAAGTAATATAACAACTAAAATAAATAGATTTGTCTACGCTTTGTGGCGATTAACTAAAGTAGCTAACGAAAAAACCGCCCTTCAGGCATACCATAGATATGTTGCGTCAAATATAAGGTACGGCATATTATTGTGGGGCAATGCAGTGGAAATAAATAGAATCTTTATTGGACAAAAACAATGCATTCGTGCTATTTGTAACACACCTCCTATGACTTCCTGTCGTCCTTTATTTATAAAACTAAAATTACTGACTGTTCCTTTTATTTATATACTTGAATGCTGTTTATTTGTAAAAAGCAACCCGAATTTGTCAGAAACATGGTAGGTACAGGGATGTCAATTATTATATGTAATTATATCACATGATTCGCTATTTCTAGCATACAAATATTTATTTAGTCACATGACTTTGTCGAGCTTAGTGTCTAGGTATTCTTTTGTCAAATAAAAACATTTATTAACCAGCATTTGTTTGACTCTTAATTTGAACAGTTTTAGTGGCAGCTCCCTTATAGTAACTGGACGCTTATTAAATATTTTTGTTGCCATTGCATTTATTATTTCCTTTATTTATCTTCAAGGAAAACTTACAGCTAACAAATGATTACTTATATTAACTAAAATCTAATTAAAAGTACCCACAAATATCAATGATATAAGTAAACTTGACTGTGATGTTCTGTATTGTCCCAAAGGTAGGCTGCTAGAGAATGTCTAGCGGCATTAAGTCCGCCCTTTGTACATAGTGCAATAAATTTTTAAATATTTATTTATTTTATTTATTTAAAAACTTTATTGCACAAAGCACAAAGGCGGACTTAATGCCCGTAGACATTCTCTGACAGCCAAACCTTAGGGACAAATTTGAACAAATATAGGTGCAATGAAAGTAACAGTAATATACAATTATAGGATAATTCAACAAATATTATATACCTACTTATATACTCTTATATATGTATTACAATATCAATATACTAAATACTAATACATACACAAACTTGTACATAAACATACACAAATACAACTTACTAACGTGGTTTAGAGCTATTCATGAAGTGTGAATAGACCAGTTTTTTAAACGACAATCTATTACTTGCCTGCCTTATGTTTACTGGAAGATCATTCCATAATTTTGTGGCAGCTACTACGAAGGAGTTGGAGACAAATCCAGAATGATGTGAGGGAACAGAAAGAAGAGAGTTGTGAGAAGAACGTAAAGATTTATCGTGGAAAGAAGAGAGATAGACAAAATTGTCTAAAATAAATATATATATACTTGTAATAATATCCTCGCCAAGCCGTCTGGCCAGCGTGGCGAGTGTAGGCCAAATTCTCCAGATATATGTTCTGGAAGGCCCATCTCCAGCAGTGGAGGTCTAGGACGCTGTGTTCTAGGGGCTGTAATGATGAATGAATGATACTTGTAATTAACTTTATTTATTATATTTCTTGCGACGAAGCACTTCAGTCTCCTTCAGTTTCCTCCTAGTAGCTTGTTTATATAATTAATTTACTTTTAGATGAAACATGCTGAAGATTTCTACAAATCGCTAGGATTTCCCGCCATGCCTGACAAGTTTTGGAACACCACCGTCATTCATGAGAATAACGTCAAATGTTATGCTGCAACCATCGACATGTTTGCCGATCAGGATTATAGGTAGGTAACGCGTGCAATTATAATAAGAGAAAAAAATTTTTTAGGCTACAGTTGTCATTGGTAGAGCATCTATTTGAAATACAAGGTCACTTTTTTAAAGAAAAAAAACATTATTCCTAATACAAAACACTACTGCATGGCCGCATTTGAATATCGAGAGAGAAAGAATTACGTAAGTCAACGTTCGCGCGATCGTCAACCTCTCGCTACCTACATGATTAGGATCTATATGAGTGGCGACATTTTTAGGAAAACTTCTCTGCGCCGTAACATAAGCTTTTCTTATTGAATAATTAAAATAAAATATACGTAGTTCTTTATTTTTATTCTAGATTATGATATAAAAATATTTGCTCTTTAATAAATATCTCTAGTATATCTCTATCACTAGAGGATTTTATTTATTTATATGTAATGTAATTTTTTGTTTATATTTAATTTTATTTTTATTCTCAACTGCCTCCGTGGTCTAGCGGTTAAGTCCGTGGATTTAGACTCGGAGGTACCGGATTCGATTCCTGGTCGGCACACAAACATATTTATTAATGTAAATAAATGCATTAATTTAATATTTAATTTATTTGTGATATTTCTCGAGTTTGGTACGCTGGAGACATCGACGAGCTTGCCACTTGTCATGATTGGCCTATAGTAAAGTTGGCTAAATGTGAATCCGCTATATATATATATATATATATATATATATATATATATATATATATATATATATATATAAGCGTGGTTTCTGACTACCCCGAAAGGGAAAAACGGTCGTGATGATACTATTAAGTAGTTTTTTTATTTTTTATTTATTATAAAAAATATTTAAAAATAATCAAAAACTACTTAATAAAAATAAAATTAACTATAAACAAAAACATACATTACATAAAAGTAAATAAATAAAATCCTCTAGTGATAGAGATTATTTAATTCTTTGTTTATTCGTAGAATATTTTTATTGTTTAAATTCACTAGCCATTGCCCGTGTGGTAAGCGAAAAAACCCAAGTCTCATGGAGAGAGTTATGCTTGGTATTTCTCTGATGGATAGAATTCGAAACGTTGACATTCGTCAGAGATTGGTTCTGACATAGAATTGAAAAAATAGTAAGCTAAACTGCCAATAGGCCCGACCCATCTGCTGCAGAACTGACCGACCGGGCAAACGGGTTCAAAAGTGTCAAGTCACGGGACAACGCAGAGTGGGACGCCCCCCAGCCAGATGGACTCAAACCTTTAACCTACTAAGAACTTTGGGCGGAACAAATCTATCATTTTTGATTATAGACTAATTCAGACTATCACAGTAGGATGTCCAAATTACCTAGGATACAATAGCTTGACTCTGATTGGCTAGAATTGGAGAAGAGAAGAATAATGGGACTTCCAGGATGCTAATACTGTTAGGCTATTGTACATGGCATTGGTTAGAAGTAAAATTGAGGCTGCGGCCATAGTGTGGGGCCCACACGAGAGCAGTTACATTTTGCTTTTAGAGAAGGTGCAAAAAGCATTCCTTCGTTTTTTATACAAAAAAATATTCGGATATTATCCTTTTATGTATCCGACCAAATTTCTGTTGGGCGTCCTCGGATTTAATTCTCTGGAAACTAGGCGCGATTATAACTCTTTGATGCAATCGTGCCGTTCTCTACGCGGCGAGTCCGACAGTCCCGAGCTGGTGTCACAGTTGGTGCGATTGTATGCACCTGACAAATATTTCCGCGCGCGTGCTCACAGACTACTAGCCCCAGCTACCTACCGCACGGTGGCGCATCGCTACTCTCCGTTGCCTCGTGCACTTCATGCACTTAGAAATTTGCTCGAGTCAACACCACATCTCGACATCTTTGCTGACGATCTGTCCAAACTCAGTAAAGCATGTTGGAAATTTTGTGAGTAAATGAAATTGATTAAGATTTTAAGTATTATCTTTTGTTATTATTATTATTATTATTTTTCTTGGACTTAGTATTAATTAACTATTATCTAATAAGTTTAAAAAATGTGTTATTTTTATATTATTAATAACGTCTGACTCCTCCTTGCATGGTGTATTGGAGTATCTGTAATACCATGTAAAGTGTATGTATGTAAATAAATAAAATAAATAAATGGATGCTGATTGTAGATTGTAGTTGGCCATTGAACGGATTGTGCCTTTTTATTGGTTGATTGCTCTATTTGTGCAAATCATATGACACTTACCTATCGTTATGATAATGGCATTGTAAACTTGTGGAAAATAATGCTGGGTTTCTTAGGGTATCTATAAGATGTCGAGTTAATTAGTATGTATTTAATATTTTTGATCAGCTACGTCATCATGGCCTATCTTGTCAGAAAAGAAAAAGTTGTTTCCGCCACAATAATGTGATCCACCGGGCTTTCGTTTGCCGGGATCCAATCGGTTCTTGAACCGCCCGGGATCTCTCGCAGTGATGGTAAAAGGAAAGAGCTATGCTTGGTATATCTCTAATGGATAGAATTCGAAACGTTGATATTCGTCAGAGAACGAAAGTTACTGACATAGCTTTTAAAATTAGCAAGCTGAAGTGGCAATGGGCCGGGACACATCTGCCGCAGAACCGACGAACGATGGGGCAAACGGGTTCTAGAGTGGAGACCAAGTACGGGAAGCCGCAGAGTGGAACGACCCCCTAAAAAAGGTCGCTGGTGGGGGTTGGCGAAAGATCGCGTTAAGTGGCGAGCCTTGGGGGAGGCCTACATCCAGCAGTAGAGAGATACAGGCTGATGATGAAGATGATGGCAAAAAACCTGATGGATTAACTTTGTTGCCGTAGTCCATGGGTCGAGCATTGGTGTGGGATGGTACTTGTGGCGACACCCTTATTCGAGGTCATGTCCAGGGCACATCTGTCAGGACTGCTGAAAAGGCCAAATGTCGCAAATACGAGTTGGTAATGACTACGTGTTTGCCTTATGGCCTTAAGACAATAAGACCATGGGCTAGTTATTTAAAAAGCTGTCTAAGCGGCTGGTTAATGCTGTATGTGATAGTTTTTTCGCCCAGTAAATCAGCACGGCGTGGAGATACATCTATTGAGCGCCTTGTAGTTCAGGAAAAAGTCAATGGCAAGAGAATGCGTGGTAGGTCTCCGATCAGATGGACTGACCAGGTTAAAGCAGCAATGGATCACCCCCTACATGAGTGCTCCAGGAAGGCTGCAGTTCGAGACGAGTGGCGACGGCTTGTTAAGCGTGCCACTGACACTCAAGTGACGACCACGACCACTTTGCCAAGAGTGTAGCGACTAAGAAGAAGAAGAAATCAGCATAGCTTTGCATCGGGGGAAAGCTTTTTTTTTATACTAGCACGAATTGTGACCTTGGGTCCACCTGATGGTAAGTGGCGTGAAAGGTCCATGAATGTTAACAACTGGAATCAGACACTCATGACTGACATCAGTCCCTAACACTATTCCGGTTTAACTAGGCATGACGGCAATTCGAGCCTGATTTCGAAACGGGTGGACACTAACTGCGAATTACTACCATCAGTCCGTATATCACCCGTTTAATGCTACAAGTGTTCATGGGTTAACATTTATATATATATAGTAGGTTTTAATTTTATTTTAATTATGTTTATTTATTTTTAAATTCATTGTACTTTTCTTTTTTGATCTATTGGTTGGCTTTTGATATATTATTATTCCCCTCCGAAACCCAGCATGAATACATCTTTTTGGATAACCGATTAACGTATATTTATGTTCTATGTGCTTTTTATTTAAAGTTACTAATCTACCTATCAACATCAAACCTCCTAGACCTCCACTGTTGGTATTAGAATTCCAAACTATATGTCTGGAGAATTTGATCTAGTCTTGCCTCTTTGGCAAATATTATTAGATGAATTAATTATGTTTTAGGATGTATACTGATTGTAAAGGCAAGTCGCTTGAGGATCTGTTTAAATACCATCAAGAAATGGGAAATATTCAATACTCTATGGCTTCCGAAGGTCAGCCTGGGATCTTGAGGGTAAGTTGTATTTAACTCAATTCTGTAACATGTGGTTTTCTCCAGATATATGTATTTATTTATAATAGGGTAGCCAATAGTGCTAACATCACACACTTATTTGTACTTAACACTAAATCAGAAGTTAGATGTTGCGCCTATTATAGGTGACCACCACATTACCACAGTAGCCTATAAAAATAACAGTATTATAAATTTCAATAAGTATTCAAAAACTAAATATTATTCGAAAAACTAAAGCTGAAACAATTTTAAAAATATATATAATAAACATACAATTCCTTTTTACTAAAATCAGTCCCGGGGTTATCGCGCCGTGAATTTCAAAATCAGTCCCGGGGATATCGCGCGGTGAATTTCAAAATCAGTCCCGGTGTTTATCGCACCTTGAATTTCCAAATATATAATCACGTAAACATATTACTGGCATTTGTGACACTAAATTTGTAAAGACTAAGCAGCAAGGAGTAAGCTGTTGGCTGAAGACCAGCAGCTTAGCTAATTCCAATGACATAATAATGTTAAATTTGAAAAATCCAATACAAATGCTACCACAACAGATTAAAATACTCTCAATTGCTGTTGAATGATAACATCCATAACATATGTATTCACGACGACAGCAGTTAGAGGTGATGATGTTATACGATCTTTGTCATAATAAATACGATTCCATAGCCCTCAATAACAAATTATGCTATAGAGTACCGCCCAAACATCACCAACGAGAATGCAACCCATTTCAATTTATTATATTAGACAAGACTAACAATTTAATAAAGATAATCACTTAGTAGCTAGACGAGTGCACTGTTTCGGAGAGGCAAAACAGAGTTTGGCGACCGCTAGATATTTATTTGTAATAACGCACACTTGGTATTGTCCGCGTTGAAAGGGATATAACAAATTCAAAACAACAAAAAAAGTAGTATCAGTGTCAGAAGTAGCATAGTTTGTCCTATGTATGTAGAACTTATAAGTCTAACAAATAAATCGAATATTTTCAGAACGCAAATCCCTTCTTACGAGAAAGCGTAGCCAACGCAATAGTACATGGAGTTCATTCCATACACCATCTCCATAGACTTGGACTTGTCAATGACACGTATCTTTACCTAACACAAGAAGACGTCACTAAAGAAGAAACAACCAAAGAAGCTGAAGATACAACCACCACTGAACAAGACCAAGCATCCACAACTCAACAGCACGACGAAGGCTCTCTCTATATTACAAAAATTCAGGCAGAATTATTGAAAATGGCTCTGATGAAAATCCCTCAAATTCCTTTCTCGATTGCGGTGGATGAGTACAGGTGGAAGTTATTCGAAGGACTCTTGAATAAAGATAACGTGAATTTGGAATTTTGGGAGCTTGCTAAGTCTTATCAAGGGATATCTCCTTCTGGGGACAGGGGTGCTGGGGAACTCTTTGATATCGCAGCTCACATTACTTTGCCCGGTAGCATTCCTAATATCAGGTAAGAGTTGTGTATGAAAATTTTGACGTCGCCAGCCACGTAGCCATGGCTACCTCTGGCTACCTACCGTAGCCAAACAAGTACTCAGTGGCTAATCAGTTGTCTCAGGTCAGGTATCGAAAATGGAAGCTACGTGCTTAGAAGAAAATACACTTATTATGTTCAGGTATCATCACTACCGTTTACCTTTCGGAGTGGTCAGAATCCACGCTTATAAATAAGCGGATTCACATTTAGCCAACTTTACTATAGGCCAATCATGACAAGTGGCAAGCTCGCCGATGTCTCCAGCGTACCAAACTAATTAATTTACATTAATCAATATTTTTGTGTTCTGACCAGGAATGGCACCCGGTACCTCCGAGTCTAAATTCACAGACTTTACTGCTAGACCACGGAAGCTGTTTACATAATAAATTAATAAATAAATATTTCCAGACAGGTCACACAGCGCCATCTAGTTTCCGTGGTAAGCTACGAGGCTTGTGTTACGGAAACTAGATGGTTGATAAACTACATATTATACTTTTTCTTTTTGTAAATATATACATATTATACATATAAACACCCAGACCGAGACAAATTATACAATGTACAACTTGCCCCCGGTGGGAACCGAACCCACGACCTCCCGAGTTCACGGCAACGTTTGTTACCACTAGACCACGGAGGCGGTCAAGCTTTACATACAAGTTACTTACGAGTTAAACCAAAATTTCTTTACCATGCTTCCCTTCATCGTAAAAGCAACTTTTATTATCAAAGATTTGATATTATATTACTAAAAAACTTATAATCCACCTGATAGTGGAATTTAGCATAGCTGGGCACCGTTAATCAAATAGTTAACTTCGTTAATCGTTAATCCGCTACAAAAAAAGTTAGCTTCGTTAAACGTTAAAGCGTTGCATTTCGGAAGAATTAACGGAAGTTAACGTTAATCGTTAATCCGTTAATATGTCTAAAATTGCATTTTTATTCCATGATATAGTTTTAATTACACTTTTCTATCTAACTAATTACACTGCACTCTTATTTATTAACACGCAAATTATCACTGACAGTAATTTATAATAACAACAAACACAACACTCGTCACTCTAAGCACTGGCGCTAGTACTTCGCAGTTTTCTTACTCGCACGCGCCGGCAAAATATATCTAGTTTTGTTTTTGTCTCACGCGCCGCCGCGCCCGGCACTTGTCGTTTCATGCTTGTCTGAACCGGTTTTTCGCGCCACACCGCGGTGACGTGCGGTAAATAGTGGCATTGGATTTAACGGACTTCTGCATATTAACGGAAGTTAACGTGTCCGTTAACATTTTTAAAAGTTAACTTAAAAGTTAACCCGTTAATCAAAATGTTAACTTCGTTAATTAACGATTAACGGATTAACGAGTTAATGCGCAGCTATGGAATTTAGCCCTGCGATGTTCAAATTTTGATAAACCATTAACCACGGCGCTACTTCTTCTTTCAGACATTACCTAAACACGTTCACGGAAATGCAAATATTCGAGGAACTCTGCAAAGTCACAGTTTTCGGTGACCACAAACAGAATCGGTCTTTGCCATCCTCTATCATTTTACACAGATGTGATATCTATGGGTCTAAACCAGCGGGGAAAGTGTTGAGGTAAGGTTTTTTTAGATTATTTTTTTTCTAGAACATACTGCTCAGTACATGTCTATATAATCTATGCTCCTCACCTCCACTGCTAGAAATAGGCCTTCCGAAACATATTTTTATTTTTGGAGAACTCGAACTTATCTCCCGACGCAAGATGAGTTTAGATCAGGTTAGTTAGAAAGGAGTAAAGTAAAGTATCATCACGACCGTTTCCCTTTCGGGGTGGTCAGAAACCACGCTTATAAATTTTTCAAAATTGATTCACATTTGGCCAACTTTCTTCTTCTTCTTACGGTGCCATCTCCTATCGGAGGTCGGCTATCATTAAGGCGATTTTAATTTTGTTGGCCGCTGTCCGGAACAAGGATCTGGTGCTCATCCCGAACCACTCCCTGAGGTTCTTGAGCCAGGAAGTGCGTCTTCTCCCCAACCCGCCAACTTTACTATAGGCCAATCATGACAAGTGGCAAGCTTGTCGATGTCTCCTTCGATTTTTTCAAGTTCCGAGAAAACACTAAGATGTCTGGCCTATAGGCTGATTGATACAGCTAGCTCATTTGGGATCCCACAAAGATGTTCATAATAAACACGTAATGTTTGTCAAACATGTTTGGTCGTTTGCAGTTTTTTTTTTTTTTTTTTTTAACCTTGTGCTCACCTGATGTTAAGTGGCTCGCATGGTCCATGAATGTTAGCAACTGGAATCAGACACGATCGACATCCCTAACACTATGCCGGCTTGACTAGATGCCTTTTCACACTTAGCTTGAAGGACTCCAGGTTATAGGAAAGTGGAATCACAGAGGCTGGAAGAGCATTCCACATCTTTATTGTGCGACAGATGTATGAGTCACCAAATTTATAGGTACGCGAAGAGATGGTGACTACGGTATGTGTGTACGGTGGGCATTGCTAATTTAATATTTTCCAGGAGTATAATGGCACAAGGCAACTCTAGAAACTGGATACACATTATCAATTCAGGGATCGGCACTAAGACCGTATCGTCGTCGAGTTTCGACCGCTACTACGAACCTCTGAAAACAAAACTGGAAAAAGTGGTAACCAAATTCAACATACCATTAGGCTGGTAAAGAATAACAACGTGATATCACCTGATTGAATTACAAGCGTCTTAAACAGGAACTTTAAAATAAACATATTTCATAAATCGGTCAGATATATTTCCCGTTTACGTAGTGTATGTAAGAATATAATTATTTATTATTTTTATGATGTTTATCGTATATTTAATTTAACTAGTACTGATTTAATTATTTTTATTTTCTTTTTTGTGTTTTTATTTATTTTGCCATGACTAAACTTCGATTTCTTGTCCCGAAGGTTGATGGTAATTTTTATTAAACAATAAAGTTTTTAATAAATAATAAAATATTTTATAATATCAATATTATCTCAAAGGCCCCAGAAAAAAAATATTATTAGAAGTTCAATGGAAATTCCAGAATATTCGCCGCATGACTCTGTCACATTCGTTCAAAAAGGGAGGGAAGGTACTGGAGTTATTCGCGCCATTTTTCGCGGACATGTCAAGTGCAAGTTTTTGTTATGTAAATTACTTTTCTGTGGATATACCTATACAGACTTTTATTTATCTATGTAGTATAACGCTTCTAGAACATTCTCAAGCTTTATGTATATCCATCTCTTTTATTCCTTATCCAGAAGTGTTACGGGTGAAAGAGATGGAGAAATGCGCAAACGAAACTTTAAATTGGTCGTCCTCGCCATCTATTATTTAGAATAAAATATTCGCTATTCAACCCATATGTATTAAAATATAAGACTTTAAACCGTGAATTATATGTGCTTATAAACTCAGCTCTAACTATTGATGCTATGGTGTTGTGTCGAGCCCTACAAGTGACCTTGGAACTATTAAAGAACCCGCAGTAAGTCTTCTTTTTTTCCACCACCAATGTGAATAATCATGGAAAACGATAAATTGGACTTTATATATGGGACACAAGTTGCAGTTTATTTTTTGCGGCTTTCCCACGCTGTGAACTCCCATTTTTTTTTTTAAGTATCTTGTATATTATACAGAATACATCAGCCCTAAACACGTAATTTATTTACATAATAAATATTCATAACAGAGTTCATAACCGAGTTGGGGATCATCAAATTCCAAGTGTTGCAGAATTTGATGCTTTTCATGGAGTAATTCACGTCAATATCTCCCAAACACGAAGGGTATACGGGAGTTCACAGCGCGGGAAAACCGCATAAAATAAAGTGTAACTTCTGCCCCATATACTCGTATAGCGTCAAATTTATCGTTTTCCACAATTATTCACAACGTAGCACATTATTAAACAAAATAACACCACTTTTGACTAACAATATCCACAGTAAACTAATTTACAAAACAAAAAACTTGGGACTTGACATGTCCGTGCACAATGGCGCGAAGAACTCTGAACTCCCATATTATACCCGATGTGTTTGGGCTATAATGGCGCGAGTAAGTTAAAAAAACATCAAATTCTGCAACATCTGGAAGTTGATGGTATCCTCATTAACTCATTCAAAGGATAATATATTAATTCAGACTTGGCTGTCTGGGCTATCATCTTTGCTTTTCCTATCACCTCATCATCGTCCATCGGCAGAAGAGATCACAAACAAACAAAGCAAACTGTACTGTAGTGTTGCCATTATATTTTTTTTAATTAAAAAAAATATTATTTAATAAAATATAAAAAAATATTTAAATAAATAACTATAAACTAAACCTAATAAAAAATGTCCTCAAGAGAAGTTCCATCAGAGACAGTCCAAAGAAGACTGGCAACATTTCCCCTCTGTATAGCGAGGCTAATACTTAGGCAGAAATAATTGCCAGCCGGTGGAGTGCGGCGATTTCTGCAGAAAAACCCAAGCTGCGCAAATACGCCAACCTTGGTACAAGTTTGCGCCGTTTGGAGTCGAGACGATGGGACCATAAGGACCGTCATCCAACCGTCTGGCTAAGCAGTTGTCCAAACGGCTGAAATTTGGAGACAGGAAGGCTGGCAGTTATTTCTGCCAACGTATTAGCCTCGCTAGAGGTTATGAGTTTGCACCGTTTGAGATACGATGGGCCCATGAGGACACTCAGCAAAGCGTTTGACCAAGGAGTTGTCAAAAGGGCTAACGGAAAAGCCTGGACGTACTCGTATTAGCCTCGCTTTATAGAGGGCCAGCCTTCTTGGGGCTAACCCTGAAACCCTTCATACCCGTCTCTAAAGGATATTTTTTACTTAAAGTTTATTTTTATTAGGTTTAGTTTATATTTATTGACCGCCTCCGTGGTCTAGTGGTAACAAACGTTGCCGTGAACTCGGGAGGTCGTGGGTTCGATTTCCACCGGGGGCAAGTTGTACATTGTATAATTTGTCTCGGTCTGGGTGTTTATATGTATAATATGTATATATTTACAAAAAAAAAAAGTATAATATGTAGTTTATCAACCATCTAGTTTCCGTAACACAAGCCTCGTAGCTTACCACGGAAACTAGATGGCGCTGTGTGACCTCTCTGGAAATATTTATTATTATTATTTAATTTTGACTCTAAAAAGAACATGTTCTGAAGTTGTTCATTTTTTATATCTTTCGATGTAAGACCTTGTAAATTTAGTTCAGGTAAATTCATGTATGGGCGCTCGCGATTGTTCTTTGTATTTGATATAACGTCAAAAAATATTTATTAAAAATTGTATTTATTTGCATCGAATTTTGATTAAAGCTTTTTTGTGAGTAATTAATCGCCATTTTTTATTTTTTCATTTTTCCTAGTACCAATCCTAGGGACAATTAGGGACTACACAGAGTCCTAGACCTTCACTGTTGTAGAGGTCATATTTCTGGAGAATTCAGCCTACAATAGCCACGCTGGCCAGAGGGGTTGGGGAGGATCTCATGTCAATTTAAATGGCAATTTATTAACATGTTGGTATTAGTAGAACCGGAGCCGTCGACGACTTAACGTGGTCTTGAAATAATGTAATCATTGGTATATGCCGGGATTCGAACAGCGAACAAGCTTGTTACAAGCGGTGTTATTTTCATATAAATATCGCTATGGCAAGCTTACAATATTAGCTCTCCTTGAAATAAAAAAATGTCATTTGACATCATTGCAAATGGCACATACTTGGTTCGATATAATAAATATGATTGTGTCCCGACCAAGAATCGAACCCGGTACCTCCGTGTCTAAATTAAGAATAAATAAATGAAAAACCATATAAATTACAATAAATATATTTCTAATAACTTAATTTATTTAAATAGTGCTTTTTAAACAAGTTTTGTTCATTTTAAACCTACATTTAAATAAACAAAAAATTTAATAATAAAAAAACAGAATAAGAAATTATTAAGAAAATAAATAGTTATTAGAATGCAATAATTTACTTTTTAGGCAATTTTAAGTTACTTATTAATAATATTAAAATTAACATGGTAATTATTTACAAACAATAATAATTATTTATATAAAATTAATTACCTACAATCATAAAAGTACAGTATGTACATTTTTTTATTTACAAAAATATATCCTAAAGGCACTTTCATAAAATCATAAATCGTAAACATCGTTATACAATGTAAAAAATCCATTTGAACTTTCCATTGGTACAGTCAAACATGAGATTTTTAGACTTCCTAATTTAACCGTATTATACTTTTAAATGTGCAAACAAAAAAAGATGGTCTAACGCCTTTGCATACCTCTCGCTTGCACAAACCAATATTTTCAAAGAAGTTAGTTTAGAAACTATCAACTTGCTAGGAATTTAAATTACGGACATTTTTGACAGCAAAATCTTTGCACCACTTACTGAACGAATTGGGTCTAAGCAGGTTTTTTTTTTTTTTTTTTTTTTTTTTTTTTTTTTTTTTTTTTTTTTTTTTAATACTAGCACGACATGTGACCTTGCGCCCACCTGATGGTAAGTAGGGAGCGAGATCCATGAATGTTAGCAACTGTAATCAGATACTCAAGACTGACATCAGTCCCTAACACTATGCCGGCTTGATCGAGCTTGATCCCAAAATGTGTGGATACACTTTACTGGGTTTATCGGCACGAACGGAGGATACTTCCCCGTCCCGGCAGACTGGACAAATTACCACTATCAGTCTGCCTACCACCTATTTATGGAGTAGGGAGAGGAGTAGAATGATGGATGGCGAGCGTCTTGTTCTGCAATAAAGTAAAGATCCAGTTTTCAACCCAGCCTATTATCGGATTCTACTCATCTCTTACCCACACACGATGGACCCGGCACTCGCACGCTGAATCCATAGAGTATCATCACGACCGTTTCCCATTCGGGGTGGTCAGAAACCACGCTTATAAAGAAGCGGATTCATATTTAGCCAACTTTACTATAGGCCAATCATGACAACTGGCAAGCTCGTCGATGTCTCGGCGTACCAAACTCGAGAAATATCACAAATAAATTAAATATTAATTAAATGTATTTATTTACATTAATAAATATTGTTGTGTCCCGATCAGGAATCGAACTCGGTACCTCCGAGTCTAAATCCACGGACTTCACCGCTAGACCACGGAGGCAGTCCATAGAATGCTTAGAAATTTGTCTTCTCTTCTCCATACACCTTTAGACAGAAAAGAAATGCGAAAACATTTATTATCCTCTATTTTACTATGATTAATATGTCTCTAAATTAATATCTGTAATTTTATTTCCTAGTAAGTTAATAGACTACATTTCTCAAAATTTAACTCGGAATTTTTGAAAACTTGAATTTCGATTCTTTGAAAATATGTCAGTGTTAAAACCTTTTAACCGTGTTATACTTAAATGAGCAAAATAATACATCGAATTAATGGGGTGTATCACTAACTTTTTATCACGATAGATGGCGCATGATAGATGGTACCTAATATAACTGTCAGTTGCATAGAAATCTTGTATTTTTATTACGAAATTTATTATTTTCTGGATATTATGCCGAAGTGAGCAGCTTTTAAGTGTACAAATCGAGATTTCAAAGCGAAATCAAAGATCGAAATTGCCGTTCTATTAATTAAACCTTTTTTCTTTGTAAAGACGGTGTGCGCTTTCTTAATTCGTCTTTTTAAGGTAGGTAACGTTAATTTAAAATACTTTTTTTTGTTATAAAAATAAAAACCTACAAAAACATTTTTAAAATGATGCGACATAGGTGTAAAACAAGGTACCATTGCCGCTAGCGACATCTACAAAAAGCTTTGCCTGATACACCCCATTACAATAGGTATAAACCGGCATAATTAAAGAGTCAACAATAGTAAAAGTTCTAAAAAAAAACATTTGATATCAAAAGTATTTAACTGTTTTTTTTAACTTTTATCACATTACTTATATAAAACAACTAGCTGTTTTACCCGGCTTTGCCTGTGTAAACGGCGAATGAAATTAATTTTGTTGCGCATTATTTAGATTTTGCTATTTTTCCAAGGTATTCATTTACAATTAAGATTAAGATATGCAGCACAACGCGCCCCGATAGGCACCCACCAGTACTCCAGGACATAGCCGCGCATAGGATATGGGGTGGCACGGACCATGAATTAATATTAAAATATGGAATTGGCCGCCCCCACATCCACTGCCACATCCCGAACACCACTAGGCAGCCATCGACGCGCGCTGCACTACAATTCACACCGTAATTCCTGCAGCGATGAACGGGCCCTAAGTTCAGCATGTGTCGCGAGTCACATAGTTGGATCCGAGACGCTGTTCTTCCGCTAGTACCAAATTTGCATTGTGTAAAGGGAAAAATAATCCTCATGAAATGCTTAAGCCAACTAACGTATTTAAAATTATAAGGATTATTAACATATTTGTTTAAATAGCTTTCCAATTACCGCATTATAATTGCCCATTTTTTCAAGTATTATATTGAATATAGTATGTTATCCTTAAAAGATAGACATATGCCATCGCGGACTTTTCTGTAGAGCTATATAAGATACACAATTCCACCATACATCATTTTGTTATATCTCAAAGGGTTTGGGCAGCGTTTTCGTTGAAAGCTTAACAAATTATATACCGCAAAAACGCGTTCCAAAAAATCTTGCTTTATATTGATTTGCCCACTGAGATTGGCCAAGTCTTGATTTTGGTCTTGCATAATTCTTGCACTCCTAATGTTGGTCTTGCGCAAGAGTCTCGCAAGACTCATATTTCTTGTTTATATTTTGTTTTGTTTCTATATATTTTGAGATAGTAGTATAGTCAGAGCATAAAATTTAATATTTATTGTCTTAATTTTTATAATTTTGTGTTGTTTTTTTTTATTTTTTTGGTAAATTTAATGTTTAATTTAATCAATAATTTTATTGTCTTTATGAATTTAAATTGAATATCAGTGTTAGGTTTACTAATGCTTATGTATAATTTTATTTGTTAATTTTAAGAATGTAACCAGTTTGAAAACAAATTAAAAAAAAAAAGAGTGTATGTCCGCAAAATAGTAATTCGAGAACTACTAGCCTGAATTACTTGAAATTTGAAATGGTTATAGATTGATGAAAATGTATCAAATCATTTATTTCCTTTGGTTATCTTGTACTTAACAACTTGGATATTGTCAGCACTAAAATAACATAAAACGAAAATATAAAAAATATAAACAAACACAATATAGGTAATCATGGTTGGATCCAAAATGTATACAGAAGTTGTAACCAAAACTCAAAAATAGTCAGTGCCACATCAGAAGTTTTGGAGATATTTTGAGTCATCTGCTGTAAGGGTTCGATATTTTTACCTCTGAACCCTAAAAAAGCAGACACGAAACAGTTACCAATTAAATATATTGCGTGAAATTTATTATAGAGCAAATAGTTTTATATTATAATCTAGAATAAAAATAAAGAACTACGATTTTTTTATTTTAATTATTCAGTAATAAAATCTTAAGTTACGGTGCCGAGAAGTTATCCTAAAAATATCGCCACTCATATAGATCCTAATCAAGTAGGTAGCGAAAGGTCGATGATCGCGCGAACGTTGATTTATGTCATTGTTTTTATTTCAATGTCGTCTCTCGACTGTGAGCGAGATCAATTAATACTCGTAACAACACTTGTTTTTCGGATAATGATTTTTATGCTTAAAAAAATACCTTTTTTTTATTTCAAAAAGGGGTTCTAAATGACACCTGAAGCTTTAAAAAATATTTGCTTTAAAAACATATGACCAATTTAGGTAAAAAATGAGACCAAGACTGTAATACCCAAACTAATATTGGACAACACTAGCTTTAAGAGTATATGCCGAGGACGTGAATTCGCGTTTTTAAGTTAATTTGTATCTTCATTAATCATTACAGCTCCTAGAACACAGAGTCATAGACCTTCACTGTTGGATATGGGGCATTCCAGAATCTGGAATACTTGTTCTACACTCGCCACGCTGGCGAGACTGGTTGACACTTAGGGCCGGTAACTGAATCATTCTACTGACATTCTAAGACTACTTATATTTTTTTCAAAATGTGATTTTCTTTGATCATTTATTTATTTAGTTATTTACGGATTCCTGGAAAAATACTTTAACATTTTTTATGGGGCCTTAAAAGCTACTGTTAAATATAGTGTTTAAAAATTCGCTCGGAAACAGCAGTTGCAAATGGCTGCCGTATGACGTCACGTAATAGTAAATAAGCAACAAATTTACTTAAGGGTCCAATTTATATTTTTTTCTGTGTAACCTTCTGCATCCGCTTATTACAAATCTCAGTCAAAAAGGTTAGTTGGTAGACAATGCATTTACGACATTAAGCTCGCCTATGTACCTGCACTTGTTTTGGGTTTGTAAAATAAAAAAATATTTTGCTAAATACTCGGAAAAAAACAACTTAATTAAGCAGATTCAATTTTTTACAATATTTACTATTAATTGACGTCAATCACGCTGACTAATGTTTTGAGGTAACGTTATAATATCTCTTAAATAAATGATTTTGTTAATTATAACGAAGGTCAGTGTGATTTTAGGTAGGTACTCTGTTAAAATTGACATTACAGTATAAAAAAAAAAAACATTTTTTCACAACAATCAACTACCCTATTTACTTAAATACCGAATGCCATTAAGAACTAATTAAGTTACCGGCCCCTAGTCATAATCAGCATCTTCAAGGGTAATAAATCTCCATGACTTAAAAGAATGCTTTAAGTCACTAGATTAAGAAATAGATAATGGCTGATACTGGTATCAGAAACCGTTGAAGTATTTGCTACCTATAAACTATGTCCACACCTGTGCCCTTTCAATAAGCAGTTTTCTATACTTTTTTCTAGTTCATACTGTGAAAAAAAGATGGCGCTAGTTTTGTAGTAGTGCGAGGTCCATGAATGTTAGCAACTGGACACTCATGACTGACATCAGTCCCTAACACTATGCCGTGTTGACTCAGCATGACGGCAATTCGCCTAACGTGTGGATACACTTTACTGCGTTTATCGGCACGGACGGTGGATACTTCCCCGCTCCGGCAGACTGGGCAAATTACCACCATCAGTCCGACTACCACCTATTTAATTTAAGTTACTTTAGAATTCCGTTCCCGTGCCTCGGAGAGCACGTAAAGCCGTCGGTCCCGGTTCCACTAATGCCAACTTGTGGAATCGTTAATAAATTGTCATAAAAAAATGACATCATATCCTCGCAAAGCTGTCTGGTCAGCGGGCGAGTGTAGGCCAAATTCTCCAGATATATGTTCTGGAAGGCCCATCTCCAGCAGTGGAGGTCTAGGACGCTGTGTTCAAGGGGTTGTAATGAATGAATGAATGAAATAATTGAAAAGGGATCATTTTTACAGTTTAAACTAGAAAAGTATCCGTTAAGAGTGTTTTACGCTTTTGCATACATTTTTAAATTTCAAGTCTGATGCAGAAGCCAATTGCAGAAAGGCTGATTATTTATCTTTTCTGGTCGTAGAAATGTAGTCTACCAAATTACTAGGGAATAACATTACGGAGTTTTCGGAGATTGATCTTATACCCATTTGCGGTAAAGTGAGTAAAATGCAATTTTCTTTGTCTAAAATTAGGTATATGTTCTAAATCTCTGTTATTTTATTTCCTAATCATAAGCGATAATAAACCCTCTTTTAAAATGAAGATAAAAATTCACTGGTGTGGACATAGTTATAAAGTACCATCATTCGAATGTGTTCATAATGCTTAGATTTAGATTAGGATAGTGTTGTAGCATGTGAAATCCAATCGACAGTATGAGCAACTCGATGGTAGATTCCTGGTTGTCCTCGACTTGCACAGGAGTATCCAGCTGAGACCACACCTATGAGGTACCATCTTCCGGATCTGTTCAGCATGAGAGGACCTCCGCTGTCGCCTTGACAGCTGTCCTTACCGCCATCTCGGTATCCAGCGCACAGCATCTCAGGGTATATCACCACGTTTATGCCTGAAAAAGACAATGGAGAAAATTATACTATCTTCATGTGATTTTATACTTGGTCCTGCCTCTCATTGCAATGCATTTACGGCATACATACATACATTTAACAATACATTTATGGAACGAGCTTCCAAGACGGCATTAACGGAATCATACAGTATTTGGTTGGGTAGGGAGAGAAGTAGAATGATGGATGGTGAGCCTATTATCGCGCAATAGAAAAAAAAGGAGGCCTCCTTTTCTTAAACCAGCCTATTGTCGGTCGCAAGCCCGAGACACCATTCTTCTCATCTCTTACCCACACACGATGGATCCGGCACCCGCACGGTGAATCCATGGAATGCTTAGAAATTTGTCTTCTTCTCTATACATCTTCACGCCAAATTCCTTGCAGGGTAGGCAGAGACAATTGAGCGCCACTTGTACATACCTCTTTCGCTTCTTCGACATTCATCAACCTCTTCATACATGCCCTTTTGTTTGATGGCTTTTTAATACACCTTCAGCTATTGTTTTATTTATTTGATCGTGATAGGTGAGTTTTGGTCTGCCAGGGCCTCTTTTACCCACAACTTGTTATCTACTTGTTAATATCTGATTCGTCAATCTATCTTCGTTCATCCTTTCAACATGGCCAAACCGTCCGACGGCATCCCTTTCCTTATTTTTGTCCCTATGCTTTCTTTCGTACCCTTTTGGGTTTTTTTACAGCATTATGCTCGCCTATGTAGTCACTTATTTTGGTTTTGTACAATAAATAATTTATTATTATTAAACTATGGGTTTTTACTTCTTTATTATTATTTATTTTTATTTTACTTTTGCTTGTCACTGTTCAATTGCCATTATTAATTCTTCCGATGAATGAGGTGATAGGGAAGGCAAAGGGTATAGCCCAAACACGTCGGGTATAATATGGGAGTTCACAGCGCGGGAAAATAAACTGAAACTTGTGCCCTAAATGTAAAATTATAGTTTTCCATAATTATTCACGTTGTAGCACATTATTAAACAAAACAACACCAGTTTTCACTTACAATATCCACAGAAAAGTTTTTTAGAAAACAATAACTGACATGTCTGTGATAAATGGCGCGAAGAACTCCCATTTTTTTATTATAGTTGGCTATGATAGGCATTTAAAGCCCGCTGTTAAGACTATATGTCCTAACATCAGTTAACCGACCACGGAGAGGAGCCTCTCCGCGTTCGGCTAATAGATTTAAGTTTAAGTATATTTTTCGTACCGTGGAGTCATTGTCGGGCGTTCGCCGTTCATAGACGCATCTACAGAAATAAGCGCATCAAACGAAATACAGTCCATCTTTCACATAATTCACCAGCCAGGGTACCCCGAGTCATCCTACAACGGGCCTTGGCCCCAACAGCCGCCTTTGTCTTAATGCGGTAAAGTTAAATAAATAAATATATATAATCTGGTTAGAACATTTAGTTACCATTAGCTCGATGCCACTTCTCGCAAACTCTGTTATCTAATACTGGCACATCAACAGCCTGCAGTGTTCTAGGCCGAAGTCTCGAGCCAGGACTCAAGGCTCCCCAACCAGCCGCCCATCCAAACTGCCCGAGGTAATCCGAACCCCGCTCCGGAAGGCAAATTGGTGCTGGAATAATAATAATACATCGTTTATTATCAGGCAATTGTAGCCCATATATAAGTAACATACCTATACTATAATGATATAATAATAATTTATTCGATGTAAAAAATATACAAGATAAATAGTTGTGATATATTTATAGGTCTAATACTGTATAGTGGTTCAAATTATTGTAAATATTAAATAAAGTTATTTATACAATCCATATTTATATACTGTGAAATTAATTTAACTTTTGGATAATTTTTATTATATATATCATAGTTTCACTATAAATTGTTCTACGACCCAAGGCCTATAAAATTTCGCTCAAAATTATATTATTATTAGATTTGTATACTCTTTTTATATTACTGTATATTTTTTACATCGAATAAATTATTATTATTATTATATATTATTATACTACGTGGAATTTATTAAAGATATTTTTTTTATATTATAATTTAGAATAAAAATAAAGAACGTATGTATTTTTAAAAATCATATTTAGTAATAAAAAGTTAAGTTACGGTGCAGAGAAGTTTTCCTAAAAATATCTCAACTCATACAGAACCTAATCAAGTAGGTAGGTAGCAAAAGGTAGACGATCGCGCTCGGACTTTGACTTACCAAAAAAAAATAGCCTTGAGATTCGAGCGAGGTTGCCGCCCCGCACCGCCCGGCCGGCGTGTGATCTTGTCACACTCCCCAGCCTTTAGGTATATTAAGTACTAGCTGTTTGACCCGGCTTCGCTCGTGTAGTAATCCGGTCATCATGTGCCATCGATTTGGTAGATGTGGCAAATGACATAAAGACTATATAGGTACTTTAGTTGAAAAGAGTTATATGCCATTTGAAAGACAAAACTCTACCAATTTATGTTTCAAAGTTATTTAAATATTGTTATGGGTAAACTATAAAAGGTAGACATATGCTCTCGCGGACTTTATTAAAAATAATGTTAAGATGAACAATTCATCCATAGAGCATTTTTGTATAACTTTAACTATATGCTCAGCGCACGCCACGGAAGGCCTCAGAAACCATACTTTTCCCCCGTTTTTAAAACATTTTTGGTTACTGCTCCACAACTATAGGACCTAGCGTGATATTATATAGCCTATGTTACTTCTGAATAATGCAGCTTTCTAATGGTGAAAAAAATATTGCAATCGGTCCAGTAGTTTTTGAGTTTATTCATTACAAACATACAAAAATACAAATCTTTCCTCTTTATAATATTAGTATAGATATTGTGATTTTCAGACGCGACTTTATTCACCATACAGTAGTGTTTTGTTTTTCGGATAATGATTTTTAATTTAAAAAAAAGTTACCTTTTTTATTTCAAAACGGGTTCTACCAATGACACTTAATTATGACAATTAATATTTAATTTGTGTTATTTCTCGAGTTTGGTACGCTGAAGACATCGACGAGCTTAACGTTGGCTAAATGTGAATCCGCTTCTTTATAAGCGTGGTTTCTGACCAACCCGAAAGGGAAACGGTCGTGATGATACTTATGAGTCATGCGGTTGGTTTTTTCTGACTAAAATTACGTACCATTGCGTTAACTATATGTATAACTAAATAAGTTATACTTGCCCCTTGTTAACTTAGTTAAACCTGTACGTGAGCTAGGGTTACGTGAGCTAGGGTTTTGGCATAAAAACAGCGTCAGTTAGTGCACCACATTATGTGATGTACAGCTGACTGAAGCTGAGCCAAGACCCTTGCCACATCATATAGATTTATTTTAAAATATTGTGCTCTAGATCTTGTATTAATTGATGTGGTAATAAACGTTTTTATTCTTATATTCTATATTCTTATATACTCAAGTAGGTAAAATCTATTACTAACCTATATGTGGCATATAATGCACATTTCTGTCCAACGTCAGAACGGCGACGTCGAACCTATCAGCTTGTGGTGTGAACTTGAATAGTGGGTGCACTTTAATAGTTCTAACACCAAATGTGTATGCTGGAAGGGATTCTGCAGCAGAATTGATCACGTAATCACCCAGGGTGACTCTGACGTGACGAGGCTGGGCTCGAGCGACGCAGTGACCAGCTGTCACTACATGGCGACGGGAAATAAGAGATCCACCACATCTGAAATGAGTAAACATATTTAATTAATTTGTTACCTTATTTTTAATAACTCTTTGAGCCATAGCTTAGAAGTAATACACGTGGTTTTAAACTTACTACCATGGTTTGTATTTATTTATTTTTTTTGCGATTTGTAAGAGAAGAGAAAGCAAGTGTCGTGGCCTTCCACTCAAGAGAGATAGGCAAAGTTGTCCTTGAGGTATTTTGGTGTCGCAGGCTCGAATAGGCGAATTTTATAACGGACTAAAAAGTATTAAATAAAATCTCAAATCCTTATGAAGGATAAAACCACATACAGATTTATAACTTGGTTGGATTGGTGACTAGCTATTAATAAACTTGTAAGATTGGAAATATAAAAAAAAAATAGCTAACTTTAACTGTTAATTATTCTAATGTCAAAGTCCAAATATCTTAATTCACGTAAACAGGCTTTTGTGACGCGTAATTGTTTAAATTATTTTGAATGATGTTAGTGGAAGACTAAGCAGCGAAGTGGTCAAAAGAGTAAGCTGTTAGCAGAAGACTGTTTAATCTGACTGAGAAAGGAATCTGCAAGAAAAACTCAGCTATAGCAGATTTACAAATGAAACAAATACAGAATTACACAACAACAATAAATAAATATCTATCAAATTCACCTGCGAGTGCCTATGAGATTGCAATACCTGGTACCCTTAGGTATGTCAGAGTTAAGTTAGGGTACTTGCCCATGTGCAACTCGAAAGATAAAACGTAACACCTCTGCTAATTTAATAACAATCTAGTGAACGTGTTCGTGGTGGCTCGGTTGTAAGAATGCGTTCCTTAAATCCTACAAAGGTCGGTTCAAACCCACCCGGCATGTACCAATAAGAAATACACTTTTCTTAGGTACACTTGTCATAGATTTACAACACCACCGTTTCCGTGCCTCGGAGATCTAATACCAACTTGTGGAATCGTTAATAATTGTCGTAATAAATTGACATCATATCCTCGCCAAGCCGTCTGGCCAGCGTGGCGAGTGTAGGCCAAATTCTCCAGATATATGTTCTGGAAGGCCCATCTCCATGAATGAACGTGTTCGGCAGAGGTCTCAGGCCCCCACAGCAGTACCGATCACTGATGTAGCGCATGTGCCAGCTATCCCCTCAATTCTAAATATATTTTTGTAGCTAGTAGGTTTTAATAAAATTAATAAGCTATGCGTGTAATTCGGTTGTGTAATAGAAAGGGATAAGGTTATTCGTGTGATATTATTATACGGAAGATGGTGTAAATCAATCAATTGCAGCGCAGGTTATTGGGTTGTTGCTCCAAGTCGTAATCGACACGTAATAGTTGCACAGCATTGTGCAATATGTCAAAGTGCATATCTAACATTCTTCCTGACCTGTGAATTATGCAACGAGTTTGAAATCCAATCCGATGCAGACGAATTCTCGTTGTATAGACTCAAACGGCATATAATAATAACAATAAAATCGTTTATTTCAAATCACTAGGATTTATAATAAAAAAATATTATAACTTCCAGATAAAGTTAAAGTTCCATATTTTAAAAGTTGCATTTTGTAATTATTGTGTAGTTGTTTATATTTATTGTATCGCATTTATTACATTGTATAGTTGTATTAGTATGTATTTATTATATAGTATTTGTATGTAGGTATATGTATGTTTATTATACTTATATAGGTATATTACGTAGGTCTATATTATTTCTTAGAATTAAAATAGTAAATAATGTACATTATTCAATCATTTTTGTGCACCTACTCCTGTCACTTAAAACTCTCTTATTGTCCTTAAGGTTAACAGACAGAGAATGCCTAACGACATTATGTTAGCCCTTTGTACTTATGTGCAATAAAATTAAAAAAAAAAAAAAAATGGTGCTTAAATTTAACTATAATATAAAAAGGAGGCCTCCTTTTCTTAAACTAGCCTATTGTCGGTCGCAAGCCCGAGACACCATTCTTCTCAACTCCTACCCACACACGATGAACCCGGCACCCACACGGTGAATCCATGGAATGCTTAGAAATTTGTCTCCTCTCTCTCTCTTGCATTGATGAGCCTTCTTTGAACAGACCAAATCGCGTGGTCACTTATTATTTGTTCACGATTGTCAAAAATGTATATTTATTTTTTAAACGACGTCACATCCTTGGATTACGTCTACGTAAGGTGCGTTGGTGTTGTTAATCTATGACAAATGTACGTAAGAAAAGTGTATTTCTCATTGGTACATTCCGGGGTTTTTTTTTTTTTTTTTTTTTCAGGAAAGTGCTTACAACCACCACCGCTCGAATTTATATTATTAAAAAAAAAACATAATGTGGAATTGAAAACCCCCTTATTGAGATCGATTAAAAAAAACATAAATTACCACTTACCTTATTACCTAAAATAATACAAAAATATATATGGGAAATATCATGCTAATTCATCCACCAAAAAAGCTTGACAAATGAAAAATAAAGCATAAATTTTAAATCTAGGAAGAGGAATGTGCGAAAAAGTTGTGATTAATACGTCGTAAAATAAAAATTAACTACAATATTAACTACAGGGAGAAAATTAAAAATGAATCGCATATAAAAAAAATGCAAAAAAAGATATATTTTTTTTAGAATAATATAATAAAATGTATATATTTGTTAAAACTTTGTTAAGACCGTTTAACGCTTAAAACTGCAGATAAATATCTATTAACTTTATAGGAAATAAAATTACAGATATTTTAGGCATATATCTTTTACATATACTTAATTTTAGACAGAGAAACATAGCAACGATTTTAATCCATTATAATTAACAGTATAGCGGTTAAGTCCGAGAATTTAGACTGACCGGGTTCGATTACCTGTCGGGACACAAAATATTTATTATATAAATAAATGAAATAAATTGTGATATATAAGTTGTTTCAAGCGGTGTTATTGTTATATAAATATGACCATGGCAATCTTACAATATTAGTTCTCCTTGAAAGTAAAAATTGGCATTTGACATCATTGCAAATGGCACATACTTTCAACGAGAAAAATACGGTAGGAATGATGGTGGTAATTTCCCCAGTCTACCGCGGCGGGGGAGTATCCACCGTTCGTGCCGATAAACCCAGTAAAATTCGGGATCAGGCTTGCATTGCTGTCATGCCCAGTTAAAACAGCATAATGTTAGGGACTGATGTCAGTCAAGAGTGTCTGATTCTAGTTGCTAGCATTCATTGCGCGTCATCAGGCGCAAGGCGACATCTCATGCTAGTTTAAAAATAAAATAAAACCTGGAAGCCCCATCTCCAGAAGTTGGGGTCCAGGATCCTGTGTTCTAGGGGCTGTAATAACGATGATTAGTTTTGACTAAAACTTTTAGCTGCATGGAGAACTTTTAGTAAAGTATAAAAACGCTAAACAGACCTCAGTTTTATGTTTTAACAAACACATTGAAAGTACAGTACTTGACAATTAATACGGCACGTCGGGAATAAGAGTGAGATGTAGGTAAGACTAGGATCTGCAGCTATCTACAATTTTGTAGTGCGATCTCTCTGTCGCACTTTACAATATTAGACAAAGATAACGCTATACAAAACCGACAAAAACCGCAGTCCTCACTCTCATTCCCGATGTGCCATATTAAATGCACTTGGGAAGGCAATTCACGAGCTATAGAATGAAGTATATGTCTAAATGCTACAATAATTCTACAGCTCGAGAAGTACTGTAGTAAAGAATTAGAGACTACAAGGCTAGGAGAGTTCTACAATGTCTATGATACACATGCTGTGTCTCTTTCGCACATTTACCTCTCTATCCAACACTGCTTCCAACCGATTAGCTCGAAAATTGACATAAGCATGTTGCATCTGAAATAAATTATGTATTACACTGTATTAGTCACGATGTGGTGTATTGTTATGTGTGATCACTGATGAAGAAAATTTAAAAGGCAATAAAATTACACTATCCGCTCATTCCGAATCGTGCTCAGAGCGCTTAGAGCGAATATGACACTGACCGTCGTCGTTTCGAATTAAATATCGCGATTAGGATGCTCAGAGCGTGATATCAATTCGGAACTGTCTAAATCACATTTTTTTTAATGTATGGAAGATAAATTGCGGATTCCACATCTTTGAGTATGAATACTAACAAATATACATCTCTCGGTTTATTCATCTTTATATGTGTATAGTTTAATATTATTAACTTATTTTGGTCTTTTAAAATAACTTGCCGTGTTACAGACATTTTTTTTTCACTTCCTACTTAAATATTAATTATAGATTTTTTTAAGAAGTAATATAGAAACAGTATAATCGAATTACAATATTAAATAATTTAATAGAAAACCTAATATTAAATTAACTTGGAAATGGCGCGGGACATTATGACAAACAACTGACTACGCTCAGAGCGATCTACCTCGATATCGTGAGCAGTCTAAACGCGAGAAATGATGTCATTTGTGACGTCACATAGCTTTGGCAAAACAGTTTAAGCACGTCTCGGAACACTTTTAAGCGTGCTTAGGTTACTTACTCGTGTCTCGGAACGACGGGTATATTAAACAATAAGTTTGGCAGCAATAGGGGAAAAAAATCAGTATTTTTATATTGATTAACTGCACATCTAAGGAGACAAGATAACTCCCAAGCGGACAAATTTTCGCGCTTTCAACTTGCATGTCGGTTCTATATTTGAATGAAAATCGACAGATCTCCATAAAAAACTGTCAGTTTCATTACTATTATAGTAGTTTATGAAACTGATGCATAATAAGGGGTATTATACACGAGTGTTTTAATACCTAGTTATGTGCAGTTTCATACACTAATTTATCTACTCTCATACATTGGGATTGAATATACTAAATAAAAGATATGTTTCTTACTTGGTAAAATATATAAATTGAAGCTATAAAATGACAAAGACCTTCAGTCACTGTCACTGATGACGCCGCTCCAAAGAGAGGCGAAATATTTGGCAATAAATTTTTATAGCTTCAATTTATATATTTTACCAAGTAAGAAACATATCTAACACACTTTATTTGTTGCAGATAACTAAATAAAAGATAAAAGTTAAAAGAGTAAGAAAAATCAAAACGTATTAAATGGCGCCAATTATTATTATTTATTTTTTTAATTTCCATGGTACAGAATACATAAGTCCTAAACAATGAAATGGCGTCAAAACCTAGCTTATGACCGCGCACGCGCTATGGCGGGCGCTGCCATAGACAAGTAAAAATTGGAATCAAAACTTTTTTGTAATGGAACCTTTGCCTTTAAAAAAAAATAAGGGTTATATTAGAATATGTATGATTCTATTTTTAAAATGAATTATAACATTATTTTATTAGAGAAAAAGTGTTATAATGTGATTCTATTTTTAAATTTCAGCAGTATGTTTATAAAGTATGTCAATATAAATTCGTTTTGAAGTTTGTAATTCGCATTTTACGATATGAGAGTAGATAAAATACTTTATGGCACTTTAACTTAAAAGTATGTACAAAGGCGAACTTAAAGCCATTTCGGCTGTTTCTACCAGCTAACCTTTGGGAGAGTGAGACGGTATAATATATAGGGTGCAATTTTACCTTATTTTAAATTTGAATAAACTACTTTAATAGTATGTATACGTAGACTACTTAAATACTTATTAACATATAGTAGATATATATGAAGATAATATAATATTATTATATTATATTCATAGATAATATAATATTATTATATTATATTCATTCAAGCAAATCGAGCGGACATGCATGTCGAAGATGCGAGAATCAGGGCCCTGCCCTAAATTTGGGCCAAACGATTAGTATTTCCCATTCAATGCTGTTAGCAGTATCTAGGCCCTCTTTCCCATTGATCACTTTGAGCCCCGCAATCGAAGCACTGCCTCCGTGGTCTAGCGGTTAAGTCTTCTCTCCCGTCTCATTAAAATGTAAATAAATATCTTTAATTAATATTTATTTTAATTTTATTATTTATTATTATTATTTTAATTTATTTTAATTTTAATTTAATTATTATTTTTAATTTTATTATTTAGGTAGCTTTTAATTTATATTAAATGTACTATAATTAATTTCGAATAAAATAAAATTAATATTTAATTTATTTGTCATATTTCTCGAGTTTGGTACGCTGGAGACATCGACGAGCTCGCCACTTGTCATAATTGGCCTATAGTAAAGTTGGCTAAATGTAAATCCGCTTATTTATAAGCGTGGTTTCTGACCATCACGAAAGGGAAACGGTCGTGATGATACTTTTGTGCACTGTGCCAAATGGTAGAAAAAAAAGTTTAAAAAAAAAAAAAAAACTTGTTTTATTTTCTTATTTAATTGTACTAGTAATATTATACTAGAAGATTTACGTTGCTATAGCCACCTTAAACCATAAAAACGAAATAGATCGACTTGGATAACTTATTGATTCTGTTCCTGTAAATTTAAATGTCCTTACAATTTTATTCATCAGTGTAATTATTATTTAATTCTATTTGTTAGTGCAAAATGGATTGTGTGAAAATTAATTTAAAAAAATATAGTGAGTTTAAATGATGTTATTTAATTATAGGATGTTCGGCGTATAGACTGTAAATTTTCTTTTGGGATACTTTGCTATAGGTAATATGTTTGTGTTCTCTTCTCCCGATGGATGATGAATGAGGTGATAGGGAAGGCAAAGGGTCTAATGTAGCCCATACAGCACGACATAAAATTCCAGATGTTCAGAATTTGATGCGGCATTATAGCCCAAACACGTCGGGTATATAATATGGGAGCTCAAAGCGCGGGTAAACCGCTATAAATCAACTGCAAATTGTGCCCCACATATAAAGTCCAATTTATCGTTTTCCATAATTATTAACATTGTAGCACATTATTAAACAAAACAACACCACTTTTGACTAATAATATCCACCGTAAAGTAATTTACAAACAAAAACTTGCACTTGACATGTCCGTGCAAAATTGCGCGATTTTTTTATTATTTAACCCTTATTACCTACTCTTTTGGATAGAAATAAATAAAAAGAAACTGTTGTTGTAAATGAGAAGGCGTGGATAAATGCAGAATAATATAATTAACATAAAACAGAAAATTGGTATAAACAAAATGACAGCGATTGATGAACGACTTCTCATTTACAACAACATGGTAGCAGAATGTGGTTTTTCATCAAAAATTACATCCCTAGATCTAACTGCATGAGACCTGTCTAGAAATATAAAAAAAAAAAAACTAACGTATTGTCTTCTTTACACCATATACGATAGCCTTCGTTTCCATCATACCCTATTAGCATTGTTAAAAAAAGTGGTGTTTCTTAACAAGAACGACATTTCGCGTTGGTTTATGAAGTTGCTACGAGATGTTGGAAATGTTATAAAACGAACGCGGAGTTTATAAATTTAAATCTTCAAACAATAATGTAATAGGCACAGAATTCCTATAGGCAAACATAACCTAGTTTCTCGTGCAATCGTCCCTGAAACCGGCCCACTGTAACCTATAGTTGTCCTCGCCAGTTCGAAGCCCCAGTTACCGCGATGAATCTAGGTGACCAACAAGTCAAATAAACACGGAAATATGAGTATACCTCCCGAGCTTTCTTATCTAGCTTTCGTCTTCTCTGCTTGGGTTCATCAATCGCTGTCACTTTGTTTATACCAATTTTCTGATTTATGTTTATTATATTGTTCTGCATTTATCCACGCCTTCGCATTTACAACAACAGAAACGATACCCCAAATAAAATTACCTGCCATGCGCTGAACATCCTGTATTATTTTTATTTTTAGTAAAAGTGCATTATAGGACTGCGTGTGTTATAAAAAAAACTTTTTTACACTCTATATACATAGAACTATACACACAGAAATACCATGATATAAAATGTAAAATACTGTAAAACTGTAGACTGTCAACAAATCAAATCTGCGCCATTTCACTGTTCAATCGAATGATCAGGCAGTACAACTTCCTACACAGGTTTAATGATTTTGACGTTTTTTCATCAAGAGAACATAACTATAAAAGGTGCTTAAAACAAATAGAGGTCAGCAGTTTTGGTCAATAATTACTATTTTAATTATTAATTGTTAGGGTATTTTATTGTGTAATTATTAATTATTAGGGTATTTTATTATGTAATTATTAATTGTTAGGGTATTTTATTGTGTAATTATTAATTATTAGGGTATTTTATTATGTAATTATTAATTGTTAGGGTATTTTATTGTGTAATTATTAATTGTTAGGGTATTTTATTGTGTAATTATTAATTGTTAGGGTATTTTATTGTGTAATTATTAATTATTAGGGTATTTTATTATGTAATTATTAATTGTTAGGGTATTTTAATGTGTAATTATTAATTGTATATTAATTTAAAATTATATTTTTAATTATAGTTTTAGGTGTTATTATGTTTATATAAATTCTCACTGTATAAAATTTTATTGTTTTACATAGATTTGTTTTAACAATTGAACTTAATCAAATTTATATTAAAATTGTATAAATACTCTAATTTGAATGCTGTAATCTCCTATAATTAAGGTGGCACTTAGCCCCATATTATTATTGTTATGTTGTAATGAATTGGTGTACATCTTGTTGGAGATCTAATAAATAAATAAATAAATAAAATAAATAAATAAAATATACAAAAAAAAAAAAACAAAAAAAAAAATTGGATAAAACATATATTTACACCCGTATTCTTAGACATTACCTCAACTCGACTCCTTCACTCAATTATTCCTCCCAGCTGTCAAACAGAGGGATGCCTTGGTCCTTCACTACGCTTGAGGAATGGAACTGTCAAAGTTAAGATATATCGCGACGTACCTTGAACGCTCCTTATAGCGTATTTACGTTATTTTCGGCTAATATTTATATTATTTAAACTTGTATTAATTAATTAAAATGACATTTCGTTTCAAATGTGAAAGAGACAGATTTATGGATGTCAAAATTTCTAGAGGGTGTAATTCTGACAAAATAAATATATTTTAAATAAATATTATTACTCCACTTGGCGACGGGTGACCCTTTGAGTAGAGAATATCTTGTTGAAAGGGTCAGCCTCGCTGTTCAACGGGGGAACGCAGCGAGTGTCCTCGGCACACTACGCCCATCGAATAGTCGTAATTTTATTTATTAATTTTTAGTTTTTATAATTTAGTTCTTAATTTATTTTATTTTTTAATCTTTGTACTTTACTCCGAATACATATTATTAAAATAAAAAAATAAAATAAATAAAAATTGAATATAACGCAATCTTCAATGTTGCCAGAAAAAAAAACCTACCAGTAATATTTAAAATTGTAACTTTTTTTTTTTACTTAGGCTTGAATTGCTGTCATGTCCAGTCAAGCCGGCGTAGTATTAGGGACTGATGTCAGTCATGAGTGTCTGATTCCAGCTAACGTTCATGAATCTCGTTCCCCACTTACCATCAGTAGACGCAAGGTCACATGTCGTGCCAGTATTTAAAAAAAAACCTATTCATTTGCCTCACACTAATTCAAATTTAGGGCGTCACTTCCAAATCAACTGTTTATGTGCATTTGCTAATTCGTTTCGCAGTAATATAGTTCATATGTTTGCTTGCTGGTTCGGTTAAGAGAGAAGTAAGGGATAAATAAAGTGTATAGATTTTAGATGTTCAATCATATTTTTGTTTGTTCTGGTTTGGTATAGGTAGGTAGTAAATAATGTGGTGTATCACTAACTTTTTATCACGATAGATGGCGCATGATAGATAATACCTAATAATTGATTATTTAACAAATGTCCACATATCGGACTTTAGCCATTAAAGAAATACCTAGCATAGCTCTCTCCATAGCTCGCTGAGCGACCTTAATTTTGTGGACCAGACCCACTGTCAGTGTCTACGTCTCTGCTCCGTACGACAATACTGGCAACGCATTGATTGTCCGACAAGAAGATCTTCTCGATACATCTATCTATGAATCTATCGATTTTTTGCTGAAGTTAGCTACGCCTAATTGTATAGTCTGTCCAATTGTACTATTTAAGCGATTTTAATACGCATACGCACATACACGCGTACACTCATACACGCATAGACTCTCACGCGCTCATACACACACACTTTATTTACAGTCCTTCAACCAATTTACTTATTGGTATTTTTAAATTTATTATCATTGTTTATGTTACAGTTTACGCTTTGGTGTCTGTGGCTGATGGGTAGAAATGAATACATATTTTCTTCCGTCTTGTTGTATGTTATTGTTTTCTTTGCGTTTTTGTTGTATTTTGTAAATTTCCTTAATTTTATGCACTATTTGTTTTTGTTGATTTCTTAATCTGTCTTCACAGTGGATTTATATTTTTGTGTATAATTTGTGAACCCATTCATGGCCTTATTTATTGTGTAAAATTTGATAATATTGTTTTTTTTGGTTATGCTGTTGGAGTTCCAGATAAATAAATAAATATTCGGAAAAATGTTTTCTGGACATGACAGTTGACCCCACTTCCACTTGTAGGTTTTTTTCGCTAACTACTATATTACACGAGGAACTCCAGGTCGAACAGCTAGTTTTTAAATATTCTTACCTCGAAGATCCTATCCTGATGTAAGCTTGCCAGGGAAAGGTGCCAAAACCCGCGTCATCACCGCCAACAATTCGCCTCTGCGCCGTCTGCTTCCCAACAGCAATGCCACAACCTGAAAACCGTAAAATGACACCATTAACACCTTCACTACAACTACGACTATATAGTCTTTCCCTGGTGTGTTACGGGGTTTGACCTGACCATAAATAGCTCCTAAATTACGCACAATCATATCTATATCTTTCTATCTGTTAAAATAAACACTGTTTTTTATAATACGTGAGCATTTCAATTCCTAAAGAACGCATTTGTTAATATTTAACTTGGATATTCGCAGGAATAAAAAAAAACTACAATTTAATATAAATTACTTAATAATAAAAAAATACCAGGTTCTTAGCGCCATTTTGCGCGGATATGTCAAGTGTCAGCTTTTGTTTTGTAAGTTAATCTACTGTTGATATTGTTAGTCGAAAGTGGTATTGTTTAATAATGTGATTCAAAGTAAATAATTATGGAAAACGATATATTGGACACAAAATATGGGGCACATGTTGCTGTTTATATTTTGCGGGCGCTGTAAACTCCCATATTATACCCGACGTGTTTTGGCGATAATCTAGGAACTCTAAGAAAAACATCAAATTCTGCAATCTGCAATTGCTTGTAATTTGATGATAACCTCATTAACACATGAAAAAGATAAATATTTACAACAGACAGGCTGTATGGGCAAATTCCCTTTGCCTTCGTTATCTAACATTTTATTTATGGTACTGGTTCATAATACATAAGTCCTAAACAGGAGAAAAAATACTAGTCAATTACCTGAAAACTCATAATTTTCCCAATCCAATTTGGTAACCTTTGGTATCCATCTCGCTCGTGCCACAAAGCGTTTGTGGTGCTTTTTCGCATAACTACATAACACAAATAGAAAGAAAAACAACAACAACCATTTCATTTTGGTAGCTTTAATTCTGTCTATTTAGTTACACCTAGTTATACTGTACATATATTTATATACTGCTAAGCTGTTAGTCTTCTGCTAACAGCTTACTCGTTGGACCGCTTTGCTACTTAGTCTTCTAGCATGAGAACAATCATTGAAATAATTACAGCATGTCCAGAACTCGGACTGCAACGAGATTACGCGCGAACCACGGCGCTCAGGAGATCACCCCGAGTGAAATGTTCTGCTGACTCAGGACGTAACAAACAAGTCACTATCTAACTACTTTTTTGAAGTAATTGAGAAGACCTTCGCCCTAAATCTTAGAGGCTCCATCTAGTTTAAGTGGGACGATAACTCAATAAAGGAGAATGGGCAGATTTCATACAGAATAAACCTAAGCCCAGCCCGACGAAATCTATCCAAATTTTTCACTTGTTTTATGTAAATATATATTCGATAAGTGCGATCGTCGTAATCAGTAGCTAACAATAAATAAAACCTTTATGAATTTCGACGCCGAATATATAATATATGCGGCAATAATGGAACCATATAGCATTTGTAGGGTAGGCAGAATAATGGATGGTGAGCTTCTTGTTACGCAATAAAAAAGGAGGCCTCCTTTATAAACCAGCCTATAGTCAGTCGCAAGCACGAGACACAACTCTTCTCTTTTCTCTTTCTCCCATACGATGGACCAGGCACGCGCACGGTGAATCCATAGAATGCTTAGAATTATATAGCTGTATGTGGAAACGCCACATAGTCTTGATCTCGCGCGCGTTCACCGATGATCTCAGCAGTTTAGTGCGAATTATTTACATACTCTTACACAAACCACTACTTGAAAAAAGTTATCCTTATTGACCTTACCGTTCCGTGGGAATCAAATATTCCAAAAGACCACAACATGAAGTCGAATAAATATTATGATCTCACAGAAGAAATGATCAGGAACGGGTTCAAGACTCAGCTTTACGCAGTGGAAGTTGGTGCAAGAGGAGTTCCAGCAAAATCTTTGCATCACTTACTGAAAGAATTAGGCCTAAGCAGGTCTGCTGTCAATACATTTATGGAACGAGCTTCCAAGACGCATTAACGGAATCATACAGTATTTGGTTGGGTAGGGAGAGAAGTTAAATGGTGGATGGTGAACGTAATATCGCGCAATAAAAAAAAAAGGAGGCCTCCTTTTCTTAAACCAGCCTATTATCGGTCGCAAGCCCGAGACACCATTCTTCTCATCTCCTACCCACACACGATGGACCCGGCACCCGCACGGTGAATCCATGAAATGCTTAGAAATTTGTTTTCTCATACTCCTTGGAACCACCTCTGTTAGGCACCAGTAGACTGGGCATCGTCACTCCACCTCGATAATATAATATCAAAAATTTATTATTTGTTATCCACTGATTAACGCAATCACACTTTTTTTTTTTTCGTTTTTATTTCGACGCATAAAAAATGTGGCATTTTGAGATACACAATTGCGCCGAGTCTGAGTGAATTTTGCCCATTATCCTTTATGTATTAAACTAATAAAAACTTTTACACTTATACCCACAAATCTATTAATGAAATAACAGTTACATCTATTTTAGGTATAACACAATTTTACGAGTAAAGCGCGTGCGTTCATTGCGAGAATTGCACTGACTTTAGTTAATAATGAATTATGATTATCGCTGTAAATCGACCTTATATAATGAAAAGAACTACGCCCAAGACACCTATGCACCTAAAACTAAAGCGTTTAAAGCTGAATTTACTAAGAAACCTTCTTTTTACTGTATATTACATAATTTAACGGTAAAGTGCTTTTACATGCACTTCCTAATTACCGTAATAGCTATTATACCTCGATGAGTCTAGAAGTTCAAAATGACTGGCTAACTTTGGGCGATTTCATGTACGTACGCGGCGAACGAGTACCTTCACTCCGTAGCCACGACTCAGACTTAGCTGTTAAGGCACGCAGGGTCAACAGTGAAAGAGAGACTGTTTATTGGGTTTTAGTCCGTAGACGCCTTGGGGTCTCCTTAGGAGGCCTCACGGTGAGTGGGGCATGCGTGCTACCCTTCAGGCTGCGGTCGTATCATTAATAAAACAATAATGTACGATTGGTTTCCGACGTTGAAATTCTTTCTAAATGCCTTTCAACCTTCCGGACCAGACCTTTTTTTTATATTTAGAATTAAAACTACTTAAAAGTAACAATTAAAATAAATCTTTAAAAAAATTAACTATAAGTAAAAAATATCCTCTAGAGACGATTCTTCAGTGATAGTCCCAAGAAGACTGGCAACATTTCCCCTCTGTATAGCTAAGCTAGTAGCTGAGTCCACGAGGCCCTGCACGCCGCCGTGATCAGACCCGGATGGCGCAGCATCGTGCGGGACAAAGTGATCCGAGGAGGGGGTCACGACCCTCAGCATTGAGGAAAACGACGCAAAGAGGATAGCTAAGCTAATACGTTGGCAGAAATAATTGCCAGCTCCTTGTTGACAACTCCTTGGCCAGACGCTTGGCTGAATGTCCCCATGGGCCCATCGTCTCGACCCCAAACGGCGCAAATTCGTAACCTGTACTGAGGTTAGCGTATTTGCGCAGCTTGACGTTCTCAGCAGAAACCGCCATATTTTAAATATCATAGGATCCCAGATAATCTGGATGTATCAGCCTATAGGCCAGATACCTAAGGTAAGTCTTGTTTCAAGTGGTGTAATTTTTATATTAATATCACCATGGCAAGCTTACAATATTAGTTCTCCTTGAAAGTATAAATTGGCATTTGACATCATTGCAAATGGACGCGGCGAACGAATGCCTTTACTCCGTAGCCACGACTCAGACTTAGCTGTAAAGGCACACAGGGCCAACAGTGAGAGAGAGACGGTTTATAGGGTTTTAGTCCGTGGGCGCCCTGGGGCTTCCTTAGGAAGCTTCACAGATGAGTCGGGCATGCGACCCCCACCCGCTTTGGCCCTTCAGGCAGGGGGCGTATCATTGATGATCTATCGATTCACAGTCATTAAAAAAAAAAAAGTTTCACATACTTTCAACGAGAACAACAAATAGGTGGTAGGCAGAATGATGGTGGTAATTTGCCCAGTCTACCGGGGCGGGGAAGTATACACCGTTCGTGCCGATAAACCCAGTAAAATCTATCTACGTTACGAATCAGACTCGAATTGCCGGTATGTCCAGTTAAGACGGCATATTGTTAGGGACTGATGTCAGTCATGAGTGTCTGATTCCAGTTGCTGACATTCATGGACCTTGAGAGTCACGTCTTGCGAGACTCTTGCGCAAGACCAATACGTAGACTACAGTGAGTCTTGCTAACATATCAGTGGTCTTGCTAACATATCAGTGGTCTTGCTAACATATCAGTGGTCTTGCTAACATATCAGTGGTCTTGCTAACATATCAGTGGTCTTGCTAACATATCAGTGGTCTTGCTAACATATCAGTGGTCTTGCTAACATATCAGTGGTCTTGCTAACATATCAGTGGTCTTGCTAACATATCAGTGGTCTTGCTAACATATCAGTGGTCTTGCTAACATATCAGTGGTCTTGCTAACATATCAGTGGTCTTGCTAACATATCAGTGGTCTTGCTAACATATCAGTGGTCTTGCTAACATATCAGTGGTCTTGCTAACATATCAGTGGTCTTGCTAACATATCAGTGGTCTTGCTAACATATCAGTGGTCTTGCTAACATATCAGTGGTCTTGTTAACATATCAGTGGTCTTGCTAACATATCAGTGGTCTTGCTAACATATCAGTGGTCTTGCTGTTGCTTTTGCTCTTTTACAAGACCAAGACCAGCAGCCCTATTCTATTACTTAGCCGCAAACGTTAGATTGTCAAAATGGCTGCAGACATTAGACGGCAGTTAACGCTTCGGTATGTTGAATCGGTCAATAGCAGGCATCAATTATGGTTATTATTAAATGCTTGTATAATGTTTATTAGTTTAAGTAACTTGTGTTTCACCTATATCGTTATTATTCTTCTGTAGCGATGTTTTCTTCCTTTGCTTGTAATTTGATTAATTTAATTTTATGTTTATATGTGAAAACCTTTAATAGCTCTTAGGGAATTTACTGTTTAATATTACAGTTACAATAGTCAACTGTTGGTTTTCCAAAATGAAAAAAAAAATTATAGTGAATTCTGTTATTTACTACCACTTTTAGCCCGAGTTTCTCCGATCATAGCCGACCTTACATCTATATAGCGTTTTCCACTATTATAAAGGTCACCCATGGGGTTGCAACTTCAAAATCATTGGAAAAACGTGACTTAAATACTTAAATTGTCCGCCGCGAATTTATATTAATTAAACTGAGATTATATATTTACATTCCCTTCACCCGCAGTACATATGCGCAGAAACAGTACGAGTGAGTACCTATCCCCTAAGCTGTACAACCGTTTCAACTCAATAAATAAAATTACTCACCTAAATCTAAACGAACTAAAAATATCACTTAAAAGTTACCTATCTAACCTCGTTTATGACCGAAGTATAATCAACAATCTTACACTCCCTCTTGCTTCTCCACCCTTCCCCACCTTTTTAAACATACACACACACACACACACAAACACGCACACACACACACATACAATTCTTTACTTGCTATTTGTGTAACCTCTTTTTCCATTCTTTTTTTGTATGATCATTATTGGAAGACACTGTCTCCTGTTATACAGCACAGCTCATGCAGGAGACAGGGTTCACCATAACGAAACAACATTATTTTGTTATAATAAAACGGCTCCCTTAACGATACTATAAAAAGGGCTCTAGCCACCATCGAGGTTCCAGCTCTTCTAGAGCCTGCTGGAGTTATCCGAGATGATGGCAAGAGACCCGATGGTATGACGTTGGTCCCCTGGGAACGGGGACGTGCCTTAGTGTGGGACGCCACGTGCGTCGACACCCTTGCCGCGTCGCATCTCAGGGGGACAGCGCATAAAGCGGGAGCCGCGGCGGAAAATGCGGAGTCCAGCAAGCGGCGCAAGTATGTAAGTATATTAAAAGATTACATATTTGTGCCGTTTGCTGTAGAAACTCTGGGCCCATGGAGTCCAAGCGCAAAAAAGTTTTTAAAAGACATAACACCGCGTCTTGTTGTCTCCTCCGGTGATAAGAGGGCTGGCTCTTTCTTCGCCCAGAGAATTAGTATTGCAATTCAGCGGGGAAATGCAGCCAGCGTTCTTGCCACCATTCCACGCGGACGGGACTTATATCCCTATCCTTAATATTAATTTTATTTTATATGTTGTAAATATTTTTTCGAATAAATGTATATCAGTATAAACGATTTGTATTTGTATTGTATACATTAATCATATAGTTTTATAAAACACATTAGGTAATAAATCAAAAAATATGGCAAATACTAAAAGAAATATATATTAGTTTTATTTTTAATGAACGCATCGTAACGTTATTTTGCTGTCATCTGTAGTGGAAACCTTTATACGAGAATACCAATTTTAATAGCGTTTTACACTGACAGTTCCGTTATTTAAGGGATTCCACTAGGTATGGTAGGACTGCAAGACCAACATCAATGTGAATGGTGAATGTTCTGAAGAGCTCCACAACCTTCTTCTCTATTCCGCAACCGATTCCGCAACCGAACCACTCGCACAGGCCAAAATATGCATCCACATACCGTAGCCACTATCCCTACGCGTACATACAAATTTGGAGACGCTTACATTTGTCGCACGCTGAAGATGTGGAATGCTCACCCAGCCAGTGTGTTTCCCCATTCCTATAACCTGGAGTACTTCAAACGAAGTGTGAAAAATCATCTTTTTAGGCCGGCATAGTGGTAGGGACTGATGTCGGTCGTCTGAGGCTGGCGTCAGGTGCTCCCATTCTTGGACCTCGCGTACCGCTTACCATCAGATAGGCGCGGTGTCACATGTGGTGATCAGTATTTAAAAAAAAAATGTTTATAAAATCAACCTATATAAATAAATAAATAAATATTTCCAGACAGGTCACACAGCGCCATCTAGTTTCCGTGGTAAGCAACGAGGCTTGTGTTACGGAAACTAGATGGTTGATAAACTACATATTATACTTCTTTTTTTTTGTAAATATATACATATTATACATATAAACACCCAGACCGAGACAAATTATACAATGTACAACTTGCCCCCGGTGGGAATCGAACCCACGACCTCCCGAGTTCACGGCAACGTTTGTTACCACTAGACCACGGAGGCGGTCGTATATAATCAAGCATGCGCAAACAAAGCAATGTATATACGTATGTTGGTATACGCAAAATTCATAACACCATAACTTATTATGTAATTGTATTCTTCTTAATTAATTAGAGCATAGCAGGCATATTAAAGCGCACTCATTTAAAAATCTTGTACGTATAATTATTTTACCTCGGTTACCAAAATTTTAATGTCCGTAAATTTATTCTGTGACAAAAAGTTTTTAAAAGACATAACACCGCGTCTTGTCGTCTCCTCCGGTGACAAGAGGGCTGGCTCTTTCTTCGCCCAAAGAATTAGTATTGCAATTCAGCGGGGAAATGCAGCCAGCGTTCTTGCCACCATTCCACGCGGACGGGACTTATATTCCTATCCTTAGTATTAATATTAATTTTTGTTTATATTTTGTAAATATTTTTTTCTGTGACATGTCCAAAATAATAAAAAAAAAGAGTCCTTAGCGTCTTTTTGCGCAGACATATCAAGTGCAAGTTTTTGTTTTGTAAATCAAAGTCAAAGTCAAATAATTTATTACAATTTGGCCTTCTCGGGCTCTTTTGTATTGTCAAATTACATTGTTATAATTATTTAAATAAATTATATTAAATTTATTACAATACAATTGAATTGTCCTAAATATTAACATACACCAACAGTAAAAGGTGTCCAAAATAATATACATTTGCCAGGCATTTTTGTCACTAATAAAATCAATTATCTTATATGAATGTACTGTGGATATTATTAGTCAAAACTGTTGTCGTTTTGTTTAATAATGTGCTACAATGTGAATAATTATGAAAAACGATAAATTGGACTTTAAATATGGGGCACAAGTTGCAGTTTATTTTTTGCGGTTTTCCCGCGCTGTCAACTCCCATATTTTACCCGACGTGTTTGAGCTATGGTGCCGCGAGTGACTCCAAGAAAAGCATCAAATTCTGCAGCATCTGAAATTTGATGATGACCTCATTAACTCATGAAAAAAAAATATATGTATATATAACGTCAGACTTGGCTGTATGTGCTAGACCCTTTGCCTTCCCTATCACCTCATTCATCATCCATCGAGAGAAGAGAATAAAAAAAAGTTATCTACCTTTATAATGCTACTGACTGTTAAAGTCATTGTCAAATAAGGAAAATAATAGTCATAACGACAATCGTGACTTTCGTACTCAGTTCGTAACCATAAACCGCAAAGTCAAGTCTGTGAAAGTCAAATAATTTTAGATAGCCATTGTACGTGATAGGAATACCTAGAGCTTCCAAGACGGTAAAATTTAAGTATCATCACGACCGTTTCCCTTTCGGGGTGGTCAGAATCCACACTTTTTTTAACGAAGTATTTCAATATGACTAACTTTCTCCTCCATGGTCTAGCGGTCAAGTCCGTGGATTTACAGTTGGAGGTACCGGGTTCGATTCCTGTTCGGGACACAAAAATATTTATTAATGTAAATAAAAATACATTTAATTTATTTGTGATATTTCTTGAGTTTGGTACGCTGGAGACATCGACGAGCTTGCCACTTGTCATGATTGGCTTATAGTATAGTTGGCTAAATGTGAACCCGCTTATTTATAAACGTGGTTTCTGACCACCCCGAAAGGGAAACATGAAAATAAAAATAAAAACTTAACTAACCTAACTTTAACATCTAATAATAAATAAATTATTTCCAGACAGGTCACACAGCGCCATCTAGTTTCCGTGGTAAGCTACGAGGCTTGTGTTGGTGGTCAACTAGATGGTTGATAAACTACATATTATACTTTTTTTTTTTTGTAAATACACACATCAAAAAAGTCTAGGGATCAAGCATGTTTATGCGGATTTCTTGTGATTGAGATGTGGCTTTGTAATAAATTTATGATTTTATAAATTTATATGGATCCTTTTTGGTGCATTTCATAATTTAAAACAGGAACTGTCAATCAAATTCGAGTAAAAGATGAAAATCAGCTGTCAATATTTTCCCTATAAAAACATAAGACGCATTGAAGACATTATTAGTGCTACTGTTTCCCTACTACTGATTAAAACCAACGTTATTATGGAGCGGCGACGTCATTTAAGCAGGGAAGAAATGATCAGAGCCGTGGGAATGATAGAAGCTGGTTCCCGGCAACGTACTGTGGCTTTAGCTCTGAATACAAGTCAGAGTGTTATCAGTCGACTTTGGACACGTTACCGAACCACTGGTACCGTGGCTGAGCGCCATGGAGGACGGTATCGCTGCACCACACGGAGACAAGACCGATACATTCAAATCACAGCTCGAAGAACTCCAACAATAACCGCCATGATGTTAGCCGTGAGCCTTCATCGCTCTTCAGGGAACTTAATTAGCGACCAAACAGTCAGAAACCGCTTGCATGAAGTGAACCTTCATTCCCGAAGACCGCTACGGGTACCACCTATAGCAATGCACAATCGTAGGACTCGATATCAATGGGCTCTTGAACACAGAAATTGGACAGAAGAACAATGGCGTTTCGTGTGCTTTTCTGATGAGTCTCGTTTTGGTATGAGGCCGGATACAAGACGTATACGACACTGGAGAACCCCTGGACGCCAACAGCGATTAAAATCCTGCCAGGAAGTCCATCCTTATAGTGGTGGAACCATCATGGTATGGGCGGGTATTTCGATCGGCGGAAGAACTGAGTTGATTTGGATCAGAGGCAACCTCAACGCTCAAATTTATGCTGAGACGGTTGTATCAGACGTCATCGTTCCTCTACAAGTGCATATCGGTCCCTTATTTCAGTTAATGCATGATAATGCACGACCGCACACCGCAAGAGTTGTAAGACAGACTCTCGCCGCAGCTAACATCAATGTCCTGCCCTGGCCTGCTCAGTCGCCAGACTTGAACCCGATTGAGCATGCATGGGATATTCTTCAGAGAAGAGCTCTGTCGAATATGGAGGGTATCCAGTCGCAAGAAGACCTTTTTTTGTTGTTGCAACGAACATGGGCGGCCATTCCACAGCGTGATTTGGATAAACTCATTTTGAGTATGCCAAACCGATGTTCTTGTGTTGTTAGTGTTCGCGGTAGAAACACGGATTATTAATTGTTTAAGTTACCCAATAAAATTAAAAAAAAAACTGTTATTTCAGTCTTTTTTTCGAACTTTAATGTTAGTGGTTCAAATGTCAAAAATCCCTTTATTAGGAAAATGGCAATTTTTTTTACTAATGCAAAGGTGACTTGGTTTATCGTTACTGTAGACAAACGAAAACATTTTATTTGATCAATCCTTAAAGAAAATTTTAATGAATATCAATCAGGAGAAAAGTTATTGCAAAAATATATGTTGATCCCTAGACACTTTTGATGTGTGTATATACATATTATACATATAAACACCCAAACCGAGATAAATTATACAATGTACAACTTGCCCCCGGTGGGAATCGAACCCACGACCTCCCGAGTTCACGGCAACGTTTGTTACCACTAGACCACGGAGGCGGTCATAATAATAATAACTAACATTAAGAAAATTAGGAAATAACATTATTAAAACTAGAACTTATATTTTAACTGTGATTTTATGGGCTGATTACCTACTCGCATAAACGACTTTTTTTTTTATTTTTATTTTTTATACTAGCACGACATGTGACCCTGCGCCCACCTGATGGTAAGTGGCGCGCAGGGTCCATGAATGTTAGCAACTGGAATCATACCCTTATGTCCGACATCAGTCCCTAACACTAGGCCGGCTTGACTAGATGCCTTTTCACACTTCGCTTGAAGGACTCCAGGTTATAGGAAAGTGGAAACACAGAGGCTGGAAGAGCATTCCACATCTTTATTGTGCGACAGATGTATGAGTCACGAAATTTATAGGTACGCGAAGGGATAGTGACTACGGTATGTGGGTGCATATTCTGACCTGTGCGTGTGGTTCGGCTGCGGAATGGAGAGGAAGGAATTAGGTTATAGAGCTCTTCAGAGCACTCACCATAGTATAGCCGGTAGAACACGCTCAGAGAAGCTACATCTCGGCGAAGCTGCAGGGATTCGAGAGTTCCAGATATAGTGGCATCGTCCACAATTCGAACAGCTCGCCTCTGTAGGACATTGAGAGCATCTGTGAGGTACTTGGCTGAACCATCTCAAAGGTGTGAACAGTATTCCACGCATGATCTGATCTGTGCTTTGTACAGCAACAGTCTGATTGATGGCGGGAAAAACCGCTTCACCTTGTTCAGTATTCCGAGCTTTTTTGACGCTGTTTTGGTGATGCTCTCAATGTAGTTCCGGTGGTTAAGGTCTGAGCGTATTAAAATAGCAATAAATATTAATATAAAATAGTTTTCACGCTTAGAGTAACACAAGTAACATTACTTGTTTTTTTTATGTATTCTCGCAAATAATATTTTTATGAATATGATTAATTTTGATTGTAAAATTCAATAATAATTTATAATAATCCTTTCTGCAAACGGCTGGTCTGCTAAATAAATTTAAAGTTTGAACAGCGAATTACAAAAAAACAATACAAAAACCTTGGATCAGGCATCATTAAATCTAAAGTAGGGGGTTAAGAGGGGAAGTTTGGCAAGCGGATGGGTTAGCATGACAATTTCATGCTTATTTGCTATCGGTTACAATGCTATGACACGCGTGCACTTAGCAAACATATTTACACTTTTTTTTGTTGTGTGCTCTTCTTCCGATCGATGATGAATGAGGTGATAGGGAAGGCAAAGGGCCATCATACAGACAAGTCTGACGTAATATATATTTCTTATGTGTTAATGAGGTTATCATCAAATTCACTCGCAAGTCACTCGCGGCATTATAGCCCAAACACGTCGGGTATAATATGAGAGGTCACAGCGCAGGCAAACCGCAAAAATTTATCGTTTTCATAATAATTCACATTGTAGCACATTATTAAACAAAACAAAACCACTTTTGACTAACAATATCCACAGTAAATTCATTTACAAAACTAAATCTTGCAATTGCACTAATCTTGGTTTTTTATTTTATTTTTTGACGAGGCAATAGAATTGAGATCCGAGAATATTAGTATGGATGCGTTAAAAACAGAGCTAAAAATGGGCACAGTTGTCAAAAACAAATGATTATCATTACGTCTAGTGATGCCCAAAGGTCAGTGGGAAAGTGGGACAACTTTCGCTTTGACATAACGTTGCATCACTAGATAACGATGCCCGACACGTAGATAAACAATCAACTAAGTGTGTCGGTGGATGCATAATCTATGTCATTGTGCTTCGTGCATTATTTAAACCAGGAATTCTGGCCTCAAGTTTTTTTTTTTTTTTTTAATACTGAACACGACATGTGACACCGCCCCCGTCATGGTAAGCGGTACGCGAGGTCCAAGAATCCCATTCTTAACTGACGCCAGCCTCAGACGACCGACATCAGTCTTCAGCGTGTGACAGATGTAAGAGTCTCCAAATTTGTATGTACGCGTAGGGATAGTGGCTACGGTATGTGGATGCATATTTTGGCCTATGCGAGTGGTTCGGTTGCGGAATAGAGAAGAAGGGATAAGGTTGTGGAGCTCTTCAGAACATTCACCATTATAAAGCATAAGTCGGAGGTGTCGTATTTCGCAGATGCATATGACAGCACGTCTCACGAGCGGTATCATAAGTTCTCGGGCTTTGAGAAGTAACCAACTAATCACGGTATGATGGCAGAAGTGGACGACACCCTTCACAATATTTATTCGTGTAGTTTGCATTGTCCAGTTTAATGCCGGCAAGACCCAGGCATGCGCGCTGACAGCCAAGCCCACCACTCTTCAGGGCACCACGCTGGATCTACAGCCCAGCTTCAACATTCTCGGGGTGAAAATACGCTCAGAACTTAACCACCGGAACTATATACCTTCCAGCACGACAAAATATATTTTAGATAATGAAAGGTTTATTTCGGTTCCTTGAGTCTAAGATATCTCATATAAATAGTAAAAAAAAACCTCCCCTAGTGTTGTTCTTTTCTAATGTGCGTTGGGCAATCCAATGGAAATAAAAATCACTTTTGTATGTTTTTTCTTAACTAGTCCTAAGTAGCTAGATGAGAGCAGGAACTACTCAGGCCATTTCGGAGCGGTAAAACGGAATTTGGCGAGAGTTCTAGATTTTTTTTGTAATAACGCACGCTTGGTATCATTCGTGTATTCTCACCATATCACCATCTCAAAAAAGCTCAGGACACTGAACAAGGTGAATCCGTTTTTCCCGCCTTCAATCAGACTGTTGCTGTACTAAGCACAGTGTGGATACACTTTACTGTGTTTATCGGCACGAACGGTGGATACTTCCTCGACCCGGCAGACTGGGCAAATTATCAGTCCACCTATTTGTTGTTCTCGTCGAAAATGTTGAAAACGTTGAAAATGTGCCATTTGCAATGATGTCAAATGCCATTACTTATAACTAATATTGCCCGCTTGAAACAAGACCTACTAAATTCCGTAAAGAATTACGATTGATACTCATATAATCTTTCCTTCTTTACTTCTTCCGTCATTCAAATACAACGTGAGGGAACGTTGTGTTTATAAACAGAAAAAGAATGTTGAACAACCAAATACATAATTCGGAAGAAAAAAACGGAAGTGCAAGAATTGGTTCGTAACGTTCTGTTTTAACGGTATCTATAGGACTGACTTTAACTTGTACAATGTACATTAGGGTGGGTCAAATTTTTCATTTTTTTATTTATGCATTCCTAATAGCGATAATATGTTTGTCATTTGAGTATATTATGACGTGTATAAAATATTATTTCAATCAGTATAACTCCGGATTAGGTTTGAAGTTTCGGTATTTGCAATGAATTAGCTAATTTAATAAAGTAATTTAAATAATAAATTTACACCAGTTATACTTTAAATAATGTTTATATTTATATTAGAATAATGTCTTCTTTCACAAGCGATACCAAAAATATACACAAAATATTAAATAATTTATTAAACTAACAACCTCAAAGTGATTGATTTTGTCATTTAGTATTAATTATATAGTATAGTAAAGTGTCATCACGACCTTTCCCCTTTCGGGGCGGTCAGAAACCACGCTTATAAATAAGTGGATTTACATTTAGCCGACATTTAGTAATTATATCTAAAGATCTTGTAAACAATTAATTAAAATATAGTATTCTTTGTTTTTTTTTTGAAGGACTTAAGATTATAGGAATGGGGAAACGCACTGACTGGGAAAGCATTCCATATATTCAACGACCGACAGATGTAAGTATATATACGCGTAGGGATAGGGGTACATATTTTGGCCTGTGTGAGTGGATCGGTTGCTGAACAGAGAAGAAAGGATAAGGTTGTGCAGCTCTTCAGAATACTCACCGTAGTATAGCTTTTAGAACGCGCTCAGGGAGGCCACATCTCAGCTGCAGTGATTTGAGAGTTTTAGACACTGTAGTGTCCAGAGGGTGGAAACTTAGTACGAACAATTGTCAAATTTTGGTTCACATAGAAAGTGTAGGGGATACAAAATTTAATGATCATTCATTTTAATTTATTAATTTATTCAACATGTCGGTCATTGTTGTCAAAAATGAAATTTAAATGTATTGTGTAACTTTTAGTACCGTGTTTATGTATCGTGCGGTAAACTAGTAACAAAATTTACAATATTTAAAAAAAATTTCATTGGTTCATTTAGTAAGTAAGCTAATAAGCTATACCTAAAATAGGTTATGTATGGCGCTTTACTTACCTTTCCTGCCATTTACCCGCCTACGCTAGTATTCGGGGAACGAATTTTTTTTGCGTGAGTCACTCTTTTCCCAATTAGTTACTATACTCTTTGGTAGTGTCTTCCACTATCCGAATGACCCGCCTCTGCATGACATTGAGAGTGTCACAAGTCACAGGTGTTCTAACCCGCCAAATAAACGGTTCCTTGCAGTGTGACAGAGACGGCGTGCATCCCGCATCTCTATCACACAGTACCCCCACTACTGACGCACTGGTTACGACTATCTCGGTTCAGATAAAATTATCTCTCAACTTGGTATTGTGACTTTTACATCAACTACAAGAACCCATCTCAACAAGAGCATCTGTAAGGTTATTTAGCGAAACCATCCCAGAGGTAAGAAGAGTTCCACTGTGTGAAAATCTAAGTACACACTATGGATCTTGGCCTTTATTAATTCATTTAAACTGTTGTTTGTATGCGTCTTGTATAATTTATTGAGCGTTGCATAGATTATGTCATAACAATTACTATTATACGTAAATAACGTAACTGATGACGTAACAGAAATTTTATAAACGAGTTGAAGCTCAGTTTAGTTTAAGATTTTAAATTAACGTTCGGATACTTAGACGTTTCGTCAACGGCTACTTCACTCAATTATTCCATCCAGCTGTCAGACGGAGGGACACCTCGGCACGTCACTACGCTCATGGAATAAAACTGTCAAACTCAAGGTTCATCTCGACGTACCTTGAAACCTTAAAGTTATGTTTTCATTTTTCATTTTCATTCATTACAGCCCCTGGAAGACAGCGTCCTAGACCTTCACTGTTGGAGATGAGCCTTCCAGAACATATATATTTTCATATATATTTGGTATAATATCTACGTATATACGTTTATTTATAAGTATATGTGTAATTTATGTAACAGTGTAAGTATCTATTAGTATGTAGTGTGTGTTCATTCTATATTGTTAAACTTGATATCGACACTACCCTTAATCTCATACTCTCCCAAAGGTTAGATGTTAGAAAATGCCTTGTAGGCATTAATCTTCGCCTTTGTACACTTATTTTGTGCAATGAAGAATTAAATAATAATAATAATATATCTGGAGAATTTGGCCTATACTCGCCACGCTGCCAAGACGGCTTGGCGAGAATGTGATGTCAATTTTTAATGACAATTTATTAACGATTCCACAAGTTGGTATTAGTGGAACCGGGACCGACGGCTTAACGTACTCAGGCACGGGAACGATGGTGTTGTAAATCTAAGACAAATGTACTTAAGAAAAGTGTATTTCTGATTGGTACATGCCGGGTGGGTTTGAACCGACCTTTGTAGGATTTAAGGAACGGGTTCTTACAACCGAGCCACCACCGCGCCCATGTTTTCTTAGTTTTGTGTAAATATAAACTATGGTAGGTAACCATAATAAGCGCTGTTTGTGGTCGAGACGATGGGCCCATGGGATGCTCAGCTAAGCGTCTGGCCAAGAGTTGTCAAAGCGGCTGACAAAAAGGTTTGGAGACAGGAAGCTGGCAATAATTTCTGCTAACGTATTAGCCTCGCTATACAAAGGGCAAATATTGCCAGTTTCCTTGGGACTAAAAATTTTAGTTGGAGGAAAACTAAAGTGCGAAATGATAGCGCCTCTAAGCATCTTTGAGTTATATTTTGTTATGACTTTTTTATTAATTAATCCGGACCTTTGTGTCTCATTTCCATATAAGTATTTGCAATTATCTTTGCCAACGTATTAGCCTCGCTATACAGAGGGGAAATATTGCCAGTCTCCTTGGAACTATCTCGGATAGGACGTCTCTGGAGGGCATTTATTATTTATAGTTAATTTTATTTTTAATAATTATGATTTAGGTAGCTTTTAATTTATATTCAATGTACATTAATGTACTTCAAATAAAAATAAATAAATTTTAGTTAGAGAAAAACTAATTGCGAAACGATTGCGCGGCTAAGCATCTTTGAGTTATATTTTTGTGAGAACGATTTGAGCCAGTGCTAGGTCATGACTTTTAATTAATTAATCCGGACCTTAGTGTTACATTCCCGTATAATTATTTGCTTTTATGAGAGAGTCAGCATAACAAAAATGCTCTTACGAGTCAATATATACGCTTTCGTTTTACCATTGTTCTGTCAGTGTGAAAACTACAATCTACTATTATATTGTTAGAAAGAATATGAATTGTCTGTGGCTGAACCATAGACGTATATATCGTCGGTTATTTTTTTTTTTTTTTTTTTTTTTTTAATACTAGCACGACATGTGACCCTGCGCCCACCTGATGGTAAGTGGCGCGCAGGGTCCATGAATGTTAGCAACTGAAATCAGACCCTTATGTCCAAAATCAGTCCCTAACACTATGCCGGCTTTAGTGTTACATACTCTGGAATATATACTCATATACACGCACTCAATCCCACAATTTTTTTTTTATAGCTAACGTATTTGTATTGCAATCTCTTCTTATCACATATTAAACGTATGTCTGTGACTATGTCTCTATGACTGTCAGTGTCTATGTCTACGTCATTGGCTCAAATAACAAAAATGGCAAACTGACTACCAATCACGTGGCATAAATAAAAATATTGATCAGAAATAGTCTATGTAAAAATATAACTCAATTAATGAGTTTTATAAATTAAATTAATAAAATAACTATAATTCGACACAGTCATTTATTGATATTTAGAAAATTGTATACACCTGCATGCATACATCCTCCAGGTAGTAGTGGTTATTCTTGCCCTGGCGGAACGCTCCGGAGTTATCCCAATTTAGCGTGCGTTAATCTCGGTGGACAAGAAGGCCTGCCGCGCCGCGCCGGTTACTTGTTTTACGTTAGCTGCCGAGGAAGGAACCACTATAGGATTTGTGGCACCTGTGGGGCAGTCTATTGTCAACCACAGGGCCACAGGATCTCACTGGCCAGGCGACGCGACGGATCCGGTGGCCAATTCCCGAAGATAATCGGAGCGGCTGCGATCGGCCTGATCGAACACGGATTTCGAGATCATGGCCACGAACTGCTGGATGGTCTCTGATTCATACGTCTATGGTTCTCTTAAAAGTTACTGTTATACTATTTTACATAATAAATGACGCCATTTTCGTCCAAGTAAAACACAAATTACCATCACGCGGTGGTGATACGGTTTTGTTTTCAAAGTATCTTTATTCACGTAAACCTATTACAGGCATTTATGAAACATCATTAATTTAATTGTTTTGAATGATTCTACTTCTGCTAGTAGAAGACTAAGCAGCAAAGTGGCCCAAAGTGTGAGCTGTTAGCAGAAGACCAGCAGCTTAGCAGACTCCAGTGACCTGTTAATGAGGAAAATTCAGCTATTTCTTTTATGATTTACAAAACAAAACACATACTACTACCACCACAACGATCAATTAATAACCTTCTAAATTTAGCTATGAGATTACAATATCTGGTACAATTACAATTTTAAATTATCAGAATCAAGATAGACTACTTGACCTTGTGGAATCTGGAATAAAAGTAAATCCCAGTCTGGACGCTTTTCGGACGTCTTATCAACTACGATAAGTCCGGGGAAACTTGGACGGACGGCAACCATATAGGGCTTAAACCAGGCCTTAAACAGGGTTTGCAAATCCAATTACGCGTACATCATGGTCGTTGAAGCATATCTTCCGGCGTTCTACTTCCGCGTAAGACTGCAATGCCTTTCACTGCGCACTGATGCATATTTTGGGATCATTTCCCATTTTATCATAAGACTGCTCATATGCATATCGTATAGCATAAGGACTGCCTTCGTGGTCTAGCGATTAAGTCCGTGGATTTAGATTCGGAGGTACCGGGTTCAATTCCTGGTCGGGAAACAAAAACATTTATTAATGTAAATGAATACATTTAATTAACATTTAATTTATTTGTGATATTTCTCGAGTTTGGTACGCTGGAGACATCGACGAGCTTGCCACTTGTCATGATTGGCCTATAGTAAAGTAGGCTAAATGTGAATCCGATTATTCATAAGTGTGTTTTCTGACCACCCCGAAAGGGAGACGGTCGTGATGATACTTTACTTTACTACTGTTCGAACAAATCTATCCTGGAGGAACTGGAGATATGACAGCGCCTTTCCTCAATCGTACAATCAGGCATTCTCACTTTCTTTAGACACGTGTCGCGGCGTGGAGATACACTCATTGAGCGCCTTGTAGTTCAGGGAAAAGTCGATGGCAAGAGGATGCGTGGTGGGTCTCCGATGAGACTGACCAGGTTAAAGCAGCAATGGATGACCTCCTACATGAAATACCTCAAGGACAAATTTAGCTATCTTTCCTCATTTCATAACAGATCTCTCCGTTCGTCCCATAATTCTGTTCTATCTATCCCTTCTCATCACTCTGGCTTTCAGTCTAACTCTTTTGCAGTAGTGGCCGCAAATCTGTGGAACAATTTGCCGGTAGAAATTCGTCAAGTGCCAAACAGATCACTTTACAAAAGATGGTATACTCTCATTATTTAAACAGTTCCTCACAGTGTAAGTAGGTATTATATGTAGTGTATAATATATATATATATATAGTATGTAGTATTGTGTACATATTAGTATGTATCTGTCTATATAGATATAATACTTAGATTTAATTTGAATTACCTTTTAATCTATTTAATGGTTGCACCTACCTCACAACACAAATCGTTTCATTGTCCCAAAGGTTGGTTGCTAGAGAATGCCTAGCGGCATTAAGGCCGCCTCTTGTACAAAGTGCAATAAAGTTTTTAAATAAATAAATAAATAAATGAGTGCTTCAGGAAGGCTGCAGTTCGAGATGAGTGGCGACGGCTTGTTAAGCTTGCCACTAACACTCAAGTGACGACCACGACCACTCTGCCAAGAGTGTAGCGACTAAGAAGAAGAATATATATCTATGTATGTGTATGCACTGCAAAACTACTTGACCGATCGGGATGAAACTTGTCCGATAGGTGGCGCGCATCAGCGCTGATTTGTGGGGCATACCGACCCAGGATACCGAATATAGCCTAAAACTCCCTAGCGCACTTATTATATATATAGTTACTCAGTCTCTTAAGATAAGTCCGTGATCGGGTGCTGCTGTGGGGGCTTGGGACCTCTGCCGAACACGTTCAATTTATTGTTCTTAAATTAACAGAGGTTTTTACGTTTTGTCGACTTTCGGGTTTTATCACATTATATGGAGTAATGAATAGAGCGTTTATTGGACAAAAAAATGAATTGGAGCAATCTGTGTAACCTTTATAATCATGAATTGACTAATTAATTTAATTATATTTTAATGCTGGGGTGAAACAGAGATTTAAATTTAAAAAAAAAGACAATTATTTGTTATGATTATTAAATTGTATTTAGTTGAGGCACGCTGCAAAAAAGTTGAGGCCTGGTTTTGGGCAATCTCTTTTGTCTTCTCTCTTTAATATACATACAATGTAATAGAATTTATAGACAGAAAAATAGTAGTAACATTCATAATGATTTACCTCTATTTTGCTAAATCAAATATATGAGAGAAGACAAATTTCTGTGCCGGGTCCATCGTGTGTGGGTAAGAGATGAGAAAAATGGTGTCACGGGCTTGCGACCGACAATAGGCTGGTATAAGAAAAGGCCTCCCTTTTTTTATTTTATTTGCGATAATACGCTTACCATCCACCATTCTACTTCTCTCCCTACCCAACCAAATACTGTATGATTCCGTTAATGCCGTCTTGGAAGCTCGTTCCATAAATGTATTGACAGCAGACCTGCTTAGGCCCAATTCTTTCAGTAAGTGATGCAAAGATTTTGCTAGAACTCCTTCGCACCAACTTCCACTGCGTAAAGCTGAGTCTTGAACCCGTTCCTGATCATTTCTTCTGTGAGATCATAATATTTATTCGACTTCATGTTGTGGTCTTTTGGAATATTTGATTCCCACGGAAAGGTAAGTTCAATAAGGATATTAAACCCGGTTAGCAATATATCCCTAAAATAACCGTAATTTGACCCACTTTAAGAAAATTATTTTATTCAGAATTAAGAATCAGTAATGCAATTCAGCGGGGAAATGCAGCCAGCGTTCTTGCCACCATTCCACGCGGACGGGACTTATATCCCTATCCTTAGTATTATTATTAATTTTATTTTATATTTTGTAAATATTTTTTACTCATTAATTGTATGATAAAAAATTTATTCATAATTATCCGGACCTTGCGATATAAGTCAAAGCTTACAATATTATTTTGTGAGTAGAAAGTCAGGTCAAAACATTGCATAACTAGTGACCAGTAACCGGGTTTAATACCAGCTGATTGTCATTCATTACGTCATGAGAATTAATCTGAAGTATAAGATAGATCCAAGCATCACATTAAACAGCTCCTACAGCGTGTATAAATGGATATTGTATGTAGTATAGTTATGTATATATGTATGTATGTAAGTACTATTAGTATGTAGTATAGTTATGTATATATGTATGTATGTAAGTACTATTAGTATGTAGTATAGTTATGTATATATGTATGTATGTAAGTACTATTAGTATGTAGTATAGTTATGTATATATGTATGTATGTAAGTACTATTAGTATGTAGTATATAGTTTATTGATAAATATAGTTGTTATTTAATAATGATCGGTCTTAAATACGTCTTCGCACCTACTTCTCGATCTAAGTTATACTTTTTATTGCCCCAAAGGTTGGCTGCCAGAGAATGTCTAGCGGCATTAAGCTCGCCCTTTGTACATGGTGCAATATAGTTTTAAATAAATAAATTTCATTTAATTTCATTTCATTTATTTATTCACCGTTTCATACATTTAGTACACTCGGTTTCGTCAGATAACAAATTAATTATTTTACTAATCATGATAGCGAATGAATATCAGCAAAGAACAGCCTTCGTCGTTACCAGATAAGTACTACATACACCAATAGATGCTGCTGTAAAAGGGCATTGTCATGGTAATAATAATATGGTGTAATTATGTCAAAACAAAATAATAATTTCTACTACTAAACTAAAATTAAAATTAAAATTAAAAGAGTGGGCATAGGTAAGACAATAGCGTAATTACATTTGTAGCGTTAAAAAAAACCAACAATCGACAAATGTGTTGCACTTCACTTAAATGCTACGTTTCATTCGGTCTCAGTCGAAATATTGAATAGCTGCGCACGAGTTTGTGACCGAAGCGACTTACTGGCTCACGTCATTCAAGTCATTGATCGGCGGATCGTCCCCGAAGACAGCCGCGCCCTACTCCACGCTGCTGTTGCCGGCACTGCTGTTCGTCCGCCATCATGTATTAAAAGTTATTATAAAATTCACTTCAACATCCAACTTCAACTATACTACGCGCCTGGATCCAGAGCGGCCTATCCACCTGCACTACGCCCAGCGCCCAGATCCTCAATTCGGCGCGCCACAGCGAGTTGGCCAGGGGAGTACCGCTCCGTGGCGTGGCGAAAAGCTCTTGTACTGACCAGCTCTGTTTATAACCACGACCCCCGGGTAGAATCTCATTATTTTTTATTTTCTTTCTTAGTACTATCTTTAATTATTATTATTATTTTTTTATTTAAATTCAAAAAATATTTATTTTTGTAGTTTTTTCTTTATTTTCTTTGTTACCACTTTCCCCGTAACACAGCCTGGAAAAAACCTGATGACTATGATGTATTTGAGTTCCAATTTGGAATCTTTTTTTGTATAGGTAGGTAACCTCATAACACAAAATGATTTAAATCGGAGGAAAAGGGGCGTCTTTTCATTTAGATTTCTCTAAGAAAAATGGGCAATCATTTGACATATGCGTAAGTGTCCATAAAGTCGATGCAGTTTCTATATCACCTCTCGTGCTAAAAGTTGCGCAATCAGCTTTCACTGGATTTTGGAGGCGCCGGCGCCATCGCACGACATAACTGACATACAATATCACCCGTCTGGCCACAGCATGGCGAGAGTAGGCCAAATACTATTTTATTAATTTGCTAAGGTTTTAATTTTCTTTAATGAGTTTAGTTAACAGTAACACACTAATATATATATTTAAATAAACAAAAGAGATTGCCCAAAACCAGATCCCAACTTTTATGCAGCGTGCCTCAACTAAATACAATTTAATAATCATAAAAATTAATTGTGTTTTTTTTTAATTTAATTATGACATCTCTTTTACCTCAGCATTAAAATATTAAAGTAAAGTATCATCACAACCGTTTCCCTTTCGGGGTGGTCAGAAACCACGCTTATAAATAAGCGGATTCACATTTAGCCAACTTTACTATGACAAGTGGCATGCTCGTCGATGTCCCCAGCGTATCAAACTCGAGAAATATCACAAATAAATTAAATATTAATTAAATGCATTTATTTAAATTAATTAACTTTTTTGTGTCCCGACCAGAAATCGAACCCGGTACCTCCGAGTCTTAATCCACGGACTTAACCGCTAGACCACGGAAGCAGTTAATTTTAATTAAATAGTCATTTGGTTAAAATTTAAGTATGAAATAGTTACAAAGCACTATTTATACGATTAGGTTCTTTATTATGATCAGGTACTTTATTATAGATAAAACATAGGATTTCAAATCGGCGGGATCGAAACTATGTAATTATTAGCGTAAAAAAGTTTTATTCAATTGTCGTTATGCTAGGGTAAAAAAAATAAAATTAATTACTAATTATGAAAACACAACTATCAAATAAAAAGAAATCATTATGACACGAGAACATTATATTGTGCCTATTTATCTAAGAAAAATGGGCCTTCTCATTTATGTGCGTTACCAACTATGTAAACCACAAATTATATAAACAGGTAAAAGTTAGTGTCGATTAAACTTAAGTTACGTTCTTCCAATGGGGTGTATCAGGCAAAGCTTTTTGTAGATGTCGCTAGCGGCAATGGTACCTTGTTTTACACTTATGTCGCATGATTTTTAAAATGTTTTTGTAAATTTATATTTTTATAACAGAAAAATGAATTTTAAATTAACGTTACCTACCATAAAAGACGAATTAAGAAAGCGCACACCGTCTTTAAAAAGAAAAAAGGTTTTATTTTAAAGAACGGCAATTTAGAGATCACCATATCTTTGATTTCGCTTAGAAATCTCGATTTGTACACTTAAAAGCTGCTCACTTCGGCATAATATCCAGAAAATAATACATTTCGTAATAAAAATATAAGATTTATATGCAACAGTTATATTAGGTACCAACTATAATGCGCCATCTATCGTGAGAAAAAGTTAGTGATACACCCCATTGGCCGAGGTCAATCTGCGTAGGAAACGCTACTCTCAAAGTTTTGCAAAATTACGTCTACCTCGGCAGACTATCCAATTAGGCGCGGCCAACTTTAGCAAAAAAGCCGACAGACGCATTCAGCTAGGATGGGCGGCATTCGGGAAACTCCGGCACATCCTCTCATCGTCTATACCGCAATGTTTAAAGACGAAGGTCTTTAACCAGTGCGTCCTCCCGGTAATGTCGTACGGAGCAGAGACGTGGACACTAACAGTGGGTCTGGTCCATAAATTCAAGGTCGCTCAGCGAGCCATGGAAAGAGCTATGCTTGGTATTAAACATTGATATTCATCAGAGAACGAAAGTTACTGACATAGCTTTTAAAATTAGCAAGCTGAAGTGGCAATGGGCCGGACACATCTGCCGCAGAACCGACGAACGATGGGGCAAACGGGTTCTAGAGTGGCGAAAGATCGCGTTAAGTGGCGAGCCTTGGTGGAGGCCTACATCCAGCAGTGGAGAGATACAGGCTGATTATAGTGAATCATGATGGCGTTCTTTTCCGATCCCACATAATTATTATCCCTGCGCATAATTCTACTTACCTAAAAGTGGAACTAAAGTTGCATTGAATTGAATGGAATATTTGTCGAAAAATATTTTATGAGGCACAGATAATCTCCGATATGTTACAAATTATTTTTAAAAAGTACTAAACCATTTTTAAAGGAGCAAATAAATTTATAACTGTTTATATAATAATAAATATAATACAAATATCTAATTAAATCGTACATTTAAAAAAACACAGAATTGTTAAATAATATCGTGTCCCAACCAAGAATTCAACCCGGTACTTCCGAGTGTAAATCCACGGATTTAAACCGCTAGAAAAAAAAAAATTGAAAAAAAAATAGCAAGCTGAACATATCTGCCGTAGAACCGACGATCGATGGGGCAAACGGGTTCCAGAGTGGAGACCACGTACGGCTCCCCGCCAGATAGACAGATGACCCAAAGAAGGTCGCTGGGGTTGGATGAGGGTAGCGAAAGATCGCGTTAAGTGGCGAGCCTTGGTGGAGGCCTACATCCAGCAGTGGAGAGATACAGGCTGATGATGATGATGATGATGACCTGGAGGAAGTTTTAGACTACGGAGATAGTCAAGGACACCTCCTTTATAAACTATATTTCTCTGTCAAAAATTAGAAAGAGAATATACGATACTAACCAAAGCCTTGACATAGATAAGTTAATTCGTCAAAGTATTTCAAAAACAGAAAAACACAATAATGATGTTTTAAGCAACTTCGTGTAGCAACCGGATGCACACGAGAGCATCTTGGCATTTTGTTGTTACGAAAAATAAGAATGTGTAATGTTTCATTCATCAACTATCTAAGTGAAAAAAAGTTTTATAATTTTTACCTGATGGTAATAATAAATATACAGTATCAGCAGCTCGCTAGTGGAACCGACTCCCTCTTCATATTCCAAAAGACCATCACTTATATGTTATAAAATATTGCTCACTATAACAAAAAAGTAAAAAAGTAAAGAATCATCACGACCGTTTCCCTTTCGGGGTGGTCAGAAACCACGCTTATAAATAAGCGGATTCACATTTAGCCGACTTTACTATAGGCCAATCATGACAAGTGGCAAGCTCGTCGATGTCTCCAGCGTACCAAACTCGAGAAATATCACAAATTAATTAAATATTAATTAAATGTATTTATTTACATTAATAAATATTTTTGTGTCCCGACCAGGAATCGAACCCGGTACCTCCGAGTCTAAATCCACGGACTTAACCGCTAGACCACGGAGGCACTATAACACTTTCACAAAAAGCAAGACGAGTCTACATAACTTGACTAAATCGGTATATTATTGTATGTATATAGTATGTAACCAGTATATGTATGTGTTATGTATGTATTGTATGTATTTATATTATGGATTTAATATAATAATAATAGAAATAAAATTATTTGTTGCACACAGAATATAAAATATAAAACATGTACATAGGCGTTAATATGTTTAATCCGTGGATTTAGACTCGGAGGTACCGGGTTCGATTCCTGGTCGGGACACAAAAATATTTATTAATGTAAATAAATACACTTGTCATGATTGGCCTATAGTAAAGTTGGCTAAACGTGAATCCGCTTATTTATAAGAGTGGTTTCTGACCACCCCGAAAGGGAAACTGACGTGATGATACTTTACTTTACTGTGTATAAATAATAAATAAAATATTAAAATAAATAAATAATAATACCTATATGTCAAAGAGAGGAGATTAAGATGCATTTTGTTTTTTTAAGAAAGTTAGAAATTAAGAGTTTTTTAAATATATTTAGAGACGGTGCCTGTCGGATAAATAACTGTAGTTATTCGGCATCGTTCTTTTTTCAGTTATAAGTTTTTTAACTCAATAAATCTGTTTATCTCAAATATTAGCGGTCATGCACCTCACAATCCCTGCTCACATCTCCCAAAGGTTAGCAGTTAGAAAATGTCTATAGACATTAAGCTCGCCTATGAATTGTAAAATGTATTATTTTCTATGCAATAAAGAATTTATCTATCTATCTATGATCAGAGGCGTGCAAGGTCCATGAATTTTAGCAATTGGAATCAGACACTCATGACTGACATCAGTCTCTTATATTATGCCGCTTGACTGAGCATGACGGCAATTCGAACCTAATCCCGAAACGTGTGGATACACTTTACTGGGTTTATCGGCACGGACGGAGGATACTTCCTTCCTCGTTCCTCTCATAACAATCAACTTAAAATCCTATCTCACACTTTCAGCAGATATTCAGATTCCTTCACAGTATCTGCAGCTTGCCAATGGAACAGACTTCCTTTAATTATCAGACGGGCACCATCTCTTAAAATATTTAAAGATAAATTATACAAATACTTACTTCACAAACAGAATCAGTTTACTTACGTATTTATGAGTATATACTCGTATATATTTATTTGTTTATTTAGATATATATGTATTTTATATTTAGGTATATATTTATTTGTTTATTTAGGTATATATGTATTTGTTTATTTAGTATGTTTATCTATGTATATTGTATTGTATATAATAAGTACTATATGTATGTAATTAATTTATGTTTTTTATAGTAAATAAATTTTATAGTAAAAAATAAATAATTTATTATTATTATTAATAGCTTTTTACACTGATTCCCCTATATATATTAGATTCCACTATATAACTTTGGCGCTTAAGTTACAGAATAGAGCTACAGGTTTTACCAAACTAACGAAATCAAGAGACAGTCACGGATATCCTCTCACTGGCTGTGACTCATTTAGGACTTATGAAATGTACTAACGAGTATAAAATATTTCCAGACAGGTCACACAGCGCCATCGAGTTTCCGTTGTAAGCTACGAGGATTGTGTTACGGAAACTAGATGGTTGATAAACTACATATTATACTTTTTTTTTGTAAATATATAAGTACATATTATACATATAAACACCCAGACCGAGACAAATTATACAATGTACAACTTGGCCCCGGTGGGAATCGAACCAACGACCTCCCGAGTTCACGCCAACGTTTGTTACCACTAGACCACGGAGGCAGTCAAAGTATGAATAAACAAAATTTCCTACTTAGAATTTATTATTAGCTAACCAGAGGTAAAAACAAAAAAAGTTTAAAACAGTTTTTTTTATATACTAACACGACATGTGACATTGCACCCACCTGATAGTAAGTGGCTCGCGAAGTCAATGAATGTTAGCTACTGGAATCAGACACTCATGACTGACATTAGTCCCTAACACTATGCCTGACTGGACATGACGGCAATTCGACCCTGATCCCGAAGCGAATATAATTTACTGCGTTTATCGGCACGTACGATGGATACCTCCCCGCCCCAGCAGACTTTATTATTATTATTTTTTTATACTAGCTCGACATGTGACCTTGGGCCCACCTGATGCTAAGTGGCGCGCAAGGTCCATGAATGTTAGCAACTGGAATCAGACACTTATGACTGACATTAGTCCCTAACACTATGCCTGACTGGACATGACGGCAATTCGACCCTGATCCCGAAGCGAATATAATTTACTGCGTTTATCGGCACGTACGATGGATACCTCCCCGCCCCAGCAGACTTTATTATTATTATTTTTTTATACTAGCTCGACATGTGACCTTGGGCCCACCTGATGCTAAGTGGCGCGCAAGGTCCATGAATGTTAGCAACTGAAGTCAGACACTCATGACTGAGATCAGTCCCTAACACTATGCCGGCTTGACTAGATGCTTGTTCACACTTCTCTTGAAGGACTCCAAGTTATAGGAAAGTGGAAGCACAGAGGCTGGAAGAGCATTCCACATCTTTATTGTGCGACAGATGTATGAGTCACCAAATTTATACGTACGCGAAGGGATGGTGACTACGGTATACGGTGCATATTCTGACCTGTGCGTGTTCTAGAAGTATGCGCCATTTGCAATGATGTCAAATGCCATTTTTTTTATTTCAAGGAGAACTAATATTGTAAGCTTGCTATGGTGATATTTATACAAAAATACCATCGCAATTATTATTAATTAAAATTATAAATATTAATAAAGTTATTACAATATATATAATTTAATATGAGAAACTAAAAAAAACTATAAAATTAAAAAATGCTAAAACCTAAAAGAATACATAAAAAAACAAGCAATAGAAAAATGAAAAAAAAATTGAAGAAGAAATAAAATAAAAAACCCACTTACCTGCGAACAAGACTGAAAAGCACACATGAAAATAAAAAATAAAAAAATTGACAAGAAAAAAAAAGTTAGTGTGTAAATTAAAATAAATAAATAATAGAATTATGTGAGCAAAGGATTGATTTTTTAAGACAATGAACTTGTTTGGAAACCAAGAGTTCCGTCAGGTTTCCATACAAGTTTCCATTCAAAAATCAATCCTTAATAAAATAAATGTGAGAAAGCAAGACATAGTTAGAATGGAGCAGAATGTGAAAGAATTTAAATAAATAAATAATGAAAATGATAATGTAGAGAAAAAAGAATTTTCAATGTCTTAATTTGGAAGCAATAAATAATTTCGCTGAGGTTTTACAATTTTCCATAACTCTCGCTTGCTCAATGCAATTCTAAACATTTTGGAGATTGTTTTGTATGATCTTACTTATAGGTTATATTAATAATATATTTGTTTTACTGAACTAGAGGAGTAAAACTGCCTCCGGGATCTAGCGGTTAAGTCCGTGGATTTAGACTCGGAAGTACCGGGTTCGATTCCATTTTGTTACTTAGTGGCAAACGTTATATAATGGAATCCGTGAACTATGTATTTTTAGTTTAGTTTTATTTATAATTAGTTTTTCATCTATTTTATTTTAATATTTTTGTTTTTTTTTTTTTTATTTAATGGGTTTATTCGAAGGAAATAAGTATAAACTATAAATAAACTAAAAACTTACATTTTAAAATATAAATTACTATTTGACCGCCTCCTTGGTCTAGTGGTAACAAACGTTGCCGTGAACTCGGGAGGTCGTGGGTTCGATTCCCACCGGGGGCAAGTTGTACATTGTATAATTTGTCTCGGTCTGGGTGTTTATATGTATATATTAACAAAAAAAAAAGTATAATATTTAGTTTATCAACCATCTAGTTTCCGTAACACAAGCCTCGTAGCTTACCACGGAAACTAGATGGCGCTGTGTGACCTGTCTGGAAATATTTATTTATTAATAAAATAAACCTAATTAATAAATAAAAATACAACTAAAAACTAAAATGAAGAAAAAACAAAATAAATATTTTTGTATCTACTTCGAATAAACATAATTCACAGTTAAAAAAAAAAAAAAAAAAAAACTTTCTGAGACATCCTTTAACTTGTTGAAAAATCTTTAAAAATATTGTATTGTGAGAGCGAGAGGTATGCAAAGGCGTTAAAACCTCTTAAACCAGTAGTAGTCAAAATTTAGGTTGCCTTCAATTAAATGTCAGTATCTTTTCAAACCAGGACACGTAGAAACTCCGTTATCGAATCGAGAACATTAAGGCTGAGTTGCATCAAAATTAAGTCTGTGTAACTAATACAAATACAAATCGTTTATTAGCACAATAAGAATATTGATTCGTTATGGTGAACCCTGTCTCCTGCATGAGCTGAGCTGTATAACAGGAGCCAGTGTCTTCCAATAATGAACATAAAATTTAGAAGAAAATAGAACAAAAAAAAGTTAAGTGTAACTATCATTACAGCTCGTATCATTAGGCGCGGTGGTAGCTCGGTTTACCTTAAATCCTCCTAGATCGGTTCAAATCCCCCGGCATGTACCAATAAGAATTACACTTTTCTTACGTACATTTGTCATACATTTACAACACCACGTGCACGTGTCTCGGAGAGCACGTTAAGCCGTCGGTCCCGGTTCCACCAAATACAAACTTGCGGAATCGTTTATAAATTATCATTAAAAATTGACAACAGATCCTCGCCAACCCGTCTGGCCAGCGTGGCGAGTGTAGGCTAAATACTTCAGATATATGTTCTGGAAGGCCTATCTCCAGCAGTGGAGGTCTAGGACTAGGCGGCTGTACTGAATATTCATTCAAGGATTAGTATTTGCCATTCAACGCGGCTCCACCAAATACAAACTTGTGGAATCGTTAATAAATTATCATTAAAATTGACAACAGATCCTTGCCAACCCGTCTGGCCAGCGTGGCGAGTGTAGGCCAAATTAGGGGCTAGGGTAATGGATGATGATGAACAGCCGGTAGCACACAGAGTCCTAGAGGCCTTCTAGAAATTTCTGGAGACTTTACTCTCCAGACGGGTTAGCAAGGTTCTAGTGTCAATTTTTTATGACAATTAACGTTTCCAGAAGTTGGTATTCTCCGAGTCACGGGAACAGTGGTTTTTTTTAATACTTGCGAACACCTGATGGTAAGTGCCACGTAAGGTCCATGAATGTTAGCAACTGGAATCAGACACTCATGACGGATATCAGTCCCTAACACTATGCCGGCTTGACTGGACATGACGGCAATTCGAGCCTGATCCCGAAACGTAAATCGTGGTGTTGTAAATCCATGACAAATATACGTAAGAGAAGTTGATACGAAAGAGGAAAGCGTTCTTGAACGATTCACCAACAATCTTATTTTTTTAAATCTATTAGCGTAACAGAACCTTCATTTTGGTGCAATCCAGCCTTAGTATGGGATATTATATAGAGCCTTGAGGTGCAACGTAACGAAACTAGCTTGAAATAACGGAGTTTTTGCGTGGTAGAGTTACCTCACTCTGTTTCTTTATCGCAAACATTAGATTGTCAAATTATATTTTTATTTTATTTACTGTCAGTATTATCATTAAAAATACGTGATTATAATAGTACGAACAAGAGCGACCTTCACCAATCTGTTATTCGAATGAAATCCACTTTATATATTATAAAATACGCAAACAAAATCAATGGTAATAGGTTCTAACAAAATATGGTCAAGGCTATACAGGGAGATATTTTCAAGTGGGCATTGATAGCTACTGTCTAAACTACGAGGGATATCGACAAATGTTGAAGTGTCATCATCATCACGACCGTTTCCCTTCCGGGGTGGTGGATAAAGAAGCTGATTCACATTTAGTCTACTTTACTATATAGGTCAATATATTATATTATATATATTATAAAAATTTTAAAAAACTCATATTCTAACCGGGAATTAGAATCGAAGATTTTAACAATAGGGTTCGATTCCCGCAGTTTCCTTCAGTGTAACATTTGACATCTCAAAATTTAACTTTTATCAATGACACTATCACAAATAAATTAATGTGTCCTGACCAGAAATTCATATTCTCTGATATTCGTCAAAGAAACAAAGTAACTGTTTTGAAAAATTAACAAGCTGAAGTAGCAATGGGCCTGACACATCTGTTCTCCACGGACGTAGAGTGGGCCGACCCCCCGCCAGATCGACAGATGACCTGAAGAAAGTCGCTGGCGGAGGTTGGATGAGAGTAGCAAAAGACCGGGTGAACTTGGGAGACTTACATCCAGCAGTGGAGAGACAGGCTGATAATGATGGCCAGGAATCGAACCCGGTGCAGATGCACAATAATACAATATGTTTTAATTTGACAAAAAAAAAAATACTTTGACCATATTTCGTTAGGCAATCCATCACTATTAGTTTTGTTAGCGTAATAATTATTTTTAAAAAATATTTAATTTGGATATGAGATTAGTGAAGGTCGCTCTTAGACTATAACTGATTATAAATTAAAATGACAAATTATAGGCACTGAAATTGAAAATTCTAAAGTTTGCGCTCCAAGAAACATAAATTTAACAGCTAAAGAAAAAACTCTTCGTAAAATTCTATCTATGTCTTGCCGAACGACCACATCGCAGCTCGATTACATAAAGATCCAAAATGACTTACTCTGATCGTTTATAACTGGGCCATAACTTAGCGTTTCAGCAGAGTAATCAATGCTATTCGAGTCCTTAACACCTAGGATACCAGCTTTCGCCACCCTATGACAGCAACCTTTGAGCAGACTTCCGCAAGAACCTTCGAGAAGACCGCCAACCATCCAGCAGTAGAAGAAGAACTCACAAGTGCCACCCTGAGCGCATTTCTTATCATCCTGTCTCTCAATTTCTTCAGTTGTTATTGTTAACTTCTCTGTAGATTCTTCTAGATCATCAATCTTATTATCATTCAATCCTTTTCCTTTTCTATATCTGCTTTTACTAGTATAATGTGTTTGAAAATTTTGTACTTTAGTTTCATATATTTTAATAGGAAATTCTTGTAAAATTTCGCTTATTTTGAGTATCTGTTCATCGCTAATTGGCTTGAATTTTGGTATCACAGCATTTTTACCTCCTATATCTCTGGTTATGTTTGTAAATTCGTATGGGGTGATCAGGCTAGGTGGCAGAATTCTATTGGTCTCCGTTTGTATGAACATTGGTTTGATTGCTCTATGGTTGCGATAGATTGGTATGTATGGTCTTTGGTTGGTTTTATCCATTCGTTTCTTGAATTTGACGGAATGAGCTCGATGTGGATCGTTGGCATCTGTTATAAGAAGAAGGGGAGAGTTAAGATCAAGTCCAAGAAGTGCTGTAGGTAAAGTTAATGATTCACGATTTGGTTCAAATGTTTATGCTTTATTTTTATTGCAATCAGTATTAACTTCTTTAGCGTTTTATTACGTATTATTAATGTTAATTGAATATATGAAGCTATGTTATAAAACAAAATCATCATGATTATTTATTTAATTATTTATTGCACAAAATCAAATGTCGTTATACAACCACTTTTATTGTTCAAAAAGGATCCAATCCACATTTTTTTAGAAATTTAATTATGATAGATATTAAATAATTTATATAAAAATACAGTATTGTGCATATTCAAAATGTATATTGGACTAATCTAAGTTACAACTAGAGAATATTTTGCTCAAAGGATCAGCCTCGCCGTTCAACGGGGGAACGCAGCGAGTGTCCTCGACACTACTCCCATCGGATGTTATTTGTAGTGTAGTTTAGTTTATAATTTATATTGATTTAACTGCCTCCGTGGTCTAGTGGTTAAGTCCATGGATTTAGACTCGGAGGTACCGGGTTCGATTCCTGGTCGGGACACAAACATAAATATTAATGTAAATAAATACATTTAATTAATATTTGATTTATTTGTGATATTTCTCGAGTTTGGTACGCTGGAGACATCGACGAGCTTGCCACTTGTCATGATTGGCCTATAGTAAAGTTGGCTAAATGTGAATCCGCTTATTTACAAGCGTGGTTTCTGACCACCCCGAAAGGGAAACGGTCGTGATGATACTTTATTATATATATATATAATTAAATTAAATTAAATAATAGTTGATATATATAAATAACAAAATTTATTAATCAACTATTTCAAACATCCTCCAGAACAAGGAAAAAAGTTTAAAACTTCAATGGACTAAAATTTAAAATTATTTGATATGGATTGGATAATTTTTGCGTAACTACGTTCAATTAGACATACTTAATAAAATAATAATGCTTTACATAATGCAGAATTTATTTTATTCGTATTACTTTGCTATGCTATCTTTAAATTAACTTTCATATATTTGAATTTAATGTACTACTATATAATTGTAAAATATATGTATATCTCTAAATTCTAATCTTTATACCTAAATCGTCTTTGTGAATTGATAATTTTAAAATAAAAAAGTAAAATACAAAAAAATAACATTAAATAGCAAAAACGTTTGACCAAATCGTGCATCTAATAAGAAAAGTGCTGGATGGCATGCAAATACTGTAACGACTGTGCCTTACACGCGAACATAGAAGTGCAAGTACATTGACCTATAGCCCGTGTCATACAAGTCAAATAAAAACGTAAACAATACGCACTAACCAAAGTGCGATCAATATTCTTCCAGACAAAATATTAATTGTAAGAAAGAGAACTAAATAAATCACAAGTCTGCTGAAGATAGGCTTTTGAGAATATATTTCTGGATATTTTTTTACTCTCGACTCATTGTTGGCATTAGTGGAACCGAGACTGAAGACTTAACGTGCCTATTCGGTTAAGCTAAAACCTACCGACCTTTATGCGCCGAACACACTTGCGTTCTGTGGTACGATTTCTGAGTTCCGCGTTCATTGTAATCTACGACCTAACCGTTATGACTGTCGAGGTCCGGCTGTCTTTGTGAATCTAAGTTTTTAATTACCTTTCACACATTTCCTCTACATCAAAAAAGGCCGGTTCGGCTGCTCATACAGCCGAATTTAGAAATACAATAGCATTAAACAAAATTATAACTTTGTGGCATTTGGGGTTGAAATAATGGGGGTATATTCTCTTGATACCCACAAATTCATAAAAGAGCTAGATAAACGAATTTTCCAAGAGTGTGGCGATCCCAAATGCCATAACTACCTAAAACAGAATATTTCAATTATAATTCAACGAGGAAATGCGGCGAGCGTTTTAGGTACCCTCCCTGGTGGTAAGCCCTTAGTTTATTTTGTAGAATAGTTTTAATTTCATAGGTATTTTTAGTTTAGTATTATTTATAATTAGTTTTTTATTCTATTTTATTTTAATATTTTTGTATCTACTTCGAATAAATATATTATAAATCAAAAAAATTACAGCATTACTATCTATATTACAGTAAACTTGGACCTCAGTCATCGGCGCCTTAGATTAAAGAGTTATACCAACTCGACTACTATTGCAAGTTTGTTTACTTTTTGATTATTATTGCTTGAAACGGACTATAGTCACCTATAAGATAAATCGTACATGTGCATTTAAGAGTACATACCTTACATTCATTTGGTGCAAAATATGTATTTTTGAAGTGAGAAAGGTATTTAAATATAATATTGCAATATTATTTGGAGATTTATTACATATATGTATATGTAATAAATGTGTGTTTTATAGTAAGATACTTCTCGGTTAGAGCTGGTGCTGCAGCGGAACAAACGCAGATCAACAATCATCGAAATATTAAACGATTTGCAAAAAACGTTTTTTTTTAATACTAGCACGACATGTAAGTTTGCGTCCACCTGATGGTAAGAATTCTGGAATCAGACACTGATGACTAACATTAGTCCCTAACACTATGCTGGCTTGACTGGGCATACATTTTGTACTGAAAAACGATTCATCAACTCGGCTTTGTGGTAGGGACTGATGTCGGTCGTCTGAGGCGGCGTCAGTTGCTCTCATTCTTGAACCTCGCGTACCGCTTACCATCCGGTGGGCGCGGTGTCACATGTGGTGCTCCGAATTGAAAAAAAAAAAAAAAAAAAAAACTTTTTTTGCTAAATTATCCGATCCTATTTCTTACTGTAATCAAAAGACTGTATATTTTTTCCAAAATCTGTGAATGCAGTTCAGAATATCTTAAAAACGATTTCAAACGAGTTCAACGATTCGCTTTCAAAATTTAAGTTAAATGTTAAGATACATTGTTCTATTAATATTAATAATAATATTAAATTAGACTAAGTACAATATTTTATTTTATGTTTTTAGACGTGTTTCATATTTTTAAATTTTATTTTATTTTTATTTTTATCATCCATTATTACCTACCACTTGTATTTTGTGCATGTTGTGGCACTTAAAGGTGGTATATTTATCGTCAAATCTATGTCCTAGTTTTAAGTAAGTAATAATGTAACCGACAACTGGTTGTCCTTAAATAAATAAATAAATAAAAACTTTTGGATGATCTCCTAGGAACGTTTTCCTGTAACTATAACGGTTAAGGCCCTTACTGTCCCGTAACAAAAATCCACCCTTTATAACTATATTTTTTATAATGCGTCTTTTTTTTATTTTTTATTATTATTATTATTTTTTTCTTTTTGATCTATACATTTATAAATTATCTGACATACGAGTATGTATATAATTTCTATACATCATAATTATTATGTATTTAGAATGTAAACTGACACGGCCTCTTTACAGCCACGATCTTATTTAAGTAGTTTCTAAGTTAGTTAGTTTTACTTGCTTGTAGCAATAATGTTGTGCATAGCATAACATAATGTTTCCTAGACCTGACAAAGGCTTTTGACCTAGTATCGTATGAGCTGCTTTGGGAAAAGCTGGGAGGCACGGGTGTGCCAGAGGAATGTATTGCCCTCCTAAGGTTTTGGTATGCAAACCAGAAAAACCAGGTGAAGTGGGCTGGGGGTCTGTCGGAGGAGTATGTTCTGGAGTGTGGTGTCCGGCAGGGCGGGTTGAGTTCGCCGTTGCTCTTCAACCTTTACGTCAACCAGTTGATCGGGGAGCTCAGCAGCACACATGTCGGCTGTTACATAGACGAAATGTGTTTCAATAATATAAGCTATGCCGATGACATGGTGCTGCTGAGTCCCTCGATAAGTGGACTGAGAAAACTACTGTCAATTTGTGAAATGTATGCCGAGGCACACGGTTTAAAGTATAACGCTAAGAAAAGTGAAATTATGGTTTTCAAAGCGGGCAGACTACGACCTCGACATATGCCTTCAGTATTCCTCGGTGGAGCTCCACTACAGCTGGTTGACAGGTTCAAATACTTAGGTCATGTCATGGCAAGTGACCTATGTGATGATGAGGATATTGAGAGGGAGCGCAGGGCGTTGGCGGTGAGGAGCAATATGCTCGCACGCAGGTTTGCTCGATGTACTGAACCAGTCAAGATAACCCTATTCAAGGCCTTCTGCCAATCATTTTACTCGAGCGGTCTGTGGGTGACGTATACGCGCCGAGCCTACAACGTCCTGCGCTTGCAATACTACAATGCATTCAGAATGCTGCTGGGACTGCCGAGGCGCTGCAGTGCGTCGGGTATGTTCGCAGAGGCGCGGACAGATGACTTCTAAAGAAAATGGCCTCACTGCTGCAGCGCCTGAGAAGTAGTCACAGCAGTGTTCTGAAAACAATTGCTGCACGGTTTGACTGTCCCATCCAAGAACACTGGATGGAGACAGTCATCAGTTGTAATAAACACAGTAAAAAGTTATAAGGTACTAACAACAGTAACATACTTTTAATAATACATTGTTACTAACCACTAATCAAGCTCTATATTATGTTATGAACTTGTGTTTGAAATAAACGTTTTTATTATTATTATTATTATTATTATAAATATGGATTATTGCCTGTTTACGGTCCAACCATTATTACCACTTTGATTAGTACATATGTTGTGAAAAATGTATTGATTTTATTAGTTCTGACTGTATCCAAGTTGTTTCGAGAGAACCAATGGAAATAAATTAATTTGATTTGATTGATAAATATTTATTAGGTTCAGCCAAAACACCCTCGATTTACTCTACAGCTAAGAATCGGTGTTTATTAAAGGCAAGAAAGTCAACCGCTTTCCAAAACATTTGTCATCTAATAGCTTGCACGTGAGCTAACCAAATTTGGCGTTACTCTATCGTCAGTCGGGCCCCGTTAGATATTTCTCCAACTATAGAGATATTGTATATGATCATATCGTCATGATCGTAGAACAGTGTCGGATTTAAAAAAAATACCCATAATTTTGCATTATTTCGATAGCAAACTTTATTATTTATATATAGTTTTATATTGTTTTTGGTCTGTAATTTATAGTTCAAATGTTAGAAAGGGTTCCAAAATGAAATCTAGATGGTTTGCACTTATTATGAGACTAGTATTAACTTAAAAAAGAAGTGACAAAAAAACAGTCGAAATAACAGTTGAATGGCCGCCATGAAAATTTTAAATATAGCAGATACGTCACTGTTCTACGATCATGACGATATCTCTCATTTTCGTAATCAGTTAAACATACATACATACATATCTTCACGCCAGATCCCTTGCGGGGTAGGCAGAGACAATTGAGCGCCATTTGACACGATCACGACATACTTCTTTCGCTTCGTCGACATTCATCAACCTCTTCATACATGCCCTTATGTTACGAAAGCTTTTTAATGTGCCTTCAGCCAGTGTTTTATTTATTTGATCGTGATATGTGAGTCTCAGTCTGCCAGGGCCTCCTTCACCCACTACTTTCGCATTATATATCTGGTTCGTCAATCTTTCTTCGCTCATCCTCTCAACATGCCCGAACCATCGTAGCATGCCTTTCCTTATTTTTGTCCCTATGCTTTCTTTTATACCCACCATTTTCCTATTCGACGTTACGTATACGGTCCGCCAAAGTGACGCCGCATATCCGACGCAACGACCTCATTTCTACTGCATTAACCCTACTCTCATGCGTATTCTAACATATCCACGTCTCGCTTCCATACATCAGTGTTAGTACTAACATAGCATTATGTATGGCGAGCCGAGCTTTGTCACTGACATTTATGGCTCAATATCCGCTTTCGAAGATCTACCCATCTCCTCGTGGCTCTGTATGGTATCCTGAACAACCTTCATGCGCCTGCATATCTTAAATCCCGTTTTGAATACATGTGTGATACTCACAACCTTCCACTTCGTTTTTCACATAACAACCAACTTAAAATCCCATCCCACTCCTCTAGCAGATATTCAGATTCGTATACTGTGTCTGCAGCCCGCCAGTGGAACAAGCTACCACTCGCTATTAGACACGCGCCGTCTGTCCACGTTTTTAAGCGCTTGGTCACTGCTTTATTTCTAGACAATTATTTATTATTTATTCATAAGTATATGTGTAATTTATGTAATAGTGTAAGTATCTATTAGTATGTAGTGTGTGTAGTATATTCTATATTGTTAAACTTGATATCGGCACTACCCTTAATCCCACACTCTCCCAAAGGTTAGATGTTAGAAAATGCCTTGTAGGCATTAATCTTCGCCTTTGTACACTTATTTTGTGCAATAAAGAATTTAATAATAATAATAATTGTCGCATGTATCACATCACATCGGAGCCCCAGGAGCACAGAGTCCTAGTCCTTCACTGTTGGAGATGGGACTTCCAGATATTTCTGTAGAATTTGGTCTACACTCGTCACGCTAGCCAGACGGGTCGTTGAGAATTTCAATTGATTGAATGGATTTAATAACGATTCCACAAGTTGGTATTAGTGCAACCGGGACCGACGGCTTAACGTGCCCCCCGATGCACGGGAACGGTGGTGTTGTAAATCTATGACAAATGTACGTAGAAAAAGTGGATTTCTCATTGGTATATGCCGGGGGTTTGAACCGAAATTTGTAGGATGTTATCAAGCGCGTTCTTACAACCGAGCCACCACCGCGCCTAAAGCATATATACCACAGGCTATTTGAAAAAAAAACTAAATTAAATGTATAAAAATATTCAACCATGACTTGATCATGTGGCAGTGTGCCAAGAACACTCGCAGCATTCCCCCGCAGCACAGCGATGGTGATTTGCTGCGCGAAAAAACTGCCAGCCCTCTTGTCACATACAGCGTTAACAAGCCGCTTAGTTGCCTCAACTTATTAAAAAATTGAGTATGACATTAGGCGTGTGAAATTGTACTCGTTACCGACTCTGCTGCAAGACAGCCTTCATTACTTAGTGTCAACTAGCTGTCCCCTATAAGACCAGGGGAACCTTAGTAGGGGACAGAGGTCTTTTACTAAATTAAGCATGTAAAATACTGAAAATCAATATTCAATATGTATTAATATGTATCTATGTATATATAATTATTATTTATGTATTGCAGATAACTGTTACAACTTCTAACCTGTATTATATTTATTGTGATATTGTTCATCTGTGGGTCATCAATGTAAGCACTCTTACAACAAAGATATAATCTTTATATTCACTATACTTTTTTCACAATAATGGTAAAGCAGTGACGTTTTCTTCTCTTGCTCTTTATTACTTAACTTTAAATTTATATGTGAAAATCTTTAATAGTTCTTAGTGAATTTACTGTATAATATTTATTATAATATTGTCAACTGTTGGTTTTACAAAATCAATAAAAAAAAATAAAAAAAAAATGTATTTATATGTAGTTATAAAATATAACTCACAATTTCTATTTTAATATGTGTCCACCTACTTTATAGTGAAGTGTTTAAAGTTGGCTATGATAGAATGTCTCGCGGCATTAAAGCCAGCCTTTGTTTTTGTACATTGAATTGTTAAATAAATAAATAATAAATAATTTTTTTTTTGTCAATAAACTATTATTATTAGTCAAAGAATTGTCGGTCGTAAGCCCGAGAGACCATTCTTGTCATCACTTACCTATCACTAACTTACAATTGGGCTGCAGGTCTATAATAATAATGTATGTAACTAAATTGTTTGATTTTTAATGAGCAGTTTAAATTTTAAATGAGTTTAATGATACTCATTGGGTTGTAAAGCAAATGCTAAGTAAATTATGCAACGATGGCCAAGATGGCGGGCTTTTCCTCTAATAGATAATAAGTGAACTAGGAGTGGTAGCAAAATAAAATATATAAAAACATCATGTAGGTACACTGCTTATTTAACTGCCTCCATAGTCTAGCAGTTCAGTTTTTTTTTATACCAAATCAAATCAAAATAGTTTATTTCCATTGGTTCGCTTAAAACAACTTGGATACAGTCATAACTAATAAAATCAATACAAATATTAAAACATATGTACTAATCAAAATGGTAATAATGGTTGGACCGTAAACAGGCAATCATCCATATTTATGTATGCTATGCACAACATTATTGCTACAAGCAAGTAAAACTAACTAACTTAGAAACTACTTAAATAAGATCGTGGCTGTAAAAGGCCGTGTTAGTTTACATTCTAAAATACTTAGTAATTATAAATACATACATACATATCTTCACGCCAAATCCCTTGCGGGGTAGGCAGAGACAATTGAGCGCCACTTGTCACGATCACGACATACCTCTTTCGCTTCTTCGCTCTTCTCATACATGACCCTTTGTTTCGGTGGCTTTTTAATGCACGTTCAGCTATTGTTTTATTTATTTGATCGTGATAGGTAAGTCTTGGTCTGCCAGGGCCTCTTTTACCCACGACTTTCGCATTATATATCTGGTTCGTCAATCTCTCTTCACTCATCCTTTCAACATGCCCGAACCATCGGAGCATGCCTTTCCTTATTTTTGTCACTATAAGCATATCTTTAATACCTACCCTTTTGCGTATTTCGTCATTACGTATGCGTCAAGGTGACGCCGCATATCCGACGCAACGACCTCATCTCTACTGCATTAACTCTACTCTCATGCGTATTCTGACATATCCTCGTTTCGCTTCCATACATTAGTGTTGGTACTAGCATTGCATTGTGTATGGCGAGTCGAGCTTTGTCACTGACATTCCTACTGGCGATCAGGGATCCCAGGGCACCGTTAACACTATTTCCCGCATTCACTCTTCTTTCAACATCCCTATTATACTTCCCATCCGCAATGAAAACGCGCGGTCGTGATTATGCTTTACTGTTTTTAACAAAAGAACCTTGTACCGTAAATCACAGATTATTACCAATATTGCTGACGGTACATCTGACCGATCACTTTCACTGGGCCGTGCGCCAACGCACAACTATTATGCAGCCATTACTTCAGCCCAACGTAATGTTATACAATTACCTATTTACTTTGCCGTTTGTCAACCGCTGCTGACCGTACACGGATTATGGGGTTTCACGACCTACTACTGTTATTTTGCTGACCATATTCTTTATACTCAGGACTCAAAAACGATTATTTATTATTTAACTAGTTTTAATTGCATATGCGTTTTAAATTTAAATTTTATAATAATAATAAATAAAAATCTGCCTCCGTGGTCTAGCGGTTAAGTCCGTGGATTTAGACTTGGAGGTACCGGGTGCGATTCCTGGTCGGGACACAAAAATATTAATAAATGTAAACAAAAATACATTTAATTAATATTTAATTTATTTGTGTCATTTCCCGAGTTTGGTACGCTGGAGTCACGACGAGCTTGCCACTTGTCATGATTGGCTTATAGTAAAGTTGGCTAAATGTGAATCCGCTTATTCATAAGCGTGGTTTCTGACCACCCCGGAAGGAAAACGGCCATGATGATACTTTATAGGGCAATCATAATAATTTGCAGGCTCGTCGAAGTCTAGCATTTATTTATTTAATTTAATAAACATTATTGTGTGACCAGGAATCGACCCCGTACCTCTGAGTCTAAATCCACGGTCTTAACTGTTAGACCACAGAGGCAGTTACTAATTTACAAGCGAAACATATTACAGTGATCTCCACACTCGGCACTGCCAGACATGTGTTGATGTCGTAACTACATAATAAAAAAATAGAAGGTTTATGCCGATTACACTAAAACCTACATAATACCTGTCTGGGATTAAAACCAGGACTCTGTAATTGACATATAGTATAAAAAATAATAAAGTTACTAAACTAATCACTAATCACCGGAGGCAGTATCAAGACAACTCTTATCCCGGACTGACTTAGCAAATCCACTTCGCTTGCTAATATACGAATACTGCTATACTTGTATATATAGTATAATTTTGCTTCTGCCTCTCATTCATTCATTTTGTCTTAGGTAAATAATCATTAACCTATTGGTTTTCACTTATTTATTAGTATTATTATTTTTCTTTTACTTTTGCTAGTCACAGTTCAATTGCACTATTAATTTAAATCTAATTACTATATTTTACTCTTATTCCTGTTTTAATTGTTTTGTCTAAATAATATAAAATCTCTTTGGCTTGTGTTCCACTATTGCTACTTTGTTTATATGTTTAATATAATAAGCTGTGATTTAAAAAAAAAAAAAAAAAAAAAAAGTTTTCACGCATTCGGTGTACCCAAAGCTTAAAGCGTGGTTTAATAAAGTTATACGACTAAGAACTGACTAAAGGGTCATTTAACGGTTTTTTTATTGATTATTAGTACCTACTATAGGTAAATGACCGAGCGGCGGGATTCTATTACTTTAAAAGCAAAAAAAAAACAACAAGGTTCAACTCGATTTCAAATAGTATGAGACTGCCTCCGTGATATAGCGGTTCTAAATAAAAAAAACCTCACATATGCAAGTGTGGTTCTCAAGTTGATGAAATGGGTCTACACGGGCTTAGTTGTCAAAAGAGTGCAGGCAGATTCTCCAGACACCAAGCCTTAAATGAGTTTATAAAGAGAAGTTTGTGGTCTGCTAAAATCCCGTCCGTCCTTGAACCATCAGGACTTTTACGTAGTGATGGTAAAAGGCCGGATGGTATGTCTCTTGTACCATGGAGTGAGGGAAGATGTCTTGTTTGGGATGCCACCTGTGTGGATACCTTTGCCGCTTGCCACATTTCCTCTACATCAAAAAAGGCCGGTTCGGCTGCTCATACAGCCGAATTTAGAAAGCACATCAAATACAATAGCATTAAACAAAATTATAACTTTGTGGCATTTGGGGTTGAAACAAAAATATTCTCTTGATACCCACAAATTCATAAAAGAGCTGGGTAAACGAATTTTCCAAGAGTGTGGCGATCCCAAATGCCATAACTACCTAATACATAATATTTCAATTATAATTCAACGAGGAAATGCGGCGAGCGTTTTAGGTACCCTCCCTGGTGGTAAGCCCTTAGTTTATTTTGTAGAATAGCTTTAATTTCATAGGTATTTTTAGTTTTAGTTATCTTTATAATTAGTTTTTTAGTCAATTTTATTTTAATATTTTTGTATCTAATTACCTACTTCGAATAAATTCTGTTATGTTAAAAAAAAAAAAAAATGTAATAAGTTAATTAAATAAGCGGATTGACATTTAGCCAACATTACTATAGGCCAATGATGACAAGTGGCAAGCTAACAGTAGAGCTGAGGTAAAGGAAATCTTCCATGGTTTCATAGTCATCAAGGTCAGTTGTGCGCGTTATCCTGTGAGATCTGTCGACTACCATCAGCTTTTTTCTGTCTACATTTTTCTGTACGGTTCAGAGCCGCGGATAGAGCAAGGATTTATGCGTTTGAGATGTGGTGCTGGCGTCGTTTGCTCAGAATCCCTTTGACCGCACGACGTACTAACATTTCTGTGCTGGAAGACCTGACTCTGTGCACATTGCAAGAAGAGAAGACGATAATAATAATAATAATAAAATTCTTTATTGCACACAAAATATAAAATATAAAAAGATGTTCATAGGCGAGCTTAATACCATAAAGGTATTCTCTACCAGCTAACCTTTGGTAGAGTGATAGCATGAATATTATGCAAATAAAAATATATAAATATAATAATAATAATATAAAAATATTGTGCAAAGTCAGAAAAATAAAATGATATATATACAAAATAAAAATAAGATAAAAAATAATAATAATTAATAAACTATGGGATAAATACGAATAATAAATACAATAAAATACATATTATATAATACTAATAAAATAATTATGCCAAGGTGAGGCGATTAAGTTAAATTTTGTTTTTCAAGAAGGTGAGAAAATCTAGAAAAACTTCTAATTACGGGCAAGGCAGACGATGAAAGAACAAAAGGAAGAAGCCCCAAGCGATGGTCCAGTCAGGTGACTGACCACCTGAACATCCCTGTACACCAGGCCATCCACTATGCTGAGGAGCGAAACCGTTGGAGACGGCTGGTGGATGAGCTGCGATTGCGACGGAGTCACGAGGGGAGGAGGCGGAGGATTGATTGAAAAAAACATTTTTTTAGAAGACTAAGCAGGGTTAAAATAAACGATCGCGGCTCGTGTGCTCTCTAAAGCTAATAAACAAGATTTTGAATTGTCAATACTATAGAGCTTTTTCTAATGCAACAAACTTGAAAAGGCTCCTAAAGTCAATGACACACATGAGACGGAAAGAGATGGCAAGATGACGACTGCGTGTGTGAGAAAGAGATATTGCTAACAGGCACGCTTGCATGCTATTATGACATCGCACGCGCATTGACAGTGAAATCTTTAATGCAGTTAAGGCGACATTTAAAGGAGCTAAAGTAACAGGAAATTTGGTGTTTAAACTCAAGAGAAATGAAACATAGGCATGAATGAACCAACCCTGTAGTCATCAGAGCATACAATAAGACGAAATGTGATGTTTTTTAAAAAAGCATGAGCGCTTTAATTCCACTGGCCTAGAACCTCTACACCAAATGGCAAAAACACATAGTCTGTTTAAAAGTCTGTAGTTCAAAGAAAAAACAATACTTAATATTAAATTTGAATTTGGAACCTGTCATCTCATATGAATATTTACTGTGTTTTCTCGTAAACGCGCCAATCTTTGTAAAACAATGTTGTGATTTTAAAATGGAATAGGGTGATAAAGAAAATCGAATTGCTGTGATAGCATTACACAAAGTAGGTATGAAGCTAAATGTATTTTTGTTAATCTCTCCATACGCTTGGCATTAGTCGAATATTTATGTACCGGGCTATATTGATAAGTATAATGAAACGTCCTCTGTCTGTGACAGAAAAAAGATCGGATCGTCAACGTTGTATTCATACTAAAAAGGCGATAAAAGCAAAGAAGGAAATAATCCGAAGAATACCTGACTGAAAGCAATAGGTTTTATGTAGGGAAATAAATATAGAACAGATGAGTGAGATGTAGATTTAAAAGATAATAACAATAAAAAAAACTTTATTGCACACAAAATATACAATATAAAGTGTTGTACAAAGGCGAGCATAATACCATGAAGGTATTCTCTACCAGCTAACCTTTGGGAGAGTGAGAGATTAATATTATGGATGCAGAGTGTGAAAATGGAAATAATATAGAAAAACCAAAGTTAAAATATGTAAATAAATACAATATATACATTTATAATACTATAATACCTAACAGAAAGATAATAATACATAATTAAGATAAATACATTCATAGTGTGCATAGACTAGTTTTTATAAAATATTATATTTGGAGCATGACGAATGTCCACCGGTAACTGATTTTAAAGATAAAGAAGCTACAACGGCGAACGACTTGGAAACGAATGCGTGGAGTTGGAATAATGGTGTTATGTTCTGTCCAAGGAAATCAAATTTATCTTTTAAATATTCTGATGTATCAGGCCCATTTAATACTGAGACAACATGCTGAGAATCATACGGATCCACGAGGGCTTTAGTTTGTCACAGAATGGCAGTCGTGATCGTACTTTCCAAGACCGAAGATAAACCTGATACATGCATTGTGTAGTCGCTCCATTTTGTTTAATAATTCCTCAGTGATATCTACACAATACACGTCATCACGTAATAGACGCATGTTATCAGATTTAACATTTCTACACAAACTAATTCATGGAAAAATAAACTGCACACAGATTCTTGAACAAATTAAACTCAGTGTACCAACAAGATACCCCATACACAAGATTCAAAACATTTTTAACATACCCTATCACAGAACTAACCTAGGTATACATCATCCTCTTTCCAGAATACAATGCTGCAAAATTTCCAGATATTGTCAACTATGGAGACTCCCAAAGAGTATTTAAACATAAACTGGTAAAACAACTTACTCAAAATTTATAAGTAAATTTTATGTATGTATGTTTTTATTATTATTTTTTTTATTTTAATTTTATTTTATTTTACTTTATTACTTGAAGTAGGTAATATTTTAGTTATTTTCGTTACTTTTTTATTATTTCTAAAAGTAATTGTATGTTTATTGTATATATATTTTTTAAAATTGTTTCATCTTTAGTTTTTCGAATAATATTTAGTTTTTGTATACTTATTGAAAATTTTATAATTTTGTTATTTCTTATAGGCAATAAAGGCTACTGTGGTAATGTGGTGGTCGACTATAATAGGTGCAACATCTAACTTCTGATTTAGTGTTAAGTACAAATAAGTGTGTGATGTTAGCACTGTTGGCTACCCTATTATAAATAAATAAATAAATCATAGTCGAGTAACGAGAGAGATGAGATTATTATGGATGGATCGTCAAAACATCGCCTTAAGTTGCTCTGAGTATAAACGACAAACCACAAGTTTATAGGTACCGTTATATCTTACACTCGATATGCGTTCTATGCAAATAGCATTTTCTAACCAATCTCTTTCCCCAGCAATACTTCCTAAAAAATAATACATTTATTAATATCGAACCAACAATGGACATAACATGCTGATGATGTTTTTCATGATGCGCTAGGTGATGATGATATTTTTCTAAAAAATAAATACAAAACTGTATAGTGCATTACCTCTGCCATTGCTAAAAGAAATAAAATTATTTTTTCAAAATTTATGACAAAGACCTTCAGTCACTGTCACTGATGACGCCGCTCCAAAGAGAGGCGAAATATTTGGCAATAAAATTTTATAGCTTCAATTTATATATTTTACCAAGTAAAAAATAATACAGTAAGTCTTGTTTTACAGTAAATCTTGTTTCAAGCGGTGTTCATTTCATTTCATTACAGCCCCTAGAACACAGCGTCCTAGACATCCACTGCTGGAGATGGGCCTTCCAGACCTGGAGAATTCGTCCTACACTCGCCACGCTGCCCAGACGGCTTGGCGAGGATATGATGTCAATTATTTATGACCATTTGTGAACGATTCCACAAGTGGCATTAGTGGAACACGGGAACGGTGGTGTTGTAAATCTATGACAAATGTACGTAAGAAAATTTCTCATTGGTACATGCCGGGGGGGTTTGAACCGACCTTTGTGTGTTATTTCTATATAAATATCACCATGACAAGCTTACAATATTAGTTCTCCTTGAAAGTAAAAATTGGCATTTGACATCATTGCAAATGGCACATACTTTCAATGAGATCAACAAATAGGTGGTAGGCGGATTGATGGTGGTAATTTGCCCAGTCTGCCAGGGCGGGGAAGTATTCAGCATTCGTGCTGATAAACCCAGTAAAATGTATCCACAAGTTTCGGGCTGGAATCGTTGTCATGCCGCCGGCATAGTGTTAGGGACTGACCTTAGTCATGAGTGTCTGATTCCAGTTGGTAATATTCATGGACCGCGTCACTTACCATCGGGAGGGCGCAAGGCCATATATGTCATAAAAAAAAGTTCTGAATAAATCTGCCTAGGAATTATGTTGAGGCCATCTTGCGCAGACTTAGCGGGGCGACAAGGCTTCTCTCCATACAGATCTAGTGCATAATGGTTTTCCATCGTATTTTATCGGAAAAGTTCGTGTTTATCGTGCTCTCTCTTTCTTAGGGTTGTTGTAACATCTCAATAATATACAATAACGTTTTTCATTTTGACATTTGACAATATATTTATGTTTATAAAGTTCCATATTAATTCCATATTAATGGTCATTCTATCTAGACAATTCTGACAGACGTTCTACAAAGAAATTGTTCCAAAGCTCATTGACGTCTCTGGGGACAATAGGGCTGGCAGTTTCTCTCAAAAATTAGTTATCTTTATTAAGAGGGGAAATGCTGCCAGTGTATTGGGCACCATGCAACAGGACAGCGAATTGGAGGAACTATTTTTTGTGTAAGTTTTTTTTTAAATATTTATTTAGTTTTAATTGTATTTTTAGTTATTATTTAATTTAAAGTTTTCTTATTATCTATCTAAAAAATAAAGTCTGAGTGTATGTATGTCCCATATTGTACTATGCCAAAACTACTTGACCGATCGGGATCAAACTTTGGGAATATGTTATGTGAACATCGGCGAAGGTTTCTGACATAGTACTACTGTTGTCCGATAGGTGGCGCGCATCAGCGCTGATTTGTGGGGCATACCGACCGAGGGTACATTCATTGACTTTCAGGCGGTACGACGTTTGCCGAGTCAGCTAGTTTATAAATAAAAATCTCATAACATCAAATATATATATGATTCTATAGAAGTAATATACAAACAATATAAAAGAATTACAATATTAAATAAACTATAATAAAACAAAATCTAAATTAACATAAAAAATAATATTAATAATACATAGAAAATAAAAATAAATACTTACAAAAAAATAGCTCCTCCAAATCGCTGTCTTGTGGCATGGTGCCCAACACACTATTTCCCCTTTGAATTAGGATACTTAAATAAATCTATAGAATCAGAATTCGTTGTATAATTTAAAATTTGTCAATAAAGGCTATTGCAAAGTATTGATCAATGTCAGCCTTAAACGTCAAAACTGGCAATACATTGAGAAAGAAAATCTGCTAAATTAAAAATGCCAGTTTGTATTTGGTCTGAAAGCGATAAAATTAAAGAAATCACTCGTTTGTTCCGCAATTAAAGACAAATAAGGTACATCTATTACCAAATTAGTATTGAAATTGCATTATATTTATACATTGATTGCAATCGGCCTTCGGAATATATTTTTTTCAATCTTTAATTCATTTATTTTATATGTTGTAGGCATAGAACAAAACTCAAGGTTGCTTAGCGAGATATTTCTCTATTTATGTAAATTAACAGTCAAACAAATGCTGGTTAATAAATGTTTTTATTCGACAAAAGAATACCTAGACACTAAGCTCGACAAAGTCATGTGACTAAATAAATATTTGTGTGCTAGAAATAGCGAAGCATGTGATATAATTACATATAATAATTTACATCCCTGTACCTACCATGTGTCTGACAAATAAATAATTTCATTTTATTTATATAAGTAGCCGGATATATAATATAATTAATGAAAAGCTTAATATTTATTTCCAAACCTCCAGAAAGTGCAAGGTACTCGTTAGGAACTGGCTTCGCTCGCGACTTACCATCAAGAGAGCGCAACGTGATATTATACGTCCACCTGATAGTAAGTAGCGCGAGGTCCATAGATGTTAGCAACTGGAATCAGAGACTTTTTTAATATATATAATATATATATATTAAAAAAGTCTAAAGCTATGCTTGGTATTTCTCTGATGGATAGAATTCGAAACGTTGAAATTCGTCAGAGAACCAAAGTTACTGACATAGCATTCAAAATTAGCAAGCTGAAGTGGCAATGGGCCGGACACATCTGCCGCAGAACCGACGACCGATGGGGCAAACGGGTTCTGGAGTGGAGACCACGTACGGGACGACGCAGAGTGGGACGACCCCCCGCCAGATGGACGGATGACCTGAGGAGGGTCGCTGGTGGGGGTTGAATGAGGGTTGCAAAAGACCGCGTGCAGTGGCGAGCCTTGAGGGAGGCCTATATCCAGCAGTGGAGAGACACAGGCTGATGATGATGATGATGGACCTCGCGCTACTTACCATCAGGTGGACGTACGGGACGACGCAGAATGAGACGACCCCCAGCCAGATGAAGAGGTGGCGAGCTTTGAGAGAGGTCTACATCCAGCAGTAAAGAGATACAGGTGGATGACTAATAATACAATAAAAAGGAAAAAAACATTGTCTGGTTTTTTTGTATTCACGCCTGTTACTGAACCCTCACAATGCTCTAAAGACCTTCAAAGGGCGTTGCCCGAGAGACGAGCAGACCAAAGAGATTCAATCTCTCAACAATGAAATACAGAAAGCAACCTTGAATTGAATTGAAAAATCATTCCAAAACTCTTTTGTTGTGTGCGTAATAAAAAATAGTTTTCTTCCTTTTTGCTTTTATATACTAGCACGACATGTGACCTTGCGGCCACCTGATGGTAAGTGGCGCGCGAGGTCCATGAATGTTAACAAAAATCAAACAATCATGACTGACATCAGTCCCTAACACTATGCCGGCTTGACTGGGCATGACGGCAATTTGAGCCTGATCCCGAGACGTGTGGATACACTCTACATGGTGGATACTTACCCGCCCCGGCAGACTGGGCAAATTACCACCATCAGTCCGCCTACCACCTATTTGTTGTTTACGTCGAAAGTATGTGCCATTTGCATTGATGTCAAATGCCAATTAATACTTTTAAAGAGGATTAATATTTTAAGCTTGCCATGGGGATATTTATAAAAAAATAACACATAATATAATAACATCCATAATTGAAATTAGCTTCATGCTTTGGCGTTGTCACTTTGAAAGTGAAAATATGTATATAGACTGCCACTTAATAGATTTAAGTTATCTATTAAACATCAATTGATTAAAAAGGGATATTACACTATTGATGAATATCTCCAAGATAAGAACGCATGGGTGTACCCATTTATTATTTGAATTAATTGTGTTTATATAGTAATTTACCAGTTTTGGGTTAGAAGTTCCGCGGGCTTCCGGAGACTCATCTCGTCCGTCGCCCAACCCCCCCACCAGCCTAGCGTCTCTTCTTCACGCCCGGGTGCTACACGAGATAAGCATTAGCTAGATTACCTACACTCTTAAATGTGCGGAAGTGTCCTCAACTGAATATACAATAAATCTACGACCCGTTATTTGTTGTTTTATTTGTCGAGCCCCGGTCCTTAACCGGTAATGCCTTTTTACAGCAGCTATAATTTTAAGTAACATTTAATTTTTATTTTTTATATTTGTGTTGCATTAGCTTCTAGAATGACAATGCCTCTTTACAGCAGCTATAATCTTAAGTGACAATTATATTTTTTATATTTGTATATTATTTGATAAGATGACAATGCCTATTTATAGGAGCTATAATTATAAGTGTAGTTTTGTGTGGAATTATTGTGTATATAACTGACGTAGGTTTTTTTTAAAATGTTATTTATGTTTGTATTGTAACGCACTGCTCGACATTTAAGTAAGGTTGTGTAGTTTCATGGCGTTCTACCTGGTAGAATGCTGTGAAATTATGTAGCCTAATATTAAAGTATACTTATTGTAAATTTGACATGTAAAAGTGCAAAATACAATATTTTTTTGTCCTATGCCTAATTACAGATATAAACGAATTGAATGGAATTGAGACTACATTTCTCAAAAATGCACTCATACCTAAAAAAATCTGTAGAAATATTGGATTGTGCGAGTGAGAGGGAAGCAAAACCCTCTTAATGCTTATTACTTCCGGGGGTAATCATATCGAACATACAAAGTAAGAATAGACATGTATTTACATCATTATAAATCGATGCGAACACGTCCAATAAACACAACTTTGTGTTCAAAATAATTACAAACATTATTACACAAGGAAAAGTGAGGGTAATAATTAAATCTACTGAAATTGCAACGTCAAACTTTGTGAAAAACCCGATATTCTACAAGTAATTAACGCCCTTACGACTTTAAACTTAACAACTAGAATCCTATGAAACATAACTATTATACGACATTTTAATATAGAGCAGAATTAGGTTTTAAAATTGACTTTTAATTCTAAAACAATAGAGTCTAAAAATGGAACACTTTCGGTTTTTATGTCTACTACCCTCATTGCGTGCGGGAATGTCGCGTGATCTCATCAGTCGATGGCGAGCAGCCGGGCGTGACGGTCGCATGGCCGTTGTTACGACTGTATTATAGTCTTATTTAACTGATGTCGTTGTTAACTTTATATGTGAGTAATAGACAAAAAATGGATCATTGCAAAGTACATTATCAATTAACCTAATTTAGCTTGAATTTATTGGCTACTAGCTCTTATATGAAGAAATATGGAACATTTATTTATTAAAAAAACTTAATTGCACAGACTTAATGCACGAAGACCTTCTCTAAGAATTAAACCTTGGGGACAAATTTGGGTATAATTATAATAATCACTACATAATACAAAACAAAGTCCTCTGCCGCGTCTGTCTGTCTGTCTGTTCGCGATCAACTCAAAAACTACTACTAAACTGATTTTCATGCGGTTTTCACCATTGGATAGAGTGGTTCTCGAGGAATGTTTTAGTATATAATTTATTAAGTTTTTGTATACATTAACGATATTTGTTGGAGGTGTCAGAAAAAAATAAGCCGTCTGGCAGCTTTCAACAAAATCGCTGCCTAAAGCCTTTGAGATATATCAATATAATGTATGGTGGAATTGTGTATCTTTTGTTGGTCTACAGTAAAGTCTGCAATGGCATATATCTATCTCTTAAGGATAACATACTATATTTATTTTAATACAAAAAATGGGCTATTATTTTATTAATAGGTAATTGAAAAGAAAGGATAATGATGTTTTGGAATACTCATCATCAGTAGTAGAGGTAGGTTGGGATGATGTTTTGAAACATTCATCTTCAGTAGAGGAAGTCAAGGACTCTGACGCTGTGATGATGTTCTAGAAGGCTCATCTTTAGTAGTGGAGGTCTAGGTGAGGCTGTGATGATCTTTTGGTAGAGTGATCTAGGGCTCTGTGTGGTGATACCTTGTGGTAGTTCCGATGTACCCGCTGCGGCGTGGCGGTGGCGGCGGCGAGAGCTTGCTGCAGCGAGTGCGGAGGGGCGCGCGCGACATATCAAGTGCAAGTTTTTGTTTTGTAAATTACTTCACTGTGGATATTGTTTGTCAAAAGTGATGTTGTTTTGTTTAATAATGTGCTACAATGTGAATAATTATAGAAAACTATAAATTGGACTTTAAATATGGGGCACAAGTTGCAGTTTATTTTTGCGGTTTTCCCACGCTGTGAATATTATACCCCACGGGTTTGGGCTATAATGCCGCGACTCCAAGAAAAGCATCAAATTCCGCAACATCTGAAATTTGATGATAATCTCATTAACTTATAAAAAAAGAAAGATATTTTACGTCAGACTTGGCTGTATGGGCCTTTACCGCACCTATCACCTCATTTATCATCCATTGGGAGAAGAAAACGCAAACAAACAATTATTATATTATTATTATTATATATATATATATTTATATATATATACGGCGCGGGGTGGCTCGGTTGTAAGAACGGGTTCCTTAAATCCTACAAAGGTCGGTTAAACCCCCCCCCCCCGGCATGTACCAATGAGAAATACACTTTTCTTACTTACATTTGTCATAGATTTACAGATCATAGAGCACGTTAAGCCGTCGGTCCCGGTTCCACTAATACCAACTTGTGGAATCGTTAATAAATTGTCATAAAAAATTTACATCATATCCTCGCCAAGCCGTCTGGCCAGCGTGGAGAGTGTAGGCCAAATTCTCCAGATATTATTTCTGGAAGGCCCATCTCCAGCAGTGGAGGTCTAGGACGCTGTGTTTCATTCATTACAGCCCCTAGAACACAGTGTCCTAGACCTCTACTGTTGGAGATGGGCCTTCCAGAACTGGAGAATTTGGGCTACACTCGCCACGCTGCCTGGCCAGACGACTTGGCGAGGATATGATGTCAATTTTTTATTTACAATTTATTAACAATTCCACAAGTTGGTATTAGTGGAACCGGGACCGACGGCTTAACGTGCTCTCCGAGGCACGGGAACGGTGGTGTTGTAAATCTACGACAAATTTACGTACGAAAAGTGTATTTCTTATTGGTACATGTCGGTTTGAACCGACCTTTGTAGGATTTAAGGTACGCGTTCTTACAACCGAGCCACCACCGCGCCACATGTAATGATATATGTATATACATTTTAATGACTAATAGTTGATACCCACAAATTCATAAAAGACCAGCTCTTTTTCAAGAGTGTGGCGACCTCAAATGCCATAACTACCTAAAACAGAATATTTCGATTATAATTCAACGAGGAAATGCGGCGAGCGCTTTAGGTATCCTCCCTGGTGGTAAGCCCTTAGTTTATTTTGTAGAATAGTTTTAATTTCATCAAAATACCTATTTTTAGTTTAGTTTTATTTATAATTAGTTTTTTAATCTATTTTATTTTATTTTTTTTGTATCTACGTACTTCGAATAAATATATATTATATTATTTATGACTAATAGATATACAAAACAAATGTCGCACGTCATTCGCTTTCGGTAACCTTTATTTTTCCGTGCAATATTTATTTCTGGCCAAAACAACCCATTAGTAAACTTTCTATTGAACACTTTCAAGTATATTACATAAGCGTAAAAGACGGCAGCCAAAAGTGGATTCACGTAATACTTGCATAATGATTTTATCTGCAAATTTATGGTTAGTATGTCGGTGTTTTGGCTCAGTATGTCAGCCTTACCGATTCGATTGTATCGATTTATGATAAAATGCACGATTTTAAAAATTGCTTATAAAGATTATACCCGCGACAGGTGCTGGGATGTCTCTACAGCTCCACGATTATGACCGTCCATGTACAAGGTCAGCATACAAAACCTCTTCAACTGCGTAGAGGCGTGCGACAGGGGGATGTCATATCCCCAAAGTTGTTCACGAACGCGTTTGAAGAAGTGTTTAAAAATGCTGGGCTGGAACCACTGCGGCATAAATGTCAATGGAGAATACATCTCATCCTCCGCTTTGCGGATTACATAGTCATTATAGCCAACTCGCTGAAGGATTTTAGCGGAACGGCTTTAATGTGGATTTCCAGCTGGTTGGTCTCAAAATAAACTTTGGCGAGACGAAAGTCACGTTCAATAATCATGTCAAGCCGTGGCCAATCTATGTGGGAAATGCTACTCTCGAAGTTGTCTAAGAATACGTCTATCTTGGACAGACTATTCAGCTAAGCGCTGCCAATTTCAGCAAAGAAGCCGATAGACGCATCATCTAGGATGGGCGGCATTCGGGAAATGTCGACACATCCTCTCATAGTCCATACCACAGTGTCTGAAAACGAGAGTCACCAGTACGTCCTCCCCGTAATGTCGTACGGAGCAGAGACGTGGACGTTGCTATGCTTGGTATTTCTCTGATGGATAGAATTCGAAACGTCGATATTCGTCAGAGAACCATAGTTACTGATATAGCTTTAAAAATTAGCAAGCTGAACTGGTAATGGCCGGACATATCTGCCGCAGATCCGACGATCGATGAGGCAAATCGATTCTAGAGTGGAGACCACGTAGTAGAGTAGGATGACCCCCCGTAGGATGGACGGATGACCTGAAGAAGCGACCTTGGATGTCGGGGGTTGGATGAGGGTTGAAAAATCCTGCAGTGGAGAGACACAGGCTGATGATAATGACCCGCGATCCTAGAACCCTCTGGTATTGCGCGGAGCGATGGCAAGAGACCCACGGTATGCCGTGGAAACTGGATGTAGGATGCGACACGTGTAGATACATTAGCCACATCACATATCCAGGCTCGTCAAGCGCGACGGTTTCAAGCTACGTAAATACGCCAAAGAATTGTCCAAACGGCTAACAAAAAAGTCTGGAGACATAAAAGCTGGCAATTATTTCTACCACAATTTAATATAAAATAAAAAAATATTTTGTAAATAATTCGATTTTAAAAAACTCGGGCACATGTTTATCTTTTCACTACTATAAAATAAGTTAAAATGACATCTTCTTTCAACCTGATATTAAAAATTGTGTAGTTAACAAATGTAAAATTCACCAAAAAATAACATCGATCGTTTCAATCCTCAATGAAGAACGAGAACAATCGTGTCAACAACAATGTTTTTACGGAATAACTCATCAGTAATAATTTTGGCGGTTTGCCTTGGCCTACAACATCATTCGATCAGACCTGTACAGACTTCTATATTTGTGGTTAATTGAAATCTCGAATTTGCGATATGCGGTGTCCACATTGTTTCCAACCAGTATTGGTCATATAAAATAATAAATAAATAATAAAAATCTTTATTGCAAAATAAAGCAAGGCGTCTGGCCAGCGTGGCGAGTATAGGCCAAATTCTCCAGATATATGTTCTGGAAGGCCCATCTCCAGCAGTGGAGGTCTGGGACGCTGTGTTCTAGGGGCTGTAACGATTGCAAAATAAATATACATCACAATTTAGTTGTTACATAGGTTAGGGCATATAATAAATCGTACAAAAGCAGTTTAGCTGTGACATCTGAAATAGTCGGTGGACGGTGTTTCAGATGTCATTGTAGGAATTAGGACTTACAACATTTTATATAACTCTAGACAATATTTATTTATATTTGCTCAAGGCAAGACTTAAATAATTGTTTGTGTGGATGTGTATGGTTGGTGTATATGCATGTTGGTATGCATGTGTGTGTGTGTGTGTATTTCTTATATTATTATTTTATGATTTTAAAAATGTTTTCAGTGTCCTCATAAATTCGTTCTTGAAGCCAGTTCCTATAAGGAAGAGCACCTGCATAAAAATGGAGACCGTCAGTTTGGTCTTAAAATCTACCGCAGCAAGACAAAGGTGTTCATCGTAGAATGAGCCAACAATAACTGGCTAGAAATTACAAGGATAGCAAAGTGTGATGTGGTCCAATCTTACATTTATCTGGGAGCACTAAATATCAAATAACGGTGCAAGCGAGGATGTTATTAAGCGTCGAATAAGCAGTCTCAAGATCTGCTATGGACAAGCTGAAGAATAATTGGAGGAACCGAAATGTTACCAAAGTCACTAAAATCCGGCTGATTCAGACTTCCCTATTTTTCTGTATGCTGCAAAGACGTGGACCCTACGCGAATCAGAAAAAATACTAATTAATGTTATAGAGATCTGGTGTTGGTGGAGAATGTTGGGCATATCATGGACGGAGTTCCGAATCAACAAATCCATACTGGAGTAACTGGGAATCAGACAACGCCTTTCCACGACTCAACAATCACTTTTGCTACACCCTTCACCACAACGCTTTTATGTCCAAGTCATTTGCAGTTGTGGCTGCAAGGCTTTGGAATTACCTACAGAGGTTACAGATGGTCCAAACAGCTATATTAAAAATATTACATAGTTTACAGATGTTATATTATTATTATTATTTTTTAAATAAAATATTTAAAAAAGTAAAGTATCATCACGACCGTTTCCCTTTCGGGGTGGTCAGAAACCAAGCTTATAAATAAGCGGCTTCACATTTAGCCAACTTTACTATAGGCCAATCATGACAAGTTCAAGCTCGTCAATGTCTCCAGCGTACCAAACTCGAGAAACATCACAAATAAATTCAATATTAATTAAATATATTTATATTAATAAATATTTTTGTGTCCCGACCAGGAATCGAACCCGGTTCCTCCGAGTCTAAATCCACGGACTTAACCGCTTAACCACGGAGGCAGCGACTAAGAAGAATTTGAAATCTCTGGTGTATGTAAACAGGCCATAGATTTTAAAAAGTGATGGACGATGTCATAAATCTAAGGGCTGTAATGCATGGGAATTAAATAAATTTCTAAGTAAACCATAGACAATGAAATTCATGTACGTGTGACGTGTATGGCCATCTTAACAGAGCAAATGAAATTGTAACAATTATAGAAAAACAATAAGACTTATTATTTAATATTAACAGTTACAATTAATTAAAAATAATCCGACATTAATAATAAAATAAAGTTATTAAATTAAATCTTATCTCTTTGACATAGAGTTTCGTTGATCTGTATTTTTAATGTTGGCAACACTTTCAAATGTAACAATGGGGTTCTCAGACTTATCTGTTTTTGTGGTGAACATCAGTGAAAATAATTTCACTTGTGCGAATCACACGCCTGTTGTTGGTGATTGTGGTTTTTTTTACCTCGCGTGTGAAAATTATAATTTATTTTTAAACTTAAGTTATTTTTATTATGTGTTAGCTTTTTTCACCTTGAATGTGATATTCGATCCGTTTTGATCTTGACATTATAGCGAGTAGAAAGGGAATACGCATGATTTTATATATTGATTTTAACTACGATCAAAGATTCAACTAGATTAATAGTCACATACAAAAGCGCGCCACATACCATCAGATGGGTGCAAGGTCACATGTCGTGCTAGTATTTAAAAAAAAAAAAAAAAACTCTTTATAAATATTAGTACGTAATGTTTTAATACCGAAAGAATGTTTGTATATTTCAGTTAGAGGTGAACATTTTAGCTTCAGCGTATTACTGGAACGCGGTTGTTCACTCAGTGACGTCACTCGAAGTCAAAAAGTCGGAAAGCATTTTGACAAAAATGTTTAGTTTAAAACTATATATATAGAAAAAAGTGGACTGTCGAATACAGTGTCACGTTATTAAGTTTCACTGTAACCGACAAATTGACACGAGTACAAATAAGTATAAATAAGGCATACCTGTGTGGATACCTTTGCCGCTTGCCACATTTCCTCTACATCAAAAAAGGCCGGTTCGGCTGCTAATACAGCCGAATTTCAAAAGCACATCAAATATAGTAGCATTAAACAAAATTATAACTTTGTGGCATTTGGGGTTGAAACAATGGGGGTATATTCTCTTGATACCCACAAATTCATAAAAGAGCTGGGTAAACGAATTTTTCAAGAGTGTGGCCCAAATGCCATAACTACCTAAAACAGAATATTTCCAGTATAATTCAACGAGAAAATGCGACGAGCGTTTTACCCTCCCTGGTGGTAAGCCCTTAGTTTATTTTGTAGAATAGTTTTAATTTTATAGGTATTTTTAGTTTAGTTTTATTTATAATTAGTTTTTTAATCTATTTAATTTTAATATTTTTGTATATATCTAGTTAGATTTTATCTAAAATAAATTTGATGAATAAGGCACTAACATAAAATTTTAGTTTACTAAATTTAATGTAAGCCATTGTTACTAACATAGTGATAGGTATACTAACAAATTGATTGTAATTATCTTTTAAATTAAATATATTATTATTATTTAAAATTATCATCATTATCACAGACCCACCCCATAACACAGAGTGCTAAACCTCTATTGTTGAAGATGGGCCTTCCAGAAATTTATGGAGAATTTGGCCGCTCGCTGGCCAGGCGGGTTGGCGAAGGTTTGATGTCAATTTATAATGTAAACTTATTAACGATACCACAAGTTGCTATTAGTGGAACCGGAACTGTTGTAAATTTATGACAAATGACGTAAAAAATGTGTATTGGTACATGTCGAACCGAGCTCAATAAATTATATTATTAATTAATCCTACGTTTTTTTTTATTATTTTTTTGAACCAGGTAAAATATAAATTTATTCGAAGTAGATACAAAAATATTCAAATAAAAAGTAAGTATAAGTATCATCACGACCGTTTCCCTTTCGGGGTGGTCAGAAACCACGCTTATAAATGCGGATTTACATTTAGCCAACTTTACTATAGCCCAATCATGACAAGTGGCAAGCTCGTCGATGTCTTCAGGCGTACCAAACTCGGGAAATATCACAAATAAATTCAATATTAATTAAATGTTGTCATTAATAAATATTTTTGTGTCCCGACCAGGAATCGAACCCGGTACCTTCGAGTCTAAATCCAGGGACTTAAACCGCTAGACCACTGAGGCATTCAAATAAAATAGATAAAAAACTAATTATAAATAAAACTAAACTAAAAATTCCTATGAATTAAAACTATTCTACAAAATAAACTAAGGGCTTACCACCAGGGAGGGTACCTAAAACGCTCGCCGCATTTCCTCGTTGAATTATAATGGAAATATTCTGTTTTAGGTAGTTACGACATTTGGGATCGCCACACTCTTGAAAAATTCGTTTACCCAGCCAGCTCTGTTATGAATGTGTGGGTATCAAGAGAATATATTTTTTTTTTATTTATTTAAAAACTTTATTGTTTTGTTAACAAAAGGCGTATGTAATGCCGATTGGCATTCTCTTACCATCAACCTTCGGGACATTGTATCAATTATGGTAGGTTTATAAAACAAACACAAAATAAATAATATTTAAATAATTTTGATGTTAATTTAATTAACGTACTTATAAATAAATACATAATTTTAATACTTAAACTACATAATAATAATACATACACTACATAAATAATACATATACAATACATACATAAACTACTTAAACGTATATACATAAACAGAAACTAATATTATACAACCACATTACAATAACAATAAAAAGAGAAATGAATTGTGAATATTTATTGCATCTTTAAAAAGTGTGAATATACTTGTCTTTTAAATATACTTCTGTTAGGTGCCTGACGGGTACTAAGAGGTAGGCTGTTCCATAATGTCACAGCTACGACTGAGAAGGAATTCGAAATGGAGTTAGTGTGATGTGAAGGGATGGACAGTAAAGAGTTATGGGCAGAGCGGAGAATCCTTTCATGAAAGGAGCTAAGAAGTGAAAAATTATCTTTTAAATATTTAGGTGAGGAAGGTTCGTAGAGGACAGAGAATAAAAGACAGAGAATCCTAAGATTACGGCGAAGACGTATTGGCAACCATTTCAATTTGGCACGAAACTCTGACACATGGTCGTATTTACGCAATCCGAATACAAACCTTATGCACGAGTTGAGCAGTCTCTCTAGTTTATTAAGGTATTCCTCAGTTAGATCGACACAACAGACATCGGCATAGTCAAGAACAGGAAGAAGAAGAGATTGAGCAAGAGTTATTTTAGCTTTAAGAGGCAGGAAATGTTTTAGCCTATTAAGAGAATGAAGAGCTGCGAATACTTTTCGATTTATATTGTTGATCTGAGATGTCCAGCTAAGATTAGAATCGATATAAATACCAAGATTTTTTACCACATTACTAAAGGGTATCAGCGCACCTCCATAACGAATCTTTTCTAATGTATTATAGTCAACTCTTGACAGAATTCGCGATCGTCCTATCACAATAGACTGGCATTTTGACGGATTTACGATAACACCAAATCGCGACGACCACGAATTGATGTAGTTAAGGTCTTCGTTGAGCCAGGCCACTGCGCTATTAATAGCACTAATATCAGTCTGCACATAAAGCTGCAAGTCGTCGGCGTAAAGATGATAATGAGAATGGAGTGACGTGGTTATAGCGTTAATAAATAAAGAGAAGAGCAGAGGGGAAAGAATTCCACCCTGCGGAACGCCAGTCATTAATTCACACCAATCAGACATTGTCTGGTCAATGCGCACACGTTGCCGACGACCATGAAGGTAATCGTTAAACCAAAGCAGAGTCTCCGATGATATACTGAGACGAGATAATATTGCGATAAGCAAATCAGGATCTACCGTGTTAAAGGCATTGGTGAAATCAATTAGTACAAGAACTGTAACTTTTGTTTCATCAATGCCACCTCTGATATCTTCAGTTACCTTAAGTAAAGCTGAAGTAGTGCTATGACCCTGGCGAAAACCAGATTGAAAGGGGTTGAGCAAGTTATATACGTTTATCCTACGTTTTTGAGATTAAAAATAGTAAAAGTAGTTCTCATCACGACCTTGCGGGGTCTGGAACACTTTTTAGAGAAGCAGATTTACATTAATCCATCATGACAAGTGGCAAGTTCGTCGATGTCTCGAGCGTACAAAACTGGAGAAATATCACAAATAAATTAAATAAATTATTGTGTCCCGACCAAGAACCAAAGCTCTCCATGAGACATATTTTTTTAGAATAAAAATAGATCTATTCTGATTTATTATGCGTTATATTGACATTTAATAATATTGCACCTACTTACCATTAATACTGTCTAAATGTTCTAAGGGTGGGTGTAGTGCAATTAAGTTTTTTTTTTTTTTTTTTTCAATGTATTAAACATAGTATCTAATACCCTATTTAACGATTGCGGTGAAGGAAACAGAATAGTCCCTGCTTTGGCGATAGTTGTAGTGTGAAATGTGTACTCGTGACTATGCAACATCGAAACCAGCAATTTGCATAATATGATCGTTTAGCTAAACGGATGATAGTAGATTCTTATAACAATGGCATAAGGTTCAATTTGGGATGATTAAATCCGTTATTTGAACAATATTTCGTGTTTACCTTTTGAATAGAAATGAGCTCTTTTGACTTATATGCAAGGATCGGTCAAACTCAACTTAAAATCTCTTCCCACTCCTTTAGCAGATATTTAGATTCCTTCACTGTGTCTGCAGCCCGCCTGTGGAACAAGCTACCGCTGGCCAATAGACAAGCACCATCTGTTAATGTTGTTAAACGTCTAGTTACTACATCAATTTTTAATAAACAGGTGTTAACCGCATAATCATCATAATGATCACCTGGGAACGGGGACGTGCTCTGGTGTGGGACACCACGTGCGTCGACACCCTCGCCGCGTCGCATCTCAGAGGGACAGCGCTTAAAGCGGAAGCCGCGACGGAAAATGCGGAGTCCAGCAAGCGGCGCAAGTATATTAAAAGATTACATATTTATGCCGTTTGCTGTAGAAACTCTGGGCCAATGGAGTCCAAGTGCAAAAAAGTACTTAAAAGACATAACACCGCGTCTTCTAGTCTCCTCCGGTGACAAGAGGGCTGGCTCTTTCTTCGCCCAAAGAATCAGTATTGCAATTCAGCGGGGAAATGCAGCCAGCGTTCTTGCCACAATTCCACGCGGACGGGACTTATATCCCTATCCTTAGTATTAATATTTATTTTATTTTATATTTTGTAAATATTTTTTTCGAATATGTTTTATAATATAATAAAAATATATTTTTCGTTGGAATAAAAGTGCTCCAATCTGGTCCTCAATTTTAAGTCAATGATTCTGACACAAAATTTTTGAATATTTTCTACGAAAGTTCTGGGCCAAGTGTCGCTTGAACTGTGTTTGGGAAAAATATAATCACGACCGCGATTCCTTAAGAGGCAGAAATTATACTTAAAAGAGAGTTCAAGTTAAGTTAAACTCATGATAAGTGACTCGGCGAGGTCTTAGACGTTCTAAAAAAAATGCAAAGTATCATTACGGCATTATAAAAGTAAAGTATCATCACGACCGTTTCCCTTTCGGTGTGGTAAGAAACCACGCTTATAAAGAAGCGAAATATTTGCCAGCCTCTCTCTCCAGATTTCTCCGTCAGCCATTTGGACAACTCCTTGGCCAGACGCTTGGCTAAGGGTCCCCATAGTCTCATCGTCTTGTCCCCATAAATTGAATATATTAGTATTATTTCAAAGTCAAAATCTATCTTTATTCATGTAAACCTATTACAGGCATTTATGAAACGTCATTAATTTAATTCTTTTGAATGATTCTACTCCTGCTAGTGGAAGACTAAGCAGCAAAGTGGTCCAATAAGTAAGCTGTTAGCAGAAGACCAGCAGTTTAGCAGATTATAATTTTGTATGGGAATTTGGGCTAAATGACAGCTCTAATACTAAAATATCATCATGACAGCTCTAGTACTAAAATATCATCATGACAGCTCTAGTACTAAAATATCATCATGACAGCTCTAGTACTAAAATATCATCATGACAGCTCTAGTACTAAAATATCATCATGACAGCTCTAGTACTAAAATATCAGCATGACAGCTCTAGTACTAAAATATCATCATGACAGCTCTAGTACTAAAATATCATCATGACAGCTCCAGTACTAAAATATCATCATGACAGCTCTAGTACTAAAATATCACCATGACTGCTCTAGTACTAAAGGACTTGATTGATATGAAAACTACATATTTTTTTTCCAAATAACTTAATTGCACAGTAATAACTGCCTCCATGGTCTAGCAGGTTCGAATCCTGGTTGGGACAAAATATTATTTATTATTTTAAACAAATAGACATCGACGAGCTTGTCCCTTGCCATGATTGGCCTATAAGAAAGAAGAAAAGGGAAACAGTCGGGATGATGATGATAGAATTAAAGTATCGAAAAGACATTTTTTTTTAAATATTATAAGCAGAATAAAATAGCCCGAAATGGATGTCATTTAATGTATTTTGTTTCCTATTTACGTTTCCATGTTTTAATTTGTTTAAAACTAATCGGAGAATCGAAGGTCGCGGGAACAATTAAAGGTTTGTCCAAAAGGTCAGCGAATATTCTAATCATTGGTGTTTCCTTTTGACTATTTCCGATATGCGTTTGTTTATTGGATAGTTATTTATTTTATTAAAAAAAAAAAACATTCATTCTACAAATGACCTATTAAATAAAAAACTAAAATGAAATATTGACATTGTATTTAGGATTTCATTAATCACGTGATGATTTTTTAGTATTCTTTAACCCTAATAATATATACATTTAACTATATTTATATAAGTACCGGGTTCGATTACTGGTCGGGACACAAAACTATTTATTAATGTTGGCTAAATGTGAATCCGCTTATTTATAAGCGTGGTTCCTGACCACCCCGAAAGGGAAACAGTCGTGATAATACTTTACTTTTACTTCTATGCAAGAATACATAACAAAATGAATATATGAGAAATTTACGTAAGAAAAGTGTATTTTTCATTGGAACATGCCGGGAGGATTTGAACCTACTTTTTTAGGATTTTAAGGGAAGTGTTATTTCTATTAATTTAATTATGTAGTTTATATATATAAACTATTTATAGAATTAATAGAAAGAACACTTTCCTAAAAAAGTATGTATATATATATATGTGTGTATATATGAAATCTTATATGTGAAAACATTTAATAGTTCTTAGGGAATTTACTGTTTAATATCTATATTCAATAGTCAACTGTTGGGTTTTCAAAATGAATAATAAATAACATTGGATATTACTTTAAATGAAAATCATGCACATATATACATATATATATTATAAACATATATATATATATATATATGTGTATATATGAAATCTTTTATGTGAAAACATTTAATAGTTCTTAGGGAATTTACTGTTTAATATCTATATACAATAGTCAACTGTTGGTTTTTCAAAATGAATAATAAATAACAATATATATATATATATATATATATATATATATATAGTAACATTGGGTATTACTTAAAAATGAAAATCATGCGTCACAGAAGGATGTTTTTAAAAACATATAGGCCGAGAAAGTATTTGAGCTTTCGTCACGCGTTGATGTCTTTTGTATGAAAAAGTTGAAACGAACAATTCCGCGCAGTCTTAGCTCCAAATTTTTGTTATATTCTTGGTAGTATAGCCAAATAACTCATTTATTTATTTTATCCTATAATAAAAAATGATTTTTCACTTAAATACCTACAGTTTTAATATTGTATCTTGTCATTGTAAAAACTTGTACTACAACGGAAATAGGTTTTTTTTTTCTACAACACATGTAATATGTAGATACTTATGACTGACAAACTATATCCCTAAAACTATGCCGGCTTGACTGGGCATGGCGGCAATTCGAACCTGATCACGAAACGTGTGGATACTTCCCCGCCCCGACAGACTGGAAAAATTACCACCGTCAGTCCGCCTACCACCTAAATGTTGTTGTCGTTGAAAGTATGTGTCATATGCTATGATGTCAAATGCCAACTTTTACTTTCAAGGATAACTAATACTGTAAGCTTGCCATGGTGATATTTGTATAAAAAATTAACACTGCTTGAAACAATACTTACCTAAACTAAATTTAAAAAAAAAACTTATCTAAGAATTATTTTACGGATCTTGTTCTACTCTATGTTACTCTACTGTTCTATATATGTGACAACCATAATTAAATATATGTATTCAAAGTTAATTACATTACAAGTACATTAAATATAAATTAAAAGCTACCTAAATAATAAAATTAAAAATAAACTAAACTATAAATAAAAATGTCCTCTAGAGACGTCCCATCCGAGATAGTCCCAAGGAGACTGGCAACATTTCCCCTCTGTATAGCGAGGCTAATACGTTGGCAGAAATAATTGCCAGCCTTCCTGTCTCCAGATCTTTCTGTCAGCCGCTTTAACAACTCCTTGGCCAAGCGCCTCGCTGACGGTCCCCATGGGCCCATTGTCTCGACCCCAAACGGCGTAAATTCGTAACGCGCGCAATTTGAGGTTCTGTCGCCTGGGTATGAGATGGAGCTAATGTACACAAGTCGCACCAGAGACCTGCCAAATTTCCACGGCCCAACAGTCATTCCATCGGGTCTCTTGCCATCGCTCCGCACAATGCCAGATGGTTCTAAGATTGCGGGTACACCAGCAGTGACAAGAGCCCTTCTGATGATGTCATTGAGAGCCGCGTGACGAGAAATGCGGCCTGCACTTCTAGCACAAGAAAGCCCGTGGTGTCCGAGATGTGACAACCAATAAAACATTTATATTCGGAAACCTTTCCAATGTTGTATCACAGATAATGTTATTTTCATTGCATCAATATTATGTAATTCAAATACAATAACGAGGTACTTTTACTCGCATTAAAAACATATTAAATTGTGTCCCAGTGGTGGTGGCTCGGTTGTAAGAACGCTTTCCTTAAAATCCTACAAATATCGGTTCAAACCCCGGCATGTACCAACAAGTAATACACTTTTCTTACATACATTTGTCATAGATTAACAATACCACTGTTTCCGTGCCTCGGTTAAGCCGTCGGTCCCAGTTTCACTAATACCAACTTATGAAATCGTTAATAAATTGTCATTCAAAATTGACATCATATACTCGCAAAGCCGTCTGGCCAGCGTGGCGAGAGTAGGCCAAATTCTCCAGATATATGTTCTGGAAGGCCCATCTCCAACAGTGGAGTTCTAGGACACTGTGTTCTAGGGGCTGTAATAATACCAATTTTAATTTAACATCATTAATAAATTATCCTTAAAAATTGTCATCAGATCCTCGCCAATCCGTCTGGGCAGCGCGGCGAATGTAAGCCAAATTCTTAAGATATACATATTGATTTAAATACTTTATTGCACAAAAGCTTAAATTTAGTCTACATAGGCGAGTTTATTGGCATTTTCTAACAATATAATAATAATAATAATAAATTTATTCGAAGTAAAAAAGAACATAACATGCATTTTATGGCGCTCTGAATCCCGAGTAAGATGTTTTATAAAAAACAACGGGATTCAGGGTCTTCCTGAGGTGCAATATAACAAAATTTATTAAACAAATAATACGAGTATACATAGAATTTAAGCATGCAAATTAACATAATTAAGAATTAATAATTAATACATTTCTAAAGAAGTACATTCAATTTTCTTTATTTATTTTTAGGGGCAATCAAGCTATTGAAGGAAAGGATAAGTTAGGACAATAGGTCAAGTAGATATAACATATGCTACAATGCATAAGAAGGTTAACTAAATAACATACATGATTATACACTTATATATATTTATAAACACATACATACAGTTAATACATAGACCATACATAGATATATAATTATATTATATATACATTTCTATACACATACATACAGTAAATACATAGACCATACACAGATATCATACATAGATATATAATTATATTATATATATATATATATATATATATATACATACATTTCTATACACATACATACAGTAAATACATAGACCATACACACATATCATACATAGATATATAATTATACTAAGATTTACATACCCTAATAAGTGTTTACACAGTGTTTCACATATAACATAAATATAACCAAGTGACTGAAGTCAACTAATAACATCCAAAAGTTTTTCCGTATCATCATACGTAAGTTTTTGTAATAAATCTATGGTTTTTATTTTGCATGAGTAAATATTTAGCAGGTACGAGTATATATTAGAAGTTTTATTAATAGTATTGTAAAGGTGTGCGCCTTGAAAGTAATAGTGTCTTCTATAGACGAGTATTCATGACAGAACTTTACGTTCTTCTTCAACTCCTCTCCTTCCCCACACATCACACCGCATTCATTTCCAAATCGTTTGCGGTTGTGGTTGTACATCTTTGGAACCAGTTACCGGTGGACATCCGTCAAGCTCCTTCCCCCACATCACACCGCATTCGTTTCCAAATCGTTTGCGGTTGTGGTTGTACATCTTTGGAACCAGTTACCGGTGGACATCCGTCAAGCTCCAAATAGAACACTATTTAAGAAACTGATCTATACGCACTATTTAAATTCACCATAAGCTTTATACACTCTCTGCTATATTTATTTCTCTCATTATAGTCATCATATAGTAGGTATATTATATTTATGTATATTCATAGAACGTATGTATGTAGTTTTGTTTGTATGTATTTGTGTATGTATTAGTAGGTAAATGAGTATTTATTCACTAGTATATATTGAAGTCTAATATGTTCTATTAGTTTTGATAGCACCTGCCTTATCTTGTCGTAACTGCTTTAGTTGTCCCAAAGGTTTGACCAGTATAGAATGTCTAGCGGCATTATACTTTGTGCAATAAAGTTTATAATAAATAAATAACTAAATATTCTAAAAGGCTCATCCCAAACAGTGAAGGTCTAGGACGCTGTGTTTTAGGGGCTGTAATATATTGTGTCCTTAATATGTTATTGAGATAAATACCAGTAGCCAAATATTGTTTACTTTAGCGCAAATTTCTCTCCTTCGTTCAAATAATGTCGATCAGAGACCTGAGGATAGTGCTGGGGTAACATTCTCAACATTTGATAGCTGTCGCTATCTTAGCTGTCGGTGAGTCTAAAACAAAATATTGCCACTTTCAAAATCTAAAAAAGCTGATTTGGTCAATATCATTAGTTCCAAAGACTGTAATCTTATAATATAAGGACTTATGTCATCAAAAACTCGGGCAGCTCTATATAAACTTATTTTTATTCCCTGGTATGTGTATTACATCAATAGAGAATAACGGACTTAAAGATTTTTTAGTAAAGTATAACATTCTGGTGGACAACCAATATGGCTTCAAAAGTGGCAGATCTACAGATGCAGTTCTCAAACTCACTGATGACATTGTTGGTTGCCTAAACAAAGAAATAAAGCTGATGGGGTGTTTTTGGATTTGTCTAAGGCATTTGACACTGTCTCTGTTTCTATTCTCTTGCGTAAACTGAAAAGAATTGGAGTATTAGCCATTGTATTGGATATATTTTGAAGTTACTTGACAGATCGTAGCCAGTGCGTAAAGATTGACAGCCTTACTAGTGATGACGAGATGTTACCTTATGGTGTTCCACAAGGTAGTGTCATATCTTGACATCTTTGCTGACGATCTGTCCAAACTCAGTAAAGCATGTTGGAAATTTTGTGAGTAAATGAATTTGAATAAGATTTTGATTATTATCTTTTGTTATTATTATTATTATTTCTTGGACTTAGTATTAATTAACTAGTATCTAATAAGTTAAAAAAATTGGTTATTTTTATTATTAATAACGTCTGACTCTTCCTTGCATGGTATATTAGAGTATCTGTTATACCATTTAAAGTATATGTATGTAAATAAAAAAATAAAAAAGATATTTTTTTATATATTTAGAACACTAGAAGCATATGCCAAAATGTCAGCCGGCTGCTGTGAAACTGCATCGATAATATTCGGTAATCAGCTTCATGGCAGCATGCATTCGTTGAAACGCTTACAATATTTTATTCCTTTTAAGGCAAAGTTAATGCTAGTCAGTTCGCTGCTTCTTCCCATAATAGACTATGCAGATATCTGCTATCCCGACGTCACTGAAGAGCTACTGAACAAACTCGATCGTCTGCTCAATTTATGCATCCGCTATGTATACGGCTTGCGTAAATATGATCATATCTCTCATTTTCGTAATCAGTTGAAATGGCTCAATATCCGCTTTCGAAGATCTACCCATCTCCTCGTGTCTCTGTATGGTATCCTGAACAACCCTCATGCGCCTGCATATCTTAAATCCCGTTTTGAATACATGTGTGATACTCACAACCTTCCACTTCGCTCTTTACATAACAACCAACTTAAAATCCCATCCCACTCCTCTAGCAGATATTCAGATTCGTATACTGTGTCTGCAGCCCGCCAGTGGAACAGGCTACCACTCGCTATTAGACACGCGCCGTCTGTCCACGTTTTTAAGCGCTTGGTCACTGCTTTATTTCTAGACAAACAGGAGTCGTCATCAGGCTAAAAATATATATTTGGCATAATATATATGTGTATATACGTTTATTTATAGGTATATGTGTAATTTATGTAACAGTGTAAGTATCTATTAGTATGTAATGTGTGTAGTATATTCTATATTGTTAAACTTGATATCAGCACTACCCTTAATCTCACACTCTCCCAAAGGTTAGATGTTAGAAAATGCCTTGTAGGCATTAATCTTCGCCTTTGTACACTTATTTTGTGCAATAAAGAATTTAATAATAATAATAATAATAATAAAAACAGGACTGAGCTAGCTGACTTCCTATTTGTCGCCACGCTTGTATTTTTAGTTGAATATCCATCCATAAATTCAGCCATTAGCACTAAATTAATTAACACTTGCTACTATTAACCTATACTGTAAAATGTTTGTTTGTTACAAACAAGTTATTTTCCTTCTTTCTAATGGGTCTAATATTGGGTATGTGACGCAACGAAACGAACTCAAAATGGCAGCGCTTTTCCTCCTCCACCGCAGTCCTTATACAACGTAACTAATTCTTTAATCCTTTAGTTATTGAGTGGTGTAATTTTTTTTTATGTAGATGATAGATATGCAGCTATAACATCAAACTGTAATCCCCAAATTTGGTAAGAATCATTAGTTTCGTGTCATTATTATGTCAATTGACCCAAAGCTATGCATACTTCTTCGTCATTCTTTTGTTGTCTATTATATTCAATAATATTAAATAATATTGATACAATGTTCACACTACTCCTCCTTGCATCGTTTTCCTCATTACTGAGGGTCGTGACAAGGGGTCACACGGATCACTTTGTCCCGGATAATGCTGCGCCATCCGGGTCTGCACGCGGCGGCATGCACTGCATTGTGAACTGAGGTGTTAAGTGTGTATTATGTATCTTATGCTATATGTATAAATATTGTTATTTTCCTTTACTAATATTATATAAATTTGTTCCACTGCTTTAGAGAAATGGACTGTATTAATAATATAAAATCTTTTTGGCTTGAGATCTAATAACTATAATACTGTAACTTTATCCTGTCCTAGTAATAAACGGTGGTTTTTTTTTAATAATAAATTACTTACATCACAAGAGTTTTTCAAGATATATTTTATAATTTTAATGAAATAAATTAAACTATCGTTTAACACAATTTCTAATCTTTTCACTAATATGTTGACGTAACTATGTAGTTGTTAAACTTTAAATTGGTTAGTCACATCTCCCACCGTATTTAAAATCCAACTCACCCCGTTCGGAGAAAGCGTCGCTATTTCCTGTACCTATATCCTGCAGCGCTAAATCATCACTTGGCACTTCATTTAATCCAAAATTCGTATCACGAAACACTACATTGTCATTAAAACCACCACCAGGACCAGCGTGAGAGTTCGTTTGAAAGTTCGCATTTACACTATCTGGCGAAAACGGAAATACCACTCTAGGACTTCGAGCTTTCCAGCCACCTGAATAGAAGCTATTTCTAACAGCAGGTGCGAAAGGAGCTCCTATACTTGGAAAATGAGGATCAAATCCATAGTGACTTGGAGCGTATGGCCGTCCATACCTTCCTTGGTAATACTTAGGGCTAAAAGGTCTTCTTGGAGCGTCGTAAAAACGCTGGTTGCCAGAAGGATTATTATTATCTGTCACTTCATCCTTTTCAGGTTTAATGTCGCTTTCGTCCGGAGACGTAAAGTCATAATCGGTTTCCTGATCGAATTTAATCTGTCCATCGAATGTTTTATCTAAAGTTAAGTCTATTTCTCCTCTTCCATATTGCTGGTTCCTTTCTTCATCATCCAAGAATAGTACTCGAGATTGTCTTGCCCTTTTTAAGTTGTACGTTCGTTTAGGGTAGAACATAGGCACATGTCGATATGGTACTAAGGGGTATTTCTGTTTGTAGTGGCTGGCCAGGGACTGGGATGGTCTATCTGAAGCTGCAACTAATGTGCCAGCAACCACAAGAAATACTTTCCATTTGTTTTCGCTGAGCATGTTGTGTCGGTCACTGGCCTGGTTTCACTTTCATCTTACGCTATAACTCCAGTTTTGATAGCTTTAACGTTTGAAACATTGATTTTAGTGTTGTTAATTTTTTTTGTGCACTGTTTATTTGGTTTTTGGAACGCGTTTTTTGTACATTTCTTTAGGTGACGCGAGACGATGCGACCGTCCTGTGCCTTGGTGTTACGCGGACTGGCAAGCTCCACTCGTCGAAGTCGAAGCCCCGTCCAACTTCGTTATATAAATCTACATGTAGACTGTTTATGTAACTGTTTAGGCTTATAAAGTTGATTAGTGATAGTCGACAGTTGCTTAGCAACGATAGGTTCTTCTTTAGTTGCGTACACGGTAGTTGGAGTGACCTACTTGGTTTTTTTTTCGTATGTTTTTTACTAGATTTGTGTTTTTAAGTTTTTGAAATATATTTTTTTTAGTCTATACAGCGTTCTTAGACTTTGGTCTGAATCATCTAAACTAAATAAAGCGAAGTTATTTAAGAGATCAATAAAACTAAAAAAAAGTTCATTGAATAAAATAAAACAATATTACAAGAGCTATGGCTAATCTTAGCGAGTTTACACCCTTCTATCTTTAGATATCATTTTAATGTTTATTATTATTAATGTTTATTTATTTAGCATTAAACAAAATTATAACTTTGTGGCATTTGGGGTTGAAACAACGGGGCTATATTCTCTTGATACCCACAAATTCATAAAGGAGCTGGGTAAACGAATTTTTCAAGAGTGTGGCGATCCCAAATGCCATAACTACCTAAAACATAATATTTCCATTATAATTCAACGAGAAAATGCGGCGAGCGTTTTAGGTACCCTCCCTGGTGGTAAGCCCTTAGTTTATTTTGTAGAATAGTTTTAATTTTATAGGTATTTCTAGTTTAGTTTTATTTATAACAAGTTTTTAAATCTATTTTATATTAATATTTTTGTATGTACTTCGAATAAATATATGTTTATTTATTTTTTATTCTTCTAAATTAATATAAAATATCCTTTAGAGACGTCCCATCCGAGGTAGTAAAGAGACTGGCAACATTTTCCCTCTGTATAGCGAGGCTAATACGCTGGCAGAAATAATTGCCAGCCTTCCTGTCTCCAGGAAGATGTTCCTGCTACAACACCGCCCTTGTGGCTCACGAATCTAGTCTCTTAGATTTGTCTACTTTAGTTGTTCTCCAAGAGCGCCTCCCTAGGTAGTGGCCTCCCCTGAGAGATATCCTGAAGATGCTTGTAGGATCCGTTTTCAGCCCGGTAAAAGATACGTTTAGCTAGGCCGACAACAAATGCTTGAAGTGTCTATTGACGGCCCGATAGAAAAAACACGAAGAACGTCTAGTCAGGCCGACGAAACGTTCCTCAATAGTAGGCATTTGCAACCATGGCGCTCGGAAGACCACCCTGTGCAATATGTTATGCTTTGGATTTTGTCCCTATTGGTCTTGGCCATAATGTGGTGCAAGGCTGAAAACATGCTGTAGTTTCGGAAGTTTTAAAATAAATAATATTAAAATGTTAACAGCGCCATCTATTGTTTTTTTTTATATTTCCTACGAGTGGAATAGATCATAACTTTCATATCGATAATGTTGTGCAAGTGTTGATAAATCACGCTAGATGGCGCTTCTTACACTTAAGATTTTTAAGAAGCCATGCCGTCAATCAGGCGAAGACGGTCAGAGCCATTTTACACCGTGTTGTGAATACCAGGTTACCGCTCAGGTTAAAGGTCCGGATCTACAAGATGTTCATCCGTTCCCGACTCACCTATGCTTTGCCAGCCTTCTGGCCAAGACCAATAAACACAAGACTGCACGGTTCTTTCCTCTATTGAGTGTGATGTAGGATATATTATATATTACTAAACGCACTGAATGTGTACCAACTAAAATGTAACGGACGTAGACTGTTCCCCAAGATACAACATAATGGTTTTAATTACTTACTTATTTATTTTTTATTTTATTTTATATTATTAGGTAAACCATACAGCACTTAACATTATAATTGGCAGAATGGTAACAATTTGCCTTTAGAGGTTGACACAAATAGCATGCATTTGATTTTTGTACGAATATGTAGCGAAAATAAAGAGAAACGCACTGCCGACAGACAACCCAAACCCATAAATACATACACTTTAACCCATATAAGAGACCCGACGGAATGACTGTTGGGCCGTGGAAACTTGGCAGATCTCTGGTGTGGGATGCGACGTGTGTAGACACATTAGCTCCATCTCACATCCAGGCGACCTCGTCAGGTGCGGGGAGAGCGGCTTTTTCTGCGGAGAACCTCAAATTGCGCAAATATGCCAACCTTGGTTCCGGTTACGAGTTTGCGCCGTTTGGGGTCGAGACGATGGGCCCATGGGGACCGTCAGCGAGGCGCTTGGCCAAGGAGTTGTCAAAGCGGCTGACAGAAAGGTCTGGAGACAGGAAGGCTGGCAATTATTTCTGCCAACGTATTAGCCTCGCTATACAGAGGGGAAATGTTGCCAGTCTCCTTGGGACTATCTTGGATGGGACGTCTCTAGAGGACATTTTTTATTTATAGTTTAGTTTATTTTTAATTTATTATTTAGGTAGCTTTTATATTGTAATTCTTTTATACTGGTTGTATATTACTTCGAATAAATTAATATATTTTAACCCATATAAGCTCGGGCCATCCGCCAGCAACACGCCCCTCCCCACCACACCACAGAACCATATGTATACATATTTGTATCCTAGATTTAATTTAGTTGACAATAGATAGTAGAATACATTAGACATATCTGAAATATTTATCTATCTATATCCTACTATTTGCCCAATCACAAGTTATCATTGCTCAATTTACCAATATTAATATTTATCCAAAAGTGACACGGCAAGGTTACGCTTACCTAGATTGATGCTGGAATTAAAAAGATATGACAAAAGTCAGACTGTAAAATAGTAGGTACATTGAAGCTACGCTCGGACTATATACACTTTAGCATCAGTTATTTATTTATTTATTCGAAGTAAGGTACAAATAACAGCTAACAAACAAAACAATTATTGAAATCATAGACAAATAATCTTGTCGGGTTTGCCAGCCTAAAAAAAAATGTACACAACATTGAATAATACAAAAAATGGTAATAATATAAAATAAAAGTTAATAGTAAAAAAATATATAAAAAAGTAAAACCTATAAAAACTAAAAGTAATAACTAATAAGATTATAAAAGTAAACATAATAATAACAAAATGAGATAATAACATGAAACAAAATCACTTTTTCCTTCCTAACCCGTTCCACAATTTATTGTGCATACCTACCGACAAACAATTTAGTGAGGTTAATTTTAAATGAGTGTTTTTTTGCTTAGATATTCTTTAATTGTAAAAAACATTTTTTTATTAAATAATAGTACAGATCCTTTTTGAAACGGTTAATCGGTAATACCTTAATATTTTCTGGTAAGTTATTAAAGAGTTTAATTAACATTGCATGACTGTTTTAAGAACACACACCTTCGTATTTAAAAACACAATTTGAATTTCTATGCGACTCGCACGACCGCCCTCTCCGTTGCTCTCATAACAATCAACTTAAAATCCCACCCCCACTTCTAGCAGGTATTCGGATTCTTTTACCGTATCTGCTGCTCGCCAGTGGAACAAGCTCCCACTGACCATCAGACAAGCTCCCTCCGTTCACATCTTTAAACAATTACTCACCACCTTTTTTCTAAATAATCAGAATAGTGTCTCCTAGTTCATTATATTAATCACTTATGTTATGTATGTTATGCTTATCATTATTATTATTCTAAATCAACTGTTACTTTAACCATGTGTGTACTAATTTAACTTAATTATAATATTTATTTATTTTTATTTATTTATAAACTCTTTATTGCACAAAATAACTTAAAAAGTAGTGTACAAGGGCGAACTTAATGCCTTCAGGCATTTTATAACAGCTAACCTTTGGGAGTGTGGCAGAGGATTGCGGGTGCATTAAGATAAATATAATTACTTAAGAATAATTAAATACTATTACATAAATACTTACATGATATATAATTAAAATAATATATATAATAAACATAAATATATATTATGTATGAATATATAAACACACTAATAGATAGGTACTCGTATCATATTCCATAGGTACAATCATTCACGATAAAATATATATAGATATGTAGATATGTAGATATGTATGGCCTACACTCGCCAAGCCGTCTGGCCAGCGTGGCGAGTGTAGGCCAAATTCTCCAGTTCTGGAAGGCTCATCTCCAGCAGTGGAGGTCTAGGACGCTGTGTTCTAGGGGCTGTAATGAGATATGTAGGTATTTATGTATATATTTTTATTTATTCAGTATATGTAATATTAGTATGTAAGTCTATTATAATCAATTGCACCCTTCGTTGTTACCTGTCCACACTTCCAAAGGTTGTTTGTTAGAAAATGCTTAGTCATTAAGCCCGCCTATGTACAATATTTTTTAGTGCAATAAAGAATTATTGAATTGAATTGAACACATTGTTGTTTTGCAAAAAGGTAAATACCAAACGATTTGGATATTTTGCTTCAATAAGTGATTTTATTGTATTTATTTTTACTTTACAAGATCCAAAGTCAACAGAACATATCGCTCAGCTCTCCCGTGGTTCGTGCGTAGTTCCATCAAAGCTCGAGATCTGGAGATGCCTAATATTAAGGAATTTGTCGTCGGCCTGACTAGACGTATGTTCTATCGGGCCCACAACTGATACTTCAAGCATATCGCTCCGTCTTGCGCAGGAGACCACTTCCTAGAGATGTGGTCTTGGAGGAGAGCTAAAGTTTGACTACTTACCTAGACCCCTTTGGTCTCGTAATCAATAACAAATAAGGCAAAACAAACATAATCATTGTAGGCATTAATCTTCGCCTTTGTACACTTATTTTGTGCAATAAAGAATTTAATAATAACAATAATAATCAGAGGGATAAAGACACGAAGTTTCTTTCACATGTATAATATTTGTATTTATTTATTTAATTAAGGAAAACTATTGACAGTATCCAACAACAAAAGAAGTAAACTTAAGCAACAGAGTCTTATTTATAAGTTTTCATAATAGAAATAGATTAATAGTGTAAGCAAATAAAATAAAAAAATGCCATGACAAAGATTAAAAACACACTAAAACATACACCCCTCGTTCCGAATCAAGCTCAGAGCGCTTAGATTGAATACGATACTAACAGTCGTTCTGAATCAAATATTGCGATTTGGGTGCTCAGAGCGTGATATCAATTCGGAATGGTCTAAATCACATTTTCATTCATAACATGATAGTTTTTTTTTAAATGTATGGAAGATAAATTGCGGATTCAAACATACATCTCTCGTTTTATTCATCTTTATATGTGTGAAGTTTAATATTATTAACTTATTTTGGTCTTTTAAAATAACTTGCCGTGTTACAGACATTGTTTTTTCACTTTCTACTTAAATATTAATTACAGATATCTATTATTGGATAGATTTGTTTTAGAAGTACTATACAAATAGTATAAACATATTACAATATTAAATAATTTAAAAGAATCCCTAAACTAAATAAATTTGAAAAGGGCGCGCGACATAATGACAAAAAACTGACAGCGCTCAGAGCGATCTACCTCGATATCGTGAGCAGTCTAAACGCGAGGAGTAATGTCATTTGTGACGTAACATAGCTTTGGCAAAACAGTTTATACGCGTTTCGGAACACCTTTAAGTGTGCTTAGGTTACTATTATCGTGTCTCGGAACTAGGGGACAGACTAACATAAAAACACTACACAATAAACTACTAACGAATACTTGTATATACAAATCTACAAACAAATACAATTAAACAAAAACTAAAATAAAGAAAAAACTAAATAAAATTAATATAAATAAAAAAATTGCTTCAAATCGCTGCCAATGGGCAAAGTGCCAAGGATACTGGGCAGCATTGCCACGTTGAATGGCAATGCTGCTTCATTCATTACATTCATTACAGCCTCTAGAACACAGCGTCCTAGACCTCCACTGCTGGAGATGGGCCTTCCAGAACTGGAGAATTTGGCCTACACTCGCCACGCTGGCCAGGCGGCTTGGCGAGGAATTTTGCCCCAAACATTGCCCAGCCCTCTTGTGTCTCGAGGTGTTGACGAGCTGTTTTGTTTGTGTTGAAAATTTAATGTGTACTTGTTTTTTTTTATCATAATAATAATCTTTTTCAGTAAAAAAACGATTGCTTAGCACATGCCTATAATGTAAATTGATTATGGTTGTGTTAAATAATGTTGTATATTTATTGGTAGGTATTATGTTTGGAGAGAAAGTCAGGCTTGACCTTGTGACGATCTGTGCTTATCTCAATTAAAAAAAAAAACATTTTTTTTGGGTTCCCGATCTTATAAGCAGTATTTATTTTTGTCAAGATTGTGAAGCTTTTTTTATATATTGAGCACGACATGTGACATCGAACCCACCTGATGGTAAGCGGTACGCGAAGTTAGTTGAGCGGGGGGATGGCTGGGACATGCGTTACGTCCGTGATCGGGTGCTGAAATCTGCTATAACTGAGTTTTCCTTGCCGATTCCTTTCTCAATAAGATTGCCTGTAATACTCGTAGGTTAACGTGAATAAAGATATAAAAAAAAAAAAAGTCAAGGAATGGGAGCAACTGACGCTAGCTACTGACGCCGGCATCATATACTATTATGCCGAATTGTCGAGATACTTTTTCACACTTCGCTTAAGGGACTCCAGGACATAGGAATGGGGTAACACACTTCAACAGATTTACGTGTAGGGATAGTGGCTATGGTATGGTTTTTGCTGCATATTTTGGACTGTGCGTGCGGTTCCGTTGCGAGAAAGAGAAGAAGGTTGTGGAGCTCTTTAGACCACTCTCCAATTGTCTAATTATCTGCTCAGGTGACGAGAGGGTTGGTTCTTTCCTCGCTCAGAGAATCAGCATAGCGATTCAACGAGGAAATGCGGCCATCGTTCTTGCCACCGTTCATACCGCGCGGGATTGATTTGTATTCAAAATAGAGGTGCATAATAATTTTTATTTTTATTTATATTTTGTTTGTGTGAATTGAACAATAGTGAATAGAGAATACATAACGCACCTCCGATTGATTCGCGGACTACATAGTCATTAATGGCTAACTCGCTGGAGGATCTTAGCAGAAAGTTGAAGGCTTAAATGTGGCATCCCAACGGGTTGTTCTCGGTATGAACTTGGACAAGACAAAAGTCATGTTCAATGACCATGTCATACCGAGACCCATTGCGTGGAAACGCCACTCTCGAAGCAGTGCGAAAATTCGTCTACCTTGAACAGGATCTTGGCGAGAATATGATGTCATTTTTTATTGACAATTTATTAACGATTCCACAAGTTGGTATTAGTGGAACCGGGACCGACGGCTTAACGTGCTTTCCGAGGCACGGTAACGGTGATGTTGTAAATCTATGACAAATGTACGTAAGAAAAGTGTATTTCTCATTGGTACATGCCGGGTGGGTTTGAATCGACCTTTGTAGAATTTAAGGAACGCGTTCTTACAACCGAGCCACCACCGCGCCAGTGCCTATATTATTGTCTTTTATTTCACATTTAAATAATAGATTGGTACCCAACGGAACCCTGAAATACTTTGTTTACACTCAAACTCGATGGCGCCAACCGAAAATATTGTAGAAAATTATCGGAATCGAAAACCGGCAGCCAGGCGACTCGCAACATGAAAGTGAAATTAATATTATGTCTTTAGGTGAAATCATATATTGTGTATAATAGGGTCCGTGGTGAAATGAAATAAAATAATTCAGGTACTGAGTCTTGTTTTAAGCGGCGTTATTTATATAAACTCGTATTTATATATATAAAATATACATTTATTAAAAAAAAAATTACAACATATAAAATAAAATGAATATTAATATTAAGGATAGGGATATAAGTCCCGTCCGCGTGGAATGGTGGCAAGAACGCTGGCTGCATTTCCCCGCTGAATTGCAATACTGATTCTCTGGGCGAAGAAAGAGCCAGCCCTCTTGTCACCGGAGGAGACGACAAGACGCTGTGTTATGTCTTTTAAAAACTTTTTAACGCTTGGACTCCATGGGAGCAAACGGCACAAATATGTAATCTTTTAATATACTTACATACTTGCGCCGCTTGCTGGACTCCGCATTTTCCGTCGCGGCTCCCGCTTTATGCGCTGTCCCCCTGAGATGCGACGCACGTGGCGGCCCACACCAGAGCACTTCCCCGTTCCCAGGGGACCAACGTCATACCATCGGGTCTCTTTCCATCATCTCGGATAACTCCAACAGGCTCTAGAAGAGCTGGAACCTCGGTGGTGGCTAGAGCCCTTTTCATAGTATCGTTAAGGGAGCCGTGGCGGGAAAATCTGCCCATTATATATATGTATTAATATTCTGGCATAACATTTTTATTTATTAAAACTTTATTGCACAATATATACAAGGGGCGGACTTAATAGTTAGACATTCTCTGACAGCCAACCTTAGGAACACTGTAGAACATTAAAGATGTAAGGTAGGTACAATTAGATAAATATGATTACATAATAAATATGCAATATTATCTAAACTATAAAAATAAATACTAATACTAAGTAATAATACATACACATAACGTTTTATCAATACATTATTTATTTATTTTAAAAATAGCCAAATTATATAGCCATAGTTTTATGTATATTATATTATTTATTTGAAGGATAAGTTTTGATTAATATTGCTTCTTTTTTAATTTCGATACAATAATCATTATTATATTCCTTGTAGAATATTTTTGGTAGTTTTATATTTAATTATTATGTTATTTATATTTAGGTATATCATTGTGAGAGATCAGCTGAAAATCAACGCTGTGACCGAGTGTTGCAGCTTATGGCCGAGCTGATTCCCTATTTGTCACCATACTATCTTTTTTGTTTTTTTTTTATTACAGCTTGTGGATTATTTTGACAAATAAACTTGTTCTTTCTTTCTTTCTTATTAAGTACATACATTACATAACATTAATACATACACTACATATAATAATATACTGAATAATTTATACTTGTAAACAATAAAATGTAACCAAGGAAGAAACTGATCCTCAGCTTAACCCTGAGAATTCTAGTCTGGGGATCAGAGTTCCTTCAACAGAATTAAGTAAACGATTTTTGTGAACAAATATATATATATATATTTTTTTCATATCATCATGGCAAGCTTACATTATCCTTAAAAGAAAAAAATGGCATTTGACATCATTGCAAATGGCACATACTTTCAACGAGAACAACAAATAGGTGGTACACCTACTGAAGGTGGTAATTTGCCCAGTCTGCCGAGGCGGGGAAGTATCCACTGTTCGTGCCGATAAACCCAGTAAAGTGTAAGTCATCAGGCTCGCATTGCCGTCTTGCCCAGTCAAGGCTTAGTATTAAGGACTGATAGCAATCATGTGTGTCTGATTACAGTTGCTAACATTTAGAAGTATCATCACGACCGTTTCCCTTTCAGGGTGGTCAGAAACCACGACTATAAATAAGCGGATTCACATTTAGCCAACTTTACTATAGGCCAATCATGACAAGTGGCAAGCTCGTCGATGTCTCCAGCGTACCAAACTCGAGAAATATCACAAATAAATTAAATGTATTTATTTACATTAATAAATATTTTTGTGTCTCGACCAGGAATCGAACCCGGTACCTCCGAGTCTAAATCCACGGACTTAACCGCTAGACCACGGAGGCAGTCTGCTAACATTATTAATAATATATTTAATTTAAAAGATAATTACAATCCATTTGTGTTAGTATACCTATCACTATTTAATTTAAGGACCTCGCGCGCCACTTAGCATCAGGTATGTAACATGTCGTACAAGTACAGTTTTTTTTTTGTGATTGTGTAAACTAAACTTTACCGCTATTGACCAGTTTTGGCAGTTCACTCCAAAATTGTGGAATGAAATTACTTTTATTAGAGCATACGGTAAACTGAATTGTATTTGATATTTTATTGACTTTCCTTGTTCGCGTTTTCATAATAATAATAATAATTCATTTATTTCGGATTTGATCCATATATTTAAAAAACAGTAAGTATTATCTATGTATGTGTATGTAGTTACTATAACTTATTTATTAGAATTTAGTATAATTGTCATTGATATATAATATGTAGTGTAAATATAGTATATATATATATATATATATGTATGTATTAGTATTACTATATATATATTAGTATATAGTTAAACCGTAGAATTTAATACAATTTTGCACCTACCTTTCAATATAATGCTCAAGTTGTCCCAATGGTTGGCTAGGATAGAATGTCTAGCGGCTTTCTCTTTGTGCAATAAAGATTTAAATAAATAAATAAATATAATATGTTAATAACAATTTAACTTAGAACTATGTTAGTAGAAATACACATTAATCAAAAATTAAAACTAAGCTAAAAATAATAAATATTGGCAATAAATAAAGAAAACCTCAAACGGCGGAAATACATTCAGGTTATTGGGAGATGTGTTTTTGCGTCGTTTGGAGTTGAAACTCTCGGGCCGTGGGGACCAAGTGCACAGAAAAATTTCAAGGCGTTGTCAAAACAGCTCATCAACACCTCGGGAGACAAAAGGGCTGGGCAATATTAGGGGCAAAGGATCAGCATTGCCATTCAACGTGGCATTGCTGCAAGTATCCTTGGCACTTTGCCTATTGGCAGCGATTTAGTTGTATATTTATTTGTCTATGTAGGACATTTATTTATGTATAAGTACTATATGTAATAATAATAATAAATAAATATTAAACTTTTTAAACTTTCGCGCATATTCATAATAGTTTTTATAATTTTAACGGGTCTTTACGCGATTTACCTTAGAGACATATTTCTCCCGACGTTTCAGCCAAGTTGCATTGGCCGTGGTCACGGGTCGACTGAAGCTATGCGGTGTAGTCTCGTACATACTGGGCGGTAGATGTAAACCTACCCACTTATCACTTTAAAAGTTTTTAGAAATCACGACACACGACACAATATCCTTGGCGACACCGGGCGATTTTTCCCGGCGTCGTAACCTATTGATTACTGGATTCCACGATGAAGATAGCTTATAACCGGCTCTCGATTGAAATTTTTGTGCTTATTTATTTCGATAGCTAGTGTAATAGTGACGATCGGTGGAAAGTATCTTTGGGTCATGCAGCTCAATCCAATGGTTTGTGCCACTATCCATTAGGTGTTCTGCTAGCTGACTATGTCTCTAAGGTAAATCGCGTAAAGACCCGTTAAAATTATAAAAACTATTATAAATAAATATTTCGAGAGAGGTCACACAGCGCCATCTAATTTCCGTGGTAAGCTGCGAGGCTTGTGTTACGGAAACTAGATGGTTAATAAACTACATATTATACTTTTTTTTTGTAAATATATACATATTATACGTATAAACACCCAGACCAAGACAAATTATACAATGTACAACTTGCCCCCGGTGGGAATCGAACCCACGACCTCCCGAGTTCAAGACAACGTTTGTTACCACTAGACCACGGAGGCGGTCAATTAATGTGTGTTTTATATAGTAATAAATAATTTCGAATATCATTTTTCTTCTTCTGCACCCGCTTATTACAGCTCTCAGTCACAAAGGTTAGCTGGTAGAAAATGCATTTACGGCATTAAGCTCGCCTATGTACCTGCACTTGTTTTGGTTTTGTATAATAAATAATTTATTATTATTATTATTATGAAAGGCATTAAGTTCGCCCTTGTACATTTCTTTTAAGTTATTTGTGCAATAAAGAGTTTATCAATAAATAAATAAATATGAAAGTGCAAGTTTTTGTTTTCTAAATTACTTCACTGTGGATATTGTCAAAAGTGGTGTTGTTTTGTTTAATAATGTGCTACAATGTGAATAATTACGAAAAACACTAAATTGGTGTTTTAAGGGGCAAAGTTGCAGTTATTTTTTTGCCGATTTCTCGCGCTGCGAACTGTATATTATACTCGTACCCGACGTGTTTAGGCTATAATGCCGCGAGAGACTCAAGAAAAGCATTACCTAAATTCTGCAATATCTCAAATTTGATAATAACCTCATTAACTCATTCAATGAAAGATATATTACGTCAGACATGGCTGTATGGGCTAGACCCTTTGCCTTTCCTAAAAAAAAAACTAGGTAGTCATAAAATCACGTGACGGTTTTGTTTTTTTAATGGCCATGACAACCATATTCTCGAAGCCTAACAATTATATAATATTAATCAATTTGCCATATTAGAAATTTATTGAATTAATACTGTGTGGCTTTCTCAGGCGACTTTCCTTCACGAAAATATAGCGAAATACAAAATCAAAGCGATCAAGGGTCACCACACGTTGTTTTAAAGTTGATATAATCTTAAGTATAAGATAGTGGTGGCTCGGCTGTAAGAAAGCTTTCTAATCCAGTTTAAAAAAAAGTCCTCGCGCCATTTTGCACGGACAAGTCATGTGCAAATTTTTGTTTTTGTAAATTACCTCTGTGGATATTATTAGTCAAAAGTGGTGTTGTTTTGTTCAATAATGTGCTTCAATGTGATTAATTATGGAAAACGATAAATTGGAGACTAAATATGCACTTTCGGGGTGGTAAGAAAAAGGTTAAAAAAGCGGATTAACATTATATGAGGGTGAGATTTTCAACTCCATCACGGAGTGATAGATGAATGGATTGTATATGGTTTAAGGGGGGTTTAAGAGACTAGCCAGCTCCGTAAAGTCCTAAAAAAGGAGCAGAAGCACTTACCACATCTTCACTTCAGCTGACTACGTCTCAGTGGAGTCGACCCCTAGGATACCAGAAGTAGATCAGCTCTTCTGGTGCTAAAACTCTTTCACACAAATATCATATCACATAAAACAAAAACACGCTTGTGGCTATTTAGCAGACACTGCTGCAGCACCGGTAAATTATTGACAAAATTGTAGACGTCCGCCGCCGATCGAGGCTGTGGTACGGATGGACCCACCGATGGGTCACAGAACTGGCTTTAACATTTTATATATTATATTTTAATTTATATATAGTTATATTATTTATTTATTTTATAGTAGGTATTTAGTAACTGCCTCCGTAGTCTAACGGTTAAGTTCGTGGATTTAGACTCAGAGGTACCGGGTTCGATTCCTGGTCGGGACACAAAAATATTTATTAATATAAATAAATATATTTAATTAATTTGTGATATTTCTCGAGTTTGGTATTCCTCGTCACGCGGCTCTCAACGACATCATCCGAAGGGCTCTTGTCACTGCTGGTGTACCCGCAATCTTAGAACCATCTGGGATTGTGCGGAGCGATGGCAAGAGACCCGACGGAATGGTGGTTGGGCCATGGAAATTTGGCAGGTATCTGGTGTGGGGGTGCGACGTGTGTAGACAGACACATTAGCTTCATCTCACATCCAGGCGACCTCGACAGGCGCGGGGAGAGCGGCGTTTTCTGCGGAGAACCTCAAATTGCGCAAATACGCCAACCTTGATATCGGTTACGAATTTGCGCCGTTTGGGGTCGAGACGATGGGCTCATGGGGACCGTCAGCGAGGCGCTTGGCCAAGGAGTTGTCAAACCGGCTGACAGAAAGGTCGGGAGACAGGAAGGCTGGTAATTATATTATGCCAACGTATTAGCCTCGCTCTACAGAGGGGAAATGTTGCCAGTCTCCTTGGGACTATCTCGGATGGACGTCTCTAGATTTATAGTTTAGTTTATTTTTAATTTTATTATTTAGGTAGCTTTTAATTTACAATATTAAATATAACCTATATACAAATAAATATTGTAAATAAATATCTATTGACATAAGCATATTTTGTGCCCATAATATGTAATTAGAATAAGCAATCTATACAATAAAGAATTTTGAATTTATCTTTTTTATCATTATTATATTCTGAATTATTTATTGAGATGTGGACCCTCTAGCTATAAGCAACCCGGCATGACGCAGGCGTGAAAACAGCTTTACGTTCAACTGGTTACGGCGAGAAACCGAGGCCAGTCAAGTACAGCGTCTCGACCTCGACTGACAGGCCGCGCATGGCCAAAAAGATTTAAAAATAAAACTTTAAAAATTCAAATTTCGAATCGAAACAAACGAACAGGAAAAGCGGTCCAAATTTGTAAAATAAAAAAGCGCGCGAATCTTATTTTGTTATTTAAATTTTTTCATTGTTACTTTTTATTGGCAAAGGATTTATTATTGTTTTATTTTGTTGTTTTTTTAATACAAAATTGCGTATAGTGTTTTTACTATAGTAAATAATAGAGGTGAAAGTGTTTTCTATCTATATCTAATAGTGAAAGGAGTTGTTGAACAAGTAAGTAAAAGAACTAAATATAAAACCATGATAATATTATAAAGGTGAAAAAAGCTTTGTCTGTCTGTATAATTGTCTTAAACTACTGAAATAATTTTGATATGTCGCTACCTTGGACTACTTTACAGGACTATCAAAAATCAAATTTTAAAAGCAATTTGGCTAATAATTAATTTTAACTGCCTCCGTGATCTAGCGGTTAAGTCCGTGAATTTAGACTCGGAGGTACCGGGTTCCATTCCTGGTCGGGACACAAAAAAAAAAATTGATTAATGTAAATAATACATTTAATTAATATGTGACATTTCTCGAGTTTGGTACGCTGGAGACATCGACGAGCTTGCCACTTGTCATGATGTGCCTATAGTAAAGTTGGCTAAATGTGAATCTGCTCATTTATAAGCGTGGTTTCTGACCACCCCGGAAGGGAAACGGTCGTGATGATACTTTACTTTTGACGCTAGATATATGTGTGTGTTCTTGCAATGGAAAACCTTATTTTATTGTACAAAGATCAATCAATAGAGCGGAAAATTCTGAATTTGGATTAAATGGTTTATTTGACCTTTCTACCCCAAGGTGTCGATTTAGTAGAGATGTTATCAAGAAGAACTGTCCCTGAGACGTCATATTTGGACTAATATATGATTCTATTGATAGAAACAGACAACTTTTACTAAGAAACTATATGTCTAAAGTGACAGTTTTTGGGCTTCTCTATTCAATCTGATAATTTTTAAATAGCCAATTTATATGGAGAAGACAAAAATGTTGCCACTTCCAAAGTAGGTAGGAATAGTTGTTTCGTTTCTATCAATAGAATAACATATTACTTTACTAGAGTATAAGACCATAATAGATGGTATGTTGGTAATTTGCCCAGTCTGTCGGGGCGGGGAAGTATCCAGTAAAGTGAAAGATCGTAAAGTGAAGGATCAGGCTCGAATTGCCGTCATGCCCAGTCAAACCGGCATAGTTTTAGGGACTGATGTCAGTCATAAGTGTCTGATTCCAGTTGCTAACATTCATAGACCTTGCGCGACACTTACCATTAGGTAGCCGCAAGGTCACATGTCGTAGGTACTATAAATAAAAAATATATAGGTATATAAAAAAAAAGACTTAATGCCGCTAGACATTCTCTGACAGCCAAACCTTTAGGACATTTAGACAGTATGAATGGTAAGTGCAATATTAACTAACACCTTTCTTCTTTTCTTCTTCATTCTAAGACGATTCCTTAACGCCTCCTCCACTCAACATTTACTACCGCCTCCGTGGTCTAGTGGTAACAAACGTTGCCGTGAACTCGGAAGGTCGTGGGTTCGATTCCCACCGGGGGCAAGTTGTACATTGTATAATTTGTCTCGGTCTGGGGGTTTATATGTATAATATGTATTTATTTATTTATTTATTTATTTAAATCTTTATTGCACAAAGACAAAGGCGGGCTTATAATGCCGCTAGACATTCTATCCTAGCCAACCATTGGGACAACTTGAGTATTATATTGAAAGGTAGGTGCAAAATTGTATTAAATTCTACGGTTTAACTATATACTAATAAATATAGTAATACTAATACATATATATAAAAATACATATACTACATATACCCATACATATTATTACATACACTACATATTATATATCAATGACAACAATATACTAAATTCTAATAAATAAGTTATAGTAACTACATACACATACATAGATAATACTTACTTTTTTTGTGATAGAAAGTGTGAATAGACCATTTTTTTAAATAGAGATCTGGTGGTTACTTGCCTTATGCTAAGAGGCAAATTGTTCCACAGGTTCGTGGCAACAACTACAAATGAGTTCGAAACGAAACTAGAACTATGAGAGGGAATAGACAAAAGAGAATTATGAGAGGAACGGAGGGATTTATCGTGAAACGAAGACAAATAGGCGAAATTGTCCTTGAGGTATTTCGGTGTCGCAGGCTCATTCAGAACAGAAAAAAGCAAGCAAAGAATTCTAAGGTTCCTGCGACACCGAATTGGCAGCCACTTCAACTTAGCGCGATACTCGGAAATATGATCATATTTACGCAAACAATAGATGAACCGGATACATGCGTTAAGTAGCCGGTCCATCTTATTGAGCAATATCTCCGAGAGATCAACGCTGCACACGTCACCATAATCGAGAAGTGGAAGGAGAAGGCTTTGGACAAGGGTTATTTTAGCTTTAATAGGCAGAAAATGTTTAAGTTTATTAAGAAAGTGCAGAGAAGAAAAAAATTTACGGCTCGTGTTCGTAACCTGGACTGTCCAACTTAGATTGGAATCTAAGTGAATTCCCAAATTCTTTACCTCACTACTATATGGAATAGGAACGTTGTCAAACCGAACCAAGTCGATATCGTTAAGGTCAATTTTGCATAATTGTCGGGAGCTTCCTATTACAATTGCCTGACACTTGCTCGGATTGACAACGATCCCAAAACGTTCCGACCACGAACTTATATTAGAAAGATCAGAGTTAAGCCAAGCTATTGCACTATTGAGGGTATTGATATCCGTCTGCACATAAAGCTGCAAGTCGTCTGCATACAGGTGATAGTGACAGTGTAGAAGGGAGGTGATGGCATTGATAAACAACGAAAACAATAAAGGGGACAGAATACCACCTTGTGGAACGCCCGTAGCCAAATCGCGCCACTCCGACGACACCCGATCAACCTGTACCTGCTGCTGACGGCCATGAAGATATTGTGAAAACCATGACAGAGCCTCCGATGAAATTCCAAGACGAGACAACATAGCGATAAGCAAATCAGGATCAACTGTGTTAAAGGCATTTGTGAAATCAATCAGTACAAGTACTGTGACCTTAGTTTCATCCATGCCTCTTCTGATGTCTTCAGTTACCTTAAGTAAAGCTGAAGTTGTGCTATGACCAGGGCGGAATCCGGACTGGTAGGGGTTTAATATATCATTATTATCTATAAAAAGGGAAAGTTGTTTATGTACAATGGACTCAAGGACCTTGGATAAAAATGGTAATATAGATATAGGACGAAAGTGGGTAGGAAGTATAGGTGTAGGAATTTTTGGTAATGGAATGATATAAGCCTTGCGCCATTGGGAGGGAAATTGACCGGAGGTAAGGGAAAAATTAATGATGTGAGAAATGATGGGTAAAAGAAGGTCAATTATGGTAATGATCATAACACGACTGATGGAATCACATCCTACTGCTTTAGAAGTTATTGAATTTATCGTCTTGAAAACTACATCATTAGCAACCTCTGTCAGGAAAAATGGTTCCACATCAGCAGACACCGGTAGCTCAGCTATCTCTGCCAAAGTATTAGTTTTTATAACACTATCCAGCACCGGAGCCGCAGAGAAGTGAGTGTTAAGCTGATCAGGTGTCACGGAGCCAGGATTTACCTGTTCACGACATCGCCCAAGACCCAATGAGTTAAAGAACTGCCAAATTTTTGATGATGATTTGTTGGTTACGTTGTCTAGGAAATAATGACGTTTGGCAATCCTGCACACCTGGTTGCAACGATTCCTCGCAGACCTAAATGCAGACAGATTATCATCACAGCGATTACGCCGATATTTTCGATACGCACGATCTCGTTTCCTCATAGCGATTCGTACATTCTCATTAATCCATGGTGCTGGGGCCCTCTTAACTTTTGTAGCTCGAAGTGGAGCATGCGAGTCATATAATTTAATCAGCTCATGATTGAATATATCAACCATGTCTTCTATATTGTTTGCTGTTAGTAAAGTACTCCAATCGATGCTAGCTGCATCACCACGTAGTTTATCGATATCCATACGGGAATAATGACGCATCACTATGGTAGGCGGGCGGTACCTTGGCGGTCTTACTTTATACGAGGCGAAAACGAGATCGTGGTGGGAGAAGGGAGCAAGGAGCTGGCCGTGACTGGCAACAACATCAGGGCGTGAAGTAAAAATAAGATCAAGAAGAGTGGACGTTGTCGCTAAATGATGAGTTGGGCCAGACGGCAGAAGAGACAAATTTACTGATGAAGTAACGTTAAGGAGTTTAGACGCCCTTGTTTTGCCAGCCCGACGTTCATCCAGGAGACAGGTGTTGAAATCGCCCATGATGACGTTGTGTGTATAAAGCGGTACCACTTCCTCAAGAACGCTTTCCAAATAAGAAAAATAGTTTATGGAGGGAGGACAATACACTACACCAACTAGCACTTGACACCCTAAAAATTGTACTTCTATAAATAGAAATTCAGCCGAAGCAGAGTAAGGGCTTGGTGAGGAACTGATTACTTTATATGGCAGATCAGCACGTAAGTATATTGCTACACCCCCCCCAGTTGCGCCTATACGGTCGTTTCTGATCAAGATATACCCGGCAAGAGAATAAGAGGTTGAGGATAAGGAAGGTTTAAGCCAGGACTCAGATATAAGAATGGCATCAATTACACTGGGAGAGGTGAAGGTAGAAAGAAGATCAGAGTAAGAAGAGGGCACGCTTTGTGCATTAATATGACATATGTTAAGATACTTTTTATACAGAGAAAATTCCTTATTTAGTAAGATATCTAAGCCTTCAGCATCATAAAAAGAATCACCAGAAGTGCTACTTGTAATAGAATAAAATGAATCATCTTCACTATTCAAATCCAGTTTTTTATTTGTAAGTACCTATATATAAAATATAATATAATATGTATATATGCAAATAGAATAATTAAATAATAAATTATTACTATGTATATATTTACAAAAAAAAAAAAAGTTAAATATGTAGTTTAACCACCATCTAGTTTCCGTAACACAAGCCTTACAAGCTTACCACGGAAACTAGACGGCGCTCTGTGACCTGTCTGGAAATATTTATATTTCCGTCCAGCTGTCTAAGTTTCTGTAATAGTTACGATTAAAGTTGAAAATATTTATTTACCTATTTGTTGTTCTCGTTAAAGTTGTGCCATTTGCAATAATGTCAAATGCCATTTTTTTATTTCAAGGAGAACTAATACTGTAAGCCGAATTGCCGTCATGCCCAGTCAACCCGACATATTGTTAGGGACTGATGTCAGTCATGAGTGTCTGATTCTAGTTGCTAACATTCATGGACCTCGCACGCCACTTACCAACAGGTAGGCGCAAGGTCACATGTCGTGCTAATATATAAAAGAAATTGGCATGGTGATATTTACATAAAAATAACACCGCTAAAAACAAAACAAGATTTATTACTTACTTCAAGTCCGCATTTGTACATAGTGCAATTAAGTTTATAAATAAGAAAACAACAGACTTCTGTATTAGGCGTGAACATCTGTAAAATTAAAAGTTATTATTTAAATTTTGCTACAAATTTGCCGCCAAAAATTACAATACAATGGCGAACAAACAATGAGTTTGGAAAGTGGTTAAACAAAAGAAATGCTATGACTAATGTGTTTTAAGAAATGGTAGGTACAGTAATCCAAAAATACGTATAGATTTTACAAAAAGAAAACGAGAGGTTTATACAGCGTCCTAGACCTTCACTGTTGGAGCTGGGCTCTCCAGAACATCTGAAAAAACTGGCCTACACTCGCCACGCTGGCTAGACGGGTTGAATCATTTTTTTATAAAAAAATATTAACGATTCCATAAGTTGGTATTAGTGAAACCGGGACCGACGGCTTAACGAGCTCTCCGAGGCACGGAAACGGTGTTGTTGTAATTCAAAGACAAATGTACGTGAGAAAAGTGTATTTCTCATTGAACCGACCGTGCGTTGTAGGATATTAAGGAACGCGTTTTTACGAAAATAATCAAAATATAACTAAAAACATAACAAAATATATATATATAAATAATAACTGCCTCCGTGGTCTACCGGTTACGTCCGTGAATTCGGAAGCACCGGGTTCGACTCCTTGTCGGGACAGAATAATATTTATTCATCATCATCATCATCATGTCGTCTCCTGGGGTTGTCAGAAACCACGCTTATAAATAAGCGGATTCACATTTAGCCAACTTTACTATAGGCCAATCATGACAAGTGGCAAGCTCGTCGATGTCTCCAGCGTACCAAACTCGAGAAATATCACAAATAAATAAAAACATTTCATTTTTATTCATTTCATTACAGCCCCTAGAACACAGCGTCTTAGAACTCCACTGCTGGAGATGGGCCTTCCGGAATATATATCTGGAGAATTTGACCAACACTCGCCACGCTGACCAGACGGCTTGGAAGGAATTAAATGTATTTATTTAAATAAATAAATATTTTTGTGACCCGACCAGGAATCGAACCCGGTACCTCCGAGTCTAAATCCACGGACTCAACAGCTAGAACGGAGACAGATTAACTTTAAAAACTTACATTTTTTTTTTTTTAATTATACATGGTACAGAATACATAAGTCCTAAACAATATACAATATTAAAACTAAATTAAGATTACAGTATATAGATAGGTATTAATAGTTACAGAAAACAGTTTTTGAAATAATATTAAAAATAATACAAGTAAGAACTAGCCTAACTTAAGTAGGTAACTAAACTTAAAACAAAATTTAAATAATAAACGTCGCCGGAGTCCTCGGAACATTGGGTTCATCTTCTCCTGGATTCGATGACATGTAGATTATAATCAAGATATTTGTAAGTATTTAGTTTTTATATTAATTAGGTTTATCTTTTAGTTTATTTAATTTAAGGTTTTGTTTAGTTTATTTTTAACTTTATTGTTTAGGTAGCTTTAATTTATATTTATTGTTTATTTAAATTAATTAAAAACATTACATAATATTGATATTATAAACATATTTTGTGTTGCCAGATCAAAAATACATAATTTGAATCACCCATTCACCAATCAATTCGTTCTTTTAAAAAAAGAAAGTAATAACCCGTGTATGATGCTAAAAATAATAAAACACAATTACAAAGTTATGTACATTAAAAACTTACAAACTGGAAACTTTAGTAAATATGAAAAGCAGAGGTGAAAATTAACTGTCAATAATTATTTTTTTAATTACAAACGGGGCAGTGACATCGTCATGTCCCACAACTCCGCCGGTGCATGGAATAAAAACACGCTTTCGCTGCCACTGCAGCCTTAAAACCGGCACTCGATAAATTAATGATTTTTAAAACTTAAAGCCTTGTATTCACTAGACAACAATAGGGAATATGCTTTGGTTTTGTTGCTTTTAAAGATCTTCGCGCCATTTTATACGGACATGTCAAGTCCAAGTTTTTTGTTCTATAAATTAATTTACTCCAGATATTGTTAATCAAAAGTGGTGTTATTTTGTTTAATAATGTGCTACAATGTGAATAATTATGGTAATCGATAAAGTGGACTTTAAATATAGGGCACAAGTTGCAGTTTATTTTTTGCGGTTTTCCCGCGCTGTGAACTCCCATATCATACCGACGTGTTTGGGCTATAATGCCGTGAATGACTCCAAGAAAAGCATAAAATTCTGCAACATCGAAAATTTGATAAATGCCTCATTAACTCATAAGATAGATCTATATTACGTCAGACTTGGCTGTATGGGATACACCCTTTGCCTTCCCTATCACCTCATTAATCATCCTCGAGAGAAAAGGAACAAAAAATAAAGTGACTTAGGTGTGTGGAAGCGTGAGTGTATAAACCTGAAACTGTCAGTAGCACCTTCCAACGCATATATTTATGTATAATTTAAGTAGCCTTAGTTTACGTAGGATATGATTATGTACGTATAATACATTATATATTATTTTGTGTATGTATTAGTTATAAATTATTACTTAATTATCAAATGTCTTCGTAATCTGCCTGCACCTGCTTATAACAGATCTCAATCACAAAGGTTAGTTGGTAGAAAATGCATTTACGGCATTAAGCTACAATAAAGAATTTATTATTATTAATCCCTTCTTCTCTATGCCGCAACCGAACCACACGCACAGGCCAAAATATGCATCCACATTCCTTACCCACTATCCCTACGCGTACTCATAAATTTGGATACTCTTACATCTGTCGCACGCTGAAGATATGGAATGCTCTCCCAGCCAGTGTGTTTCCCCACTCTTATAACCTGGAGTCTTTCAAGCGAAGTGTGAAAAAGCATCTTGTTAGGCCGGCATAGTGGTAGAGACTGATGTCGGTCGTGATGGCCGGCGTCAGTTGCTCCCATTTTTGGACCTCGCGTACTGCTTACCATCAGGTGGGCGCGATGTCACATGTCGTGTTCAGTATAACAAAATATATATATATACCCCGGACCTCGGACTTAGAGAACGAAAAGATTAGAAGAAAAAAAAAACTGTCCAGCTAAAACGGATGTCAATTTTTTTATAGCATCTCTACATTTTACGATTTTAGAAACATCCGTTCGAGCAAATCGTCCATACATTTCGAACTTTAATGCTACCGCCTTTCCATTCGGTTTGCAAACATATCTTTTAAATTTTACGATTACGTCCATTTTGGGGTTATTAATAAGAAGTTTCCAAATTGCCTCAGGAACTCAAATACAAAGAGTCAGTTAACTATACGGGCCGTAGTGTCGTCAGCTCTCTTACTATATAAAATTAACACGTAATTGTAATTAAGGTTGATTTAATGCTTTTAAGCGATAATAAAGCCCTCAATCGTGACCCACACGTAAATGACAAAAAAGAAAGTCATTTTCTATGTTACTCTTAATTTTGCTGAGTTTTAAGAACTTAATATAAATTAGTTAGTCACAGAAATTAAATATATAGGCAGAAAACAGGTAGATTATTCCACAAATTAGTAGCAACAACTACAAAAGAGTTAAGAGAGAAATTAAGAATGATGAGAGGGGACAGATATAAGGAAGTTGTGAGAAGAGCGAAGAGATTTATCATGAAAAGAAGAGAGATGGGCGAAATCGTTTTGACATTGACATTCCAGTTACTATAAGGGAAGCTGCCACTAAAACTGTTTAAATACAAACAAATGCTGGTTAATAAATGTTTTTGTTTGACAAAAGAATACCTAGACACTAAGCTCGACAAAGTCATTTGACCAATATTTGTATTCAAGAAATAGCGAACCGTGTGATATAATAGGGTGTATCAGGCAAAACTTTTTTATAAATGTCGCTAGCGGCACTGGTACCTTGTTTACACGTATGTCGGATCATTTTTAAATGTTTTTGTAGTTTTTATTTTTATAACAGAAATACGAATTTTAACTTAACGTTACCTACCTTAAAAGACGAATTAAGAAAGCGAACACCGTCTTTCAAAAGAAAAAAGGTTTAATTAATTGAACGGCAATTTTGAGATCACTATATCTTTGATTTTGCTTGGAAATCTATATTTTTACACTTAAAAGCTGCTGACTTCGGTAATATATCCAGAAAATAATTTCGTAATAAAAATACAAGTTTTCTATGCAACTAACAGTTCTATTAGGTACCATCTATCATGCGCCATCTATCGTGATAAAAAGTTAGTGATACACCCCATTACATATAACAATTTACATCCCTGTACCTAATAACCTAGTTCCTGACAAATAAAATTAAAATCATTTTAATTTTTGTGTTTTCTTTTAGCGATAAAACCCGGAACCTCCGATGTGTTTCTTAATACTGACCTCTACATTATTATTTTTTTTTTCCAGGAATTAAAATTTCATCATTGCATAGTACGCTTCCAAACACGCTATGTCAGATAAAAAAAATCTAGCTACAAAGCCATGTCAGCGGTGAAATGTACCAAAAATACAAAAAAATGGATCACAAAACAAAACTATGAAATAACGGAATCGATATTTAAAAAAACAACTGTCAAACGTAAATGGCGCCAAACAAGATGGCGCATGAAGTTACAATGGCGGCTGAGTTCGAGCGTGTTACTACCGCTTATTGTTCTAAATTTTACTGGACACACAACTGCTGTAGAAGGTATTTATTTTTTTAATTTATTTCTGATAAAATATAATTATTTGTAAGGTAGTTTAAATGCCTTTAATTTTAATTTAAAGTTATTCTTCAATAAATCTGATTATAAGAGTTTTTTTTTAAATATTGGTATTCTTTTTCAGCCGACTGCGCGACGCAATGAAGGGTTATATGTTTATGAGCCTATATATATCTTCTCACAACAACCAACTAAAAATCCCACCCCACACTTCCAGCAGATATTCAGATTCATTTACCGTATCGTCTGCTCGCCAGTGGAACAAACTTCCACTGACCATCAGACAAGCTCCTTCCATTCACATCTTTAAAGAACTACTTAATACTTTCTTTTTAAACAAGCAGAACAATATATTTTAACTCCACAAATTTCTACTTCCTAATAATATATTATCTTCATATATGTATATCTACTATAATAAATATATATTGATGAGTATTTATGTAGTCTACGTATACATACTATTAATGTAGTTTATTGATTAGAATTGCACCCCACATATTTATACTGTCTCACTCTCCCAAAGGTTAGCTGGTAGAAAAAGCCGAAATGGCTTTAAGTTCGCCTTTGTACATACTTTTAAGTAAAGTGCAATAAAGTATTTAATAATAATAATAATATGTATGTTTGATACTAGAGACCAAACGCGTGATCCGATTTAGATGATTCTTACGTCAATCGATTCGTTTTAATCACGCGAGTGTCACTGAAGATATGACATTAATCAAATTTTAGTAAGGCGACAACCAGACGCCATATTAAGGAAAATAAAAAAATAATAAAGACAAACTATTATAATTAACAAAAAAAAATACAAATTAATTAACAACGGTGATTAGGGCAAACTCTCGCCTTTGCTCTTCAGGCTGGGGTCGTATCATCGACTTTCCGTCTTAAAAAAAAAAAAAAAAAAAAAAAAAAAATAATTAGATAGACAATCCGAATTATTATATTAAGGCTCTGTGGTCTAGCGATTAAGTTCGTCGATTTAGACTTGGAGGTACCGGGTTCGATTCGTGGTCGGGACAGAATAATTTATTTGTAAAATTTCTCGAGTTTGTCATGATGAGCCAATAGTAAAGATGGCTAAATGTGTATTCGCTAAATAAAATTAAAAATAAACACTTTTCGAGTAATTAAAAAGTGGGTATTTACCACTTTTAATAAAAAAGAAGTTTTAGTAATAAAATCTTTGACTTATGGACTGTTGACTTATTGACTTTGACTTTCAAAATTGACTTTAAATTATTTTTCAGCTTTAACAAGCCGGATGCTAGCTTCATTTTTGGGTTACCCTACAACATGCACTTTCGGTAGCGAAGTTCGCTCGTGCACCCTGTCTTTTAGCTGCTGGTTGAAGGGTGGTACCAAAGTCAGAGGGTGCGGGAGTAACTGGCTTTTCGTCTGCTGCGTCTCCCGAGATCACGGATACCAGGATTTTGATAATAATGAATTGGATAACAGGTATTTTCTAAAAAAATACTTTTTTAATGTTTAGATATTACATACATACATATCTTCACGCCAAATCCATTGCGGGGTAGGCAGAGACAATTGAGCGCCACGTGTCACGATCACGACATACCTCTTAATACATGCCCTTTTACATACATTCATCAACCTTTTAATACATGCCCTTTTGTTTCGATGGCTTTTTAATGCACCTTCAGCTATTGTTTTATTTATCTGATCGTGATATGTGAGTCTTGGTCTGCCAGGGCCTCTTTTACCCACAACTTTTGCATTATATATGTGGTTCATCAATCTCTCTTCATTCACCCTTACAACATGCCCGAACCATCGAAGCATGCCTTTCCTTATTTTTGTACCTATGCTTTCTTTAATACCTAATAATAATTTTATATTATGACCCAGAAACGAAACCACCTAAAAATTATTTGATTACAACTCTTAATTTAAGCGATCATCAATTCGGCTGTTCCTTTAGATACTTTTTAACACCAGTGCAGGCCCAAAATGAACTTGGTATCACAGGAACTGCTAATCTAAAATAGGCTGAACATGTAGATGGGATTGTAAAGCGAGCCAACTCAGTCCTTAATGCAATAAACAACCCCAACACGTTTATAAAATTATACAAAACATACAAGTTAGAATATGGTTTTCAAGTACGGAATCCATACTTCATAAAAGACAGAAATTCTTAAAGGCGTACAAAAGCGAGCAACTACACTTCCACACTGCTTGAGGAAGAAGTTCTATGACCAGAGACTTAGATATCTAAAGTTGACAAGTCTCAAAGATCGCAGAATGAGGGGAGATATAATTGAGACATTTAAAATTCTAACAGGAAGGTATAACTGCCCTCACCTAGCCAAAATGTTCAAGTTTAACACAATGATATTTCCCCATCGTGATCACGGAATGAAATTGATGAGAAAATCCAGCAATACAAATGTGAAATATCACTTTATAAATAACAGAGTTGTAAATATGTGGAACAAAATACCAGAAGATATATTGAAGTCCCCAACTGTAAACACTTTTAATATATTTTATAGACTATGGTGATAACTTATTATTTTATGAACTTTACACCAGTGCTTGATATAGGCATATCAGCAATGCGCTGCGAGCCTATTAATCAATAATAATAATAATACCTTTTTTTCCTTCACTAACACAGTTCTAAGACTTACAAGACAACAAAAAATATATCAAATAATCGGTCGACCCATTTTCGAGTTTTAGCAAGACTTCATATCGTTTCGTTTTATTTCGTTTCATTTCGTTTCATTTCTTTTCATCTTGTTTTATTTCGGTTCGTCTCGTTTCGTTTCATTTCGTTTCGTCTCGTTCCATCTCGTTTCATTCCATTTAAATAACTTCTTAGCACTTAGCCCAAGGACTCAAGACCAAACGGCATAAACACGTTGTCATAGCTAATAGCCTCGTATTTCCAACTTTTGCCCTTCCTTTAGTGGGTCCAACAATTGTGCCCTGTAGTTGGGACCGAGGATCTTCACTCAAGTAGCGCCCCCAATGCTCGACCGATCGTCCAAGGCACCAAGGTTAATCCGTCGCGTCTTTTACCATCACTGCGAGATAATATTGTGTATATTTCCAGCATACCGTCATCTGACTGGATGTACAAGGTGATGCCTCCAAAGTTACGACAAGTTCCCCAGCGAAATGTCATGCCAAATAATGTCTTCAGGCGAAGAGTCGACGATGACGTCACTCAGGTAACTATTTTGTCACAAATTAGACTAAAAAACAATGGGCAAATTTGTAGAGCAGAGACGTGGACACTGAGAGACGGTCTGGTTCACATATTTAAGATCGTACAACTTTAAAGATTTAAAATTAGCAAGCTGAAGTGGCAATGGGTACACGGGTTTGAAGACAACATTCTTTATCCAGTGCCTCCTCCCAGCATTGTACAGAGCAGAGACGTGGGAACTGACAGTAGATCTGATCCACAAATTTAAGGTCGCTCTGGGAGCTATGAAGAAAGCTACTCTTCACATAATTTATTTCATAATTAACAAGGTGAAGTGGCAATAGGGCGGATACATATGCCGGACAACCTAAGACTGATAGGGCAAACTTCTGGAGTGGAGAACGTACTTGGCGTAAAAGATTGAAATTTGCTGGAGGAGGTTTGATGAGGGTTGCAAAATATCGCCTGTGGTGGCGAGCGTTAAGGGCGCTCTAGGCAGTGAAGACACAAAGGCTGATGAAGATGAATGTCTTTTACACTCTAGTCTATTAATAAAACTACATATAAAGTCGTTGCGAGCGTCTGCTACCATGCCTACCATACCACTGTAAATGTCAGGCTTTTACAGGCTTCAGAATTTTGAAATGGCAACCCCAATCACAAACAATCAATTTACAAAGGGGTGTCTGTATATGGTAAATTTGTGGTTTATTTTTTAAATTAGAAATTAAATGAGACAAAATTTAACATATATTTTACTTATGAATTGTATATATATACAACTTTGACAACCCTTGTTTGGTTCAATTTCAGGTAGACTGTGGTCTCCCTGCTTCTAGAATGTTGCACAAGAGAATCATAGGAGGTCGCGAGGCGAGGTTCGCGGAGTTTCCCTGGCAGGCACACGTCAGGATCTCGGAGTTCCAATGTGGCGGAGTCTTGGGTAAGAATTATTTATTTTAGTTTTATGGTTTTAAAGCAGTCACAATGTGTGAAGGAGCAATTGTAAGAATCCAAAGCCCAAGTTAATAACTTCGTATTTGGTGTAAGCAAAAGAAAGTATTTGGTGGTACAAAATTGAATTACAAAAATCGAGTAAACAAATCCTTCACGTGGAAGTGCCGTAAACTTATCATTAGCCTGTGTCTCTACACTTCCCCCGAGGCTCGCCACTGCATGCGGTATTTTGCAAACCTTATCCAACCTCCGCCAGCGACCTTTTATTTTTTTCGCCCAGTACGTGGTCTCCACTCTAGATCCCCACCAGTCGTCGGTTGCAACAGATGTATCCTGGCCTACTACCTCTTTAGCAAGTTAATTTTGAAATAATACATACATACATATCTTCACGCAAAATCCCTTGCGGGGTTGGCAGAGACAATTGAGCGCCACTTGTCACGATCACGACATACCGCTTTCGCTTCTTCGACATTCATCAACCTTCTCATACATGCCCGTTTGTTTCGATGGCTTTTTAATGCACCTTCAGCTATTGTTTTATTTATTTGATCGACTCTCTCTTTTACCCACGACTTTCGCATTATATATCTGGTTCGTCAATCTCTCTTTACTCATCGTTTCAACATGTACGAACCTTTCCTTATTTTTGTCACCATGCTTTCTTAATAAATAATAATACCTACATATGATTTGCTGCGCGAGAAAACTGCTAGCCCCTTTGCATTCTGCATTAACCAGCCGATTAGGCACAAACACTAGAAGGCAGATGTGCCCTGGAGATGAGACCAAGCAAGGGTGTCGACATAAGTAGCGTCCCACACTAATGCTCCACCCACGGAACACGGCACCAAGGTCAATCCGTCGGGTCTTTTTCTATCACTGCGAGAAATCCCGGACGAGAGCTGATGGTATCCCGGCAGTAAGCAAACGTGGCGGAAACGACGATTGGCACTTTTCTGACAAGACATGCCGTGGTGGCTAAGCTGATCAACGCTACTGTTCATGTGCTAAAGAGTTAGCTGTGAAGATCTAGGATGTTGTGTACTAGGGGCTATATTTAATGTTTTTTTGACAGTATCGAAGTGGTATGTAGCGACTGCAGCTCATTGCGTCTCCCGCGCCAGACCTAGAGACATCGCCGTATGGCTCGGGGCTTTAGACACTACCGCGGGCTCTGCTATGGCTAGAAAAGTTGGGTATGTATTCTAAATTCCAGGGTAAATGAGCGGTAATAACATGGGTTAAGGGTTCTGTTTAAATTACTGACTTTGACATCCACATAAGACTTAAATTTGATCTCCCTTAGTGTGTTCTACTAAACTACGGTGAGTGTTCTGAAGAGCTTCACAACCATATACCTTCTTCCGAACAACACAGGCCTTAAATGCATCCACATACCGTAGCCACCAACCCTAAGCGTACATATAAATTTCGATACTCTTACATGTGTCGCACGCTAAAGTTGTATTTCCCCATTCCTATAACCTGAAGTTCTTCAAGCGTAGTGTGTAAAATCATCTAGATAAGGCGGCATAGTGGTAGATATTGGTCAGTCATTACTGGCTGATTTGATCCCATTCTTGGATCGCGTTCAGGGTTTTACCTCTGGTTTAATAACTGACTTTGACATCCAAGACCTTAAATTGGCTTTTTTTGAATGCTATCTGGAGAATTTGGTCTCACTCGCCACGATGGCCAGAGAAGTTACCTGATCTGATGATGAACTTATTATTCCACAAGTTAGTATTAGTGAAACCGGGTCCGACGACTTAACGTGCTCTGATCCTCACGAGAAGACTGTCTTTTTTCACTATTGACAACTACTACTGTTACAAATAACGTACCACCTTTTCTTTCACTTCAGACTTTGACTTTCACCTCTGACTTTGGCATATAATTTTAGATGTATCCTGTATCCTAACAAAGTCGTTATAGTATCATATGTGACTTTGACTTTCATGTCTGACTTTCACCTAAAATCTGACTTTCATTTTCCAGAGTTGTCCAGAAAATCCTTCATCCGCTATTTCAATTTCGTTTAACACAACCAGATCGTTACGACATTGCTTTGCTAAAATTATCACGACCCATACAATATATGAGTCATATTCTGCCCATTTGTCTCCCTGACTTAGACCTGGAACTAATGGGAAAGTCAGGAGTAATTGCTGGATGGGGAAAAACTGATGCCAATAACGGTCATACTGGGACCAACCATCTGAGATCGGCTACAGTTCCAATTTTAAGTGAGTTTTTTTTAAATTATTTTTATAACCTAATCAAATACACATTTTTTATTACCCGACAAAAAAAACTAAACGAAGGTGGTATGGCAGTTATGCGGTTTTTAAAAATAGGATGCTGGTTCGCGGCCTTCGATTATAGCTCCAGCAGTGGGAAACCTTGTCAGGTCACAGCAGTACAAGTATGTACTCACACAAGGCACACCAACGTTCACGAGCTATAGTCCGAAGCACACTGACAAAAATTGACAAGCTCGGCGCGTATAAGGGTTCTCTCATTTATTTATTTAATATATATATATATAACTTATCTAATATATGTACCAATTAGGTGTCACAGCATTCGCCAATATAAAAAGAAGAAAACTTATTACTGTTAAAACAAAAAATATATATATCAAAAACTATCAAATTTACAAAATAAAAATATGACTTCTAAAATAAAATTTTAAATTTTTCTCATGCCACGAATTGTCGACCGTAGCGCCATCTAGCTAAATGATGGCGCATGAAATCAACAAACATTAGTTAGCCTTATAAATGGTTCTCACAAACAAGACTAGTAGGCGGTAGCTTTTGCTCCGGCGCGACCAGAAGGGTTATATGTTTATCAGAGCATGTATGTATGTATGTATATGTATGTATGTATATGTATGTATGTTTGTTCCTTTGTTGGCTGATTTTAATGATTCTCACGTCAATCGATTTGTCTTCATCACGAGAGTGTCACTGAAGATGTGACATTAATCAAATTTAATTAAGGTGACAACCAAACGCCATATTGTGGAAACTAAAAAGACACTTGTACACTGCAGTCTGCATGAACTAAAAATTAAATGGATGAAAATATTAACTTAAACTAAAGTAAATCTACACAAATAATAAAAATAACAATTATAAAGAAGCAAAATTCCTCGGGACACAAAAATATTTATTAATGTAAATATATACATTTAATTAATATTTAATTTATTTGTGATATTTCTCGAGTTTGGTACGCTGGAGACATCGACGAGCTTGCCACTTGTCATGATTGGCCTATAGTAAAGTTGGCTAAATGTGAATCCGCTTATAAGCGTGGTTTCTGACCACCCCGAAAGGGAAACGGTCGTGATGATGATGATGATGATAAAAACAAATAAAGTCGACGAACTATATTAATTAATTTATTTAATTAACACTTCAATGTACAAAGACAGAGGCGGGCTTTAATGCCGCGAGACATTCTATCATAGCCAACCATTGGGACAACTTTAAACACTTAACTGAAAAGTAGTACACATATTAAAATATAAATAATGAGTTATATTTTATAACTACATATAAATATATACATAAATAATAATTGTATATACATAGATATATGTATGTATATATATATTTACAAAAAAAAGGTATAATATGTAGTTTATCAACCATCTAGTTTCCGTAACACAAGCCTCGTAGCTTACCACGGAAACTAGATGGCGCTGTGTGACCTGTCTGGAAATATTTAATTATTTATTATTTAAATATTTATTTATTATATATTAATAATATACTTACAACCGTTGAGATAAGAAATAAGAATAAACCATTCTTTTGAAAGCTAATCTATTTTGACTTTGACTTTGAATGGCATTAAAATAATAAAATACCAGTTCCTTTTTATTATGCTAAAAAAACAAAAAAATAATCTTCTTAGTCGCTACACTCTTGGCAGAGTGGTCGTGGTCGTCACTTGAGTGTCAGTTGCACGCTTAACAAGCCGTCGCCACTCCTCTCGAACTGCAGCCTTCCTGGAGCACTCATGTAGGGGGTGATCCATTGCTGCTTTAACCTGGTCAGTCCATCTCATCGGAGACCTACCACGCATTCTCTTGCCATCGACTTTTCCCTGAACTACAAGGCGCTTAATGGATGTATCTCCACGCCGCGACACGTGTCCAAAGAAAGTGAGAATGCGTGATTGTACGTTTGAGGAAAGACGCTGTCCTATCTCTAGTTCCTCCAGAATGGATTTGTTGGTTCGGAACTCAGTCCACGATATACCCAACATTCTCCACCAAAACCAGATTTCTAGAGCATTTATCCGATTTATTTTAGTTTCGCGCAGGGTCCACGTCTCTACAGCATACAGGAAAATAGGGAACACAAGAGCTCTGACCAGCCGGATTTTAGTAGCTTTCGTAATGTTTCGGTTCCTCCATATTTAAAAAATAAATACAGGGATAAAATTTCGCCAGTGGTTTAGGAAAACTCTGTATAATCCAATATCAAGATTTTGAGTTATGTTTTTTTTTTTTTTCCAGGTAAAGAACAGTGTATAGACTGGCATCAAAGTAAGCAAATATCTGTGGAGATTCACTCGGAGATGATCTGCGCTGGACATTCAGATGGACATCAGGATGCTTGTTTAGGTAAACAGTTTTGGCATCCATTTCGACTTATTAATTTTAAATATAAAAAAGAGTACAAATTAAATATAAACTAAATCAAATTAAAAAAAAACCATAATGAGGTGTATCAGGCAAAGCTTTTTGTAGATGTCGCTAGCGGCAATGGTACCTTATTTACAGCTATGACGGATCCTTATTTAAATGTCTTGTGGTTTTTTTTATTTTTATAACAAAAATAATAATTTTAACTTAACGTTACCTATCTTAAAAGACGAATTAAGAAAGCGCACACCGTCTTTAAAAAGAAATAAGGTTTTATTAATAGAACGGCAATTTTAAGATCACCATATCTTTGATTTCGCTTAGAAATCTCGATTTGTACACTTAAAAGCTGCTGACTTCGGCATAATATCTAGAAAATAATAAATTTCTTAATGAAAATACAAGTTTTCTATGCAACTGACAGTTAAAATAGGTACCAACTATCATGCGCCATCTATCGTGATAAAAAGTTAGTGATACACCCCATTGATTTAGTTTATATTATGGAAAAAGTGTTGCCATTTTATGAAATACAAAAGTAAAGTAAAAGTAAAGTATCATCACGACCGTTTCCCTTTCGGGGTGGTCAGAAACCACGCTTATATATATAGCGGATGCACATTTAGCCAACTTTACTATAGACCAATCATGACAAGTGGCAAGCTCGTCGATGTCTCCAGCGTATCAAACTCGAGAAATATCACAAATAAATTAAATATTAAATTAATGCATTTATTTGCATTAATAAATATTTTTGTGCCCCGACCAGGAATCGAAGTCTAAATCTACGGACTTAACCGCTAGACCACGGAGGCAGTATTTATGAAATACATTCACCCTAACTCACATTATTATTATTTTTATTAGGTTAAGGTTATATTTAATTTCTCAATTGTTTGTTTATTATTTAAGATTCATATTTGTCTTGGTTCTTGGAATTATAAAAGATATTCACCTTTTTAAATAAAACTAAATTGAATTTCAGGAGATTCAGGCGGTCCTTTAATAGTATTTGACAGTGGTAGGTACTATTTAGTCGGGATTACGTCAGCGGGATTCGGGTGCGGTGTCGACCACCAGCCTGGGATATACCACAACGTCAAAGTTACCTCCACCTGGATCAAGGGTGTTATTGGAGCTAGGAATAATTATATCGGATTCTAAACATTGTATATCGTTCATTTCATGTCTATCAAATATAATAATAATAAATATTTCCAGACAGGTCACACAGCGCCATCTAATTTCCGTGGTAAGCTACGAGGCTTGTGTTACGGAAACTAGATGGTTGATAAACTACATATTATACTGTTTTTTTGTAAATATATACATGTTATACATATAAACACCCAGACCGAGACAAATTATACAATGTACAACTTGCCCCCTGTGGGAATCGAACCCACGACCTCCCGAGTTCACGGCAACGTTTGTTACCACTAGACCACGGAGGTATCATATTATTGTGAAAGGGGGTGTATCACTAACTTTTTATCACGATAGATGGCACATGATAGTTGGTACCTTATATAACTGTCAGTTGCATAAAAATCTTGTAATTTTATTACGAAATTTATTATTTTCTGGATATTATGCCGAAGTGATCAGTTTTAAGTGTACAAATCGAGATTTCCAAGCGAAATCAAAGATATGGTGATCTCAAAATTTCCGTTCTATTAATTTAACCTTTTTTCTTTTAAAGACGGTGTTCGCTTTCTGAATTCGTCTTTTAAGGTAGGTAACGTTACGTTAAAATACATTTCTCTGTTATAAAAATAAAAAAAAATAAAAAAAATATGCGTCATAGGTGTAAACAAGGTACCATTGCCGCTAGCGACATCTACAAAAAGCTTTGCCTGATACACCCCATTAATGCAGTGGAAATAAATAGAATCGTTATTGGGCTTCCTGTCGTCCTTTATATATAAAATTAAAATTACTGACTATTCCTTCTACCTACATAATTGAATGCTATTTATTTGTAAAAAGCCACCCGGAACTTATTAAAACTCTTGAGGATAGTTCGAAATTTAAAAAGCTTTATCCGTGTAGAATAATTATTCCAGCGCATAAAAGTACCCAATATAGCTGAAATTATTATGCAATGGCAACAAAGACATTTATTAAGCTTCCAGTTACTATAAGGGAGCTGCCACTAAATATGTTAAATAAATGAGTGGTTCGTTTTGAAAGCCGTTCGACTTGCGTTTTCATTTACAAGTGGCTCAATATCCGCAAACGCAGGTCTGCACATAGTCTTTCGTTTCTATACAACATTCTTTATAATCTTAATGCACTCCCGTACCTAAAAGATCGTTTCCAATTCCTATGTGACTCTCACAGCCTTTCACTTCGTTCTTCCCATAATAACCTACTTAAAATACCTCCCCACTCTTCCAGCAGATATTCAGATTCCTTTGCCAGGCACCATCTCTTAAAATATTTAAAGATAAGCTATACACATACTTATTTCACAAGCAGAATAAGTCGCCATAACTCACTTATTATATATGCGTATATGTATGTATTTTATATTTAGTTATATATTTATTTGTTTATGTAGGACATTTATTTATATATAAGTACTATATGTTTGTAATTAATGTGTGTTTTATATAGTAATAAATAATTTCAACTATCATTTTTCTCCTGCTGCACCCGCTTATTACATATCTCAGTCACAAAGTTAAGTTGGTAGAAAATGCATTTACGACATTAATCTCGCCTATGTACCTGCACTTGTTTTGGTTTTGTACAATAAATAATTTATTATTATTATTTAGTTAAAGCAAAATTTAGTAAAATAGCTAACTTTGCTTTGCTTTGAAGTCGAAGACGGCATAAATAACGAACCAATATTGTAGCATAGATACAGATACATACAGTACAAATTGAAAGTACAAAATTATAATTTAATTTAATTCAATTCGTTTATTTTGCAAGTAGGCATAGGACAAAAAGAATGTATTCAGCAATTTTACACGTCAATTTTTACAATATTGATATAAAACGGTATCATTTTATAGTACATATTGGTGAATCTGGAGCAGTACATGATAACCATAATTTGGAACAAGAAACAATAAAATAACAAAATTATAAATACAGAATAACGCTTAACATTATAGCTGCTGTAGATAGGCATTGTCACACTATAAGCTAAGACAGACACAATTATAAGAATATAAATGTCAATGTCAGTTAAGATAATAGCTGCTGTAGATAGGCATTGTCACACTATAAGCTAAGACAGACACAATTATATGAATATAAATGTCAATGTCAGTTAAGATTATAGCTGCTGTAGATAGGCATTGTCACACTATAAGCTAAGACAGACACAATTATAAAAATATAACAATTTGCCAGTGTCAAAGTTAGGGAAAGACTGGTTAAATATAAGGAGAAAATGACATAGGATCAAGTAAGTACACAAAACACACATAAAAAATACACTATATTTAATAAATATATACAAAAATTTAAAACTAAGACTACTAAATAGGAAAATATTTACAGTTAATATATAGTCATATTTTAATGTTATAATTAATGATAAATGAAGCAATAATATTGTATATTTCTTTAATTCTAAATTTAAAAGTTTTGACATTGTTTTTTTTTTCCTTTGGCCAAGGAGCCAAAATGTGTGCCACAACATCTTTCCTTACTCCATGATATAAGAGACATAGCGGAGTTCTCTTACACCATATAACTTAAAAACGGTATTTTTATCTGGATCGTTTTTAATCCTCCATTTCTTTGACACCTAAGTATCAGTTATTAAGTAAGTGTGTGTTCTGGATTTTGCTGTGGAAATGAATGAATAAATAAATACATAAATATTAAAGATATCAAATTGAAAATTTGTTGATTACATCTTTTTGCGTAACTGTGCCCAATTTTTTAACGCACAAAAATATGTTTTAGTAACGTATCTCAAAATTGTATTTTTAATGCCTAATTAAAAGTACAGATCCCGAAAAATTGCCGATTTTCGTTGCAAAAGAACTACACAGGTTACCGCCGGTGACTTTCGACCACGTCGACGTCACAAGGCTGCTTAAGGACATCTTATTGTTACAAAATGAAGTAAAATGTATTAAGGATTCATATGCAACTGTTGTACAGCTAAATGAGTTAAAATCTAACCTAAAAGTATCTCCGGAGTGTGTCAATTTTGGTGGAGTAAACAATAAACGTGGTGCATATTTGTTGAACAGTTTTATGAGCAATAGCAGTCCGGTGGAGCAACACGCTGAAACAATGGGGATAACTGCTAAAACAGCTGATTCATTGTTGGGATGCCCATCCCTCTCACCCATATTGCAGGCGTCTATGGAAGCTGGTAATGCTACCCCGCTTACTCACAGCGATTTAGATAAAACGGTTGTATCAGGAGCAATGGACGTGGAGACGCGAAAGATAATAAATAATGTTTATAAAGGGAACGATAATGCATATATTACAAACAGTGCGAGTGCGCAGGGTGGCACAATTAGTGGCCCCTCTTGTTCTAATGAAAGGTCAAATGATTTAGGGAGTATGACGAGTACTAATATATTGACAGTAGCAGATATATTAAAAACACCCGCACCTTGTAAACAGGCAGTGCCCCGTGAAGATGAAGAATGGATACAAGTGAGCAGGAATAATAGACCGAAAAACAGGTTTGTAAGCAAGGTTGGTAAAGCAAATATGGAGTTAGAAACTAAATTTAGAGCAGCTCAAATTAAATTACCGATTTACATTTCAAATGTGTGTAAAAAAACGAATGAACATGATATTATTGATTACATTTGGAATAAAACACAGGAAAAGATAACTTTGGAGAGAATAAAAATGAAGCAGGAAAAGGATTATAATTCCTACAAGTTATTTGTTTCAAAAAATAAACTGCCCTTATTTCTGAATGATGAATTATGGCCAGATGGTATCAGTTTTAGACGATATGTGAACTTTGGAAAAATTGTAGGCCGTGTGAATAGGCAAAATGAATAAATAAAGAAATTAAGATGGATAAAAAAGTTACAAGTAAATATTTAAATCTCATAAGCTACAATTGTAAATCTCAAAAAAGATCTGTAGACTGTATTAAAATGCTAAGCATGAAAGCTGACATTATTGCACTCCAAGAAACTTGGCTACTGCCCCATGAGATTCAAGAGTTGGGTTCGATAAATAGGAATTTTGGATTCTTTGGGAAGTCTGCAGTGGATGAAACTCAGCTTCTACGTGGTAGGCCGTATGGAGGCGTGGCCCTACTTTGGAACAACAGCAAGTTTGATTGTGTGTCAGTGATTCCGTGTAGTAGTGATCGTATTATTGCAATAAAAGTGTGTGCGGCTGGCCGGTCAGTACTGATTTTCTCTGTGTACATGCCTACGGCCTCGGCTGACAATCTAACAGAATATGTTAACTGTCTAAGTGAGATAGCAGCAGTGGAAGAAAGTTGTAATATTGAAAATGTTTTTGTATTGGGGGATTTTAACTCGCATCCAGGGGAACTCTTTGGTAATGAGATGATGAGTTTTTGTTGCGATCAAAAGTGGCTATGTGCTGATATACAAAATTTAGGGCTATACTCAGATACATACACTTTTATTAGTGAGGCGCATGGATGTCGACGTTGGCTTGACCATTGTCTGGTGACAGATGCAGCGTGGAGGTCAATAACCTCCATAAGAGTACACTATGATGTTTATTGGTCAGATCATTTCCCGCTGGAAATTAAGTGTAACCTTGCAACGGTGAGGCCAACGGTTGAACTGCCTTGCGATCCGGTAAATAAAGTTATTTGGGGAGAGCGAGAGGTTACTCAAGTTAATGCATATACGAAACAATGTGGTTTACTTAGACATATAGATTTTCCGCATGAACTGAGTCAGTGTTGTGATATTATGTGTAGCAATAGCAGCCTGGAACATAGGTCGATTATTGACGATCTATACAATAATATTGTTAGTGTGTTAGGCGAGGCCGCTGTGTTAAGCTATAGTGGTCGTGCGGGGGGGGGGCAGCAGAGGCGGTAGGGGCATAGTGGGATGGAACAAGCACGTGCGTGACGCTCACCGGGACGCTAGGTTAAACTTTCAAAACTGGAATTGGCATGGAAAACCACGTACTGGTATTATATATGAGAGCATGTGTGAATCGCGAAAATTATTTAAACAAAAATTAAAATATTGTCAGAATAATAAGGAACAAATTAAGATGGATATATTAGCCTCTCATCATACCAATAAAGACTTTAAGTCATTTTGGAAGAAAACTAAAAAGTTAGGTACAAAATCTAGCGTTCCCGTCAGCGTCGAGGGTGTCCGTGACCATGGAGACATTGCCAATTTATTTAGAAGGCATTTTCAGGTGCAAGCGCCTTTGCAGTGCGCTCAGTGTGTGGATGTTGTGGGCGTGGTGTCCAGTGTGCCTGCCCGTATCTCTGCGAAGGACGTAAGTTCCCTAATTAAAGGAATGTCGAGAGGTAAATCGCCTGGGCACGACGGTCTCAGCATCGAACACTTGATATATGCGGGTCCACATCTCCCAAGGCTCCTGGCTATGTTATTCACCCTATGTATGAGGCATTCCTACTTGCCTGCCGAGCTGATGAGGACGGTCGTTATACCTATAACGAAAAATAAAACGGGCGATGTTGCTGACACAAATAATTACCGGCCGATCTCATTGGCCACAATTACAGCAAAAGTGTTTGATGGTCTGCTTGAGCGGCAGCTTGCGAGCCGCCTGAACCTACACGATGCACAGTTTGGGTTCAGGACTGGCCTATCAACCGAGTGTGCTATCCTGTCGCTTAAGCACATCGTCAGATACTACACAGATAGGAGCACGCCAGTATATGCCGCGTTTCTTGACCTCTCGAAGGCGTTTGACTTGGTTAGATATGATATCCTCTGGTCCAAGCTTCAGGAAGCTAAGGTGCCGAATGAGATGATAAATTTATTGCGGTACTGGTACGGTCACCAGACTAACCAGGTCAAATGGAGAGGGAAGCTTTCTGATGAGTACAGGTTGGATTGTGGCGTGCGTCAAGGTGGTAAAAGTTCTCCAGCACTCTTCAACCTGTACATAAACCAGTTGATTGCCGAGCTTGGCAGCGCTGGTGTCGGCTGCTCGATTGATGGTAATATTATGAATAGCATCAGTTATGCGGACGACATGGTGCTGCTAAGTCCTTCAATCGGGGCACTCAGAAGGCTTCTGTCTATCTGCGAGCGCTATGCTGAAACACACGGTCTCGTTTACAATGTAAAGAAGAGCGAGCTCCTGGTGTTTCGGGCGGGATTGCGAAAACCTTCATATGTTCCGCCTGTGACTCTGGGAGGTAAGGTTCTACAGAGAGTGTCGTCCTTCAAGTACCTCGGCCATGTGGTCACCGAGGATTTGAAGGACGACCTCGATCTGGAAAGGGAAAGGAGAGCGTTGGCGGTCCGCTGCAATATGCTGGCCCGTAGGTTCGCTCGTTGTAGGGCAGATGTCAAGGTGACCCTGTTTAAGGCATTCTGTCAAAATCTTTACACATGCAGCCTGTGGGTCAATTATACGCAGAGGGCCTACAACGCTCTTCGAGTACAATATAATAACGCCTTCAGGATGATGCTGGGGCTCCCTCGTTGGTGCAGTGCATCAGCGATGTTTGCGTGCGCGCACACAGATGATTTCTACTCAATATTGCGAAAACGAGTCGCGTCGTTGATGCACAGAGTAAGAGGGAGCGGCAACATCATCTTGAGGGCAGTTAGTGAGAAGCCAGATTGCCCTATCATGGGGCACTGGGTACATACTCACATGTATGTGCCCAGTGCCTCAGGAGGGCAAGGCAAATATAAAAAGTAAATGTCCTCTTTTTACTAATATAGAATAAGCAAACACTATGTTACTAACCCCTATGGATACTATTCCGAAATAAACGCATTTTATTTTTATTTTTTATTTAATCTATTTTTTTTGTTATATACATTTTTTATATATGTCGCTTGCCATTCGAATTTATAGACTTCTATTATAATTTGTACATAATGTTATGTTTTATTAGTGGTTTTTGATCTCTTATTTAAATTAATGAACTATTTAATTGTAAATGTGCAATTTTGTAATAAATAATATTTATTTTTATACCTCTTTTATTTTGTTTTATTATTATTATTAAGAACCAGCTCCTGACACCTTATTTTCAAATTCAAAAATGTTGACTAGTCTATCCCTCATTCCGAATCGTGCTCAGAGCGCTTAGAACGAATATGACACTGACCGTCGTTCCGAATCAAATATCGCGATTTGGATGCTCAGAGCGTGATATCAATTCGGAACGGTCTAAATCACATTTTCATTCATAAAATGTTAGTTTTTTTTTTAAATGTATGGAAGATATATTGCGGATTCCACATCTTTGAGTATGAATACTAACAAATATACATCTCTCGGTTTATTCATCTTTATATGTGTATAGTTTAATATTATTAACTTATTTTGATCTTTTAAAATAACTTGCCGTGTTACAGACAAGTTTTTTTCACTTCCTACTTAAATATTAATTATAGATTTGTTTTAGAAGTAATATACAAACAGTATACACGAATTACAATATTAAATAATTTAAAAGAAAACTTAATTTATATAAACTTGAAAATGGCGCGCGACATAATGACAAAAAACTGACAGCGCTCAGAGCGATCTACCTTGATATCGTGAGCAGTCTAAGCGCGAGAAATGATGTCATTTGTGATGTCACACAGCTTTGGCAAAACAGTTTAAGCGTGTATCGGAACACCATAAGCGTGCTTAGGTGACTATTATCGCGTATCGGAACGCTTCGTATATTTTACCTATATAACAACAAGCTTTTCTTTCCTCGTCACGCAGCTCTCAACGAAGCGCTCTTGTCACTGCTGGTGTACCAACAATCTTAGAACCCTCTGGGATTGTGCGGAGCGATTGCAAGCGACCCGACGGAATGACGGTTGGGTCGATGAACTTGGCAGGTCTCTGGTGTGGGATGCGACATGTGTAGACATATTAGCCCCATCACACATCCAGGCGACCTCGTCAAATTCAATTTTTTTTATTGTATAGATTACTTATTCTAATTACAGTTGTATGTACATGTCATGATGATGCAATCTGGCCATATTATGGGCATACAATATGCTTATGTCAATAGATATTTATTTACAATATTTATTTGTATATAGTTTATATTTAATATTGTTCAATTTATTGGAATACAATGTTAATGTCAAAATTTGCATGCAAAAAAATCTTTTATTGAGTAAAAACAGTTGTCAATAAGAATTCTCAATAGTAAAACGTTTTATAGGTAACTCTCAGGAGCGGGGAGAGCGGCGTTTTCTGCGGAGAACCTTAAATTGCGCAAATACGCCAACCTTGGTACCGGCTATCTTGTCTCCAGATTTCTCCGTAAGCCGTTTGGCGAACTTCTTGGCCAGGCGCTTAGCGGTCCCCTCTTGTCATATCGCTGTGCATAGCCTGTTATGAATTTTAGCTTGCCGCTCAAATTGAAGAGTTCTACAAGATGTTAATCCGTTCCCGTCTCACCATTACTGCGCTAGCCTGGCACCACCTCCTGACCAATACTAACAGGGACAAGATCCAAAGTGGTCTCCCGAGCGCGACCGTGGTTCGTGCGTAATTCCGTCATAGCTCAAAATCTGAAGATGCCTACTATTGAGGAGTTTGTCGTCGACCTGACTATACATATGTTCTATCAGGCTGACAACGGACACTTTAAACAGCTCCAACGGAAGACCACTTACTAAAGAAATGCTCCTGAGATCTGAAGTAGTCGAACCTCTGGGTTCGTGAGCCACACCACACCGGCACTGTTATATCAGTAACGGTGACCAGCACCAAAAGTGCATAAAGTACCGATGGCTGCTTACGGGGAAATTTCCCCAGGCTCTTTACCCATTCGAATATCACGGGTACTCACTCCAGCAGAGACAAGAGAAAAATAAAATAAATAAAAGTCCACTGCACGATTCCTACGTACGCGGGACGCTGGTCCGACCAAATCCGCTCCACCACCAACACTAGCGTCTGTGCATGCCGCCGAAGACAGGAACGGGTGGCGTGCTATCATCAAGACGCACACCAATTCATGACCTCCCACGACCCTCATCAATGAGGAAACACGACGCAAGGAAGGAGGGCACGATTCCTGGTAGGTATCTTCAACAATTACATAAGTATTTAGTTAATTATAAATTACTGTATTAATAAATAATTAATCTTTAATTAGTTTTTTTAATGACCTCATTTTGTGTAATCCCAGTTTCCTGAGGGAGGTGCGGTATGCTGTATGTCGTGCCAAATATTTAATCTATAAGCTATTTTTAACTTGATCTAATCTATTTGTACTAGTAAATCGGAATTCGCGCTAAATTCAGCACAAGTTCAAGTTGAAGCAAAAACTACAATGGTCACAGACATATATATAAAGAACCATCCTAAATAATTTACTTTCACATAGGCGTGTTTTACTTGGATAATTGTTACCTCAAAGCGCTGAAGCTGGCTTAAAGCTCCAAACAAAACAAAAAAACAAAAATATTTTATTTCTTTAAATAGGTACAAGTTTAAATAGTACATTTTCTGGATCCCCCTTTAAGTTTAGTTAGACCTGTATTGGGGGACCCGCTTAAAGTTAAACATAATAATATAGTACAAGAATGTGTTATTTTAATTTGATATGAATGATATGTCAAGTCATCATCATTACAGCCCCTAGAACACAGCGTCCTAGACCTCCACTGCTGGAGATGGGCCTTCCAGAACATATATCTGGAGAATTTGGCCTACACTCGCCACGCTGGCCAGACGGCTTGGCGAGGATATATAATAATGTCAAGTAACGACATTATTTTTAAATAAACAGGAAATAACCTCATCAAGATGATAATATAGATATTTTGGCATAATTATATTTTGTGTATGTAGTAGTAGTATAATATTTAAAGTGTGTGGTATATGTAGTTCGTTTTATATGTAGTATATGTATGTACCTAATTAAGTAAGTATTGTCTATTATATTTATTTGCACCCTGCCCATGATTTCTCACTTTCCCAAAGGTCAGTTGTTAGAAAATGCCGAAACTCGCCTATGTACACTAATTTTAAGTTTTGTGCAATAAAGTATTTAAATAAATAAATAAATATGTATATTATGTGTTATAAGGGTTAGCTTATCTATATATCTATAAGTATATATTTATATTTTCCTATCATATTTAAATGTAATTTATAGTAAAGTACGAGAATAAAAAAAATAAAAAATAAATATCCACACAGTCGTTCGACTTGCATAAAGCAAAGCAAAGCGAAGTAAAGCGATTACTGCGTTTCAAAGCTATTTTACCGTATTTTAAAGCGACAAGTCAAACACAGGGCAAGTCCCTCGTCAATATTTTTAAACTGAGACTGTCCATATTATTGCAGGTCGATGACAAAATGCACGTAAGAAAGAAACAATGTATGCAATATTTCTAAAGAGGAAGCGAGATAGCTTTAGCAGACTTGAAACACTTTCAACAACATTTCATTTTAACTTAACTAGTACATATTTATATGCAAGCTATTATAAACTTTAACTCGTAGTTTATAACGGTCGTAATCGTGTTTTGTTCCAAATGGAGATATCTGGTTGTGTTAATATGTACATAGGAATTTGGCCTGTGTGTAGAATGAGTAAAGACTAGAATTCTGTGCACTATATAAGTTGTGGAATTAGTGAAACGTATAGCAAATGTCAAACACCCGACAGCAGGGAACAGTGAGTAGAATGTCGTGTCAGCGCGACGTCTTCCAAATTCAAATTTAAAGTTCGAACTTTCTATTCTTTATTTGTAAGGCAAAGACATTTGTTTTGAGCCAGTGACAATGGCTGTAAGTTCTGTTTTGTGTTTGCTTGTGATTTCGGCTGCGTTCGTTTGTTCCCAAAGCAATGGTGGTAAGTGAATGGATTTGTGTAGAATAAAGAACTTTCAATAGCTGACCTTGATGTTGTTATTATTATTGTGGCTGTAGATTTGGGCCGGTTAAGTTTAGTGTCATGACGACCGTATCCCTTGCAGGGTGATCAGAAAACAAGTTTTTTTCTAATACACATGTTTAGCCAACTTTACTTTAGGCCCATTATGACAAGGGACAAGCTCGTCAATGTCTTTAGCGTATCAAACTCGAGACATTTATCACAAATAAATTAAATTATTTTTTGTGGTCCGACCAGGGTTTATACCCGGTACCTCTGCGTCTAAATCCGCGGACGTAACCGCTAGATTTTGTAAGGAAGCATTTAGACTTAGGAAGGGACTTTAGGCGTCAAGCCCTTTTTAAATATTTATTTTATTTATTGTAGGTAAGTCCAATACTTTATATCTGTACTCCAAATTAGTCCAAGTTTAATTCGCTCTCACGCCTACATTACTGAACCGATTTAGATGAAATTAAGCTAAAATAATCCTTGTAATTCAGGAATATATATGAGGTATGGGATATCTGAATCTAAGTATTACATGTGACCCTACGGCTACCTAAAGATTTGTTTTGCTAAGTAGCCGTCCACACAAGATTTTTTAAACGATTAACTCAAAAAAATAACTATAGATTTTTTAATGACTCATATACATTCCAAATAACACTGACTCAAGTTTGTTGCACCTGCATTTTTGTATAATACCACGTTGACCACGTGGTGGCTTGATGATAAGCGGGAAACTTGGTCCAAGAATAGGAAGAACTGGCTTACAAGAAATAGGGTAGGTAGTGTTGCTCAAAGCAGGACCAAGATCAAAATTGGACAAGTCTTGGTCTTGTTCTTACACTCCTAATCTTGGCCTTGGTCTTGCGCAAGAGTTTAGCAAGAGTATCGCAAGAGTCTCGCAAGGGTATCGCAAGAGTCTCGCAAGAGTCTCGCAAGAGTTTCGCCAAAGTCTCGCAAGAGTCTCGCAAGAGTTTCGCAAGAGTATCGCAAGAGTCTCGCAAGAGTCTCGCAAGAGTCTCGCAAGAGTATCGCAAGAGTGTCGCAAGAGTATCTCAAGAGTCTCGCAAGAGTCTCGCAAGAGTATCGCAAGAGTCTCGCAAGAGTATCGCAAGAGTCTCGCAAAAGTCTTGCAAGACTCTTCCTCTGACTTAAAATATATATTGTAGTAAGGAAACCTTGTGAGACTTAAGTGTCTGTCCGCAAACTAGTACCTATCCTGAGACCTACTGTTCTGATTTACATGAAATTTCAAAGTCAAAATATATTTATTCACGTTAACAGATTACAGGCATTTATGAAACGTCAATAATTTAATTCTTTTGAATGATTCTACTCCTTAGTAGACGACTAAGCAGCAAAGTGGTCCAATAAGTAAGCTGTTAGCAGAAGACCAGAAGCTTATCAGATTCCAGTGACCTGTTAATCTTTAATATGACTAAGAAAGGAATCTGCAAGGAAAACTCAGCTATATCAGATTTACAAATTAAAACACATACAGAACTGCACCACAACGATCAATTAATAACCTTTTAAATTTAGTTATCAGTACCTATGAGATTACAATACCTGGTACAGCAGTTAACCCACCAGGCAAGACAGAATTAAGATAGACTATTGACTAACATGTATCCGAACAGGTTGCAATAAATTCAAGTGCAAGTTTTTGTTTTGTAAATTAGTTTACTGTAGATATTGTTAGTCAAAAGTTGTGTTGTTTTGCTTAATAATGTGCTACAATGTGAATAATTATAGAAAACTATAAATTGGACTTTATATATCGGACACAAATTGCAGTCAATTCTTTGCGGTTTTCCCCATATTATTCCCGTGTTTTTGGACTATAATGCCGCGAGTTTGGAGCCACACGAGGAAAAAAGCATAAAATTCGGCAACATCTGGTATTTGATGATAACCTCATTAACTCATTATATATATTACGTCAGACTTGGCTGTATGGGCTAGACCCTTTGCCTTCCCTATCACCTCATTCATCATCGCGTCTCTCTTAAAGAAATATTTAAAGAAATTAATATTCTAACAGTCGCAGGCCAGTATATTTTTAAAAATATTTTGTATGTCCGTAAGAATATTCACATGTTTCGCAAAAATAGTGAATTAAGTTCTCGTAATACTAGAAGTAAAAATAAACTTGTTACTTCAAGATTTAGACTCAGTAAAGTGAATCGTTCGTTTGTAGGGCAATGTATACGTATTTTCAACAAAATTCCAGATGAGGTAACAACCCTACCACTAAATGTATTTAAATTATATGTTAAGGAAAAACTGATTTTAAAGGGTTATTATACCATCAGCGAATATTTGGATGACAAGCGTGCTTGGTCCTAATTTATTTCAAATGTTACTTATGTATGTCTTAGTTTATATGACAATGCCTCTTTACAGCAGCTATAATTTAAGTGACACCTTAAACTGTTTTTGTTTTAGCTAAAGTATGACAATGCCTTTTTACAGCAGCTATAATTTACGTGACATTTTAATAATGTTTTAGCTTATAATATGACAATGCCACTTTTGCTTTTCTTTCAAGTCAAACCATAGACATAGGATCGTCGCGTCGTCGCTTAAAGACGAACGAAGCGTGCGAGTGAGACCTCGAGGATAACCACAATAGCGTGTGCTAGAAAGAGTGAGCATGAAACCAACCGATACGCCAAATTATTTTTTGACGTTCAGCGCCTATCTACCGGTTCACTTTAGCGTTCTGCATATTTTTCGCGATTATTAAGTATTTTCCAGTAATAAAGTGAATATATTGTGAAATACGAGTATGGTGTCGTGTTCCTTTACTAACTGTAAAGTGACGGCGCGGAATAACGCAAAGAAGTGTACTTTTCACAGGTAATTCTTCAATACTATACCAATGTTTTTTTAGCATATTTTTGGATGTTTAACGCTCTATGTGACAAAAAAATCAGTTGAGATTGTGAAATACATGTGGTATTATCTTTTTAAATGCCAATAACTAAATTTTCAACATGAGAATGGTTGGAAAAGGAAGGAAATATGTCGCAACTCACTGAAATAATATATTAAAGTCGATCTGAGTCACGAGGGTGAAATGGGGTTAACTTTTAAGGGTAAATAGTTTTTTACAATTTTAAATTAAACCAGACCTTTTATCAAAAAATGTTTAATGTAAAAGTTGTAGGTAATAAAAAAGTCTATAAGTTTTGTATAAACAATTTTATCACATAACCTAAAAATTTTTTTTATATGGGAATTTTCAAATGTTAAACTCGTATATGCTTAGCTGGTAGAGAATACCTTCATGGTATTATGCTCGCCTATGTACATATTTTTATTTTGTATATTTCTATATTTGTATATTTTGTGTGCAATAAAGAATTTTATTATTATTATATGCAAATAGTGGTTTGGATACTAGCATCCGTCCTTAAGTTAGGCAGCACGGTGGTGGCGCGAAATTAAAATATTTTTAGTTAAAGCTGGCAATAAAGCTGAATTTCTTTAGAAACCGAGTACTAAATGGAAACGAAAAAGTAAATAAAACATGAATATTTACTATTTAATTCTTTAATAACTTCCCTTAAAGTTAAAAGGCGCTTTGTAGTCCTTTTGAACTTAGCTCTTAAATTTCTTATGAGCTTATTTTTTTCCAAAATCTTTCTTTTAAGATGTGTATTACAGTGCAGAAGTTTCTGTTTTCTTGGAGTTAATACTTCAGTTGAAGGACATTGGGTCTTCTGATGTTGGTGGAGTGCGTTCTCTAGATGGAAACGTAGTGTCCTTATCCACATAGGAAGACCCCTTAGCGTAATGCTAGTAGTATGTCTTATGGATATTATTAGTCAAAAGTGGTGTTGTTTTGTTTAATAATGTGCTACAATCATCGATGTCTATGGATAGGCCTATCCAATACAAAACACAGTCCAAAAACGTGCCGCTTGCGACGTGTACCTACCAACTTTGGGGATAAATTCTCAAGCTATGATAATGTCACATGCAATATTTATCGGAAATTCTTTCGCAATGCATACTAAAAGACTAGTTTCCCTCAATATTATTGTTAGGTAAGCGCGCTCTACGCTTGCTAGCTCGCGACTGTTGGTGCAGCTACATGACTTCGATTGGTTTTGCAGGAACGTTTTTATATCAGTGATGGCCTATCTATATACATCGGTGGCTACAATGTGAATTATTATGGAAAACGATAAATTTGACACGGTATATGGGGCTAAAGTGACAGTTATTTTTTGCGGTTTTCCCGCGCTGTCAACTCTCATATATCCGACGTATTTGCGCGATAAAGTCGCGAGTGACTCCGAAGAGCATCAAATTCTGCAACATCTGGAATTTGATGACGACCTCATTAACTCATAAAGTTATTATTGAAATATGTTTTTTTTAAGCCTAAAATATGAAAGTAAATGACGAGGAGTGATTATATAAATATAGAAAAGTAAAGTAAAGTATCATCACGACCGTTTCCCTTTCGGGGTGGTCAGAAACCACGCCTATAAATAAGCGGATTTACATTTAGCCAACTTTACTATAGGCCAATCATGACAAGTGGCAAGCTCGTCGATGTCTCCAGCGTACCAAACTCGAGAAATATCACAAGTAATTAAATGTGTTTATTTACAATAATATATATTTTTGTGTCTCGACCAGGAATCGAACCCGGTACCTCCGAGTCTAAATCCACGGACTTAACCGCTAGACCACGGAGGTAATATTTAAATGTATTGCTGCAAAATGTATCGATATTACTATGGAACATCTCTAAATTTTACTCACACTAGAATAATTACGCACACTAAAATAATTAACTTTTTGGCGTGTTTTGCAATTTGCTTTGTTGATCTTGTTAGTATTCTATATCTATGAGTCAAACACAGCAGTAGTAAACCTACGGCTACCTGAAGGTTTGGTTTGTCGGTTCTATACCACACAGGCGTAGCCGAGTCAAACAGCTAGTATTGATTGCATTAAAAACTAATGACAAATACCGTATGTAAACGCTAATGTATTTTATGGTCAAATATCTTGAATAACAGGTTTCTATCGATTAATAAATCATTATTTTTATTACAATTGACATCTCAAATTGTTATTTGTGTCTCCCAGCCAGTGTGTTTCCCCATTCTTATAACCTGGAGTCCTTCAAGCGAAGTGTGCAAAAGCATCTTGTTAGGCCGGCATAGTGGTAGAGACTGATGTCAGTCGTGGTGACCGGCGTCAGTTGCTCCCATTCTTGGACCTCGCGTACTTCTTACCATCAGGTGGGCGCGATGTCACATGTCGTGTTCAGTATTTAAAAAATAATAAAAAATATAATGATGATGATAATGATATGTATATCATCATTACAGCCCCTAGAACAAAGCGTCCTAGAAATCCACTGCTGGAGATGGGCATTCCAGAACATATATCTGGAGAATTTATTATTATTATTATTTATATGATGTCATTAATCTTATATATGAAAATCAGTGCAGTTTAATCAGTTGGGGATGGGGGTTTTCCCCGGCAGGATCTCAGCGGGCAACCACCCGCCGGTAATTCATGCACTTTTGGTGCTGGGCGCCGTTACTGGCATAACAGCGCCCGTGTGGCTCACGAACCCAGGGGGTCTAGGTTCCACTGCTTCAGCTCTCCTTCAGGAGTACTTCTGGAGGGGCCCTGCACAAGACGGATCGATATTCTGAAGATGCTTGAAGTGTCCGTTGTCGGACCGATCGAACATACGTCTAGTCAGGCTGACAACAAATTCCTCAATAGTAGGCATCTCCAGATCTCGAACTATGACGGAATTACGCACGAACCATGGTGCTCGGGAGACCACTCTGAGCGGTATGTTCTGCTGACTTTGGATCTTGCCCCTATTAGTCTCGGCCAGAAGGTGGTGCCAGGCTGGCGCAGCATAGGTGAGTCGGGAACGGATGAACATCTTGTAGATCCGGACCTTCAACTGCTCGGGCCGCCTTCGCCTGATTGACGGCGTAGCAGGCCATTTCACCCATATTTTATAATAAACTAGCTGACTCGGTGACCTTCGTACCGCCTGACAGTCAATAAATGTACCCTCGGTCGGTATTTATTTATTTATAAACTTTTGGGAAGACCAACAACACAAAATACACATTATATAACATATATAAAATTTAGGAGGTCAATTAAAGGTCTCCACTGATAGTAAAAGTATGACTTAAAAGATAATAACAAACACACAAAAATTATAGAAAGAAAGTAGTAACATTAGAATTTAACAAAATTTAAATTTAATTAAAAAAACAAAAATAAAAAAACAGTGATGAAAACTTACTACGAGTACAATGAATAATCCTAAATAACACTTACAAGCATTTATGGTGGTTTGTCGAAGAAATTCGCACTTAACAATCTCCTGATTACTGGAATCGAATGATGGAAAATGTCGATTTCGTATTTATGACTAATACCATTATAGGCGTTACACACACGCCACGGTATGCCCTACTAATCAGCGCTGATGCGCGCCACCTATCGGACAACTGTAATATTTTGTCAGAAATCTTCGCCGATGTTCACACAACATATTCCCAAAGTTTCATCCCGATCGGTCAAGTAGTTTTGCAATGCATAGGGAACATACACACAGACATTCATCATTATATTATAGATTAATAGAATAAGTGATAGCCAAAAAAAATAGGTTACTTTTAGTAGGTATGTAAGGCATATTTAAAAAGGCATTAACTATAAACAATAGATTGTAATAACAGTGTCAGTTACCGCACGACTGAATATTTGGAGCAACGTGTGACATACTAGAAATGGATAATTTACTTTTTATTGCACCGTTTTTTGACATTCCAAAACTTACAAATTAGGGCTTATTCACGAAATCTTGCTGTATAGATCGCCAAGGTCGCTGCTCTGGCTAAATTAAAATCGTGCAAATCCAACAAGCAACTAATATCAAGCTAGAGGCAAGGCGCGGTGGTGGCTCAGTTGTCGTTCAAACGCGTTATAAAAAAAGTATCATCACGACCGTTTCCCTTTCGAGGTGGTCAGAAACCACGCTTATAAATAAGCGGATTCACATTTAGTCAAACTTTACTATAGGCCAATCATGACAAGTGGCAAGCTCGTCGATGTCTCCAGCGTACCAAACTCGAGAAATATCACAAATAAATTAAATGTATTTATTTACATTAATAAATATTTTTGTGCCCCGAGCAGGTATCGAACCCGGTACCTCCGAGTCTAAATCCGCTAGACCACGAAGGCAGTTTATAACGGATTTAGGATAATTTAGGATAACGCGTTATCCTAGTAAAATAATTATTCCAGCGCATAAAAGTACTCAATATAGCCGAAATTGTTATGCAATGGCGACAAAGATATTTAATAAGCTTCCAGTTACTATAAGGGAGCTGCCACTAAAACTATTCAAATTAAGAGTCAAACAAATGCTGGTTAATAAATGTTTTTATTCGACAAAAGAATACCTAGACACTAAGCTCGACAAAGTCATGTGACTAAATAAATATTTGTATGCTAGAAATAGCGAAGCATGTGATATAATTACATATAACAATTTACATCCCTGTACCTACCATGTTTCTGACAAATAAATTATTTCTTTTCATTTAAGAAATCCTACAAAGGTCGGTTCAAACCCACCCGGCATGTCCCAATGAGAAATACACTTTTCTTACGTACATTTGTCATAGATTTACAACACTACCGTTCCCGTGCCTAGAGCACGGAGAGCACGTTAAGCCCCGGTTCTATCAATACCAACTTGTGGAATCGTTAATTAATTGTCATAAAAAATAGACATCAGATCCTCGCCAAGTCGTCTGTCGAGCGTGGCGAGTGAGGCCAAATTCTCCAGCTCTGGAAGGCAGCTCCAGCGGTGGAGGTCTAGGACGCTGTGTTCTAGGGGCTGTAAGGAATGAATAAGATGCATAGCGGATACATTATTTCTGGTATGATTTTTTCAGATATAATATCTTCGCTGATAAACTTTAGACAGTAGTAATTTTATATTATTATAGGTAGGTACCTAACTCTTAAAGTGAACTTCGTGGATTTAGACCACAATAAATTATTTAATTTATTTCTTGATTTTGGTACGCTAGAGATTTTTTTTTTTTAATTGTCTTTTAAAGGACATTGTACAGAATACATCAGCCCTAAACACGTAATTTATTTGCATAATATATGTTCATAACAGAGTTCATAACCGAATTGGGGATCATCAAATTCCAGATGCTGCAGAATTTGATGCCTTACTTGGAGTCACTCGCGGCATTATAGCCTAAACACGTCGGGTAAAATATGGAAGTCCACAGCGCGGAAAAACCGCAAAAAATTAACTGCAACTTGTGCCCCATATTTAAAGTCCAATTTATCATTTTCCATAATTATTCACATTGTAGCACTTTATTAAACAAAACAACACCATTTTTGACCAATAATATCCACAGCAAATTATTTTACAAAACAAAAACTTGCACTTGACATGTCCACGCAAAATGGCGCGAAGAACTCCCAAATGTACGCTAGAGACATCGACGACCTTGCCACTTGTCATTGGCGTATAGTAAAGTTGGCTAAATGTGAATCAGCTTCAATAAAAAAACGTGGTTTCTGACTACCCCGGAAGGGATACGGTCGTGATGATACTTTACTGTCAATAATTGGGTAATCTTATGGCACTTTATTATTACAACCAATTACAAGTTCTCCGTTTTATTTATAGTATTATCTAGTCAGTAGTTTTTTTTTTCTTTTTGGGAAGGCAAAGGTCCTAGCCCATACAGCCAAGTCTGAAGTATATAGCTTTCTTTTAATGAGTTAATGAGGTTATTATCAAATTCCAGATGTTACAAAATTTGATGCTTTTCTTGGAGTTGCTATCATTATCACCCAAACACGGTAATATGCGAGTTCACAGCGCGGGAAAACCGCAACAAATAAACTGCAACTTGTTCCCCATATATAAAGTCCAATTTATCGTTTTCCATCATTATTCACATTGTAGCACATTATTAAACAAAACAACACCACTTTTGACTAATAATAGCCACAGTAAATTAATTTACAAAATTAATTTACAAAACAAAAACTTGCACTTGACATGTCTGCGCAAAATGGCGCTAAAGACTCCGTTTTATTTATAGTATTATCTAGTTAGTAGTTTTTTTTTCTTTTTGGGAAGGCAAAGGGTCTAGCCCATACAGCCAAGTCTATACGTAATAATATATCTTCCTTTTAATTGATTAATGCGGTTATTATCAAATTCCAGATGTCGCAGAATTTGATGCTTTTTTTGTGTTGCTGAGACGGTAATGTGGGAGTTCACAGCGCGGGAAAACTGCAAAAAAAACCGCAACTTGTGCCCCATATATAAAGTCCAATTTATCGTTTTTCATAATTATTCACATTGTAGCACATTATTACAATAACAATACCACTTTTGACTAATAATATCCACAGTAAAGTTATTTGCAAAACACAAACTTGGACTTGACATTATCGTTCAAAATAGCGCGAAGTAACTCAGCCACTTATATCATTGACTTATATAGTTGGTAATGATTTTCTTCTCCATTTAAGGACCACATCACAACAAAGCAGTGGTGTGCTATGTCGCATCGTGGGCAGCGTACAGGCCTGCAGCCGGATCCTTTCTGCTGGACAAACTCGACCCCTCTTTGTGTACCCATTTGGTCTACTCCTTCGCTGGGTTAGACAACCAGACTTCCAGCATCAAATCTTTAGGTAAATATTATTTTAATAAATAAATCATGAGTATGTAATATACTTTATATATATCCACTATATTAATAAGTATTTATGTAGCTTATTGGTTAAAATTGAAGCTTGTTCCACTGACAAGCAGCGAATACGGTGAATGAATCCGAATTACAGCTGGAAACTGCATTTTCCCTAACATTATATATTGTACAAACACGTATATATTATTTATTTTTTAAGCACCTATAGTATTTATATTAATCTATTGTTTACGCCAATATTTAACTTATATTTGTAATAGTTGAATCGGTTAATAATGAGCAATACAAAATTCCCTCCATTTCCAATAACCAAGTATGCCACCACAAGATGGCGCCACTTACTTCAAATTTGCAACATTTGAATATTTATTAATTATATTCGCAAACGAGAAGTACCCACTTGTGGACTTGCAGAAAATAGGTTTCTTTGTAAGCTTCATTGCTTGCAACGTCAGTCGCACGTCGCGCCCCGACCCAGTGAGAAGTCTATGATCTGCCGTGATCCCGCTCTTCTGGAAGACGCGCCGAAGAACTATAATAATCGTGAAGTGATTGAGTTTGGCGAATATCCTGGCCAGGATAGGTGATAGTGAAGCTGTGAAAAGGTACGTGGCATACTTTCCTTATATAAGTGACACGTCCTACTCTGTTTCCGATATCGTACCTCTGTGTCCGGATTGCTCGTTACCAGCCGTTTTGCTATTATAAAAATTCAAATACAGTCCAATTTTTAGAAGGCCTTTGTTCGCGTTTAGTCCGTGCTTTTGGCATAAGCATAGTTAGCTGGAAGGTTCTGGATCAGGCGCGAACATCTATTATATTTATTATTTAATGGCTACTCACCTATTGTTTTGATTAAAATACCTTTATTTATTATAAATATTTTTATTGTTAACTGTCTTCACTACGTATTGTATCTTTTTTGTATAACTAATGAAAGTAACTGGGATCCTAAATGACAGGTCTAACTTAGTTAGACTTAGTTTAGGAGTCAGTGTGTTAATCAATTTGTTAATTGTACTTTTATGAACAATAAAATATTTTGTATTTGTAAGTGTGGGGTGGTATTTTGAGTTGGTTGTTATAAGAAGAACAACGTGTAAATCACAAAGAAAATTCGAAGTGTGTTTTAAGATAAGAGGGAGCTATAGGGTTTAATAAGCTTTCGATCTTTTTGTCCCCGCTAGCACCCGAACTAATTACGCATCTAATTCTGTTGTGAGCAGAATAACAAGAAGATACAATAAATTGTTTACAGATATCGACCCCTTCTGTCTGTCTAAACACCAATTCAGAGGAAGGATTCTGAGCAGGATGGAGGTGTAGTTCTATGTAAATAATACATTAGATATGCACAATGCAATGAAATCTACACATTTTCACTCACTCACACTTACAATATACACCTTCACACACCTACACATTCACATATACATACACTTACATAATGATGCGTAGATGGATTTTTAAATATTGTCTCTTTATTTTTATTCTTATGTTTATTTTTAATAGTTTAAATTGTTTGATGCTATATGTTTAGTGAAAATAATGTTATTCCGTAATTGGCTAGGTGTTCGGTAATCATTTGAATGTAAATATTTATTTGTAAAATACAGCTGTGGAATAAGTAAATAATAAATAAATAAATAAATAAAATATACATATACATTTCATTCATTCCTTACAGCCCCTAGAACACAGCGTCCTAGACCTCCACTGCTGGAGATGGGCCTTCCAGAACTGGAGAAATTGGCCTACACTCGCCACGCTCCTTAGCGAGGATATGATGTCATTTTTATGACAATTTATTAACGATTCCACAAGTTGGCATTAGTAGAACCGGGACCGACGGCTTAACGTGCTCTCCGAGGCACGGGAACGGTGGTGTTGTAAATCTATGCCAAATGTACGTAAGAAAAGTGTATTTCTCATGGGTGGGTTTGAACCGACCTTTGTAGGATTTAAGGTACGCGTTCTTACAACCGAGCCACCACCGCGCCTATACATATATATATACGTATATATAGAAAGTTAATTAGATGTGCTGCTGAAGGTGGATATTGAGCCAATTTAACTGTGTACAAAAATGGGAGACATGGTCATACTTACCCAAGCCGAAAAGAAATCAAATGCATAAGTTTAGAAAGCAATCCAGTTTATTTAGTAACTCTTCAGTGAGATCGGGATAGATCTTTATTGGTTCAGCTAAGAGCGGAGCGACAACCAATATTAAAACGCGGGGAATGAGTGCCTTCACTCCGTAGCCACGACTCAGACTTAGCTGTTAAGGCACGCAGGGCCAACAGTGAGAGAGAGACGGTTTATAGGGTTTTAGTCCGTAAGCGCCTTAGGAGGCCTCACGGTGAGTCAGGCATGCATCCTCCCGCGGTGGCCCTTCAGGCTGGAGTCGTATCATTGATAATTGAATTTATCGAATCAAGGTCTTTAAAAAAAAAAACATGTTAAATTGTATGTTTTCAGATCCTTGGCAAGATTTGGAGGATGACTATGGCAAGAATGGTTATAAACGAATGGTAGCGTTAAAGAAGCGATATCCTCATCTTAAGGTAACAATTGCCATTGGAGGCTGGAATGAGGGATCACACAAATATTCAGTAATGGCAGAGAACCCAGAGAAGAGGCGGAAGTTCGTTAGAAGCGTCATGGATTTTCTTGAGTAAGAATAAGTACCTACCATTTATTATTTCTCTTAATCAGAAGCTACAAGCAGCAAGCGCACAGCAAATGCTGTATAAAGCAATGCGCTTATACATTCTACCTACTCCAGAGACAATAAATTATATACCGTGGTCTAGCAGTTAAGTCCGTGGTAAAGTAAAGTAAAAGTATCATCACGACCGTTTCCCTTTCGGGGTGGTCAGAAACCACGCTTATAAGCGAATTCACATTTAGCCAACTTTACTAAAGGCCAAACATGACAAGTGGCAAGCTTGTCGATGTCTCCAGCGTACCAAACTCGAGAAATATCACCAATAAATTAAATATTAATTAAATGTATTTTTATTTACATTTATAAATATATTTGTGTCCCGACCAGGAATCGAACCGGTACTTTCAAGTCTAAATCCACGCACTTAACCGCTAGACCACAGAGGCACATTAAATATAAATTAAAAGCTACCTAAATAATAAAATTAAAAATAAACTAAACTATAAATAAAAAATGTCCTTTAGAGAGTTTCCATCCGAGATAGTCCCAAGGAGACTGGCAACATTTCCCCTCTGTATAGCGAGGCAGAAATAATTGCCAGTATTATATTATTATATATTTTAATCAATAAATAAACACAATTTAGCCAAATACCCATACAAGATAAATTCTATATCTAGGTTAATCGCGTTAAAAACTATTATTGAAATTCGCGAAGGTTAAAAAAGATTATTATTTTTATTATTAGAAAGTTTGACTTCGACGGGTTGGACTTGGATTGGGAGTATCCTGCCAGAAGAGACGGTAGACCTCAAGATAAAGCCAATTACGTCGCTCTTGTTAAGGTTAGTTCATTATCATTACATCATTACAGCCCCTAGAACACAGCATCCTAGACCTCCACTGCTGGAGATGGGCCTTCCAGAACATATATCTGGAGAATTTGGCCTACACTCGCCACGCTGGCCAGACGGCTTGGCGAGGATATGATGTCAATTTTTATTGACAATTTATTAACGATTCCACAAGTTGGTATTAGTGGAACCGGGACCGACGGCTTAACGTGCTCTCTGAGGCACGGGAACGGTGGTGTTGTAAATCTATAACAAATGTACGTAAGAAAAGTGCATTTCTCATTGGTACATGTCGGGTGGATTTGAACCGACCTTTGTAGGATATAAGGAACGCGTTCTTACAACCGAGCCACCACCGCCCAAGGTCAGTTATTTTAATACAATTATATGCTATGATGAGTTTACCCTCCAGCACTATTCCATTACTGAAGCTATGAATTCTTCAAGAAAGCCTTCAAATCCAAATCCTAAACTACAAGGAATAGCATTTAATGTTTAAAGGTCGATTTTCATAAAAACCAAAACAGCATCATTCGATTTTGAAAAATATATTATTTTTGTCGGAAAATAAAACGTTTGATTTTGAAAAAGAAAAACCTTGCGACAGATGTACGAGTCTCTAACCACTCATTCCGAATCGTGCTCAGAGAGCTTAGAACAAATATGACACTGACCGTTGTTCCGAATCAAATATCGCGATTTGGATGCTCAGAGCGTGATATCAATTCGAAACGGTCTAAATCACATTTTCATACATAAAATGTTAGTATTGCGGATTCCACATCTTTGAGTATGAATACTAACAAATATACATCTCTCGGTTTATTCGAGCCGGACTGCATACAATTTATTAAAACAATAATCACACAGATCATCACAAGATTCCGCCAAACCAAGGCACGTTCTTATACGACGCTAGCGCCATCTAGTAGGGAACTATCGACACTAGCGATTCGTACTCGAACACATCTTTATATGTGTAAGATTAATATTATTAACTTATTTTGGTCTTTTAAAATAACTTGCCGTGTTACAGACATTTTTTTTTCACTTACACTACACACACTTACTTAAATATTAATTATAGATTTGTTTTAGAAGTAATATAGAAACAGTATAAACGAATTACAATATTAAATAATTTAAAAGAAAACCTAATTTAAATAAACTTGAAAATGGCGCGCAGCTTAACGCAAAAAACTGACAGCGCTCACAGCGATCTACCTCGATATCGTGAGCAGTCTAAGCGCGAGGAGTAATGTCATTTGTGACGTCACACAGCTTTGGCAAAACAGTTTAAGCGCGTCTCGGAACACCTTTAAGCGTGCTTAGGTTACTATTATCGTGTCTAAATGTAGTGTAGCGATATTGGTTACGGTATGGGATATATTGCGGAATAGAGAAGAAGGATTGTGGATCTCTTCAGAACACTCACCGTGGACGCTTGTAGAACACGCAATTCTCATCAAAGCTGCAGCGATTTGAGAGTTTTAGACAATTCAGGTTCTGAAGATAGAGAGATCTCCTTGCGTCGTATTTTCTTATTACTGAGGCTCGTGACCTTTTTTTTTTACTAGCATGACAATATAGCTCAAATGACAAGTAGATAAGTGGACAGACACAGGCTGTCCACTGCTGGATATAAATAAATAATAATAATAAATAAATATTTCCAGACAATCACACAGCGCCATCTAATTTCCGTGGTAAGCTAAGAGGCTTGTGTTACGGAAACTAAATGGTTGATAAACTACATATTATACTTTTTTTTTTTGTAAATATATACATATTATACATATAAACACCCAGACCGAGACAAATAATACAATGTACAACTTGCCCCCGGTGGGAATCGAACCCACGACCTCCCGAGTTTACGGCAACGTTTGTTACCACTAGACCACGGAGGCTTCCCCCAAACCTCGCCATTTATTAATAATATCGTAACAAATAACATCTACATTACCAGTACTGACACGCATTATTGTCACAGTCATTGAGTCTTGTCCTATAAAGTGTTAAAAATGAGGACCTTAAAGTTACGTAAGCTAACGAGCCCAGTACACTGCCGTCATGGACCTATAAACATCTGAATAAGTTAGCTATCAGACTATAAGGGTAACAAATCAACATCGAGCTATGCTGCGCTGTACTGCGCTGTGTTTCTTAAGCTACGTTTTTTTAACAATTAACATCAAGCTGTGCTGCGCTTTGCTTAGCTCAGTATTAAAAGTAATCAGCATCTCGTGTAGTCATTTATCTCGTCGAAAATTACTTTATTTTCAAAAAAAACGTAAACATTACGACATAGTTGAATCCGATGAAGATGAAAGTGAAGAAGAAGCGGATATGGATAATTTATGTGTATTTTTTTCGTGAAAAATACTGAGAATTTAATTTTTAAAAGAATATTGCCACTGAAGACGATTTATTTAAATATTTGCGAATGACTAAATTTAATTTAAATTATTTTTCGCTCAGGACGGCGGGTAGCGCGCCTCGCTCGAGACTGCTGCGTTTTAAATAGAGCGTAGCCTCACACATCGCAGCACAGCATGGTTTGTTTGTATCCTCATTAAAATATTAGACGAACTAGTTGACCAAACATAGCACAGCGCAGCATAGCTCGATGTTGATTTGTCACCCTTATAGTCAGATAGCTAAGTTATTCGGATGTTTATAGGTCCATGACGGCAGTGTACTGGGCTCGTTAGCTTACGAAACCTTAAGGTCCTCATTTTTAACACTTTATTGGACAAGACTCAATGACCGTGACAATAATGCGTGTCAGTACTGGTAATGTAGATGTTATTGTCACTTGAGTTTATTAAGCTATATTGTCATGCTAGTAAAAAAAAAAGGTCACGAGCTGTTGGAATTGTGGACAATGCCACTATATCTGGAGCTTTCGAATTCCTGCAGCTTTGCCGAGTTCTAGCTTCTCTGAGCGTGTTGTACAGCCGGTAATACTACGGTGAGTGCTCTGACGAGCTTTATAACCTAACCCCTTCCTCTTCATTCTTCAACCGAACCTAGGGCCGCGTTCGTTTTAAGAAATGTTAGCATGAAAATACCACAAGTCGTTCGTTTAATGAAAATTCTAACATTTGATGCTAATTTCCGTATGTCAGTACGTGTTGAAAGGAGGGTTATTGATGTTACTTTTTGACAGATGTCAAATTTATCGTTTACCATTTTTATATACTTTATAGTTTTTCTATTATATTTGTTAAAAAGGTATATTAAACGATTTTATGTAATAAATTCAAAGACCATAATAATATCACGTGTATTGGATGCCATGGTATGATAAAACATGAACGAAAACACTTGTCAAAAAGTAGCATCACCGCTTGTTTTATTTAAGAAATGTTAGCATTGTTAAAAAAAAGTGGTATTTCTTAACAAAAACGACATTTCGCGCTGGTTTATGAAGTTGCTAGGAAATGTTGGAAATGCTATAACACGAACGCGGCCTACATACCGTATTCATCGTCTATATGCGTACGTATACCTTGCCCCCACGTCATGGTACGTGGCGCGCGAGCTCCATAAATGTTAGCAACTAAAGTCCAAAGAAGAAAGAAAAAAAAAATAATAATAATTTATTTGACCGCCTCCGTGGTCTAGTGGTAACAAACGTTGCCGTGAACTCGGGAGGTCGTGAGTTCGATTCCCCTCGGGGGCAAGTTGTACATTGTATAATTTGTCTCGGTCTGGGTGTTTATATGTACGAGTATAATATGTATATATTTACAAAAAAAAAAGTATAATATGTAGTTTATCAACCATCTAGTTTCCGTAACACAAGCCTTGGAGCTTACCACGGAAACTAGATGGCGCTGTGTGACCTGTCTGGAAATATTTATTATTTATTTATTATTTATTTGTGATTTTCTCGAGTTATACGCTAGAGACATCGACAAGCTTGCCAATTGTCATGATTGGCTTATAGTAAAGTTGGCTAATTGTATGTCGGGCTCGCACCGACTAAAACCTTTAATAGGTGGTAGGCAGACTGATGGTAGTAATTTCCCCAGTCTGCCAGGACGGGGAAGTATCCACCGTTCGTGCCGATAAACCCAGTAAAGTGTATCCACAAATTTCGGGATCAGGCTCGGATTGCCGGCTTGACCATGACGGCAATTCGAACCTGATCCTGAATGATCATACACTTTACTGGGTTTATTAGAACGTAAATTTAGCACCATCTGTCCGCCTACCACCTATTTGTTGTTCTCGTTGAAAGTATGTGCCATTTGCAATGATGTCAAATGCCAGTTTTTATTTTCAGGGAGATCTAATATTGTTGGCTTGCCATGATGATTTATATACAAATAACACAGCTTGAAACAAGACTTACTGTCATCGGACAAACAATAAAGTCTCACTAGGCTAGACCAAGACCAACACTTGGCCAGTCTTAGTCTTGCTGTTGGCAACACTAGCTGTGATGATAATAATATTTCCAGGAATTAAAAGAAGCATTTAGTAAGCACGGTTATATACTAACAGCTGCATTGGGAGCTGGCAAAGAGACCATGGATGCTGCCTATGACTTACCGAAGCTCAGCAAGTACCTTGATCTGATACATATGATGTGCTACGATTACCACGGGACTTGGGACGGCGTTGTCGGTGCTAATGCACCCCTCAAGGGCTTACATGATGGTGATACTTTGAGTGTGGTGAGTATTTTCTGGATGAACACGGCCTGTTACTTAGTCGCAAACAAATTAGTGGATATTATTCAATGATACACCCCATCAGGCAAAGCTTTTTGTAGATGTCGCTAGTGGCGATGGTACCTTTTACACCTATGTCGCAACATTTATTTTTAAAAAATTGTAGCTTTTTATTTTTATAACAGAAAAATGTATTTTAAATTAACGTTCCCTACTTTAAAAGACGATTTAAGAAAGCGCACAACGTCTTTAAGAAGAAAAAAGTTTTATTAATAGAACGGCAATTTTGAGATCACCATATCTTTGATTTCGCTTAGAAATCTAGATTTGTACACTGAAAAGCTGCTCACTTTGGCATAATATCCAGAAAATAATAAATTTCGTAATTAAAATACAAGTTTTCTATACAACTGACAGTTATATTAGGTACCATCTATCATGATAAAAAGTTAGTGATACACCCCATTCTCAACTCTATAAGCGCTCGACCTTGATAGCGGCCGTGCAAATATCAATTTTAATAGCGTGATATATATATATATAGTTAACGGATTCCATTATATAACGTTTGCGACTAAGTAACAGAATAGGGCTGCAGGGCTATCTTCGTTTTCGGTCGGTAAGTCATGCACAAAAGTTGCCACTTAAAAAATAAAAAAGACGATGTGGTCAATCATTAGTTCCAAAGGACAGTTTCATTGTAATATGATACCTTATGTCATTAAAAACTCAGGTAGCTCCATATTAATTCATTTTATGCACTGATATGTGTGTTATATTAATGGACAATAATATTTAACTGCCATCGTGGTCTAGCGGCTAAGTCCGTCGATTTGAACTCGGAGGTACTGAGTTATTTTTTTTTAAATAAATAAATTTAATTTATTTGTGTTTTTCTCGAGTTGTACGCTAGGGACATCGACAAGCTTGCCAATTGTCATGATTGGCTTATAGTAAAGTTGACTAATTGTATGTCGGGCTCGCACCGACTAAACCCAGTAAAGTGTATCCACACATTTCGGGATCAGGTTCGAATTGCCGTCATGTCCAGTCAAGCCGACTGTCAAGGGACTGATGTCAGTCATGAGTGTCTGATTACAGTTGCTAACATTCATGGATCTCGCTCCCCACTTACCATCAGGTGGGCGCAAGGTCACATGTCGTGCTAGTAATTAAAAAAAAAAAACCTGATGGTGGTCCTCTTGACGTAGTGGATGGCACTGCGGGACACAACCACGGCCCGCCGTCGTCGTCCGCTAGTGTCCACCTAGAGAGCTAGTCTTCTACGCCCTAAAACAAGTCTCGCAAGGCCCTATGCAAGCGATATCACCCCCGTGACACCACCGTGGCCCACTGCCGCCTCCTAGCCTGCCTTCTTCTCTGACGGAATGGAATGGTTCTTGGGTCGTTCTCCCGTTTCCGTTCCGCCGCCTCCTTCTGGGGCATAGCACGCTCAAAGAAAGAGGCCACAGAGTCCCACAACGCTTCGCTCGCAATTATCGATTCGACTACCGATGGTAGCGAGAGATCGCGTCCCACCTGAGTAACGAAGACACGCTCAGCATTCTCTCTGCATTCATGGCACATGGCCGTCGGCTCTAGTCTTATGCGACACAGATATCTGCCGAAGCAACCGTGCCTTGTCATTATCTGAGTCACCCGGTACGACCTGCTCCCATCCGTGGCATATCTCAGCCTGCTTCTTCATCGCATATTATCTCCTCTCTTTCTGGCAATGTGTCCGAAGTACTGCAGTATCCTACGAAGATGTATACTACGGTGGATGGCCTAGTCAATAGAGAGACAAATTTATTTATTTATTTATTATTTAAGGTACACTAACAGGTTACAATTAATACATATCAAGCACAAATTTACAATAATTTATAAGGTGGGAATTGCAACCCAAGTGCAGTGTACACGGCATGCTACACATAGCTACTTGGATGATTAGAGTCAACTGTGTTTTTCAGTTTTAAAATTTTAGGTTTCATCCATTTCAACAATATCAACATATTAATACTATATACGAGATTAAATATATGATTATTATTAATGTAAAATTATGTTGAAAGTTATATCATAGGTTATATATTTAGTATAAGTCAATACAAGAATAGTAAAGTTTATTTTTTTTTTTTTTTATTAGGTACACACAACAGAAATGGATACAAAACTTTTTTTAAATTTCAAATCTTTACAATATAGTTCCAGTACCATCTCCAAAAGCATGTGCACACAGCATGCAATTATGAAACATTTATATATATTTAAAAATTAAAATAACAATACAATACCCGCAGTGAGTATAGTTCACAAATATTAATTTAGTTTCAGTCTGCTCGCCATCCACAGCAAATTACTCCTTCCCAAAGGCCAGAAATAATTCACTGTAGAAAGCGAACACCTAGTTAGATTTTTTATTTTTTTTTATTCCTAATATCTTGCACAAGTTAATTTTATAAATATTGGCGAATTGAAATAAATCAGGAGCGTCTCCCTGTAAACATAAATCATTGTATTGCCTACACATTCGAGTGAGGGGGTTGTTGCCTGCTATGTTGTTTGCAAAGGACATATTATATATAAATATATATATATATATATATATATATATATATATATATATATATATATTTAATGTTTTCCCTTTTTTTAGGAATACACAATAAAATACATGCTAGCTAGCGGTGTATCACCATACAAGTTGGTATTAGGTTTACCAATGTACGGGAGAAACTTTAAGTTAACCCAACCTGATGTAAGGGATATTGTGTTTGGTGAAACGGCTGCAGCTTCACAAGGATTCAAAGGACCATGGACTGGTGAAAACGGGTTTATGGGATATAATGAGGTAAATATTTTAACAACTTTGTCAAAAATAATGGGGCACTTGTCTCAATGGGACACCTATCAGGCAAAGCTTTTTTATAGATGTCGCTAGCAGCACTGGTACCTTGTTTACACCTATGTCGGATAGTTTTTTAAATGTTTTTGTAGTTTTTTTATTTTTACAACAGTGTACAAATCGAGATTTCCAAGCAAAATCAAAGATATGGTGACCTCAAAATTGCCGTTCTATTAATAAAACCTTTTTTCTTTTTAAAGACGGTGTGCGCTTTCTTAATTCGTCTTTTAAGGTAAAAATTATGCTACATAGGTGTAAAACAAGGCACCATTGCCGCTAGCGACATCTACAAAAAGCTTTGCCAGATACACCCCATTACCTATCGCCTCATTTTTTTTTATGATACTATCTCATCCTCCTCCTCCTTGCGTCGTTCTCCTCACTGCTGAGGGTCGTGACCCCCTCCACGGATCACTTTGTCCCGGACGATGATGCGCCATCCGGGTCTGTTCACGGCTGCATGTAGGGCATCGTGCATCTGGGTATTTAGTGATCTGGTCAGACCAGCGTATGGCTTCGGCCACGTGGTCTTTTGCCTTCGACTTTCCCTGTGATTACTAGCCGTTCCAGGTTATTACCAGGTGTTTTGCGGGCTATATGGCCGAAATACTCAAGGACTCTACTACTATCTATGCGTTATTTAATATTATGTATCAACAGATTTGCATGGAGCTGAAGAATTCATCTTCGACCTGGACTAAATACTGGCATGAGGAGTCCTCCACACCATATCTTAGAGACAAGGAAAGAGTCATCACTTATGATAATGCAAGATCTATTGCTAATAAAGTCAAGTAAGTTAACGTTAATCTTGACCTTGGTCTAGCGGTTAAGTCCGTGGATTAAGACTCGGAGGTACCGGGTTCGATTCCTGGTCGGGACACGAAAATATTTATTAATGCCTGGATTCACATTTAGCCAACTTTACTATAGGCCAATCTCCAGCGTACCAAACTCGACAAATATCATAAATAAATTAAATAACACCTAATTGAATGTATTTATTTACATTAATAAATATTTTCGTGTCCCGACCAGGAATCGAACCCGGTACCTCCGAGTCTAAATCCGCGGACTTAACCGCTAGACCACGGAGGCAGTTAGCATATAAAAATAAATAAAAACTAGTATAGGTGTTACAAATTGAACGTCTTTGCCCTGAAAAATAATATTTTATTTTCTTATTATGATTTTTTTACATTTAGAATGTTTAGAATTTGACTTGTAGGGTTGTCTAATTTTTGGTATTATATTATCAATTATATTATTCTTCAGCATACAGCCAAGTCTGACGTAATATATCTTTCTTTTTAATAAGGTAATGAGGTCATCATCAAATTCCAGATGCTGCAGAATTTGTTGCAATTCTTGGAGTCACTCGCGGCACCATAGCTTCGGGTAAAATATGGGAGTTGACAGCGCGGGAAACCCGCAAAAAATAAACTGCAACTTGTGCCCCATACTTAAAGTACAATTCACATTATTAAACAAAACAACACCACTTTTGACCAATAATATCCACAGTAAATTAATTTACAAAACAAAAACATGCACTTGACATGTCCACGCAAAATAGCGCGAATTTTCCTTTTGAAGGAAAATATAATTGACACAAAAATTAGACAAGTCAAATTAAAAAATAAAATATTATTTTTCAGGGCAAAGACGTTTAATTCGTAACAATAGGCGATTCGAATATTAAAAAAGTTTTCCTTTTTAGATTGGCAATAGAATATGGGCTTGGTGGTTTGATGGTGTGGAGCATAGACACTGATGATTTTAGAGGTGACTGCGAATTCCCGAACGATGCCTACTTGGACTTTATGACAAGGCAGAGGGAAATAAACTCGGATCCTGTTATTAGTGAGGTTATAGAACGACTGCATCTAGCTGATGGTAAGTATTAAAAACTCCATCAGACTGTATTTCTCCAGTATTATAGACTATGAGTTACAATGGTATGCTAACAAATTAATTTACCAGTTGCAAGCTACATTTTTTTTTAAAGATTGCGGCCAAAAATTTTACTGATTTATTCCTTAGACGAATTTATTCAGTAACCTTTCTAACTGTTTCCGTGGTCTAGCGGTTAAGTCCGTGGAATTAGACGCTGAAGTACCGGGTTCGATTCCTGGGCGGGACACAATAAATTTATTTTTCGTGTTTGGTACGCTTGACATCGACGAGGTTGCCACTTGTCAAGATGGGCTTATAGTAAAGATCTACATCTAGATCAAAGGTGATAGCTCTGAAAATGGCTTGATACTAACACACAAAATATCAACCACAGCCAAGGCGAGGACGTGTTAAACCCCGGCATGTACCAATGAGAAATACATTTGACCGCCTCCGTGTTCTAGTGGTAACAAACGTTGCCGTGAACTCGGGAGGTCGTGGGTTCGATTCCCACCGGGGGCAAGTTGTACATTGTATAATTTGTCTCGGTCTGGGTGTTTATATGTATAATATGTATATATTTACTAAAAAAAAAATAGTTTAATATGTAGTTTATCAACCATCTAGTTTCCGTAACACAAGCCTCGTAGCTTACCACGGAAACTAGATGGCGCTGTGTGACCTGTCTGGAAATATTTATTATTTTTTTTCTTACGTACATTTGTCATAGATTTACAATACCACCGTTTTTGTCCCTCGTAGAGCACGTTAAGCATTCGGTCCCGGTTCCATTAATAGTTTTATATAACTTGTAGAATTTTCAAGATTTTTGTAATTATAAATTGACATCATACTCTGCCAATCCCTCTGGCCAATGTGGCGATGGTAAGGTAAATTCTCCAGATATTATTGAAAGGACCATCTCTAACATATTGTATTATGCTCCTTGCACTGGAACGGTGGTGTTGTAAATTTATAACAATAGTACGTAAGAAAAGTGTATTTCTCATTGGTACATGCCGGGGTATAACACGTCCTTGCGTTGGCTGTGGTGGGTATTTTGTGTGTTAGTATATCTCAAGCCATTTTCAGAGCTATCACCTTTAATCTAGATGTGTTATTGGGTTGGCTTCATAATATCATATATAAATTTAAGCTACCTAATCGCCCATACGATACTAACTGTCACAACTTACATCTTCTTCCATTGGAAGTTCGACGCAACATCACTGATGTTGCATATTTAATAAATGTAGCAAATGGTACAGTCGATAGTCCTGAGTTGCTGGCTTGTTTGGGTTTACGAATACCTAGGTTTAATCTTCGATGTCCCCCACTCTTGTTCGTACCATATGCTAGTACCAGGTATAGACAGAACAGTTATTTATTAAGAACATGTAACAACTATAATATTCTTGCGGAAGATTTGGACAAACATGTCTATTTAAGCAACATATATTAGACGTCTAATGACGCTTCATTACGTTGAATCGATCATCGGCAGCAATCCCTAATAAGTGATTTGTTTTTTCATTATCAACTTACTTATGGTTCTCTTGCTCTTTATTACTTAACTTTAAATTTATATGTGAAAACCTTTAATAGTTCTTAGTGAATTTAAAGGTATATTATTTACTATAATATTGTCAACTGTTGGTTTTCCAAAATGAATAAAAAAAAATATAAAAAAATTAGTCACCTTTACTATAAGCCCATTATGACAAGTGGCAACCTCGTCGATGTCAAGCGTACCTAACACGAGAAATAAATTTAGAGGTACCGACCTCTTTAGGATGTTAAGGAAAGTGTTCTTACAACCAAGCCACCATTAGTTCTTCCCCATCTTTTCTTTAAATATTTAAAGGAGTAAATTGGAGAGTAACGCCATTATTTGGAACCCAGTGACCAGCAAACATACGCTGATGATAGAAAAGCAGAAGAAATCCACAAGCAGTATGGTTGCTACGTCGGGTTTCCAAATATTTATCCTACGAGATTTTTGTTAGGAATGTTGGGTTTGGAGTTTCTGTCACTCAGACGAGACTATGCGCTTGACGACAAACTCGAAGGTGCTGCAGCAAATAGGATTTCGAGTTCCGACGACGTTTCAGTATATGCGTACTATGCAGAAGCCGATGACGCGCACAGTAGCACACGAGACTTCGCCGTTGCTAAAATCACTCGGCATTATAAATAGGTTGTCACTGAAGTTTCCCTTGTGACATATTTGCTTGCACGGAGACTGGATTTAAAATGGTGGCAAAAACTTTTTTAGGATATAATTCATTTATTTCTTATAAACAATAGGATTTACAGTTCTCCCAAAGTGATAATGCGCATAGAAATCTTCGTCACTGTTCGGAAACGGTCGTATTCCCCGAGCGTCGGAAGACGATATGTATATAGAGTGGTTAAGTGCATTTTCTTCATGCATAATTTAGTAGAATTATGTGTTTTGTGCTAGTTGTTAGTACGTTTTCCTATTTTACAAAATAAACTATTTAAAGTTGAATAAGATAATTAAAGTTGAAATTAAATTCACCTTTAAAAACAAAACCAAGAACGGTGTGTAATATCAGCTCTATATAATTCCACTCAGAGAGAACACATGCAGTCACCGACCGCCCGAATTGTTTTCGATTGTGTACACATGATATTGACTTCTATTTCTTTCGAACAAGGTGCAAAATGCAAGTGCAATGTTTAGGCTCTTACGATTCAATGATTCGGGTGTTTCCGGGAATACGACAATTAGCGAAGATCTGTATGTGCATTATTAATTTGGGAATACTGTACATTTCTGTGATGTTATACAGTGTAGTTAGTGTTGTACTCTATGTTTTGCCGGAGGGCATATAAGTATTAGGTAACAAGTACAACCGTCTATCAATACGGTACAATATAATAATAATAAATATATTAATATCTATGTACATAAATTTTTAAATACTAACTTACATATACAATAATATTAATGTCAAAGTTGAAAATTATAATTTTAAGAATTTGTTATTGCAAGCGATTTGTCTTCTAGAAAGTCCAGCACTGAATAGTAGCACTTGTCTATCAGCATGTCAGTGAGTTGTTTTTTAAATTTATGATTTGGAAGTAATTTAATGTCATCACTTATTTTGTTATATATTTTTGGAGCCATACATTACTTTTTTGCATGTGTTGTTTTGGCTATCGGTATTATTAACTTATTTTGGTAACGCAGTGTGCGATTGCGATTTTTTATAGTGAGGATTGATTAATTATTATTGTTACTGCAAATTATTTTGGTATTTTTGTATATTTCTTGTATTAACCATATGTGAAGAACACTTACTAATGAATTGGCTTAGGCTGTTAGGTTTAAGTGTTTGTAAATAAATAAATAAATATTTATTTGGTTGTAAAATAATATATATTCAACAGGTAATCGACAAGAAATACTTAACAGAAGATCAGCATACATAGTTGAAGACGGTAAACTAAATTTGCGACTTCCAGAACCTAGTTCTACTAACTATGGTCTAATGAGGACCATAAACAACGCTGTCACTTTGTCTATTGCAGAGAAAAGGATAGAGGATGAAATCAAAATGGTTGTCAAAGAAAATGAAGTCGATGTAGATGATAATACTAGTGGTTGTAATTGCAATAAAGCTAGTTTGGTTGCGATGGTGGTTTTGGTTTTATTTAGGTTTAAGTTTTGGTGAACGAAATGTCTTGCCTTTCGTATACACCTCGTTTCGAATCATGTTCAGAGCGCTTAGAATGAATATGTCACTGACAGTCGTTCCGAATCAAATATCACGATTTGGATGCTCAGAGCGTGATATCAATTCGGAACTCTATAAATCACATTTTTATTCATACCGTGATAGTTTTTTTTTAAATGTATAGATTATAAATTGCGGATTCCACATCTTTGAGTATGAATAGGTCACACCTCTCCCGTGTTTTCATCTTTATATGTGTAACGTTTACTATATTTAACTTTTTTTGGTTTTCTAAAATAACTTGCCGTGTACAATGTAAATGTTTGTCAATGTTTTGTCACACATATGGGAGAAAGAAAAGCCGTATTTTTTATCAAATTTAAGCTCTATTTATGGACATTGAATCGATTGAACATTTATTTGATACATTATTTTTAACGCATTCTACTTTGTTCTTCTTCTCTTGTCTAAGAAGAATGTGTTTTACACTTAACGATTTCGGTCGGTAAGTCATAAAAAAATGTTGCCACTTGCAAAATCAAAAAGCTGATTTGGTCAATTTTTTATTATGTTGTCCTAGACATAAGACGTCTGCTTTTCGTGGCATTTTCAGGTATGCGGCTACTAAAATCTGGAATAATCTGCCTCCGCCACTTCACCAGATGCAATCAGTTATTGGTTTTAAAAATAAACTGAACTCAATACTCATTGCTTCTCAGCGAGCATGCTAGCTGCATGCCTGAATTTGTTCACCTTTGCTATGCAAGGCTGGGATGTTATTATTATTATGTGTGTGTGTGTATTCGTGCAATGTATGTGTTAAATAGGTTGTATTTTAGTACATCTGTGTCCGTGACGTGCTTTCCATCCGTAAGGCGGCGGCTGAAAATCAGCGCTATGGCCTATCTATAGGTTGTAGCGGACGCCGTGCTGATCGCCTTTTTGTCGCTATACATGTGCTGGTGGGCTAATTATTTTGCGCATATTTTTTTTACTATTTATCTTTGTATAGTCTTTTAAAAAATTGTATTATGCTATGGTTTGGCGACAAATAAATATATTTCTTTCTTTCTTTCTTTCTTCCTTTCTTTCTAATATCATTAGTTCCAAAGGACGGTAATATTTTAATATGACAATTTATGTCATTAAAAACTCAGGCATCTCCGCTCATTTTATGCGCTAAAATTTGTATTATATCAATGGATAATAATATTTATTCCTTTGCAACACTAGAAGCAAATGCCAAAATGTCGGTAAAACTGTATCGATAATATTCGATAACTTTGCGGACTATCAAATTTTGTCGCTAAATAGTTTGTGAAAATTGCCAATTTGACAGATAAATTCGAAACGATTCCTACATTTTTATGACTAAAGGTTGTCACTCACCATACACCCAAACGGACGCCGTTGTAATCAAAATATTCGAATAGACGTACGTCCAATTATTTAGCAGACTGATGATCGCTTATCGCATTCAGCGTTCGCTAAATCGCAACACAAAATAAACTAAATGGACGTAGATGTAAATCCAAGGCTGTGAAGTCGTTTAAGAAACAAAATACGAGGTAGCCTTTTAATAGACTAAATGGCGTTGCCAAGGTCACAGCTGACGGTTTTTTGTATTAAAGTTACTATGCGTTATTACAACTATACAATTAGACGTAGCGAACTTCAGCAAAGAAGCCGATAGACGCATTCAGCTAGGATGGGCAGCATTTGGGAAGTTGCGCCACATTTTCTTATCAGACATACCACAGTATTTGAAGACGAAAGTTTTCAACCAATGCGTTCTTCCAGTATTGTCGTACGGAGCAGAGACGTGGACACTGACAGTGGGTCTGGTCCACAAGTTTAAGGTCACTCAGCGAGCTATGGAGAGAGCTATGCTTGGTATTTCTTTAATCGATAAAGTCCGGAACGTGGACATCCGTCAGAGAACCAAAGTTACCGACATAGCCTTCAAAGTTAGTAGTAAAGTGACAATCTGCCGGACACGTCTGTCACAGAACCGATAACCGTTGGAGTAGACGGGTTCTGGAATGGAGACCACGTACGGGAAGACGCAGAGTGGGACATCTCTCCGCCAGATGGACGGATGACCTGAAAAAGGTCGCTGGTGGAGGCTGGATGAGAGTAGCGGAAGATTGTTTGAAATGGTCATCCTTGGGGAAGAACTATATCCAGCAGTGGAGAGGCACAGGCTGATGATGATGATGCGTTATTATCGTTTTCTATGCTGTATATACTTTTTAATTTATAATTAGGCTTCACATTAATTTTATCGCCAAAATCAAATACTCTTTTCCAATATCTAATACTCTAAATTGTGATACTTATTTTACAATAAAGACATCTAGAAGTTATTAAGTAGTTTTATTTAAAATTTCATTTAAGCCCTCATATAGTTCAATAAGAGGAGCAATCGACTAAACGTTTGGTCGACCACTAAATGTATTTAGACCTAATAGTAGCTTTCTAAAATTAGTCATCATGCTTATTATCCATTGCCAACATATAATTATTGGTCGACCAAACTTTTGGTCGACTACTAAATGTATTTAGACTTAATGAGTAGCTTTTTAAAATTAGTCAATTTGCTCATTCTGCGTGCCCTAAATACATTTATTAGTCGACTAAACGTTTGGTCGACTACTAAATATATGTTGGACTAAAGCTGCTCATCTTTTTAAAATTAGTCATCATGCTCATTCTCCATGGCCAAAATACATTTATTGATCGACCAAAAGTTTGGTCGATTGCTTATCTTTCTTTATTGTATTTACTTAATATAATTGTTACAAAAAGTGTAACGTGTAAAAGTGTTAATTGTAGGTAATTGCTGAATAAACTAATGTAAACAACACATTAAGTACTTATAAGTCTTCATATTGAGATCCACAACGAACATTATAAAAGTGATCGCAAACCTGGAAGAAAAAAATATATTGAATAAAAAAAAGTTTTATTTCATTTATCAAACCTATATTATTATTTGTGGTAAGTCTTGTTTCAAGCCGTGTTATTTTGATATAAATATCACCATGACAAGCTTACAATATTAATTCTCCTTGAAAGTAAAAATTGTCACTTGACATCATTGAAGAAAATGGCAGATACTTTCAACTTTTACCACCTATTTGTTGTTTCCGTTGAAAGTATGTGCCATTTGCATTGTTGTCAAATGAAAATTTTCATTTTTATTTTGTTACTTATTCGCAAACGTTATTTAATGGAATCCGTCAACTATATATGTATATATCACGCTATTAAAGTTGACATTTGCACGGCCGCTGTCAAGATCGAGCGCTTATAGGGTTGAGAATTGAATAATATTTTGTAATTATGACGCAATCTCTGACATCTGCGACTAAGTAACAGAATTGGGCCACAGGAGAACTAATAATGTCTTGCCATGGATATATTTCTATAAAAATAACACGGCTTGAAACAACACTTACCTAATGAGACTTGAGTCCTTCAGTAATTACAATATACAGACACTAAAAAGACACGTTTAAATGAATAAGAGTTTTTATTGTTTTGTGCGCTGTGACGTCACAATATTTTCAACCAATGCTGTGTTTGACTTGAAAGCAAAGCAATGCGTTCAACGCTTATTTTTACCGAATTTGCTTAATACATACATATTTCACGCCGAATCCCTTGCGGGGTAAGCAGAGACTATTGAAATGAAATTAAATATTTTTTTGTCAGAAACATGGTAGGTACAGGGATGTAAATTATTATATGTAATTACACATGCTTCGCTATTTCTAGCATACAAATATTTATTTAGTCACATGACTTTGTCGAGCTTAGGGTCTAGGTATTCTTTTGTCGAATAAAAACATTTATTAACCAGCATTTGTTTGACTCTTAATATGAACAGTTTTAGTGGCAGCTCCCTTATAGTAACTGGACGCTTATTAAATATCTGTGTTGCCATTGCATAACAATTTCGGCTATACTGTATTTTTATGCGCTGGAATAATTATTGTACTAGGATAACGCGTTTTAAAATTGCAATTATCCCCAAGAGTTTTAAAAAGTTCCGGGTGGCTTTTTACAAATAAACAGCATTCAAGTATATAGATAGAAGGAACAGTCAGTAATTTTAGTTTTATAAATAAAGAACGACAGGAAGTCATAGGAGGTGTGTTACAAATAGCACGAGCGCCACTTGTCACGATCACGACATACCTCTTTCGCTTTTTCAACATTCATCAACCTCTTCATACATGCCCTTTTGTTTCGATGGCTTTTTAATGCACCTTCAGCTATTGTTTTATTTATTTGATTGTGATAGGTGAGTCTTGATCTGCCAGGGTATCTTTTACCCACAACTTTCACATTCACTGATTCGTCAAACTCTTTCAGCCTTGCCTTTTTTTTGTCCCTATGCTTCTTTTCATAAAGGTAACTTTTGCTTAAATTATATGAGCAACGCCAAGTCGAACGACTTACAGTTAAAAATAGCGCTTGAAGCGACAAGTCAAACACAAAGCAAGAGAAAAGCATTTATAAACCGCGTTTAGTTTCTACAAATTAAAATTATTTTATAATAGAATTTACAAAATAAAGCAATTTAAATAAAAAACAACATTGTAGGCAAATAATTTTAAGAAATGCATAAATTGGTTTATGATAAATTTGTGAGTATTTACTTACTTGAAACTGTTCGTTGAATAAAGTGCCATTTCCACATAGATCCGTATTGACTAGCCTTTGTCGCCAGCAAAAGTGGTACGCCTGAAAAATGTGTATAAAAACATTTTACGATCTCTCTCGCACAATCCGATATTTTTTAAGCCTGAGTGTGTGATTTTTGTATGAAAACATAGGGTGAGTAGTACATATTAACTTACTAGGAAATAAAATTACGGACATTTTGTTGATATATCAATTATTACGGCATTACCGGAATCATAAAGTATCTGGTTGCGTATATGGTGAGCGTATTATCGCGCAATAAAATAAAAAAGGGAGGCCTCCTTTTCTTAAACCAGCCTATTGTCGGTCGCAAGCCCGAGACACCATTCTTCCCATCTCTTACCCACACACGATGGACCCGGCACCCACACGGTGAATCCATGGAATGCTTAGAAAAGAGATTGCCCAAAACCAGGCCCCATTTTTTTTGCAGCGTGCCTCAACTAAATATAATTCAATAATCATAATTATTTTCTGTATTTTTTTAAAACTTAATACAAACATCTCTTTTACCCCAGCATTAAAATATAATTTAGTCAATTGGTTAAATTTTTTTTTTTGGTTCTCTTCTCCCGATGGATGACGAATGAGGTGATAGGGAAGGCAAAGGGTCTAGCCCATACAGCCAAGTCTAACGTAATATATATTTCTTTATCATGAGTTAATGAGGTCATCATCAAATTCCAGATGCTGCAGAATTTGATGCTTTTCTTGGAGTCACTCGCGGAACCATCCACTGCTCAAACACGTCGGGTAAAATATGGGAGTTGACAGCGCGGGAAAACCGCAGAAAATAAACTGCAACTTGTGCCCCATATTTAAAGTCAAATTTATTGTTTTCCATAATTATTCACATTGTAGCACATTATTAAACAAAACAACACCACTTTTGACCAATAATATCCACAGTAAATGAATTTACAAAACAAAAACTTGCACTTGACATGTCCACGCAAAATGGCGCGAAGGACTTCCAATCAATTGGTTAAAATTTATGAATTGAATAAGAGCGCTACGATTAGGTTCTTTATTATGATCACTGATCAGGTACTTTATTATAGATAAAACACTGGATTTTAAAGTGTAAATAATTCTCTAAATATATCGGCGGGATCATAGCTATTGAATTATTAATATTTACCTGACATCCTGATTCAATATCAGCATAATACCCTCTCTTTCTACCCTCGCAGGAAAAGGAAGTGCGAGGGGGATGAACATATACAGGATGAAGCGGGGGCGAATGGGGCAGGTGTAGAAAATGGTACGCAGCGAAATCATAAGCCGTCTGGCTTTGAGTCAGCGAGATAGTTGCTGAAAATAATAGTTTACACTATTAAAACTAATTATCACACTATTAATCAATAAGAAGTATATGTTTGGGCCGAGCCGGTTAAGCCCGTGGATTAAGACTCGGAGGTACCGGTTTCGATTTCTAGTCGGGACAAAAAAATAATAATAATGTAAATAAATACATTTAAAGAATATTTAATTTATTTGTGATCTTTATCGAGTTTGGTACGCTGGAGACATCGACAAGCTTGCCACTTGTCATGATTGGCCTATAGTAAAGTTGGCTAAATCTGAATCCGCTTATTTATAAGCGTGGTTTCTGTCCACCCCAAAAGGGAAACGGACGTGATGATACTTTACTTTATCTCTTTTTTTGTATAATCCGCCATTATAGAACACATTTTTCTCCGATGGCAAGTCACTGGACAAAGGAAAGAAACAAATCGTCAGTTAATAATAATAATAATAAAAACGTTTATTGACTAATGAGAAGATATTTATTCGGAGTAAAGTACAAAGATTAAAAAATAAAATAAATTAAGAACTAAATTATAAAAACTAATTCAAAACTAAAAAATTATAAATAAAATTACGACTATTCGATGGGCGTGGACACTCGCTGCGTTCCCCCGCTGAACAGCGAGGCTGACCCTTTGAACAAGATGTTCTCTACTCAAAGGGTCACCTGTCGCCAAGTGGAGTTTCTCACCAAGCTCGCGGGAGAACACAAGAGCCTCCTCGGACCACGGGCTCATCGTTTCAACTGCAAATGGAATTTATTGACTTAAATACCTAGATACATCAATCACTAAATACAGGGAGCCCCACTCTTACTTTCAAAGGCAAAGACTTAAAAAGTCAGTTGACTCTGTACATTCATTATTACTTACTGACACAATACAACCATCAAAATATTGGTCTTGGAAAACCGTCATTATTCTATGGGTAAACTTTTAGAAAGCTGTTAAATTGTATATTACAGAAATATATACTTAGTAAAGTATCATCACGACCGTTTCCCTTTCGGGGTGGTCAGAACCACGCTTATAAATAAGCAGATTCACATTTAGCCAACTTTACTACAGGCCAATCATGACAAGTGGCAAGCTCGTCGATGTCTCCAGCGTACGAAACCCGAGAAATATCACAAATTAATTAAATGTATTTATTTACATTAATAAATATTTTTGTGTCCCGACCAGGAATCGAACCCGGTACCTCCGAGTCTAAATCCACGGTAAGTCCGCTAGACTAATCTATAATATTAACTACGTAACTTTTTCTTTAAGCTATTTCGTAAAAAGGTATTTTGTAATAAAATGTAAATTATTAACTAATTTTTTTTTTACAAAAATCAGTACTTTTAAATACTTTTAATTGACCAGCTTTACAATAGTGTGTGTCTCCAATAGAAAAACATGTACATAGGATTTTTTATTTATTTTTTGCCATGGTAACCCTACACGGAGGCAGTTTATAAATATAATATTATATAATAAATAAATGATGATGAAATTAATATTAAAACTTACCAAAAACAAATAAGACAACGAACTTAAACATTTTAAAATAAATGATAGGCAATAGAATTAAATCTTAATTAAATAAACTATAATAAATTAAATACACACGCGTCCCGTGCAATGGCCGATAGATTTATGTGTTATACTAATCCAATTTGAATTTAGAACGTGTTCGGATCCTTGGACGGCGATATGCATGATTGTTAATTTTGACAATATTTATTTTGTTGCGGTTTCTAATGGGATGTAACTGCCTTGAAATTATTTTGGCATTTACAAATAACGTAGTATTAACTATAATATTCTTCATAGACAGATAGTAGATCGTCCAGGCTGAGATAGCTAATGGGTCAGAGGGAATTTATCTGGGTTTTTTTTTCAGGCAGAATCTTATCCGGTAACCACTGGTACTTCAAAGCACTATTACGTTAAATTTAAATATATAATTTTATATAATAAGTAAAAAATAAAATAAATATAACTCCTTGACCGTAATACACTGACCATGGCGGTGTGCCTTCGTCTCAGAGCCCGGACTGTCCACCCACACCAGTGTCGGTGTGGAGTGGAGAGACCGTGGAACATCTCAGACCACGTTGCGCTAGAAGTGCTGGCCGCATTCCTCGTCACGCTGCTCTGAACGACATCATCCGAAGGGCTTTTGTCACTGCTGGAGAACCCGCGATTCTAGAACGCTCTGGGATTGCGCGGAGCGATGGCAAGAGACCCGACGGCATGACTGTTCGACCGTGGAAACTTGGCAGGTCCCTGGTGTGAGATGTGACATGTGTAGACACATTAGCTCTATCACACATCCAGGCAACCTCGTCAAGCGCGGGAAGTGCGGCGGTTTCTAATGAGAACCTCAAGCTGCGCAAATACGCCAACCTCGGTACAGGTTTCGAATTTGCGCATGGTCGAGACTATGGGCCAATGGGATCACTCAGCCAAGCGTGTGGCCAAGGAGCTATCCAAACGGCTAACGGAAAAGTCTGGAGACAGGTGCTTAGTTCGATCGCATCGACACCGAATCATCAAAATGTTTATTAATTGTTTGCTACACATGGCTAAACATACACCTGTACCACGAGATATCACTTTGTTAATTTAAATGTTATTTTGCATTTTTACTATGGACAGTTAGCAGTTCTGTTTTTATTTGACTTACCCACACATATACATATATTATTTATCCATTATATATTTCAATTTATTTATTTTGGTTTCATGTTTCACAACAGAGCAGTAAATATCATAAACTGAGAGTTACACTTATTGAAATTTTATTTTTTATTTATTGGTTTTGTTAAAGGGTTCAGTGAAAATCAGCGCTGCAGCATCTACTGTTGAGCCTATGCTGACCTGAACACCTATTTATCATAGCAGCTCATTTTCTTTTCTTTTTTTACCAAGTTTATATTATTTTAAGTTTTTTTACTATTACTTTTTTTTTCTCTTTTGTAATTGTTGTCTAAGCTGTTTTTGATAAATAAATGTTTTCTTTCTTTTTTTCTTTCTTTCTATAGTTACATTTTTGGGTTTTTTTTTATTAAGGTTCAAAAAACAGTTAACAGACAAAACATTTAACAAAATACAGTGATATAAATAAGTATTAAGTTTGCCAACCTAACATTTGTACACAGCATTCAGTAAACAATATCAAGAATGAAATACAGAAAGACATTATATCTAAATTTAAATATAAAAATAACAATTTGGCATACATATCTTATATAGAACTAAAATTATATATATTTATATAAACCCAAAAACAATAATAATATAATAGTAGTAATAATAAGTATTATTAATAACATAAGAAATAACGGAGTACGTTTAGAAGCGATGACGTCACTATCAGCTCTCGTAGAATAGAGTTTACGTAGGTATTGCTGAACACCGTCCCCTATGATCTATAGATCATTTTTCGCACGCTAATCGAAGGTTAGGTCATGTGCATGGTCAATGCACACTTGTTCATATAATCTTATATCCTAAGGCTGAGTTGCATCAAAATTAAGTCTGTAACGATTAAAGTTAAAAATGGCGCGCGACTTTAATTTCGTACATCGCAGCCTAAATTTACATCCTTATATAATATAAGTATATAAATACTTACCTACTATAGATTTATGTAATAAAAATATAAATAGTACCAATGTCTAGTTTGATATATATGTATATTTATTTTGAAAATTTATTTTAAGTTTGGGCATGGCAAATAAAAAAAAACCGTTATTATAGTTATATATTATTATAGGAGTAAGGGAGTTCTTCGCGCCATTTTGCGTGGACATGTCAAGTGCAAGTTCTTGTTTTGTAAATTCATTTACTGTGGATATTATTGGTCAAAAGTGGTGTTGTTTTGTTTAATAATGTGCTGCAATGTGAATAATTATGGAAAACGATAAATTGGACTTTAAATATAGGGCACAAGTTGCAGTTTATTTTTTGCGGTTTTCCCGCGCTGTGGACTCCCATATTTTACACGACGTGTTTGGGCTATAATGCCGCGAGTGACTCCAAGTAAAGCATCAAATTCTGCAGCATCTGGAATTTGATGATCTCCAACTCGGTTATGAACTCTGTTATGAACATATATTATGCAAATAAATTACGTGTTTAGGACTGATGTATTCTGTACAATGTCCTTTAAAGACAATTAAAAAAAAAATATATAGGAGTACTTATAACTAGTAAAATTTATTTAATTTAAAAAAACAGAAAAAAACTTTTATTTACACTGTTTAACAAATATGTTTTTATACACTTTAAATTTAGATTGGATGTTCTGACCCCTGTCATAGATAATTCTAGATGACAGAAGTTAGTTCATTCCCAGGTGATACAAAAACAAGCTTATACTTACAATTTATTATACTTATAAGATGACGTCTTTTTTATTTTAGTTTTTTTATTATTTTATTATTATTATTATTTTTTGTTCTATACATTTATAAATTATCTGACATATGTATACAATTTCTATATGTACATCATAATTATTAAGTATTTAGAATGTAAACTGACACGGCCTCTTTACAGCCACGATCTTATTTAAGTAGTTTCTAAGTTAGTTAGTTTTACTTGCTTATAGCAACAATGTTGTGCATAGCATACATATTCGTAAATATGGATTATTGCCTGTTTACGGTCCAACCATTATTACTACTTTGATTAGTACATATGTTGTGAAAATTGTATTGATTTTATTAGTTCTGACTGTAACCAAGTTGTTTTGAGAGAACCAATGTAAATAAATTATTTTGATTTGATTTGATTAAAACATGGTAAAAGCGTAACTTTTAACAGGAACTTTGACAGTTGATAACGGCCATCTTCGTGATGATGATGATGATAAACAAATTAAATAACGAGCTTACTATTGAACTGTGGGTGGGTATTTTATGTATTACGTGTAATCTCTCTGTGTGTTATATACTTAAGTATACATTAAACATCATAAAAATAAGAATACTTAAACTATACAAATAATTATATAAGTACATACATTACATAAACGGCTAATATATACATATATATACCAAGGACGTACCCAGGATTTCAGCTAGGAGGGGGCTATGGCTATGTATGAGCTCATACCTGTTTCAAGAAGATGGTCAGTCGGGTATAAAAAAAACAAAAAATCATGAAAATTGACTGGAAAAAGTACTGTCGAGTGTCGTCCGTAACTACACACATCAAAAGTGTCTAGGGATCAACATATATTTTTGCAATAACTTTTCTCCTGATTGATATTCATTAAAATTTTCTTTAAGGATTGATCAAATAAAATGTTTTCGTTTGTCTACAGTAACGATAAACCAAGTCACCTTTGCATTAGTAAAAAAAATTGCCATTTTCCTAATAAAGGGATTTTTGACATTTGAACCACTAACATTAAAGTTCGAAAAAAAGACTGAAATAACAGTTTTTTTTTTAATTTTATTGGGTAACTTAAACAATTAATAATCCGTGTTTCTACCGCGAACACTAACAACACAAGAACATCGGTTTGGCATACTCAAAATGAGTTCATCCAAATCACGCTGTGGAATGGCCGCCCATGTTCGTTGCAACAACAAAAAAAGGTCTTCTTGCGACTGGATACCCTCCATATTCGGCAGAGCTCTTCTCTGAAGAATATCCCATGCATGCTCAATCGGGTTCAAGTCTGGCGACTGAGCAGGCCAGGGCAGGACATTGATGTTAGCTGCGGCGAGAGTCTGTCTTACAACTCTTGCGGTGTGCGGTCGTGCATTATCATGCATTAACTGAAATAAGGGACCGATATGCACTTGTAGAGGAACGATGACGTCTGATACAACCGTCTCAGCATAAATTTGAGCGTTGAGGTTGCCTCTGATCCAAATCAACTCAGTTCTTCCGCCGATCGAAATACCCGCCCATACCATGATGGTTCCACCACTATAAGGATGGACTTCCTGGCAGGATTTTAATCGCTGTTGGCGTCCAGGGGTTCTCCAGTGTCGTATACGTCTTGTATCCGGCCTCATACCAAAACGAGACTCATCAGAAAAGCACACGAAACGCCATTGTTCTTCTGTCCAATTTCTGTGTTCAAGAGCCCATTGATATCGAGTCCTACGATTGTGCATTGCTATAGGTGGTACCCGTAGCGGTCTTCGGGAATGAAGGTTCACTTCATGCAAGCGGTTTCTGACTGTTTGGTCGCTAATTAAGTTCCCTGAAGAGCGATGAAGGCTCACGGCTAACATCATGGCGGTTATTGTTGGAGTTCTTCGAGCTGTGATTTGAATGTATCGGTCTTGTCTCCGTGTGGTGCAGCGATACCGTCCTCCATGGCGCTCAGCCACGGTACCAGTGGTTCGGTAACGTGTCCAAAGTCGACTGATAACACTCTGACTTGTATTCAGAGCTAAAGCCACAGTACGTTGCCGGGAACCAGCTTCTATCATTCCCACGGCTCTGATCATTTCTTCCCTGCTTAAATGACGTCGCCGCTCCATAATAACGTTGGTTTTAATCAGTAGTAGGGAAACAGTAGCACTGATAATGTCTTCAATGCGTCTTATGTTTTTATAGGGAAAATATTGACAGCTGATTTTCATCTTTTACTCGAATTTGATTGACAGTTCCTGTTTTAAATTATGAAATGCACCAAAAAGGATCCATATAAATTTATAAAATCATAAATTTATTACAAAGCCACATCTCAATCACAAGAAATCCGCATAAACATGCTTGATCCCTAGACTTTTTTGATGTGTGTAGATAGCGCTAGCATGTTGTTTTCTCCAAATTATATTCGGCTTTAATCCTAGATGGCTCTGATTATCTCGTCGGGAACTCGGGAGCGGAAACTACGAGATGCGACGGTTTCGCGGGAGATTTAAATTATATTGCGTCGCTAACAGTATAATATATCGAATGTTGTAGAATGTAGAATATTTAATTATAGATAAAAAATATTAAATATAAATATCTGACTGAAAAGATGTTTTGTTCCAACACTTCATTTTGCGCAGAGTACGTAACACGTTTTTAATTCCCACTTGCCGGGAAAATTGACGTTTATTTATTAAAAATATAAAAGTGGTCCTTCGAGCTTCGAATATTACCAGACAGGCCGATTTATGTTGCCTGTAGGACTATGACTGATCTGATCTGAAAATGAATGATGACTTTTGTGCAGGGTTTTTAATGTAAAGAAACGTTGCGTTATACAGAAGCCAGAACCGTAGGCGCCGGCGCTTATCATTTGTCATACCGCCTCGTGATTGGCGAAGGTCGCCCGCCAATTTTTTTCAACTTGGAACGCTATGCATCTGTCAATCATTATTTAGTTGTCTAGATTAATATGGCAGTAATTGATTGTCGCTGAAGGTTTTACAATGGGTATTGAATTAATGGACTTTAAACTATGCATGGAATGCTGTCTGATATGATATGCTCTAAAAATGTGTCTGTAATTAATTTTATTTATTTTACTCTAGCATAACGCCAATGGGGTGTATCAGGCAAAGCTTATTGTAGATGTCGCTACCGGCAATGGTACCTTATTTTACACCTATATCGCATATTCTTTTAATGTTTTTGTAGTTTATTATTTTTATAACAGAAAAATTAATTTTAAATTAACGTTACCTACCTTAAACGACGAATTAAGAAAGCGCCCAACGTCTTTAAAAATAAAAAAGGTTTTCTTAACAGAACGGCAATTTTGAGATCACCATATCTTTGATTTCGCTTAGAAATCTCGACTTGTACACTTAAAAGCTGCTCACTTCGGCATAATATCCAGAAAATAATACATTTCGTACTAAAAATACAAGTTTTCTATGCAACTGACAGTTATATTAGGTACCATCTATCATGCGCCATCTATCGTGATAAAAAGTTAGTGATACACCCCCATTGATTATTATTTTTTTTTTATTATATTCTATTCTATTCCTTAGTCTCAAACATTATTAGTGGATTTCGTTATTTACGTCAGAGATTGAGTCATAATTACAAAATATTATTCAATTCTCAACTCTATAAGCGCTCGACCCTGAAAGTGGCCGTGCAAAGATCAACTTTAATAGCGTGATATATAGATAGTTAATGGATTCCATTATATAACGACAGAATAGGGCTACAGGATCAACTGCCGATATAATCAGAGAATTATTTTTACTTTAAAATCCTGTGCTTTATGTTTTTTAGTGAATGCCTTCGGGCATTAAGTCCGCCTTTGTGCAATAAAGTTTTTAAATAAGCAAATAAAAAAAAACAAATATTTATTTTTAAAAATTTACTTCATTATAGACTATACAATCCTAAGACCCATCTTGTTATATATTTAACGTAGAGTATTATATTATATATTATTTATATTTTCTAAATAGTTTTTTCGAATAAATATTTTAAATGAAAAAAAAAACGTAGTCTAGTAAGATTACTCGGAGTTTCAATTACCTACCTTTAAGAAAATGACTTAATTTAATTTACTTTCAAATGAAATAATTTAACGAAACTTGGCTAAATCGTGCTCTAATTTGTGTATTAATATTTGGCAAAACCAATAAATAATAACGCAGAAATGGCAATATTAGTTTCACATTGGAATGCATGATTAAAAAAAAATACGAATCTTTTTTTTTTTTAACAAAATAACTTTTATTATTGATGCATTATTCTTTATTTAGTGATTGTTTTGCTATTATAACTCATTATCTATAAAACATGATTGTTTGGCTCCATTGTCATCCCAAAAATATACATATTGTGTGTTTTTTACAATTGTTTAAACCAGTAATTAGTCATAAAGCTGATATATTTTAGTGGGTAATCTCTACTTGTTTTTCATTGGTGTAGTATAGTCTTAAAAAGAGAACTGTCATTTATGTAAAACTGATTGACACATTGTAATTATGTCATTAATTATAAACATGTATTTCTTTTAATGATATTTTATTTTGGTAATTTTCAAGTTATTTCAAATGGCGACGAGGATGGGATCGAAACTATTGAATTATTAACATAAAAAAAAGTTTTTGTCAATTGTCGTTATGCTAGAGTAACATAAATAAAATTTATTACAGATAAAGAAAAAACATTATATTTTAAAAACACATTTATAAAGGTATATATAGGTATAAATATACTTAAAGGTAATTTATCTGATAAGGCTGTAAAGCAAATTTGAAGTAAATAGGTCCAATAAATCTAATTTTATTAAATAAAGATATGTTGCAAGTCCTTAGGTGGCCAATAGCTGGTGATTAACCCTACTAAGTTTTTTTTTTAATATTTAGAGGTTATTGTAGAGAGAAGAAGATAAATTTTTAAGCATTCCATGGATTTACCGTGCGGGCGCCAGTTCCATCGTGTGTGGGTAAGATATGAGAAGAATGGTGTCTCGGGCTTGCGTCAGACAATTGGCTGGTTTAAAAAGGATATTTTATCGCGCTACCCTACCCTACCAAATACTTTATGATTCCGTTAATGCCGTCTTGGAAGCTCTTTCCATAAATGTATCTCCTGCAGACCTGCTTAGGCCCAATTCTTACAGTAAGTGGTGCCAAGATTTTGCTAGAACTCCTCTCGCACCAACTTCCACTGCGTAAAGCTGAGTCTTGAACCCGTTCCTGATCATTTCTTTAGTGAGATCATTATATTTATTCGAATTCATGTTGTAGTCTTTTGGTATATTTGATTCCCACGGTAAATTCAATAAGGATAACTTTATTCAAGTTCTGAGAAAACACTAAAATGTGTGGCCTATTGGCTGATACAGCTAGTTCATCTGGTATCCTATAATGATGTTTAAATGTATCTATGAGAATTTTCCAGTCTGATGCGATGCCAAGGATCGAGGTGGACTTGCATTTCATACTTTTACAAATGTGGTCAAAATTTGATTTGTAGTCAGTCCCTTTCTGGCTCTTGCAATAGAAAGACTTACTGCTTCACGGATAACACCAAGGACTTTGTCATGTCGGCGTGAGTAATAGCCCTTTTCTAGAAGAGTAACGCACCCTACAAGTGTGTGTCTAGCAGTTCCTATGGCAGCACCATACCATGTACAATTCTTTTCCGTAGCTTTTCCCCACCTTACCAGATTACTCTGGTCAGGGAGGGACATTTAAAAATCGTTTAGGTAGAATTTGAACAACGCAGATACATTAGTGTGCGCCACTTTAGGGCTGGAGGGATGCATCTGGAGTCAGCGCGTGCACTCTGTATTAATTTTTTTTTTTCATTCATTACAGCCCTAGAACAAAGCGTCTTAGACCTTCACTGCTGGAGATGGGCCTTCCAGAACTGGAGAATTTGGCCTACACTCGCCACGCTGGCCAGACGGCTTGGCGAGGATATGATGACAATTTATTAACGATTCCACAAGTTGGTATTAGTGGAACCGGGACCGACGGCTTAACGTGCTCTCCGAGGCACGGGAACGGTGGTGTTGTAAATCTATGACAAATGTACGTAAGAAAAGTGTATTTCTCATTGGTACATGCCGGGGGTGTTTGAACCGACCTTTGTAGGATTTAAGGTACGCGTTCTTACAATCGAGCCACCACCGCTTCATTACGTGATTTACATATAATATTTGTTCATAACAGAGTTTGGGATCATTAAAAGTGTTCCAGAATTTGATGTAGTTCATACGTCATTATTCTGCCTACAGTCATTAAAACATTGTTCTACGTTAAATAAGTTTATAGGCGTGACTTAAAAACTAAATAATCCATCACAGTATGTCGACCTCGGAGAGACAAGTCAATGTCTTATCCTATTCGTTTTATATCATATTAATTAAAGTACAGACAGCAAAGTGTGACCAATAAAAATACACGACATAGCCATACGCACACCGCTCAGGCCAAAATAAACATCTCTATACCGTAGCCACTATTCCTACTAGTGTTACCCAAAAAAACAAGAGACAACCGTATTCTAATCTAAAAAAAACCACCGATATGTTAGCCTCGCAAGTCTTGTTCATACAGTTTTTTTTTTTAATTTTGCAAAAAATGGACATAGATTTTATTGTTTTTTTATTTTTAAGCTATTGCATACCCTATATCGCGGGCTTTGAGCGCGGCGACCGAATCAAGAAATTCCTTAACGAAAATAAACCTAACACTCTGACCGGCACAGCGGTGCGGCGTTGAAAGGTTGGTTGTTAGAAAATGCATGGCCATTAAGCCCGCCTATGTACAATTTTAGTGAAATAAAGTATTTTAAATAAATAAATAAAATCGTGCATCGTCTAACGTCGAGTTTCAGTTCGGCAGACTTCGGCACGGTGTTTGTGTGCGTGCGACTAGACGTATGCGTGTAGACTAGCTGCTAACTGCTCATAACTGATTCTATCTCTTTTAGACACAATGCTTGGTGAGACAGCATGCTTTTTGGCCGCGTCCACGAGTGAGTTCAAGCCCGCGACTAGTTGAACCTTAACGTGTATGTAAAAACTTGAATTAACATGAAAGAAAAAAAAAATACTGCATAAATAATTATAATTGCAGAAGTTGATAAAAAATGCTATGCAATAGCTTTACAGCGGTAGTCCCCGAGTGCCACACGTATTTTTTTTATAGTATTACATGTAGTGACATGTGAGTTGCTTTTTTTTTTTTTTGGTTCTCTTCTCCCAATGGATGATGAATGAGATGATAGGGAAGGTAAAGGGTCTAGCCCATACAGCCAAGTCTGACGTAGTATATCTTTCTTTTTCATGAATTAATGAGGTCATCATCAAATTCCAGATGCTGCAGAATTTGATGCTTTTCTTGGAGTCACTCGCGGAACCATTCACTGCTCAAACACGTCGGGTAAAATATGGGAGTTGAAAGCGCGGGAAAACCGCAAAAAATAAACTGCAACTTGTGCCCCATATTTAAAGTCCAATCGTTTTCTATAATTATTCACATTGTAGCACATTATTAAACAAAATAACACCACTTTTGACCAATAATATCCACAGTAAATTAATTTACAAAACAAAAACTTGCACTTGACATGTCCACGCAAAATGGCGCGAAGAACCTACATGTGAGTTGCATGTAGCAACTCAGACAGTCATGACTGACATCAGTCCCTAACACTATTCCGGTTTGACTGTGTGTGTGTGTGTTAAGAGTGTGGACACACTTTACAGGGAAAATTACCACCATCAGTGTGCTTAGTGTAACATGCAAGTTTCGGAAAACGTAACTGCTGTAGCTACGTTTTTTTATTTTACATTGCGTGTTATTGCAAGTTTGGCTATAATAACAGGCAATGAACATCGAAAATTCAGTAAAAAAACTCTACTACTATAGTTGCGTTTACGAAATTTTACTGTCACACTAGGCATACAGTCCGCCTATCACCTATTTGTTGTTCTTGTTGAAAGAATGTGCCCTTTGCAATGATATCAAATGCCAATTTTAACTTTTAAGGAAATTTAATATTGTAAGCTTGATATGGTGATATTTATATAAAAATATCACCGCTTAAAACAAGACTTATTTAAACACCGTACTCGTGAGTGAGTATATCGCTAACTGTACTAATTATGCGTAGGAGTAATTTAGATAAATAAAAACTTGATTGTTTGCTTTCATACGTAAATAATGAAAGTAAAAGTTGATATTAGCAAATATTACACCATTCTACATGACCTAGGATAACGATGACCACGACACGACCTTTTAATTCCTTGCAGGTTGCCTACCTAAACGTGTATACTTTTTTATTTATTTAAGGACATGGACAGAATACATAAGTCCTAAACAATCTAATGGTAGTTGCTTTTAAATTTATTGTGTTCTCTTCTCCCGATGGATGATAAATGAGGTGATAGGAAAGGCTAAGGGTAAAGCCCATACAGCCAAGTCTGACGTAATATATATATTTATTTATTTTCTGAGTTAATGAGGTTAAAATTAAATTCTAGATGTTGCAAAATTTGATGCTTTTCCTGGAGTCACTTATACGCAGCATTATAGCCCAAACACGTCGGGTATAATATGGCAGTTCTCAGCGCGGGAAAATCACAAAAAATAAACTGCAACAAAAAACTAAAGAATTAGACTAATATTTAAATCGGTCACATCTAGGACCAAGAATCACGGTGGTAGGGTCACATAATATAGGAATGAAGAACTTATCATAGTGATAAGTGATAAATACTGAAAGAATAAATATAATATGAATTTTAAAACACGTTTGAAATCAGACAGAGAGACAGTGGGGTCCTAGGCCCGGGTGTCTAATGGGCCTGGGTTGGGGATGGGGACAATCCCCTGTCCTTCCCGGCAGGATCTCAGCGGGTAATTCATGCACTTTTAGTTTGGCAACCAAGGAAAAGGGCTACGTTTGAAATTAGTATTATGTTCCTTGTTTGAAATCGATTAACGCCATAGGCCGCGTTCGTGTTATAGCATTTCCAACATTTCGTAGCAACTTCATAAACCAGCGCGAAATGTCGTTTTTCTGTTTTTCAACGCGGATTTTGCATTACGTCACGAATGAAGGACTAAAACATTGCCAGTATAAAAAAATACCTATTATTCTGGCAACACGAACTTTTTTAATCAAACCGATTTTTGTATTTATTAATAATATATGTACATTAATATATACACGGGACTAAAGATGAGTTGACCAAAAATTAAGTCTCTGTATATCTGAGTATTAAAGTTAAAAATGACGTCGTATGTATCAGTTTTATTTTGAAGGTCAACTAGTAATATGGAAGCCAATCTTAACTTTAATCGTTACAATTGTAGAGATTTCATTGTGGTGCAACTAAGCCTTCGTATATATTCGTAGTACCTATTAATTATATTTTATATTTTGTAAATATTTTCAGAATTAATATTAATATAATTTTATATATACATTGCGTGTTATCGTTAAACTAAACAAAAGATTCGTACAAATTACCACGCAATGTACAACTTCGAGAAAAAGAACGGCTACTTCCACAGTGTTGACAGTTGTAAAAAATATTATTTTGACAGTTGTTGAACGATTTTCGTTTTGCGGACGGAATTATTATTATTACTAGTTCTGTGGACGGGGTTTTTCGCAGCGCAGCTGTGTTTCGTAAAATCTTGCAAATTTGCAAATTACAGCGAAAATGCCTCTAATAGTAATATGTGGTGCTCCGGCGAGCGGGAAAACTACTCGGGCTTACGAGCTGAAGGATTATTTCGAGCGGAAGCAGTTGAAAACAGTGCATATTATATCTGAGGACGAGGCCATTGTAAAAATGGGTTTTGAGAAGAATGATACGTACATGGATCCTGAAAAAGAGAAATGTGTAAGGAGCTACCTGAAGTCCGAAGTGGTGAAGCTTATCAGCAAGGAAAACATCGTCATACTCGACGGCCCCAACTACATCAAGGGTAATTATAATAAATCTATAATACATATAGGCTGTTTAATTTGCATAGCTCTTCAAAGTATTTAAAGCCGTTAGTAAAATGTAGTAATTAATATTTTTGTCTATTTAGTTCTAAGTACACTACAACTAGTAAGGGCGCGTCCCACAAGGTCGTGACATTTCATTGTGTCCCTGGCTTGTATAATTGGACGTAGTTATGCAAAAAGGATCCAATCCACATTCAAGTTAATTTTAAGTTATAGGCTATTAAAGTTGGAATTTAGATTAGTCTATTGATACATTGATGGATTATTCTTACATTTAAAATATGTCAAAATATTTTTTATATGGATTGTATTTGATATCAGATATATCATCCTCAGGACCTGATTAAAATTCATAACAAAATTTCTGAAAAATTGTGGATTGGATCCTTTTTGCATAACTACGTCGCAATTGTATGGACTATTCACATTTAACACTACAATTATTTGTAGTCCACGACTATGATGTGAGGGAACGTAGCATGAGACATTTTCACATAAGCATATGCTAGCAGCAGTATTGACTAACACTGTTAACAATGTTAGAATGTTGTCCTTCAATTTTAAAGGTCGAAGGTTTTCCCCCTCATGTACCAATGAGAATCACACCTATACCTATATATTTTTTAAAAAATTTGGACACTGCTTGAGGAAGAAGTCATATGACCAGTAACTTAAATGTAGCTTACACGTTTCAGGGATGGCAGAATCAGAGAAGACATAATTAAGACATTTAAAATTCCAACAGGAAGGTATAACTGCCCCCATCTATCCAACATGTTTAGGTTTAAAACAACGATATTTCCCCGTCCTGATCACGGAAATGTGATGAAACTAATGTGAAACACACTGAGAAACACTGTTCTTCTCTCTTCCTCACACATAATGAACTCAGTACTTGCCTGTTGAACCTGGGAATGCTAAGAAGAAGATAAATTTCTAAGCATTTCATGGATTCACCGTGCGGGGCTGGGTCCATCATGTGTGGGTAAGAGATGAGAAGAATGGTGTCTCGGGCTTGCGACCGACAATAGGCTGGTTTTATTGTTTTTTTTATTTTATTGCGTGATAATACACTCACCATCCACCATTCTACTCCTCTCCCTACCCAACCAAATACTGTATTGACGGCAGACCTGCCTAGGCTCAATTGTTTCTGTTAAAGATTTTGCTGGAACTCCCCTCGCACCAACTTCCACTGCGTAAAGCTAAGTCTTGAACCCATTCCTGATCATTTCTTCTGTGAGATCATAATATGAAATTGTTTTCTCTCTGGTCGTCTTTGCGCCTTGGAGAGCAAGTAAAGCTGTAGGTGTTCCACTAATACCAAAAAGCGGATTTATTAAGAAATAGTCATAATGGCCAGTGTAGTAAGAGAAGGTCAGATTCTTCAGAAATATGTCCTTAAAGCCCATTTCCATCAGTGGAGGTTTAGGTATCTGTGTTCTAGGAGGTGTGACGATGATGATGATGATATATATTATTTATAATCTATTTAAATCATATGTTAAGGAAAAACTGATTTTAAAGGGTTATTATACCATCAGTGAGTATTTGGATGACAAGCGTGCTTGGTCCTAATTTATTTCAAATGTTATTTGTGTATGTCTTAGTTTATAGTATGACAATGCCTATTTACAGCAGCTATAATTTTAAGATTACAATTATGTATATTGGGTTGTAATGTACTGCTCCAAATACAAGCTATTTCCCATAAAATAAGTTTTTCGTTAGCTGTGTTTTGTTTTAGCTATAGTATGACAATGCCTTTTTACATCAGCAATAATTTATGTGACATTTTAATAATGTTTTAGCTTATAGTATGACAATGCCACTTTACAGCAGCTATAATCTTAGTGACATCCTCATAATTGTTTTCGTCTTAGCTTGTAGTATGACAATGCCTCATTACAGCAGCTATAATCCTTGGTGTATTTATTTGATAATTGTGTATGTCTTAGTTTAAAATATGACAATGCCTATTTACATCAGCTATAATTTTAAGATTACAATTATGTATATTTGGGTTGTAATGTGCTGCTCCAAATACAAGCTTTTCCCAGAAAATAGTTATATTAATTAATTTTTTGACATGTAAAAGCGCAGAATACATTATATCTATTGTCCTATGCCTAACTACAAAAATAAATAAATTGAAAAAATTGTATTGCAATATTTCTCTTCACCCAGGCTTCAGATACGAGCTGCATTGCGCTGCAAAGGCTGCGAACGTCATTCAATGCACTGTCTACACCATTCGGAACCACAAGGAGTCATGGATGTTCAACCAGAGCCGTGACGACTTGACGGAGATCACCGTACGTGGACAGAAGGTGGAATGTGATCCCAGCAACCATGTCCCCTACAACAAGGAAATCTTCCAAGCACTTACGCTGGACCGGTCAGTATTTTTTGTACTTGTATACCCTTACAGAATTTTTAGCCAGAATTAAGATAACAATTTTTTCTATGTCAATCAATTTTTAACAGATGAGTTCAGAGTAATATACCACAGAACCAACAGCTGATGGAGCAAACAGGTTCTAGAGTGGAGGCCACATACAGGACAACCTCCTGCCAGATGGACGGGTTATCTAAAGAAGATGCTGGCAAGGGTTGAATGAGGGTTGGCATGTGGAGCCTGGAAATTGTTAAGGGATTGTAATGGTGCATTTCCAATGTTTTTTAATATTTTATTCTGTCCGCCTCCACCTGGTTAGTGAATTGGTACTGCAGCTTAATTTGATTGATCGTTTCTTACCGCGCCTTTACCTGATTAGTCTATTCGTACTGCACTTTAAGCTAATTCATCGATTCGTACCGCGCCCCCATCCGGTTAGTGTATTAGTACTGCACCTTCAACTGATTGATCGATTCGTACCGTGCCCCCATCTGGTTAGTCTATACATACTGCACCTCCAGCTGATTGATCGATTCGTACCGCGCCCCCATCTGGTTAGTGTATTCGTGCTGGACCTTCAGCTGAATGATCGATTCGTACCGCGCCCCCATCTGGTTAGTCTATTCGTACTGCACCTTCATCTGATTGATCGAAACTTACCGTGCCTTCGTCTGGTTATACGTTTCGTACTTCGCCTCCATCTGATTGGTTGATTCAAGTGTATATAATAAAGTATAAATAATAAGTGTATTTAGACATTGAATAAGCTTATGGTCTAAACTTTTTCCTTACAGTTTCGAGGAGCCAAACCCAAGCAACAGATGGGATAGCCCCCTCTATTCAGTTCAACCAATGAGCCGGCTGGAAATGCACGAAATCTATGCATTGTTGTACGACATCCAACCACCACTACCTAATATGTGTACTAAGAATGTATGTATTATATAAATTATTGGTTTTTACTTCAAGATTAAAACAAAATGAGGAAGATTATTTTGATTGATATAAAATAACTAAATATTTACAGTACCACATAAAGAGTTATGAGCGGTGAGCAAGGGAAATATCCAACAATACAAATAACTACTTTCATTACCAATTGAACGGTGTTTTAAAAAAACAACCAATGTCATAATTATAATTTTTTTCTCTATGGATTCTCTGTACTTCTTCTTGACATTTCAAGCAAAAACAACTGGACGTCCGGTTGAAATATAGGTTCAAAATTAGAGTGTTTCCGGAAAAACCACCAAAGTCCATAGTGTATTTAGCAAAAAGAACCAAAGTGCATGGACATTGGCGGTTTCATAGATATGAAAAACTCCTTAATTAAAAAAAAAACCTTCTAAGTATATTTTATCAAACCTATACTTTTGTCATGAACATACACACATCAAAAGTGTCTAGGGATCAACATATATTTTTGCAATAACTTTTCTCCTGATTGATATTCATTAAAATTTTCTTTAAGGATTGATCAAATAAAATGTTTTCGTTTGTCTACAGTAACGATAAACCAAGTCACCTTTGCATTAGTAAAAAAAATTGCCATTTTCCTAATAAAGGGATTTTTGACATTTGAACCACTAACATTAAAGTTCGAAAAAAAGACTGAAATAACAGTTTTTTTTTTAATTTTATTGGGTAACTTAAACAATTAATAATCCGTGTTTCTACCGCGAACACTAACAACACAAGAACATCGGTTTGGCATACTCAAAATGAGTTCATCCAAATCACGCTGTGGAATGGCCGCCCATGTTCGTTGCAACAACAAAAAAAGGTCTTCTTGCGACTGGATACCCTCCATATTCGGCAGAGCTCTTCTCTGAAGAATATCCCATGCATGCTCAATCGGGTTCAAGTCTGGCGACTGAGCAGGCCAGGGCAGGACATTGATGTTAGCTGCGGCGAGAGTCTGTCTTACAACTCTTGCGGTGTGCGGTCGTGCATTATCATGCATTAACTGAAATAAGGGACCGATATGCACTTGTAGAGGAACGATGACGTCTGATACAACCGTCTCAGCATAAATTTGAGCGTTGAGGTTGCCTCTGATCCAAATCAACTCAGTTCTTCCGCCGATCGAAATACCCGCCCATACCATGATGGTTCCACCACTATAAGGATGGACTTCCTGGCAGGATTTTAATCGCTGTTGGCGTCCAGGGGTTCTCCAGTGTCGTATACGTCTTGTATCCGGCCTCATACCAAAACGAGACTCATCAGAAAAGCACACGAAACGCCATTGTTCTTCTGTCCAATTTCTGTGTTCAAGAGCCCATTGATATCGAGTCCTACGATTGTGCATTGCTATAGGTGGTACCCGTAGCGGTCTTCGGGAATGAAGGTTCACTTCATGCAAGCGGTTTCTGACTGTTTGGTCGCTAATTAAGTTCCCTGAAGAGCGATGAAGGCTCACGGCTAACATCATGGCGGTTATTGTTGGAGTTCTTCGAGCTGTGATTTGAATGTATCGGTCTTGTCTCCGTGTGGTGCAGCGATACCGTCCTCCATGGCGCTCAGCCACGGTACCAGTGGTTCGGTAACGTGTCCAAAGTCGACTGATAACACTCTGACTTGTATTCAGAGCTAAAGCCACAGTACGTTGCCGGGAACCAGCTTCTATCATTCCCACAGCTCTGATCATTTCTTCCCTGCTTAAATGACGCCGCCGCTCCATAATAACGTTGGTTTTAATCAGTAGTAGGGAAACAGTAGCACTAATAATGTCTTCAATGCGTCTTATGTTTTTATAGGGAAAATATTGACAGCTGATTTTCATCTTTTACTCGAATTTGATTGACAGTTCCTGTTTTAAATTATGAAATGCACCAAAAAGGATCCATATAAATTTATAAAATCATAAATTTATTACAAAGCCACATCTCAATCACAAGAAATCCGCATAAACATGCTTGATCCCTAGACTTTTTTGATGTGTGTATAATTGTTCATTTAATTTTTACCATACAAAATCAATAAATCAACAATAAGTTGTAAAAATTGAGAGTGAACTGCGATGCCCGAACGAGGCTGTGCCTGGATCACGGGAATCAATATGGGTACAGATATATATGAATCTACTTTTTGACATGACAGTTAATCCAGTAAAATAGGAAAACTTACATCTAATAATAATAACTCTAACATCTAGGTTGGTTCCGTTAACTACCTTACAGATGCTCTCAATGTCGTATAGTGGAAGACACCGCAGTATCTAAAACTTTCGCTGCACATTCGCTGAAATGTGGCCTCCTTAATGTGTTCTACAAGCTATACCACAGTTCTGAAGAGCTCCACAACCTTATCCCTTCTTCTGTATCCCGCAACCGTACCACACATACACTGGCCAAAATATGCAATTTACTAATTCTAGCTACAAATTCACTACAAATTACTTAAAAACAAGGCAAGTGGTCTAGAAAACGATGCTAATGGTACTGACCTAATGCTAATGGTACTGACCTAATGCAATGTCATATTGCATTAAGACATTATCCAAGTGCTATCTTCGGGAAACTCCGGCACATCCTCTCATAGTCTATACCACAATGTTTAAAGACGAAGTTCTTTAACCAGTGCCTTCTCCCGGTAATGTCGTACGGAGCAGAGACATGGACACTAACAGTGGGTCTGGTCTATAAATTCAAGGCGAGTCATGGAAAGAGCTATGCTAGAGACATACTCTAATGGATAAAATTCGAAACGTTGATATTCGTCAGAGAAAGAAAGTTACTGACGTAGCTTTTAAAATTAAGTGGCAATGGGCCGGACACATCTGCCACAGAGCCGACGAACGATGGGGCAAACGGGTTCTAGAATGGAGACCATGTACGGGAAGACGCAGAGTGGGACGACCCCCCGCCAGATGGACAGATGACCCAAAGAAGGCTGCTGGTGGGGGTTGGATGAGGGTAGCTAAAGATCGCGTTAAGTGGCGAGCCTTGGGGGAGGCCTACATCCAGCAGTGGAGAGATACAAGCTGAAGATGAAGTGCTATACCAATTGGTATCAGAGTGTAGTACTTCTGAACTGTCTTAAGGCAAAAGTATCTAACCAGCGAGCTATGAAAAGAGCTATGCTCGGTATATTAGCAAATCGTTGAGTTTCATCTGAGAACCAAAGTTACTGACATAACTTTCAAAATTAACAAGCTGAAGTGGCAATGGCCCGGACACATGCCACAGAACCAACGGCTGATGGAGCAAATGGGCTCTAAAGTGGTGGCCATATACAGAACGACCTCCTGGCAGATCGACAGATTATCTAAAGAAGATGCTGGCAAGGGTTTAATGAGTGTTGCAAGAATTGGGTAGGCCAACATGCAGCAGTGGAGTGACACAGGCTGGTGATGATGTACCTGCTATCATATTAACCTCGCGTGCTGTTCATTTACTTGTCAAAGGTCTAGTGCTTACAGAAACCAGCAATGAAATCATTGACAGTAGACATGGTTTGCATCCGGTACATACAGCATTTTTTTAGCATCATTCTGGGGTAATGATGCCGGGTCCTTGGCAGTGTCAGATTTTTTTGGTGAATAATAGAAGCATTTACCACCAGTTTTAGAAACAGAAATTAGAGAAAACGTCATCTGCCGGGTACTCTGCAAATCATTACCCGTCCCATGTCTAATTTACAGCACCAGCAATAAAATTCATTCACGTACAATAATTCTTATGTGGTCATTACTGTAACTAACTCTTGTTCTTACATTGGTCCTTTTAATTTGATATTTTGCAGACGGACAAAGGTTTGTCTAGCAAAAAGTTACTGAACATCGTACACTATTCTACTTTTTCAATATATATTGGTAAAAATATTTTGCACCTTTAAAATAACTTAAATCGAAATCAATCACAAATAAGCATATATAGTCAACCCTTTATATAAATAATATAAAATATTAATAAACCATTTTTTGAAGTTATTATTTAACATTACTTAAAATAAACAAAAAATAATAATAATAGCAAGATTAATGCCGGTTAGGCATTTTCTAACCTTTGGGAAAGTGAGAAATCGTGGGCAGGGTGCAAATAAATATACTACAAGATTCATACATATACTACATATGAGCCAACTACATATACTACATGTGCGATTTGTTAGGACCTATAAAAGTACTTCGGACTTTATGTTTTTTTTTTTGTTTATCTTCCTCTATTTTGTTTTAATCTTAAGTGTTATGAACCTTATTTTGGGATGAATGACAAGCAATGGATTAATCTACGAGACAAATATTAACTTCTGCAATTTTTTTTTTTTTTTTTTTCATTTTGGAAAATGAACAGTTGACTATTGTATATAGATATTAAACATCGCTACAGAAGAATAATAACAATTATATTATTATTTTAGCTTCAATTTCGACCGCCTCCGTGGTCTAGTGGTAACAAACGTTGCCGTGAACTCGGGAGGTCGTGGGTTCGATTCCCACCGGGGGCAAGTTGTACATTGTATAATTTGTCTCGGTCTAGGTGTTTATATGTATATATTTACAACAAAAAAAAAGTATAATATGTAGTTTATCAACCATCTAGTTTCCGTAACACAAGCTTCGTAGCTTACCACGAAAACTAGATGGCGCTGTGTGACCTGTCTGGAAATATTTATTATTATTTATTTATTATTTCTTATGTGAATTATGAATTGGCGGCTTTCTGTTTTTCATACTTGGAGTCTAATTAATTGCTTTTAAAATGTCATTCATCACAAAATAAGTCTTATATTTCTAGACTCTTTTATATTTGCGTGTTTTTATACTTTATCAGAAGCTAAAATACTAACTTGATAAATTTCTCAAATATTATCAAAAATTTAATACGCAAATGTAATTAGTCTCAATGCCAAGATCCAAAAACATTTTTTTTGTGCAGAATTTAATATATATTTATTATTATAATAAATAGCATAAAGTTGGCAACACTGATTGTTCGAAATGTAGTAGAATAACCGCCAATTTCAGAAAGGATGATCAACTTATGGCCGAGACACGTGATTACCGCTATATGCCAATCACTAACGTAATATCACACATAGTAGGATTATTATAATAAATAGCATAAAGTTGGCAACACTGATTGTTCGAAATGTAGTAGAATAACCGCCAATTTCAGAAAGGATGATCAACTTATGGCCGAGACACGTGATTACCGCTATATGCCAATCACTAACGTAATATCACACATAGTAGGATTATTTTAATAAAACTCAATTCTACGTTTAAAAAAAGCAGATTTATTCGAATTTTAAAATATAATATAATTATATTTAAAGCTGAAATATTAATAAATATATATATATTGAATAAAGTCTGCGCAATGTCTATGCTTTGGATCTGAGCCTAAAACGTTCCTTGTTTGTCAACTACTAAACTATTTGGCCTAGAAATTTAGAAAACTTAATTTTAGATATATAAATTGATTTGAAAACCCTTTTAAAACCATTGTATACTTGTACTACAAAAAGTGTATTGTTTCTTATATTAATATTATTTTATGTTAATCGATCTACAAATATTATATCCTAATTATTATACTATATGTTCAAATGTATAAGAATGAAGCCTAATTATAATTAAATATATATGTTGTATCTTAATTTGTTAAATGCATTATAGTTTATATCAGGGGTGGCCAACCGGTCGATCGCGACTATGTACAGTCGATCGTGGCTAGGCAAAAAATATAAATAAAATATAATATATGGAACGCAACGTAATCACCAACTTGTATCACGCATCATCTTGTATCATCCAACGAGAAATATCCATATTTGAAGAAATTTGTTGAACAACTGCATTTGTGTTTTTGTTCAACATATTTTTGTGAGTCAGCATTTTCCTACTTAAAACAAACAACAAATAAACACAGTTATCGCCCAAAAGACGCTCATACATTGGATTGGAGGCAATTTTCAACTACAAAGCTGATTTTGCTAATATAGTGGGAGATGCTTAGACGCAATACTCACACTGTTATAAATAAGTTACTAAGAATATGTTTTAGTTTTATCTATTCACATAATTATGTTGGGTACTCCTAAGCAGCTCAGGGCTCCGGAGACACCGGCTTTTGATTAACATCAATATTATACGCAATTGGTGGTTGTGTTTCCTTTTGTTTGGGAGAAATTAGGCTGGACCAAGAGGTCTGATGTTGACTCCACAGAGAACACCTAAACCTGCTTATTTCACACGGCGATAAATATCAAAACTCGCAACGGAATGGTATGAAAACTTACGTGAGGATCGGAATGCAGGATAACTTCTGATCACTGTGTTGGATGCTTCAACTTTTGATTTCACTCTTTTGTAAAATAGTATTTGATAATTCGCACGCGCACGTTTGGCAACCCACTTTTTTCTGCTTAGTTATCGCCTTGGCCACATTGGCGCTAGGCTCGGGTCAATTAGATCACGTGACACACAAGATGACAGGGCGCGATATTTAAATTCTTGATATTAACGGTTTGGAGAAGGAACGTAATTAGGAACACCAGGGAGGGGAGGATGATACAAGGACTGTTACGAAGCTCTGACAATTGTGTACTGAACTATATTATTTAATTTGAAATTTCATGAAGTATATTGGTAGATCGCACAGGGTTTTGTCAGTAAACAGTAGATCATGCTTGAGTCTAGTCAAGTCGGCCACCCCTGGTTTATATATGATACAAGTATTTATTGTTTTACAAAACTAATGTAAAGGGGTTAACTTAATGTTGTAGCTAATAATTGTGATATATACTATACAATGGTTTTAAAGGAGTCTTAGACAAACAGGGAAGAAAATGTATATTTTTTTAGGACTTTTAGATCACAACAATTATATTTTACATAAAAATGGAATGCTGCAGGCGTTGATATTTTCGTCTATTTAACACAGACTTTGGTTTCAGTCCTTTTTCATTCACTGCATCTCTCCTGATGATAAGATGTATAATATCACAATTATTTTAATGTATACTAGCTTGATAAAATTCCTTAATAATTTAACAGCTATGTACTTCCTCAAGTTATTATATTTCAATAGATTCTTGTTTAAGAATAAAATGTTCATGTTTTTAAAAGTATATAATAAGTGAAAGAACGAAATCGTTATTGGATCATCGATGAAACTAAATCAGTTAGTAAAATATCGACACCTGGCATCGAAAATACCACTAAAATTGATCTCACACAAACCAAAGACAAATTATAAGTTGTGGTTTAAATACTTTGGATAGTTCTAAACAGATACACCAGTAATGGAGTATCTATAACTCTAAAACAATTTTTTTAATTGGTGAATATAATATCTCAAATATTAATGAATCTTGCCATGATTGCAGTTTTAATTCTTTATAAATAATTTATTTAAGGCAGAAATTGGAATTACCTGCCATTTTAATCGGGAACAAACCTTTTAAAGTAATTTGAGAAATAAAAAAGTATGTTTGTTTAAGTTTAGTACATTCGATTATTTTATATGTTATAGTTATAATTTTATATGTTTATGTGCGGAAACATCTGGGATATTGTTTATAAAACCAATTTGTAAAACCTATTTTAAATATTTTAGTGGACCCAGTATGGTACCTTGAGGAACCTTGTAACTTTTCTATTTATAATCTATTACTTTGTTCTGTCTTAAATTATCAACTTTTATACTTAAGCTCTGTTTTTTTTATTAATAATTGTGTTTTTAAAGGCCCGGCTGGCTTTTTTAAATAATAAAATTTATTTTGCAATCACTTTATCAGAAGCCTATATAATATCTAATAAATATATGTATTTTTTATAACCCTGTCTTATTACGTTCTCTGCAATAATGCATAAATTACTGTTAATAGTAAAGTTTATTTATTCGTTGATTTAACTCGATTTTGTTTTAGCACTTGCGTGCATCTTTCTAAGTCCGCGAATTGACACTACTTCAATTTCCGTCAATTGACAAGCCAGCATATTTCTAAACACAGACGTCGCTAGCTCCAAATCTGTTTCTGCTCACCATCAGTATAAGGAGCTAAATCACATTCATTTTTCATTCCAGCCCCCGTTAAGTTCGACAAACTTTCTCTACGAGATAGATCGGGTCACACAATCGATTTCCAAACAAATACTCGAATCGAAACAGCTAAATATTGCCGAAATGAAGTTTGCCGAATATCCCGGATGCGTCCTAAAACCGCAATTTATGATGGAGATCAATCCGCAAAAGTTACTGCGACTCAGAAGGCAGTTTTTAACTTTTGCAAAAATGCAGCATTCGAACGAAGATGTCGCGAAAATAGGCCGGCATTATATACAATATTTAAATGGAACTTTCACTGATTAATGGTTATGAGGGTTTTATAACTAAACTGGTCTTTGCGCGATTTTAAGAACTTTAACGTAATAAAAATTTAGATTTTAAGACCAGTTTAATTATAAAATCTATGAATCATGATTGTTTAAAAAGTTCAACATATGTATATAAAAATACATGATGAAATTTTAATTCGATTTTTTCTATTTTATATCTATTAAAACATCATGTATAAAATCCAATACTTTTTGTGAAGCAACATAACATTTTTACATGAATGATGTATCATTCATACCGTCAATAACATAAATTAACAATATATAACAAGTAGTAACCTTTAGCAACAAGCGAGTTTACAAATTTCTGCAGGCAATGTTACTTACAATAAAAATTTATTTCATGTTACCTTGTTGAGGTAAAATTATAATGTTCTGTCGAAAACTGGTGGTCCGTCTGTTACATTATAATATTTTACTGGGTGTTTAATTTGCGAACTCGTAAAGGGAATTATAGTGGTTAATTCTGGGTATTCTTTTAATAAGTCTTGGTACCGATTGTTGCGGATGACGGTAGATGTTTAGTGAGGATATATATATATATATATTGCCTGGGCCATTTTTGCTTGAGGGTGTTTTATTGTCAAGTATCTTTCGATTTCCCAAATCCACAAGGAGATTGTGGTTTTTGGTGAAATCAGCGCTGAGCATGGCAGTTTCCGGCCGAACTTGGGGCAAGGTATTGGAGTCCGGTGGATTTGTCAGTAACGTGTAGGTGGCTGGTTCTACTGCGATCATTGTTACCGCGGTTCCAGTTTCCCTGCTGCGAGTTAATTGAGCATGGTGCTGTACATTTCATAGCCGAATTTCCTAACCGTCTATGGTAGAAACATACAGGGACGAGAGGTCTTCTATTGCTGTGATAACGTCGATTCTTTCTTTTCTGACTTTGGTTTCCAAGAGTTTAAGTTTTTCAGTTATAGCTTCCACTTGATGGTTTAGCGTTCCTGTTTCTGATGTCGAAGGGCCAGGTAGACTCAAGGAAGGCGCTGCCTCTACAGATTCCACTTGTGGTTTTAAATCTCTTCAAATGCTGCAGCTGTATCGTCAAAGGTTTTGTCGTCAACGGCGGACAATATCGACCTTATCGTTAAAGGGAGTCGCTTCATGAAAACGGTTCGAATGACGTTTTCGTCTTCGCCACTATGTTGTCCAGCGAGAAATTGCTGTTGGAGAAGCATGCGAGTTGGTCTTTCACCGTGTGGTTGCTTGTCGTATAAAAGCCGGTTTAGCTTTTTGCTCGCAGATTCAGAGCTTATGAATATTATCTGTCTCTTTAATTTGTCATATTTATCGGATGAAGGCGGCAAGCGGATGATGTCGGCGACGTAAGTCAATAAGATTTGCAATTACAATTTGGAACTTTGTGAGGTCGCCGGTGATTTTTTCGATGTCAAAAACTGTTTATCCTGCAAAAGTCAGTCTTCCAAAATCGAGGTATATTTTCTAGTTTTATGTTCGCTTACACTTCCAGGTTTGCTTGATCTGATGAGGACATACCACGTCGTGGTCACCACTGAAGAAACTCAATAATAAAGACCAAAAATAAAGATTTATTAAATTAGCCTTTTATTATTATTTGGTGACAAGAGAAGAATGTCAATTTAGAAATGACATTTTATTTCCACGAGGTCGCTACAAGTTCAAAGTATATATATTGACTTTATGTTTGCTGTAACTACAAGACTGTGAATGATTGCTTTTTTTTATTGTTTTTTTTTTTATATTTTTGTCTACTCAGAATTTTGTAACTATAAATTTTCCTAATTTACTTTAAAAACTTCGAGATGTTGCTTCACAAAAAGTAACTGCGGTGTTGGTTTGCGATATTGTTTAATGTTTTTTTTAGGTTTGTATTTTTTTCTTTTTTTATATTTAAGTTATTAAATGTCTATTAATCATCAGCCCTAGATCAAAACTTTTAACTCATAAGTGCTTTTTGAGACCTCATTGCATTCCTAATTTAAACTCATAGGTAGATATCGTGTGTTAACTGCAGCTCACAATTGCCGAGAGGCTTGTTATATTAATGTATTTAACTATGTTAGTATGTCAAAAATGGGGAAATTGATTATGATCCTCTTTTTTTTTTTTCTTGATTTGGAAATAAACTTTATTGAGTTAAAACAGTTTGGATCTAGGTATGCGAATATTGTATTAGTTTATAGTCGAGTTTTGAATACATAATATTCACATTATATCGCACTATACTTCATACATATATATAATACTTATCAATGTTAGAAGTTTATAAAACTAAATAAAAATTAAAAAAAATATTTTTGATGTTCTCTAAGAAATAGTGAAGTTAACAATCAATCCACAGATTCTGAATGAAATACTAAATTAAAATATTTACAATATTATCAAATCTGTGGACTGATGATTATAATAGAGTATTGTATATAATTAATATATTATATGGACTGTACAGAGTATGAAATAGCTGGTAGAAATCTGCTTCTTAAATAAAACTTCGAATAGAATTCTTATATTTATTCAAACATACATTATAAGTCTCGTGGACTGAGCATCGTCTAGGCTATCCACCATATGTCTTGGTCGGATACTCCAGTACTTCGGACACATTGCCAGAAAAGGAGGGAATTACCTGGGGAAACTTTTTGTTACTGGCAAGGTGGAAGGAGGAGAGACCGAGAGGCTGAAGTCCGGTACGCTGGTCCGACCAAATCAGCTTCACCACCAACACTAGCGTCCATGATGCTGTGCAGACAGGAACGGGTGGCGTGCTATCATCAAGACGCACACCAATTTATCGGGAGGTCAACCCTCAGCAATAAGGAAACACGACTCAAGGACGACATTATAAGAATCTAAAAACTACTTAATATAAATAAAATTAAATAGACACTTAACCTAATAAAAAAAATGTCCACTAGAGACGACCCATCAAAAATAGTCCCAAGAACATTGGCAATATTTCCTCTCCGTATAGCGGGGCTAATACGTTGGCAGAAAATATGCCAGCCTTCCTGTCTCAAGATTTCCCCGTCAGCTGTTTGGACAACTCCTTGGCTGAGGGTCCCCATGGTCCCATCGTCTCGATCTCAAACAGCGCAAACTCGTAACATGTACCGAGATAGGCGTATTTGTGCAACGTCTTGTAAGAGATTCCTAATTGACAATTTTCAAGTGTCAAAATGGCGCTTGCGCGATCACGTGACCTTATATTTTCATTGTGTTAGTAGCAGAAAAACTTAAAATAACTATGTTAGTACTAACCTAAGTCTTAAGTCTGTAAACTGGCAAATAGTCCTATCTACTTTACAGACAAAAAGATGTTTTTTGTGCAAAAATAAAAATGTTATACTTGCTTAATGCATATTAATTTTATTAAGCATCGTCGATCTTTTGCTACCTACCTGATTAGGCTCAGTATGAGTGACGATATTTTTAGGATAACTTCTCTGCAACGTAACTTAAGATTTTATTACTGAATAATAAAAATAATAATAACGAAGTTCTTCATTTTTATTCTAGATTATATTATAAAAAGATTTGCTCTTTAATAAATTCCACTCTCTATAATACTTTTTCTATTCAGTCCATATATTATAATAATTTTATTGTAATTAGAAAATGTAGATAAATATAGAATTACTATTAAGTGGATGTAGTATATAAATATATAGTTAACTTAAGAAAAACTACACTAAGTACAAAAATGACAAATATGTATGTCATGTATTAAATATTATCACAGTATGCTTTTGGTCCTCTGATACTAATTATTCTAGAACCGCCGAACATGATAACTCAGCATTCATAGGGGAGTTACCTAAAGAGATCAACTCTGTGGCCCTATACCTTGTGCAGCCTGTTCCCAACTGGTGACCTCAATCAACTACTCTTAAAGTACGAACTCCTGTATCATTGATGAGATAATGCCAGGAATCGCACGACATGACCCACATGGTAAGTGGAATCAGACACTCATGACTGACATCAGTCTCTAATACTATGCCGATTCTTAATCCATCCCTAATAACCTTTTATGGAAGGCTCGCCTGCTATTAGTAGCAACAATTCTTTTGCCACAACAACAATGTAGATCTAGCAGGGCCTAATTTCATATTAAATCCATAATACAGGTTGCCATTAACGGTTGTTAACGCGAAGTTGGATACCTCTGTCCCAGTTAGGATGTTTAGATGTCACCAGGGGAAATATGGATACTTTCTGATAGCACGACCGGTTACTAAAAATGCCATAAGGCCTGATCCTGTCACATGTTCCAAGGTGAACTGTAGGCGTAAAGCATGTTCAGGGATGTCTGCTAACCATCGGATAAACACCAGTTTAGCATTCGCAGAATTACCAAAGATCTCAAAGGGAGACCTTGTCATCTTTAATGATCTATACCTCTAAGATAGCTGGTTGGACCGGTGTCATGTACCGGCCATGACCCAGCTTCTCCGCCAACCACAGTAGATAATTTATCAACCGTCGATTGGCTGCCATTATTTCACTGATCCAGACTACACCCCTTTTATCTTGTATGAATCGTTTCATTCTCGATCAGATAACGCATAACTCTACTGAAGTATGTTTGCGCTTCACTTCTCGGCAAGCAGATGGATGCAGGGAGCATAGGAGCCCCATCAACCCCATTTCAGAGGTCTGACAACAAGACCATTAGCTGGATATCGTCCATAGCAGAACTTCTAAATTCCTTGACACTAGACGTGAGAGAAACTCGTCAGCCTTAAGAGCCTGTTGAACTCGCTCCAGTGTGTATATCTCTCCCCGGGAGTGTAGATAATACACCTTTCTTACGTACATTTGTCATAGATTTATTGTTGTGTAATTCTGTATTTGTTTCATTTGTAAATTTGCTATAGCTGAGTTTTCCTTGCAGATTCCTTTCTCAGTCAGATTAAACATTAACAGGTCACTGGAATTTGCTAAGCTGTTAGTCTTCTGCTCACAGCTTACTCCTTGGACCACTTCGCTGCTTAGTCTTCCACTAACAGGAGTAGAATCATTCTTAATAATGACGTGTCACAAATGCCTGTAATAGGTTTACGTGAATAAAGATATTTTGACACCGTTCCTGTATGTCGGACAGCACATTAAGCCCCCAGTCTCGGTACCACTAATTCCAAATTGTGGAATTATTAATAAATAGACATCAGACTCAGGCAGCGTGGCGAGTGTGGGCTAAATTCTCCAGAAATATGTTCTGGAAGGACCATCTGTGTTTTTGAGGATGTAATGATGATTTGAGCACAGACAAGATATATATATTTATATACTATATCCACATTTTTATTAAATGTTATTCTAAATGTTAGTAAATTAAAAGATATTTTAAAACTATTATTGTACTATAAATGTATTTTTTTACTATCTTTATATCTGTTTATTTTACAATATTACATCAATAAATATGTATGTATTAACCTATTGAAAACCTACTTAATCGCAAACGTTATATAATGGAATCCGTTTCTAGGCTCAATCCATAATCGAACTCTTCGCTCTTCATTGAAGTGGAGCCTTTCCCATCACACCTCTTCATCACGGACACTGGCAAGGTCGAGCGCGATGATACTTGTTTATTGGAGTGGAGCCTTTCCCATCACACCTCTTCATCACGGACACTGGCAAGGTCGAGCGCGATGATACTTGTTTATTGGAGTGGAGCCTTTCCCATCACACCTCTTCATCACGGACACTGGCAAGGTCGAGCGCGATGATATTTGCACGGACACTGGCAAGGTCGAGCGCGATGATATTTGCACGGACACTGGCAAGGTCGAGCGCTATGATATTTGCACGGACACTGGCAAGGTCGAGCGCGATGATATTTGCACGGACACTCAAGGTCGAGCGTTTATAGAGAATTGTATATTTTGGAATTCTGACGCAAATAACGGAATCCACTAATAACTTTTGCGCTTAAAATTGCATTGAATTGTAACATTAAAGTAGGAGTAACGCCTCGCTTTTCTATTTTCTACACGCTGAATGCTTTATATGTTAAATAAATAAATACTTACAGATGAATATATTTCTATTGTTTTATTTTTTATCCTAATCGCCCTCACATCTTATTCATTATCCATAGGAATAAAGCGCCACAGTTAACCATTAGGCAAAAAACTTCCTCTATCATAGATGGCGCTATTATATCTGCACACAATTATAATCTTAAAAACACTAGCAATAAGGTTGACATTAGCTCCATGCCTTATTCAGTAGATAGGTATGTTTTATTGTGTTCTCCTCATGATGAATGAGGTGATAGGAAAGGCAAAGGGTCTAGCCCATACAGCCAAATCTGATGTAGTAAATATACACACATCAAAAAAGTCTAGGGATCAAGCATGTTTATGCGGATTTCTTGTGATTGAGATGTGGCTTTGTAATAAATTTATGATTTTATAAATTTATATGGATCCTTTTTGGTGCATTTCATAATTTAAAACAGGAACTGTCAATCAAATTCGAGTAAAAGATGAAAATCAGCTGTCAATATTTTCCCTATAAAAACATAAGACGCATTGAAGACATTATTAGTGCTACTGTTTCCCTACTACTGATTAAAACCAACGTTATTATGGAGCGGCGACGTCATTTAAGCAGGGAAGAAATGATCAGAGCCGTGGGAATGATAGAAGCTGGTTCCCGGCAACGTACTGTGGCTTTAGCTCTGAATACAAGTCAGAGTGTTATCAGTCGACTTTGGACACGTTACCGAACCACTGGTACCGTGGCTGAGCGCCATGGAGGACGGTATCGCTGCACCACACGGAGACAAGACCGATACATTCAAATCACAGCTCGAAGAACTCCAACAATAACCGCCATGATGTTAGCCGTGAGCCTTCATCGCTCTTCAGGGAACTTAATTAGCGACCAAACAGTCAGAAACCGCTTGCATGAAGTGAACCTTCATTCCCGAAGACCGCTACGGGTACCACCTATAGCAATGCACAATCGTAGGACTCGATATCAATGGGCTCTTGAACACAGAAATTGGACAGAAGAACAATGGCGTTTCGTGTGCTTTTCTGATGAGTCTCGTTTTGGTATGAGGCCGGATACAAGACGTATACGACACTGGAGAACCCCTGGACGCCAACAGCGATTAAAATCCTGCCAGGAAGTCCATCCTTATAGTGGTGGAACCATCATGGTATGGGCGGGTATTTCGATCGGCGGAAGAACTGAGTTGATTTGGATCAGAGGCAACCTCAACGCTCAAATTTATGCTGAGACGGTTGTATCAGACGTCATCGTTCCTCTACAAGTGCATATCGGTCCCTTATTTCAGTTAATGCATGATAATGCACGACCGCACACCGCAAGAGTTGTAAGACAGACTCTCGCCGCAGCTAACATCAATGTCCTGCCCTGGCCTGCTCAGTCGCCAGACTTGAACCCGATTGAGCATGCATGGGATATTCTTCAGAGAAGAGCTCTGCCGAATATGGAGGGTATCCAGTCGCAAGAAGACCTTTTTTTGTTGTTGCAACGAACATGGGCGGCCATTCCACAGCGTGATTTGGATGAACTCATTTTGAGTATGCCAAACCGATGTTCTTGTGTTGTTAGTGTTCGCGGTAGAAACACGGATTATTAATTGTTTAAGTTACCCAATAAAATTAAAAAAAAAACTGTTATTTCAGTCTTTTTTTCGAACTTTAATGTTAGTGGTTCAAATGTCAAAAATCCCTTTATTAGGAAAATGGCAATTTTTTTTACTAATGCAAAGGTGACTTGGTTTATCGTTACTGTAGACAAACGAAAACATTTTATTTGATCAATCCTTAAAGAAAATTTTAATGAATATCAATCAGGAGAAAAGTTATTGCAAAAATATATGTTGATCCCTAGACACTTTTGATGTGTGTATTTTTTAATGAGTTAATGAGGTTATCATCAAATTCCAGATGTTGCAGAATTTGATGCTTTTCTAGGAGTCACTCGCGGCATTATAGCCATAAGCTATAACTCGTTGGCCCGCAAAAATGAACATCAACTTTTTCCCCATATTTAAAATTCATTTTATCGTTTTACATAATTATTCACATTCTAGCATATTGTTAAACAAAACAACACCACTTTTAACTAACAATATCCACAGTATTCAATTACTTACAATTGAAATGACGGCGCAAAATGAATATGCATTTTTTTTTCTCTGTCTAGGGAGAATTATGATGAATATGCAAAGCCGAAATAGTATTTAAGAATAAAATTAAATATTTAAAAAACTCGATAATATTTTTAACCTGTCTTGGTTTTTAATGACTGCTCTCTAATAAAGAAGACAAATTTCTAAGCTTTCCATGGATTCACCGTGCGGGTGCCGGGTCCATCGTGTGTGGGTAGGAGATGAGAAGAATGGTGTCTCGGGCTTGCGACCGACAATATGCTGGTTTAAGAAAAGGAGGCCTCCTTTTTTTTTATTGCGCGATAATACGCTCACCATCCACCATTCTACTTTTCTCCCTACCCAACCAAATACTGTATGTTTCCGTTAATGCCGTCTTGGTAGCTCGTTCCATAAATGTATCTCCTGCAGACCTGCTTAGGCCCAATTCTTTCAGTAAGTGATGCAAAGATTTTGCTGGAACTCCTCTTGCACCAACTTCCACTGCGTAAAGCTGAGTCTTGAAGCTTTTGGCGACGGAACCTTTGTACTTGTTTTTTCTTTTTAGTTTTGATTTATTTCTTTTCAATTTTTAATTCAAGATACTTTTACGAAGACACGTTTTTTTTTTAATTGACTTTATTCCAGACTGAAATAACGCACCATTGCCTAACCTAGTTTAGCGGGAGCGTTGGAAACAATTGCAGAATTTAAAAAATATACCCACGCGAACAGCTGATCGGGAATAAATTACTGCGTGGAATTCATTAAAGAGCAAATATTTTCATATTATAATCTAGAATAAAAATAAAGAATTACGTATTTTTTATTTTAATCATTCACTAATAAAATCTTAAGTTACGGTGCCGAGAAGTTATCCTAAAAATATCGCAACTCATACTGAGCCTAATCAAGATCAACAAATAAAAAGTCGACAATCGCGCGAACGTTGTCTTACGTAATTCTTTCTCAAACGAAATTTTTCGGCTGTGGGTGAGATCAATTAATAATAACACTCCACAGCCTTTAGGTATTAATCACGATGGATATTACGATTTTTCGGATAATGATTTTACAATTTTGCCCTATTCTGTTACTTAAGCGAAAACGTTATATAATGGAATCCATTAACTATCTAGATATCACGCTATTAAAGTTGATATTTGCACGGCTGCTGTCAAGGTCGAGCGCTTATAAGAGTTGAGAATTGAATATTTTGTAATTAAATAAATAAATATTTCTAGACAGGTCACACAGCGCCATCTAATTTCCGTGGTAAGCTACGAGGCTTGTGTTACGGAAACTAGATGGTTGATAAACTATATATTATACTTTTGTTTTTTTGTAAATATATACATATTATACATATAAACACCCAGACCGAGACAAATTATACAATGTACTACTTGCCCCCGGTGGGAATCGAACCCACGACCTCCCGAGTTCACGGCAACGTTTGTTACCACTAGACCACGGAGGAGAGATTATGACGCAATCTCTGACGTAAATAATGAAATCCACTAATAACGTTTGCGACTAACAGAATAGTAAAAAATATATTTGCTCTTTTGAAAATTGTACGCGGTATACGCACTAAAAGTATGTGGGTAAATAAAAGACAGACATACAAACATATAGATATATTTTAATCTCTTTAAATATTAATACGTTAACTACACAATTACAACAAAAATTTAACACATAATTATGGGACAAATATATACAGGGTTCAATGGGGTGTATCAGGCAAAGCTTTTTGTAGATGTCGCTAGCGGCACTGGTACCTTGTTTACAGCTATGACGGATCATTTTTAAAATGTTTTTGTAGTTATTTTATTTTTATAACAAACATATAATGTTAACTTAACGTTACCTACCTTAAAAGACGAATTAGGAAAGCGAACACCGTCTTTAAAAAGAAAAAAGGTTTAATTAATAGAACGGCAATATTGAGATCACCATGTTTTTAATTTTTCTTGGAAATCTCGATTTGTACACTTAAAAACTGCTCCCTTCGGCAATATAACCAATAAATAACAAATTTCGTAATAAAAATACAAGTTTTATATGCAACTGACAGTTCTATTGGGTACCATCTATCATGCGCCATCTATCGTGATAAAAAGTTAGTGATTTTTTTTTTTTTTTAAAAACCAATAGATATTAAACAGTAAATTCCCTAAGAACTATTAAATGTTTTCACATATAAACATAAAATTAAATTAATCATCTGGGTCTGCCTATACCTAGTACCAGCGTATGGCACGAGCAAGAGGGAAGAACGTCGGAGATTTGGTCTTGGGACTCGCAGTCCTATACCAGCCAGCAACTCAGAACTATCGACTGTACCGTTGGCTATGTCAATTAAATATGCGACACCAGTTATTTTGCGTCGAACTTCCAATGGAAGGAGATGCAAATTTTGACACATGACATCGTATGGTCGATCAAACAGCTTATATTTAAATTTTGACACATGACATCGTATGGTCGATCAAACAGCTTATATTTAAATTTTGACACATGACATCGTATGGTCGATCAAACAGCGTAAATTAAAATTTTGACACATGACATCGTATGGTCGATCAAACAGCGTAAATTAAAATTTTGACACATGACATCGTATGGTCGATCAAACAGCGTAAATTAAAATTTTGACACATGACATCGTATGGTCGATCAAACAGCGTAAATTAAAATTTTGACACATGACATCGTATGGTCGATCAAACAGCGTAAATTAAAATTTTGACACATGACATCGTATGGTCGATCAAACAGCGTAAATTAAAATTTTGACACATGACATCGTATGGTCGATCAAACAGCTTAAATTAAAATTTTAAATGTCTGATAAATCTCTTTTGGATATTCTTGAGCCTTGAGATGTATATTTGGTAACAGGGGTTCCATATCTGTGAACCATATTCCAGGTGACTCCGCGCATAAGCACAGTACAGTACACAGGGTCTTCATACATTTAAAAGGTTTGCACGTTCTCATTATAAATCCCAAGGCTCGACTGGCCTTACCAACAACATTATCAATGTGCTGGTCAAAGAGAAGCGTGATACACCCCATTGGTAAATGGTCTTACAAGATATAGATACAGATAGACGAGTGAAGTCGTCTAGGCCTGGATGGCTTGGATGGGGATATTCATGCAATTTTAGGTCTAGGTTTGACTACTTTGGTTTTCCTCCTGGAGCAATGATCTAGGAAGTGGTCTCCTAAAATTTTGTAGAGGCGAGTGTAGGCGAAATTCTCCAGATATACTATACAGTCCAGCAGCCTTAGTCTCTTGCTTAAGCGCAAACGTTATATAATGGAATCCGTTAACTATATATATATATCACGCTATTAAAGTTGATATTCGCACGGCTGCTGCCAAGTTCGAGCGATTATAGAGTTGAGAATTGAATAATATTTTGTAACGTAAATAACGAAATCCACTAATAGCGTTTGCGACTAAGTGGAATAGGGCTGCTGGAAGGCTCATCTCCAACAGTAAAGGTCTAGAAGGCTTTGTTCTATGGGGCTGTAATAATGATAAATATATTTTTTTAAATATATAAATAAAAATAATAGAATAAAAAAAAAATACAATAATTTCAGTCAAAAATCTTACTAACAGTTATTATTATATCTAAAAGCAGCATCTTCAAAACAGTCGACCATATTATCTTAAATCGTGTATTAATATATACTTAATTAAAATTAGAATAAAAGCAATTAAAAGGATTATGACGCCATTTTGTTTTGTCAAAATGTGCTTTTGCAAACTTAAGTTTTTTTAAAAATTTCTTCAAACATCATTATGCAGCAGCCCTATTCTGTTACTTAAGCGCAAACGTTATATAATGGAATCCGTTAACTATATATATATAACGCCAATAAAGTTGATATTTGCACAAGTTGAGAATTGAATAATATTTTGTTATTATGATGCAATCTCTGACATAAATAACGAAATCCACTAATAAAGTTTGCGATTATGTAACAGAATGGGGCTACAGAATACCTAATCCGAAACACGTAGTTTTGACAACAGTATTCATAACCGAGTTGGGATCATTAAATTTGATATTCTTCATGGAATAATTATCAAATTTAAAATTAGATTTAAATTTATCGTTTTCCATAATTATTTACATTGTAGCACATTATTAAACAAAACAACACATTAAAAAACCTTGGACTTGACATGTCGGTGCAAAAGGAAATTCACTGGCACAGACATGTTTTTTTATGATAATTATTATTAATCCTTGGCTGTTGCGTCACCTTATTGTCTGTGCCAGGGGAAAAAAATGAATACAAAATACAAAAAGTTTATTTGTTCCCAAAAATTGTTTACATAATTTTTTGGAGGAACTCTGATTCCCAGACTAGAATTCTCTAGGTTAAGCTGAGAATCAGTTTCTTCTTTGGTTACATTTTATTATTTAAGAGTATAAATTTTATGCCTCAATATAATTTTTATTTTATTAATTATTTAATTAATTGATTCTTAATAAGTTCTTGGCGCCATTTTGCGCGGACATGTAAAGTGCACGTTTTTGCTTTGTAAATTAATTATTTGTGGATATTATTAGTCAAAAGTGGGTGTTGTTTTGTTTATTAATCCTTGGCTGTTGTGTCACCTTATTGTCTGTGCCAGAGAAAAAAAATGAAAGAAGAGTCCTTCGCGCCATTTTGCGCGGACATGTCAAGTGCACGTTTTTGTTTTGTAAATTAATTAATTGTGGATATTGTTAGTCAAAAGTGGGTGTTGTTTTGTTTATCAATGTGAATAAATAGGAAAACGATAAATTGGACTTTAAATATGGGGCACAAGTTGCAGTTTATTTTTTGCAGTTATCCCGCGCTTTTAACTCCCATATTATCCCCGACGTGTTTGGGCTATAAGAGTGATTCAGCATCAAAAGATATATTACACCAGACTTGGCTGTATGAGCTAGACTCTTTGCCTTCCCTATCACCTCATTCATCATCCATCGGGAATATCATTTAATTTTACGTGTTGTATGGTCGACTGTATGAAAACTTAATCTAATGTTTGGGTTTTTGGCAAACATAAAATACTGAATTATATTCATATTGCAACATGGAGTTGGGATTTTGTGCATATTTGGTCTTTACACATGTTTTTTCTTTCTGTAAAACCAAAATATTAGTAGTTTAGTGGGTGATAGATTTAACAGTCTTGGTTGAAGCGGTGATATTTTTATATAAATATCACCATGGCAAGCTTACAATATTAGTTCTCCTTGAAAGTAAAAATTGGCATTTGACATCATTGCAAATGGCACATACTTTCAACGAGAACAATAAAGCGGACTGATGGTGGTAATTTTCACAGTCTGAAGTGTATCCACACAAGTTGGCATAATGTTAGGGACTGATGTCACTCATGAGTGTCTGGATTCCAGTTGCTAACATTTATGGACCAGTATAGAAGTGTATATACACAAGTCGGTATAGTGTTAGGGACTGATGTCAGTCATGAGTGTCTGGATTCCAGTTGCTAACATTTATGGACCAGTATAGAAGTGTATATGCACAAGTCGGTATAGTGTTAGGGACTGATGTCAGTCATGAGTGTCTGGATTCCAGTTGCAAACATTTATGGACCAGTATAGAAGTGTATATACACAAGTCGGTATAGTGTTAGGGACTGATGTCAGTCATGAGTGTCTGGATTCCAGTTGCTAACATTTATGGACCAGTATAGAAGTGTATATGCACAAGTCGGTATAGTGTTAGGGACTGATGTCAGTCATGAGTGTCTGGATTCCAGTTGCTAACATTTATGGACCAGTATAGAAGTGTATATACACAAGTCGGTATAGTGTTAGGGACTGATGTCAGTCATGAGTGTCTGGATTCCAGTTGCTAACATTTATGGACCAGTATAGAAGTGTATATACACAAGTCGGTATAGTGTTAGGGACTGATGTCAGTCATGAGTGTCTGGATTCCAGTTGCTAACATTTATGGACCAGTATATAAGTGTATATGCACAAGTCGGTATAGTGTTAGGGACTGATGTCAGTCATGAGTGTCTGGATTCCAGTTGCTAACATTTATGGACCAGTATAGAAGTGTATATGCACAAGTCGGTATAGTGTTAGGGACTGATATCAGTCATGAGTGTCTGGATTCCAGTTGCTAACATTTATGGACCAGTATATAAGTGTATATGCACAAGTCGGTATAGTGTTAGGGACTGATGTCAGTCATGAGTGTCTGGATTCCAGTTGCTAACATTTATGGACCAGTATAGAAGTGTATATACACAAGTCAATATAGTGTCAGGGACTGATGTTAACGTCAACGTCAAGGCTGGTTTGAAAAGGATTCTCATCATCTACCATTCTACTCCTCTCCCTACCCAACCAAATACTATGATTCCGTTTCCGTCTGTCGAATTTCATCAAAATCAGTCCAGTAATACTGATACAGTATGGTGTTTATTAATGTACAAACTTACCAAAATAATGAATCCAACATCTTTAATAATGTCTAATAGAATGTCGTATGGCGGTTCGATACTGTCTTCAGTTGTGAGATCGCTGGAATAAAAACGACAATTTAAAATTTTGGTTATTCTTTGAGTGTTGTGTCGTGACTTCTAAAGAAAAAAACAATAAAATTAAAAAAAAAAAAAAAAAAACCATTTAGGGACTAAAAATGAAAAAACTACGCCTTTTTTTTTTGTTCTCTTCTCCCGATGGATGTTGAATGAGGTGATAGGGAAGGCAAAGGGTCTAGCCCATACAGCCAAGTCTAACGTAATATATCTTTCTTTTTCATGAGTTAATGAGGTCATCATCAAATTCCAGATGCTTCAAAATTTGATGCTCTTCTTGGAGTCACTCGCGGAACCATCCACTGCTCAAACACGTCGTGTAAAATATGGGATATCACAGCGCGGGAAAACCGCAAAAAATAAACTGCAACTTGTGCCCCATATTTAATGTCCAATTTATCGATTTCCATAATTATTCACATTGTAGCACATTATTAAACAAAACAACACCACTTTTGATCAACAATATCCACAGTAAATTAATTTACAAAACAATAACTGTTTTCCCCCTCCCTTTTTTTTCTTTAATGAAGTGGATTCACATTTATCCAACGTAACTATAGGCTCATCATGACATGTGGCAAGCTCGTCATTATAATAATAATAATAATAACGTTTATTGAGCTTTCTTAATGGTACCTATATACAATGTTGAGTAAACAATATATAAAATATTCCTTGAATTTTACATTTTAAGCATACAAACATTTTTGATTGAATGCAAACCACAAGGATAGGCAATTTTTAGACGGTCCCTGACTCCTAACCAAGATAACTTATGTTCTAGGATGTCAGTCAGTGACTAATACTTATAGTCTCAGATAGCCAGCTCAAAAGGTATGATAGTAAAAATAAATAAAAACAACGTAAATCAAAGTACAAAAGAGGTTCCAACACAACAGACCTGTAAAACGACACCAGCATAGATATTTCGTTATTGTATATTACAACTATAATATTGTCATCCTAAAGCCTTTCTGTTGTTGTAGGAAACCCATACATACACCACACTATATATTTGTATATATTACCCATTAGCACCTCTCCTAACAAGGGATTAGCCGAAAATCAGCGCTGTGGCCCAGAGTCGCAGCTCCATGCTGAGCTGATTCCCTATTTGTCACCACACATCTTGTGTATACTACCAGTCTTTATTTGTTAAAGTTGTGTTTATTGATATGTGGCAAATAAAATATTTTTCTTTCTTTCTTTCTTTCATTTATAATTTGTCGCTAACGTACCAAACTCGAGAAATATCACAAATAAATTTAAAAAATACTGCGTGGGTTTATTAAAGAGCAAATATTTTCATATTATAATCTAGAATAAAAATAAAGAACCACGTATTTTTCATTTTAATTATTCAGTAATAAAATCTTAAGTTACGGTGCAGAGAAGTTATCCTAAAAATATCGCAACTCATACTGAGCCTAATCAAATCGGTCGACGATATCGCGAACGCTGTCTTACGTAATTCTTTCTCTCTCTATTTCGTCTCTCAGCTGTGAGCGAGATCAATTAATAATAACACTCCCCAGCCTTATTCCTTATTCACCATGCCGTAGTGTTTTGTTTTCTTTAAAAAAGTGGCCTTTCTATTTCAAATACACCAATGACATCTGAAGCCTTAAAAATAATATTTTATTTGCTCTTTTGACAATTACACGCGGTATATATATATCGACCGCCTCCGTGGTCTAGTGGTAACAAACGTTGCCGTGAACTCGGGAGGTAGTGGGTTCGATTCCCACCGGGGTAAGTTGTACATTGTATAATTTATCTCGGTCTGGGTGTTTATATGTATAATATGTATATATTTACAAAAAAAAAAGTATAATATGTAGTTTATCAACCATCTAGTTTCCGTAACAGAAGCCTCGTAGCATACAACGGAAACTAGATGGCGCTGTGTGACCTGTCTGGAAATATTTATTATTTATTATTATTCTATATATGAAGGGTTTGATAGATGTCTTACCTATAATGGTAGAGCAGTGGTCCTAAATTGATCCACAGACCTCCTGGCTGCAGAATGTTATAGATATTCTCTATGAACTCAATAACATTTGGCGCGCAGTCAATGAAAAAACAAGACGCTACGCAATTCCACTCATTAGCCAATGTGTATACCTAAAAATATATAAGAATTAGTGTTATCCGTGAAGCAGTAAGTCTTTCTAATGCAAGAGACAGAAAGGGACTGACTACAAGTAAAATTTTGACCACATTTGTAAATAAATAAATCCTATAATAAAATCCCAACTTACTTAATATAAATAATAATTAATTAAGTAAATACAAATCTAAATATTATATTTCGACGCCTGCCAAAGAGAATTGTCTATGACATGCGTCTGGCGCAGGCGTTTTAAAAAGTAACGTAAGGACGAACGAACTGTCAAAATCGGCTTGATCTGCCAAAGGAGAAAGAACATCACTAGCCGAATTAAATACTTCTGAATCTTCATAGAAGGTCCTGCTGGGGTGAATTGCCATCCTCCTCCTCCTTAGTTGGTACCCCATTGATGGGATCGTGACTCCGTCGCAGCCGTCTCCAACGGTTTCGGTCCTCGGCGTAGTGGATGGCCTGGTGTACAGGGATGTTCAGGTGGTCAGTCACCTGACTGGACCATCGCTTGGGGCTTCTTCCTCTTGTTCTTTTACCGTCTACCTTGCCCGTGATTAGAAGTTTTTCTAGATTATTGTCTTCTCTTCTTGCAATGTGGTTAAAGTATTGCAGAATTCGGGCAAAGCAGACGGTAGAGAGTCTGCCCCCTGGTCAGCTTAAGCTCTTCGAGCACAGAAATATCCGCGGCTTTTATGGTCCATGTCTCCGAACCGTACAGAAAAATGGAGAAGACAAGTGTTCTCACGATGTGAATTTTTGTCTTTCTGGATATGTTACAGTCACCCCATATTCTGTTAAGTTAGGTCATCGCAGTTTCGTCGACGAATTTCACCTACGCAGCCTTATTACTAACAGTGGAGCCGAGGTATAGAAAATCGTCCACGGTTTCATAGGCATCAAGGTCTGTTGTGCGCGTGAATTTGTGAGATTTGTCGACCACCTTTGATTGCTTTGTTTTGCCTCTATTAATGAATAGGCCAAATCTTTCACTGACGACCTCCAACCGATTCAGAAGCTCCACCATTTCATTTTCTGACATTTCTGAGTTGCCATAATCTGGTAATATTGTAAGCTGTACAGCTCTGTGTCAGCTGAACAGAGAGGGTTCCGGGTTACTGGACCTTCGCCGGTGTAACTGACCTTCACGTCTTGCTGGGCTAAAACCTGGGGTGTTCTCCATTCCAGGACCCAACTTCTACCTTACAAACCGTACGATCTGCTAAGGAGGAAACGCTCCAATGACCGCTCGCAGCCACCCACGACTCCACGCCAAATAACTTCTGTGGAGATCCCTAGGCTAGACGAGGCTGGAGCGTTTCCCTAAACCCATCAGGTCAATAAACATCTTCCGGTCTGTTCAATAATAGGCTAATTACAAATATCAGTTCTAAAAGCTGGTTTTATTGTACCCCTACACTAGTCTGTCTGTAATTTAAGTGACATTTTAATAATTGTTTTAGCTTGTAGTATGCATTGTCATATCATACTTTACAGCAGCTATAATCTTTCTGACATCCTCATAATTGTTTTTGTCTTAGCTTGTAGTTTGACAATGCCTTATTACAGCAGCTATGATCCTTAGCATATTTATTTTATAATTGTGTATGTCTTAGTTTGTAATATGACAATGCCTATCTACAGCAGCTATAATTTTAAGATTAATATGGTATTATGTCGATTTGGGTTGTAATGTGCTGCTGTAATGGCGTAGAATACATTATATTTATTGTCCTATGCCTACTTGACGATAGGATAGGGCAAAGTACGAAAATCAAATCCACTAATTTGATTTTTTAAATTTTAATTAAACATAAATATTTTAGAATTATTTCAGATTTGAAACTTACATTTAGGAAGTCTCCCGCTGCCATGGAGAAGTTTTTGCACTGCTTATTGGAGGGCTTGACGTCAGGCACTCTCGCTGCGAGCAATTGGTGTTCTGAACTCATGTTGTTTACGTATTGATGCAACCACGGATGAACAGTGTACTGATTTACCTAAATCATGGATTTTATTATTAGTTTAGCTTGTTAATGAAAATTCTCATGAAATGTATTCATGTATTCATTATAGGATCCCAGATGAACTAGCTGTATCAGCCTATGGGCTTAACATCTTAGTGTTTTCTCGGAACTTAAAAAAAGTTATCCTTATTGAACTTACTGTTCCGTGGGAATCAAATATTCCAAAAGACCACAACAGAACAAATGATCAGGAACGGTTCAAGACTCAACTTTACGCAGTGGAAGTTGGTGCGAGAGGAGTTCCAGCAAAATCTTTGCATCACTTACTGAAAGAATTGGGACTAAGCAGATCTGCAGGAGATACATTTATGGAAAGAGCTTCCAAGACGGCATTAAAAGAATCATACAGTATTTGGTTGTGGACTAAGGTCCACCAGTGACTTTAAAAATATCAAAGCAACCAAAATACTTTATTGCTCGTTTGTTCGCAGTCACTTGGAATATGCAATCCAAATCTGGAACCATCAATTATAAAAAACGTATTGTATAGCCCAGCGTAAATTTTTACGTTACATCCAGTACAGAGCCAAAACGTACGATGCTGACTACCACCGCCGTTGAATTCGCTTTCATTTGCTTCCACTTGAAACATGTCGAAACATTTCTGACATCTCATATCTTCTTAAAGTAACCAACGGCTCGGTTGATTGCCCTGAACTCTTGTCTAAACTGAAACTCCTTACCCCTACGTATAGAACGAGATGTCCCCGTTTGCTTAGTGTTTCTTACACATCGAGTAATTACAGAAATAACTCCTATATCCAGCAAGCATGCAAAAGTTTTAACCACTTAGTGGAACGCGTACATGATGTTGACCTGTTTGATACCTCTCCGATGATTCTTAGACGATTGATGACTGCCCAGTAATGTGATGAGCATCTTGAGTAGGTTCGACAACGCAAATTACAATGTTTGCTTTATGTGTCAGTTTACTATATTTAACATCAAGTTTGGATAGGTCTACTTTACTACTGATTGTTTCGTTGGTTTTGTGTCTTTGCGTCTTCAGGAATTATACAACCATATTTTTGATATTATTTGTAAATTTTATTATTATTATTGTTTATCACTGAAGGGTCGTCTCTAGAGGACATTTTTTACTTGTAGTTTATTTATTTTTTATTAGGTTTAGTTTATATTTATTTTCATTTTTACTTTTAAGTAGTTTTAATTTATATTGTAATTATTTTATACTGTTTGTATATTACTTCTTTATTATTGTTTTATATTTATGTTTGTTGTTGTTTAATTTTTCTCTTAATTGTATTGGTGGTGGCTTTCTGCTGTGTTTACTACTAACTCAATGCTATCAGTAAAAATTTGTAAGGCTTTAAGTTACTATATTTCTATTGTATTATTGTAGAGGCTGTAAATTTTCTTAAAAATAAATAAATAAAATAAAAGAGAGAGGAGTAGAATGGTGAGTTTCTTGTTGCGCAATAAAATAAAAACCTTCCTTTTTAAACCAGTCTATTGTCGGTCGCAAACCCGAGACACCATTCTTCTTATCTCTTATGCTTAGAAATTTGTCTACTTCTATTTTTAGCAAGTTTAATTATGTTTTAATTATACTCGTAGATGCGGTGTGGGATGGCAGATGACCTAAAGCTGCTTGGGGTTGGATAAGTAATGTAAAGTAATGATGATGGTTACACAGTCTTTAAGTAGTTACAGACAGATTACTGACCTCTGGACAGGTGTTGAGTATGAAATTGCTGGCGAACAACATGAAGAGTGAGAATTCGTTCCCCTGACATGTGAACCCGCGCGCAGCTATCTCCCACGCCATACGACCTAGACCCGCGCCCGGCACCAGTATTTTAATTGAACTGGGTTCACTGAAAAAAAAACAGTCAAAATTCTTAGACTGGGATCAATAAGTGCTCTTAAGAGGGATCACCGCTTTAACATCCTTTAGATTGTACAACCCAATATTTTCATAGATTTTTAAGTCTGATATATTTCCCCGTCGTGACCACGGAATGAAGCTAATGAGAAAATCCAGCAATACAAATATAGAATATCACTTCATGAATAACAGAGTTGTAAATATGTGGAACAAAATACCAGAAGACATATTAAAGTCCTCAACTGTAAACACTTTTAAAAACAAACTGGACAAGTGGCTAGTGACAATCGAAATAGACTATGGTGATAACTGACAATTTAATAAACTCTACACTAGTGCTTGATATAGGCATATCAGCAATGCGCTGCTCGCCTATTAATTAATAATAATAATATAATTTCGGACATTTTGGACATACTTTTACTTACTTTAAAAAGTCTTTGTAACCAAAGGGCATGTATGAAGAGGTTAATGAATGTCGATGAAGCGAAAGAAGTATGTCGTGATCGTGTCAAATGGCGCTCAATTGTCTCTGCCTACCCCGCAAGGGATCTGGCGTGAGGATATGTATGTATGTATGTTTTAAAAGCATAGATAGCAATAAGAGACACCATTCTTCTCACCTTACCCACACATCGAGGGTAACTTTAAGGCATCTAAATTTATCCATTGTGCGTGACCTTTACTCCTTCAGCGGAGCCATCCGATCTCCTCCAGGAAGGCCAGGAGACCCGTTATGTTCCTGCAGACCTACGGAAGAGTCCTCGCAGTCTGGAGGAACCTTAGTCTAGGCGCAGCACGCCATGTGTACAATCTCCAGAGATGACTGTGTAGAATGCCTGGCAGTAAGCAACAAAGAGTAATTTTAACTTGTTTTAGTATAATAAAGGAAAATCGTAAGGATAAATTTCTAAGCATTCCATGGATTCACCATGTAGGTGCCGGGTCCATTGTGTGTGGGTAAGAGAAGCGGTTGTCTCGGGCTTGCAACCGACAATAGCCTGGTTTAATTAAATAAATGACAAATGTACGTAAAAAAATGTATTTTTCATTCGTACATGCCAGGGTTTGAACTGACCAACTTATTGTTATTGATTAATAGGCTCGCAGCGCATTGCTAATATGCCTATATCAAACACTGGTGTAAAGTTCATAAAATAGTCAGTTATCACCATAGTCTATGTCAATTGTCACTAGCCACTTTTTTAGTTTGTTTTTAAAAGTGTTTACAGTTGGGGCCTTCAATATATCTGGTATTTTGTTCCACATATTTACAACTCTGTTATTCATAAAGTGATATTTCACATTTGTATTGCTGGATTTTCTCATCAATTCTATTCCGTGATCACGACGGGGAAATATCATTGTGTTCAACGTGAACATTTTGGCTAGGTGAGGGCAGTTATACCTTCCTGTTAGAATTTTAAATGTCTCAATTATATCTCCCCTCATTCTGTGATCTTTGAGACTTGTCAGCTTTAGGTAATAGAGGAAAATCGTAAGACAAACTAAGCATTCCATGGATTCACTGTGCAGGTGCCGGGTCCATTGTGTGTGGGTAAGAGAAGAGGTTGTCTCGGGCTTGCAACCGACAATAGCCTGGTTTAATTAAATAAATGACAATAGTATGTAAAAAAAAAATATTTTTTATTCGTACATGCCAGGGTTTGAACCAACCAATTTAGGTTTATTTCTTTTTTTAAATAAAGTGTTTTTACAACCGAGCCACCACCATTCTTAGAATTATTATTGTAAATTATGGGTATTTCTTAATTCCTAATCTATTTCCAAAATGTCTGTAATTGTATTCTCCAGTAAGTTGATATGCTATATTTCTCAAAAAAAAAATCAGACTTGAAAAAATTTGATTGTGAAAGAGGGAGGAATGCAAAAGCTCTTAAGAGATAATTAAAATCACATTACCATTGTTCTGGTGGATATTGTAGCAATATTTCGTCTATTATGGGTTTGTAGCACTGGTCCCTTTCTGCTGCACCCATCTCACTCCAGTCTCGAACCAGGTTTTTTAAAACTGATTGCACCTGAAAGAAATACATGACTTTAGTTGGACCTTTGCGGCTAATTAATTGAGGCGCGGTGGGGGCTTGGTTGTAAGAATGCTTTCCTTAATATCCTACAAAGGTCGGTTCAAACCCCCCCGGCATGTAACAATGAGAAAAATAATTTTATTTATTTATTTATTAAAACTTTATTGCACAATATATACAAGAGGCGGACTTAATGTCGCTAGACATTCTCTGACAGCCAACCCTAGGGACATTGTAGAACATTAAAGACGTAAGGTAGGTGCAATTAGAGAAATATGATTACGTAATAAATATGCTATATTATCTAAACTACAATAATAAATACTATAATAAATTAAATACTAATAATACATACACATAACGTTTTATTAATACATTAGGTACATACATTACATAACATTAATACATACACTACATATAATAATATAGTAAATAAACTAAATGAGTTGTTATGAGCTATTTAAATAATATGACTATACCATTTTTTTGAAAATGATTCGGTTGAAATTTTCTTACATACATTTACTATACCACCATTCCCCTACCTCAAAGAGCATGTTAAACCGTCTGTCCCAGTTCCACTAATACCATCTGGCCAGTGTGGCGAGTGTAGGCCAAATTCTCCAGATGTATGTTCTGGAAGGCCCATCTCCAACAGTGGGGGTCTAGGTCGCTGTATTATAGGGGCTGTAATGAATGAATGAAAAAATTGAGGCAAGCAACTAAACTTGCACACATTGAGAAAGTCACATGACCAGAGGCTTAAATATCTGAAAACTACAAGTCTCAGGGATATAATTGAGTTATTAAAAATTCTGACAGGAAGGTATAACTGCCCCCATCTAGTCAAAAGGTTTAGCTTAGGTTAGTTAGTTATGTTTAATGATATTTCATATGATATGATATAATCAGTCTATAAGTATACCTAATATAATATATATTAGGTCCTTATATACATATATACAATAACAGGGTGGTCCTTATTTTTTTATTTTTAATTAATGCCGCAGCAATTTGTCACATGAATCAGTATATTAAAGTAAAATATGTAGAATTGTTATACCTAATATGTTGGCAGAAATAAATGCCAGCCTTTCTGTTTCCAGATTTTTCCAGCCAGTTGCTTGGCTGAGGATCCCCATGGTCCCATTACCTACCTCATAACCATGTCTAATGTCCCATCCTACACCAGGCAGCTTTTTACAGCCCAGTGTTCTTAAACCAGCCTATTGTCGGTCGCAAGCCCGAGACACAATTCTTCTCATCTCTTACCCACACACGATGCACCCGGCACCCGCACGGTGAATCCATAGAATGCTTAGAAATTTGTCTTCTCTCTCTACATATACAGTATTTGGTTGGGTAGGGTAAGGAGTAGGATGGTGAGTGTATTATCGTGCAATAAAATAAAAAAGTAGGCCTCCTTTTCATAAACCAGCCTATTGTCGGTCGCAAGCCCGAGACACCATTCTTCTCATCTCTTACTCACACACGATGGACCCGGCACCCGCACGGTGAATCCATGGAATGCTTAGAAATTTGTCTTCACTCTCTCTTTCTTCAGCCGCAAGCCTAAGGCAGCATTCTTCTCCTCTCTTTCCCACACACAATGGACCCGGCACCATCATGCAGAATCCATGAATGCTTTAAAAGTTGTGTTCTCTGCTGTTCTTCTATCTAAGAACTTAAATATTACCTTCTCAACATCATGCTGATCTTGCGAAACATCACCGTTTGTAAAATCATCATCGTAAACACACACAAGATCACCATTACCATTCTCGGCAACACCGGGCAATTTGTGGTCCACATTTTCAAACATGGTCTCTACATCTTTGATTATTATCTCAACAATGCTGTTATTTACATCAACACATTTCTTGAACTTTCCCAAGTATGCTCTGTATTTGTCAAGCCTGCGTTGATGGCTTTCTGGTAGGCGGCTGATGATTTTTTCAGACTTGTTTATACGTTGCAGCGAATGAGGTCTGGAAATAATTAGGCAATTGTTTTATTTTAATATACTTTACCGACTTATTCTCCGGCCTCAGGTAGTAAAAATAATTATGAGTAAAGCAATTCTGACAAATTAGCAAATTACATTTGAAGTCATGACAGCACTCCACGGCCCAAGCTTTTCGGATGGCAAAATGAGCATTATATGTCCTATGTCCCTACCTAACCTAACTGAGCAAATTAGGCTTTGGATACTAAAGACTTTCTGTATAGTTCTAAAAAAAATACCTCAATAAATTAGGCAGAAAGCTTCAATGCTAAAATATAAAAAAAAAAACATTTTGTCCACTTGCTGTATAGTTTAGCTTGAAATTAAGTATTAGATAAATACATTCCACTTAATATTTATCCATTTCTGGAACACATTCTGTCAGCAAACAGAGCAGCCACTTACAGTTTGTTTTTAAAAGTGTTCATATACTATAGTAATCTTATGGTAGTTGTTGTGTATTTAAGTGTAATATGTAGGTAGTTGTAACTTAGCTGTCAAATCGGCTTAACCACAGTGAGCAGTCTTAAACCACATGTAAGTAACGTAACATTGGCGACGATAAAACATGGACTATTTATTATTATAAGTAGTGAAAGTGCACAATAGTGAGTGAATTATGGCTTTAGGAAGTGGTATTAAGTTTGAGGAATATGAGTTTCGCTCTGGGGATTGGGAATCTTACATAGATAGGTTTTCGTTTTTTCTTGAGGCAAATGAGGTTAGTGATGTGATAAAGCAAAGGGCAATTTTTTATTCATCCTGTGGTAATGACCTGTATGAATTAATAAAATCATTAATAGTTCCAAGAAATGCGCATCAAGTGCCACTGGCAGAGGTTTTGGTACTTTTACAAGACCACTTTAGCCCGAGACCAAATGAAATAGTGGAATCATATAAATTTCATACCAGATGTCAAGGTAAAGAGGAAAATATGGCGGACTATATAGCAGCATTAAGAAAATTAAGTAGATTTTGTAATTTTGATAATTTAGAACGCACATTGCGCGATAGGTTAGTTTGTGGTGTGTGTGACAAATCTTTACAAAATAGCTTGCTGAAGAGTTCAAATTTAACATACAAGACAGCGGTTGAAATAGCAATAAATTCCGAGAAAAGAGCAGAAGATTTATGTTTAATAAATTCCTCAAATAAGATTAAGGAAATACCAAGAAGTAGTGTTATGGAAAATGCTCCGGAACCTATGGAAGTGAATGTTTTGCGAGAGAAGAAACTATACTGCTATAGGTGCGGAGGTAGCCATATGTACCATAAGTGCAAATATATGAAGGCAAGATGCCTAGCGTGTAAAAAAGTAGGCCATATTGCAAAAATGTGTTCACAAAAGGACCCGGCAGACATCAAGGAGATACAGGAGGATGAGGAAAGTGGTCAGCTCAATGGTTTGTACGCTATTGGGGGGGATAGCTTTATCAAGGTGCCACCTGTGAGTATTAATATTTTAATTAATAGAGTGCAAGTTGGGTTTGAGGTAGATTCAGGGTGTACCTATTCTATAATATCGGAGGAGCAAGCGAAAATTATATGGAATGGCAAAATACCAGTCATGGATAAATGCAGATTGAATTTACAAACTTGGACATTCAATAAAGTAATGTTGCTCGGCAGTATTCAAGTTCTAGTTGAATATAAAGATATAAGTAGATATCTTACACTGCTGATAGCAAAAGGAAGAGGACAAAGTCTATTAGGAAGAAATTGGTTTCAACCTTTAGATATTAGTATTGAAGGCGTAAATAGGTTATCAGACCATTCGTTTGCAACTTTATTAGACAAATACCCGGGGGTATTTAGTGAAGAGTTAGGTATATACAAAGGACCTGAAGTTACAATACATGTAAAGGAAGGTGCACACCCTAAATTTTTAAGATCTCGTCCTATATCATTTGCAATTCGACAGAGAGTTTGTGATGAAATAGACAGATTAGTTGAAAAAGGAATTATAGAGCCGATACCTTATAACAACTGGGCAACTCCTATCGTGCCGGTAGTCAAAAGTGATGGCCGGATAAGATTATGTGGTGATTATAGACTCACGGTCAATTCGGCAACGGACACAGATACCTATCCACAACCCACTATTAATGAAGCTATTTCAGACTTAGCGGGGGGACAGATTTTTACAAAACTTGATTTAAAGGAAGCTTATACTCAAGTGACAGTGTGTAAAGAGACAGCTAAATTACTGGCAATTACAACTCCGAAAGGCCTATATAAGGTAAATAGGTTACCATATGGATTGAAAGCATGTCCAGGTATTTTTCAGCGTCTCATGTCCACCACTCTGGCCGGGGTAGAGGGGGTATCCGTCTTGTTGGACGATATATTAATAGCAGGTGCTGATAAGAGGCAGCATGACAGCAGGTTAGAAGAAGTTTTAAAAAGACTTCTGATGGTTGGGTTGACACTTAACAAAAATAAGTGTAAAATTGCAACAGATAGAGTCGAGTTTTTGGGTTATGTAGTTGATAATAATGGCATTCACCCATCCAATAAAAAGGTTGAAGCGATAAATAAAGCTCTACCACCAAAGAATGTGAAGGAGTTGCAAGCTTTTTTAGGGCTCTTAAATTTCTATGAAAGGTTTATAGCAGATAAAGCTACGATACTTGAGCCTCTACATCGCTTGCTAGATAAGAATGCTACATGGAAGTGGGATGAAGCCGAAGAATGTGCTTTTAGAAAAGCTCGTACAGCTATAACTAGTGATCAGACTTTAATTCATTTTGATAACAATAGGCAAATCACTTTAACCTGTGACGCGTCCGACTATGGAGCGGGGGCAGTGTTGGCGCACGTTATGGAAGATGGATTGGAGAAACCTATAGTTATGGGCTCACGGACATTTAATAAACACGAGCGTAATTATGCACAGATTGACAAAGAGGCGGCTGCTATCATGTTTGGACTCGACAAATTTAATCAGTATGTATATGGTCGTCATGTGATTATTTATACTGACCATAAACCTCTGTTGGGTATATTTAGCCCAAATAAAGCTATTCCGAAGGTGCTATCTCCTAGAATGATGAGATGGGCATTAAAATTAAATTCATATGATTATGAACTGAGGTATAAGAGTGGAACTTCGATCGGAAATGCAGATGCTTTAAGTAGATGGCCGATAGAACACACTCAGGAAATCAACCAGGAGTGTGGTGATATATTATTGTTGTCAGAATTGCCCAGTGCAGTGCAATATACTACCCAAGACATCGCCAATCTAACGTCAAGAGATGAAGACATGGCAAAAATTAAGTACTGGATATTGCATGGATGGCCTGACAAAGTAAATAATGAAATACATAGGATCTACTGGTTAAAGCGAAAAGAATTGTCACTGTGTAGTGACTGCATTGTCTGGGGTAATAGAGTAGTTATTCCACCACCCATGAGAAAGTTTATGCTGGAAGCTCTACATGAGACTCATGATGGCATAGTCATATCTAAGGCTATTGCGAGGAGTTACTTTTGGTGGCCAGGCTTGGACCACGAGATAGAGTCTATGGTAAACACATGTGAATGTTGCCAGGTTAATAGGAACATGCCAGCGACAACAGCACATTCATGGGTGACCCCGACAAATGTGTGGCAGCGTATCCACATTGATTTTGCCGGTCCATATCATGGCAAAATATTTTTTATTGTTATAGACGCTCATTCCAAGTGGCCTGATGTAAAAGTGTTATCAAGCACATCCAGTAAATGTGCTATAAATGCTCTTAGAGCAATATTTGCTGAGCAAGGTTTGCCGGAAGTCATTGTGTCAGACAATGGAAGAGCTTTTACATCTCAGGAGTTTGCTGATTTCTTAAAGCAGAACACTATAAAGCATGTATTGACCCCACCGTACACACCTTCATGCAATGGTCAAGCTGAAAGAACTGTACAGACAGTCAAGAATAAATTGAAAAAGATACAGGGTAATGACTACGAAGTTATTCTTCCTAGACTTCTATTTTCATTAAGAACTACCCCTAACACAGTTACAGGAAAAACACCAGCCGAGGTATTAAATAGAAGACGCTTTAGAACAAGATTTGATATGCTGCATCCTTTTTCTGACAAAACTAAATCAGAACAGCAGATTGAAAGCAATAAGGAAGTCAGCATTCGTTTGTTTAAAGTTGGTGACAAAGTATGGGCAAGAACTTATGCTCCTGGGGAGAGATGGACTAGAGGAACTGTTGTTAAGGTCCGGGGACCTGTCAGGGTCTTAGTTCAAATCATAGATGGCCCGGTAGTGACTAGACATATCAACCAGCTACGCAGAAGAGAAGTTCCAGATAATCAGCCTATACCTACTGCTGAGGAAATTCAAGATATCTTGGGAATACCGCCTAATGCTAGAGTCACTATGCAGGAAGAAATCCTGCAATATTTAATTCCTCATGGTTAATTTCAGTAAGATCATTTTAGTTAGGTTATATAGTATTAGTGCTTAGGGGTGAGATATGTTGTGTATTTAAGTGTAATATGTAGGTAGTTGTAACTTAGCTGTCAAATCGGCTTAACCACAGTGAGCAGTCTTAAACCACATGTAAGTAACGTAACAGTAGTTCATCTCACATAGTCACAACTTTACGAAGTTTTTCATATTATCTTAAACCAGCCAATTGTCGGTCGCAAGCCCGAGATACCATTCTTCTCATCTCTTACCCACACACGATGGACCCGGCACCCGCACGGTGAATCCATGGAATGCTTAGAAATTTGTCTTCTTTCATGTTATCCCATAGTCATAATTTATTATGGTCATAAGCGACTTTAGCATAGTTTTAGTACAAAGGTAGGGTAACCTATATAAATAAATTCTGGCCAATATATAACAATAAATTTTATTCGAAGTTAATTATAGTACATTAAATATAAATTAAAAGTTACCTAAATAATAAATTAAAAATAAACTAAACTATAAATAAAAAATGTCCTCTAGAGACGTCCCATCCGAGATAGTCCCAAGGAGACTGGCAACATTTCCCCTCTGTATAGCGAGGCTAATACGTTGGCAGAAATAATTGCCAGCCTTCCTGTCTCCAGACCTTTCTGTCAGCCGCTTTGACAACTCCTTGGCCAAGCGCCTCGCTGACGGTCCCCATGGGCCCATCGTCTCGACCCCAAACGGCGCAAATTCGTAACCGATACCAAGGTTAGCGTATTTGCGCAATTTGAGATTCTCCGCAGAAAATGCCACACTTCCCGCGCCTGACGAGGTCGCCTGGATGTGAGATGGAGCTAATGTATCTACACACGTCGCATCCCACACCAGAGACCTGCCAAGTTTCCACGGCCCAACAGTCATTTCGTCGGGTCTCTTGCCATCGCTCCGCACAATCCCAGATGATTTCAACAATATAGATATATTGCTGAAAAACAGAATAATTTTGAATCTCTTAATGCTATTATATATTTTCCATGCGGTATATTGAATTAAATTACTGTAATATAAGCAAATTATTTCTTACTTGTATAGTTTAAAAGTTGCGACCACTTTCTTGAAGTGTTCGGTCTCCAAATCTTCGTCGAAATTCATTGTAGTTTTTAGGTAATAAAACACGAATAACAAGTATTCATTGAAATATAAAAGTCTTACAAATAAAGCCGGATAAAACGTTTATTCTCGCAGTGTAATTATTTTCCCCCCGCGAAAAACAGACGATTTCTGTCAAAAAATGGTCACAAAGGATAAGTGATGTACAACTTTTCAGTATTATATATCGATTAAAAGTCATCGTTTGCAATTATATTTTTCATTTACTTTCTTTCAAAATACTTCTAAATTAATTTTACTTTAACAAAGCGTATAAATATAACAAAAAAAATGTGTAATTTTGATAAATAATAGTTAAGCTTACTAAAAACCTACTTTGGTGTTTTTTTTTTTAACATAATATCGATACTATCGCATTTAGTAAGTTGACCATCACTAACGTAGATGGTGTAGTCAGTAAAAATAACATTCTTTACTTTTATTAAAATTATGTTTAATTAAAGATTTAAATTGCTATTAAATAACTACCTTTATTTAATATTGGTAGTTATATGTAACTTTTTTTTTTGTATGGATGGAAAAAATTGGAAAAAGTAAAATAAATATGGCGGCGTGCGGTTGTGTTTGTCAACATTGATCGATATTTTGTTTTATTTAAAATAATTATTACGCATCAATAAAACTATCTATTTATAAGAAATTTTAGTGTATATAAGCAGTGTTATTATATTAAAAATAGTTTTATACATTCTACAGTGTTGGAACATTAGAAAGCTTTCACTTTATGACGACTTCTTTTCGTAAGATCGATCATAAGTTTATAATTAAATAATTATATGAAGTTATGTATTAAGGATAATAATAATTACTCCTTGTATACCACAAATAAACGGTCGCATATAGGTAAAGTGCATTGTCACGCTAGACTACGGGAGTAAGCGAGAAAAATCAATATTTTATGCCGATCTTGGTTGCTAGGTTTTAGCCAAACTTTGGTTTAAAATGCACCATAATTGCATTTTAATATAGTGATGGAAGGTTTGATCGAGAAGCAAGTGACACCGCTGTTAAAATGTTTGTTTTTGTTAGTTTTTATTTTTACGGTCCAAGTTTTGACTTCGCACCCTATGGACGAACATGATCACAAAGAAGGCCATCATGACAAGCCTCGATACGTGCGTACGTTTATAAAATACCACCACAGAAGGACCACAGAGAGAAATGCTGTTGATGAGTGGCCTTTGCACGACAATGAAAAAAAACTTCATAAGCGGGAAATAAACTATGAGAGTAGTACGAAAAACACAGGAAATTCGTTAGCTACAACTAAAGTTAATAGTTACTTAAAATATAAGGTTAAGGCTGCTAAGATAGTGACCGATCCACCAACAACTATTGGTCCGAGAATTAGTTGCTTGTATAAAACTCATAGTGTATCATTAAGCGTAACCCCAGCTTATGAAGATGAGAAAAATATTCAACAAGTAGTTGAAAATGATGATTTTGGTAAGATTTGTTTTTTTTTATGTTAATGTCTCTTCCTTTAATACTACTTTTGCTATCCCCTCTCACCACACCGCTTTTAGGTCCAAGTCGTTTGCAGTTGTGGCTGCAAGGCTCTGGAATTACCTACCGACGGAGGTATGCACCAAATAGAGCTATATTTAAAAGATTAGTTTACAGACACTTTTTTTGTTCATAACTTTCATTGATTATTGATGTTAACCTACATCATTGGTTATCATGTACTACGTAGTACCTAAATTTATGTTGGGTTAATTGGGCCTAAGCAGGTCTGCCGTCAATACATTTATGGAACGAGCTTCCAAGACAGCATTAACGGAATCATACAGTATTTGGTTAGGTAGGGAGAGAAGTAGAATGGTGCATGGTGAGTGTATTATTGCGCAATAAAATAAAGGAGGCCTTCTTTTTCTTAAACCAGCCTATTGTTGGTCGCAAGCCCGAGACACCATTCTTCTTATCTCTTACCCACACATGATGGACCCGGCACTCACACAGTGAATCCATGGAATGCTTAGAAATTTGTCTTCTCTCTCTCTAGTATATAAATAGTATAACTTATTTATGTACTTTATATATGTATGTATTTGTATGTAATTTTATTAATAAATAATATTCTATACACTTAATATATCTATATATTAAATTTTTATTGATATATTGCACCCACCTGACATAAATGTTCTCATTGTCCTGAGGGTCTGACTGGCAGAGAAGGTCAAGCGACTTCATATCACACCTTTGTATATTCATGTGCAATAAAGTTTTAAATAAATAAATAAATGTGGGGATGCTTTAGAATCCGTCCCTATTTACTAGTTAAGTTATGTTAATAGTTAAGTATCATGACTGTTTCCCTTCCTGGGTGGTCAGAAACCACGCTTATATATAAGCGGATTCACATTTAGCCAACTTTACTATGAGCCAATCATGACAAGTGGCAAGCTCGTTGATGTCTCCAACCAAACTCGAGAAATAAATTAAATATTAATAATAATGTATTTATTTACATTAATAAATATTTTTGTGTTCGGACCAGGAATTGAACCCGGTATTTATGAGTCTTAATCCACGGACTTAACCGCTCGACCATGGAGGCAGTTAAGTCCTGAAATTTGTGAAATTAAAAATTATTTATTCTTTATATGCCCATGGACAAAACATTTATAACCATTGTACCATCATATAAAAAACCTATTGTTATATGAATTTAAATTATATTATCACAGAAGCACCTGGCCAATTATCTGAGACGACAATTAACGGAGAAACTGTACAAGTAGAACAATGTACAGACAGCAGAGCTACCTGTTACACATTATGGCACCAAGATAATGATGGCAATGTCACTGTGCTTGGCCAAGGTAAGTTTACTAATATTTTTTAATATTAAAGCCTAGAAAACGCGAGTCCTAGACCTTCACTGTTGGAGATGTTTCCAGATTTAATGCACCGGTGAGTTCTAGCATGTTGGACCAGTCTACCACAAAAAGTTTCTGTTGATAGAGAGCTCTTGACTAATGTGTTCTATATTCTCGGAAAATGTTAACTTTTCGGTATCAATTTATAATACAACTTACCGTTCCGTGGGAATCAAATATTCCAAAAGACCACAACATGAAGTCGAATAAATATTATGATATCACAGAAGAAATGATCAGGAACGGGTTCAAGACTCAGCTTTACGCAGTCAAAGTTGGTGCGAGATGAGTACCAAAATCTTTGCATCACTTACTGGAGGAACGACTTCCAAGACAGCATTAACGGAATCATACAGTTAATACAGAAGTAGAATGGTGGATGGTGAACGTATTATCGCGCAATAAAATAAAAAAGGGAGGCCTCCTTTTCTTAAACCAGCCTATTGTCGGTCACAAGACCGAGACAACAATCTTCTCATGTCTATCCCACACACGATGAACCCAGCACCCTCATGGTGAATCCATAGAATGCTTATAAATTTGTCTTCTTCTATTAATGGATTCTTTTATCTTCTTTCAAGGTTGCTGGCGATCTTCTCAAAACACAGGCGCCTATAGTTGTGATCTTTGCACCCAAGTTACTCCAAAACTTCCAGCCACTAAATTCTGCTGCTGTACCAAAAATTACTGCAATGCGGATTTTAGTAAGTCATTGGTTTTTTTTTTGTTTTTAATCCTACACTTATTCATTCATTACAGCCCCTAGAACACAGCGTCCTAGATCCACTGCTGGAGATGGGCCTTCCAGAACCTATATCTGGAGAATTTGCCCTACACTCGCCACGCTGGCCAGACGGCTTGGCGAGGATATGATGTCCATTTTGAATGCCAATTTATTAACGATTCCACAAGTTGGTATTAGTGGAACCAGGACCCACGGCTTAACGTGCTCTCCTCACACGGCAACGGTGGTGTTGTAAATCTTTGACAAATGTACGTAAGAAAAGTGTATTTCTCATTGGTACATGCTAGGTGGGTTTGAACCGACCTTTGTAGTATTTAAGGAACACATTCTTACAACCGAGCCACCACCACGCTACACATATACTCACAGATATATCACAAACAGAGAGGCCGTCTTCGGTTAACTATATATATTTATTAAAGTTTGTATTTGCATGGCCGTTGTTAAGGTCGAGCGCTTATAGAGTTGAGAATTGAATAATATTATGATGCAATCTCTGACATAAATAACTAAATCCACTAATAATGTTAGCGACTAAGTAATAGAATAGGACTTTAGGGCACATTGGGATATATATATATTTTATTTCAGCCCCTAGAACACAGCGTTCTAGACCTCCACTGTTGGAGATGGGCCTTCCAGAACATATGGAGAACTTGGCCAATACTCACCACTGCTGGATAGACCGGTCAGGTCTATTTCTAATGACAATTTATTAACGATTCCACAACTTGGTATTAGTGGAACTGGGACCGACGGCTTAATGTGCTTAAAGAGGCAGAGAATGGTGGTGTTGTAAATCTATGACAAATGTACGTAAGAAAAGTGTATTTCTCATTGGTACACCCTTTGTAAAAATTAAATTACATTGTTTAAATGTTGTATAATATAATTACTATATATATTTGTGTGTCGGAAATGGCGGAGCATGTGAGCTATATAAAAACCTACCTATTTACCATATTCCTTACAAATGAATAATATAATAAAATAATAATAATAAAAAGTTTATTGAACCAAAGAAAGAAATTAGCGTACAGGTAATGTTGGTGGTCCCATACTAGGCCTTTTAGGCTCGACAAATGGGAGCCATGACAGTTTTGCGTTAAAAATTAAGCCAAGTTACCTTAGAAACTCAACTAATGTATATAATATGTAGTAAATGATAATACAACGTAAATAAATAATAAAATAGTGTAAATATTATATATAAATAAAATAAGGATTACTAAGGGATTGAGGGCTACACGCTAAACCACAGCCAGCAAAAGTCTTTCGGTCTCTTCATACTCTAGACCAAGGAGAAACTCCCAAACCATACGTTAGGTCTTAAAAACAATATTTTTAATTTCATTTAAATATTTTTCAGTGTCACTAGCTGACTATGTCGCAACACCAAAAGCAGAATTAACACGAGGGAATCATCCACATGTGCATTATTCTCAAATACTGGCATCATGTATAGTCGGTGTTCTAGCCATCATGGTGCTAGGATTCGTACTGAGCACCCTGTATTGTAAAAAACAGAAGAAGGATATTAGCGATGCAGCTCCGTTGGATCATGGTCAGTATAAAAAAAACTATCTTTTGGATTCTCACAACATGTGTCTTCGTTCGTCACACAACTCTGTCCTCTCCATTCCTTGACATCACTCTGGTTTCAAGTCTGACTCTTTCGCAGGAATAATATTTAAAAGATTTTTGTATTTTTTTTATTTTTTTTAATAACAGCTTATTATACATATAAACAAAGTAGCAATAATGGAACACAAGCCAAAGAGATTTTATATTATTTAGACAATACAATTAAAACAGAAATAAGAGTAAAATATAGTATTTAGATTTAAATTAATAGTGCTATTGAACTGTGACTAGCAAAAGTAAAAGAAAAATCATACATACATACACCGACTGCCTCCGTGGTCTAGTGGTAACAAACGTTGCCGTGAACTCGGGAGGTTGTGGGTTCGATTCCCACCGGGGGCAAGTTGTACATTGTATAATTTGTCTCGGTCTGGGTGTTTATATGTATAATATGTATATATTTACAAAAAAAAAAAGTATAATATGTAGTTTATCAACCATCTAGTTTCCGTAACACAAGCCTCGGGAAATTAGATGGCGCTGTGTGACCTGTCCGGAAATATTTATTTATTTAAATATTTATACACATCTTCACGCCAGATCCCTTGCGGGGTAGGCAGAGACAATTGAGCGCCACTTGACACGATCACGACATACCTCTTTCGCTTCATCGACGTTCATCAACCTCTTCATACATGCCCTTTTGTTACGAGGGCTTTTTAATGCACCTTCAGTCAGTGTTTTGTTTATTTGATCGTGATATGTGAGTCTCGGTCTGCCAGGGCCTCTTTCACCCACAACTTTCGCATTATATATCTGGTTCGCCAAAAGAAAAATCAATAAGTGAAAACCAATAGGTTAATGACTATTTACCTAAAACAAAATGAATGAATGAGAGGCAGGAGCAAAATTATACCATATATACAAGTATAGCAGTATTCGTATATTAGCAAGCGAAGTGGATTTGCTAAGTCAGTCCGGGATAAGAGTTGTCTTGATACTGCCTCCGGTGATTAGTTAGATGTATCAGAGTAGAACATGGCTAAAACGTTAATATAGACAAAGTCCCAACTCCCATTACTTAAACAGCTCCCTACAGCGTATATAAGTGGATATTGTATGTAGTATATATATATATATTATTGATAAATATAGTTATAATTTAATAATGAGCTATAATTTTAAGTGACATTTAATTTTTATTTTTTATATTTGTGTTGCATTAGCTTCTAGAATGACAATGCCTCTTTACAGCAGCTATAATCTTAAGTGACAATTATATTTTTTATATTTGTGTATTATTTGATAAGATGACAATGCCTATTTACAGCAGCTTATTATAAGTGTAGTTTTGTGTGGAATTATTGTGTTATACTCACGTAGGTTTTTTTTTTAATTTATGTTTGTATTGTAACGCACTGCTTTACATTTAAGTAAGGTTGTGTAGTTTCATGGCGTTCTACCTGGTAGAATGCTGTGAAGTTATGTAGCCTAATATTAAAGTATACTTATTGTAAATTTGACATGTAAAAGTGCAAAATACAATTTTTTTTTGTCCTATGCCTAATTACAGAAATAAACGAATTGAATTGAATTGAATGATCAGTCTTAATAATAATAATAATAATAAATTATTTATTTCAGAATCAATTCCATAATTATTAGTAACATTCCAACTTAGAACTATGTTAGTAGGTATACACATCAATTAAAAAGTCGAAAACAAACCGCAAAAATAATAATAATAATAACAATACCTAGTACTTAATTTAATTAATATTAATTCGTAAATATCTGTAGGGATATTTATACTACGCAAATGCTGTACATATTTAATTTACACATTCCCAGTTACAACTCCAATCCAGCGCTTAACAAAAGCGCTGTCAAAGCGCGACGATATCATCCTCAGAATGCTGTTGTCACTGTCTCTCACTCTCCGCAGTATCGACGCTGCCTTTTTGCGGATTATGGCCGGAAATCCATCAACACGCGCCTCCGCAAAAATTCCAGATGCACTGCTGCGTCGAGGCAGTCCCATCAGCATTCTGAAGATATTATTGTATTGGATGCGCAGAGCGTTGTAGGCCCGATTAGAGTATCTCACCCACATACTGCTGGTGTAAAAAGACGTGCAGTACGCTTTAAAAAGCGTGATTTTTACACCGTCTGAACATCGAGCAAATCTGCGAGCGAGCATGTTCCCCCGCACCGCCAACGCTCTGCGTTCCCTCTCAATATCGATATCGTCTTTCAGGTCTTCTGTTACCATATGGCCCAAGTATTTGAAGGACTTTACAATCTGCAGCTCAGTACCATCTAAAACAACAGGTGGCACATCTTGTGGCCGCAATTTACCAGCCTTAAATATTAGCACCTCGCTCTTTTTGGAGTTGTAACTGAGACCGTGCTCATTTGCGTAGTTCTCACAAACTTTTAAAAGTTTTCTCAGACCCCCGATTGTCGGGCTCAGCAGCACCATGTCGTCCGCGTAACTAATATTATTAACACAAACATTATCAATATGACATCCGACATGCATGCTGCTGAGCTCGGCAATCAGGTCATTAACATACAGATTAAACATTGTCGGCGAGCTCAAACCGCCCTGCCTTAAGCCACAATCCAGTTTATATCGTTCCGACACAGAACCGTCCCATCTCACCCGATTTGCTTGATTCGCGTACCAATACTTCAGCAATGAAATACACTCCATTGGCACACCCGTAACCTCCATTTTACTCCACAGTCTGTCATATACTACTGTGTCGAAAGCCTTGGATAGGTCCAAGAAGCACGCGTAAATCGGTGTTTTCCTTTCCGTATAGTACTTGACAGTATTTTTTAGACTTAAGATAGCCCTTTCAGTGGACAATCCAGCTCTAAAACCAAACTGGGCGTCATGAAGTTTAATATACTGCGATAGGTGGTTACTAAGCATACTGTCAAGAACCTTTGCAAATATGGTAGCTAGTGAGATCGGCCTATAATTATCCATGTCAGACACATCGCCCGTTTTGTTCTTTACTATTGGGACAACCATTGTTTCCATTAAGGATTCCGGTAAGTAGGAGTGTCCCAGACAAAGAGTAAAGAACATGGAGAGAACGCGAGGCAGGTGTACACCGGCATAGCGGAGATGCTCAACACTAAGACTGTCGTGTCCGGGAGATTTACCATTACACATTCCCTTCAATACCTTGGCAATGTCCTTAGCGGAAAATGTTATCTTACGCTCAGACAAGACAGCCCCAGCAACCGACAATGACTTGAATGCAGATTTAACTCTAAATTTAACTTTAAAATTGTTTGCAATCTGTACAGGGTCGTTAACGCCCCCGACACTGACAGGCACGCCAGACTTAACATTCATCTTACTAGTATTCTTCCAAAAATTTTTAAACTGTTTAGCAGAATGATCAGCGGCCAAAGTATCCATTTTGATTTGATCCTGCCTATCCTGACACTGTTTCAGTTTACCTTTGAAATTCTTTCGACTATTGCACATATCCATATATAATGATCCAGATCGAGGTTTTCCGGCCTTCGTCCAATCACAAAACTTAAGTCTAGCGTCCCTGTGAGCACCAGCTACGTATTTATTCCAACCAGCTATATAACCTCCTTTTCTAGCAGGAGCACATTTTTTTCTAAAACAATTTAATGCAGCATCGCTTAAGATATTAGTTATATTAAGATACATTTTAAATATGTCTTCTCCCCTTCTCCTCGATCTAAGTTATACTTTTTATGGTCAAAAAAATTGGCTGTCAGAGAATGTCTAACGGCATTAAGCCAGCCTCTTTGTACATAGTGCAATAAAGTTTTAAATAAACAATCCTGACAGTTCAAATTCTATCCACAAATTATTCCAATTTCCTAACGCGCAACACAAAAAGTTACGCACCAAAAATTGTTTAGGACTTATGTATCCTGTACCATGTCCTTAAATAAATTTAAAAAAATATATACGCACCAAAAAGGTGGGTAGCACACCGCGCAGAACAAAGTCGCCTGTCTGTTCGCCTTCCGTGCATAGTGCGTGCATCCATAAAAATATTGCTAGCAACGAAATTTAATTAAGAAATAGAAATCATTCTACAACAAAAAGAAACAGTGATTAAGTGTGGATAAAATTTGGTGAGTCCCATCATTTTCCTCCATTTTATCCAGTTGTGAGAACAAAACACATTTTTTCCTCACTTTGGTAATTTTTTATTTAACCTTCAACTCTTTACTCACGTAACGTTCATTGTGTGTGGGTAGAGATGAGAAGAATGGTGTCTCGGGCTTGCAACTGACAATAGGCTGGTTAAACCATCCACCATTCTGCTCCTCTCCCTACCCAACCAAATACTATATGATTCCGTTAATTCTGTCTTGGAAGCTCGTTCTCTCAGACCTGCTTAGACCCAATTCTTTCAGTAAGTGATGCAAAGATTTTGCTGGAACTCCTCTCGCAACAACTTCCACTGCGTAAAGCTGAGTCTTGAACCCGTTCCTGATCATTAATTATATGTTACATATATTTTGTTCACAGTGGAAATATTGGGTGATTCTGATACGTTAGCTACAGGATTACTGTGCGTTGATAATCTTGCCCTGGTCGAACATATAGGTGAGTTTTTTGTTACTATACTATTACGATCTTGCGCCCAGCTGATGGTAAGTGGCGAGCAAGGTCCATGGTTGTTAGCATATGGAATCAGACACTCATAACTGATATCAGTCCCTAACACTATGCCGGCTTGACTGGGCCATTCAAACCTGATACCGAAACGTGTGGATACAGATAGATGGTGGTAATTTGCCCAGTCTGCCGGGGTGGGGAAGTTTCCACCGTTCGTGCCGATAAACCCAGTAACGTTTATATTAATTTGGGGACTCATACATCTATCGCACAATAAAGATGTGGAATGCTCTTCCAGCCTCTGTGTTTCCACTTTCCTATAACCTTTTTTTTATTTCTTTTTAATTTATAATTAAATATAAATATATCACACTCTATGTTAGATAATTCCTCGCCAAGCCGACTGGCCAGCGTGGCGAGTGTAGGCCAAATTCTCCAGATATATGTTCTGGAAGGCCCATCTCCAGCAGTGGAGGTCTAGGACGCTGTGTTCTAGGGGCTGTAATGAATGAAAAAAAAAAAAGTTAGATAGGACGGGATTGGGTTGTGTAGGAAGAATAGCAGAATAGTGGATGGTGAGCGTGTTATTGCGCATTTTATATATTTTATTATTTTTAGGCCAAGGAAAGTTCGGTTCAGTATGGCGTGGTAGACTTGGTTGTACCCCTGTAGCTGTCAAATTGTATTCCAACGCGACCACGTGGCAGAAAGAGGCAGCTATCTACTCTATGCCCTATCTCACTCATCCTAACATACTTAAATATTATGGTAAGTGATTATATATTTTTTGAATAATATGGTCCTTCGAGCCGGATTTCTGTAATTGTGATATTATATCCTAGTATCATTGTACTATGTAAATATTAGTCCTGTCTGATTTTCGGTGGGTAACCCGACTACCCCCCCTCCCCCTTTGGATAAGTGCCTGATCATAGATTATTCGTTGTCAGCAAGTTCTTATTTAAATAAGTTAATTAAATGAAAAATATTTTCTTGTAATCCCTATTTTAATTTGGTAAAACAATAATTTAGGACTTATATATTCTGTGCCATGTTATTAAAAAAAAGAGGAGTCCTTCGCGCCATTTTGCACTGAAATGTCAAGTGCAAGTTTTTGCGTATAAATTACTTTACTGTGGGGAGGAGTTCTTCGCGCCATTTTGCGTGAACATGTCAAGTGCAAGTTTTTGTTTTTGTAAATTAATTTACTGTTGATATTATTGGTCAAAAGTGGTGTTGTTTTGTTTAATAATGTGCTACAATGTGAATAATTATGGAAAACCATAAATTGGACTTTAAATATGGGGCACAAGTTGAAGTTAATTTTTTGCGGTTTTCCCGCGCTGGCAACTCTCATATTTTATCCGACGTGTTTGAGCTATGGTGCCGCGAGTGACTCCAAGAAAAGCATCAAATTCTGCAGCATCTGGAATTTGATGATGACCTCATTAACTCATTAAAAAGAAAGATTTATTACGTCAGACTTGGCTGTATGGGCTAGACCCTTTGCCTTCCCTATCATCTCACTGCGTATCACGGCTACGTGGCATCAGTTCTGCGGTATGGTCTAGTACTATGGGGAAACTCGTCAAATATAAATAGAGTACTTATTGCGCAAAAGAAATGTGTAAGAGCTATATGTGGTGCAGCCCCCACTGACTCTTGTAGGCCCCTGTTCAAAAACCTAAATCTCTTGACCGTAACAGGCATGTACATTTTTGAGATCGTTACATTTATTAGGACACATAGTAACTTATTTACTTTCCATAAAGATGTATTTAATAGTAGTCGACATCCAAATACTCTTGCCTATACAAAAACACCAAAAAGCAGAGCCTTTGATAAAAATTCATATATTATGTGTATTCGAATTTACAATAAGTTACCCGAGTTTCTCAAAAGATTACCTGACAATCAGTTTAAAGGCCAAATTAGGAAACTATTGATAGAATGTTGCTTCTATTCGCTAAGTGAATATTACAACCACAAATTTTAAGTATTTTTATGTGTATTATAACAATTATCTGTACAATATGTCTTAATAATAATCTGTATGTAATAAGTGTGACTAAAATTATAAATATAATAATAATAATTTAACATTGTAAATAATGTTTAACAAAATTTGTGTGCCAGAAATGGCTGAATGTGCAGAACTAACTTACTATTAATATTTACTATTACCATGTTCAATGCAAATAAATAATTTCATTTCATTTCATTTCATTTCATTTCATTTCATTTCATTCATCATCCATCGGGAGAAGAGAACCAAAAAAAAAAAAAATTACTTTACTGTGGATATTGTTAGTCAAAATTGTTGTTGTTTTGTTTAATAATGTTCTACAATGCAAAAAAATACTGACACTAAATATGAGGCACAAGTTGTAGGTTATCATAAAAAAGAAAGATATATTACGTCAAACTTGGCTGTATGGGCTAGACGCTTTGCCTTCCCTATCATTCATCAACCATCGGGAGAACAGAAACAAACAAAATAAGAGTCATTCGACACGTCGAACTTGTGCCCCATACGAGGTGTGACAATTAAGTAATGAGACTGATTCCACGAAAACCGTATATTTCAAAATTATTCTACAACTCTGCTATCCCCTTCAAAGTAGTCAGTGGGCAGCTATACAACGATTCCAGCGCGTTTTCCATGCTTCGTAACATTTCTGGAACGCTTCGACTGGGATGTCCTCGAGTACCCTCGTCACGGCCGCATGGATGTCCTCAATCGACTGAAAATGGGTTCCTTTGACCACTGATTTTGTTCTAGGGAACAAAAAAAAGTCACAGGGTGACATATCGGGCGAATAAGGCGGTTGCTGCAACACGGCGATCCCTTTAGAGGCCAAATACTGGGACACGCTGAGGGCGGTGTGGCACGGCGCGTTGTCGTGATGAAGGATCCAGTTACGAGCGATGTCTGAGCGCATCCTGTTGACTCGTTTTCGCAATCTTTCGAGCACTTGGCGATAGTAGACTTGATTTACGGTTTGCCCCGGTGGAATAAATTATTTGTGTACAATTCCACGGCTATCAAAAAAGGCAATCATCATCGTTTTCACCTTCGACTTGCTCATGCGAGCTTTTTTCGGCTTTCACGCCCCTCCTTAAACTCTTTATGCCATCGAAACACCTGGGCACGACTAAGAGCACTATCACCATGCACTTTTACAATTTTAGCGTACGTTTCCGAAGCTGTTTCGCCCAATTTGACGCAAAATTTTATCGCGACGCGTTGCTCTTGATTTCGTTTTTCCATTTTCGTGACGAGCACCACGAACACACGTTTACTCAACACGACAGAGCAGGCGAACTAAACAAGCTAGAGCGATGGCAAATATATCAATGGAGAGGGGAAGGATGCCGAGAGAAGGGAAAGGGAATTTCAAGGTCGCAGGGTTACCACAATCGCGGCAATATAATCAGTCTCATTACTTAATTGTCACACCTCGTATTTAATGTTCAATTTAGTGGTTTCCATAATTATTCACATTGTAGCACATTATTTAACAAAACAACACCACTTTTGACTAACAATATCAGAGCATTTTTTTTTCATAGGTAGCGACACTCGTCCATCATTAACTGACGGTGGTTTTAGACATTTGATAGTAGTAGAACTATGTCAGACTACACTACGAAACAGACTTATAGACCGACCTATAACTTGGCTAGAATTCGCGGATCTGGCACATGGAATCGCATCGGCATTGGCTTCTCTACATAGTCAGGGTGAGTCTAGTTTTTTAGTTCTCTCTCATTTCGCATCCGTGGTCTAGTGGTAACAAACGTTGCCGTGAACTCGGGAGGTCGTAGGTTCGATTCCCACCGGGGACAAGTTGTACATTGTATAATTTGTCTCGGTCTGGGTGTTTATATGTATAATATGTATATATTTACAAAAAAAAAAGTATAATATGTAGTTTATCAACCATCTAGTTTCCGTAACACAAGCCTCGTAGCTTACCACGGAAATTAGATGGCGCTGTGTGACCTGTCTGGAAATATTATTATTATTTCATTTTATTATTTATTATTATTAGGTACACACAACAGAAATGGGTACAAAACATTTTTTTAATTTCAAATCTTTACAATACAGTTCCAGTATTATACTTGTATATATAGTATAATTTTGCTCCTGCCTCTCATTCATTCATTTTGTTTTAGGTAAATAATCATTAACCTATTGGTTTTCACTTATTTATTATTATTATTATTATTCTTTTACTTTTCACATTTCAATTGCACTATTAATTTAAATCTAATTACTATATTTTACACTTATTTCTGTTTTAATTGTATTGTCTAAATAATATAAAATCTCTTTGGCTTGTGTTCCACTATTGCTACTTTGTTTATATGTTTAATATAATAAGCTGTGATGTATATTTAAAAATAACAATACAATACTCACAGTGAGTAGTTTATAAATATTAATTTAGTTTGCTCGCCGGTCACAGCAAATTACTTCTTGCCAAAGGCCAGAAACAATCCACTATAGAGAGCGAACACCATATTTAGGTTTTTTTTTTTTTTATAATTCCTAATATCTTGCACAAGTTAATTTTATAAATACTGACGAATTGAAATAAATCATTGTATTGCCTACACATTCGAGTGAGGGGCTTGTTGCCTGCTATGTTGTTCGCAAAGGACGATATAGCAAACAACATTGGATTTCTATTGGTTCGAATTGGTATACCCTAAGTTTAAGTCCCGAATAGCCTCGGTCCTCAAATTTCCACCAACGATTCTATGCAAAACAACGAAGTCTCCAAATGTGCGTCTAATTTTCAGCGAGTCCATATTAAGATATTTTAGGTAAGTCTTGTTTCAAGTGGCGTTATTTTTGTATAAATATCACCATGGCAAACTTACAATGGAGCGGTGGTGGATTGGTGGTAAAAACGCGTTTCTTAAATCCTACAAAGGTCGGTTCAAACCCACCCGGCATGTACCAATGAGAAATACACTTTTTTAACGTACATTTGTCATAGATTTACAACATGTCATCATACAGTATTACCCAACCAGGGTAGGGAGAGAAGTAGAATGGTGGATGGTGAGCGTATTATCGCGCAATAAAAAAAAGGAGGCGTCCTTTTCTTAAACCAGCCTATTGTCGGTCGCAAGCCCGACACAACATTCTTCTCATCTGTTACCCACACGCGATGGACCCGGCACCCGCACGGTGAATCCATGCAATGCTTAAAAATTTGTCTTATTCTATAATAAATATTATAAAAAAGGGATGCCTCCTTTTCTTAAACCAGCCTATTGTCGGTCGCAAGCCCGAGACACCATTCTTCTCAACACCACACACGATGGACCCGGCACCCGCACGGTGAATCCATGGAATGCTTAGAAATTTGTCTTCTCTTCACCAGTTTCCGTCGGTCCCAGTTCCACTAATACCAAACTTGTGGAATCGTTAATAAATTGTCATTAAAAATTTACACCATATCCTCGCCAAGCCGTCTGGCCAGCGTGGCGAGTGTAGGCCAAATTCTCCAGATATATGTTCTGGAAGGCCCATCTCCAGCAGTGGAGGTCTAGGACGCTATAGTCTAGGGGCTGTAATGAATGAATATATGTGATATTTCTCGAGTTTGGTACGCTAGAGACATCGACAAGCTTGCCACTTGTCATGATTGGGCTATATAGTAAAGTTGGCTAAATGTGAATCGGCTCCTTTATAAGCGTGGTTTCTGACCACCCCGTAAGGAAAACGGTCGTGATGATACTTTACTTTTACTTTACTAAAATTAATAATTACCTAATACAGTGTAAACTCCATGTAACGTCACTCCATTTAACGACAAACTCCCTAAAGCGTCAGGACCAAAATGTGTGTGTGGGGGAGATTTCCAACTCCCTCACCCGTGGTAGATGAGTGGACTGTATATTGTTTGGGGGGGTTTGATGACGAGCCAGCTCCGTGAAGTCCAAAGAAAGTGGCAGAAGTACTTACCTCTTCCAGCAACAGCTGACAACGTCTCAGTCGACCCCGGGGTTCCAGAAGAAGACAAGCTCTTCTTCTGATGCTAAAACTCTTTTCACTCAAAACTAATAATCCAAGTAACAGTTCCGATAAATACACTCGCGAGGCTACTCAGCAGACACTGCTGCAGCACCGAAAATTGAGCACACGCGGTGTGACGTCACCGAAACACAAATTGTTGACGTCCGCCGCCGACCGAGGCTGAGGTGCGACTCTCCCCACCGATGGGTCATAGAACTGGCTTTAACAGCATCGAATTAATTGGCTTTAGTTGGTTTAGCTTGCCTTCCAATTCTGATTTTCCTTCTCTCCATTTAACGACAACTCTCTATAACGCCATAAAATGCACAGTCCCTTCAGTGTCGTTATATAGAGTTTACACTGTAAATATCACTATGGCAAGCTTACAATATTGGTTCTCTTTGAAAGTCAAAATTGGCATTTGACGTCATTGCAAATGGCTACTTTCAACGAGAACAACAAATGGGTGGTATTCGTAATTGTAATTAACGCGATATTTAAAATTTTCCATATTGTAAACAAACCGATGTCAAAGAATAATGTAATGGCGTGAAAACAAATGAATCACTAAATTAAAAACACAAAAAGTAAAAACGCACGTCTAAATATGGAATAAATTTGAATTTGGAATTCCTAGCGAAACGTCAGATATTTGAGATCAAAGTGGCCAGTTCGACAAAACGCCAATTTCATATGTTAGGACCTAATACTGCTTGAAATTTGTTAAAGGGCGAATATTTTATATTATAGTCTAGAATGAAATTTAAAAAAAAAAAAAAAACTAAAAAAAAAAAGCTTACAAATTTAACAGAACTACTTTTATTAATTTTAGAGGAGTTCTTCGCGCCATTTTGCGTGGACATGTCAAGTGCAAGTTTTTGTTTTGTAAATTAATTTACTGTGGATACTATTGGTCAAAAGTGGTGTTGTTTTGTTTAATAATGTGCTACAATGTGAATAATTATGGAAAACGATAAATTGGACTTTAAATATGGGGCACAAGTTGCAGTTTATTTTTTGCGGTTTTCCCGCGCTGTCAACTCCCATATTTTACCCGACGTGTTTGAGCAGTGGATGGTTCCGCGAGTGACTCCAAGCATCAAATTCTGCAGCATCTGGAATTTGATGATGACCTCATTACCTCATTAAAAAGAAAGATATATTACGTCAGACTTGGCTGTATGGGCTAGACCCTTTGCCTTCCCTATCACCTCATTCATCATTCATCGAGAGAAGAGAACCAAAAAAAAAAAAAAATTTATTTTAATTACTCAGTAATAATATCTTAAGTTCTCTCACCAACCAGTCTGGCCAACGTAGCGAGTGTAGGCCAAATTTTCCAGATATATGTTCCAGTAGGTAGCAAAAGGTCGACGATCATGCGACGTTAACATACGTAATTGTTTCTCTGTCTATTTCGTCTTATGGCTGTGAGCGAGATTAAAAAACAATGTTTTGTTTTTCGGAAAATATTTTTTATTGTTTAAAAAAATACACTTTTTTATTTCTAAAAGGGTTTTTTTTTTATACACGGTGAATCGATAAATCATCAATGATACGCCCCCTGCCTGAAGGGCCAACGCGGGTGGGGGTCGCATGCCCGACTCATCCTTGAAGCCTCCTAAGGAGGGCTAAAAAGGGGTTCTACCAATGGCACCAGAAGTCTAAAAAAATATTTGCTCCTTTGACAATTGTACGCAGTATTTTTTTTCTCGGCCAGGAAACAAACCCTCCTCGTTTCAATCTTCGGCCTTAACCGCTGGACAATGGAGGCAGACAAATTTAATTAAAAACGAAAATTAATACTTTTCAGGACCAAATAAGCCTTGTATAGTCCATCGAGATGTCAATTCGAACAATATTTTAATATCATGGGACGGATCGCCAAAGTTAGCTGACTTAGGTTTGGCCCAGGTCGTTCACTGTAGAAGCGTCCAACCTGCACCTAGAAGAATTACAGAGGTAAGTCAATTATAAAAAAAATACATTAAGAACAACTGTATTCATTATTATATTATAGATAATTAAAAAAGAAAATGGTATCATTACGACCGTTTCCCTTTCGGGGTGGTCAGAAACCACGTTTATAACGAAGGGGATTTACATTTTGCCAACTTTACTATAGTCGATGTCTTCAGCGTACCAAACTCGAGAAATATTACAAATAAATTGTAAAAATGTATTTATTTACATTAATAAATATTTTTGTGTCCCGACATGGAATCGAACCCGGTACCTCCGAGTCTAAATCCACGGTCTTAACCGCTAGACCGCTAGTAACTTTTTTAGTACCAGTTTTAGCCGTAGGACTTGAGTTATGATTCCGAATCTATTATTTTCATTTCGATTTTTCCTCATTTCAGGCTGGAACTCTTCGTTATTTAGCTCCAGAAGCGTTAGAAGGTGCTTTAGACCTATCAGGTGCTAGAGCAGCATTGTGTGCTGTAGATGTGTATGCTCTAGGGCTGGTACTATGGGAGCTGCTGTGGAGAACCAACGGGGCACATAGTACTCCCACTCCAGGATATACACCCCCGTACCAACTGTTGGGATTGGAAACGCCTACGCTCTCACAATTGCAGGTTAGTCTTTTTAACTTCTATTTTTTTTTTCGTTTTCGTTAATTCATTTTTTTTTTTTTTAATTGTCATTTTAAAGGACATTGTACACAGAATACATCAGCCCTAAACACGTAATTTATTTGCATAATATATGTTTATAACAGAGTTCATAACCGAGTTGGGGATCATCAAATTCCAGATGCTGCAGAATTTGATGCTTTACTTGGAGTCACTCGCGGCATTATAGCCCAAACAAGTCGGGTAAAACGGGGAGTCCACAGCGCGGGAAAACCACAAAAAATAAACTGGAACTTGTGCCCCATAATTAAAGTCCAATTTATCGTTTTCCATAATTATTCACATTGTAGCACATTATTAAACAAAACAACACCACTTTTGACCAATAATATCCACAGCAAATTAATTTACAAAACAAAAACTTGCACTTGACATGTCCACGCAAAATGGCGCGAAGAACTCTCGTTAATTCAGATAAAAACTTACACTATTTACATTTTTAACATTATACGCCAAACTGCATAACAGTTTGTTGGCGAATAGTACGCTCTTTTTTACAGTATTTTTTTTTACACTATATTTTTAAAACACAAAGTTATTTAAGATTAAATCACATTACTGTTGTATTTACCTAGCAAAAGCAACTTTAATTTTCCTTTAAATTATTTTTTTGTCATTTTTACACAGTCATCAATGGGCATAATATTATTAAATATAATGGGAGTTTAAAACTTTCTAGTTCTTTTACCATAATAGTTGTTGTATTCATTGTATCTTGTCTTTTGTGAGAATCTAGTATTATAACCACATCCAGTATATACATTTTTGTAGGCACTACCTTCAAATTGCTCCAGGGCTATTAAAAAGTTCACTTTATCATGCACCATTAAGATGAAATGGCTACTGGGCCATAGATTTTATATTGTAAAATAGTGTCTTGATTACAAAACAGGTTAATTAATATTGTTTTTGTTTGTTAATGTAGTTGTGATTATGATATTAGTATATATGTAAAGATTTGCGGGTGGAATATATGTGAGTAGATACTTGACTAAAGTTTTGTGACCACTGTACTGTATTTATTGCAAATAAATATTGCATTTACATTTCATTTTCAAATAATTCTCATTGCATTTTCATTATCATTTACTTTTCATTTTCAATTAATTCTTATTGCATTTTCATTATCATTTCATTTTATTTTCAATTAATTCTTATTGCATTTTAATTATCATTTACATTTCATTTTCATTGCATTTTCATTATCATTTACATTTCATTTTATTTTTAATTAATTCTTATTGCATTTTAATTATCATTTCATTTTATTTTCAATTTATTCTTATTGCATTTTCATTATCATTTCATTTTATTTTCAATTAATTCTTATTGCATTTTAATTATCATTATCATTTACATTTCATTATCATTTAAATTTCATTTTCATTGCATTTACATTGCATTTCATTTTCATTATCATTTAAATTTCATTTTCATTGCATTTACATTTCATTTTATTTTGAATTAATTCCCTTTGCATTTTAATTATCATTATAATTTAAATTTCATTTTCATTACATTTACATTTAATTTTTATTTCATGTTCATGTTCATTTCATTTTTTATGGAATGAATATAAAAAAATATTAATATTTTGATTGAATATACATATGAATACAATGATTATATTATATTATCCATAATTTAAAGAATAGTCCACAATATTACTTTATTATTAAATTACTCACAACTTAGTCATTTTAATATTCTGTTTTACCGAATATTTGGCAGATTTAACTCGTGTTAAATCAAGAGATAAGAACAATGGTGTCTCGGGCTTGCGACCGACAATGGGCTGGTTTGAAAAGAAGGTTTTTTGATATAATATAAAAGAGAGCTTATGTATGTTAAAAATGCTAACGCGTCTAAATCTTTTTTTTTTTTTCAGAATTTAGTATCTCGTAACAAAATGCGACCACCTTTACCTCGTGGTCCAGTATTAGATCCTCGACCTTTAAAAGTAGCTTCGGATACTTGTGACGAATGTTGGGATCATGATGCTGAAGCTAGGTGAGTAAATGAAATTATATAAATAAATAAATATTTCCAGACAGGTGACACAGCGCCATCTAGTTTCCGTGGTAAGCTACGAGGCTTGTGTTACGGAAACTAGATGGTTGATAAACTACATATTATACTTCTTATACGATTCTTCCTTCGTTATTGTAACTCAACTGTCACAATAACGAGGGAATTAGAATTGTTGTAATGAAAAATGGATCCTGAACTGCCTCCGTGGTCTAGCGGTTAAGTCCGTGGATTTAGACTGGTTACAATTACATTGTAGCCCCTAGTACACAGCGTGCTAGACCTCCACTGTTGAAGATGGGCCTTCCAGAACTGGAGAAATTGGCCTACACTCGCCACGCTTGGCAAGGATATGCTGTCATTTTTTTATGACAATTTATTAACGATTCCACAAGTTGGTATTAGTGGAACTGGGACCGACGGCTTAACGTGCTCTCCGCGGCACGGGAACGGTGGTGTTGTAAATCTATGACAAATGTACTTAAGAAAAGTGTATTTCTCATTGGTACATGCCGGGGGGTTGAACCGACCCTTTGTAGGATTTAAGGTACGCGTTCTTTAAACCGAGCCACCACCGCGCTTGTTTGTTGGTTTTTTATCTAAGTTAATTTAATTATAGGTTAACAGCCGTGTGTGTTGAAGAACGAATGTCGGAGCTAAAACAAATGCTGGCAACACCGGGCCCTGTCATACATGACAATTTGCACCCTAATTCAGGTAAATTTTCTATTTTCTTTTTGGTTGTACGAATTATATTTAATACTGATTCTGTTATTATTAAATAATTTAATAATGCATCTTTCCAGAATCTACGAACGGATTCTTGCCTCAGGAAACCGAGAAAACCGTAAACTGTCTAAAAACACCAAATAACAACTGCGATATAAACACACCACTTCTTTTCACACAAGCACACATCGGCAGAAACGTGTGCGTTGAAAGAAACACACATACAAACACACAAGGACACACTGTTGAATTAATACAAAAATCTCTTAAAGATATTAAAGATAAGCGGAAGAAACTTGATAAATTTAAAAATCATGATGATACATGTTTTTCTGTAGCTAGAATATCTCCCACTAGAATCTACGATAGGTCAGATAGAAATGATATAAGACAATATCCCAAACCTATAGATTTCGTTCCTAACGACGTTAACACAATAGAAATAGACAAAGCTCCAAAACAAACGAATCTCATACAAGATGTTAAAGTCGAAAAACCAAAATGGGCTATAAGAAGATTTTTTGAAAGGAAACTTCAACGAAGTCCCAAGCCTTTAGAAACAGAAGTAACCCTTATACCTGAAAACCTTAATGGCGCCATCAAAACCACAGTAATAAGCGAAAAAGTTAGCAATTTAAACTATCGGCCATCGAATTTAGTTCTAACAGACGACAGCTTTTTTGAAGGCCCTTGCACTCTATCACCTCCGAATCGGACTTTATCGCCAACAATGTTAATAGAAAGTGAAATTAATAAATCGGAAAAGGTTTTTGGTTTTAAAGAGTTGCCTAGAGAAGAAAATGGGGGTAGGAATCAAATTTTTGCTGTTATTGTACCAAAGATCAATACAGATTTCCGCGATGGGGTAGTTGAACTACATAGAACTAATAGCAGCGATAGCATGCATAAAGAAATCAAACGAAATTCTTCGTTAAGCTTATATAAAAGCGCTAACAATTCGGAATCAGATGATTCTACATTCAAAAAGCATTCCAATACTAAGCTAATTACTAACGTTTCAAATAGCGCAAGATCGTCTCGAGCCAGTATAAATCTGGAACTTCTATACATGAATGAGCAAAATTTCGATTTGAACTCCGATTGTTCAAGCAGCGAAGACGAACATTTGTTTTTGCTATCAGAAAACGACGGCTCCAAAATTACAATGCAAACAGTTCCTAAACCCGAAAACGATAGACGTAAAAACGACGTTTTGAAAGAATCTAGTCAAAAAAGCGATTATTTATTCAACAAACCTAAATATACTAATTTTGACAACGAATACAGCGATCCCAATGATAAAGAGAATACATACTATGGTGATAATCCATTATATTTAGCTGCCATTAATGGTGATCTAAAGTTTAAAATTGAAGCTCAAAGTTCACCTAAACGCCTAAAAAGTCTCAGTCGTCAACATTCTATGGAACAGGTAAGTGAACTCTTTGCTAGTTCTGGAGATATTCATTTACGAAATCCAGCTGGTAGGGTGAAAACGCCGGGCGATTTGCCGGTTGCTATTCGGAAAGCAAGGAGGGATAGGGCGATGCAAAAAGGACGAGCGAGCGACAGCAATCGATTGAGCTTGTACGACGATCGAATGATGTTTGGGAATAGTCTGTAACTGTGTAAATAAAAAGATGGTTTTGTTTATTTAGAAGTGGGTTGTCAGATAAATTAGTTCAGTAGATTTTTTTACATTACTGGCTTAATACATTGTAAACTCTATATAACGACATTTAAGCATCTCCAGATATAGAGTGCTTTATTGAATATAAAACAAGTTTTAAAGAACGTTTATCGTTAAATCGAGTGACGTTATAAAGACTTTACACTGTAATTGAAAATATAAGCGATATTATTATTGGCAACACTATTTTACGAGTTTATCAGTGTGCATAGTGTAACATGCAAGTTTCGGAAAACGTAACTGCTGTAGTTACGTTTTTTTATTTTACATTGCGTGTTATTACAAGTTTGGCTATAATAACAGGCAATGAACATCTAAAATTCAGTAAAAAAACTAAGTTGCGTTTACGAAACTTCACTGTCACACTAGGCATACAGGAAACTGGAGATATACAATTTTTAATTGACGATCATATTCATAATATAAATTTATTTATTATTTTTTAATAAATTTAAGTGCTGGCAACATTGCTGACTAGGATTATAGTTCGTGCAAAGAATATGTTAAAGTTAAATACTATGGCCGCAGTTACTTCAATTGCTTGTTATTATTTTTTATTATAGTAAATGTACAAATTTTAAATTATATTTAACCCAAAGTTAAATGAATTATGGAGTCAAATTTACCAATACAAATATACAGCGTGTAATTGGCAAAAGAGCAATTTTTTTTATTTGCTTCAGGTGTCATTGGTAGAACCTCTATTTAAAAAAAAAAGTTATTTTTTTTTTAATAAAAGTCTTTATCCGAAAAACAAAACACTACTGCATGGTGAATAAGGTCGCGTCTGAAAATCACGATATCCATCGTGATTAATTATTTAAAGGCTGGGGAGTGTTATTATTAATTGATCTCACCTACAGCCGAGAGACGAAATAGAGAGAGAAAGAATTACGTAAGTCAACATTCGCGCTATCGTCGACCTCTCGCTACCTACTTGATTAGGCTCAGTATGAGTGGCGATATTTTTAGGACAACTTCTCTGCACCGTAACTTAAGATTTTATTAATGAATGATTAAAATAAAAAATACGTAATTCTTTATTTTTATTCTAGATTATAATATAAAAATATTTGCTCTTTAATAAATTCCACGCAGTATATATATATATATATATATATATAGTATTGTATATCCCAAGATACATAGCATAAAAATACTTTTTTTAAATTTATTAACACTGGGTTTTGATATTATGAAGATATATGATTTATCTGTATATTTCAGCAATACATTAAGATGGTTTAACGATTTTATATCCCACTCGCTCGCACAATCCAATGTTTAAAGATCTAGGAAATAAATACGGACTTTTTGGACATATAGCCCGAGACACCATTCTTCTCATCTCCTACCCACACACGATGGACCCGGCACCCGCACGGTGAATCCATGGAATGCTTAGAAATTTGTCTTCTCTCTTCAACTCCATGTAACGTCACTCGATTTAACGACAAACTCCCTAAAGCGTCGAAATCAATTGGCTTTAGTTGGTTTAGCTTCCAATTTCCACGGTTAATAGGTGGTAGGCAGACTGATGGTGGTAATTTGTCCAGTTTGCCGGGGCGAGGAAGTATCCACCGTTCGTGCCGATAAACCCAGTAAAGTGTATCCACACGTTTCGGGATCAGGCTCGAATTGCTGTCATGTCCAGTCAAGCCGGCATAGTGTTAGAGACTGATGTCAGTCATGAGTGTCTGATTACAGTTGCTAACATTCATGGATCTGGCTCCTCACTTACCATCAGGTGGGCCCAAAGTCACATGTCGTGCTAGTATATAAAATAAAAAAATAAAAAAAACTTTCCGGCCCGGCAGACTGGACAAATTACCACCGTCAGTCTGCCTACCACCTATTAAGTGTCGTTATATAGAGTTTACAATATATTTTTACTTTCATATCGGTAATTTTCGACAAAGAAAAAAGGCAATTTTACTAAAAACAAATCTATCAGTAATAGAAGTCTGAAACGTCCGTAGTTGTTTTAATTGTGCGATCGATTCAAAATAGTTAAACCCATTTTTTTTTGTGTGGCCACACTTAATACTAGAGATGAAACGGACCGGATAGTAACTCAGTATTAGAGATGAAACGGATAGTGGTTTGGCCGGATACCGGTTACCGAATATTCGGCAAGCTACAAGACCGGAGCGCCGGATATCCGGCAACCGAATATTCGGCCCTTTATCGCGTTACATGACGCGACCAGTTTGCTTTCAAATTATTATTACCAACAAATGCAGAAAATTTGATATTCATTCACCATAATTTTTACTATCCGGATAGTAAAAATAAGACCGGATATCGGGTAGTTACCGGATATCCGTTTCATCTCTACTCCGGTCGGATGCCGGATAGTTATATTCAAAACATTCTCATTATTTTATACGAAGAAAATGATACCACACTATGTTATGGACACTGTTTATTTTAATAATCACTCGACAAAAATGTTTATTTTATTAATTAGCTTACTACTCAAAATTAACAAGTGGCAAATTATGGTGAATGAATATCAAATTTTCTGCATTTGTTGGTAATAATAATTTCAAATCAACCTGGTCGCGTCATGTAACGTGATAAAGGGCCGAATATTCGGTTGCCGGATATCCGGCGCTCCGGCCTCGTAGCTTGCCGAATATTCGCTAACCGGTATCCGGCCAAACCACTATCCGTTTCATCTCTACTTAATACTATCCATCCTGTTTAATACTGCCACAAATTTGCCATAATTTTTCAACGAATCTCATTGTTGTATTTAAATCGAATGCATTTACACTTTATATTTTTTATTTAAAAATGTCCGTTCATTACACATACAGTTTTTTACAATCCAACACGTAATTTATTCACAGAATATTTATTCCATAACCCCTAGTTGGGATCATCTAATTACAAGTGTTGCACGATTTGATGCTTTATATGGAGTAATCGCGTCAATATCACACATCGGTATACGGGATTTCATAGCGCGGGAAAACCGCAACAAATGGGGTTTATCAGGCAAAGCTTTTTGTAGATGTCGCTAGCTGCAATGGTACCTAGTTTTATTATTATTATTTTGTTTTATATTTTTAACTCTGGATTTTTAGGCCATTATTTATGGAAGTGAGTGAATAGTTTTAATGATGATCTGGTTCTGTTTGTAGGAATTTCCTAACGATTCTGCATGTGTTTAGTATTTATTTTTATTTTATTTATTGATTTATTAAGGAAAACTATTGACATTTCATGACCGCCTCCGTGGTCTAGTGGTAACAAACGTTGCCGTGAACTCGGGAGGTCGTGGGTTCGATTCCCACCGGGGGCAAGTTGTACATTGTATAATTTGTCTCGGTCTGAGTGTTTATATGTATAATATGTATATATTTACAAAAAAAAAGTATAATATGTAGTTTATCAACCATCTAGTTTCCGTTACACAAGCCTCGTAGCTTACCCCGGAAATTAGATGGCGCTGTGTGACCTGTCTGGAAATATTTATTTATTTTGTTTAATTCACAAGTCATTTACAAGTTTTCACTAGTAGTGTTAGAATAATACATATTATGAACGATGAAAGCATCTACAAACTCAATAAACTAATAACTGTACAATAACAAAAACTATTATCGTTTAAAAAACATTAAGTAAACGCATTTCTCACTGCCATAGAAACAGAAAGTCATTTACAAGTTTTCACTAGTAGTGTTAGAATAATACATATTATGAACGATGAAAGCATCTACAAACTCAATAAACTAATAACTGTACAATAACAAAAACTATTATCGTTTAAAAAACATTAAGTAAACGCATTTCTCACTGCCATCACTTTGTCATGAAAGATATCAACATCAGTTTCATCAATGAATGCATTAAGAGTATTACAAGCTCTAATTAAAAATGTATTTTGTCTGTAGTTAGTGCTCGCCATTGGTATGCGAAAAGTGGGCTTGTACCGATTGGTCCGCACTGGTGTATTTATGTCCAGCCGGGACAGCAACGAAGGGCAGTCTACTGCTCCCCCGATCAGTTTGACCAGGAATACCAAGTCAGCAACCTCACGACGCTTATATGATGGTAACAGATGTAAACGTTGACACGAATGAATGTAGTCACGAGTCTGTGATTTAATACGGAAATTGATATAGGCATCAAAGCGTTTCTGAATTTGTTCGATGCGGTTAATGTTTAATTGTGGCTTTCTGTAATGAGATGTATGTGTGTGGGGATAAATCTAGTAATTGAAGGGATTGCTGTGGGTTTTTAGGGATGACAGCTGTAGATGACAGGACTATTGGTACTATTGTAATGTGGCGCATGTGCCACATGCGGGATATTTCATCTTTAAAATGGGTATATTTTCTGTGGTCTTGTTATTGCTTTTTTGCAAGACCAAGACCAAGATTGGGCAACACTAGATGAGACCGTTATCTCTTTTGTAAAATCGTAAAATCAATAAAATCAACTTGTCTTTGACGGCTTGGTAATAACTGTTACAGTTTAAAAAGTAAAAAAAAAAATCTGTTACAGTAATTCACGCTTATTTTTTTCTTAAATAAAGCGTCAGTTGTTTATCCTTAAGGACGTTTACAAGTTCTATAGAACAAAACTAATTGTCGCAGTAATGTTTCCGTTCGTACCCTCAACTGTGGGGTGACGTAAAACAAAAATCAATCATTTACTTTCCAGTACATATACATACATATCTTCACGCCAGATCCCTTTCGGGGTAGGCAGAGACAATTGAGCGTCATTTGACACGATCACGACATACCTCTTTCGCTTCGTCGACATTCATTAACCTCTTCATACATGCCCTTTGATTACGAAGATTTTTAATGCACCTTCAGTCAGTGTTTTATTTATTTGATCGTGATATGCGAGTCTCGGTCTGCCAGGGCCTCTTTCACCCACAACTTTCGCATTATATATCTGGTTCGTCAATCTTTCATCGCTCATCCTTTCAACATGCCCGAACCATCGTAGCATGCTTTTTCTTATTTTTGTCCCTATGCTTTCCTTTTCCAGTACATATAACTTATTAAATAGCCCGCCAAACTGTAACCACAGTTTGTTGGTGGAGACAATTACTCTCGAAGCCAAATAATAAATATTTATAGTAGGTACATAAAAAAGATGCGCGGGCGCAAACCACTCTCCCCCCGCGCGAACAACGCGTCCGTAGAACAGTAGAACGTAGAACAGCTTGGAGCTGCTCCCACTAGGTGTTCCCCTGTTTTGAGGTAGAAATTCGATTTTTAATTAAAGCATCTGCTGCAACACCATCTATGACCTCGGAAGAGGAAATAATTGCAATCTAAACATTTTTTTAGTATGTCAGCATAAAACTCTGGCATCTGCATGTCTAGTATTTTTTTATTTACGATATCTACACACTCGTTTATCGGAACGTTTCTAAAGACGGATTTAACGTCAAATCTCACCATGATATCGTTCCAGATTTAACAATGTAACTCCTATGTCACCTTCACAATTCGCGTATTTTGAGTGTACTGTGACAAAATCATTTTTTACATGACGATGTTCGCCCTTATTTATCCAAAAAAAAATATCTTGGTTTAAGATAGTTTACAGATTTTTTTTGAGTAATAATCAAATTTTTTAACAAATGTACATTTGTTCTTGCATAATTTATTTTAATGAATTTTGTATTATTTAGTTTTTAAATTACTTCACGCTAAAATTCAATCTGTCCATACTCCCTGGTTTGACTGCTCCACGCATCTTTCCAGGACATTTTCCACTTCTTGATCCATTACAGCTGTCAAAAAGTTTATTCCTAAACCGTATTTCCCATTGTTGGACTAATGTTTGTTCTATCCACACGAAACAATTAAAAATATAATTATTAAATATGCACTATATACGATATTATATAAATTAACTGTCTATCTTTCTATTTCCATTGTATTATCGTTTTCGTTTGAGTTGTCGATTACGGAAGTTAAAATTTCAGTTGGCACTGGCGTAACTTTTTTATCAATATCCCACAATACTCTTGCATAGTTGTTTTCTACTTCTCTTACTGTTCCCGAAAAACTGATATCGTAACAATCACCAAAATGTTTACGACTCCAAATGTTTCCGCCATCTTGTTTGTCGAAATAGCTTTGGCGCGAACGCACACCCACGTATTATATTCGCTGCCATTCCGGCAAATCTAATATTAGAAACATGATTTAAAAACTCGCTAGGAGAAAAAGAAATTCACTACATCTTTAACTTTCTTGCGTCCTGCTAGCAGGATTAACTGTCTATCTTTCTATTACCATTGTATTATCGTTTTCGTTTGAGTTGTCGATTACGGAAGTTAAAATTTCAGTTGGCACTGGCGTAACTTGTTTATCAATATCCCACAATACTCTTGCATAGTTGTTTTCTACTTCTCTTACTGTTCCCGAAAAACTGAAATCGTAACAATCACCAAAATGTTTACGACTCCACATGTTTCCGCCATCTTGTTCGTCGAAATAGCTTTGGCGCGAACGCACGTACGTCTTATATTCGCTGCCGTTCCGGCAAAACTAATAATAGAAACATGATTGAAAACTCGCTAGGAGAAAAAGAAATTAACTACATCTTTAACTTTCTTGCGTCCTGTTAGCAGGCCTAGAAAACCTCATATGAGCAAAATTGTTACGTTTTACCGGTAGTATGAATAGGACTTCATTAAGTATTTGCATGCTAGTAATTTTTCTTATACGATATCTAGACACTCGTTTTTGGCACGATTGTAAAGAGGGTTCAACCCTATAATATCCTTTCAGATTTAGTAATGTAACTCCTATGTCATCTTTACGATTGGCGTTTTTTGAGTGTACTGTGACAATGTTATAATCTTGGATTAAGATATTTTACAGAAATTTATTACACTTTTTAAAGTAATAATTCTTTTTTTAACGAATGTACATTTTTTGTTGCTTAATTTATTTCAATGAATTTTGTATTATTTACTTTTTGAATGGCTTCACGCCAAAATTCAATCTTATCCATACTCCCTGGTTTGATTGCTCCACGCATCTTTCGATGACATTTTCCACTTCTTAAACCATTACAGCTGTCAAAAAGTTTATTCAGAAACCGTATTTCCCATTGTGTGACTAATGCTTGTTCTATCCACACGATTGGCTGTAAACAATTAAAAATATAACTATTAAATATGCACTATATACGATATTATATAAATTATCTGTCTATCTTTCTATTTCCATTGTATTTTCGTTTGAGTTGTCGATTACGGAAGTTAAAATTTCAATTGGCACTGGCGTAACTTTTTTTTATCAATATCCCACAATACTCTTGCATAGTTGTTTTCTGCTTCTCTTACTGTTCCCGAAAAACTGAAATCGTAACAATCACCAAAATGTTTACGACTCCACATGTTTCCGCCATCTTGTTCGTCGAAATAGCTTTGGCGCGAACGCACGTACGTCTTATATTCGCTGCCATTGCGGCAAATCTAATATTAGAAACATGATTTTAAAACTCTCTAGGAGAAAAAGAAATGCACCACATCTTTAACTTTCTTGTATCCTGCTAGCAGGCCCAGAAAACCTCATATGAGCAAAATTGTTACGTTTTACCGGTAGTATCAATAGGACTTCATTAAGTATCTGCATGTCTAGTAATTTTTCTTATACGATATCTAGACACTCGTTTTTTGGCACGATTGTAAAGAGGGATTCAATGCTATAATATCCTTCCAGATTTAGTAATGTAACTCCTATGTCATCTTTACGATTGGCGTTTGTACTGTGACAGAATCTTGGATTAAGATATTTTACAGAAATTTATTAAACTTTTTAAAGTAATAATTCATTTTTTAACGAATGTACATTTTTTGTTGAATAATTTATTTCTGTGAAATTTGTATTATTTAGTTTTTGAATGGCTTCACGTCAAAATTCAATCTTTTCATACTCCCTGGTTTGACTGCTCCACGCATCTTTCCATGACATTATTCACTTCTTGACCCATTACAGCTGTCAAAAAGTTTATCCATGAATTCAATGAAATCAGCCGTATGCCCATGGCAACATCGTCTGTTTGAAGGAAATATTAACCTCTGAAGCGAAAATAATTGGCATATAAACAATTTTTAAGTAGGTCAGCATAGAACTCGGGCATCTGCATGTCTAGTAGTTTTTCTTTTACTATACGAGGGGCGTTCAAAATATTCTCGGTATTGATACGTTACAACCTCTTTTATATATATATTTGTTACTGGCCGCTAAGATTCATCCATTGACATTAAAAAAAAGTAAAATTGGAACCGAGATGTTCTTTTGTTTTTCTGCAATTGCCGAACAAACATGAACACCATGAGCGAATTAACAATTTTAACGAAATTAGAGCACCGATCCGTCATAAAATTCTTGACAAAACAGGGTAAAAATCAAAAAACCATAAAAGAGGAAATGGATTGTTTTTACCGTGAGTCTGCTCCTTCTTTATCTACTATTCAAAAATGGTCAAGCGAATTTAAGCGTGGAAGGGAGAGTATTGAAGATGACCCTAGACCTGGCCGGCCTGTAGTGGCTACCTCACAAGAAAATATTGATAAAGTGGAAAAACTTATATTGGAAGACGGCCGAGTGAAGGTAAAATCTATAGCTCAAGTAACCAATCTCTCTATTGGTACCGTACATGACATTATACATGACCATCTTAATATGTCAAAAGTAAGTGCAAGATGGGTTCCGCGAATGCTGACGCTTCTTCAAAAGGATATGCGTGTGGCTTGCTGTTCAGATTTTATCGACCTGTGTGGTGAAAATCCCGATGAGGTGCTGCAAAAAATAGTTACTGGAGATGAAACCTGGGTTCATCATTATGACCCAGAGAGCAAACAGGAGTCCATGCAGTGGCACATTAAGGGTTCAGCTCATCCCAAGAAGTTCAAGGTAATCCCGTCAGCTGGCAAGGTCATGGCCACAATATTTTGGGATTGTGAAGGAGTTTTGCTTATCGATTATAAAGAAAAAGGTGTAAATATCACAGGGCAGTACTACGCTAACGTTATACGTCAATTAAGAGATGCGATCAAAGAAAAGAGGCGAGGAAAGTTAACCAAAGGTGTTCTGCTTCTGCATGACAACGCCCCTGTCCATACTGCTCATATTGCCAAGGCAGCTATTGTTGAATGTGGGTTTGAAACTGTTACTCATCCACCCTATAGTCCGGACTTAGCCCCAAGCGACTTCTTTTTGTTTCCCAATCTTAAAAAGGATCTGCGTGGAAATAAATTTTCTGACGATGAAGCGTTGAAGACGGCCGTGGAGGAGCATTTTTACACCAAAGATAAAAAATATTTTTATGAGGGATTAAAAAAAATAATTGATCGATCTTATAAGTGTATGAACATAGGGGGGGAGTATATTGAAAAATAAAAATATCAAACTTTTCGTACTTGTTTGTTTTTATCCACATACCGAGAATATTTTGAACGCCCCTCGTATCTAGACACTCGTTTTTTTGCACGATTGTAAAGAGGGATTCAACGCTATAATATCGTTCTAGATTTAGCAATGTAACTCCTATGTCATCTTTACAATTCGTTTATTTTGCGTGTTCCGTGACACAGTCGTAAGTAATTAGAGATTTAAAAGAATTTCCGAAAGAAAATGTGTGTCTGGTTTTACATGATGATAATTTGGCGCCAATATTTTTCCAAAAAAAAAATTTCCATTGTGAATTGGATTAAGATAATTTTACTAAAATTTATTAAACTTTTTAAAGTAATATACCAATTTTTTAACGAATGTACATTTTTTGTTGCAGAATTTATTTTAATGAATTTTGTATTATTTAGTTTTTATTTAATCTATCTATACTCCCTGGTTTGACTGCTCCACGCATCTTTCCATGACATTTTCCACTTCTTGACCCATTACAGCTGTCAAAAAGTTTATTCATGCGGATTTATCCAGAAAATAGTCGTGTTGGAGTTAAGGGGCTGCTCCCACTAGGTCCACCTCTTTTTGGATTTCTTAAGCCTTTTCTACGTCACTATCTATGACCCTCGTTTATCGGAACGTTTGTTTAAATTCAACGTCAAAACTCACCATGATATCGTTTCAGATTTAAGAATGTCAGTAACTGCTATGTCACATTAACAATTCGCGTATTTTGAGTGTACTGTGACAAAGTCATTAGTATTTTGAGATTTAAAAGAATTCCCAAAAGATGTGTCTGGGTTTACATGACGATAATTTTGCGCCCTTATTTTTCCATAAAAAAATCAGTGGATCTTGGTTTAAGATAATTTTACAGAAATTATTAAACTTTTTAACCCTATACTTGATAATGTGCACTGTAATGCACACAATTTTTTAAAAAATATTGCGGGTAGATGCAGAAATCTTTGTGCTTCTTTTTACCACCACTGTGTAGGTAAATGTTAAGTTTTTACCTAAAGCAAATATTAATGTTATATGATAACACTTTTCGTCAGTAAGCTGCAAAATGGCAAAGCGTGCGCAACTACCGATGACATATAAGGTAAAAATAGATTTTTATCATTATTTATTGTAACTTATTGTTTTTTTTTTTCATGTTAATTTATTCATGAATATATGTGTGTTTGATAATTACTAATATTCCGTAGTAATGCACGTGATATCCTATCGTAAAACATGTACATTTCATCTTTCCAGGACATTTTCCACTTCTTGACCCATTACAGCTGTCAAAAAGTTTATCCATGAACTCAATGAAATCAGCCGTATTTCCTATCTTTGTGTGTGTCTAGTAATTTTTCATTTAGGATATCTAGACACTTGTTTTTAGCACGTTTATGAAGAGGGATACAACGCTATGATATCGTTCTAGATTTAATAATGTAACTCCTATGTCATCTTTACAATTCGCGTGTTTTGAGTGTACTGTGACAAATATAATCAGAAATTTACAACAAATAAAATAAAATCTCAAGACGAAAGTTTAACGCTTGTTAAACCCTCTACTTACTACTTCTAGAGCTCGACGGATTTATCCAGAAAATAGTCGTGTTGGAGTTAAGGGGCTGCTCCCACTAGGTCCACCTCTTTTTGGATTTCTTAAGCCTTTTCTACGTCACTATCTATGACCCTCGTTTATCGGAACGTTTGTTTAAATTCAACGTCAAAACTCACCATGATATCGTTTCAGATTTAACAATGTAACTGCTATGTCACCTTAACAATTCGCGTATTTTGAGTGTACTGTGACAAAGTCATTAGTATTTAGAGATTTAAAAGAATTTCCAAAAGATGTGTCTGGGTTTACATGACGATAATTTTGCGCTCTTATTTTTCCATAAAAAAAATCAGTGGATCTTGGTTTAAGATAATTTTACATAAATTATTAAACTTTTTAAAGTAATAATTATTGTTTTTAACGAATGTACATTTTTTGTTGCATGATTTATTTCAATGAATTTTGTATTATTTAGTTTTTGAATGGCTTCACGCCAAAATTCAATCTATCCATACTCCCTGGTTTGACTGCTCCACGCGTCTTTCCAGGACATTTTCCACTTCTTGACCCATTACAGCTGTCAAAAAGTTTATTCATGAACTCAATAAAATCAGCTGTATTTCCCATCTTTGTGTGTGTCTAGTAATTTTTCTTTTACGATATCTAGACACTTGTTTTTAGCACGTTTATGAAGAGGGATACAACGCTATGATATCGTTCTAGATTTAATAATGTAACCCCTATGTCATCTTTACAATTCGCGTGTTTTGAGTGTACTGTGACAAAGTCATTAGTATTAAGAGATTTAAAAGAATTCCCAAAAGATGTGTCTGGGTTTACATGACGATATTTTTGCGCCCTTATTTTTCCATAAAAAAAATCAGTGGATCTTGGTTTAAGATAATTTTACAGAAATTATTAAACTTTTTAACCCTATACTTGATCATGTGCACTGTAATGCACACAATTTTTTTAAAAAATATTGCGGGTAGATGCAGAAATCTTTGTGCTTCTTTTTACCACCACTGTGTAGGTAAATGTTAAGTTTTTACCTAAAGCAAATATTAATGTTATATGATAACACTTTTCGTCAGTAAGCTGCAAAATGGCAAAGCGTGCGCAACTACCGATGACATATAAGGTAAAAATAGATTTTTATCATTATTTATTGTAACTTATTGTTATTTTTTTTCATGTTAATTTATTCATGAATATATGTGTGTTTGATAATTACTAATATTCCGTAGTAATGCACGTGATATCCTATCGTAAAACATGTACATTTCATCTTTCCAGGACATTTTCCACTTCTTGACCCATGAACTCAATGAAATCAGCCGTATTTCCTATCTTTGTGTGTGTCTAGTAATTTTTCATTTACGATATCTAGACACTTGTTTTTAGCACGTTTATGAAGAGGGATACAACGCTATGATATCGTTCTAGATTTAATAATGTAACTCCTATGTCATCTTTACAATTCGCGTGTTTTGAGTGTACTGTGACAAATATAATCAGAAATTTACAACAATTAAAATAAAATAAAATTCCAAGACGAAAGTTTAACGCTTGTTAATCCCTCTACTTACTACTTCTAGAGCTCGACGGATTTAATGGATCTTGGTTTAAGATAATTTTACAGAAATTTATTAAACTTTTAAAAGTAATAATCCATTTTTTTTATGAAGGTACTTTTTTGTTGCATGATTTATTTTAATGAATTTTGTATTAATTTCTGAATTCTTTCAAGCGAAAAATCAATCAATCCAAACTCCCTGGTTTGTTTGCTTCACGCATCTTCCCAGGACTGTTTTCTGATTAAGTTTATACATAAACTCAATGAAATCAGCTGTATTTTCTAAATTCTAGATGTTACAGAATTTGATGCTTTTCTTGGAGTCACTCGCGGCATTATCGCCGCAATATATATAAACTGTAAATTGTGCCCAATATATAAAGCCTAATTTATCGTTTTCCTAATTTATTACATTGTAGCACATTATTAAACAAAACAACACTTTTGACTAGCAATATCCACAGTAAAGCAAACTTGACATGTCCGTGAATTTCGTAGCTTTTCTTTTATTGTGTAACGTCTTCCCTTTATTTTCTTGATTTGCATTAAACTAAAATATTTTTGCAAATTAGTTAAATTGTCAAGTCTTTAAAGGTTCTGAGTATGTTTTGCTGCCTCAATTATCTTCTTTACATCATAAGGAAATAACCTCTTCCCTTTTCTTCTGCATTTAAGTGTTAGTAATTTCTTTTTTTACTAACTTTGGCATTTTTCTTGTCACATGACTTTGTCGAGCTTAGTATCTAGGCAGTAGTCTTTTGTCGAATAAAAACATTTATTAACCAGCATTTGTTTGACTCTTAATTTCAACAGTTTTAGTGGCACCTCCCTTATAGCTAACTGCTAACTGGAAGCTTATTAAATATCTTTGTTGCCATTGCATAACAATTACGGCTATATTGAGTACTTTTATGCGTTGGAATAATTATTCTACTAGGATAACGCGTTTTAAAATTGCAATTATCCCAAAAAGTTTTTTTTTAAATACTGTATGATTCCGTTTATGCCGTCTTGGAAGCTCTTTCTATAAACGTATCTCCTGCAGACCTGCTTAGGCCCAATTCTTTCAGTAAGTGATGCAATGATTTATTTGGAACTCCTCTAGCGCCAACTTCGTAAAGCTGAGTCTTGAACCCTTTCCTGTTAATTTCTTCTCTTTTATAAAATATCTTCAAAACGTCCGTAATTTTCTTCCCATGTTGATAAACCTTTCAGCACGGACAATACCAAGCGTGCGTTATTACAAATAAATATCTAGCGGTCGCCAAATTCTGTTTAGTCGCTCCGTAACAGCCTTGAGTGCACCTCTAGCTACTAAGTGATTATCTTTATTAAATTGTTAGACTTGTTCTTGGTCCTAGTCTTTTTTAAGAAAACAACATACAATAGTGATTTTTATTTTCATCATATTACCCACGCACAAAGGTGCATTAGCATATTAGAAAACAGCAACACACGTATATGCGGCTTATAATAGGGACTTAGTGGAATTCGCTAGTGAGGGATTTTTTCACTATTTGTATTCCATATTTTGACCGCCTCCGTGGTCTAGTGGTAACAAACGTTGCCGTGAACTCGGGAGGTCGTGGGTTCGATTCCCACCGGGGGCAAGTTGTACATTGTATAATTTGTCTCGGTCTGGGTGTTTATATGTATAATATGTATATATTTACAAAAAACAAAAAGAAAGTATAATATGTAGTTTATCAACCATCTAGTTTCCGTAACACAAGCATCGTAGCTTAACACGGAAACTAGATGGCGCTGTGTGACCTGTCTGGAAATATTTATTATTATTATTATATTTTAGACCGTAAGTATATTAAAGTTACCGTATATATCCAAATATTTTTTGTCGTGCTGAAAGGGATAAGCCTACATTTCTCAAAAGATTTTAAAAAACTTTGAAAACATTGAATTGCGCCAGGATGCAAAATGACTAAATCCTCTTATAGAAACAGACTGCCTGTAACAAAACTGTATGGTGTAAAACGGTTATAAAATAAGTAATATATAGTTTTTAATATATAAAAAGACAATTATAATAATCTCAACTGAATTTCTGTAATAATATTAATTGTGCTGTCCTATAATAGTCACTTATGTATATGTAAAGCTGTAGCCCTTATTCTGTTACTTAGTCGCAAACGTTATATAATGAAATCCGTGAATTATATATATATATATATATCACGCTATTAAGGTAGATTGCATATCTATCAAGGTCGAGCGTTTATAGAGTTGAGAATTGAATAACATTTTGTAATTATGACGCAAGCTCTGATCTAAATAACGAAATCCACTTATAACGTTTGCGGCTCAGTAACATAGGGCTGCTGGGTCCATACCGTATATACATTTTTTTTTATTGTATTATTTAAATACTAAAAATAAAATTAAATGAAAATCGTGTACCATATGGTGGCAAGAACGCTGGCTGAATTTGCTCGCTGAACCGCTATGATTCTCTGGGCGAGGAAAGAACCAGTCCTATCTGAGCTTTTAGGAAATAAAAAACGATAAATAAACATTGTACTCTCAATAAAAAAATAAGTCGATATTTAATAGTAAAAGTCTATAATAAATAATAATTATAGTCACAAGGATACAGCGTTCTAGATCTCCACTGTTGGAGATGGGCCTACCAGGACATATCGCTGCTTCAATGCAAAAGGATCACAAACCAAAATAATTCTTTTTTTACATTAGAGCTAATCAAATTTGAATTTTTATTTTGTCTATTGCTCTGTTATCTGTTAATATATTATCTACATCTTATAATGTGAATTTTATGTATTGTTTTTTTTTTTCATATAATTATTGATGAACAAGGCAATTTTTGGAATAAAATCTTTTTTATTTTATTTTTTAAATTATAACTCTTTTGTATTGAAGCAGCGATATATCTGGAGTACTTGGCCTCGAAAGAAATTACAAAGCTATATATTTGAGGTTATCTGTTATGTTCTTGTAACGCCTATGTATTAAATTCAAAATCTTGTTTTTTTAACAGTACAAACTGTAATTCTAATATAGCCAATTTGTATGGCACATGACACATGGTTTCTTAAAAAATGTAGAATAGTATATTAGTCTTAAGTAAGACCATACAAAATCACCCCGTATGTGTAATATACATTTTTTTTTTTTTTTTCATATAACCGTATTTATGATCAGACAATGTATACGGCGTGATTTTGTATGCTCTTACGTTAACTAATATGTGAATCTATTGATAGAAAGAAACCTACGAAACCATATGTCAGAAATGTAATTTTTTTTACTTCTCCATACAAACTGTTAATTCTAAAATAGACAATTTGTAGGATGCCATTTTTTTTGTAATATCAAAGTAAGACCATACACAATCACGTTATAAATACTGTTACAATAAAAAATATGTATAATATACCTATGACTTTGACTATTAAATTTTGACTTTTTTTTTTGTATTTTTTTTTTCCTTGCCAAACCGTCTGGCGTGTGTATAGGCCAAATTCTCCAGACAGATGTTCTGGAAGGCCCACCTCCAACAGTGGAGGTCTAGCACGCTGTGTTCTAGGGGCTGTATGATGATTATCATTTTAATTTTTGTTTTATATTTTTTACTGAAAGAAATATTTCAGATAGGACTATTTGCCAGTTCACAGACGGTATGTGGGCCCAGCTTGAAATTTATGTTTGTTTTTTTTTTTTGTTATTGTTTTACGTAAGTTTCAACGTTCCGTACTGTACCTTTATTTACCTTAAAATACTTAAGTATACAAATTGTAATTACCTCACTATTATATTATAAGTACACACTATTAAATAAGTACCTTAATAAACATTAATACTAAATTGGACACTATTATTTTAATTTTATATTTTTTTATGTTATTTGTCATTTATTTATAACACCACCGTTCCCGTGCCTCGGAGAGCACGTTAATCTGTCGGTCCTGATTCCACTTATACCAACTTGTGGAATCGTTAATTGTCATTAGAAAAGTGACATCAGAACTTCGCTAAACCGTCTGGCCGGCGGCGTGGCGAGTGTAGGCCAAACTGCCTCCGTGGTCTAGCGGTTAAATCTGTGGATTTAGACTCGGAGGTACCGGGTTCGATTCCTGGTCGGGACACAAAAATATTTATTAATGTAAACATTTAATTAATATTGAATTTATTTGTGATATTTCCCGAGTTTGGTACGCTGGAGACATCGACGAGCTTGCCACTTGTCATGATTGGGCTATAGTGAAGTTGGCTAAATGTGAATCCGCTTATTTATAAGCGTGGTTTCTGACCACCCCGAAAGGGAAACGGTCGTGATGATACTTTTATAAAGACCATACAAAGTCACCCCGTATAGGTAAATCATTAAAATTAAAATAATAGTGTTCTATTTATTTTAGATTTAATTTAGTTTAGTATAAATTATTTGTAGTTTTCATATACTTGTGGGCCTCCTAATTAGTCAATCGTGTACTATCGAATAAATTTATCTATGACCATCTTCGAATCAAGTAAGTCTTGTTTCAAGCTGTGTTATTTTGATATAAATATCACCATTACAATATTAGATCTCATTGAAAGTAAAAATTGGCATTTGACATCATTGCAAATGGCACATACTCATAACGAGAACAACTAATAGGTCGTAGGCGGATTGGTGGTGGTAATTTGCCCACAGTTCGTGCCGGTAAACCCAGTAAAGTGGATACACGTTTCGGGATCAGACTCGGAGTTTCCGTCATGCCCTGTCAAGCCGGCATAGTGTTAGGTGCTGATGTCAGTCATGAGTGTCTGATTCGCAAGGTCAATGTCGTGCTAATATTAAAAATAAGTAATTTATCTGGTTAGTACATAACACTTGGATATTGTCAATACATATGTTCGCGCCGATCGCGGTAATCCGACCAATTTTGGATGGTTAGGTTAGGTTATTGTGATTCGTCGGTGGATAGACGTTCTAATTTTTCTACATTACCGTGGAGTATGCCAGCGTAGTCGTGGAATCGTAAAATAGTCGTTGTCCTACAGTCGTTATAGAGAACAATAAAAAAATCGCCGCGATCGTTATCACCCGCATTCGCAAAATTAGTGATATAGAACAATTTATAAATGCTGGTGAGTTCCTTTACCAGTTTCCTTTCTTGTTTGTGGATTGCACTGATTATCATAGTATTATCTATGTGTCTACGTAACACTTGGATATTCTCAATACATTACTCGCGGTAATTCGACCAATTTTGGATGGTTAGGCGTTATTGTGATTCGTCGGTGGATAAACTGACGTCCTAATTTGTTACTCCTATACCTTTATCCTGTCTCTTTCTCGCCGCTCTCTTTCTACATTTCCCATCCCGCTCGCGCTGCGTTTGCGAAATATATGCCGACAACATCAGGTCCTTTACCAGTTTCCTTTCTTGTTTGTTGATTGCACCGATTTATCATAGTATCCGTCTAGATACATACAATAATAATTGTTTTAAACCTGTATTTAAGTGGTTAAACTTAAGTTTCTTCGATAGTACTAGCCTGACATTTGTTACCTACCCTAGCTTATTTTGCTACAATATTTCCTATTTGTTACGGCCATTTTAATTTTGTTATTGTATAAACGATGATATAAAACTTTTGTTGAATTTCAATATACATTTAAAGTTAATATAAATTAAAGGTTTATTTTTATTTATTTGAAAGTTAATTCGCTTATTGCGGAAAGTAACTCCCTGGGAACCGCTAAGAATATCTGGTGTTTCTTGTCTCTCATCTTCACTTGATGAATCGAACATCATGGCAAGATCACTTATTAAGCAGGACTGAGGTCCCTGGTGCCACAAGCCGGGCCGGCGCCTTTCTTTTTTGGCTGGTGGAGCTGATAAGAAATTGCGTGCTATTGAAGATAATGCTTTTGATTTGATTCGATTAAAACTCCACCATTTAGGAGAATTCTCATTTAAATTAATTCGCTTCTTATTGCGGAAAGTAACTCCCTGGGAATTGTTAAGAATATCTGGTGTTTCTTGTCCCTCATCCTCACTTGATGAATCGAACATCATGGCAAGATCACTTATTAAGCAGGACTGAGGTCCCTGGTGCCACAAGCCGGGCCGGCGCCTTTCTTTTTTTTAGCGACCTGCTTCACATTCGCATCCGCATCAGTTCCGCATCGATTTATGCGGATGCGGTTGAGGATGTTCCGCATATGCGGATGCGAATATTTGCAACATCCCTGGTTTCAAGTTTACGTGTATATGTTTCAGATTTTTTATAATTATTATTCTTCCATTTTAAGTATTAATTTTGTACCTGTTTAGCACAACAGTGATTTTTATACTTGCCCCACCGTTTATTCGGTTTTGATCGCAATAACCGAAACTTTAATTGACGGGTTAACGGACAATGGAAAGAAATGTTGGGGACAAATCGACACCTTGGGGTAGACAGGTCGTATAAACCATTTTACCCAAAATGAGTTATGAATGCAGTCTTATTTTTGTACAAATAAATATGGTTTTCCATTATAAAGAACATAAACATATCGCCGTGATAAAACAAAAATCAACTAAGTTAACTATTTTTGCACAAACATATTATGCACATTTATAATTTGCGTTCTCGGCTAAAACCGTACGTCACAGTGCTTAGTAGATTTGATCACTGGAAAAAGCAAAATTTTTTAAATGACTGGTGTCAAAAAGTGAATTTACTAAAAAAAATAGTAAGTTGGTTTTCGCTCTTACCCGGCGATATATCAAATCTCACCTAATAGGGTCTTGTTCTCATCTTGTTAGGCCGGCATAGTGGTAGACTGATGCCGGTTGTTGGTGACTGACATCAGTTCTTGGTGCTTACCATCAGTTGGGCGCGATGTCACAAGTCGTATTCAGTATTAAAATATATATATAGGTCCCTATAAGAATAAAAAAGTTACTAGTTTTTTGTTAGCTTGTAAAGTAGGATTTATGGTTTTTACGACCTTTGTACCCCAAGGCAGCGATATTTGAAACACATGTCAGTCGAAGCGTCTAGTTAAATATTTTTAAAGGTTATTCAAGTCTTAGTGTACCTTTAATAAATGTAGTCTACTAACTATCTAGGGCAGCTACACTCTAAGTGTGTTCCGCGGAACCCTAGGATTCCACGATACCCCTGTAGGGGTTCCGCAAGAATTTAGAAAAAAATATCAAAACACCTCTCTCTGGTCGAATGAGAATGAGCGCGCAGTCCCTATGATATGAGTCTCTCCCTACCCAACCAAATACTGTATGATTCCGTTAATGCCGTCTTGGAAGTTCTTTCCATACATGTATCTCCTGCAGACCTGCTTAGGCCCAATTCTATCAGTACGTGGTGCAAACAATTTGCTGGAACTCCTCTCGCACCAACTTCCACTAAATATGTCCAAAGTGTCCGTTATTTTATTTTCTAGAAAGTTGAAACTAACAAAAATCAATACAGACCTTCGCCAACTCCCTCTATATGTTTCTGGAAGCTCAAGCGAATGTCAAGCAGTGGAGGATTAGAACTATGTGTGAGGATAGGATTGTGATACACTATATTTAAATTAAAATATAAAAAACTACTTTCGTTGAGTTCTAATATATATATATTTTTTTTTAATTGTCTTTAAAGCAATGTCCTTACATCAGTCCTAAACACGTAATTTATTTGCATAATATATGTTCATAACAGAGTTCATAACCGGGATCATCAAATTCCAGATGCTGCAGAATTTGATGCTTTACTTGGAGTCACTCGCGACACCATAGCTCAAACACGTCGGGTAAAATATGGGAGTTGAAAGCGCGGGAAAACCGCAAAAAAATAAACTGCAACTTGTGCCCCATATTTAAAGTCCAATTTATCGTTTTCCATAATTATTCACATTGTAGCACATTATTAAACCAAGCAACACCACTTTTGACCAATAATATCCACAGTAAATTAATTTACAAAACAAAAACTTGCACTTGACATGTCCACGCAAAATGGCGCGAAGAACTCTAATATTTAAAATATACTTATTCTGTCAAATAAATATTCTCCGTAAGAAAGAGACAGACTTATGGCTGTTAAAAAGTGCTAGAGTATAATTCAAAGATTCCGACTGTATATTTATTTTAAATATTAGAATTTTATCTTTAAAAGTGCTAAGTTAGCTAATAAATTTAGCTTTGTTGATATTATTGTAATGTGGAACATACACGAAATATAAGATGTTTTTTTAAGACTTGTGTATTTTTTCTGCAACTACCCTCTTTCTGTTTTTATTTTTCAAAATACCTTCTATTTACCTACCTTACTAAGCTCGGAGTAGAAAAAGGTTTGGATGATCTACGAGTATATAGATAGGCCCTACCTAATATGAAAATGTTACCACAAACCTAATAGTCCGCCGGTTTCTCGAAGCTCTACTTACTTATTTCCTACTCAATTATCTAGGTATGTTTTTCTTAAGTTAAATCGGGTTTCACGAACAAACACTAAACTTAAAGTTTTTGTTTTGTTTTGGCATTAGTAAAAGTTTGCCAGTGTCAAAATTTTCTCACCTAGGGATAGGGTGAATAAAGCGACAAGTCAAAGATAGAGGTAGACACAGACAGCGGAGTCATCCAGGCCCGGATGTTCAATGGGCCTGGGTTGGGGATGGTATAATCTCCCGTTTTCCCCGGCAGGATCTCGGCGGCTAACTACCCGCCGGAGATTCAACGCACCTTTGGTGCTGGGCGCTGTTCCTACTACAACACCGCCCTTGTGGCTCACGAATCTAGTCTCCTGAAATTCGCGAAAAAAAAGTGTAAGCCTTTGAGCAGTTTTCGCTAAGTTGAGAAATCCGAAGGAAGTCGTCTTTAGCAAATATTTAAAGGATGGAAATTCCAATGTTTCACTTAAATCGAATAATGAGTAGGTCGAATAATCAGGAGGTCGAGCCGAAAAATACTTTTACCTCGCAAGCAAGTTTTTTTTAAATCGTACGAGACAGACCAGCTTACTTCAACCTCAAAAAAATCCGCTAACAAAAGAATGGTGATAAAGATAGTGTCCCTTGGCGTCATAATTACAAAATATTTAATTTTCAACTCTTATAAGCGCTCGACCTTGTCAGTGTTCGTGCAAATATCAACTTTAATAGCGTGATATATATATATTATAGTTAACAGATTCCATTATATAACGTTTGCGCTTAAGTAACAGAGCTGAGCTGCTGTGAGGTTCTTCCCAACCCTGACAAGCGCTTAACGCATCATCTCCTAAGTCTTAGCTTTAGGTTTGCATAATGATGGGAAGTTTTGACTGGACACCTATACACTTTGAACATTACAGATAGCCCACTGTGTAGACTGTAGAGGATGCATGGCGAAGGAGACGGCCGCGCTTGTACTATTGAAGTCCAGTATGGCTGCGCTTAGACTGAGGTTCCTCCAGACTGCGAGGGCCTTCCTACAGGAGATCGGATGGCTCCGCTAAAGCAGTAAAGATCCAAAAGAGAATTAAGCTCGGTAGTAAGCTACCGTAATTTTTCTTCTGCTGCTCCCGCTTATTATTTTTAATTATTTATTTATTAAAACTTTATTGCACAATATATACAAGGGGCGGACTTAATGTCGCTAGACATTCTCTGACAGCCAACCTTAGGGACATTGTAGAACATTAAAGACGTAAGGTAGGTGCAATTAGAGAAATATGATTACGTAATAAATATGCTATATTATCTTAACTACTATAATAAACTAAATACTAATAATACATACACATAACGTTTTATTAATACATTAGGTACATACATTACATAACATTAATACATACACTACATATAATAATATAATAAATAAACTAAATGAGTTGTTATGAGCTATTTAAATAATATGAATATACCATTTTTTTGGAAATGCTTCGGTTGGATGCTTGTCGTATATTTACCGGCAGCTTGTTCTATATATTACATATCTCATTCACAAAGGTTAGTTGGTAGAAAATGCATTTACGGCATTAAGCTCGCCTATGTACCTGCACTTGTTTTGGTTTTGTACAATAAATAATTTATTATTATTATTAATCACAAGAGTCAAATTTTGAAAAATAATGTCAAACTTAAGGAAACTGCAAAAATTATCAAGAAAAAAAATCACTGTTAATATCATTATCGTCACTACTACTTTCAAGGGGAGCCATTTTGAAAATACGAACGAAACGGCTTAAATCAATCTCAAAATTAAGTACTAAACTGCCTCTGTGGTCTAGCGGATTTAAACTCGAGAGGTACCGGGTTTGATTCCGGGACGGGATACAAAAATATTTATTAATGTAAATAAATACATTTAATTAATATTTATTTGTGATATTTTTCGAGTTTACTACGCTGGAGACATCGACGAGCTCGCCACTTGTCATGATTGGCCTATAGTAAAGTTGACTAAATGTGAATACGCTTATTTATAAGTGTGGTTTCTGACCACCCCGTGGTGATACTTTGTTTTTTACTTTTTTTTCAAGATTTACCGACAAATCTAATATGTCGACTAGGAAAAATAATTATTGTTTCACAAAATAATTGTCATTCGATTTAGATACATACAATAATTGAACCTAGTATTTTAATTACATTGTAACAAAATCAGCTAGGTTGGTAGATATTTATTTTTTTAAATGTTTATAATAATAGGCAGATGAAAAACTGATAATTGTTTGTTGATTTAGGTTAAGTTACGATGGGGTTCACACGCTCAATTTTGGCAAAAGCCCCTAATATTAAAAAAAAAAACCTGTAATTATAGGATTTTTTATAGATAATAAATTTTAAATTGGCATATGCTTGACCTTTGCACTCGACATGTCACTGAAAATTGTCGACGTGGTGAAATCTTCGGGTCTGATCTTGTATTATGTTCCTTGGGTCTGATTCTCACCTAAAATATTGTTTTTGGGTAAAAATTGTGGGAATAAAAATAAAAAGTAACAATTTTCGTTAAATATATAATTTATTTTCTATGGTACAACGTGTTTATGAATGATTACCAATTACCAAATTTACACTTTTTTTTAATAATAACCTTAAAAATGTACATAGGTAACCTTAAATGCATGCGGTGCCAACATTAAGGAAATTATTTAAATAATATTTTTATTCAACACTGAAGAATTTTTGGAGTGAATAATTTTAAATATTTTTTTTGTTTTTTTTCCTGCCACTTATTTTTTTTTTATTAAATGTCTCCGAATTTGAATTTTTTGCATAAATATAAATTAATAATAACATTTTGCTCATTAGTTAACCGACCGTCGAAGGGAGAGGACGTATCAAACGCGCTCGCTTCGTTCTCAACCGTGCCAAATAAATCGATTATTATTACCATTATTTTTGACAATTGCTTTTTACAAATAGCTGCACCATTTAATAAGATTTTTTTAACAAATTATAAAAAATATTTTTTTTCCTACCTACCCTACTTTATCTATATTTTGTTTCAACGTTTTTAAAATATTAAATAATACAGTGTGAACTCCATGTAACGTCACTCGATTTAACGACAAACTCCCTAAAGCGTCAAAATCAATTGGCTTTGGTTGGTTTAACTTGTCTTCCATACAATGATTCCATCTCCATTTAACGACAACTCCCTATAACGCCATAAAATGCACAATCCCTTCAGTGTCGTTATATAGAGTTTACAACACTGTATTTTAATAAAAGATCACACAATCAATAACGCAAATTTCAATAAAAATACTGTTTTTAGTAATTGGTTTACAAGTATAATACAATAATGTTTTTTTATATATATAACAAAAATTTGTCAGCTTAAGATGGAAAACTATTTAAATCCACATTTTGGTATTATTTGATGCGGAATTTCTGAACGCATTGTTACGTCACTAGTTTCAAATCCGTTCAAAAACGTCACTAGGCATAAAATGACAATTTGTAGAACACGTTTTTCACGTTACTCAATACCAATGATAAAGCCATAGTATTTTGATAAGAGCAATTGTCAAAAACAGGACAATAGTATGTAATATAATGTATGGTATAATATACAAAGTGGAAAATAAAGATGTCTCACTAGATAATCTCTTAAGAAATAAACATATAATGAAATTGTTAAGTGGTAATGCTTTTATCAAATAGTTTTCAAAGAATTTTCAAGTCGTAAGTGTGCTTTGAGATTTGTAGTCTAACTTCTAAGAAATAAAATTACGGACGCATAACTTATTTTAGACAAAGAAAAATAGCAAAAACATAACGATTTTCCTCTATTTAAATAAAAATTAAAGAAATCTATGGAAGACAAATTTATATTCATTTCATGGATTCACCGTGCGGGTGCCGGGTCTATAGTATATTGGTAAGAGATGTTTAAGATGGTGTCTCGGGCTTGCGACCGACAATAGGCTGGAGAAGACAAGTTTCTAAGCATTTCATGGATTCACCGTGCGGGTGCCGGATCTATCGTATTGTCGAAGTAAGAGATGGTGTCTTGTACTTGCGATCGACAATAGGCTAGTTTGAAAGGAAGGAAGGAAATATATCTTTAAAATGTCAGTAATTTTATTCCTTTGTTGATAGACTACAATTCTCAAAAGTACACTAAGACTAGTATTTTTTTATAAATATTGGATTGTGCGAGCGAGAGAGACGCAAAAAAGAAACCTACTTAATTCCAAGTATTTATACATTTACTGTAGCCGACAAAACTTTTTTTATACGAATTGACTTTGTTGACAACTTTTCCTGAGAAACATTGTCGGAAGTGACAAAAAAAATTGGCACGTCCGACATAGTGTTTCTTAGGAAAAGTTGTTTTTATCTATCAATAGAATAACATTTTAGTCTTAGAGTAAGGACCATACAAAATCAGGAGGTATATTAGAGTTATACATATCTCTTGTAAGGTTTTTTCAATTCTTCTTTACTTTAAAAAATATCTAGTGAGACGTAATAATTCCATCCTGTATGTATGATAATATATGCGACACAGAATGCACTATATGTAATACAAATTATTATAAGTCCTTAGTGACACATTCACTGTTGTTTTTTTTGTTTACGTCGACTGCTACAGTTGGTTCCTGGCGACAAAATAATTATGTAAATACACAACGTCAAGTCGAACAAATAATATATGTATATACCGCGTGTAATGGTAAAAAAAACCTGCATTTGAAATAAAAAACGCAACTAAAGATAAAAATCATTATCACTATGGACCAGCGCCCAGGCGGGGGAGGCGGAGTGCACTATCGTCCGAAAACGTATCGTCCAAGATTGATTACGTCTGTCAAAAATGTCAAAACCTTGTGCATTCAGTCTAGCTTTTGACATCTCTGACAGAAGTAATCGATCTTAAACAATACGTTTTAATACGATTGTCGACTCCGACCCACCCCGCTAATATTTGAAATTTTTAGCATTTATTATTTTAACTATTTTGAAATCGCAATATTGTTAAATATGAAAGATTTTATTTTTTATTCAAGTGAAGCTAAGCACAATACTTTGACAACTATGGTTCCTGAAAAATGGGGTAATGATCTCATTTAGAAAGCTTTTAAGTACACAGTTTTTGATGAAATAATTCTGTAAAGAAAATTTTTTACAAAAAATTGTGCTAGAAATCAAGCAATCAAGAAATCCTTTCAGCAAGTCAACCCCAACACTTTTATAAAATTATATGAAACATACAATACACCATTGTTGGAATATGGTTTACAATTATGGAATCCATACTTCATAAAAGACAAGAACTTCTTAAAGGCGTACAAAGGCAAGCAACCAAACTTCCACACTGCTTGAGGAAGAAGTCCTATGACCAGAGACTTAGATATCTAAAGCTGACAAGTCTCAGAGATTGCAAAATGAGGGGAGATATAATTGAGACATTTAAAATTGTAACAGGCAGGTCAAAGTCAAGATAACTTTATTTACAGGCATTTGTATTTATAATTTAAATTATTTAGAATGATTCTAGTACTGTTAGTGGAAGACTAAGCAGCGAAGTGGTCCAAGGAGTAAGCTGTTAGCAGAAGACTATAAGCTTAGCAAAGTGATCTGTTAATGTAATGTAATGCAAGGGAAAAAGTTGCCCTCATCTAGCCAAAATGTTTAGGTTTAACACAATGATATTTCCCCCCCGTGATCACAGAATGAAATTGATGAGAAAATCCAGCAATACAAATGTGAAATTTGTAAATATGTAATAAAGAAGACATATTAAAGACTCCAACTGTAAACACTTTTAAAAACAAACTGGACAAGTGGCTAAAGACAATAGACATAGACTATAGTGATAACTGACTATTTTATGAACTTAATAATAATAATATATTAATAATAATAATAAAGACGCGGTGGTGGCTCGGTTGTAAGAACGCGTTCCTTAAATCCTACAAAGGTCGGTGGGTACCCGGCATGTACCAATCAGAAATACACTTTTCTTCCTCAGAGAGCACGTTAAGCCGTCGGCCCCGGTTCAACTAATACCAACTTGTGGAATTGTTAATAAATTGTCATAAAAATTGACATCATATCCTCGCCAAGTCGTCTGGCCAGCGTGGCGAGTGTAGGCTAAATTCTCCAGAAATATGTTCTGGAAGGCCCATCTCCAGCAGTGAAGGTCTAGAACGCTGTGTACTAGGGGCTGTAATGATGAATGAATAATAATAATATTTGTTTTTAGCACTGACCTGGCTAGCTGTCGTCCCGCAGCTCAGTGAACCTGTTCCCCAGCGCGAGAGGCTGGCGAGTGGCTCCCCGAGTGGGGCCGGCTCCCCCCGCGGCCGCCGTGCTCCACCCGCCAGCAGTACGAGTGGAGCCGGTCGCGCCCAGTACGGGGAAGTTGTCGTCATTGTGGATGTCTGGGGCGTGCTTCTGTTACGGATTTAGGTAAAAAAGTGTGCTAATATTACAAAATAATTTTTCGCATTTCGCCATTTTCAACAAGATTATCATCCTGCGGGGTGAAGCGGAATGCACAATCGTCCGAAAACAAATCGTCTATCATCGATTACCTCTGTCAGAAATGTCAAAAGCTAGGGCAAAGGGTTCAATTTTTTTACCTCTGAACCCTACGAAATATATATACAGTGTGAACTCTATATAACGACACTGAAGGGACTGTGCATTTTATGGCGTTATAGAGAGTTGTCGTTAAATGGAGAGAAGAAAAATCAGAATTGGAAGACAATCTAAACCAACCAAAGCCAATTGATTTCGACGCTTTAGGGAGTTAGTCGTTAAATCGAGTGACGTTACATGAAGTTTACACTGTATATATATATAATATATACAGTGTAGGTAAGGTTAGATGTTAGAAAATGTCTTGTAGGCATTAATCTTCGCCTTTGTACACTTATTTTGTACAATAAAGAATTTAATAATAATAATAGTCGCAAGAGCAATACCACTAAGTATATTTTTTCCTAATTTTGCTAAAAATGCACATATTTTTTCACTTATTAAATATATTTAATTGGTAGCTGTTTCGTGTCTATATCTACCGCAATGTTTTTATATATTTTGACTGGACTTAGATAAGTCTTGTTTCAAGCAGTGTTATTTTTATATAAAGAACACCATGGGAAGCTTACAATATTAGTTCTCCTTGAAAGTAAAAATTGGCATTTGACATCATTGCAAATGGCACTTACAACGAGAACAACAAATAGTTAGGCGGACTGATGGTGGTAATTTGTCTACCGTTCGTACCGATAAACCCAGTAAAGTGTATCCACACGTTTCGGGATCAGGCTCGAATTGCCGTCATGCCCAGTCAAGCCGGCATAGTGTTAGGGACTGATGTCCGTCATGAGTTTCTGATTCCAGTTGCTAACATTCGTGACCTCGCGCACCAGCTACCATCAGTTGGGCACAAGGTCACAATTTGTGCTAGTGTAAAAAAAATGTCTTTCCACTGCTATACTCCCACAGATAGTGTTGCCCTAACAAGACCAAGACTTAGGGTTGTTCTTGTGCAAGAGCCTCGCAAGAGTCTCGCAAGAATCTACTATTAAAACTACTATATGCAAATAATATTAAAATGATGGTGATGTATGGAATGGCTAGGAATAGTTAAGAGGGTTTTCAAGCTATTGAATCCGTCTCGCTCGCACAATCCAATATTTTAAAAGATTGTTAAAGTCTTATACTATTGAATAATGTCTATCAATTTTCTAGGAAATAAAATTACGGACAATACGCTGGCCGCTTCCTTTTTTATTGTATTGCGCAACAGGACGCTAACCATCCACCATTCTACTCCTCTCCCTAACCAACCAAATACTGTAAAATTAATTTAATGCCGACTTGGAAGCTCTTTCCATAAATGTATTGACGGCAGACCTGCTTAGGATCAATTCTTAAATGTTGCATAGATTTTGCTGGAATTCCTCTCGCACCAACTTCCACTGCGTAAAGCTGAGTCTTGGATCCGTTCTTTTGTGAGATCATAATATTTGTTCGACTTCATGTTGTGATCTTTCAGAATATTTGATTCTAAACGATAAGTTCAATAAAGAATAAACGAGATGACCGTTATTTTGTATCCTAGAAAATTTATAGACTACCCTCTTATATTGTTTTTTTTTTAATGAACATATTTAGTTCTGCCAGAACATTCTGGAAATACACAGGAAAAGGATAATGGAAATGAATTGGTGATGAAATTAAATAAAAAAGCTGTGGTACTAACACTGACCGCCTGGTTACGGCGCAGAGGTTCGGGTCGGGCCCCCGAGGGAGCCACGTATACTGAGGACTTGGTCACCACGGGCGGAGGAACTACCACTTCTTTGGGCCGCTCTTCTACTTCCGTTGTCTAGAAAAAAAAACATTAAAAAGGTGGTGATAGACGGAAATAAATAAAAATAGTGGAAAATGTTATTTTGACGTAAGCTCTGTAGTAGAAACCTTTATACGAGAATAATAGGTGGTAGGCGGAACTGATGGTGGTAATTTGCCCAGTCTGCCGGAGCACCTTTCGTGCCGATAAACCCAGTAAAGTGTATCCACACGTTTCTGGATTAGGCTCATGGTCATGGCCAGTCATGCCGGCATACTCGTAGTTGTTGGATACTAATGATAGTCAAAGTCAAAGTCAAAATATCTTTATTCACGTAAACCTATTACAGGCATTTATGAAACGTCATTAATTTAATTATTATTAGTCATAAGGTCACATGTGCTAGATATAGACCTCCCACAGATAGTGTTGCCCAAACAAGACCAAGACCTGGGGTCTCGGTCTTGGCCTTGTTCCTGCGCATCTAATCTTGGTCTTGCGCAAGAGTCTCGCAAGACTCTAAATTGCAGTAAGTTTTAGTGTCAAACTACTATTTAGTTGATCAGCCTCCATGGTCTAGCGGTTAACTCCGTGGATTTAGACTCAGAAAATATACAAATTAAATTATAATTTTATTTATTTGTGATATTTCCTGAGATTGGTACACTAGAGAAATCGACGAGCTTGCCACTTGAATTGAATTGGCCTATAGTAAAGTTGGCTAAATGTGAATCCACTTCTTTATAAGCGTGGTTTATGACGTGCCTTCACTTGTAGCCACGACTCAGACTTAGCTGTAAAGGCACACAGGGCCAAGTCAAAGAGAAACCGTTTATTCAGTTTTAGTCCGTAGGCGCCTTGGGGTCTCCTTGTGAGGCGTCACGGTGATTCAGGCATGCGACCTCCAGCGCTACCAAGTCATCAAGCTGGGGTAGTATCGTCAGACGATTTTGCGCGAGTTTAACACCCTAGAAGGGAAACGGTCGTGATGATACTTTACTTTTACTATTTTAAATAATCAGAGCGGGGTGTCGTCCCACTTTGCATCTTCCAGTACGTGGTCCTCACTCCTAAACCTGTCTACTCCAGCCCATTGCCATTTCAGATTGCTAATTTAACTTTTAAGTATGCCCCACACACACACTTACGCACACAAACACAATAATTAGACTTCATACTTGTAGTCATTCATTCATTCATCACAGCCCCTGGAACATAGCGTTGGAGATGGTCCTTCCAGAACATATATCTGGGGAATTTGGCCTACACTCACCACGCTAACCAGACGGGTTGGCGAGGGTCTAATGTCACTTTTTAATGACAATGTATTAACAATTCCACAAGTTGGTATTAACAGCATAACATGCTCTCTGAGGCAGGGAACAGTGGTGTTGTAAATCTATGACAAATGTATGTCATAAATTAGGCTTAGAAGTGGAAGAGTCCACACTATAATGGAAATTGGGGCTGTTCGTTATCATATTCCGTATCACCCTATCTGGCTATGTTTTTTTTTACACATTATAAATAAATTTTGACTTAACCGAGTGTTCCAATAGGATCCTATGGCCATAAATATATAAATAAAATATAGGAATATAGCTGTAAGGTTTATCATATCATAAATAATTTTGAAAGCTCTGTCAGTAACTTTTGGTTCGCTGATGAATATCAATGTTTCAGACTTTTTCCTTCAGAAAAATCCCAAACATAGATTTGTCCATAGCTCGCAGAGCAACCTTAAAATTTGTGGATCAAACCCACATCTCTGCTCCATAGAACGTTACTGGAAGAACGTAGTGGTTGAAAGGTTTACGTAGTATATTTATATACATACAGGTTTGTTATTCCATGGGCCAGAGTTCTTTGAGTAGTCTTGTACGCTGTCATCCTGGGTGATGTCTCCAGAGGACTGGCTCTGGTTGACCACATTCCCTTGGAGTACCTGGATCTTAAGTCCTGAATAATCTTTTATGGGCTCTTCATATTCTTTCCATTCTTCTTCTTCCTAAGAAACAAAAAAACAATATTTGATGTTAAAATAACTATATTTCCCTATCATAATCACGGAATGAATCAAATGAGAAAATCAGGCAATACAAATGTCGGATATTGCTTCATGAATATCAGAGTTGTAAATATGTGGAACAAAATACCAAAAGACATTAAAGTCTCCAACTGTAAACAATTCTAAAAACTAACTTAACAAGTGGCTAGTGACAACTATGGTGATAACTGACAATTTTATATCTGCTCACCTATTAATCAATATTAACAATAATAATAATTAACATATTTAAACTGACCCAAATATTTATTTATTTTTATTTATTTAAAACTTTTTGCACTATGTACAAAGGCAATGCCACTAGACATTCTTACTCAATCAACCTTAGGGACATTACGAACATGGTATCTGGGAGGTAGGTGGAAATATTTAAACAGGAAAATAGATAATTAAAGTTCTACTAAATCTAATACTAATTATAAAACATAAATATATATATAATAATACTAAATTCAAATAAATAATAATACATACATACAATATTACTTACAGTTGTTAGGAACTATTCAAGAAATGAAATTCTTTTAAATTTTTAAAAAATATTAGGTTAAGTCTGATTATCTTTTGACGTCAACGTATGCCTAGGAGGCACATCATTGGCTGAAATAACCAAAGCCACAAGCAATTACCAATCGTGTGTCAAACAGGGCTGGATCATTCATTAGGCAGTGTAGGCAACTTAAGTGCGGAGCCTGATGATTTAAAAAAGATATTATCTTATACTATCATCATCATCATCACAGCGCGCCCAGAACACAAAGCCCTAGAACTCTACTGTTGGAGATGGAACAACCTGCCTGTAGATGTTCGACAAGCACCAAACTGATCGTTATTTAAAAGAATGGTCTTTATACGATTCCTCAATAGCTCGCAGTTACTGTAAGTATTATATAAATATATAAGTATATGATATTGTATTATATTTAATTTTTAGACAGATTTTTAGTGTATTAGGCCCACTTGCACCAACGTTATATTTTTTTCTTCTATATTCTAGCCATTTGACAACAGTATCTAGCTATTTAGCCGTGGTTAGTCTTATTTAGTGAATACGTACACAAACGCATTGCACCAAGGTATTCATAAAGTTATCCAGGAATAAAAGTGTTATATTTGTATCCAGCCGTCGACGGCTGGTTATCCGCGTACAACTGTCAAATAACTCACAAAATAACCTATAATTTGTACAGAAAGTGATTTATTTTACAAAAAATGGATTTGAATGATTTATTTGATGACGACGATGAAGAAATAGTTAATTTAATCGACGCCAATTTCTTCTCCAGAAGAGTTTTAAAACGAAAAAATATTTTTGGCACCACGAGATGACGAGTTCTTGAGAAGATTTCGTCTTACAAAAAGCAGTACATTGCATTCATTAACTCGAATCGAGGACCAATTAGAGTTTAACAGCGATAGGTAAGCAAATGTAAGGTACTTCTGTAGCCTAGGGTTTTTCCATACTTTTTATTCAAATACTAGGACCAAGCAAAATATGACATTGGTTCGACTTTGACAGCAGGAACACGTTCATTAAACGTAAATTGGAACGTAAAATATGATTTTTTGTTGGTAACATTGCTGCAATCCAAAGTTTACTATCCCGAGATAAATGTTAGGTGGTGCAAGATTGGATAACTATTTAACTGTTTATTCGTTTATCCCTGAATACCAATCTATCTATTTACTTGTTTATCCGCTACGTTGGTGCAAATGGGCCTAAGAGATCTGTTACCGCATATATTGCTGGTACTACTATAACCAAAATATAATCTACCTTCTTAATAAATGTAATATCTATTGATGATGATGTTTTGTTTTTTTTCTTAATATTTGTTCTGTCCGTTCTGGATTTTATATATTTATGATTACTATTTTATGTAGGTATTAAAGAAAGCATAGGGACAAAAATAAGGAAAGGTATGCTCCGATGGTTCGGACATGTTGAAAGAATGAGTGAAGAGAGATTGACGAACCAGATATATAATGCGAAAGTTGTGGGTAAAAGAGGCCCTGGCAGACCAAGACTTACCTATCACGATCAAATAAATAAAACAATAGCTGAAGGTGCATTAAAAAGCCACCAAAATAAAAGGGCATGTATGAAGAGGTTGATGAATGTCGAAGAAGCGAAAGAGGTATGTCGTGATCGTGTCAAGTGGCGCTCAATTGTCTCTGCCTACCCCGCAAGGGATTTGGCGTGAAGATATGTATGTATGTATGTACTATTTTATTATTTTAATTAATTGACATTATTATTTCTATTTTAAATGATCATTGCTTTTTTTTTTCAATTTTTATTATTGATTTACTACCTTATTATTTTTCTTTGACATACCAATTTTTAATATTATTTTCCTTTTGACATATTTCACTGAAATGAAATAATTTAATTGAAATGACAATGTCATGGCTAAATCACAATAAGCATGCTGTGTACACTGCTTTTGGATTGCAATCTAGAACTCAAAAAATTGCTGTAAAATGTGAACTTATAGATTGAGATCTGTTTGTGTACCTATAGTAAATAAATAAATAAATACATAAATATGTATGTATTATTATTTATATGTACCGATGTATTCTATTTATATATAATGATACTATGTAGTCTATTTAGTGTATACCTACTGATTAGTATATAGTTTTGTATATAATATATTAGATTTAGTATTTAAGTTTTATTTATTTTATTTTTCCACAGACCTAAATGCTCCTATTATATTTGCACCTGCCTCACATAACAAATGCTCTAAATTGTCCCTAAGGTTGACTAGTAAGAATGCCTAGCAACATTAAGTCCGCCTGTGTACCTAGTGCATAAAGTTTTGAAATTAATAAAATAAATAAATAAAATACAATTCTGGAGAATTTGACCTACACATTTGCCAAACTGGCCAGACGGACCGGACAGTTTACGATTCCTCAAGTTGGTATAAGTGGAACTGGGACCAACGCCTTAACATGCTCTCCAAGACATGGGGTCGTGGTTTTGTAAATAAAGAGAAGACAAATTTCTAAGCATTCCATGGATCCATCGTGTGTGGGTAAGAGATGAGAAGAATAGTGTCTCGGGTTTGCGACCGACAATAGGCTGGTTTAAGAAAAGGAGGCCTCCTTTGTACATAAATGTACATAAGAAACGTGTTTTTCTCACTGATAGATGCCAGCAGCCCTATTCTGTAACTTAGTCGCAAACATTATTAGTGGATATCGTTATTTAAGTCAGAGATTGCGTCATAATTACAAAATATTATTTAATTCTCAACTCTATAAGCGCTCGATCTTGACAGTGTCCATGCAAATATCAACCTTATAGCTTAATATATATATAGTTAACGGATTTAATTATATAACTTTTGCGACTAAGTAACAGAATAGGGCTACAGGGTTTCGAACTGACCTATTTAATTTTTTTTTAAGGAAAGCATTCTTATAACCGAGCCACCACCACTCTCATATTATAATATATTTTATTTGTATGCAAGAAACTATCAATGAAAATATTATATTAACGTTTTGATATTATACAAATGCAATGAATGCATTATAGAAAAAGTACTAAAGTTTATTCCTAAAATTAAAATTATATATTTTAGGAACTTATAATAAAATGGGCCCCAAGAAGAGAGAAAAGACATATTTTAAGCATTCCATGTATGACTGTGCGGATGCCAGATCCCATCGTGTGTGGGAAAGAGATGAAAAGAATGGTGTCTCGGACTTGCAATTGACGATATGCTGGTTTAAAATGGGGGCCTCCTTTTTATTTTTAAAACGCAACATTAATCTCACCATCCACCATTGTACTCCTCTCCCTACCTAACCAAATACTGTATGATTTCATTAATGTCTATCCATAAATGTATTGACAACCCAATCCTTTCAGTAAGTGGTGCAAAGATTTTGCCGGAATCCTCTTGCACCAACTTCCACTGTGTAAAGCAGTCCTGAACCCGTTCCTGATCATTTCTTGTGTGAGATCACGGAAATCCGGCCCTGCTGGTGTATTTCAAAATTATTTTGATTACTTTAATCAACCTTTCTGCAAATGACAGATACAAACTCGTGGGCACTTCCAGGACACCCAATAGTTTAATATTTATTAAATATCAACAATGGATACCTTCCATGTACCAAGAGTTACCAAGTTATTACCATCACTACACCATAGAACCGGCATATAATATTTCAGTGCTTCATAAAATAGGGGTTGGATTTCAAAGGTTATTTTGCAACAATAATCAATAAATCCAATTAATTATGTCCATAACTACAACGAGGACATAAAAATAACACGTCATTAGTTAAAAGGCTTCTCGGCGACTCATTAGGACCGACCCAGAAAGAATTTATCACTTTGACATGTCGAATGACGACACCAACTGAGTTTTAAGAACGTATTTCACATGTAAATACACTAAACTTACTGGTCTTTGCCCCGGCTCAGCGCCTTCCTGCCTCGGGCCGTCCTTCTTCGGTCGTACATCTGTTTTTTGTTGTTTAGTATCTTCCAACTTTTTAGCAATCTCATCAGTCGTCGCAAATTTTTTCACAGATTTCGACTTTTTCCGGTCTTTCTTAGCGAAGAAATCATCCAAGTCTGCCATTGTAGAACGGGGAATTAACACACGTTTATCTTTTTGATTCAATTTTAAATCACAGCAATTTTTGAATTAAGGAAAGGGGGCAAAATGCATGTGCCCCCAACGATTTTTGTGGCAGGCAAAGCGTGGCTGACTGGTTTTTTTTACCGTCAAAAATAATGTTGCCACTGGTCGATTTTCAATAATACCATATTTAAAGCATTTTCCACCACAATATAAATAATAATTTAAAATATAGAAGATACATAAAATAAACAATAATAAGACAACAAACAAAAAAATATATAACAAACCAAATAAATGTTAATACTAAATAATTTCGTCTGGCCAGAGCGTGGCGAATGTAGGCCAAATTTTCCACTTCTGGAAGGCCCATCTCCAGCAGTGGAGGTCTAGGACTATGTGTTCTAGGGGCTGTAATGAATGAAAAATGAAAACTAAATAATAAAAGAAAGGTACAATGAATTAAAAATGTATTTAAACTAAAAATAATAATACTGAAAACTAAACGTATAGTTTAAATCGTATATATATCATAATATTCACTCATGATTTGGTCATATGGCAGTGTGCCATGAAAACTTGCAGCGTTGTCCCGCTGCACAGCTATGCTGATTTTCAGCAGGAAAAAGAAACTTGTCACATAAAGCATTAAACGGCCACTTAGACAGTTCTTTAAATAACTTTTTAGCACTTGGCCTCCATGGTCCTATTGTCTCGAGACCGCAAGGCACAGACACGTAGTCATCAGCAGCCCCAGCCGTGACAGATGTGCCCTGGACATTAAGACCGAGCAAGAGTGTCGTCACAAATAACGTCCCACACCAATGCTCGACCCATGCACCACAGCACCAAAGTTAATCTATTGGGTCTTTTCCTATCACTGCGAAAGATCCCGGACAATTCAAGAACCGATGGGATCCCGGCAATAACCCAAATAACAAAATAATCTCGATGGATCACATTATTGACAGAACCGTGGCGGTAACGTCAACCGGTACTTTTCTGACAGGACAGATCGTGGTGACCAAGCTCATACTATGCTGCCACTGCTACATGTATAAATATGTCGAATACATATTATTTCCCCTAAGCGAAGAACATGACGTATCTAATATAATTTTAAAAGTTCATATTTTATATAGATGTTATCTACCTAACAACAACTTTAAAAATAAATTAAATATAATTAATTACTATATGTAGGCGCTATTTTATTATTTAGTACCATGTATTACATATTATTTTATGAAAACGTTAACCAAACGCAATATACCTTTTTTACAAATCTTATCAATACAAGGTATACAATCCTTATCTTATCATATCGACCATCCATATTCGATCGCCATTAGTTTCTAGCATTCTCTAACAAGAAAATATCAAAATGTTGGGCCCAATTGCAAGGATTTCCAACCAATTAGGTAGAAATGTTATGTTAAAAAGCATCAGAAATGGATCACTCAATGGTGGAGTACCAGGAGAGGTGAGTCGTTTGATTCAAATTAATTACGTAATAAACCTGAATAAAACTTTATAAATGTGTTGATGGAATGACCTATATATCAATTAGGGTATGCATAAGAATATCAAACGAATGTCGCGATACAGGTTTTAGCATGGTGGATAGCTTAATAAAGTGCTAGAATGTTAATGTGTATAGTTCTCTGGCTGGACTAACGCTTAAGGTTACCATCCCTCCTTTAACACCTACCTTGCTCATGCCATGCCTACAATGTACGAATACATAGTTTTATACATTTTTATTTAAGCAATATTTAAGTAAATATGTCCTAACTATATGTTAGCGATATCGTGTTAGATGTTATTTAGTTTTAACTTTTGGTACTTGAAGAACTTTTCTAGCTAATAATCTAATTTGTACATGCTGCAATGATATCTACGAACCATTTATTAAATTATTATCTTTTGGATTTTTCAGAACCTTCCATTTAATTTACATAACAAAAACAGTCTGACTTTCCACTTCTTCTGGTTCGTCGGGACAGGACTCGCCACTCCATTCCTTGTACTGTGGCACCAGATGGCAAAGAAGTAAAATGTAAGTATCAAATTAAAACACCTTCCGAATTTCCTTGCCTCCGTAGTAAAAATAATAATATTATTAGTAATAAAATAAGCTTGTTTTGAGTCTAGCAAACTTTACTGGAATCACCGTGTAGCAAAACTGATATTAATCAAACTGACCGGTATATATTGATACATACCACGTTGATATACTCATATGTATGGCTGCTAGATCTAATTAAGTTTATTGTTTTAATCTATTTAAAATCTAATTTTATAATATTAATTATGTGCAAAGTATTATTGAGTGTGGTTTTTCTAACTCATCAGAGTATGTAAGTATCGTGATGATACTTTTTATACCTACTGTCAGAAAATGACAAATGGCAAATAATTAGACAAACAATGAAAGGAAACACAAACCGTTTCTTATTTAGATATAACATTGTTTGAATTAAATAAACCTATTCAGGTGCTTTTTACCTTTATTTTCTTTTAATGTATTGTTAGTATATCTAGAACTAAATATATGCATTAATAAATAATCAAAAAACAATTTAAAAGATTTCATGTTATTTTCAGGTACTAGAAGTTAGAAGAATTTAGCTACATATTTAAATTTAATAAATAATGTTTATTTAATTATTAAACATGATATTTTTATTTTAATCCATATTTGGCATTATTTATGTTAATATATTTATATCGCATGGTATTATTTTATTTGTCCAATAGCTGTTCTTTTCTCAGGGTTATGTATTTACTAAGTTCATTGAGTTTAATTTTGTACCAAGCTTGTATTTAGTTAATAATAACGCGCAATGTAAAGTGTAAATACAAAACCCAGGATTAATTAAGAATACGGGTCTGAACGTAGAAAACACCAACCAACCAATGGTAGTTTTATCAAATTAGAGGAAAAAAAGTACTGTTTTCTACCAACTTTTCTCGGGGTTGAAGAGAAAATATATAAATTCCAAGATGTTTGCACCAATTTCGCGGATTTCCAACCAATTAGGCAGAAATGTGATGACCAAATTCGTCAGAAACCACGGATTAAACGGCGGAGTCCCCGGCGAAGTAAGTCCAAGCCTAAATAAACTTTAAATCTAGATTACATAACACGTTCTTTTTTCAAATTTTCAAGCTTAACTCTTATGAAAACGTCTTGATTTAATTATTCCATCCTTTAATTATGATTGCTTTTATTTTGTATAGTCGAAATATCTGCCTTAGAGGACGTTAAATGAAAATCATATAGGTTATTGATCTATCTCCCCTCTTAACACTAGATAAATCTGTTTCCTAAAATCATACTTCTGGAGAATAAATATTATTTCCGAAACAGACTTTTACATTTATCATATTGAGTATGGACTTTGTTATAGACAGAAACAGCTTATAATTTATAAGTTTTTCTACAACCATTCATCAAAATATTCAATTGCAGCCAAATAAAGAAAAATATTCTCACTTGTTCGATGTTCATACAAATGAGAAAAAAGTCTCAATAGTCTGCGATTGAACCACAAACCATGACCAAACTAATAAACCAGACTAGTGAGAACATACTCTCATGTTTACATTTTAGTCCCTAGCATGACTCTAACCTGGTTCGGCCTGATCCATACTATTTATTTATTTATTTATAAGTTCTCCAACAAAATCAACAATATTTCAATTTTTGAGTACATGCATACATAATTAACAGAGTAAATGTGATTTTAATTAAAGGAGAAGACGGCCTGCTCATAATTACCATTGCGTATAAATTTAAAACTAGGCATGCAATAGATATTATACATTACATAAGCAAATTATTTACCTACCTAACAGTTAAATCTATAAATTAAATTATAATTAATAAAACTAATACCTACCTAATTACCTAAATAAATTTTACAAATATTATAATACTGAAAAAAAAAAAAAAAACAGTTTTAAGAAAAATTTACAAACAGAATTACAATCTAAAAGCTAAAATTAACAAAAACTACCGATTTTGTTTGTTTTTAATGCCTTTTTAAATCTAATATTGTAAATGTATAAGATGCTTATATATTATATATAATCCTTCGCTCCTATATTACTGGACCGATTTTGATCAATTTTTAAACCCAGGAAATGACATAAGATATATCACCATCAAGAGTGGAGGTGGTTTGGTTGTAAGAATGCTTTCCTTAACATCCTAAAAAAGTGGGTTTGAAACCCGGCATGTAACAATGAGAAATACATGCATTCATCATAGATATACAACACCACTGTTTCCGTGCCTCGGAGAGCATGTTATGTTGTTGGTCCCAGTTCAAATTTGTTTGTGAAAGTGTTAATTATTTAAAAAAATGCATTGGCCCTTGCCAACCAAAATGTTTGTGTTCTGCCCTTTCTACTTATACTAAGACCAACAATAGCCCATGTCTATTTCTGTATTCTAAGCAAAATCTATATGAAATTTTTAAAAAATTGCTGTGGTAGTATAATAGTAGGTATAAATAAAACAATAGCTGACGGTGCAATAAAAAGCCATCAAAACAAAAGGGCATGCATGAAGAGGTTGATGAATGTCGAAGAAGCGAAAGAGGTATGTCGAGATCGTGACAAATGGCGCTCAATTGTCTCTGCCTACCCCGCAAGGGACCTGGCGTGAAGATATGTATGTATGTAGTATAGGTGTGTTAAAAAAAGGCAAGACAAACTAATAGACAAATGTTCATGGAGTCACACATCATGATCATCATGATATCATCATCTACATCACAGCCCCTCGAATATAGAGTCCTAGACCTCCACTATTGGAGATTGAGATTTTTGAAATTTCTGCTCGCCACACTCTGTCCAGACAGGTTGAAAAAGGATTTTTTTTTGTGTCAACGTTAATGAGCTCTCCAAGGTGATGTTGTAAGTCTATCATTGCAGAGGAGAAATAAATGAGACATTTAAAATTCTAACAGTATAACTGCCTTCACCTAGCCAAAATGTTTAGGTTTAACACAAACATATTTCCTGGTTGTGATCACCAAATGAAATTGATGAGAAAAGCCAGCAGTTTTAAATATGTTTAACGAAATAGACATATTGATGTCCCCAACTAAAAACTCTTTTAAAAACAAAAAGCGGGGTGAGTCGGAGTGCACAATCATATTAAAACATATTGTCTAAGATTGATTACAACTGTCAGAAATCGATCTTAGACGATACGTTTTTGGACGATTATGCACCCTGCCTCACCCTGCTGGACAAGTGGCTATGACAATAGAAATAGACTATGGTAATAACTGACAATTTTATGAACTTTACACCAGTGCTTGATAAAGGCATAGCAGCAATGCGCTGCTCGTCTATTAATCAATAATAATAATAACAAATATATGTATGTATTTCTCATTGGTACGATTTTGACGAAGTAATCTTACAACCATGCCACTAAAACTTTATTTTTTACCTATTTATTTTTCTAGAATTTACCTTTTGACTTGGGGAACCGTTACAAGCTGACTGCATATTTCATTGTCTTCATTGGATCTGGATTAGCTGCACCTTACCTCATCACCCGCCACCAGCTTCTTAAAAAGTAAGGTTTTGTCATACTTTTATTCAATTATCTAAACTACCGGAACTAATTCCAACATTAAACAGTTCTTCCGCTCCTTAGTTATTTCTATTCCATCTAGACCGACTTTTGTAATAGCGAGAGAGCGGGAGACTTCTAACATATTTATTATGATTAGTGATGGGCGGAATGTGGATTATGCCGAATACAAACTTCGGCCGAACATTTGGTGTACATATTAGTATTTCTCATCAGTAAACGCAGGGGTTCAAACTGGAATTTTAGATTTAAGGACAGCATTCTTATAACTCAACCACTTTTCTATATAAAAAAATGTTTGTGTGATTTAGGAATGGACCAGCATAACTCAACGCATTTGGACTAAGGTCCACTGGTAAGACAGAATGGAAGTGTGACCCAGTAAATAATATTGTTTTTCCCCCCTAATTGCAAATTGTATAACAAATGTACATCTCTCGGTTTATTTATCTTTATATGTGTAAAGTTTAATATTATTAACTTATTTTGGTAATTTAAAATAACTTGCCGTGTTACAGACATTCACTTCCTACTTAAATATTAATTATAGATTTGTTTAAAAGAAAACCTAATATTAAATTAACTTGATAATGGCGCGGGACATTATGACAAACAAGTGACAGCGCTCAGAGCCATCTGCCTCGATATCGTGAGCAGTATAAGCGCGAGAAATGATGTCATTTGTGACGTCACATATTTGGCAAAACAGTTTAAGCGCGTCTCGGAACGAAGTATTGGTACCTATATACAAAGTTGAGTAAATAATATATAAAATATTCCTTGAATTTTACATTTTAAGCATACAAACATTTTTGATTGAACAAACCACAAGGATAGGCAATTTTAAGATGGTCCCTGACTCCTAACCAAGATAACTTGTGTACCTTGTAGTAACTTGTGTTCGACTTGGAACCAAGGTAAAGCTCGTCGTAGACTGAATTTTGTGAATGAAAACGCAATTCGAACGAAATAAAAAGTTTAAAAAAAGTCAAACACAGGATGCGATTTACCCTATTGACACCGAATCGGGTACACCCCCAGGAGAGGGGATGCGAGGGGCATTTATTCTGTCGCACGCTGAAGATGTGGAATGCTCTCCCAGCCAGTGTGTTTCCCCAGTCCTATAACCTTCAAACTAAGTGTGAAAAAGCATCTTTATAGGTCGGCATAGTGGTAGGAACTGATATCGGTCGTTTGAAGCTGGCGTCAGTTGCTCCTGTTCTTGAAACTCGCGTACCGCTTACCATCAGGTGGGCGCGGTGTATCATGTCGTGCTCAATATAAAAATAAAAAGTTATTCCGTTTTATTCACATTGTAGCACATTATTAAACAGTTAACTAACATCCAGAGTAAAGTAATTTACAATAATTAGTCTTGAAACATATCTGTCCAAAAGGCACATGGGAATTCACTCCCATTCATCTTCCATCGGGAGAAGAAGAACAAAAAAATATATGTGTTTATACGAATATATCGCATGCGACATTTATCCTTGAGAATCGCCACCTGATTTAGCGAGAATGTTTATTTATTTATTTAGCTATAACATTTTTACCCTACCCATTTTAACCTTCTCCTACCAATGTAGTTTTAAGAGGGTTGTTATATTTGCATTCAATTCTGTACTAGTGCTCGTTTGAGAACCGTGTAGTGGGACTTTTATATACAGTGTAAACTCGACATTGGAGGGACTGTGCATTTTATGGCGTTATAGAGAGTTGTCGTTAAATGGAGGGAAGAAAAATGATGTATGGAAGATAAGCTAAACCAGCCAAAACCAATTGATTTCGACGGTTTAAGGAGTTTGTCGTTAAATCGAGTGACGTTACATGGAGTTTACACTGTCTTTAAAACTTTTAACTTTATTACTATTATTATTTTTAGATATTCGTTTGTTGACAGAATTGCACAGCGACATGTGGGTACCTAAGATCTATTTGTTATGTTGATGTTGTGTCCCGAAGGTTGTCAGTGTTCAGGTTCTCATGTTGTGGCGTGTCCGGTGGTTGTCCCTTCCTTAGGTCATTGCAGTGGTGGCACGTGTGTCGGGTGCTGGCACATATGGAAGCCTGGGGCCTCTGCCGAAATTGTTCTTAACTTAGCAGAGGTTTTGCGTTTTGTTGGCTTAGGCAAGTCTTAATTCTGACATACCTGGTGGGGTACTATATATAGGTACTCAGGTGAATTTGAAAGATATTTATTTATTGTTACTGTGTAATTCTGTATTTGTTTCATTTGTAAATCTGCTATAGCTGAGTTTTCCTTGCAAATTAATTTAAATTATTTTGAATGTTACAACAGAAAAAATGATTTTTTAATCTTAACGCCAACTAAGAATTTACGTGCCACTAACTTTTCTAAAAGAACCCCTTAAAATCGTTGAATGCAAAGTGCAACAACCCTCATAATAAATTAAAAATATTAATTTATTGTTTTTTTTCTCTAACAGGTAATTGCAGTGGCAGTATGGAATTTAGATTTTAAGTTATTAGTGAAAATATGTAAATTATAATAAAGCTTTTTCTCCCAATTTTGTCATTTTTTAAACACCCATGTAACAACAAAAACTCGACATACTTGTATGTGACAGCTAGATAGTCTACGAATATTTGAGGCGTATAAAATCAAACAGCTAAATCGAAAAGTTGGTAACAAATACAGCTTTATCGTTTTTAATTACTTCAATAACAAATAAATCTTTCTTTATGGTTATTCAATTTGCTATCCATAGAGCTCCTAGTCTTTAGCTACATCATTCTGAACATCACTCTTTGTAATATTGCTTGCTACAAAATCATAACACTTTTTTTATTTGTGTCAAATTACCGAAAGTGGATTTAGCTGCCTCTGATATTATACGCCTCATTTGACCTGTAAAAGCGTCATGCTGCTTGAATATTTAAAACTTTATTGCACTATGTACAAGGGGAGGGGTTAATGCCCCTAGACATTTTCTGACAGCCATCCTTTGGGACAATAAAAGTATAACTTTGATTGAGGAGCTATTTAATAAAACAATAATTCTACAATACCCAAAACCATAATATCCATGATGCATGGAAGAAACAAAGGTTACAGTACACAAATACTGTACTCATTGATTTCACAAATGCCTTCAACACCGTAGATCCTGATTCGCTCATCGTCATTGTCTCGGTTTAAGATCACATCCGAAGATCTGGATTGGTTCTCCAACTACTTGCCAACAGGTTCGAGTGAATCGTATGTCATCGGAGTGGTGCGATCTGGCCATCGGAGTACCTCAAGGTGGCATACTCTCCCCTTTTGCTATTATCGGCATATAATGCCATCACCAACTCTCTACATTACCACCTATATGCAGACGATTTGCAGCTGTATGTGCAGTCAGATATCACCACTCTAAATAGTGCAAAAGCTTGGCTGAACTCGGATCTCTTCAATATAAACTCATGGTCAGCACGCTGCGGGGTTGTTGTCAATCCGAACAAGCGTAAATCGATTATAATAGGAAGTTCAAGACTGTTGGGTAAAGTAGACCTAAACAACATCGACCCTGTTCGTTTTGACAATGTCCCGATTGCATTTAGTACTGAAGTGAAGTACACCTAGATTATTCTCTGAACTGGACGACTGGTCAAAATTTAAAACTTTTTGCCGTTAAAAGCTAAAATAACCCTTGCTTAGTAATTGGTCCATCTTGTAGAGCAACACCTCCGAGAGATTAAGCCTACACATGTCACTATAGTCACGGAGAGGGAGGAGAAATAAAAAAAATAGGTAAACATAATTAAATATATATTCTTATAATAATTTAAGTAGGTACTTAAAAATTAAGTTATTTATTTACTGTTTTACTTAAATACAGGCTGTTCCAGGAGTCGACGTTATGCCGGTATCGGGTGATAATTATCAAATAGTCATTAGGTATATCGCTTTTTTTTATTCAAGGAAATATACACCCTGTGATGATTTTTGACCGGAACTACTATTGTAACCGGAATACCCAAGATTTTGTTATTTCTGACAGAAATAATCGATCTTAGATGATTAGTTTTTGGACGATTGTGCACTCTGCCTCACCCCGCTGAATAGTGCTTCTGTAACTGTAACCTTCGTATGAAAACCATAGACAAACGCTAAGTTGAACGACTTTCAAAGTGAAAGTGAATAAAAGTGTTTAACAAGTTAAACACAGGGTATGTATTTATTCCATACAAGGTTTTTTATTAAAATTTTCAATAATATCTTTTAATGCTAAACAGGAAGGTCGTTTTAATAAATTAATATACACTTTTGGCTTAGTACCAGGGACCAAGGCATCTGCATATGCTTCACATAAATCTGCCTCATTCTGATTGGTCAATTCAAAATATTTGTGTTCCAAATTTAAAATGCAGTCATCAGTCATTGTGGCAGCTGAGTTGTGCCTCATCCAAAACATCTTTAATTGACTGATAAGCATTTTTAAATTGTCTTCGTCATATATCCAATTGATTTCTTTTTCTATATCAAAATGGCATTCATATAAATTTAATGGGAGACCCCATGCCATTTTGTATTGTGGTCTTCCAGGGTTTTTATCTATATCAAGTAATTCTTTAATAATTGTAGGTGATTCTTTGCCTTGACCTACAAGTACTAGAACGGCAAATATGTATCGAATTTGATGCCATAAAAATGCTTTTCCTTCTATTCTTAAATAATAAAAAGAGGACAGCTCATCTGTGTCTGATTTTTTTACTGGTATAATTTGTGCAGAGAGTATTTCTCGGACATATGTTTTTACATTTGAGTAATCAATTTTGCAGAGATTACGATAGTCATGGACTCCAACTAAATATGAGCATGCTACACTCATTGCTGAAAGGTTAAAGTTGCTTCTTGGAAAAAAATACTTATAGGTACGTTTATCACAGTTAAACCTAGCACTATACTCTGGTTTATCTTCAGGAAGAGGTAGCCAGCATATGGCCCTAATTTCCTCTGGAAGCAACTTGTTAAGAATTTTACAGTATGGCAACTCTGAATCAAGATTCTCTGGTAGGTATTGTTTATCAGCAGGAAAACGGCTTCTGAGTGTTATAGATATAACCTGTCCAAATGAGCTTACACCTTTATCTGTCCGTCCGCAGCGGTGGTAAGATGAGTTCTGACGCTTTTCTATCAAGCAAGACTTAGTTAATGCATTAAATAAGTGTGATTCTATAGTCTCTGTGGTGTTGTCTTGCTCAGCAAATCCTTGGTAGTCCCAACCGAAGTACATAAGCCTCAGCAAAACGCGGCGAGAGTGAGCTCTAGAAAAATCAAACTTTCGAACAGTTTTTTTCACTCTTTCAGACTTCTTTACACCATTAGTCTCTTTATTGAGTTTTATTAACTCTTCGTTTTGCATTTGCAGCTGTAAAACCTTTTCTATTAACGCTGATTTAGGCATTTCACAAAGATCGGCCTCTTTGCAATAATTGTCGCTCTTAATCAGTTTAGGTGGTTCTAGATCCATTGTTGGATAGAAAAGGTAATGCTTACAAAGATTACAGTACTATTTGTAAAAGGAATATTTCACAGAAAATTAATGAAATCCTGATAAATAACCAAAATCAATTCCAAAACAACAGTAAACACGCTCGACGAATTTGACAGTTGACTGATTGCCTGATAATCTGTGATTGACTGCTTACACCAGCTGGGTACGTTTCGGGACCACCCTTGCTAATAAAAAAAATATACTATAATATCAATATACTAATACTTCGGTTTGTATATCTTTAAGTTTATTTATTTAATTAGAAAAAATAATTATGATATAATAAATAAACTAATACAAAAAAAAATGTACGGGTATGTCGTTTGCAAATTATAAAATTACTATGGTTATTGTTAGTCTAGTCCAGCTATACTCTAAGGGTGTTCCGCGGAACCCTAGGGTTCCACGATACCCCTGTAGGGGTTCCGCAAGAATTTAGAAAAAAAAACAAAACGCCTCTCCTTGGTCTCCTTGGTCGCGCAGTCCCTTTGATAAAAGGCGCCTCTGAATTAGACGCTATAGTTGTGAACAAGCGACTTTCGACTCTAACTTCAAAACATAAAGTAAAGAATACACTTTTAAAAACTATTGTTTTATTGTAGGGTTCCATCAAGTATTTTGCTTTCCAAAAGGGTTCCGTCACCAAAAAAGTTCGAGAACTGCTGGTCTAGTCAAACAGTGGTGGTACTTTGGTTATTAATGTGCTACAATGTAAATCATTAAAAAAATATATAGGGATACGAGTATTTTAGTATAGATATATATATAGTAGTAAAAAAAACGTGTAAAGAAAGAAAAAGAAGTAAGGAGAGCAAGGGGGGCATCGAGCTGTAAAACCTTTTCTATTAACGCTGATTTAGGCATTTCACAAAGATCGGCCTCTTTGCAATAATTGTCGCTCTTAATCAGTTTAGGTGGTTCTAGATCCATTGTTGGATAGAAAAGGTAATGCTTACAAAGATTACAGTACTATTTGTAAAAGGAATATTTCACAGAAAATTAATGAAATCCTGATAAATAACCAAAATCAATTCCAAAACAACAGTAAACACGCTCGACGAATTTGACAGTTGACTGATTGCCTGATAATCTGTGATTGACTGCTTACACCAGCTGGGTACGTTTCGGGACCACCCTTGCTAATAAAAAAAATATACTATAATATCAATATACTAATACTTCGGTTTGTATATCTTTAAGTTTATTTATTTAATTAGAAAAAATAATTATGATATAATAAATAAACTAATACAAAAAAAAATGTACGGGTATGTCGTTTGCAAATTATAAAATTACTATGGTTATTGTTAGTCTAGTCCAGCTATACTCTAAGGGTGTTCCGCGGAACCCTAGGGTTCCACGATACCCCTGTAGGGGTTCCGCAAGAATTTAGAAAAAAAAACAAAACGCCTCTCCTTGGTCTCCTTGGTCGCGCAGTCCCTTTGATAAAAGGCGCCTCTGAATTAGACGCTATAGTTGTGAACAAGCGACTTTCGACTCTAACTTCAAAACATAAAGTAAAGAATACACTTTTAAAAACTATTGTTTTATTGTAGGGTTCCATCAAGTATTTTGCTTTCCAAAAGGGTTCCGTCACCAAAAAAGTTCGAGAACTGCTGGTCTAGTCAAACAGTGGTGGTACTTTGGTTATTAATGTGCTACAATGTAAATCATTAAAAAAATATATAGGGATACGAGTATTTTAGTATAGATATATATATAGTAGTAAAAAAAACGTGTAAAGAAAGAAAAAGAAGTAAGGAGAGCAAGGGGGGCATCGACTATACGCGCAGCGCGCGCCTATCCGCCCCTCTTCCCCTTCCCCGCCGGGCTGTTTCTAGAGGAAAAAAGAAAGAGAAAGGAGGAGCAGGAGAGAGCGAGAGAGGCAGCGGCTAAACGCGCGCGCCTATCCGACTCTCTTCCCCTTCCCCGCCGCGCTGTTCTGACGTACGTTCAACGAAATAGGTCCCCAACCAAGCGCGCGCAATAAAGTTCTCTCTATTAAAGCATTACTACGTGAGAACAGGGCCCCGATTCTTGCGCCTTCGACATGCATGTCGATTTGCTCGAATGAAACTGACATTGCAGTTACCTATGGACATCTGTGGCTTTTTTATTTGAATATTTCGAACCGATACGCAAAATTCAAAATTCTTTATTGTATCGATTGCTTATTCTAATTACAGTTGTATGTACATGTCATGATGATGCAATCTGCCCATATTATGGGCATACAATATGCTTATGTCAATAGATAATTATTTACAATATTTATTTGTAAATAAACTATATTTAATATTGTTCTTGTCAATTTATTGGAATACAATGTTAATGTCAAAATTTGCATGCTAAAAATTCTTTTATTGAGTAAAAACAGTTGCCAATAAGAATTTTCTTTAACTCAATATTAAAACGTTTTATAGGTAACTCTCGTATCTCTCCAGGAATTTTATTATATACTCTAATGCACATTATGTGGCAGTTTCTGCTGTAATATTCACTTACACATCTTGGGTAGATTAGTTGGGTATAATCTCTAGGTACAAATTTGTTACAAGTATTATATTTTTTAAAGAGATTAGAATGTTTATTGACAAATATTCCTATTTCAAGGATATACATTAAAGCCAATGTTAATAATTTTAGCTTTTTAAATAAGGGTCTACAGGAGTCAAGTGGTCCAACTCCACAGATATCCCGAACACAATTCTTTTGAGTAATAAATACCTTATTTACATCAGTTGAGTTACCCCATAAAATTAGTCCATACCTCAAGACCGAACCAACATAGCCATGATATGCCGAAAGAGCTGTATTCTCGTTACTTACTCTTTTTAGTTTCTTTAACGCAAATATGAATCTATTAAGTTTTGCACAGACTTCGTTTATATGAGATTTCCAATTACAGTATTGATCTAGTTTTATTCCCAGAAACTTTATGTTTTGTACTGCTTTAATTATATTAGTTTTATGTCGTATATTTAGTTTGTCGCAAGTCGAAGGCGCCAAAATTAGGTCCTAGGAACAGGTTGAAAAACAGCGTTGTGCAGGTGTAAGTACTTGTACTGTTGCACAACAGCAGCTGACACCTGATTCCTTTTCCACTAAATGTTCGAAATTGTAAAATTCAGTAACATCTGAAATTTAATTAAAACCTCATTATCTCGGGAAAGATAAAAGATATATTAGGACTGAGATTAAAAGCCATGTATGTAGTATGGACCTTTGCTTTCCTTTCATCTAATTCAACAAATTTCTTGTCGGGAAAAGAGAAATAAAACACATACTTATCATATATTTTTTTAGCGACAAATGAAAATAGAAAACTTTTAGTTTTTCTATAAAATATGATGTCGCTACAGCTGATCCCGGAATTAATTACATCTAACAGTCAGTCAGTTCACACACCGTCAGTCAGTTGTTGGAACTTTTTTACCTTTTGTATTGTATTGTGTTTTGTATTTTACTGTTCTAAATTGAATGAAAAGACGCTGTTAAGCTGTTACTAAACTTAAATTACATAAATGTCTGTCATAATATTAATTAGTTTTTGAAGTAAACCGTCGAAGCTTGGAAAATACTTTAAAACATGTCTGAAACATCCAGTTTTATCCTCGACAATGGGGCCTACACAGCTAAAGCTGGTCATTCATCTCAAGACCCGAAGATTATTCCCAACTGTATCATGAAAGCGAAGTCTGAACGCCGGCGACCGTTTATAGGCACCCAAATCGACGATTGCCGTGACGCATCTGGCTTGTATTACATTTTACCATTCCAGAGAGGTTTTTTAATAAACTGGGACACGCAAAAGACTATTTGGGACTTTATATTCAGTAAAGAATGCTGTCCTGCTAATTTCAATGAGACCCCATTAATTGTAACCGAGCCTTTGTATAACTTTTCGTCAATCCAAGAAGCAATGACAGAGATTTTCTTTGAAGAATATGAGTGCCAGTCGTTGTTAAGGATTAATACTACGGATTTAGCAGCTTACCATTACCGTAAAACTCATGATGACTTAACAAATTGTATTGTTGTTGATTCTGGATATAGCTATACCTATATTGTTCCTTATATTAAGGGTAAGAAATATAGAGAAGGTATAACAAGGATTGATATTGGCGGGAAAGTACTGACTAATCATTTGAAAGAGATTCTATCGTACAGGCAGCTCAACGTTATGGATGAAACATATGTCATTAATCAGGTCAAAGAAGACTCTTGTTTTGTTTCTCAACACTTTCTAAATGATATGAAGCTCGCTAGGAGAAAAGGTAAGTTACTAAAGTTGAACATATTATTTTCTAACTTGTCCATATTGGAATACTTTCAGATTGAGATGCAGAGTATAAGGAGCGGAGTATTTCTAACCATCAAATGAGATTTTTCCTGGAAATCGGCTCCTGGCAACCAAAGGGTGTTACTACACCTAGGCTCAAATTCCTCCGGACTCACAGTCTCTTACAAAGTTCTGCAGGAATATGTACTCCAACACCATTCACAATGGTCTCCCAGAAACTATGAAAAATTTCTGGATACCTTAGCCTATAACCTAGAGCCCTTTCATTACAGCCCCTAAAACACAGCGTCCTAGACTTTGAATATTATATTTAAGAGAATTTGGCCTACACTTGCCATGCTGAAGGCTTGGCGAGGATATGATGTCAATTTTGAAGGACAATTTATTAACAATTCCACAAGTTGGTATTAGTGGAACCGGGACCGACAGCTTAACATGCTCCCCGAGGCACGAAGTGGTGGTTTTGTAAATATTTGACAAATGTAAGTAAGAAATGTGTATTTCTCATTGGTACATGCCTGGTTGGGTTTGAACCGATCTTTGTAGGATTTAAGGAATGCATTCTTACAACCGAGCCAAACTAACCTCAGTTGGTCCAGGAGAGGCGTTTGATTCTTTTAAAAGACAGAATTGTCAGAACGGTGGTAAACATACAATTTTTTGCTGCCTGAACATGATCTATGTTTGCCGTTTAGAATATCTCAAAAACTTATGGTCTCCTAGAAATGTTTTTCTGTTACTAGTAATGTTTAAAGTATCTGCCCTTACCGTCCCATATCAAAAATCAACCCTGTAGATTGTCCTAATTACTAATAACCACTAGTATTGTGTTGTGACGTATGATACTAACTGCACCATGCTGGCACAAGTGCCATAGTGGCTATTGCCATTAATATTTTTTAGAGAAAAGAAGAACTTTAATCAAGTTTAATTTTACAGATTCCGAAAACAACATTGTCCGAGACTATGTATTACCTGACTACACAACTCTACGACGTGGCTACATCCGAGAACCTCTAAAACCCAAGGAAGAAATAGACCAGCAAACATTACGGCTGAACAACGAACGCTTCTCAATTCCTGAACTCTTATTCCAGCCATCTGACGTTGGCATACCACAGATGGGCATCCCAGAAGCTATAGCTCATACAATAAATACTTGCCCAGAAATAACCCGCCCATGCCTATTTGCGAATATTATTCTATGCGGTGGAAATACACTATTTCCTGGGTTTCGAGATAGGGTTTTTAACGACCTTAGAGCATTAACACTGGATCATTTTCAGGTTAATGTAACATTGGCTGATAATCCGGTGACTTATGCTTGGGAAGGTGGTAAACACTTATTTCGAGATCCGGAGTTTTACTCTTTATGTATGACCAAAGAAGAGTATGAAGAAGAAGGAAAAGCATTGGCATTTGAACGTTTTGATATTTGACAGAAGACAAATTTCTAAGCATTCCATGGATTCACCATGCAGGTTCATCATGTTTAGGTAAGAGAAATGCAATTTTCGGGCTCAAAAATGCTCATCATCCATTCTCCTCCTCTCCCTACCCAACCAAATACTGTATGATACCGTTAACACCTTTCGAAATCTCTTTTCATAAATGTATTAACTTATTGATGATAATAATACGTAGATTGGTGGCTCGGTTGTAAGAACACTTGTCTTATGTACACTTTTCATAGATTGACATTCCCTCGGAGTCAAATATTCCAAAATAGATAAAATTCATAGAAGAAATGATAAGGAACGGGTTCAAGACTCACGTTTACCAAGTAGTAGTCTTTACACCACTTACTGAAAGAAGCCTAAGCAGAGCTTCCGAGTCAGCAATAACGGATTCTTATAGTATTTGTTTGGGTAGGGAGAGGAGTAGAATGGTGGATGGTGAGTTTTTGTTGCACAATAAATAAGAAAAAGAAAGCCTCCTTTGTAAACCAGCCTATTGTCAGTTGCAAGCCCGAGACACCATTCTTCTCATCACTTACCCACACACATGGACCCGGCACCCGCAGTGTACTCAAGGAATACCTAGAAATTTGTCTTCCTTTTTTCTTCCATCACCGTTCCTGTGCTTCGGAGAGCATGTTAGGCCTTTGCACTATGGTTGATATAAAAAAAAAAAAAACGGTTTTTAAGTAATCGCATGACGTTTTATGTAAAATGAATTGTAGTTTTAAGTGTATAAGTCTGTTTAAGATGCTGAAAAAACATTGTTTTTAAAAGTACCCCTACGATGAGACTGTTTATGTGTTCGACTGTCTGTCCATAATAGTTCACATGAACATGTCGAGAATTGCTGGATTGATTTATTATTATTGATTAATAGGCAAGCAGCGCATTGCTGATATGCCTATATTAAGTGTTAAGTTCATAAAATAGTTATATAGATATCACTATAGTCTATGTCGATTGTCACTAGCCACTTGTCCAGTTTGTTTTGAAAAGTGTTTACAGTTGGGGACTTCAATACAACATCTGGTATTTTGTTCCACATATTTACAACTCTGCTATTCATAAAGTGATATTTAACATTTGTATTGCTGGATTTTCTCATTAATTCCATTCCGTGATCACGGGGGGGAAATATCATTGTGTTAATCCTAAACATTTTGGAATTTTACTTGAAATTTGGGATGGACATAATTTAAAAAATATATTTATTAGAGCACCGTGAAACTTGCTGACTTTGCCACTTTTTTGGGTCTAAAAAATGTTGTCTTAACTTTTTTATTAAAAAATATAAGAAGATGCTAAGAGTTACTTATTTCTAAATATATTTTATCAAGCGCAAATTCTTACTATTATTTAAAAAATCCTTCATTTAAATTATTTTCATTATTAAAAGCCTAAAGAAAAATGTGGCTATGATGTCTATGATCATTTCTGCTAAGATTGCCAGACAAAAATAAAATAATATTTAATAGGAATTACATTCGAACAAAAATATATAGCAGGACTTGGCCTCTATTTATCAATATGAAAATAATATAATCCCATTATTTAGCACTGGTAATATTTTTTCTAAGAAAGTGGCAAATTTACCAAACTTATCAAAATTCTTCATACAAAAAGGAGAAAGATATTAGCGTTGTCAAATGTTTTCATAGTTTTTATGAACTTGAAATTTTTAAGATAGTGATTCCTTGGCGGGTATAAAAGTACATAAATGCAATTTACAAGCGCAGAAGTCTACCTACAGAAACTTAAGGATATTGTTTGGAGCGCGTCAATGCACTGACTAACATTTAGATTTCAGTAGTATTTCAATTTATGTTCTTGTTTTTTGCATTTATATATATTAATTGGTATCGGCAAGAAATAATTTCAGATTACTAGAACTCCTTAAGTACAATCCAAGATATTTAAGTTATGTAAAAGCAAAACCAGCAACATCCACCTGATTTTTTTTTCTTGAGAATTTGAAAAAAATCGTGAATACGTAATTACGAATAATTTATAATAACAAGTTCAAGATTAACTTATTGCTAAATTCCGAGCCATCAGAATGTCCTTATGAATTGCTTCTATATGACTCATTTATTGGAAATTGTACTTTGAGTAATCAATATCCTCAAACTTAAATGTTCCCCGGCGACCCTCTCGGGGGTTTGTTAAGGCCAACTCCACATCGGACTCATCTTCTAAAGCTTGATATAGAATATAGTCAGAATAATCTTCTGGCTTACGGTTTCTTAATGGATATCTTCTTACTGGAACTTCTACCTCTTCAGCAGAAAAATAATTTTCTTCGGGTACTACTACTACTTGAATAGTATCCTCTTCTATCTGATTATCTTCCTCAAAAGAACGATCCATATCTTCTTCCGTATTTAAATTTTCATTTATATGTACAACTGCTTCAATATGTACATTATCACTAGGAACTACATTACTCACTCTATCTGTTAACAAAATCTCATTGTCATCAATTACATCACTTACATTAGGCTCCATATTTACAAATTTATACATCTGATTCTCAAAGAATACTACGTCTCTAGCTTTGAAAACCGAGCCTGTCGACGGTTCAAGTAGTCGATACGCTTTAGAATTATCACAATATCCTACATGTACTAACTCTTTAGACTTAGGATCCCACTGTCCGCTTTTGGTCTGGATGCATGAATGCTCTACATCCGAATATCCGTAAAAAACTTATATCTATTTTTCTACCTGACCAAGCCTCTTCGGGAGTGACATTCTTCACAGCTAATGTTGGTGACCTATTCTTCAAATAAACCGCTGTATTGACTGCTTCAGCCCAATACCGTTTATCTAAGCCTGGATCTTCCAACATACTTCTAGCTTTCTCGTTAATTGTTCTGTTAGCTCTCTGCGACGACATTCTGTTCTGGAGTGTACTCTACTGCCAATTGATGTTGAATTCCATTTTCTCTCATAAATGTCTTCATTCTGTTGTTAACAAATTCTGTGCCGTTGTCTGTTCTTAATATTTTCAGTTTCTTCCCAGTTTGCCTATCTGCAAATGAAGTAAACTCAATAAACCTTGCATAAACCTTATCTTTAGATTTCAAAAATATACCATAGTTTTACGCGTTTTGCCATCTATCACAAAATATTTGTAACCACACGTCGAGTGTACCAACCCTAGTATCTGCTTAGCCCTTTTCGCTTTGTTCTTCTTGAACGGGAGTCGCGTCTGCTTACCCTTCAAGCAAGGAACACATTCTAAATTAGTTAAATTATTATTAGAAAAACTTACCCCGGTTACCATTCCGTCATGTAATATTTTAAGATTTGCCAACCCTAGATCACCAAGTCTCCTGTGCCATAGATAAGTGTCATTATTTGATATTGACATCTAATGACTACCTTCAAAATTACTTCTTTTAAAAGATTGTACATTCTCACAGTATTCCATCTGCTGCCGCTGGAAACATCGATATACTACCCTTGGTGTGATTGAGAACTCTTTCAGGATATTTTACTTCGCGTTTAAAAATGCATTTTGACGATCCGGGATTATCTGAGAGATGTTTTATCGTAATTTCATATATTACTTGCAGGTATGTCTTTTAAGGTATCTTATAAATTTGCGAAATAAATAGTAAATTCATCGACAGTTTTTGCAGCGCGAACTTTTTTGATATTTTGTTAGTTGGTTGTTAGTTTATCCTTATGGCGAGCCAGAAAATTACTTATCCACCATTTACCTGGCGGCTTGTTATTAAAAATGTGTTGTTTATTGTTTCCTTTCAAGTAATTAAATACAACAAAACTTAAATCTAATCGTGAGAGGGGAGCGCCGAAAGCACCTGCAGCTATTAAAACATTTACTATCAGTTTTTCTTCAGAATAGGTAATTAATGAAATGTTGCTTTATATTAATATGTTTGGATTAAGAGCTTATAATGGGATTTACAGACAATTTTTGAGTGGCTTGATATATAATATTACATAAGTACTTCTCCAACGTTTTAGGTACTTGTTTATGTATTGTTATAAATAATTTCTTGGAGGAGGAACGAAATAAAACACGTGAAACACATTGACAGCCTGCCACAGACTAACCGCGGCCACAGACTACCTTTATTCACAATCGCAACTAGAGTCTGGCAATCGAAAGCGCGACCTGAGAAAACGCGGCAAATTCAAAAAAATTTCATGGGGTATTACTGACTTAGTAGGAGAAAAATGTTTTGATACTTGAGTATTTTTTGTATTTACGACAATCAATTTGTATAATAGTTGTTTACGAACTTTATGTCTAATTTAAGGAACACACGACGAATTTCTTAAATTTTAAATGTACATAATCTATGTACGTTTTTTCTGTACAGTTTGCCTAGATCTGGGTGTTTATATAAATATAAGAAGTATTGGTATCATTGTTCCTTGTACACATAGTACACTAGTGCTTAGTTTGTGGCCAGAACAATATGTGTGAAATGTCCCACATATTATTATTATTAAGTGGTTAACATCACATTTTTAAATGTCATTTGTTTTTAAAGGCTCCGTTTGGTGTGTCGGAGCCTTGACTGTCATGGATGTCAGTAATAAAACGAGTGTGTAGATTTATTATTAGTGTATATAATATTTACCTACTTAACATTTAGTTTATTTAATTTCTTCAACAATATGTTTAATCGAGTACAGGCTGATGATGATGTTTAATTGTTTAATCATCGTACTCAAACTCCGAATCCAAAAATTCAACCTCTAAGGATTCTTTTGTATCAGTGGAGTCGCCATCACCTACACTTATTATGAAATTTTCCAACACTTCTTCTGTTATGTGATCTCTTTGTTTGTATTTATTTTCCACATTTATTACATGGTCTGTCATTTTTTTCCAATCTTCTGCAGTTATTCGGCCAAATGAGGTTTTTATCAAAGTTTCTGTTTCTTTTGCGGACAGATTAATGTTTTTTTTTGCCACCATACGCTTAGCTGAGCTCCATATCAGCTCGATCGGGTTGAGATCGCAGTGGTAAGGTCTCAGTACCTCATGGCCGTATTGTTTCAAAAGTTCGTCAGCTACGTACAGGGGGTCGGGTTTATGTTTGTTAACTAAACATAACAATTCGGCTTTTGTTAGGAAATCTTCGTAATTTATTCCGTTGGTACTCTTGTATTTCAGCTTTTCTCGTTTGTGTCGTAGGAACTTTATTCTGTTGTATAGTGTGGTAGCTCGCATTATCCATCACAATGACGCTGGGCTTATTCAAATTTGGTATTAATTTTTCTTTTAACCATTTACCAAAGTTTTCAGCATTCATGTCATGGTGATAGTCCGCCAAACTTGATTTTGTACTAAAAACTAACAGTGCATTTGGTACAAACCCTGTTTCAGAGCCAGCATGTACTATAATATATCTTTTCCCTGAAGAGATATGTTCCAGTGGGCTTGGTTGTGGGGCACCGCTCGTTGTTGGACCTTGCCATGACTTTTTAGGCTTATAATTTTTGTGTACATATGTTTCATCTAAATAAATAATTGGTTTTCCTTGCGCTCGTTTAGCAGCAATTTCTCGTAGATAACGATGTCTCCAAGCAGCAATATCAAAACGCTCGACAAGAACCGTTCGTTCATTTTTATTTTTCTTGAACTCATACCCATTAGCAATTAATATTTTACGCAGAGTTTCTCTGCATCCATTAAAGCCAATGCGAGAACATAATTCTTCTAACAATGTTCGCAATGTCGGGACCTCCTTTCTCACAACATAAAATTCATTGATTTTATTTCTTATTGCATCAATATCAAAACTGTCTAAATCCGACACTGAGCTTTTGTGGGGGCGTTTTTTTCCTGGAGTGCTCCAAATACCTTCATTCACAGATCCTTCCTTTTTAATTTTTTTTAGTGTCGTGACACCAACCTCTGCAAAACAAAGTATAAAATGTATATTTAGAAGATGAATATTCTAATAAAGAAGGTATCCAAACAGTTTCATGACGTCAAATAACACAACTTTGTGAAATGGAACAAACAAATTAAAACACTCGAAACCGATGCAGGTACATACCAGTTAGTGAAGATATTTCTTCTAAGAACTTAATCTGAGTTTCTATTAAAGATTTTTTCTCCAAAATTGTTAACGTTTCGACAATGTTTTTGATTTCGCAGAGTCCTTGAATATCTCCAAGATTATCTATAAACATAAGAAAAAGTATCATCATGTCGTAAATATATCTAATAATCAGCCAACAAGGATCAAGATTACAAAGTCATACTAACCTAAAAAATCCGAGATCGCATCTAAACATTGTTGTTTTTCTTGGAAAACAACTTCTTTCTCTTCTTGTTTTTGTTTAAACTTACTAATCATAATATGTAGCAGCTTTCGCGCGTTACTTTTTATTGTTTTACCCATATTATAGAAAAGAAAATAGCAATTATTGTTGAAAAGTTAATTTCCTTACAAAATACTGACAATTACAATCACCGACTTTGACAGCATAATAATATTGCCATATTAAAATTTTAATAAAACTCCAGGTCACGCTTTCGTTTGCCAGACCCTATGATCATAACATCACATCCTTTTCCCTAAGTACAGAATTACAAATTAAACAAAATCAAGATTTATATAAATTAAACCTTTTCCTTAATGTTAAACAAAACATTTATTCCACCACATTAACACTGACAGTTTTAGTGTTAAACTATGAAATGTTAAACAACATTTATTCCATAACATAATCTCTAGACCGCACTGGCCTGGATTTCTCCCTGACCGCTCGGGACAAACTACAGCTACTACTAGCTTCATTACTTCTAGATTGAACATCTTGAGATGCATTTTGAGACAAGAAACCTGTAGGATTATTTTCTCCAATTACCTCTACCTCATCCTCTCCCTGTGGAAAGGAAATAAAATTTGAGCAAGGATAATTATTATTAGTTAGCTGTTGACTTTCCTTAGGAATAAAAGTAAGGAACCTTCTATTTGTTCTGTACTGACCTTCTCCACATAGAACTACATATGACCTGTATGGCAATTTTTTTGTTATTTTTCCATACTTCTTTACATCCTTCACCCAAACTTTGTCCCCAACATACAAATCAGATAGTGGTTTGCTAGTTCTATTATAATAAAATTCTTGTTTATTTTTTAAGTTACTTTCTTTTTTTACTACTTCCATTGATTCCTTTGTTTCCAACATTGTTGGAAGCACAGGTAAAAACGATTTTAGCTTTCGACCCATTAATAACTCCGCAGGGCTATATCCATTATCAAGTGGAGTAGTCCTATACGATAATAATGCCTTATCTATGTGTTCCTCATTTTTTTTAATTAAAAATTTGGCAATTTTAACAGCATTTTCTGCTAAACCATTCGACTGGCTGTAATACGGTGAACTGGTAACATGTTCGAATCGGTATTCCTGTGCAAATCTCTTAAATTGATGTTGAAATTGGGGGCCATTATCAGATCTAAATGTTTAACATATTCCATATCTTGAGAACAACTCCTTAATTTTGCTAATGATGACATTTTCAGTCATCAAGTCTAGTACAAAGATTTCTAAAAATCGAGAATAATAATCTGTCACTATAAGATACCATTTTTTGAAGAAAAATAAATCTGCCGCTATAATTTGCCACGGTCTGGTTACTTGTATTTTTTCTTTAAAAAATGGCTCGACTCTATTACTACCATTCTCTAAACAAATCTGACAGTTTTTTATAACATTTTCAATTTGCACACTAAGTCCTATCCACCAGACTGCCATTTGTGCTCTACGTCTACACTTAACTATTCCCTGGTGACCCATGTGAATATAATTTAACACCTCCTTTTGTAGTGTACTTGGGATAACTATTCTAGAACCTTTTAACAATAAACCTTCACAAATACTAAAATCAAACCTATATTGATAATATGCAACTATTTCAACAGGAATTTTATTTTTTTCTGGCCATCCATCAATACTGTATAGCTTTAATAGTTTGCATATAGAATCATTTTCTTGTTCTTGAATGATTTTATTTATATAAACATCTTGTATAGGATAATTAGAGACTATAAAATTAACATATTGTGTTGTTTTCGAAATTAGTGTTTTATTATTTTCCTCGGGTAAAGGTGCTCTAGATAAAGAGTCTGGGACAACTAAATCTTTACCTGGTACATAATTAATCTCATAATTAAATCTCATTAATCGCATTCTAAAACGCTGTAAACGTGGTGTTAAATCATCTAAATGTTTGGTTTGCAGTATTTGAATTAAAGGTTTATGATCTGTTTCAAAAATTATATCAATTCCTTCATAAAACTTTTCCGCTGCCCAAACCAAAGCCAAAGCTTCTTTCTCAATTTGAGAATACCTACGTTCAGTTTCATTCATCGACCTGAAATGTATGCTACTATTTCCCTATCTCCTTGCATATTTACCTGCATAAGACATCCTCCCAGACCATAGGAACTTGCATCTGCACTTACATATATTTTATTATTGTGATCTAAATATGCCAATGTTGGAGCACTACTTAATATTTTTTTAATTTCAACAAAAGCTTGTTGATATGGACCCCAGAGATAATCTACATTTCGTTTTAGTAAGTTATGTAACGGTTCTAAACAACTTGCCTTGTCTTTTAAATGTTTCGATGCAAAATTAACCATCCCTAAAAATCTCTGGAGCTCTACTTTAGATTTAGGTATAGGAAAGTTACTTATTGCCTTAATTAACCCTATCAGGGTCCACTTCCATACCATTTTTAGTTAAAATAAATCCTAAAAACTTTATGCTTTGAACCCCTATTTCACATTTGTTCATATTAATAGTTAAACCCTCTTGCCCTAGCCTATGTAATAGTTCTCTTAAACTCTTATCATGTTCTTCTATAGTTGAACCATATATTAATATATTATCTATGTGAAATACAACTTTTAACCCTGACAATATTTTATTAAATTTCATCACAAAGTATTCCGGTGAACAATTTAATCCAAAAGGTAATCTTTTATACTTGAACCTACCAAATGGGCAAATAAAGGTTGTTAACAACTGACTTTCATCATCTAGTTTAAGTTGATAAAAACTTTTTGTGATATCAACTTTAGAAAAAAAATTAGCTCCTTTAACCTTAGCTAATGTGTACTCAACCTTATTTATAGGGAAATATGGTCTCATAACACATTTATTTAATTGTGTATAGTCACAACATAGCCGGATATCGTTATTATCTTTGGGCACACAAACTATAGGGGAAACCCAATCTGTTACTTGTTCCACTGGCTCTATAATATCTGCCTCCTGCAAACGTTTCAATTCTAACTCTAATTTATCTAATAGAGCTATTGGGACCACCCGAGGAACGGACTGAACATAAGGCTATGAGTTTGGCTTAAGTTTGATTGATACAGTTTCCTTAAACTGCCCCAGCTCCTGCAACAAATGAGGAAATTCTCTACTTATATTTACAGAACTTGTTTTTTCCATTTGTCTTAAATTTACTGTCAAAATATTCAGTGCTTCACTAGCCTGTCTGCTTAATATAGGTTGTCTAATTTTTCTGATAATGTACGCTTTGCATGGGAAAATTTTCTCTTTAAACTTAAGTGTAACTTTGATGTACCCTACTATTGATACGTCTCTACCATCAGCAAGTTTAACTAATATGTCTGGGTCAAACATTTTATTTAAATATTGTTCTGGTACGAATGTTAGAGGTAAACATACTATATCCGCACCAGAGTCTATGAGAAAGTCACCATATTTGTAAAATTCTGACACATACACCCGACTTTTCCATGCACTATCTTCTTTAGAATTAATATTCCATAAAAAAAAATGTTTACCCTCTTGTTCTTCATTTCCATGCTCTTCTCTTTCCAAACTTCTTACATGTTTTTCAAAAACTTTCTTGCACATTTTAGAAAAGTGCCCAATACCTTTGCACTTAAAACAGTTAGCATTTCTAGCTGGACACTTAAATCTTTGATGGGAATTATTTCCACAAAAATTACATTTTTGAACATTGTACATGGATTTAGGACGTGACACCACATTCACCTCTTCTATGACACCTTGCGAAGGTGCATATAATAACTGCGTCTGCTTTGTTTGCTCTTCAGATTGTTTTACCATATTTATGGCCATATCCAGTGTCAGTCCCTCCATCAGCTGCATCCTCTCACTAAGCCCCTTGTCCCTAATACCAACAACAAGTCTATCCCTTAATATTTCTTCTTTAGTAACTTTTTCAAAATTACAGTTTTTTGACATCTTATATAAGCTCGTTATAAATTCTTCTGCACATTCGCCCTCCGCCTGTTTCTTGTACACCACAGACTGTGAAGGTTTCCATGTTGTTTGGTGATCATTGTCTGTAACTTTGTATTTTAACCTTCTAACTTTTAGAATTTTGATAGGATTATTAGGGATAACTGAGTCTGACATGATATCGCTATCATCAACATCACAACTCCCATTTTTGTAACACAAAAAGTTGGGATAAAAACATTATAACCCTGTTCTAACAACAAAGAATTATTTACAAAACTATTAGCGTCTCTAAATGTATTAAATAAAATTTTTAACCTGTTTCGACCTATACGAGTTATACTTCCTGGCATAATACCACGAAAGAAATTCCTTTGCATAAATTTGCCAAAGATAATTGGATTTAGAATAATATTATCAGAATTTGCAGTACTATCTACTTTTTTTCTAACATGTACGACATATGGGCCTCTATCATTTTCAGTATATAAAATTTTCAAAATATTTGTGTTATCATTTGAAGATGGAGATGCTGTTTGTGGAATGATTTGCGAATGACTATTTTGAGAACCATTTAAAGATTGGTCTATTGGTGTAACGGAATCTTTCAATAGATAATTTTTTTAACAATCAGGCCTATGCCTCTTATTTGAATGTTTTCTTTTATTTTTCTTTGATTGCAAAGAAATATTATCATTGCTAATTTCCATCGAACTAATCGAAGACTCATCATCGTTTACGGTAACATATGCACCTGGGGAATCAAGAGAGATGTCTGGAGGTTTAGGAGGGATAAATGTCTCCATAATGAAATGTAGTTATAATATATTATAAGATAAAAATATTTTTATAAAAAATAAAATGGAGAATGACAAAAACTATTTACATAAACAAAATAAACCTAAATGAAATTAAAAATCTACAATGAAATGTAAAAACTAGAATAATCTAACCAAATAATAATCCTTTTCTGTAAAATAAAACGGAAGAAAGAAATTAAATATTTTTGAGATGTTATCGCTTTGAAAGCCCACGTCCTTATAAATAATTTCTTGGAGGAGGAACGAAATAAAACACGTGAAACACATTGACAGCCTGCCACAGACTAACCGCGGCCACAGACTACCTTTATTCACAATCGCAACTATGATCATAACATCACAGTTTATTATTATTATTATTAAATCGTTTATTCAGATAAAAACTTACTATTTACATTTTTAAAATTATACGCCAACTGCATAACAGTTTGTTGGCGAATAGTTTATATAACTTTTTTTACAGTAATTTTTTTACACTATATTTGTCAAAACACAAAGTTATTTAATATTTAATCACATTACTGTTAGTAGTTAGTATTTACTTAGCAAAAGCAACTTAAATTTTCCTTTAAATTCTTTTTTTGGCATTTTTACACAGTCATCAATGGGCATAATATTATTAAATATACATATTTTCTTTAATGTCTCCATTTAAAAATGCAGTTGTGATATCAATTTGTTTTATTTTAATATTATCATTAACAGATTTAGCAATTAGGCTTCTTATTGAACTCAATCTTGCAACAGGAGCAAATGACTCACAGTAGTCTATTCCTGGTCTTTTTACCATCAACACCTATTTTTTCTTTTAAAACCATTTTTATGTTAACTACTGAATATTCATCCTTTGAAATTATTGTAAATGTATTATTTTCAGATGAGATTTTATCTCATCTCTTATAGCTCCATCAAACATTTTCATCATTAATTTCTTCATAATCACAATAACATGTCATGTCATAATCATTGTATTTGTTTGGTAATTTTATGTTTCTAGTCACCCTTGTTTTATATTCAGTTTCGTATTCAATATAATCTTCATTTATATTTTCTTTTTTAGTTTTAGTAACAAAATTTCGTGTTCATTTTCAATTATATATATCTTTATTCTTATTAATCTTTGGGTTTAAAATAATTTCCACATATTCTTCATTGTGTTTTTATTTTGGTCAAATAGTTCTTCATTATAATTTTCATAATACATTTTATTCAAAAATCTAACATGTCTCGAAATTATTACCTACCTTCTTAGATTTCGGACACCATACTCTGTATGCGTTTGATGTCTTCAACAAATATGCCATCAATATTGCTCTTGTAACATGCTCTTGGAGCAAACTTTCCTTTGTTTTTGTTGGTGTTAAATATGAAAGATTTGGTACCAAAAACATGTAAATGTCTTACTGAAGGATAATGACCGACCCATTGTTTAAATGGTGTTTCACTGTCAAGTGATTTAGAAGGAACTCTATTTCCTAGATAATTTGCCGTAGCAACTGCTTCTGCCCCAAAAAGTTGCGGCAGGTTGGCATCGATTTAGTTCTGGCCTTATCTATCAATGTTTTATTTTTCCTTTCTGCCAAACCATTTTGCTGTGGCTTGTAGGGAGCCGACAGCCTTCTTCGAATACCGCAGTCTTTTAACAATTTTTCAAAACAAGATTTTCTTTTCAAGAGTTTGAAGATATTTAATATTTTTAGCGGTAAAGTTTTCTACTTCATTTTTAAATGTAATAAAATGATCCAAAACTTGAGTTGTATCAGTCATATAATAAACTTTACTATATCTTGTTTTGTCATCGGCAGTGGCGGCGTAGCATGGGTTGGCATCCGGGGCGGCTGTCTATTGAGCACCCCCAAAATAAAACGACAAATACTAAACGTGCTTACGTGACTTTATTTTACTAAAATGTTTGATCACATTATCAAAATTTACTTTCCTGGCCTTTTCAATGGACAATATGGAAAGACTGGTAAGTCGTGTTTGTCTCATTGTGGATCTTAAGTAAGATTTCATTTATTTATTTATTTTGAAAGAAAATCTTACACCATACATGAATTCCGAAATATATAGCTTTTTTATTTCGTCGAAAATGTTATTCTTCACCTCTGGCCCCAAAAGACTGATATTAGATATTAGTGCTACAAGGTAAATGTAAGATTAGATCACATCGCACTTTGCTATCCTTGTAATTTCTGGCCAATTATTGTTGGCTCGGTCTACGATTATCACCTTTGTTTTGCTGCGGTTGATTTTAAGGCCAAACTTAAGACTGACGGTCTCCATTTTTTGCAGCAGCTCTTCCATATGACCAATACTGGTTGCGAACCGCATATCGCAAATTTGAGATAGTATACACAACTCTTATAATTATTGTCAGCTATGCATTAATATTTTGTACATATAACACCAGGGGTATCGCTCTACATATATTCGTGCTGTGTTAATGCAATACACTATATTTATCTATATTATTTTCAAAACACATCCTTATCCAACCGTGATTTTAGCGGCAGTTTCAGCATCGTTAAAAAACCTACGTGCAGTGTTTCCGTCATTAGAATTGCCATATGGTTGCTTTGGCTTATCAATCACGAGCCCCGTTTTTATTTTGAATTCGTCTTGATTTGTTTTCTTTCCGTTTGAAACCATATCCTTATCTTCCTTTTTGTATGGTTTCCATTTTTTTATTGGCAAATGACAGGTGTATAAAATTTTCTAAAAATATACTACATGTAGGGATGAAATGCCAAATTTTATTGCAGACTCGTCAATAGAAGTTGAAAGTACTAAATCCAATTAATTAAACTGCTTCGAAGTCAATCCACATAAATGGCATCGTTGTGTAGATTTTGCATCTGTAATTGCATCGCAAACTTTGCCATCTATCATGTTGAAAATCATATCGTGTTTCACAATAACTTCTCTTACAGTTGTTGAAATTAAATTATCTATCTGATGCTGAATATATTTTGTTTTTTTGGTATTTACTACATTTTCATGTTTAAATTCAAGTTTTATTGGTCAGCAATATCTTATTGCCAATGGGGTGTATCAGGCAAAGCTTTTTGTAGATGTCGCTAGCGGCACTGGTACCTTTTTTACACCTATGACTGATCATTTTTTAAATATATTTTTAGTTTTACATATTTAAAACAGAAAATCGTATTTCAACTTAACGTTAAATACCTTAAAAGACGAATTAAGTAAGCGAACACCGTCTTTAAAATAAAAAAAAGGTTGAATTAATAGAACGGCAATTTTGAGATCACCATATCTTTGCTTTCGCTTGGAAATCTCGATTTGTACAATTAAAAGCTGCTCACTTCTGCATAATATCCAGAAAATAATAAATTTCGTAATAAAAATACAAGTTTTCTATGTAACTGACAGTTATATTAGGTACCATCTATCATGCGCCATCTATCGTGATAAAAAGTTAGTGACACACCCCATTGGATTTTGCCAGAAAAAATCCATTATTGATTATTGTCGTTAATAAGTCGGAGAAGAACAAAGCTAGTTAAAAAGATATATTCTACGGTTTTAATAGCATTATCGAATTTCTGTTTATAAGTAGAGCCATGGCCATCACATTTCCATTTTGTGATCAAATGCAAGTTTCGGGTCTTAGGGGAATAGCGTTCACTTGTTTCTCATCATGTTTTTCTGATGAGGATAGAGGGATCTTCTTGGCGAATAGCAGGACGCAAGGATTTATCGTCCATCCTAAAACAACGAGCGAGAAAGTTGAAACCATCCCTGCTCATCACAGATACATACATAAAACTTTAATAAGTACTGTCGGACATCACCTTTGTTGTCAAATCTTTCAATGCTGCCGTAAATGTAAGAATTAGAATATTTCAATTCTGCAAGTAGATTTATATGTAGCATGGGTATTCTATGTTTTATTCATGGTTATTTCCATTGGAAATTATTCCTACACATCCTGGTTGGACCTCTTGAAGTGTAAACAATGTTATTAGCACTGGTTCTGCTTCGAGTTCGATGATGAAGTTTCATCGCACGCGCTATTGCGTACGGGGCGCTACGGGTGGCCAAGGACGGGGCTACGAAAGGTGTGGCCCCTTGTGGTCTTGTATGCTTTACCCGGGGTGGAAGCTGTCATAATATTCAATACTAAATGTCATCAATGTCTCGTGTCATTCATTGTACAATTTGTTAAGTATTATAAATATAATTGGGTTCTCCTGGGTCAATTATAAATATGACGAGTGCAGTAGTGGCCTCAACTGGGCCCAAGCGGCTTTCGCGCGGTTAATGGTGTGGCGTGCCATGAGGGCCCATGCCCAGGCGGCGATCGATCACGCACCCCAAGTAGGCGACGGTGTTCGACCAGCTCACTCTTTCCTCGCGAAGCAGCATCGGGTCCGGCGGGCGGCGGGAGGACGTCAGAATAGCGGTGGTCTTCTGATCTTTAAAAGTCGAACCTATCGGTATCGGTTTTTGCCTTTCAAGTTTCGTCATAATGGAATAATACATATAAAAAAAAATGCGATTTGTGTCAGCTGATGAAATCGACGCCATTTTTAACTTAATCACTATCCAATGATATTTGATGACGCTTTATTACGGGGATAGCTGTAATATACAAATGACAAAGTAACAAATGTGTTTTATTTATAGACCGGTCCAAATTATGCTCTTTTCACATTTTCTTCGTACCGTCCCCATATTTGACTTGTCGCTTTAAGCTCTTTTTTCGCTGTAAAAGTCGACCATAGACAAACGCCAAGTCAAACGATTTTCAAAGCGCTTAAAGCGACAAGTCAAATACAGGGTTGGCGTTGCTCTATGGTTTTTTATTGTAGATGTCGCTAGCGGCAATGGTACCTTGTTTACATCTAATGCTCGATTGGGGTGTATCACTAACTTTTTATCACGATAGATGGCGCATGATATATGGTACCTAATATAACCAAGTTGCATAGAAAACTAGTAATTTCTTGATATTATGCCAAAGTAAGCCACTTTTATTTGAACAAATCGAGATTTCGAAGCGAAATCAAAGATTTGGTGATCTCAAAATTGCCGTTCTATTAATTCAAGCTTTTATTCTATTTTAAAACGGTGTTCGCTTTCTTAATTCGTCTTTGTAGGTAGGTAACGTTAAGTTAAAAGATAAGTTTTTCTGTTATAAAATTAAAAAAACTACAAAAGCATTTAAAAAATGATGCCTCGTATGTATAAACAAGGTACCATTGCCGCTAACGACATTTACAAAAAGCGTTGCCTGATACACCCCATTATGGAAAATGATAATTTGGACTTTAAATAAACAAGTCGCAATTTATTTTTTGCGGTTTTTCCGCGCTGTGGCGATAATGTCTCGAGTGACTCCAAGAAAAGCATCAAATTCTGCAACATCTGGAATTTGATGATAACCTCATTAACTCATAAAAAAGAAAGATATATTACGTCAGACTTGGCTGTATGGGTTAGACCCTTTGCCTCCCCTATCACATCATTCTAATCCATCGGGAGATAAAAAAACATGAACAAGAAAAGCAGCATCTGGAATTTGATGATGACCTTATTAACAAATAAAAAATAAAAATATATGATTTGGCTGTATGGGCTAGACCCTTTGCCATCCCTATCACTTTATTCAAAAAACCAAGGTATCCACGCGCGCCTTCTGTGCTCTGTGCAAAAAACTAACGAACGATAGCACACAATGTTTTATTATACACTGAAACTGGAATTTTATTAGAATAAAAAGCAAAACATTTGTATTTAGTATTTATTAATAATAACTTAAAATTATAATACATTTGAATTCTTGAGACATTTTGATAAAACTTTACATCACAATTAAAACGAACGAAATATTGATTCCATTGGTGAATAACACTCTAGTTTTATAGTCAGAAATTTGCATAATTAGAATATCAATAAAAACGTAGACAGAGAAATAAAAGGTTATAACTTGATGCTTTAAGCGTTTTGATGGTCGTTAGACTTGGCGTTGCTCTCTGGTTTTCATACAATGGGGTGTATCACGATTGATGGCGCATGATAGATGGTACCTAATATAACTGTCACTTGCATAGAAATCTTGTATTTTTATTACGAAATTTATTATTTTCTGGATATTATGCCGAAATGAGCAGCTTTTAAGTGTACAAATCGAGTTTTCCAAGCGGAATCATAGATATGGGATCTTAAAATTGCCGTTCTATTAATTATTATTTTTTTCTTTTTAAAGACGGTGTTCGCTTTCCCAATTCGTCTTTATATTTTTGTAATAAAAATTAAAATTGATTTGACATAGGTGTAAACAAGATACCAGTGCCGCTAGCGACATCTATAAAAAAGCTTTGCCTGATACACCCCATTTAAGCAATTTTCGGCAAAAAAAAGCAAGCTTTGCTCTGAAGTCGAACATAGATTATTATACCTACTAGATATTTTTTAAATTTTGTGTATAGCTTAGAATAATAAGGCGTAGAAACTAAGTACGTGCAATATGGGGTCTGGTCGCTGCCTTACTGAAATTTGATTAATGTCAAATCTTCAGTGACATTCAGTGCATGACTAAGACGAATCAATTGACGTAAGAATCATCAAAATCGGCCCACGCATTTACCTTGTCGCTTTAAAAATCGTTTGGTTTTTTGCGTTGCTAGGTTTTCATACAATTTAAGCAAAATTCCATAACTCTTCTTTGCGTCGCAATCAGGTAAAAACTATAATTCTTTGCGTCATTATTCTAAGATGTCTAAGTTATGTGCACAAAAAATATTAGAAAATTATATCTATAGGGTGTTTTTTTAGCTGCATGAGAAGTTTCGATGGTTGTTGTCTATGGTTTGACAGTTGAGAATGTCAAAGTGTTATGACATTTCTGTTCGGTAGGGTCTGGCAATTTACCATGAATCGTTTAACGCCAGACCATATCCAATTTGTTGAAAATTACGTTTAAAAAATAAATCTGTAGTACAATATGCCGTCTGGTTGATGCTTTACTAAAATTTGATTAATGCCAAATCGTCAGTGACACTCGCGTGATGAAAACGATTATGCCACAAAGGTATATATAGTAGATATATATATATATATATATATACATAGGCTGATAAACAAATAACCCTTCTTAGCGTAGCGCAGTCGCGATAAAAATAAATGCCATGAATTTATCTACCTATAATGGTAAAAAATCTACTATTGTTGTAACATTATAACACGAAAGAGCACCGATATCCAGCACTTGAAGTTTCATCGCACGCGCTAGCTTACGGAAGCCTATGGGGTAGCCCCGTTAGGCTGCAGTTTGTCTCAGCGGGCAACAACCCTATGTTTACCCCGGCCTAAGGGTGGCTAGGAAGGGGCTACGAAAGGTGTGGCTGTGTGAGCTGTGTTTATATGGTAACAACGATTCCCCGAAGATGGTCGAAGCGGCTGTGGTCGGTTCGACCAAACATGGAGTTCGAGAGCCTGGCCACAAACTCCTCAATGGTCTCCATCTTCAGGTCGTCGTGGAGGACGGTGTAGGTATCACAAACACATCACCCTATATTGTTCACCTATATACTTTTTGTGACAATAAATGATTTTATTATTATTTAAAGTTCTCATACTCTGAAAAAATCACCCTTTATAACGTAAATGATACGAGTTAGTATAAAATGCATGTTTTTTATTGTATGGAATCGGCCGGCGAGCGAACGTCGTCAATTTTCAATATCATCTTGACGAGTTGAGTCGCGAGCGATATTTGTTGCTTCTTCGAGTGAAGCGATTCGATCACGTGCAACGCTTTCATGTCGTTTGAATCTGGAAATAATAAATTAATTATATGTTTTTTTAATAGATCTTTTGTGTTTGAAAGAAGAAGTATGACAACCGTGACGATAAATATTGATGATGAAACTCTAGAACAAGTAAATTAAATTGTATATCTGGGCAGTGTTTTCACTGTAAAGTAATTTACAAAACAACTTGCACCTGACATGTCTGTGAAAAAGCGCGGGAACGAATTGTTTGAATAAATAAAAAAATCTTACCATGGCCCATACAGTCGATTCCTAGATTAGTATTATTTTCGGATACCTGCCGCGCCTTGATCTCCGACAATGCTTCAATTGGGGATAAACCGCTGAAAAGATGACATTATATTGAGAACATTTTGGACAAAAATCTTTGAACTTTGAGGGCATTAAGTTAGATGATGATGTAGGTAGGTTTAAGTAAATATAAAGGTTGAATGTTGGATGAGGAAGATGGTTGAATGAGAGTGAAGGTTAAGTAAGGATAAATGTTGAATAAGGAAGAAGGTTAAGTGGTGATAAAGGTTGAATATTGGATGAGGAAGATAGTTGAATGAGAGTGAAGGTTAAGTAAGGATAAATGTTGAATAAGGAAGAAGGTTAAGTGGTGATAAAGGTTGAATATTGGATGAGGAAGATAGTTGAATGAGAGTGAAGGTTAAGTAAGGATAAATGTTGAATAAGGAAGAAGGTTAAGTGATGATAAAGATTGAATGTTGCATGAGAGTGAAGTTTGGATAAGGTGGATGTTAGATGAGGGTGAAGATTGGATAAGGGTGAAGGTTAGAAGAGGATAAATGTTGAATGAGGAAGAAGGTTGAATGAGAGTGAAGGTTAAGTAAGGATAAAGGTTGAATCTTGGATAAAAAAGAAGGTTGAATAAGAGTGAAGGTTAAGTAAGGATAAAGGTTAATTCCTGGATAAGAAAGAAGGTTGAGTGAGGATAAAGGTTGAATCTTGGATAACAAATAATGTTGAATGAGAGTGAAGTTTAGATAAGGTGGATGTTAGATTAGGGTGAAGATTTGAAAGGGTGAAGGTTAGAAGATGATGATTATAGTGGAAATTGGGTAAAGGTAGCAAGGGTCCCGGCAAGATGGTGAGGAATATTAAGTATTTTTCTTCTTTTTGCAATAAGTTATTCACCATAAGCACATTCAGTGAGTAAAAATAGAAGTGATGATTATAGGTAGTTACCTATTCTCAGCCAAAGCTCTGGGAACAGCCTCCAAAGCATCAGCAAAGGCTCGGAAAGGATATTGTTCTAGAGAAGACAGAGTATCGGCTTCTCGAGCCACACGAATGGCACAAGACACTTCAGCAGCTCCCCCACCGTACACTACACGGGAATCCTGGAAAATAATCGTATAGTTAGATAATACAACAATCTGAATTTGGCCTACACCTGCCATGCTGTCAGACGGGTTCAAAATCTAACCTTCTAAGCAATGATATGTATTTATTTACCTGCACGAGACTCCTGACGATGCACAGTGCGTCGTGCACACTTCTCTTGGCCTCCTCCACGATCATCCTGTTTCCTCCCCGCACCAGCACGGTCACCGCACGGGAATTCGAGCACTCCTCGATCACTAACATCTCGTCTTTAGATGTACCAAAAGCTGGAAGAAAATATATACGTCTAAAAACATGCAGAGAACTGTTGGAGATCGCAGAAGGGAGATATAATTGAGACATTTAATTCTAACAGGAAGGTATAACTGCCCTCACCTAGCCGAAATGTTTAGGTTTAACACAATGATATTTCCCCGTCGTGATCACGGAATGAAGCTAATGAGAAAATCCAGCAATACAAATATAGGATATCACTTCATGAATAACAGAGTTGTAAATATGTGGAACAAAATACCAGAAGACATATTGAAGTCCCCAACTGTAAACACTTTTAAAAACAAACTGGACAAGTGGCTAGTGACAATCGAAATAGACTATGGTGATAACTGTCAATGTTATAAACTTTACACCAGTGCTTGATATAGGCATATCAGCAATAACAATAATATTTTTTATGATAACGCCAGTAACTGGTCTATATTATGGAACCTGTATTGTATATCAAAATAAAGTGATAGCTTCTCCAAAAAATGACTTGACCAATTTAAAAAATATTTTGTTTAATTTGCCTTGAAGCATTTAGTTTTTATTTTTTTATTAATGTTAATTGCAACTGTTTTTTTTTTTCAAGATGTATCGTTATTATAATATTTAAATGTAGTTTCTCTTTCTCCTAAACTTACTGAGTTCCCTGACCAATCCGCAGGACCCTAGCTTGTCTGGAGTAAGTTCCTGGAACCTGGGCACAATCCGCCCACCCGTGGCGATGGCTATGAGCTCCATTTCTGGTCCTCCAACCCATCTGACTGCAGGAAGCCCCTCGGACAGAAGCAAATGATTGGCTTCATCGTCAAATCCCCATTGGCAAATTGCTAGCGTAGCTCCGGCATCCTAGGAGATATAAAATAATTTTACACCGAGTTAGGATTTGTCTAATTCCATTATCAGTATCATCACAACAGTGATCTCTTGAAGGGTAGTCAGAGCATTGATGTCTCTAGCGTACCAAACTCGAGATATAAATCATTGTGGAACCAGAAATCACATTAAATCTGCCGATTTAATTGCTACACCACAGAGGAATATAGTCGTAAAGGTTAAATATGGTTAAAAAAAAAAACAACATTACCTTGACTTGTCTGACGATTTCAAGGAACTTCTCATGTTCGTATTTCCTGAGATCCCTGTAGTCTTCAGCGGATCCAACGTGGAGCTTATGCTTGGTCTTGGGCTTCGGGGGCTCAAACGGACAGGTTAGGATGGCTAGCTTAACATTCTGGAAATAAATTATATGAATTAATACAGTTAAGAAACATAACATTTACTATTTTTAACTTATTTTGGTCTTCTAAAATAACTTGCTGTGTTTTACATTGTCATTTTTTATTTCTTCCTACTTAAATATTGATTATAGATTTGTTTAGAAGTAATATACAAACAGTATAAACGAATTACAATATTAAATAATTTAAGTGTATGGTGGAGAATAGTAAGATTAGGAGAGGAAACCCACTAACCAGTAGATGCGGCGATCGAGGTTTCCCCCTGGCGTCCTTCGGCTGGTTCACTATTTGATTTCTCCACTTATTTCAGAGTGAATATTGTTTATAGCGTGGTAATTATTTTGGCACTGCACTTGGAGAATTCGCGGCGTGATTTTGCGTGATTTAGCGTTTTTAATGGCGGAGCGCGGTAGGTTTGCGGACACGTCCAAGCGCGGCGGTTGAGCGATTGCGATGCCAACTGGCGTTGGGCAAAGGAGTTAGAGGTAGGAGCGGAAGGAAAATTAATAGTGAGATAGATACATAAGAATAAATATATATCGGCGTAACCATTCCCCCCGGCATGAAGTATCTTCATTAGAGAAAAATAGATTTTAAGTAAAATGAGTATGAGTGAGTATAAGTATGAGTGAGTGTGAGTAAGTATGAGTGAGTGTGAGTAAGTATGAGTGAGTGTGAGTGAGTATAAGTGAGTGTGAGTAAGTATGAGTGAGTGTGAGTGAGTATGAGTGAGTATGAGTGAGTATGCGTAAATGTAAGTGAGTATGCGATACTTAAAACTAGCGAGTAGTGGTCTCAGACGCACCACCGGACGTACATACACACCCGACTGCGTCTGTGCCAACGCGGTTTTAGCAATACCGTCCTGTTCCTGGATAGGTTTGCTCAACAATGGCCAAAGGCCGATACAAGAGAGGACTTACAAGTCCTTGATGACAACTATATTGCCAACTTTATTAGCGTTAAATAATTAAAATTATAACTCTTCTGAAATGATATCACTTTTCAGGACTACTCCAGTAAGATAGTACGAGTGAATGAGTAAACTATGCGAGTAAGGCTCTCCTCAAAGTTTAAATAATGCGAGTACGAGTTTAATAATGCGTGAGTTTTCGAGTTGAGTGAGAACCTAGTAGTGTGTAAAGCGAGAATATGTATAGGATTAGCGGTTAGAGACAGTATATGCGAAAAGTTTATAGCGAGCGTGTTTGACTTGATCCCTGCCACGGCGGCAGTGGATCAGAGAAAGCGTAAATAAGTGAGAATGGAAGAGCGAGCGAGAGAGAAGAGGATATTTGAATGAAGTTATGAGTTAGAAGGAAAAGTGATTTCTGGACCCGTTGGTCCAAGCGGGTCAAAAAATCGCGCTGAACTTGGAACATCCCTGTTACGTTTAACCGTGCGGGCGGCGAATGGACAGCGCGCGCGCCAGTCCGATGAGAGTATCTTCACGGCGCATGTCTCGAGGTAGGGTGGAGAGGCGGACCACGTTATATGACTAGCGTTTGTCACAATGCGATTTTTATTTTTTATAGGATTTTCAGTGTGACGCGGGATTGCGTGTTGTACGGGATGTCTCCAGGACAGGTATGTATTATTTTTATTAGCGTTGTAACCTGGCCTTGAGTGCTGGTTTGCGCGTTGCGGGCGAGATGTGGAGGCGAGCGTGCCAGTGATAGCGGAAGAATCGTGCACAGGTAAGTCTACGATCGACCGACCGGTGACGTCATGGCTGTACGTGTTCTCAAACCATGGTTTGACTTTTCTAGCTGAGATTACGGATTTTTGCGTTATGTTTTCCGGAGTCAGTTCAATAAAAGTACAGTAAGCGTTATTAATATTATTAGGTGTTATATGAGGTTGTGGATGGCAGTCAGCCTTACCCATGAGTACGTACCCAAGGGTAGTCTCCACTGCCACCACCGAAGAGTGAGGGGACATAATTTTTCGAGAACCTAAGAGTAGCGGAAATAATTCGTTGCTAATGAGACAGTCAATCTCATTAGGCGAGTGAAAACATTCGTCGGCTAGTGGAACATCCTCTAGATGACCTAGGTGCGAAGTGTCAATATATGAGTTGGGTAATTTACTGGATATTGTATCAATTACCCTGGCGTTGATTAAATAATTAATTCGTGTGTCAAACTTCGAGTAAATCTTAAAATTGGCGAAACCTATAGCCGTTTTTTGGCTTTGACCTATTCCCTCAATGGTCGATTCAGCAGGAGTGATGTCGAGGTTTAAGCGGTCACAACAAGCCTTCGTTATGAAATGACTCATTGAGCCGCTATCTATAAAAACCCTAATTTTAACATAATTGTTTTGTTTATTTTTAACAAAAACAATAGCGGTTGGTAAGAGCACAGTAGTAGATTTATAAGAGTTAAGGTTGTTATCAAAAGATGTTAGGCTTGTAATATTGCCCGAGTTGTATTGCGTGGCGGCAGCCGACAGCTGACCGCTTGTACTAGCGGCGGACACATTCGGTGCAGTAGGCGACGGCGCGGGAGCGTAAGAGACGGCCGATGTCTGATGCATCGACGCGTGCGCAAGCGAGGCGGCCGCGGCAGGTTGCTGCGACTCGTGAGGAAAAGAGACAGCTACATTCTGACATTGCGGTTTGAAATTATTTGAATTTTGCCTGTTATCAGGCGGCGCGTTCTCAAAGTTATATGGTGGTTTTTACCACAGACAAAACATTTACTTTGCGATTTGCAATATCGAATGTTATGAAACCCTAAACAGTTTTTACAAAACCTATTTTGGGTAACTATTTTATTTCTAGAAATAGGATCTTGGTTCAAAAAGTATTCGCATTTATATAATGGGTGAATGTCAGCTGTTCTACATACTATACATTTTCGCGGGGCGGTGTTTTGCGTCTCGTCGTTGTCGTTAACAACAAACGATTGTATTTTTGCGTGTTTACTAGATTTTGAGTATGAAAAAGCGGTTTCAGATGTTTGCGTATTGCGTAATAAATAAATACGACTTTGTTCCTTGATAAACTTAAACAAGTCGTGCGTAGTAGGGATGGTTTTGCTGCGTTGATCTTGTTCAAAGAGTTGCACGGTTTGTTTGTCTAGTTTGCTAAGCGCGATATGTGTTATAAAAAAGTCTGCGAGGTCAGCAATTTCGAGCTGACGGAGTGCTGCTTCAGCTGAGCAGAAGGTATCAATAAATGAGTCTAGAGTGGTGGATGATGCGTGTAAAATATTTTTATAATTAAGCAACTGTTCGATGTACATTGCTGCTTGCGTACGTTTATCATCATATCTATCTGTTAGCGCTTTGAACAGTATTTGATAGTTGCTGGCTACCGGTTGGATTCCGGCACAAACCGTGAGAGCCTTACCCGACAGTTTACCCATTAGGTACTGCACCTTTTCGGCATCACTAAGGTGTGGGTTGTCGTGAATAAGACCTTTAAAGTTTTCGTAAAAGAGAACCCATTTGTTTGGAGATCCATCAAATGACATCAATTCGAGTGGCGGGAGCTTGCGAGTAAAATCGCTTGGCAATTTATTAATTTTAGATTTTTGAATTTTATTATTTTCAAGGTCACCTTGAACTGACTTTATATAGCAATAAAGTTCATCGATAGAACATATTGCTTCAAAGTTAGAAGTATAATTGTCATCTATAGATGAGCTGAGTATATTAATATTTTCCACGACTTTAATAAATTCGATTTTAGTACTTTCAATCGACTTTGAAAGCACCAAGAAACGGTGAGCGATGTTTTCATCCGAAATGTTTTTTATCATATCGTATACTTTTTGTATCATTGCAAACAAACTATTTTTTTTACAATTTAGAACAGATATTTGCGATCTAATAGCCTTTTCTTCAGGGTTAACAAACTCCGTAAGCTTCGGCATTTTTGCAGCGTGTAATAAAAATAATTTGTTGCGCGGGTCTGTCTAATGTATATTAGTCAAAGAGTGTATGTAAGTCAATGTTGGCGATGGCGCGTTGACCTCGAGTTTTTTATGCGTTAGTTTCGCGAAGGAATTTTACATCTACCCTCCTGTTTTAAGTCGCGGAGAATTGAATGGGTGTTTTTAGAGGAATGAATGTATGAAATAGATAAGTAATAGCGTAATATGATATATAAGTCTGCGTTCTATGAGTATATAGCAGGATTAGAGTTAAATAAATACGTAAATAGCGGAAATAAAATATATAAAATGGCGTCGTATTTGTGGGAAAAATACGCTGGTTTTTTTTTATTTTATATATAGCGGGATACGTGTATAAATGAGGGATGCGGTTTAGAAGGACCAGAAATGGTGGAGAATAGTAAGATTAGGAGAGGAAACCCACTAACCAGTAGATGCGGCGATCGAGGTTTCCCCCTGGCGTCCTTCGGCTGGTTCACTATTTGATTTCTCCACTTATTTCAGAGTGAATATTGTTTATAGTGTGGTAATTATTTTGGCACTGCACTTGGAGAATTCGCGGCGTGATTTTGCGTGATTTAGCGTTTTTAATGGCGGAGCGCGGTAGGTTTGCGGACACGTCCAAGCGCGGCGGTTGAGCGATTGCGATGCCAACTGGCGTTGGGCAAAGGAGTTAGAGGTAGGAGCGGAAGGAAAATTAATAGTGAGATAGATACATAAGAATAAATATATATCGGCGTAACCAGTGTATATACACGTTTTGGGATCAGGCTCACAGAACATTCATGGAACTAGCGTGCCACTTACATGTCGTACTAGTATAAAAAATGATAATTGGAAATGTCCCAACCTCCAACAGATTTAAATCATTCAAAGCATCTAGTAGGTTAAATATTTTTTAACTGTAGCGACTATCTTCAAATATGTGAAGTTTACCCATAATTTTTGGTATTTTATCTTATTTTTTTTGTGGGAATCAAATATCCAAGTTGAACAAATATTATGATCAAACAGAATAAATGATCAGGAATAGGTTCAAGACTCAGATTTATGCAGTGGAAGTTGTTGCGAGTGGAATTCCAAAAAAAATCTTTGCATGACTTACTGAAAGAATTATGCCCAGACTATTCATATTTGGTTGGGTAGGGAGTGGAGCAAAATGGTGGATGATAAGTGTCTTGTTATGCAAAACTGAGGCAATATTCTTCATCTCTTATTTTTTCTTTCATTGCTCTCTTCAAACTGTCGCTATCCTTTGCTGGACTAGAGTGAGCAGGATGGGTAATACAAAAAGGATGCGGGGAGAAAGAGAGGAAGGTATAATACGAACAAATTAGGAATGTCTGTTGCCATTGCTCAAACACTTACCTTGAGTTGTTTAGGCATTTGTGGATGGCTCATGGTCTTGTCAATAACGACCCCACGGACCAACATGGAGTCTTCCATCTTTCCCCCAACCTTTCCCTCCACTTTGATTAGCTCAAAGTTCACATCGCGCTTCTCCAAGTCTGCTACTGATAATACAGCCTAAAATATATATAAAATTATTCATATCAAACTGGGCAAGTGATGACTAACAATTTTATGAAATTTGCTTGATAAAGATATATCTGTAACTGCATGTAAACTGCCTCCATGGTCTAGCGGTTAAGTCCGTGGATTTAGACGTCGATTCCTGGTTGGAACACAAAAATATTTATTAATGTAAATAAATACATTTAATTAATATTTAATTTATTTGTGATATTTCTTGAGTTTGGTACACTGGAGACATCGACGAGCTTGCCACTTGTCATGATTGGCCTATAGTAAATAAATAAATATAAATAAATATTTTTTAGACAGGTCACACAGCGCCATCTAATTTCCGTGGTAAGCTACAAGGCTTGTGTTACGGAAACTAGATGGTTGATAAACTACATATTATACTTTTTTTTTTTTTTTTGTAAATATATACATATTATACATATAAACACCCAGACCGAGACAAATTATACAATGTACAACTTGCCCCCGGTGGGAATCGAACCCACGACCTCCCGAGTTTACGGCAACGTTTGTTACCACTAGACCACGGAGGCGGTCAAAAAATAAAGTTGGCTAAATGTGAATCAGCTTATTTATAAGCGTGGTTTCTGACCACAGCAAAAGGGAAACGGTCGTGATGATACTTTACTTTATGTAAACTGTGGAACATGGAAGTTTTAACATCAAAATATCTAAAACATGAAAATAGCCCAACTAATTTAAATATTTTTTCTTTTCTTATGTTTGCCTTAAGACCAGGGGAATTGCCACCCAGATATTTTGTTATTATTATTGAATAATAGGCGAGAAGCACATTTCTGATATGCCTATATCAAGCACTGGTGTAAAGTTCATGAAATTGTCAGTTATCTATCACCATAGTCTATCAGCCGGTTTCTCGAAGCTCTACTTAATTATTTCCTAGCTAAGAAATCATTATGATTTTCTTAAGCCAAATCCGGTTTCATGATTCAAAATTGACAACTTCCCATTATTATTAAGTAATAATTAAGTACCAAAAAAGTATGTCTTGTCCAGGTTATTTTTAAATGTATGAGGACTTTAATATGTCTTCTGGTATTTTGTTCCACATATTTACAACTCTGTTATACACGAAGTGATATTTTACATTCATATTGCTGGATTTTTTCATTAATTTCATTCAGTGGTCACAACAAGGAAATATCATTGTGTTAAAACCTAAACATTTTGTCTAGGGGACAGTTATACATGCTTGTTAGAATTTTAAATGTCTCAATTATATCTCCCCTCATTCTGCGATCTCTAAGACTTGTCAGCTTTAGACATTTAAGTTACTGGTTATATTATTTTGTTCTGTCTATTTTTTTTTTGTATTTATGTTTATGCTACTGAAATACTTATAAATAGTTACAATTTGAGATCGTATGATCGCCAAGCGACCATAATCCCCTAATTGGGTATGTACTAACAATTAGTTTTAGATTGTAGAATGGCTAAATGTCTGGTGTGATATATTGTGTCTTTGTGTGTTTTATATCTAGTGCTGTCGGCGGTTGGTATGCAGTTCCACGTATTCCAACACTATCACCAAACGACACCTCACATACCCATTATCATGCCACCAATCATTAGCCATCTCATTAATTGTTAATTCTCATTTCACTTAAGTCATTTTTCATTTATTGTAATTGTGATCACCTTCTCTGATTGCTGCAAAGCACTGCACGCTACTGCTAGATGTAGATAATATTACCTAGATGCAAGGCTCATTAGCAGTCAGAAGATGTGATCCATACTTAGACGCTGCGAATACTAATTCCAGGGAACCAGTTTTGGGTTAGAAGCTCCGCGGGCTTCCGGAGACTCATCTCGTCATCTATAAAACTTAATAAAAATGAATACAAATACTTACATCAACAGCAATCTCAGCCATGAGCCGATGGCATTTGACAACAACTTTGCTGCCTAGTGTCGTCATAGCAACCTTAACCAGGTGTTCGCGAGTGTTTTTGTTGACCGGGAAAGCCTCAGAAATGGACTCCAAATGACGAACTGCGGTTGCAGCGGCTAACTCAAATCCATCAGCTATGCGGATTGGATGAATACCCTTGTCAATTAGTTCCGAAGCCTGTTCTAATAGAGCTCCTAAAATGAATTATTAATTTTGTTATAGTCTGGCATTCCATGGATTAACTGTTCGGGTACCGGAGTTCATGTATAGGAGAGAGAGGAGAAGAATGGTGTCACAGGCTTGCTAGCATAGGTGGTTGTAACAAGACGCTCACCTTCCACCATTCTGCTCTTCTCCCTGCCTAACCAAATACTGTATGACTCTGCTAATACTGTCTTGACAAATCTTCCATAAATGAATTAATGGCTAAGGATCTATACTGACGGCTCAAAAGCAGACACTCTTGACTCATACAATGGCATATTCCAAGCAAAATGTGTAGGCATCCAACACTCAGCGCAAACTGTACCAAGGAGAGATGCCCACACATTACTTACTTCACTCTATCGGTTCAGAGTTATTTAGTTTGATATAAAAAAATACGTACTTATATCACAATAAATATATTTATTCACGTAAACCTATTACAGGCATTTAGGAAACGTCATTAATTTAATTATTTTCAATAATTCTACTCCTGCTAGTGAAAGACTAAGCAGCAACGTGGTCCAATGAGTAAGCTGTTAGCAGAAGACCAGCAGTTTAGCAGATTCCAGTGACGTGTTAATGTTTAATCTGACTCGAGAAAAGAAACAGCAAGGAAAACTCAGCTATATCAGATAATTTAATTTACAATAACAATGACTTACAATGCATTAATGTATCAATACGGTCGCATCAATGGAAGCAAACCATTCAAGACCTATTTTTACATACTGTTGGCAACAATTAAGTATTTTTTATTTAGCTGGAACGCTTCTATCGTGTCTCTGGCAACTCTCTCTTGTCTGTGCTCTCGTCTGAGTGTCACTTAATGTAAAATGTGCTAACCTAACCTAAATAAAGAGTTCTACAAAACTACCTATTTAATTTATCTGCTGATCCAAGTCCACTGCCAACACATACATATTGCCGAATGTCTTGACTAGACAGATTTTAATACAAAAAGAAAAAAAAAAACATTTATAATATAAAACATACAAGTATACAGAACTACACCACAACAACCATATATTACCAAGATACAGTCCATTTTTAAACAAATCCAGGGTAGCATCCCAGTTTCACTAATGTCAACTTATGGAATTGTTACAAAATTGACATCAAAGCGTTTTAGGTGTTTGCTTACCAGCCAAAACAACAACTCCAGTAGTACCATCTCCAATCTCATCATCTTGACTCTGTGCGAGCTGCACCATCAGTTTTCCAATCTCATGGTCTACATCCATCAGTTTAAGGATGGTGGCTCCGTCATTGGTCACAGTAAGGTCTCCGTCGGGGGATACCATCATCTTGTCCAGACCGCGTGGGCCGAGAGAAGTGCGAAGGATGCTGGCTATCTGACGAGCTGCTTCAATATGCGACTGGAATATATTATGAAGATTAAAATTTACCTAATATTTCTTTTTATTATTCATCAAATTGAATTTTTTTCTTCAACAATATTTCCAAAATTTTAAATATTTTGGATCTTATCACCAATTTTTTAGTAAAATCATCATCACAACCATTTCACTTCCGAGGTGTCTCTAGCATACCAAACTCAAGAATATCACTTAGTTTTATGTTATTTTTCAATATTATTCCTACCCCTTATACCCTCTTTCACCTTTTATTTTTATATTCATGTTTTGTGTATGTGTTGTGTGTGTATTATTTTCGTCTTTTATTGTCATATATTATGTAACTTTAGCAAAAAGCACTTGTCTTCTGGAACACACTCTGTTTCATCAGACTAGTCCAGGAGACAGAGCACATTAAATATTATTGTGAACCGATTAGGAATCAAACCCGGTACCTCCGAATCTAAATTGACTGACTTAACCGCTAGACCACAGAGGGAGCTTAGTTAGTTAAAATAGAATGATTTTAAGATCTATAAATAATAATATTCCCCTAAGTTTTGTTTATATGGCTGTGCCTGGAGCTCTTGACGCATTTTTTATAAAAACTTTCTAAGCAATTTTAAACTCTCTGTTTAAGACTTAAATTATCTTTGGATGTTATTAATGACTCCTAAAATATTTATTCACACATCATTATCATCAGGCTCGGTTGTAAGAACTTTCCTTAAAGCCTACAAAGGTCGGTTCAAATCCACCTGGCATGTACCAATGAGAAATACACTTTTTTTATGTACATTAGTCATATATATACAAAACCACTGTTCGTGTGCCTCGGAGAGCACGTAAAGCCGTCGGTCCCGGTTCCACTACTACCAACTTATGGATTTGTTAATAAATTGTCATTAAATATTGATATGCAAGTGTGTGTGACGTGCGTGGCAAGTGTAGGCCAAATTCTTCAGATATATGTTCCTAGTGTATTGGGCACCATGCCACAGGACAGCGATTTAAAGGAGCAATTTTTGTTGTATTTAATTTTGTTGTTTTTTTAGGCTAATGTTTGTTTTTATTGTAATATAGTTTATTTAATACTAAGTTTTGTTTATTGTAATAATGCTACATTTAATTTATTTGTAGTAATAATAAATGACTTTATAGTACAAATATTACATTTATTTGACAAAGTTTTAAGCACGATATATTATAATTGCTTTTTTGGATAAAAATCGTAACTAGCGTAAGTGGTCATGTGATTCATACTAAGCACCCGATTTCAAAAACCTCAATAACTCTGGTAATCTTAAAGAATATCACTTGAAATTCAGTGCGTAAGGTTTAGAAGCATTGAAATGTTAATTTCAAATCTCTTTTCATTGATAAAAGTACTTTTTTAACTATTTCTTCTCGAACTTTCTGCTCCATTGTTTATGAGGTTATAATTTTATAAAAATATTAACAAAAATACTAGCATCGTATGTATGCTATTAAGCGGAATTACTGGAGTCATTATAAGAACCATTGTTTGTTTCTAAATTGTAATAATAAACAAGTAAAAGTGAGAAGTCTTACCTTTAGTGCATCGGTACCGGTGAGCCGTTTTTGCTTGTCCTGATCACGCAAAATAATAAATGGACGCCCATATTCATCAAAGGCCACAGCTCCAGGAAACAGAGCCATGATTGACACGAAAATAAACACACAAACTTGTGATTATATGAGATTTAAAATCCAAAATGTTTACGAAAGAAACAAATGAAAATGGACGACTGACAGCTGGTGACAGCTGTGATTTGACAAATATTTTTTTCTGAGCTCAAGGCACAGACCATATAGGACTAAGGATTTATGGCCAAGATGTTAAAGTTGCGTTCAGTGTGCTTAGTGTAAAATGCAAGTTTCGGAAAACGTAACTGCTGTAGTTACGTTTTTTTAATTTACATTGCGTGTTATTGCAAGTTTGGCTATAATAACAGGCAATGAACATCGAAAATTCACTAAAAAACTACTACTATAGTTGCGTTTACGAAACTTCACTGTCACACTAGGCATACAGATAAAAGATAAAATCATTACATAAAAAAACCCTTTTTTTATCTTTTAAAATTAATCTATACAAACGTGATGTTGTCACAAATGCCTTAGGGGCAATTGCCATTACTAGTTCTCAAAAAAGAAGAAGGTCCCTGTGTGACTTGTCGCTTTATTTCGCTTTGGAAAGTCTTTTGACTCATATGGATTTCATGCAAATTCGGTTCGTGAACGCTTTGCTTTGCTTTTAAGTCGAACATAGCAACCATGCATATGCTCTCAAATGGGTGTGCCGATTCGTATTTGACTAATTAAAGACAAAAGAGTTCTTCGCGCCATTTTGCGTGAACATGTCAAGTGCAAGTTTTTGTTTTGTAAATTAATTTACTGTGGATATTATTGGTCAAAAGTGGTGCTGTTTTGTTTAATAATGTGCTATAATGTGAATAATTATGGAAAACGATAAATTGGACTTTAAATATGGGGCTCAAGTTGCAGTTTATTTTTTGCGGTTTTCCCGCGCTGTGGACTCCCATATTTTAAAACTCCAAGTAAAGCATCAAATTCTGCAGCATCTGGAATTTGATGATCCCCAACTCGGTTATGAACATATATTATGCAAATAAATTACGTGCTTAGGACTGATGTATTCTGTACAATGTCCTTTAAAGACAATTAGAAAAAAAATTAAAGACAAAAGGTTTAAAATAAAACGACAACTTAATATTTAATTATTGTATTAAAGTAATATACACAGATTAATCATGTATTTATGTAAGAATTAGAAAGATTTATGTGTAAATGCTTTATTTAATAAAAATAAATTGAACATCGATCCAGAATTAACTTAAAACCTCAAACTTTTGTTGTATTCATTGCTCCAGGCATAAAATGGGATTTTTCTGTCTTGTATAGTATTTATTTACACACGAAATATACGAGAAAATCATCCAGAAATAGTTTTTTTTTTTTTGTACTGAATACCACATTGATACTGTCCGTGATTGCGTAGAAAAAAACCGCGAAATAAAGTAAACAAAAAAGCGCGCTTACAGCGCAAGTCGAACATAGCAACTTTTACTGCATTACTTAAGGCTTAGCAGGCACTGCGATTAAACGCAAGCGGTTTAATATCAGCAAAAATATATTATTATTGTCTGTGAATATTGTTCACTACAAAATGCGGAACTAATATACAACTAAACGCGAAGGAGATAGATTAATTTGTCACAGTGGGATGCGAGCAAGACAAATTGCATAAAAGGCTTGATTAAGACTGATTCAAATGCATTATTTCTACATAGTTTGCTAGTTTTACTCGTAATGTATCGTACAGTATCTTACTATACCTAAATGCAGTGTGTGTTAAGCTTAAAGGGCCCTTTTTTAAGGATAAACAAAATGTCTTTGGTTTAATATTTTTTTCGTTAATTTTTGTGTATAAAATGTTACTAAAGACACAAGTACACATTAGTCTGTTACCCATAAATGTAGTTGTTTAAGTATCTTATAACTAGAAGTTAAAAACGTTGTGACACCGGCCCCTAGTCTACATTGTCAGCTCCTGTAACGAAAAAAAATAAATCAGTTCCAAATTAAAAAAATCAAGATGGTGGCGTCAACAACAACAATACAAGATATGACAATGTCAAGTTCAAGTTTTTCGTTTTGTAAATTTGTTTACAGTGGATATTGTTAGTCAAAAGTGGTGTTATTTTGTTTAATAATGTGCTACGTTGTGAATAATTATGGAAAACGATAAAATTTGACTCTATACAAGTATATGGGGCAGAAGTTACACTTTATTTTTTGCGGTTTTCCCGCGCTGTGAACTCCCGTATACCCTTCGTGTTTGGGCGATATTGACGTGAATTACTCCATGAAAAGCATCAAATTCTGCAACACTTGGAATTTGATGATCCCCAACTCGGTTATGAACAGATATTATGTAAATAATTACGTGTTTAGGGCTGATGTATTCTGTACAATGTCCTTTAAATACAATTAAAGAAAAAAACAACAACAATACAACATTTTCGCTTCTGAGAAATGTAGTCTATTAATTATAATGTGATAATAATAAATATAAATATTTTATAATAAATATTTCCAGACAGGTCACACATCGCCATCTAATTTCCGTGGGTAAGCTACGAGGCTTGTGTTATGGAAACTAGATGGTTGATAAACTACAAAGTATACTTTTTTTTTTTTGTAAAAATATACATATTATACATATAAACACCCAGACCGAGACAAATTATACAATGTACAACTTGCCCCCGGTGGGAATCGAACCCACGACCTCCCGAGTTCACAGTAACGTTTGTTTCCACTAGACCACGGAGGCGGTCAATATCAACTAACATCAGGCATGTACCAAGATAGGTTGGCAAGAATCTGATGTCAGTTTTTCAATTTATTCCACAAGTTGGTATTAGTGGAACCGGAACTGACGGCTTAACATGCTCTCCGAGCCACGGGAATGGTGGTGAGAGAAGACAAATTTCTCATTCCATTCACCATGCGGGTGCCGGGTTCATCTTGTGTGGGTAAGAGATGAGAAGAATGGTGTCTCTGGCCGACAATAGGCTGGTTTAAGAAAAGGAGACCTCCCTTTTCTATTTTATTGCACGATAATACGCTCACCGTCCACCATTCTACTCCTCTCCCTACCCAACCAAATACTGTATGATTCCGTTTATACTGCCTTGGAAGCTCGTTCCATAAATGTATTGAGGGCAGACCTGCTTAGGCTCATCTCTACTACAAAGTCCGTTTATTCCCTAGGAAGTAAATTTTGATTTATACTATTACAACATGTGACCTTTCCCTCACCTATTGGTAAGTGGCGCGTAAGGTCCATGAATGTTAGCAACTGGAATCAATTGGCTTGACTGGACATGATGGCAAGTCAAGCCTGATCCCGAAACATTTGGATACACCTTACAGGGTTTATCCGCATGAACAGTGCATACTTCTTCGTAAGTCTTGCGAAAGAATGGAGCGTTTACTTACCATAATAGCATTAACTATGTCGCTTTGATTGTTGCGTAGGGCTTTAACGGCCTTCGTTCGGGATACATTTGCTTGGGACATGACAATTTCTACATCTTTCTCGTCCACACCGGTCTCGTCAACTCCGTCTTCATCCTCCTCCTCGGCTATGGGGGCTACAGTAGTGCCGGAGGAGCTGGCATCGATTCCTGTTGAGGCACTTTCGGGTGCCTTGAAACGCTCGGCTGCGGCCATTGTTGCCTGAAGATAAATTTTGTTTTTATGTTTTGTATTTAGATTTAAACAAAAGGGGAAGACCGCTGTGCCAGGTATTGTAATCTCATAGGTACTCACAGCTAAATTTAAAAGGTTATTAATTGATCATTGTGGTGTAGTTCTGTATTATTTATTTTGTAAATCTGATATAGCTGAGTTTTCCTTGCAGATTCCTTTCTCAGTCAGATTAAACATTAACAGGTCACTGGAATCTGCTAAGCTGCTGGTCTTTTGCTAACAGCTTACAATTTGGACCACTTTGCTGTGTAGTCTTCCACTAGCAGGAGTAGAATCATCCAAAATATATATATAGGCATACCATCAATGCACTGATCGTCTATTAATCAATAACAATGATTTGTATTTATCTCACCTGTTGTGAAAGGTCTTCAATCTTAGCCTCTCCGAAAACAATGTATGTGTCGGAATGGGGGTTTTTAAAGACATCGGGAGAGTTGATGACGAACAAAATGTTCTTGGATTTCCTGATGGTCACTCTGCTTACTCCTTGGACCTGAAAGATTAATTATTTTTAAAAATTAAGTGAATTAACATTCTATTGGTAGTGGAGTCATCTATCATGTCGAAACATGGGTTCACATCTGCCAAATTTAATTTAAATCGGTCAATACATTACTTGACAACATAAACATTGCATTACATGCTACAATAATTTCCCACACAAAATACACACTTAATACGCGAGGTGAATAAGTGATGTCATGAAGATCGTTCGGAACAGAACTGTGAACTGTTTAGGAACTGATGTCAATCGTGTCTGATTCCAGTTGCTAACATTCATGGACCTGCGCGCCACTTACCATCAGGTGGGCGCAAGGTCACAGTTGTGCTAGTATAAAAAACTAATCTTGGTTACGCTGTTTCGCAACATCACTGACCTAATATCAATATTAAAATACTTACAGGTTTAAGTCCGAGTTTGCTCATGATTTTTCTTGCCTTCTTTTCCCCACGAGACTGTTTGGCTTTGGACACCATGTCGATGCCGGGGATCTGGTTAGTGATACCTCCCGCACCTGGTGCTCCTGGAAAAGAGAAAAAGTATTCAAACATTAAATCTATTATTTGCAATAGTAACCTAAGCTCGCTTATAGAAGTTCCCCCAGACTGTGGGGACTTTTCTGAAGGTCTGCAAGAATGTGACAGGTCTTCTGGCCTTCCTTGAGGAGATCAGATGGCTCCAATGACAGAGTAAAGGTCATGCATCGTAAGATCATCCCACAATCACATACTCCGGATAATCAGACACTACAGTACCTGCATCCTCGAGCTCTGGGATAGTGTCATCAGTATCACTGTCTGAAGATGCATCATCTTCCTTGTGTTTTTCAGCAACGGAGGCCCCGGCTTTGTCAAGCTCAGTCAATTCTGGCATCTTGCTCTTTGGGGACGTAATGGTGATGGTTTTAATTTCCTGAAATAATTTATTATAAATATTAATATGACCAGAAAGTACATGCACAATAAGTGAGGCAAGTATTACTGAACCATAAAAGCTTGGTTACTTTTATACATAATTATTGGATCTTCGGATAGAAAGATACTATTTAATTGGTTGGGTAAAGGAAGCCAAGAATAGTGCAAGAGGAGTTATATGTGCAAGAAAACCCAGCTAATTTGGTCACAACCCCAAGACACTATTATAATAATAATTAATATTTCCAGACAGGTCACACAGCGCCATCTAGTTTCCGTGGTAAGCTACAATGCTTGTGTTACGGAAACTAGATTGTTGATAAACTACATATTATACGTTTTTTTTCTTTTTTTGTAAATATATACATATTATACATATAAACACCCAGACCGAGACAAATTATACAATGTACAACTTGCCCCCGGTGGGAATCGAACCCACGATCTCAGAGTTCATGGCAACATTTGTTACCACTAGACCACGGAGGCGGTTATTGCTCTACACTTTTGTGGTATGAGTTTTAAATATAAAATACAGTCGCTTCAGACTTTTAATACTGTTAGAATGATGTTATGCAGGGGTTTAGTTGATAATAAAGTAGAACTATTTATATTTCTGGTATAACCTTGCCTTGACTAAAAAATATGATAACAATGCTAAATAGTCATCAATGTAATGTTCGTATATTATACTACTTGTGCTGGCATAATGGTTTCATAATTATAGCTGTGAAAACTACAGATTACAATACAAAATTAAAGTAATCTAAAAATATGAAAAAAAAAAAATTAGATAGGTTATTAAAATTCAAGCAAATGTAACCAAATGGTTCGTTTAGTATACTAAATACAAACTCTTGTGCAGATTAACAATATAAACAACGATTTTACACTAATTCCACTGTTAAATCTTAATTTATATACCAAAATATGATTTGAATATGCAGTCGAACACCGCTAAGTATAAAGTTACAAAACACTTTTAATACAAAACTATCACAACATACGGGTTATAAGAATAATCAGAAATCACACAAATGTATTATTTGGCAAGTTATTTCTAGGATTTATCATATAATTCACGATTAATTACCTTTAAAAAGGAAAATTAGGCTACAGAAAAACGATGGGTTCCAATCTGACAGATGAATATGAAAGAGACATAAGATCCATGCCGTTTCGCTTTATTAAGATAATGTTCCAAAAACTAAAAGAGTTTACACTGCCCAAATTACTTGTCGCTCTTGCACACTTGTGACAGCTATAAGTCCGTCTCCTTTTTCCGGCAGGAAAATTTTGATAATTTCAGTCTGAATTGCATCAAAATGAAGTTTATGTATATCTATTTACCGATTAAAGTTAAATATTGCGTCAAATATACCAGTTTTTAAGGTCAGCCGTTAACTGGTATAATCGAAGCAATTTTTAACTTTAATCGTTACAATCACATAAACTTCGTTTTGGTGCAACCCAGGGCTTAGGCAACTCCAAAATGTGTTAATTTTATTTAATTTTCCGTTTTAATATTGCAACAATGCACAGACCATATAGCTAATTAACAATGTCACAAGATAATTACTTTTTAAATTAATCTATACAAATGTGATGTTGGCACAAATGCCTTAGTGGCGATTGCCATGACTAGTTTTACTAGTATTAAAAAAGAATAAGAATTAATATTGATCTGTCAGATACATATTATTTAATCTTGTAACACTGCATTTTAAAGTCAAAATAAATAGTGATGTGCTAACAATCAGTTTCGGTTATATCGATGTATTTTTATTTTTTTAAATTGACATATAATCTACAGACTGTTCATCAAAACAATCTCCTTTTACAATCTCTCTTGCACTGCTTCTAAATGATTTAGGCATGACTAATACGAAAAATAATTACACAAAAACGAGCAGAGCAATGGGGTGTATCAGGCAAAGCTTTTTGTAGATGTCGCTAGCGGCAATGGTACCTTGTTTTACACCTATATCGCATCATTTTTCAAATGTTTTTGTAGTTTTTTATATTTGTAACAGAAAAATGTATATAAAATTACCGTTACCTACCTTAAAAGACGAATTAAGAAATCGCACACCGTCTTTAAACAGAAAAAAGGTTTTATTAATAGAACGGCAATTTTGAGATCAACATATCTTTGATTTCGCTTGGAAATCTCGATTTGCACATGTAAAAGATGCTCACTTCGGCATAATATCCAGAAAATAATGACTTTCGTAATAAAAATACAAGATTTCTATGGAATTGACAGTTATATTAGGTACCATCTATCATGCGCCATCTATCGTGATAAAAAGTTAGTGATACACCCCATTCACTACGCGGCGAACGAGTGCCTTTACTCCGTAGCCACGACTCAGACTTAGCTGTTAAGGCACGCAGGGCTAATAGTGAGAGAGAGACGGTTTATAGGGTTTTAGTCGATCGGACCACAGACTATGAACAGTACAAGTAGATCTGACAACAATAGATTAACAAGGCAATAGTGCCAAATAGTGCAAACAGAGCAGGTGAAATCTTTCGGTGAACGGTCTGTAATGAAAAAAGCATAACATTCAGAAAGTTAATTGCGTATTTATTTAAAATGAAAATGGCTGTACATTTTAACGAGTGCAATAGAACGAATTTTACTCTTGTATCACTTTTTTACAAATTAATTTATCGACAAAATAAACTGAGTGTGACCTTCACCATTACCACATCATTATTGTACGTCATTTATCAAATCGTTTGTGTGTAGATCCGTGCAAAAATATTCCTTTCGCTTTAGTTGTTTAATCACCTAAACGGCTGACGACGCCTGCATAGCATAAAATATAAATACATTGAACTAATTACTAGCATTATCTCGATAAATACGCGTCAACTGTGTAGTTATTATGATAAACAGTCGATAGTTCGTCGGTCCAAAGTGCATTGTTTCCTATAAGCCATAAAAGTTTGTGTTTTATTATTAATTGTGCCAAAATGTCTTTGGATGAGAAATTCAATGCTGCCGTGAATGTTATTAGGAGTCTTCCGAAGAGAGGTGAGAAGTTTTTATTAGTTTTTTTAACATTAACAATTTTCATAAGAAATGTCCTTCAGAAGTGGTATTAGGTATTTATTAGTTGCTAATGATGGCGATAAGTGTAAGTAACGTAACTTTATGCTTTTAAAGTTACCATCATCAGACATCTCTGTCTAGATAATTATTTTTCAATAGCTGTTGGACCAGTTTATTATAGTGGTCAAAACAAACATTTAATTCACTGTATAGTCACATGTCCAGACCAGATAGTAATGGCATGTATTATATGTTCATTATAGGGTTTTAAAAATAATTTAAACCATATGAGAATGCCCATTTTTCGTAGATAAATGGGCCCAATAAAATTTTCTCATGCTATAATGATTTCTTTTTTATTTGATAGTTAATAGTGTTCTCATAATCTGTAATTAATTTAATTTATTTTATCCTAGAATAATGACAATTGCCAAAAACTTTTTTTTTACGTTAACAATTACATAGTTTTGATCCCGCTGATTTGAAATACAGTGTCTATAATAAAGTACAATATCTATAATAAAGCACCTGGTCATAATAAAGAACCTAATCGTGTAAATAGTGCCTTGTACCTATTTCGTACATAAATTTTAACCAATTGACTATTTAATTAAATTATATTTTAATGCTGGGGTAAAAGAGATGTTGTAATTAAATTAAAAAAAAAACAACCAATTGTTATGATTATTTAATTGTATTTAGATGAGGCACACTGCAAAAAAAGTTGGGGCCTGTGAGAGAGACACAAATGCAGTAATTATTGTCCTTTTTCTCTCACTATACAAAACTTTGTGTCCTTATATGCAATATCATATACATATATATGTATATATATATGATGCTGGGCCTTCCAGACCATATATCTAGAGAACTTGGCCTACACTCGTTGGCATTTTATGGACATATTATTATTAATTCACAGATCTTTTTTTAACCTGTTAGTGAGAATGTGTCGCACCTACAATATTGTATTGTAGTATTGCGTGGTTAGTTTGTGGCCTGATTGTAATTTTTTGACAGTGGTTTTGTAGTGTATAAAAAGTCTATTACCACAGATCTCCTCTGCCTTATTTATAATTATTACTATTACTATATATGTTATGTAAATTCTATTGTATTGCTCTTTTTTTTTTTTTTGTTTTCTATATTATTGTTTATATGAAGTTAATATGAGTGAAAAACTGGACAAGTGGCTAGTGACAATCGAAATATACTATGGTGATAACTGTCAATTTTATGAACTTTACACCAGTGCTGGATATAGGCATATCAGCAGTGCGCTGTGAGCCTATTAATCAATAATAATAATATATTTTTATATGCCAATAAGCATCAATGTATATAGATAAGCCTATTCAATACAAAACGCACTCTTAAAACGTGCCGCTTGCTTTGTGTACCTACCAACTTTGGGGGGCAATTCTCAAGCAAGGATAATGCCACATGCTTTATTCATCGGAAATTATACCACAATGCTTACAAAAAGACTAGTTTTACTCGATATAAATATTAATATTAGGCACTCTCGACGCTTGCTATCTCGCAACTGTTGGTGCGGCTACATGACTTCGATTGGTTTTACGGGAACGTTTTTATATCGGTGAGGGCCTATCTATATACATCAATGCCAATAAGCATTATTATTATTATTGTAAACTGGTCTGATTTCCCTTTAAATTTGGAATGGTTATAGATCCTATTAACCAACATGTGTTCAATATGAACAACCCAATCTAGGACTGTGTTCTAGGGGCTGTGTTGATACCTAACCAAATTAAATATGACCTAGTTTCTGACTTAGTTTTTGCCAATAAAACAAGGCATTCATTAGGATACCTTGAAAACTCATGGCCATTGGTACTAACATACTAAAATTCATACCTAAGTCAAAATTTGCTTAAACATATCAATAAATAAATTATTATTATTATATTCTAATATAGCAGTACATTATAATCAGAATAAAATCAATATTAATCAAAAAATATTTGTTTATTACATTAAAACTTACAGCTTGATAACAATACAGCTAGACAGCTAAAATATATATATATATATATATATATATATATATATATATATTAACTAGTAGGTACGACTTGTGACCTTGCGCCTACCTGATGGTAAGTGGGACGCGAGGTCCATGAATGTTAGCAACTGGAATCAGACACTCATGACTGACATCAGTCCGAAACACGTGTGGATACATTTTCATCATCATCATCATCACGACCGTTTCCCTTCCGGGGTGGTCAGAAACCACGCTTATAAATGAGCGGATTCACATTTAGCCAACTTCACTATAGGCCAATCATAACTAGTGGCAAGCTCATCGATGTCTCCAGCGTACCAAACTCGAGAAATATTACAACTAAATTAAATGTATTTAAATCGATGCCGGTACCTCCGAGTCTAAATCCACGGACTTAACCGCTAGACCACGGAGACAGTTAAAAGTGTGTAAAGTTGGCTACATTTTACTGGGTTTATCGGCACAAATGGTGAATACTTCCCCTTATTTAACAACTTTTTACAATAAAATAATAAAACACTGACAAAACATAAAAAATATGAAATAAATAATTTAAAAAGCCTATTAATATACAGAATCCGGTGGGTTAAAGTATTAAGAAGAAAGTAGACGCTTTGCAGCTAGTTTTTCAAACGTATTTTTGGTACTTATTATTGCTTAAGTAAAAATTAACAGGTTTCTTTATTTTTATAAAAATACGTTTAATTTTCAATGACAATTTATTAACGATTCCACAAGTTGATATTAGTAGAACCGGGACCGGGCTTAACGTGCTTTCCGAGGCACGGGAACGGTAAAGAAGAAGTAAAGTATCATCACGACCGTTTCCCTTTCGGGGTGGTCATAAACCACGCTTATAAATAACCGGATTCACGTTTAGCCAACTTTACTATAGGCCAATCATGACAAGTGGCAAGCTCGTCGATGTCACCAGCGTACCAAACTCGAGAAATATCACAAATAATTTAAATATTAATTAAATGTATTTATTTACATTAATAAATATTTTTGTGTCCCGACCAGGAATCGAACCCGGTACCTCCGAGTCTAAATCCACGGATTTAACCGCTAGACCACGGAGGCAGTTACACGGGAACGGTGGTGTTGTAAATCTATGACTGCAGTACGTAAGAAAAGTGTGTTTCTCATTGGTACATGCCGGGGGGGTTTGAACCGACCTTTGTAGAATTTAAGGAACGCGTTCTTACAACAGAGCCACCTATCAAATATACTGTATTAGAATTAAATTTGATGTTTTTTATTAAAATATCAAAAACGAAAAATATTCCGAGACACCCTTTACCTTAGAAATCAAATTCAAACATTTTGTTGCAAGCCACAAAATAGTACAACTACATATATGACACCCCGTAGCAAATAATAAATTATAATTAAAACTATATAACAGTTTCAAACCATCAAACACCTCAAACCATATTACAACACATTTATATTTAGTAAAAGAAAAGAAAAAAACAACAGGAATTCGGAGAAGGATCGAAAATAATAACTACTGCATATACGTTAAGAGTTTATAAATAAATAAATAAATCTTTATTGCACAAAAACTAAATTAACTTAAAATTAATGTGCACAGGCGAGCTTTATGCCGTAAGGCATTTTCCACCGGCTAAACTTTGGGAGTTTTAACGGATTACAGGCAGAGTGCCAAGTATTTACTAACAAAAACAATAATTTATACTAATACTACATAAACTACATATTATAATATATACAAGTATATCTATAATACAATACATATAATTACATATATACAGAAATAAATAAATACACACTATAATATAGGGTTAAGGTTAAAAATAGAGAAAAGAGTGAAAGAACAGTTTAACACAGATATACATAGCTTTAGTTATTCTGAATGGATAGAAAATGGGAGTAAAGAAATTTTTTGAATGAAAGCGCAGTCGTTAGAGTTTGAAGAGAGAGAGGGAGAGTGTTCCAGAGATTCTCTGCGGTAACAGTGAAGGAATTTGAATATCTTGTCGAGGAGTGGAGAGGAATAGCAAGAAGGTTATTTTGAGTAGATCGCAAGTCACCTAAGTAAACCTATTACAAGCATTTGTCATAATTTAAATTATTTAGAATGATTCTACTCCTGTTAGTGGAAGACTAAGCAGCGAAGTGGTCCAAGGAGTAAGCTGTTAGCAGAAGATTAACAGCTTAGCAAATACCAGTGACCTGTTAATGTTTAATCGGAATACAGAATTACACAACAACAATAAATAAATATCTTTCAAATTCACCCATGAGATTATATTACCTGGTACAGTGGTACCCCACCATGTTAGAATTAGGACTTGCCTGTGTGCAACCCGAAAGCCGACAAAACGCAAAATCACTGCTAATTTAAGAACAATAAATTGAACGTGTTTATTGTTTTCATATCTTGTAAACTTTACTGAATAAATATATTATTATTATTATACAGCTAAGACAAAAACAATTATGAGGACGTCACTAAAGATTATAGCTGCAGTAAAAGAGGCTTTGGCATATTCGGCATTCATAATACAAGAAGCGTAACTCCATACAAGAAAAATGTGCCTGTTTTAGCAGCGCTACTTCGGGTTCCCACCGAACTAGCATTGGCGTCAAATTTTAAAATTCTGTTTTTTTTATTTCTGCTTCTTCTTAGTCGCTACACTCTCGGCAGAGTTGTCGTGGTCGACTTGAGTGTCAGTGGCATGCTTAACAAGCCTTCGCCACTCCTCTCGAACTGCAGCCTTCCTGGAGCACTCATGTAGGGGGTGATCCATTGCTGCTTTAACCTGGTCAGTCCATCTCATCGGAGAACTACCACGCATCCTCTTGCCATCGACTTTTCCTTGAACTACAAGGCGCCAATGAATGTATCTCCACACCGCGACACGTGTCTAAAGAAAGTGAGAATGCGTGATTGTACGATTGAGGAAAGGCGCTGTCTCCTATCTCCAGTTCCTGCAGGATGGATTTTTTATTAACTTTTTGTTAATTAGATCATCCTTAATAATTGATCAATTTAATAATTTCGATAGTTACTATGAAAAAAGACAATAAAAGTCTAAATTTGTCGAACAAAATTAATAGCAGATCAAATAATAAAAATGGCGGAATAGATACGTAACTATAATACAAATAATATTTTTAATTTATTTAATTCTTGGAGTTCTCTCTAACGACTTTCACTTATCTATAATCCTTGAAATTCTTGATTTATTAAAATGGAAATACTTTTCACACATAAACTCCATCAAAATCAAACAACATTTAAAAATACATTTGGAGCACTTGTTGTATTATATTATTTGATCATACATATCACACACGTTTCTCGATTTACGTTGCACAATTTAAAAAAATAATTTTACTTTCAATTCCCGTAAACAGACAATAAAATAAATAACAAATCGGCTTCGCAACAGTCAAGACTCCATTTTGTTTCGATTTGGTTTTGACAATTTAGGGTTACCAGTATATTTTAAAAAACTAATATATTATTATAATAAATTATTAAAGCGCAGAGTATAAAACTACATACATAACAATCTTAATAATTTAAGTAGAGATAGAAATAATAAATATAAACAACAAACTAAATAAATACGCAGAAATATTATTCGTAACCTTCAAAAAAAGCAATGAATGGCAACCCTCGATATTTCCCAATGCGGGAACCAGTGCAATTTATGGAAGTGAATAGTCCTTGTTAACGAGCTGTTTTTATTCGCCTACAAGTACAGTATGCCTGTACTTTATACCGCAATACAATCATACAATATCAAATTTACATGCAATTAACGAATACCTAAGGTCAAGGCATTGTATTGTTTCTTGACATAAAGGCGGGTTGTACCAATCATGTGATCATTTGAAAAGCACAGGCGTTTTGAAAAAATAAATAAAATGCCAGTAGGCATTCTTTACCAGCCAAGGGGATAGAATAAAGTCCTAGTGAAAACATACAAAAAACTTACGTGTTTGTCAAACAATTTGATAGTTTGCGGGCTTGTGTTTGTCATCTTTTAATTGTTTCGTTTTTTGTATCTGTATATCTGTATTGTTATCTAGCTGTAAGTTTTCTTGTAATAAAAAATATATATTCTATATTGTTTTAATTATGTTTATTCTGCTATACTATAATATAATATCAAATTAAATAAATTTATTCATCCTTAAGTATAGGTACATATATATATTACAATAGGTATTCAGTAGTTTGTTCGTTCAGCTATACTTTACCCTTAAGAGCATACATATATATTTATTTAAATCGAAATTTTTGTTTAAATAATGCATATATATATTTTTTTTAATGTTAATCGTATTAACGAAAAATAACTTTGGTATACAAACACAAAAGAAAATATATAATTAGTGTCCTATTAAATATTATAATGTATGTCAAATGTGAGATCATCGTCAGTCAGAAAATCGTCAATTGTATAATAACAGTTTCCCAGTAAAGCTTTCTTTAGTTTTGACTATTTATATATAATGTATATTTTTTTAATATTTCAAAATACGGATTTATTTGATGGTTGGTTTGATCGTTTACGCTATTGTTTGTAGACAACGCAAAGTTTGACAATCACGTTTGTCAAACATGTTTCAACATCAGGGCGCTTTAGCAATCCACTATCAAAACATATTTGATTACTTCTATCTATATTTACTGTGTAAACCTACTGTCTTATCTTTAGGATAAGATCAGATTTGTAAAACATGAATCAAAATCTAATCCATTATTTGGTATTATCAAATTGATGTTTTTATTAAATATTCTTGCCATCAATATCTATAGGTACTATTATGTATACTAAACTACGTTCGTAGCTATAGAATTTTATTTATTATTTATGTATTTTTTTTACTTTTCTTACGTATTTGTCTTGGATTTAGGGCCCTACCTCACAGAGGTGCCACAGCGACGTCGCCGGCCACGTAACCATGACTACCTACCGTAGCCAAACAAGTAGCCAGTGGGTAATCAGTTGTCTCAGTTCAGGTATCGAGAATGGATGTTACGTGCTTAGAAAGATGTAGGCCAAATTCACCAGATACTCGTATATGTTCTGGAATACCCATTTCCAACAGTGGAGGTCCAGGACGTTGTGTTGCCCCTAGGGCTGTAATGAAAAGCCATTGTTAGTTTTGTTCTCTTTATTTCATTTCATTATCACCGTAGGGACCGTCTGGAACACTTGGTTAAGTCAATTTATAATACTCTGTAACTAATATAAGTTACCTACAGTAAACGAGATAACACAATCATGGTCAGACAGCTTAATACGAAACCACACGACAAAGACCAGAAACAGCCCAAACTATCAATACAATTATGGAAGAGCCATATTGAATACCATAGAGTCAAATACAGAAAATAAAATTTAAATACTACTAATGTCAAACTATGCTAAAATAAAAATGTCAAGTACTACAGGGTACTTGATGGCGCGGATTTAGTGGACTGTATCTAGGTGCGGGATTTGCGATAATCTTCAAATTAGATACATAGACGATACTATGATAATCGGTGCAATAAACAAACTAGAAAGGAAACTGGTAAAGGAACTCACCTGATGTCCTCGGCACCAGCACTTATAAATTGTTCTTACACGGATTTTGCGGGTTTGGCGAATGCGGGCGAAAACAACGATCGCGGCGATTTCTTCAGCGTCTTCTATGACGACTGTAGGACAACGACTGCGCGACGACTACGACTATATTTCGATTCGACGATTCCGACCACCATGCGGCGCGGCCAGTTATATAGGCACTGCCTCTCTTCAGTGCGCAAGCGCCGGCCTTTGGACTAGTGAGCGGGATGGGTAATATAGAAAGGAAGCGGCGCGAAAGAGACAGGACAAGGGTATAGGGGTAACAAATTAGGACGTCTGTTTATGCACCGACGAATCACAATAACGCCTAACCATCCACATTGGTCGAATTATCGCGATCGGCGCGAACATTCCCCCCAGCTTGAAGCGACCCAGTCCTTCAAATTCACGAAACGAGTACATTACCCACGTATGCGAAATAAAACAAATTCCAAGTCACAAGTGACTACAACGAAACGATGAAACGATTCTTTCACAAGCGATGCGAACGATAGCGAGTAGAATTGCGAACATGTAAAGGTCGAATTATTCCTTTACAAGAGCCCACGAAACGATTTCTACGTGAGATGTGTTTCTAATTTACGCGGTGTTTTTAAACGTCAATAACAATATTTATTTTAAAATTAGGTCTAAGAATAATCAAATTGTTTTGTTTCAAGGAACGTAAAATTTCCCTTCAGGGAAGTAACAATAATAACAAACGAATAAAAGGAGGCACGACCCGCGACTCACAGCTAACCATATAGCAATGAGTCATGGGAATCAAACCGACTACCTCGAGCGAGTTGCAGGAGAACTGGAGACGTTCAAAACTCCTCTGCAAGAGATAAAGCGAGTCGTCGAATTGCACACGTATTCAATTCAACGACGGCGACGGTGGGATGCCAATCAACTTCACACGTAACGAATACGAGGAGGCACGAACTGCAACCTATAGCTAACCATATAGCTAAAGTCACAGGAATCGAACCAACTATCTCAAGCGAGTCGCCGGAGAGCTTGACAAGTACGAACCCCCCAGCAAAAGAGAATGCGGGTTGTTGATTGGCCATCTTGTACCCTCAAGCACTAGAATAACTAGTGGCGGTGTCAACCAGGAGGATGCATGGATCCCTCATGGTGATAGAAGCTGCGTCAGAAAGCGGTCGTGTTTGTCCGAAACGATGTGACGAACACGAGTAACGAGAAAACTGACAGCAGCACGAAACGAAAGGTACAAGAAATAAGTGCGACGTGGTGCGGAAGGAACGAGACGAAATGCGTGCGAGGTAAACGAGAATGAAGAAATCAAGACGAAAAGAATAGCGGGCGAATTAAATTTAAAAGCGAAAGGAAAATCTATTTATTCATGTTTGGAGCCAAATGGTGCGAGTTGCGAAAAGTGTGCGAAACTTTCTTAGCGGACGGAACGAAAGAGGAAAACGTGCGAGCATCGCCACCACTAGGACCGGCTAGGCACGGGGCTTTGCCTACGATCAAATATCCTAGCGATGTTTCAATAGCTACTGGCTCAACAGACGCGCGGGAAATAGTATTGGAGCGAAAAATACGAGCGAACATCTCGGCTCCCACAATCATATCGATGTCCGCGGGGACGTAGTAGCGACAATCGGCTAGTGGCAAATTATTTAAATACTCTAAAGAAGAGATATCTACAGGCGCGGAAGGTAACTCACTCGTGATACGAGAAACAACTAAGGGTTGGATAGTGAAACGACTAGCATCATCATAGCGAGAGCGAATGGTTAGGGACGTGGTTCCCAAAACCGGGTTGCTAATGTCGCCAACCCCCGAAATCTGCTCAATTTGCGGCGAATCTATTTGCAATTTCAATGCATCACAACAAGCAACCGAAATAATATCTTGTTGGGACGCACTATCAACCAATACGCGAATAGGTTTGATGTTTCCATACGTATCGACAACGTTGCACAAAGCTGTGCCTAGTAAAACTGTCGTCTGACGACCATTACTAATGTCACGACGTCCATTGATGGCACACAACGAAACTGCGGGAGGCGCAACGCTACAAGAAGCGGCAATGGAAGATTGCTCCAGTGCGGTCGTCGTTTGAACAGCGGGCGCGCACGGCAGCGCAGGCGCAGCAGTCGAGAGCGGGGTAGCGCTATGCGATTCGAAATGTAACAATGTATGATGCGTACCTAAACACTTACGACACCTTCTTTCCGAATTACATCTACGAGCGATATGTTTACCACTTAAACAGTTTAAGCACAAACTGTTTAGTTTAACGAAATTAAATCTATCGTGAGGCGACATTTCGAGAAATTGGCTACACTGATAAGCTTGACAATGATCAATACCTTTACAAACTATACACGAATTATTATTATGCGAATTAGGAATACTTACAAATGTTTTTGTAACAGCTGACTTGGCAGGCCTGCTACTGTACGAAGGCGATGGTTTCACGGCACTATTAGCGCGAAGCATAACACGAGATTGTTCTCGAACGAACTCAACAAAACACGAAACTGACGGCAAGGCATTTTTTTGCGACAACGATAGTTCAAATAATTTTATGGTTTCAACGTCCACATTCTTTGAACCAATGTACACCAATATGAAATCCAACAAACTATCAAGATTTAACTGTTTTAACGCACAAATTAATGACGAGAACTTATCAATGTAATTTTCTAAATTTGTTGGATTCGCACTACTAACGTTTGGCAAACTAAACAACTGATCCAAGTACGTTGAACCCAAAAGACGTTTATCGTTGTATTTATTAACGAGGGTAGTCCAGAGAACTGTGTAGTTTTCGGCGGTGGGCAAGAATCCGTGGCAGATACTCTGTGCCTTACCCGTTAACTTACCGACTAGGTATTGAATCTTTTCACCGTCCGACAAGTTTATGTTTTCGTGAATGACGGTGCGAAAGTTTTCGTAGAATGTAGGCCAATTCTCAATTTCCCCATTAAAGGAACACAATTCGAGACGAGGAAGTTTTGTATGGTGTTCTAGGGTGCGGGTTTTACCTACATTCGTTACGGATGCGTTACGCGACGACAGAATACCGCTTTGCGTGTATTTAATTTTCGAATACAAATCTTGGAACGAATTTAACGATTTATAATTCGGTTCCCTATCGGGATAGAGGGCTAATTCGATGTCCACTTTCTCATGCAACATGGAAACAAATTCCGAACGAATTAAATCGATCGTGGAACATCTTGACAAAAACAATATCGATAATTCCTCACTATCCTTCACATCGCGAGTAATACAATCGTAACATAATTGTATTTCACTAAAATGAGACGACATTTTAGCGTTCAACTTTCTTAATTTTAATTCCAATTTTGCATCTGACGACATTTTGGCGGTTTAACTAATTTGAATTTAAAACGAAACGAAACTAATATGCGGCCGAAGTAACCGACTTTTTGGTTACTATTTTTAATTTAAAAATAAACGAACCAATGCGGCCGAAGGACCAACTTTATGATGGCGCGGATTTAGTGGACTGTATCTAGGTGCGGGATTTGCGATAATCTTCAAATTAGATACATAGACGATACTATGATAATCGGTGCAATAAACAAACTAGAAAGGAAACTGGTAAAGGAACTCACCTGATGTCCTCGGCACCAGCACTTATAAATTGTTCTTACACGGATTTTGCGGGTTTGGCGAATGCGGGCGAAAACAACGATCGCGGCGATTTCTTCAGCGTCTTCTATGACGACTGTAGGACAACGACTGCGCGACGACTACGACTATATTTCGATTCGACGATTCCGACCACCATGCGGCGCGGCCAGTTATATAGGCACTGCCTCTCTTCAGTGCGCAAGCGCCGGCCTTTGGACTAGTGAGCGGGATGGGTAATATAGAAAGGAAGCGGCGCGAAAGAGACAGGACAAGGGTATAGGGGTAACAAATTAGGACGTCTGTTTATGCACCGACGAATCACAATAACGCCTAACCATCCACATTGGTCGAATTATCGCGATCGGCGCGAACAGTACTACTATAATCTAATATATTAGATTATAATTATATATATATATATATATTTGACATACAACACTAATATTATTAAATCTGCCACTAACTAAACTAAATAAGAAAAAATAAAATAAAAATATTTTTATTTAAATTAAATATTTCCAGACAGGTCACACAGCGCCATCTAATTTCTGTGGTAAGCTACGAGGCTTGTGTTACGGAAACTAAATGGTTGATAAACTACATATTATACTTTTTTTTTCATAAATATATACATATTATACATATAAACACCCAGACCGAGACAAATTATACAATGTACAACTTGCCTCCGGTGGGAATCGAACCCACAACCTCCCGAGTTCACGGCAACGTTTGTTACCACTAGACCACGGAGGCGGTCATATATAAATAAATTTATTTCATTTCAATATTTTATTACATACATACATAATTTTTGATGATTGAATTACCTCGGCTTATAGCCATAACAGCGAGGTCACGGACGGAGGCAGTCTGCACGTTGTTCCGCTAAGTGGAACATTACAATTTTTGTTGGTCAAGATTGCATCGAATCTTGGACTAGATTCGTTTAAAAGTAGAATGTAAACAACAATCTCTGTAGTCTGTAATGATAGGGTTGCCAGCAGCCTGATTTTATAAGTTTTTTTTTTAATACTTAAGTCCTAAACACGTAATTTATTCATAACAGAGTCCATAACCGAGTTGGGGATAATCAAATTCCAAGTATCGCAAAATTTGATGCTTTTCATGGAGTAATTCGCGTCAATAACGCCCAGACACGTCGGGTATATTATGGGAGTTCACAGCGCGGGAAATCCGCAAAAAAATAAACTGCAACTTCTGCCCCATGTATACGAGTAGATTCAAATTTATCGTTTTTCATAAATAATCACATTGTAGCACATTATTAAACAAAATAAAACAACTTTTGACTAACAATATACACGCGGTATTAAAATTAGTAAATTGCCAAAAGAGCAAATATTTTTTTGGTTGAGGTGTTATGGGGTGTATCACTAACTTTTTATCACGGTAGATGGCGCATGATAGATGAACTGTCAGTTGCATAGAAAACTTGTATTTTTATTACGAAATTTATTATTTTCTGGATATATTGCGGAAGTGAGCAGCTTTTAAGTGTACAAATCGAGATTTCCAAGCGAAATCAAAGATGGTGATCTCAAAATTGCCGATCTATTAATTAAACCTTTTTTGTTTTTAAAGACGGTTTTCGCTTTCCTAATTAGTCTTTTAAACGTTAAGTTAAAATTCATTTTTCTGTTATAAAAATAAAAACTACAAAAACATTTTAAAAGATATCCGCAATAGGTGTAAACAAGGTACCAGTGCCGCTAGCGACATCTACAAAAAGCTTTGCCTGATACACCCCATTGGTAGAACCACTATTTTAAATAAAAAAATACACTTTTTTATATGTGGCGCCTCCGTGGTCTAGTGGTAACAAACGTTGCCGTGAACTCGGGAGGTCGTGGGTTCGATTCCCACCGGGGGCAAGTTGTACATTGTATAATTTGTCTCGGTCTGGGTGTTTATATGTATAATATGTATATATTTACAAAAAAAAAAAAAAAAGTATAATATGTAGTTTATCAACCATCTAGTTTCCGTAACACAAGCTTACCGCTTACCACAGAAATTAGATGGCGCTGTGTGACCCGTCTGAAATATTTATTTATTTATTTATTAAAATCATTATCTGAAAAACAAAACACTACTGCATAGTGAAGTCTAAAAATCGCGATAGCCATTGTGATAAATACCTAAAGGCTGGGGAGTGTTATTATTAATTGATCTCGCCCACAGCCGAGAGACGAAATAGAGAGAGAAAGAATTACGTAAGTCAACGATCGTTGGCCTCTCGCTACCTTGATTAGGCTCTGTATGAGTGGCGATTATTTTAGGAAAACTTCTCTGCACCGTTGACGCTGTTCGAATGGGGTGTATCACTAACTTTTTATCACGATAGATGGCGCATGATAGATGGTACCTAATATAACTGTCAGTTGCATAGAAAACTTATATTTTTATTACGATTTTTATTATTTTCTGAATATTATGCCGAAGTGAGCAGCTTTTAAGTGTACAAATCGAGATTTTTAAGCGAAATCAAAGATATGGTGATCTCAAAATTGCCGTTCTATTAATAAAACCTTTTTTCGTTTTAAAGACGGGGTGTGCGCTTTTAATTCGTCTTTTAAGGTAGGTAACGTTAATTTAAAATACATTTTTTTGTTGTAAACATATAAAACTACGAAAACATTTTTAAAATGATGCGATATGGGTGTAAAATAAGGTACCATTGCCGCTAGTGACATCTGCGAAAAGCTTTGCCTGATACACCCCATTGTGGACGATGCCATTATTTCTGGAACTCTCGAATCCCTGCAGCTTCGCCGAGATGTGGTTTCTCTGAGCGTGTTCTACCGGCTATACTATGATGAATGCTCGGAAGAGCTCTATAACCTAATCCCTCCCTCTCCATTCCGCAACCGAATCACACGCACAGGTCAGAATATGCACCCACATACCGTAGTCACCATCCCTTCGCGTACGTATAAAATTGGGGAGACTTATAGCTGCTGTAAAGAGGCATTGTCATATGCAATAAAGAATCAATAAATAATTTAAAATAAAAAATAAAATAAATACATAATAATTTGCTTGCCAGTAATATTTTTTAACTTTAGCAACCCTAGCAGTTAGCACGCTTGGCCCTATTTGTGTGTGATTTTAAGAGGGTAATTATTGCACTTATAACGAGAGTAGTCGGGTTTGGTAATTCTATTTTAAGCACATGTTTTTTTTTATATGCTAGCACGATATGTAACTGCCTCCGTGGTCTAGCGGTTAAGTCCGTAGATTTAGACTCGGAGGTACCGGTTTTGATTCCTGGTCGGGACACAAAACTGTGTATTAATGTTAATGAATACATTTAATTAATATATAATTTCTTTGTGATATTTCTCGAGTTTGGTACGCTGGAGACATCGACGAGCTTGCCACTTGTCATGATTGGTCTATAGTAAAGTTGTCTAAATGTGAATCTTCTTATTTATAAGCGTGGTTTCTGACGACCCCGAAAGGGAAACGGTCGTGATGATACTTTACTTTTTGCTAACATTCATGGACCTCGCGCGCCATTTACCATCAGGTGGGCCCAAGGTCACATGTCGTGCTAGTATTAAAAAAAAAACATTAACAGTTTAGTAGCCAAGAAGATTTTATATTATTTACATATATATGTATACAGTTAAAACAGTTGATTATAATATTAGAAGTAAAAACAAGTTACAATTACAAATAATAAAAGAAAATTATAAACAGGATAAAAATACAAAACAATAAAAATAGGAATAGGAAAATAAATTGACTTTATAAATTACGTTTTATTTATTGTACATGTATGTGTATAAGTTTTAGTTTAATGTACGTGTGTACGAGTATATTGTATATATATGCTTATATACATTTATTCGAAAAAAAAATATACAACATATAAAATAAAATTAATATTAAGGATAGGGATATAAGTCCCGTCCGCGTGGAATGGTGGCAAGAACGCTGGCTGCATTTCCCCGCTGAATTGCAATACTGATTCTCTGGGCGAAGAAAGAGCCAGCCCTCTTGTCACCGGAGGAGACGACAAGACGCGGTGTTATGTCTTTTAAAAACTTTTTTGCGCTTGGACTCCATGGGCCCAGAGTTTCTACAGCAAACGGCACAAATATGTAATCTTTTAATATACTTACATACTTGCGCCGCTTGCTGGACTCCGCATTTTCCGCCGCGGCTCCCGCTTAATGCGCTGTCCCCCTGAGATGCGACGTATATGTTGTATGTATATTTGCATGAGTGTATCAAATTCAAATATTTTATTAATCAAATAAAAGCCCAACACAAAATAGCTTAAAAATAGTACTAGTTACATAAAAAAACAAAAAAAAAACAAAATACAACACTACTATACAATAAAAATGAAGTAATGTAGGGGGCAGGCTGGTGCTTTATCTAATAATGTGCCCTGGGCTCCAAAACATGGGATCTGTATTAATAATAATAAGAATAATAACGTTTATTGGCGCAAAAAATACACTTACATATAACATTTAAAATAGTGCAGAAAGAACAATAAAACAAAGTTGATCGCCCTGGGCCGGCACCTGTAATTAAACTGTATCACCAAGCCCAGGTCACTCAGCCATTTGTTAAGACATTTTTAAAACTAGAACATAAACACTTTTTAAGAAACAAAAACACAATTTTAACAAAATATCAAACACAAATAAATGATAAACAATGAACGTAATTTTAATTTAGTGACAAAAGTGAGGGTGATGCAAACATACTTTTGGCCTATAGCGATGCATGGAGTAGTCTGTTATCATTCGAGTAATTAATAATTTTACAGAATTCCGCAATCAACCAGTACATTTTGGAATAGGTTAACTAAAAACTTATGGAGGCCCAGTGCTTTCCCATCTTTAATGATGATATATATTTTTTATTAATAATAAGAAAAAAAAACTTTATATGCATTTTAGTTTATTCTTTATTAATCCTTTCTGCAACCGGCCGAATAAGCCTTTAGCTATTTATCACGATAGGTATCTTACAATTCGGCTATAGTCATTGCCTACTTTACCCTAATTTTAAAAATAAACCACTAAATACTTAATCAGGGTTAGGGGTCACGATAAACGACCGCGGTTTGCGGTTACTGTCCTAGCCACATCATAACCCTGGGTTGTGTTGTGGCATCATTACAACGGTTAATTACGTAGCTATTATGGCCAGAATCAAGCACTACGATATTTTTTAAAATATTAACTGGGAGCTTCATAATAAAACGTACAATCACGAAAGTATACCTTTCGGGGTGGTCAGAAACTACGCTTATGAACAAGCCAATTTTACTATAGGCCAATCATGACAAGTGGCAAGCTCGTCGATGTCTCCAGCGTACCAAACTAGGGATATATCATAAAATAAATTATATAATAATTTATTTAAATTAATAAATATTATTGTGTCCCGACCGGGACAATCATTTACGATAATATGTTAAGAAAATAAATAAAAATTATAATGCATAGGTACTTGTAGTTATCATGACAAATTATTTTGTTTATTTTAAAAGTGAGCAATGAGTAGATTTTTAAACACATTTATTGAAGGCGCCCGTCTAATGACTAGTGGAAGCTTGTTCCACTCTCGAGCAGCGAAAACAGTAAAAGAATCTAAATATCTGCTAGAAGTGTGAGGGGGAATTTTGAGCTGATTGTTAGAAGCAGACCGAAGAGGAAGGTTGTGACTGTCTCCAAGAAATTGGAAACGAGTCTTAAGGTATAGAGGAGCTTGGGGATTGTAAAGAACGTTGTAAAGAGAAGTAAGGACATGTGCAGATCTTCGAAAACGGATATTAAGCCACTTAAATTGAATACGATATATTTTAAATACGTTATTTGGCTTAAGAATTTCATGAGGATTATTTTTTTCCTTTATACCATCCAAATTAAATAAATACCTTAGGAGATTAGTCTACGGCCTGCAGCGTCCCGGAGTCAGCCCGGGAACGCTTGAAACAGTTATGCGCAGATTGCGAGGCAAGGTGTCTTGAAGAAGGGACCCCAAAATCCAGCTGACACTAAAAACCTAAAACTTCGCCTCACAACCGAAAATTAAATTGATTCGGAAGGGTTTGTGACTGTGGAAAAGAAAAAAAGGAGGCCCAAACGTAATAATCGGGGAATTGCGCCTCCCGAACAGTGCGCTCTAAAAGCTGCGATACCGACAACCTATGTCTATGTATCGCGGCTGCGCAAGGACATGTCATCCCAAGATGTTCTCGGACACATCCGGGACAGAGGGGAGATCGACTCTGTCGCTGCTATCGACGAGTTACCTTCACATTGGGATGACACCGGATTCAAGGCCTTTAGGATTCGTGTGCGGTCAGAGCACCTCAAAATATTCCTGAAGAAGGAATTCTGGCCGCTCGGTGTTGTGTACCGCAAATACATTCGTGGATTTGCTTCACGCAGCACCAACGATGTTCCTGGGCCCCGCGCAGCACCTACTCCCTCTGCACCTCCCCCAGCAGGGACGCCGGCACCGTCCACTGAAGCTTCCAGTACTCCTCAGAAGGTGGTCACAGTACCTGATGGGTACTTCTATGACCACAAGAAGATGAAGATACGGAAGCTTTAGATTAATTAATTTTAATGTTATTTTTATATGTATTTTAGTTGTAAGGTATTTATCTATGGGCCATCTGTTGCCTGATAATAAACGAATTATTATTATTATTATTATTATAAATCAAAATAATGCGTAACGAAATTAATTTAGAACAGCAAGGTTAAATATAAAATAATAATCATAAAATAGTTTTTTTATTTTTTCCAGGGTCATACCAGCCTAGCAATGAGTTGATGCTGCGTTTCTATAGCTACTTCAAACAAGCCACAGAGGGTCCGTGCGACAAACCTAAACCTGGGTTTTGGGATGTTGTTAACAGGTAACGCATAGTTCCTAAATCTCTCTTAATCCAAAAAGGCACGTTTCGCATTTCGACTTAGGTTTATTTGACCTGCGTATAGCATTTCCAACATCTCGTAGAACTTCATAAACCAGCGAGAAATGTCGTTTTTGTTAAGAAATACCACTTTTTTTAACAATGCTAACATTTCTTAAACAAAACGAGCGGTGAGGCTACTTTTTGACAAGTATTTTCGTTCATGTTTTGTCATACCATGGCATCATCCAACACACATGATATTATTATGGTCTTTGAATTTATTACATAAAATCGTTTAAAATACCCTTTTAAGAAATATAATAGAAAATTATAAAGTATATAAAAATGGTAAACAAACCATTTTATATGTTAATGACATCTGTCAAAAAGTAACATTTATAACCCTCCTTTCAACACGGTACTGACATACGAAATTAGCATCAAATGTTAGAATTTTCATTAAACCAACGACTTGTGCTAAAAAAAGTGGTATTTTCGTGCTAACATTTCTTAAAACGAACTCGGCCATGATGTGTGGATTTTTTATTTTCAGAGCAAAATGGGAATCGTGGAACGCATTAGGAGATATGTCGAGAGAAGACGCGATGGAGCAGTACGTCAAACAATTACATAAGGTAATCCTTAATCTATCTCTTCGTTTCGATACGCGATAATAGTAACCTAAGCACGCTTAAAGGTGTTCCGATACGCGCTTAAACTGTTTTGCCAAAGCTATGTGACGTCACAAATGACATCATTTCTCGCGCTTAGACTGCTCACGATATCGAGGTAGATCGCTCTGAGCGCTGTCACTTGTTTGTCATAATGTCCCGCGCCATTTTCAAGTTAATTTAATATTAGGTTTTCAATAAAATTATTTAATATTGTAATTCGTTTATACTGTTTCTATATGCTTCTAAAACAAATCTATAATTAATATTTAAGTAGGAAGTGAAAAAAAAATGTCTGTAACACGGCAAGTTATTTTAAAAAACCAAAATATATTTAATAATATTAAACTTTACACATATAAAGATGAATAAACCGAGAGATGTATATTTGTTAGTATTCATATTCAAAGATGTGGAATCCGCAATTTATCTTCTATACATTTAAAAAAAAAACAACATTTTATGAATGAAAATGTGATTTAGACCGTTCCGAATTGATATTACGCTCTGAGCATCCAAATCGCGATATTTGATTCCGAACGACAGTCAGTGTCATATTCGTTCTAAGCGCTCTGAGCGCGATTCATAATGAGAGGTATGTAAGTCAAATTACACACACACACCAATCCATACACTTATATAGGTTTAGGCAAAAAGTATAAAAAATTATATAAAATATTCATTTATTTAACACTTTAATGTACAAAGACAAAGACGGGCTTTAATGCCGCGAGACATCCTATTATAGCCAACCATTGGGACAACTTTAAACACTTAACTGAAAAGTAGGAGTACACAAGTTTTTTTACTTATTGAACTATAAATCGAACTATAATGCTGCACTTTTTATTATTATCTGTCATTATTCGTTACAGATAGTAGAAACAATGTCATATTCTGAGGATATAGCGTCGTTTTTATCGGCCAGTGATGATGGAGAGGCCATTTCTTCCAATGATCTTGAACTGGTGGCCGGCGATGTGTTAGCCAGGGTCAGATCTGAACATAACAGTCCAGCAGGTAAGAATCTATTATTTTATTACGTAACACAATTTGGAGGGGGAAGGGAGTCGAACATGTTTTTTTTTTTGTTACATGGAGGTTACAGGTCCAATGGGGGTTGGAACAGAATAGGGTAGGGGAAACGACTCGACTGGTAGTCTTCGCCTTAGACCTCTTTACAGCAGTTGCTTGGCGTGGAGTAGTGGGTGGCTGCAAGCGGACTCTGGAGCGTTTCCTCTTCAACAAATAGGACTATTTGTAGGTGATAAGTCCTGGAACACTCCAGGGTTACGCCCAGCAAGACGTGGAGGCCAGCTACACGCCGAAGGTCCAGTCACTCAACCCTCCCCCCCCAGGTGCAGCTGACGCCTAGAGCTGTGCAGCTTACAATATTACTAGCGTAACTCACCGCAGCAGATTATGGTAACTCACCGCAGCAGATTATGGTAACTCACCGCAGCAGATTATGGTAACTCACCGCAGCAGATTATGGTAACTCACCGCAGCAGATTATGGTAACTCACCGCAGCAGATTATGGTATATCGATTTCGAGAATCCCTTAAGAAAACTGGGTTCAACCACTGTGATGGGCGTTTCCCAATATCGTACAGGATCTATTTCATCACAAGTAACAATACGACTCAAAATTCCCTCGTCATTGTGACGGTTGAGTAATGTAAAGCAGCACTCAATGCGTGTTTGTTGGTGTGCTGCACTCAATTCATGCGGTACCCATTTCTCGAGCGTTTTCACTTTGTTTCAAGTGAATCACAATTGTGTTGTCACTTACACTAAAGCCTGCCGCTAGCCCTGGCGAGCTTAAATTAATTTGGAATTCCTCGAATGAAGTTCGACAAAACGTCAATTTCATATATAAGCACCTAATATATGTTTTCTTTAGATTCCCGCGCGTCCAGTCCTTTGGGCCGTCCTCCTCGATCCACCACCTCGACAAGACACCGACATGACTCCGAAGACGAATACATAGACACTATTGATGTGAGTACACCTTAATCCGTCTCAATTAGCATTATTGATACAGTTATACATACATATCTTCACGCCAAATCCCTTGCGGTGTAGGCAGAGACAATTGAGCGCCACTTGTCACGATCACGACATACTCTTTCGCTTCTTCGACATTCATCAACTTCTTCATACATGCCCTTTTGTTTCGATGGCTTTTCAACGCACCTTCAGCTATTGTTTTATTAAATTGGTCGTAATATGTGAGTCTAGGTCTGCCAGGGCCTCTTTGACCAACAACTTTCGCATTATATGTCTGCGTCTCTCTTCACTCATCCTTTCAACATGCCCGAACCATCGGAGCATGCCTTTCCTTATTTTTGTCCCTATGCTTTCCTTCATACCTACCCTTTGGCGTATTTCGTCATTACGTATGCAGTTATGATGGCGTATTATAGCCATATGGCATCTATTTTGCGATATGGAGTATTTTTTAAAATATTTTAATCTTCAAAAGTTAATAGACTACATTTTTTTAAATTACACTCAGGATTGTGGACGATGCCACTATATCTGAATTCTCGAATTCCTGCAGCTCTATAACCTAATCCCTCCCTCTCCATTCCGCATTTAAACCACTCGCACATTTCAAAATATTTTTTTCTTATATTTCTTAGATAAATGGCCCCAGTAAAATGTTCTCGTGCCTTAATGTTTTTTTTTTATTTGATAGTTAATATATATGTTGTCATAATCTGTAATAAATTTTATATATTATACCCTAGCATAACGACTTTTTTTTCCGTTAATAATTACATAGTTTCGATCCCGCCGATTTGAAATCCAGTGTTTTATCTATAATAAAGTACCTGATCATAATAAATAACCTAATAATAATAGTGCTTTGTAACTATTTCATACATAAATTTTAACTATTCTGACTATTTAATTAAATTATATTTTAATGCTGGGGTAAAAGAGATGTTTTAGTTAAATAATAAAAAACATAATTAATTGTTATGATTATTGAATTGTATTTAGTTGAGGCACGCTGCAAAAAAGTTGGGGCCTGGTTTTGGGCAATCTCTTTTGGGGACTCATACATCTGTCGCACAGTAAAGATGTGGAATGCTCTTCCAGCCTCTATGTCTCCAATTTCCTATAAGTACTTTAAGCAAAGTGTGAAAAAGCATCTAGTCAAGCCGGCATAGTGTTGGGGACTGATACCAGTCATGTATCTGATTTCAGTTGCTAACATTAATGGACCTTGCACGGCATTTATCATCCAGTTGGGCGCAAGGTCACATGTTGTGCTAGTATAAAAAAATACATATGAATAATCTTTAAACGCTCTTAATATGATATTTTGACACACTTATGTATGGAAGCGAGACGTGGACATGTCAGAATACGCATGAGAGTAGAGTTAATGCAGTAGAAATGAGGTCTTTACGTCGGATATGCGGCGTAACTTTGATGGACCGTATACGTAATAACGAAATACGCAAAAGGGTAGGTATAAAAGAAAGCATAGGTACAAAAATAAAGAAAGGCATGCTCCGATGGTTCGGGCATGTCGAAAGGATGAGCGAAGAGAGATTGACGAACCAGATATATAATGCGAAAGTTGTGGGTAAAAGAGGCCCTGGCAGACCAAGACTTGCCTATCATGATCAAATAAATAAAACATTAGCTGAAGGTGAATTAAAAAGCCATCGAAACAAGAGGGCATGTATGAAGAGGTTGATGAATGTCGAAGAAGCGAAAGAGGTATGTCGTGATCGTGACAAGTGGCGCTCAATTGTCTCTGCCTACCCTGCAAGGGATTTGGCGTGAAGATATGTATGTATGTATGTCCATAATTATTCATATCGTAGCACATTATTAAACAAAACAACACCACTTTTGACCAATAATATCCACAGTAAATTAATTTACAAAACAAAAACTTGCACTTGACAAGTCCCCGCAAAATGGCGCGAAGAACCGGTTATTTTTTTGTTATTGTGTTGATGTTCCTGTTAAGACCAAATGTCCTAACATCAGTTAACCGACCACAGAGAGGAGCCTCTCCGCGGTCGGCTAATAGCTTTAAGTTAAAATATATTTTTGGTACCGCGGAGTCATTGTCGGGCATTCGCGGTTCGTAGACGCATCTACAGTGATAAACGCATCAAAAGAAATACAGTCCATTATTCACATAATTCACCAGCCAGTGCACCCCGAGTCGTCCTACAACGGGCCTTGGCCCTAACAGTTCCTATGACACTACCAGTTCTGTTCCTTGTCTTCACATTGCACTCTCGAGGCAAGACAGATGTATTAATTTTAATATTGACTTAACCAAATTCCGGTGGGAATGTACGGTGATACACTAAGAATAATGAATATGGATTCAATATGGTTTTTTATATTTCAGAGTGATCCAGAGCCGGTTGTTCAGGAACAGACGTTACCGCGTCTCAGTAATGGACACGCTCATCAAATTTCTTCACAACTAACACGTCAGTATTTATATTTTAAATATATGAATGTTTAATCTAGTAGATACAGTTTGAAGAAAATATTATAGAATTAAACTGCAACTTGCATATAAAGTCCAAATTATCCTTTTCTATAATTACATTGTAGTACATTATTAAACAAAACAAAATCACTTTTGACTATTAATATCCACAGTAAAGTAATTTATAAAACAAAAACTTACAAAATGGCGCGAAGAACTCCCATTTGTTTTTTTTTTTCTCCGCAAAGGCAAAGAAAGCAACGCTAATTCAGCCTAATTTACTACTCCGCTTTATAGATGGCACCACTTTCTTCCATTTTAACCACTGACAAGGTCTTATACTAGAGTTGTATGACCATAATTTAATAATATAATAATAATAATAAATATTTCCAGACAGGTCACACAGCGCCATCTAGTTTCCGTGGTAAACTACGAGGCTTGTGTTACGGAAACTAGATGGTTGATAAACTACATATTATACTTTTTTTTTTTTGTTAATATATACATTGTAGGTATACATATAAACACCTAGACCGAGACAAATTATACAATGTACAACTTGCCCCCGGTGGGAATCGAACCCACGACCTCCCGAGTTCACGGCAACGTTCGTTACCACTAGACCACGGAGGCGGTCAATTATAACACTATTTAACAAAATTATTTTCTTTTAGATTTAAAAGTGTTAGAAGAATTGCCGGGAACTTTGGCAAGACTAGAACGGGACGTCGCTGCTCTCAGGAAGGCTGTCGAAGGAGATAGGAAAATGTTAGATGTAAGTAAAATAACCTTAATAAATACCTACTCAATTAATAGATACCTACTCAATTAATAGATACCTACTCAATTAATAGATACCTACTCAATTAATAGATACCTACTCAATTAATAGATACCTACTCAATTAATAGATACCTACTCAATTAATAGATACCTACTCAATTAATAGATACCTACTCAATTAATAGATACCTACTCAATTAATAGATACCTACTCAATTAATAGATACCTACTCAATTAATAGATACCTACTCAATTAATCTATAATATATGAATGCGGAATCGAACGAAGCTGATAGTTGTAAAGTAGCACATATATTTTTAAATGCATTTAGACACATTGTAGACCGTGCCAATGATAACTGGCCAGAAATGGGGTGTATCAGGCAAAGCTTTTTGTAGATGCCGCTAGCGGCACTGGTACCTTGTTTACACCTTTGACGCATCATTTTTTAAATGTTTTTGTAGTTTTTTTATTTTTATAACAGAAAAATGTATTTAAAATTAACGTTACCTACCTTAAAATACGAATTAAGAAAGCGAACACCGTCTTTAAAAAGAAAAAAGGCTAAATTAATAGATCGGCAATTTTGAGATCACCATATCTTTGATTTCGCTTGGGAATCTCGATTTGTACACTTAAAAGCTGCTCACTTCGACATAATATCAAGAAAATAATAAATTTCGTAATAAAAATACAAGTTTTCTATGCAACTGACAGTTATATAAGGTACCATCTATCGTGATAAAAAGTTAGTGATACACCCCATTAAACAGGTAGCAAAATGCGATGTTGTCCAATCGTACATTTATCTGAGAGCATTAATATCGAATAGCGGTGGATGCGAGGAGGAAATTAAACGTCGTATGGCAGTGTCGAGGTCTGCTATGGAGAAGATAAAGAAAATATGGAGGAACCGTAACATTACGAAAGCTACTAAAATCCGGCTGGTCAGAGCTCTTGTGTTCCCCATTTTCCTGTATGCTGCAGAGACCGAAATAAAACGGATTAATGCTCTAGAAATGTGGTGTTGGCGGAGAATGTTGAAGACAAATTTCTAAGCATTCCATGGATTCACCGTGCGGGTGTCAGGTCCATCGTGTGTGGGTAAGAGATGAGAAGAATGGTGTCTCGGGCTAGCGACCGACAATAGGCTGGTTTAAGAAAAGCAGGCCTCTTTTTTTTCTATTGCGCGATAATACGCTCACCATCCACCATCCTACTTTTCTCCCTACCCAACCAAATACTGTATGATTCCGTTAATGCCGTCTTGGAAGCTCGTTCCATAAATGTATTGACGTTCCATAATTGTATATCGTGGACGGAGTTCCGAACCAACAAATCCATTCTGAAGGAACTAGAGATAGGACAGGGCTTTTCCTCAATCGTACAAACACGCATTCTCATTTTCTTTGGACACGTGTCGCGGCGTGGAGATACATCCATTGAGCGCCTTGTAGTTCAGGGAAAAGTCGATGGCAAGAGGATGCGTGGTAGGTCTCCGATGAGATGGACTGACCAGGTTAAAGCACCAATGGATCACCCCCTACATGAGTGCTCCAGGAAGGCTGCAGTTCGAGAGGAGTGGCGACGGCTTGTTAAGCGTGCCACTGACACTCAAGTGACGACCACGACCACTCTGCCAAGAGTGTAGCGACTAAGAAGAGAAGACACAACCATCACGTCGTCTTCCCGCTAACGGGTAGTTTACTCAGGCATATACCCCGCTATCGCCTTCCTCCGGCCACAGGATTAAACTGTCCTTCTTGGCTGGCACCGAAAATACCTGTATATAAATATTAAATAGATATATAAGTATCAATACATATATATTTGTTTGTGTTCTCTTCTCCCGATGGATGATGAATAAGGTGATAGGGAAGGCAATGTTGCAAAATTTAATACGTCGGGTAAAATATGGGAGTTGACAGCGCGGAAAAGCAGCAAAAAATAAACTGCAACTTGTGCCCCATATTTAAAGTCCAATTTATCGTTTTCCATAATTATTCACATTATTAAACAAAACAACACCACTTTTGACCAACAATATCCATAGTAAATTAATTTACAAAACAAAAACATACGATTGACATTTCCGTGAAAAATGGCGCGAAGATATTTTTTATTTTTTAATGTAATTGGGAGTTCTTCGCGCCATTTTGCGTGGACATGTCAAGTGCAAGTTTTTGTTTTGAAAATTAATTTGCTGTGGATATTATTGGTCAAAAGTGGTGTTGTTTTGTTTAATAATGTGCTACAATGTGAATAATTATGGAAAACGATAAATTGGACTTTAATTATGGGGCGCAAGTTGCAGTTTATTTTTTGTGGTTTTCCCGCGCTGTGGACTCCCATATTTTACCCGACGTGTTTGGGCTATAATGCCGCGATTGACTCCAAAATTCTGCAGCATCTGGAATTTGATGATCCCCAACTCTGTTATAAACATATATTATGCAAATAAATTACGTGTTTAGGGCTGATGTATTCTGTACAAGGTCCTTTAAAGACAATTAAAAAAAAAAATGTAATTGTCAAAAAAGCAAATATTTTTTTAGGCTTCAGGTGTCATTAGTAAAACCTGTATTGAAAATAAAAAAGGTGACTTTTAAAGATAAAAATCATTATCCGAAAACTAAAACACTGGTGCATGTTAAATAAGGCTGTGTCTGAAAATCGCGATATCCATCTTGATAAATACCTAACGGCTGGGGAGTTTTATTATTAATTGATCTCGCCCACAGCTGAGAGACGAAATAGAGAGAGAGAAAGAATTACGTAAGGCAACGTTCGCTTGATTGGGGCATCTAGGCCCTAAGTTGGTTGCCTGGACGCGGGGGTGGAAGGTATACAGGATGGTGAAAGACTCACGTGCAGGGTGGTTCGGACTCCTCTTACTTCTTATCCCAAAGACTACAGCGGCGCCGCTTCTTCTTTCTTGATGTGAACACACTTTGCACAACACCAGGAATAGGAAGGACACTAGCACACTTCACACTTGCTACAATAGGGGCTTGAAGAACTACAGTTTTGCATAAAACGATACAATACAGAGGGGGATGTCTACATTGACATCCACAACGACTTCAGATTGACAACTGCCAAAAATAATGGCACTGACACACAGTTAAAAGTGTTGCCAGATATAAAGGTTTCCCTTAAAATTGGGAAACTACAGTTGAGAGTGAACAGTCGACTCTCGCTACCTACTTGATTAGGCTGTGTATGAGTGTTGATATTTTTAGGATAACTTCTCTGCACCGTAACTTAAGATTTTAATTACTGATTAATTAAAACAAAAACTACGTAGTTCTTTATTTTCTTAAACTTAAGGATTGTTCGATTCAATTGAATATAACAATATTAATAAAAATTAAAAAAATTTATGCAAGTTGCTTGTCAACGTATATATTCACGTCTTGTACGGTTTACCATACAAATTGATGTTTTCATACTTATTAAAAAAATAGTATTAAATATAAAATAAATCGCTGACTTTGACTACAGGGAGTTTTACCTAGTTTAGTGGCGTGACGCACCTTATGGTATCTCATTGGCCATTGAACATTTCACATAGCGTTATAGTGCGACGCTCAGCGTTCCGCGATATGGCTACGTCATACACGTTATCTGGCCAGCGTATTTCTTATAGAATTGAAAACAATAAGTAGAACTGATGAGTTGGGTGCACCCAATCAATAAAAAGAGAGAACTTAGTGATTACCACTATCTCTTATGTCGAGAGCTGCATTCGACACGTTTTTTTTATTTCACATGTCCGGTACACCACACAGGTACGCTGGAGACATCGACGAGCTTGCCACTTGTCATGATTGGCCTATAGTAAAGTTGGCTAAATGTGAATCTGCTTATTAATAAGCGTGGTTTATGACCACCTCGAAAGGGAAGCGGTCGTGATGATACTTTTTTTAAAATTTTTATTCTAGATTGTAATATAAAAATATTTGCTTTTTAATTAATTCCATGCAGTAAGTTCCTCGGCCGCATATAGTACTCTCTGAGTTTGTCTTTTTCTTATAGAATCGTAACGTTTGGCGTTGGCCATGGCAAGAACTGAGTGTGCCAACCTTGGCCTTGGTTGTTGTGTGGCCCTTCGTAGCAGTCAGGATCGCCAACTACTGGCAACGACGACGGACGTAACCACAGGTAAAACATGTTCTTAGCATTTCAAGGATTCACCGTGCGGGTGTTGGGTCTACGGGTGGAGGGAAAGAAGAGATGAATAAGCTGGGTTTAGGCGGTGAAGTAATTCTTCTTTCTATCCCTTCGCATAATTCTAGTTTCATTTCAAACTCGTTTGTCGTTGTCGCCACTAATTTGTTGAACAATTTGCCTCTTAGCATAACCACAAGAGTATGTTTGTTGTGTTTATTCTTGTTTTAAATATTTGTAAATAAGTTTTTTTTTTTTTTTTTTTTTTTTTCCGGCAGTTTCGTTTTTTGGCAAATCTGAGTGGGTATTTATGTTATTTTTCATCACAGCCCCTAGAACACAGTATCCTAGACCTCCACTGTTGGAGATGGGCCTTCCAGAACATATACATTGACTCAGCCACTGTACAGCCACGAAATTAATTAAATTTCATTATAATTAGACATTATATTATTATTATTTTAGATTATAAGTTGACACAGCCTTTATACAGCCACGAAATTAATTTAAATTTATTATAATTTTACATTATGTTATAATTATTTAGATTATAAGTTGACAGGGCTATAATGCCTCGCATTTAGGTTAAGCTACAGTACTTGCTTATGGCAGCAATGTCACTTACTTATTTCGGTCTATCCATAATTTAATTTAATCTTTTAATAATATTGTAAAAAATTGACAATATCCGAGTGTTACATGTGAACCATATGGAAATAAATATTTTGAATTTGAATACATCTATCTGGAGAATTTGGCCTACACTCGCCACGCTGGCCAGACGGGTTGGCGAGGAATGTTATTTAGTTAGGTTGTATTGTAGAAGTAAAGGGCAGGAACTAATGCCTAAATTAGATACCTATACCTCACTCTGTGGAGGCAGGGGGTGTAATTGTTGTTTTTCCTCCACCGAGTGTGATGTAGGATATATTTTGCACTACTAATTGCACTAAATGTTTTAGGACGTGTATCAACTAAAATGTATCGGAGACTGCTCCCCAAGATACAACATAGTGGTTCTGGATCTCTTGCTTCTTTACTTTATATGTTCTGCTGACTTTGGATCTTGTCCCTATTGGTCTTGTCACCCACTTGGATGTGCCAGGAAAAGGATGATCGATAGACCATATAGTAAGCTGGGTCTTACTGCTAAATGTTGAATGATGCAAACTCACCTTACTCCTCCATATACTAACATCTTATATATAAAATTCTCGTGTCACAATGTTAGTTACCATACTCCTCCGAAACGGCTTGACCGATTTTCATCAAATTTTATATGCATATTCAGTAGGTCTGAGAATCGGCTACTATCAATTTTTCATACCCCTAAGTGATAAGGGTTGTCTACCCCTAACATTTAATTTTTATTATTTGGACAATTTTTTTTTTTTTTTATAATGTGTCATTAAAAATACATACAACCCTAAATTTTTACCCTTCTATCACCAACCCCTATTTTTTAATAGTCATTTTAGTAAGTTTATCATTTACCATCCCGCTCGATAACTGATCAATTATCACTTGGTAAGTTATCCCCGCCAGTTGAGCCTAACATTTAATTGAAACTTATTACATGGTAACATTAGTATCAAGACAGTTTATTCCTGCTATAATTAGTGTTACCAGTGATAGATTTTTTAAATTTTCCTCGCTTTTTCTGGGTCAACACTCATTTGCCAGACTATACCGGTGTCACTTTCCAGTAAACAGGTCTCCTGTTTCTCTCACGATATATATAATTTTTGTAATGTCAACGGAGAATACATCTCACCCCTCCGTTTTGCGGATGACATAGTCATAATAGCTAGCTCGCTGGAGGATCTTAGCGGAATGCTAAACGGCTTAAACGTAACGTCCCAGCAGGTTGGCCTCGGTATGAACTTGGACAAGACAAAAGTCATGTATAACGACCATGTCGTACCGAGATCAATCTGCGTTGATAATGCCACTCTAGAAGTTGTGCAAAAATACATCTACCTTGGACAGACTATACAATTAGGCATAGCCAACTTCAGCAAAGAAGCCGACAGACGTATTCAGCTAGGATGGGCGGCATTCGGGAAGCTGCGCCACATCTTCCTATCAAACATACCCCAGTCTTTGAAGACGAGAGTTTTCAACCAGTGCATTCTTCCTTTGCTGTCGTACGGAGCAGAAACGTGGACACTAACAGTGGGTCTGGTCCACAAATTTAAGGTCGCTCAGCGGGCTATGGAGAGAGCTATGCTCGGTATTTCTCTGATGGATAAAGTCCGTAACGAGGAAATCCGTCGGAGAACCAAAGTTACCGATATAGCCTTCAAAATTAGTAAGCTGAAGTGGCAATGGGCTGGACATGTCTGTCGTAGAACCGATGAACGATGAAGTAGACGAGTTCTAGAGTGGAGACCACGTACGGGAGGACGCAGAGTGGGTCGACCCCCCGCTAGATGGACGCATGACCTGAGGAAGGTCGCTGGTGGGGGTTGGATGAGGGTGGCAGGAGATCGTGTGAAGTGGCGAGCCTTGGGGGAGGCCTATATCCAGCAGTGGAGAGACACAGGCTGATGATGATGATGATATATAATTTTAAGGAATAAATATAATAAACAATGTTTGGTGTTTTGTTATTTTTATATTCGCTCATCGCTCACAGCGCTCCATGCCTCTTTCACTCATATACCACATCCTTACACACTTACAATAGCTAGTATTTTGTATAAATTTTTGTAATTTATTATATTGTAAGATATGGAATGCTCTTCCAGCCTTTGTGTTTCTACTTTCCTATAACCTGGAGTCAAGCCGGCATAGTGTTAGGGACTGATGTCGGACATAAGGGTCTGATTCCAGTTGCTAACATTCATGGACCATGCGCGCCACTTACCATCAGGTGGGCGCAAGGACACATGTCGTACTAGTATAAAATAATAATAATATAACACAGAACTTAAATCAGTGTACTTCTCAAATAAATGTTTTTTTTTTTTTTTTATAGGTGCAGTCGGTGATGGCGATTTTTTTACAATTAGATTTTTTATAGTAAACATTAATATGTACAAATAAATATACTGAGGGGTGAGGCGGAGTGCACAGTCCGAAAACGCATCGTCTAAGATCTATTACGTCTGTCAGAAATGTCAAAATAGCTTTTTTACACCACCATTCTTTCAAAATACTGCATTTAGTTTTTTAGTGACATCCACAATGGGGTGTATCAGGCAAAGCTTTTTGTAGATGTCGCTAGCGGCACTGGTACCTTGTTTACACCTATGACGGATCATTTTTAAAATGTTTTTGTAGTTTTTTTTTTATAACAAATAAAATAATTTTAACTTAACGTTACCTACCTTAAAAGACAAATTAGGAAAGCGAACACCGTCTTTAAAAATAAAAAAGGATTAATTAATAGAACGGCAATTTTGAGATCGCCATATTTTTGATTTCGCTTGGATATCTTGATTTGTACATTTAAAAGCTGCTCACTTTGGCAATATAACCAATAAATAATAAATTTCGTAATAAAAATACAAGTTTTATATGCAACTGACAGTTCTATTGGGTACCGTCTATCGTGCGCCATTTATCGTGATAAAAAGTTAGTGATACACCCCATTGACAATTGATTTTTTTAGCGACATATTTCTATTTTATTGTTAAATATTTTTTATATTAGAACTGACAAGGCCCATTTACAGCCAATTCAGACAAACCTTAATTTACAGCCAATTCAGACAAACCTTAATTTACAGCCAATTTAGACAAACCTTAATTTACAGCCAATTCAGACAAACCTTAATTTAACTGTATGATGTCATCACTATCTGGCCAGGTTTTCGACTATTATGGCCGCGTTCGTTTTAAGAAATGTTAGCATGAAAATACCACTTTTTTTAGCACAAGTCGTTCGTTTAATGAAAATTCTAACATTTGATGCTAATTTCGTATGTCAGTACCGTGTTGAAAGGAGGGTTATTGATGTTACTTTTTGACAGATGTCAAATGGTTTGTTTACCATTTTTATATACTTTATAGTTTTCTATTATATTTGTTAAAAAGGTATTTTAAACGATTTTATGTAATAAATTCAAAGACCATAATAATATCACGTGTATTGGATGCCATGGTATGATAAAACATGAACGAAAATACTTGTCAAAAAGTAGCCTCACCGCTCGTTTTATTTAAGATATGTTAGCATTGTTAAAAAAAGTAGTATTTCTTAACAAAAACGACATTTCGTGCTGGTTTATGAAGTTGCTACGAAATGTTGCAAATGCTATAAAACGAACGCGGCTTATATTGTTTTCTAGTATCGTTTCTTTCTTTTTTTTGGTTTTTTCATTGTTCTGTAATTAACGTAAATTAGTAACCAAGTGTTCCGATAGGTCCCTATGGTGATAAATAAATTAAAAAAAAAAAAAAAAAAAAAAAAAAATGATACACTGAAGCATATTATTACACATGGCGCCAAATTTTTTTTTACTATTTATTATTTATTTTAAATCATTAAATCTCGCCAAACCATAAGGTTTGTTGGCGAGAAAGGTCGCGGTATTTGTAATAATAATAATGATAAAACTATTGTTTTAAGTTTTTTTTTATATGTTTTGTATGACAAAACGTTAATTATATTTATAATATATTATAGATATATTATTGTATGCTATGTGAGCAGATTGTTTCAAATTTAAGTAATGTACATCACCTCTTTATACCAATGTAAACAATCTTGACAATAAAGAAATTTGAATTTGATTTTTGACATTTCTGACAGACGAAGTCGATCTTAGACGATACGTTTTCGGGACGATTGTGCTCTCCGCCTCACCCCGCTGGTTTAGACGGTTTTTTTTCCTTTTTTTTTACTGTGATTATTAATTTCTAGGAATCAGATTTAAAAAAAAAAAACTACAGGATGCTTTTTTAATTGACAGTTTTTTAAATGTTTTGCCGAAATATATTTGGTGGTTCGTTTACATTTTGTCTTAGAGCTGGATATGATAAATATATGTTATAAAAAAAATGCATACTGAACTGAGCTAGAAAAAAAAAAGGAAAAAATATATATATTGATCATTGTAATATTCATGTATAGTAGATCAAATTCACAATGATTAATTAAGAAAAATATCCTTGCCAACTCGTCTGGCCAGCGTGGCGAGTGTTGGCCAAATTATCCGGAAAGGATATTTATCTTGTATGGGGATTTGGGCTTAATTTTATTCATATATATGCATTTTTAGATAAATTATTCCAACAAGATTACTATTTAAGTTATCAACAAACCATTTATATAGTTAACTGCCTCCGTGGTCTAGCGGTTAAGATCGTGGATTTAGACTCGGAGGTATCGGGTTCGATTCCTGGTCGGGACACAAAAATATTTATTAATGTAAATAAATACATTTAATTTATTTGTGTTATTTCTCGAGTTTGGTACGCTGGAGACATCGACGAGCTTGCCACTTGTCATGATTGGCCTATAGTAAAGTTGGCTAAATGTGAATTCGCTTCTTTATAAGCGTGGTTTCTGACCACCCCAAAAGGGAAACGGTCGTGATGATACTTTTTTTTTATAGTTTTAGATGTGCAAATTATTACATTTTATTTTTCAAATAACTTAATTGAAATATGCCGCGTAAATTTGTATGGTCTCACGTTAGACTGATATCTATTGATAGAATCAAACCATATGTCGGAAATGTCCAAAAAAATGGCGTCGTCATACAAACCGTTAATTTTTAAATAGCCAGTTTGTATCGAGGAGCCAAAACAAGTCTATTGTGAATTGTGGTTTCTTAGAAAAAGTTTCCCTTTCGGGGTGGTCAGAAACCACGCTTCATTCGCGGATTCACATTTAGCCAACTTTACTATAGGCTCAGGATAACTGGCAAGCTCGTCGATGTCTCCAGCGTACCAAACTCGAGAAATATCACAAATAAATTAAATATTAATTAAATGTATTTATCTACTCTCATATCGTAAAATGCGAATTACAAATTTCAAAACGAATTTATAAAGACATACTTTATAAACATACTGCTGAAATTAAAAAATAGAATCACATTATAACACTTTTTCTCTAATAAAATAATGTTATAATTCATTTTAAAAATAGAATACATATTATATAACATTTTTTTTTTAAGGCAAAGGTTCCATTACAAAAAAGTTTTCATTCCAATTTTTACTTGTCTATGGCAGCGACCGCAATAGTGCGTGCGCGGTCATAAGCTAGGTTTTGTCGCCATTTCATTGTTTAGGACTTATGTATTCTGTATCATGGTCATTTAAAAAAAAAATTGGCGCCAAAAATTCAATACGTTTTGTTGTATAGCATTTCGTGTGATTTTTCTTACTCTTTTAACTTTTATCTTTTATTTAGTAGGTTCAATCCCAATGTATGAGAGTAGATAAATTAGTGTATGAAACTGCACATAACTAGGTATTAAAACACTCGTGTATAATACCCCTTATTATGCAACAGTTTCATAAACTACTATTATTTACATTAATAAATACCCCGTATAGTAAAAATAACATTAGTCGTTCTATTAAAGGTTTTCACATATAAATTTTAAGTCATAAAGAGCAAGAGAAGAAAACGTCACTGCTTTACCATTATTGTGAAAAAAGTATAGTGAATATACAGATATAACAAGAGTGCTTACATTGATGACCCACAGATGAACAATGCCACAATAAATATAATACAGGTTAGAAATTGTAACAGTTGTCATCTGCGATACCATGAGTAAGTTTGTAAATTAAAAAAAAAAAAAAGATGAGGTCTTCGCGCCATTTTGCGTGGACATGTCAAGTGCAAGTTTTTGTTTTGTAAATTAATTTACTGTGGATATTATTGGTCAAAAGTGGTGTTGTTTTGTTTAATAATGTGCTACAATGTGAATAATTATGGAAAACGATAAATTGGACTTAAAATATGGGGCACAAGTTGCAGTTTATTTTTAGCGGTTTTCCCGCGCTGTCAACTCTCATATTTTACTCGACGTGTTTGGGCTATAATGCCGCGAGTGATTTAGAAAAGCATCAAATTCTGCAGCATCTGGAATTTGATGATGACCTCATTAACTCATTAAAAAAAAAGATATATTACGTTAGACTTGGCTGTATGGGCTAGACCCTTTGCCTTCCCTAACACCTCATCAGTCGGGAGAAGAGTACAAAAAAAAAACTGGTTTGTCGAAAAATGCTCTCTTAGTGTCGTTATATAGATTTTACACTGTGTTAATAAAAAGAGAGTCTTTCGCGCCATTTTGCGCGGAGATGTCAAGTGCAAGTTATTGTTTTGTAAATTAATTTACTGTGGATATTATTGGTCAAAAGTGGTGTTATTTTGTTTAATAATGTGCTACAATGTGAATAATTATGGAAAACCATAAATTGGACTTTAAATATGGGGCACAAGTTGAAGTTTATTTTTTGCGGTTTTCCCGCGCTGTGGACTCCCATATTTTACCCGACGTGTTTGGGCTATAATGCCGCGAGTGACTCCAAAAAAGCATGAAATTCTGCAGCATCTGGAATTTGATGATCCCCAACTCGGTTATGAACTCTGTTATGAACATATATTATGCAAATAAATTACGTGTTTAGGACTGATGTATTCTGTACAATGTCCTTTAAAGACAATTTAAAAAAAAAAAAAAAATAATAAAAAGAAAAATGGTGATTATATTTTTTATTTATTTATTAAAACTTTATTGCACAATATATACAAGGGGCGGACTTAATGTCGCTAGACATTCTCTGACAGCCAACCTTAGGGACATTGTAGAACATTAAAGACGTAAGGTAGGTGTAATTATCTAAACTACAATAATAAATACTATAATAAACTAAATACTAATAATACATACACATAACGTTTTATTAATACATTAGGTACATACATTACATAACATTAATACATACACTACATATAATAATATAATAAATAAACTAAATGAGTTGTTATGAGCTATTTAAATAATATGAATATACCATTTCTTTGGAAATGCTTCGGTTGGATGCTTGTCGTATATTTACCGGCAGCTTGTTCCACAGGTTTGCGGCAACAACAGCAAAAGAATCGTTCATGAACCCAGAGTGGTGCGATGGAATAGACAGCATATATATAGTAATGTGTATAATAAAGTGTATGTATATAGTATTTAAGTATACGAGGGGCGTTCAAAATATTCTCGGTATGTGGATAAAAACAAACAAGTACGAAAAGTTTGATATTTTTATTTTTCAATATACTCCCCCCCTATGTTCATACACTTATAAGATCGATCAATTATTTTTTTTAATCCCTCATAAAAATATTTTTTATCTTTGGTGTAAAAATGCTCCTCCACGGCCGTCTTCAACGCTTCATCGTCAGAAAATTTATTTCCACGCAGATCCTTTTTAAGATTGGGAAACAAAAAGAAGTCGCTTGGGGCTAAGTCCGGACTATAGGGTGGATGAGTAACAGTTTCAAACCCACATTCAACAATAGCTGCCTTGGCAATATGAGCAGTATGGACAGGGGCGTTGTCATGCAGAAGCAGAACACCTTTGGTTAACTTTCCTCGCCTCTTTTCTTTGATCGCATCTCTTAATTGACGTATAACGTTAGCGTAGTACTGCCCTGTGATATTTACACCTTTTTCTTTATAATCGATAAGCAAAACTCCTTCACAATCCCAAAATATTGTGGCCATGACCTTGCCAGCTGACGGGATTACCTTGAACTTCTTGGGATGAGCTGAACCCTTAATGTGCCACTGCATGGACTCCTGTTTGCTCTCTGGGTCATAATGATGAACCCAGGTTTCATCTCCAGTAACTATTTTTTGCAGCACCTCATCGGGATTTTCACCACACAGGTCGATAAAATCTGAACAGCAAGCCACACGCATATCCTTTTGAAGAAGCGTCAGCATTCGCGGAACCCATCTTGCACTTACTTTTGACATATTAAGATGGTCATGTATAATGTCATGTACGGTACCAATAGAGAGATTGGTTACTTGAGCTATAGATTTTACCTTCACTCGGCCGTCTTCCAATATAAGTTTTTCCACTTTATCAATATTTTCTTGTGAGGTAGCCACTACAGGCCGGCCAGGTCTAGGGTCATCTTCAATACTCTCCCTTCCACGCTTAAATTCGCTTGACCATTTTTGAATAGTAGATAAAGAAGGAGCAGACTCACGGTAAACACAATCCATTTCCTCTTTTATGGTTTTTTGATTTTTACCCTGTTTTGTCAAGAATTTTATGACGGATCGGTGCTCTAATTTCGTTAAAATTGTTAATTCGCTCATGGTGTTCATGTTTGTTCGGCAATTGCAGAAAAACAAAAGAACATCTCGGTTCCAATTTTACTTTTTTTTAATGTCAATGGATGAATCTTAGCGGCCAGTAACAAATATATATATATAAAAGAGGTTGTAACGTATCAATACCGAGAATATTTTGAACGCCCCTCGTATGTATGTTTATATAGGAATTGCTTACTTTTATGATATTTATTGGAATAAAAATAATTTATAAATATAATTTTCACTATCCTCGATCTAACAAAGAAATCTCATTTGTCCCCACGGTCAACGGTCAGAGAATGCCTTACGGAATTATGTTCGCCGATTGTAAATTACAATGAAGATTTTAAATAAATAAATAAATAGTATATTTTTAATTATATTTTATATAATTATTATTGGAGCCTGTTCTAGTGCAATTTTGTATATTTTTATTACTTTGTTGATATTTTATATATTAAAAGGGTTGTAACGCTTCTGCATACCTCTCGTCCGCACCATCCAATATTTTCAAAGATTTTTCGAGTGTCTTTTGAGAAATGTGGTATTAACTTACTGGAGGAACTCAACAACGCCTTTCCTCGACTATACAATCACGCATCCTCACGTTCTTAGGACTCGTTCTTCAACACAAGCCTCGTTGCTTACCACGGAAACTAGATGGCGCTGTGTGACCTGTCTGGAAATATTTATTTATTTACTCGTGTCACGGCGTTGAGGATCATCTATCTTTTTTTCAAAATAATGCTTTTTATAACCTGTCAGAATTTATTGACATGCCTTTGACGGAAAATTCTTTTAAATAGTTGTATAGTTTTGTGGTCTTCTGCCTTCTACTGTATTGTGTTCCTATGCTCCTTTGTCTACGATGCATGGTGTTAATTCCTCCTTTATACCTTCAGACTCGTTTCCAGTTCCTTGGAGACAGTCATAATCTTCATCTTCGCTCTGCTAATAACAATCAGCTCAAAATTTCTACCCATTCTTCCAGCAGATATTCCGATTCTTTTACAGTTTCCGCTGCTCGGGAGTGGAACAAACTAACTCTGGTTATCAGACGGGCGCCGTCTATTAATATATTTAAAAATCTACTTATTGCTCACTTTCTTAACAAACAACATAGATCTTCCTAGTACCTATATCTATCATACTATTTTTATTGTGTGTAAACAGTACTATATACTTACTTAGTTTCGTATTTGTGTGTATATATATATATATTTATGTATTTAAGCAGTAGTATATAACGATTATTATGTATTGTATGTAAATTGTATATTTATAATAATGCACCCCGCAAATCCTCTACCACACTCCCAAAGGTTAGCTGTTATAAAATGCCCATTAAGTTCGCCCTTGTACATTATAAGTTTTTTTGTGCAATAAAGAGTTTATAAATAAATTAATTAATAGAACTATTGTTATTATTTTAAAAATTGTTAATTGACATACCAAAATATAACGATTGTTATATAGGTGAAATATACAAATATCAAGCGCCTGGTGACATATCGCACACCTAATTCCAAAGAGACTTAACTCTAAAAACAACATTTTTAAGTTATGCCTAACATCAAATCCCTTATCTCACTACCTACCGACTAATAACTGCCTCCGTGGTCTTGCGGTTCCTGGTCGGGACACAAAAATATGTATTAATGTATATAAATACATTTAATTAATATTTAATTTGTGATATTTCTCGAGTTTGGTACGCTGGAGACATCGACGAGCTTGCCACTTGTCATGATTGGGCTATATAGTAAAGTTGGTTAAATGTGAATCCGCTTTAGAAGCGTGGTTTCTGACCACACCGAAAGGGAAACGGTCGTGATGATACTTTACTTTACTCTCTCTAAATTAGGTATATGAAAAAAAACCTAGAATGTTGACTACACACACAAGTACACAAAAACGTTAACCCCTCTTAAATGATTTTGTAATAAATGTTATTATATAAAATATATATAAATAAATGGGTCTTTAATTATATTTTTGCTGTATTTTTATTTCTCCTTATCCAAACTATTATAAATGTGAATGCAGCATTGTCTGTGTGTCCGTCTTTCACGTCTATATCGCGTGTAATTGTCAAAAGATCAAATATTTTTTGGAGTTCTTCGCGCCATTTGTCAAGTGCAAGTTTTTGTTTTGTAAATTAATTTACTGTGAACATTATTGGTCAAAAGTTGTGTTGTTTAATAATGTGCTACAATGTGAATAATTATGGAAAACGATAAATTGGACTTTAAATATGGGGCACAAGTTGCAGTTTATTTTTTGCGGTTTTCCTGAGCTGTGGACTCCCATATTTTACCCGGCGTGTTTAGGCTATAATGCCGCGAGTGACTCCAAGAAAAGCATCAAATTCTGCAGCATCTGGAATTTGATGATGACCTCATTAATTCATAGAGAAGAAAGATATATTACGTCAGACTTGGCTGTATGGGCTATAGACCCTTTGCCTTCCCTATAACCTCATTTATCATCCATTGGGAGAAGAGAACAAACAAGCAAAAATTTTTTTAGGCTTCAGGTCACTTTTATTGTTAAAATATAATATCCGAAAAATAGAACACTACTGCAGAGTTTTTCGCGCCATTTTGCGTGGACATGTCAAGTGCAAGTTTTTGTTTTGTAAATTAATTTGCTGTGGATATTATTGGTCAAAAGTGGTGTTGTTTTGTTTAATAATGTGCTGCAATGTGAATAATTATGGAAAACGATAAATTGGACTTCAAATATGGGGCATAAGTTGCAGTTTGTTTTTTGGTTTTTCCCGCGCTGTCAACTCTCATATTTTACCCGACGTGTTTGGGCTATAATACCGCGAGTGACTCCAAGTAAAGCATCAAATTCTGCAGCATCTGGAATTTGATGATCCCCAACTCGGTTATGAACATATATTATGTAAATAAATTACGTGTTTAGGACTGATGTATTCTGTACAATGTCCTTTAAAGACAATTAAAAAAAAAAACACTACTGCATCACTGCAGCTTCGCCGTGACGTAGCATCTCTGAGCGTGTTCTACAAGCTATACCACGGTGAGTGTTTTGAGGAGCTCCATAACCTTATCCCTTCTTCTCTATTCCTACTCTACCTTACTCTTCTAACTCTACAGATGTGGACTTAGTTCTTAGGGCTCAGAAAAAGTGTAAACGTGCTATATGTGGTGCCCATTATTTAGAATCGTGCAGGCCACTATTTAGAAAGTTTAAAATATTGCCTGCACCATGTATTTACATAAAACAAATAGCCTTATTTGTCAGACAATATCCGGAATTCTTTCCAAAAGTTGAGGATATACTCGAGAAAGAGTCAAGAGGCCAATACAAGCATGATTTATATATACCAAAATGTAAACTTAGCTTAGTAAAGAAAAATGTGTTCCATTTGGCAATAACAATTTATAATAACCTTCCCTTGAGTATAAAAGAATTGCCAAATAAATTATTCAGTGGAAGACTACATCGCTGGTTATTGGAAAATAGTTTTTATTCATTGACCGAATATAATAATTTTAAGCGAATCACGTAGGACATTTTATTATTTTATTTTATTTTGACATTTATTTATATAATATTGACATATGTAACGAACCTATATAAGATTAATGTATTTAAATAAATATTTTGTTTTAGCCTAAGTTTGTTAATTAGTATTAGGACCCAAATTAATATTTGTACGCCTCTTAAGGTAATTGTTGCAGTTAAAAATATATTGTTCACCTTCATTTGTAACCATACAATCACAAATAAATATTTCATTTCATTTCATTTCCTCAACCGAACCACACGCACAGGCCAAAATATGCATCCACATACCATATCCACTATCCCTACGCGTACATGAAGTTTTTATATTTTATAGAAGTATCGTAAGTGAAAATAAAAGGTCTTTTAAGATTTAAAAGAAAAGTTTAATCACTTAACTAATTTAAGACATAAAATTATTTTAGAAAATAAGGAAGCGGACTGCGAACGGGCGTAACCACTCTATCCCGCGACAAAAGTCTCACTGGCCACAGACTATATACTGGCACACCAAAGCGTGCGCGCGGAGCGGGGTGAGAGGGGTAAGCAGAGCGGGCGCCGACACCGCGGTTAAAAGTTATAAGTTTATAGGTGTGATTTGTGGCTGACTGTAAGCCATGTATGCGCTCCGCGTCCCCGCGCGCCCTCACCTCGCCTCCTGCCTGCGGTCGTTCGTTTATTGCCTATTGAGTTTAGTTTCAAAATTTTAAATAATCTTCGAAGGAAATGAATGTTCATCCTAAGAAAGAGATAGACTTAAATTAATAGTACCTATAGGCGGACGTGTTGTTCGCGCGGGGGGAGAGTGGTTCGCGCCCGCGCATCTTTTTTATGTACCTACTATAAATATGTATTATTTAATAATATTAAGCTTCGAGAGTAATTGTCTCCGCCAACAAACTGTTGTTACAGTTTGGCGGGCTATTTAATAAGTTATATATGTATCGGAAAGATATATAAATGTTTTTTTTACATACAAATTTGGAGACTTACATCTGTCGCACAAAAAAATTAATTTTATTTAATTTTCGGGCAAGAGACCCCGTGGCCGGAGCCCGACACCCTGGTCAGACCAGATCCGCACCACACTTCACACCCAAGTCCACGAGGCCCTGCACGCCGCCGTGAGCAGACCCGGATGGCGCAGCATAGTCCGGGACAAAGTGATCCGAGGAGGGGGTCACGACCCTCAGCATTGAGGAAAATGACGCAAGGAGGAGGACATCTGTCGCACGCTGAAGATGTGGAATGCTCTCCCAGCCAGTGTGTATCCCCATTCCTATAACCTGGAGTCCTTCAAACGAAGTGTGAAAAAGCATCTTTATTGACCGGCATAGTGGTAGGGACTGATGTCGGTCGTTGGTGACTGGCATCAGTTGCTCCCATTCTTGAACCTCGCGTACCACATTCCATCATTTGGCCGCGAGGTCACATGTGTTCAGTATAATATATAATAAGTGAGTTAAGGCTATCTATTCTGTTTGTGAAGTAATACCTACACATTCATTCACAAACAGAATAACCTTATCTAATATAATATTTGTTCAGAACCGAGTTGGGAATCATTAAATTTTGCAAGTTGCAGAATTGTATGCTTTTCACGGAATAATTTGCATCAATATCGCCCAAACACGTCGGGTATATGGGAGCTCGCAGCGCGGGAAAACCGCAAAAAAAACCTACTGCAACGTGTGTTCCTTATTTTTTTTTATATACTAGCAACACTAATGACCTTGCGCCCTTGATGTTTTTTTTTTTTTTTTTATGGCATTAGTAACAATTTGCCAGTGTCAAAGTTTGGGAAAGAAGGGTTAAATAAATAGCATTCGAATTACGAATAGGATCAGAGGAGTTTTTTTCATTTCATTTATTTATCACCGTAGGGACCGTCTGGAACACTTGGTTAAGTCAATTTATAATACTCTGTAACTAATAAAGACCAGAAACAGCCCAAACTATCAATACAATTATGGAAGAGCCATATTGAATGCTAAATAATCAATTACAGAAAATAAAATTTAAATACTAATAATGTCAAACTATGTTAAAATAAAAATGTCAAGTACTACAAGGTACTACTATAATCTAATATATATATATATTGTATACAACACTAAAATATGTCAAATAACTAATATTATTAAACATAGAAATCTGCCACAAGGGCATGTATAAGGAGCAAAAATAAAGTTAATATCAAAATACATATACAAAACTATAAAAAATAAAATCTACTAAATATTTACAGTTATATTTTAATCTTATTCAATCAAATATTCCAAAAGACCACAACATGAAGTCGAATAAATATTATGATCTCACAGAAGAAATGATCAGGAACGGGTTCAAGACTCAGCTTTACGCAGTGGAAGTTGGTGCAAGAGGAGTTCCAGCAAAATCTTTGCATCACTTACTGAAAGAATTGGGCCTAAGCAGGTCTGCCGTCAATACATTTATGGAACGAGCTTCCAAGACGGCATTAACGGAATCATACAGTATTTGGTTGGGTAGGGAGAGAAGTAGAATGGTGGATGGTGAGCGTATTATCGCGCAATAGAAAAAAAAGGAGGCCTCCTTTTCTTAAACCAGCCAATTGTCGGTCGCAAGCCCGAGACACCATTCTTCTAATCTCTTACCCACACACGATGGACCCGGCACCCGCACGGTGAATCCATGGAATGCTTAGAAATTTGTCTTCTCTTCTATTTTAAGCCCTTGATGTTAAGTGGCGCGCGAGGTCCATGAATGTTACCAACTGGAATCAGACACTCGTGACTGACATCAGTTCCTAACACTATGCCGGCTTGACTGGGCATGACGGCAATTCGAGCCTGATCCCGAAACGTGTGGTTACACTTCACTGGGTTTATCGGCACGAACGGTGGATACTTCCCCGCTCCGGCAGACTGGGCAAATTATCACCATCAGTCCGCCTACTACCTGTACAATTAGTGTCAATCTCCACAATTATTAATTTTGTAGCACATTATTAAACAAAATAACATCACTTTGAACTAACAATATACGCAGTTAACTAATATAACATTTTTGTGTAGCAAGCCAATATGGCGCGGCGGACGCGTGATTTTTAATTATTTTATTTTATTAAACGTGTGTGAAACCAATTCTAGTATTTTATTTAAACACGTTATAAACCGAACTTTGTAGGATTTAAGGAACGCGTTCTTACCACCGCGCCTTAACATAAATAGCGCATCCTAATTAAAAATCTGATAAACACCAAACAAATGTGGTGCATAAAAACGATCAATTAAAAAAACTCTTAACCTAAGATGTCGTGTAACATAACTCGAATATTTTGTCATAATTAGGTCGCCAAAGATGGCGCTTAAAGTTTTTCTGACATTTTTTACCATACACATAATTTATTTGTGACGAGTGGAAACAAAAATAGACGGTTCCGTAAAGAGATCCAGTAAATGGGGTGTATCAGGCAAAGCTTTTTGTAGATGTCGCTAGCGGCGATGGTACCTTGTTCTACACATATGTCGCATCATTTTTTAAATGTTTTTGTAGTTTTATAACAGAAAAATGTATTTTAAATTAACGTTACCTACTTTAAAATACGAATTAAGAAAGCGCACACCGTCTTTAAAAAGAAAAAATGTTTTATTAGTACAACGGCAATTTTGAGATCGGCCATATCTTTGATTTCGCTTAGAAACTCGATTTGTACACTAAAAAGCTGCTCACTTCGGCATAATATTCAGAAAATAATAAATTTCGTGAAAAAAATACAAGTTTTCTATGCAACTGACAGTTACATTAGGTACCATCTATCATGCGCCATCTATCGTGATAAAAAGTTAGTGATACACCCCATTCGTGCGCAATATTACTTGGAATCAAATCCGGAAAATAACAAAAAGGACAATGCCGGAAATTGCCCCGTATCTATCTTATCATATATTTTGGAGCACCTATATGTAGGTCTAGCTGTTAAGTCTGTGGTTTAAACTGGAAGTTTTCGGGTTCGATTCCTGGTCGGGACACAATAATTTATTTGTGTTTTTCTCGAGTTTGTTACGCTAGAGACATCGACGAGCTTGCCACTTATCTTATGATGGGCCTATAGTAAAGTTGGCTAAATGTGAATCCGCTTCTTAAAAAGCGTGGTTTCTGACCACCCCTAAAGGGATACGTTCGTGATGATACTTTAGTTTTTACATATTTTAATAGGTCGGATAAAAAATATATATTGCAAAAAACACTACAAGTTTTTTTTTTTCTTTGGTTCTCTTCTCCCGTTGGATGATAATGAGGTGATAGGGAAGGCAAAGGGTCTAGCCCATACAGCCAAGTCTGACGTAATTTATCTTTCTTTGTCATGAGTTAATGAGGTCATCGTCAAATTCCAGATGCTGCAGAATTTGATGCTTTTCTTGGAGTCACTCGCGGAACCATCCACTGCTCAAACACGTCGGGTAAAATATGGGAGTTGACAGCGCGGGAAAACCGCAAAAAATAAACTGCAACTTGTGCCCCATATTTAAAGTACAATTTATCGTTTTCCATAATTATTCACATTTTAGCATATTATTAAATAAAACAACATCACTTTTGACCAATAATATCCACAGTAAATTAATTTACAAAACAAAAAACTTGCACTTGACATGTCCACGCAAAATGGCGCGAAGAACTCCTTCAAGTTTTTTTTTTAAAAGGTTATTATTAGTTTAAAAACGGTATTAATAGGATTTCTCAACGATTTACCCTGTGTTTGACTTGTATTGCTTTACTTAAAACGCACAATGACATTTGCACTGGTTCGACGCATAAAACTATATGCGTAGGTAAAGGCATTTGGTTAACCAACATGTATCCAAAAATGTATTCAGAGTACTTTAGCTTGTGACCTAAGGACTCCTAAAGAATTGGTATCCGTGTATATCAAAAAAAGAGCAGTTATTGGCACTTCGGCTTTCCGGTAGTGCTCTGGGTTCCGCATATTTGGCTTTGGTATGCGACCTTTTCAACTTAGCGCCTTAAATTGTCGACTGGAATGGTTTTTGCTATGGTCCATTTAACTTAAACGATTGTTTTTGTTGTGTTTGATTTTTCAATAGTTTTTTTTTTAATAGGTAACGCAGCCGCGTTTTCTTTCTTTGGCCGCAAACGTTTGTGCGAGACTAGTTCCAGCTAAATCTTTGCACCACTTACTGAAACAATGGGATGTATCAGGCAAAGCTTTTTGTAGATGTCGCTAGCGGCAACGGTACCTTGTTTTACACCTATATTGCATCATTTAAAAATATTTTTGTAGGTTTTTTATTTTATTACAGAAAAAAATATTTTAAATTAACGTTACCTACCTTAAACGACTAATTAGGAAAGCGAACACCGTCTTTAAAAAGAAAAATGGATTTATTATTAGAACGGCAATTTTGAGATCACCATATCTTTGATTTCGCTTAGAAATCTCGATTTGTACACTTTAAACTTGCTCATTTCGGCTTAATATCCAGTAAATAATAAATTTCGTAATAAAAATACAAGTTTTCTGTGCAACTGACAGTTATATTAGATACCATCTATCATGCGCCATCTATCGTGATAAGAAATTAGTGATACACCCCATTGGGCATTTATGGAAAGATCTTCCAAAATGACATTAACGGAATTATACAGTGGTGGGTAGTGGGCGTCTTGATATAAAAAAGAGGTCTCAGTCAGTCGCACACACGATGTACCCGGCACCCGCACGGTGAATCCATGGAATGCTTAGAAATTTGTCTTCAACTTCATTGGCCTATATATAACTTTTGTAATACTATAAATAAAGGTCTCTTTGTAAACCATCCTATAGTCAGTCGCACACACGATGTATCCGGCACCCGCACGGTGAATCCATGGAATGCTTAGAAATTTGTCTTCAACTTCATTGGCCTATAACTTTTGTAATACAATAGATAATGGCCTAAGTTGTTTTAGTATTATTAATTATTTACTAAACCTAGTTAAAAAAACTATAAATAAAATGTCCTTCAGAGACGTCCCATCAGAGATAGTCCCAAGAAGACTGACATTTCCCCTCTATATATCGAGGCTAATACGTTGGCAATGTAATTGTCAGTATTGCATCTAATTATGTGTTGCTTACGTTTAGGGCTATCCCTGATTCACATCTAAGCTAGGAAATGATGAACGTGCTGATAGACTAATGCATACGATTTGGGGGAAAAAAGATAGGTACTCACAGATTTCGAAGCACACTATTTCCAGCATGGCCAAGCACTGCACTTTACACAAAACTTCAATTATTATTATTATCTAGTCTTTTGGTTGGATTCACGTATTTTCGCCATGCACAACTAGCTCGCATCTCGGTCACGCAGATACAACAGTGACGTTAGTTGATGTCACTTTTTGGTGTAGGGAAAGAATAAGGAACTTGAGAAATCTGGATAGGATACCAAGCCGTAACAGTCAGCCTTCCTGTCTCTAGATATCTCTCCTTGCCCAGGCGCTTGGCTGAGGGTCCCCTAGGGTGGAGCCCTATCGTCTCGACCCCAAACGGCGCAAACTCGTAACCTGTACCGAGGTTGGCGTATTTGCGCAGCTTAAGGTTCTCTGCAGAAATCGCCGAACTGCCTGCGCTGAATTGCCTGGATGTGAGATGGGGCTAATGTTGGCGAAAACCTTGTACAGTTAGTAGTGAATATTGGTGCTAGAATTGCATGTCCAATCTCTGCTCAGCACATTAACTTTGTGGCCCGGGTTCCTACACGTCAGGGAGACAATAGCAATAAGCCAATTATAGTATGTTTCAACAATAGATATATGAAGGACGATTTTATTGCAGCAGCTAGAAAGCTTAAACAGTTGACCCCTGCAGACTTAGGTCTTCAGGGTGGTAGCAGAGTGTATGTGAATGACCATCTGACAGTGCCAAATAAAATGCTGTTATCTAAGGTGAAAGTTGCAGTAAAAGAGCATAATTTTCAGTTTTGCTGGGTCAAGAGTTGCAGAATATTTGTAAGGAAGAATACCACCTCGCCCCCCATGACAATATTTACGGAACAAGATATAGCAAAAATAATTTAAGTACATTTATCATGAAGTGTTCTAGTAGCTGCTGCCCTATATTTTTAGTAGATATTTTATACTATTATAATACTCATCTATTCCATTGTTCTATAGCCTCATATTTATTTGTGCATAGTTTGGTTCACTTTGATGAGAAAGCATTTCATTATTTCAATATCCTAGTTGTTGTATTGGGTGGGCATAGGGTCAATAAACTATTCATACTATATTCTTTTTTAGCATATATTCAAAGATTATCTTTATTTCAAAAGAAAGATTTTTTATACTTTATACAAAAGATATATTATCCTACTTTAAATGCAAATTTTATAAAAATATGTTTACATTTTAATAAAACTAATTACAATGATTGGAGTAGCATTATCTCTAAATCTAAGTTCGCAATTTTGATGGTAAATCTTTATTTAGAGTTTTTGTATTACATAATTTGCCATGAACTAAATAAATACTACTATGTGCTTATAAAGTTGACTAATGTCTGTGTTGTTATGGGATTTGGTTTTGATATAAGTACATATTTTTATCTTATTGTTAATAACTGGTTGTATATAATAAGGTTATATTTAACATTTAACCCACTAAAACTAATAGAATTAATTGTATATGTATATTATTTTGTTTTATTTTCCCTCAATATTGTAAAATGGTTGTATATAATCAAATCCTACTTTTCGTTAAATTGTTTATATTATACCATCTCTTACGAACAGAAACTTAATGTACTAATAGATGTGTTTGTTTTATTTTATCTACCTATTAGGCTTAATCTAAAATTTGGTACTAACCATAAGCATGACGCAATCACTATACCTTGCTGTCCCGGATTTCCAGCCCGATACTATATATTCATTATTATATTTTATTTATCTATATCCTGTTTATTTACCTATTATTTATATTATGTACTATTAATTGTAATATATATTATATTAATTATTCCTGGCTCATTGTGTGTTGTAGTGTTTATTAAGCTTCTCGTATATCATAAATTAAGTCCCCTATTGCTTCTATATAGCTACTATTTACTTATAACTCTTCCTCTGAAATGGCCAATTCTCTAAGGCTTTATTATCAAAATGTTCAGGGTCTACGTACTAAATGTGATTTTTTTTGTAGAAACTTAGCCCTTAATTCATATGACATCATTGCCCTGACAGAGACATGGCTAAAGGATGGTATTTTTAATGGTGAATTATTTGACGATAGATACATTGTCTGGCGACGCGACCGTGACTACGTTCGCACTGCTCAGGGGTACGGGGGCGGGGTGCTGCTGGCTATCCGCCGGGAACTTGTTGCCACTGAGCGGGTCGAGTGGAGGTCTACGTCGGAGGACTTGTGGGTTACGGTCGACCTTTATAATAATCGTCATTCAGTTGTATATAAAATGCATATTGGCTTGGTTTATTTATGCGCCGAAAATCTCGGCCACTCATTTAACTCACAATTAATTAATTTCACAGAAAACATGTGTGACATTGTTTCTGCGCACCCTCTGGATAAGTTTATAATATTGGGCGATTTTAACCTACCGAATATAAAGTGGGATAAATTACAGAACGTTGATGAACTTGTTTATAAGAATATATCTGGTGAATCACAGAATTTGTTTTTTGACAGTATTGAGTTCTGTAGTTTTAGTCAATATAACAGTCAGAAAAACGACTTGGGCCGTATTCTCGATCTTGTGTTTTCAAACGATTGTGTAACGGTTGGACCTTGTATTGACCCTCTTGTACCAGAGGTCCCCCATCACAAACCCATCACTGTGAAGGTCGCCTTTGCCGAGTATCACATGATTGAGAATAACCCTAAAACTTACTTTCTTTACAAAAAGGGCGATTATTCCGCAATTAAAGCTAATTTAGACACTACTCAATGGGAAAGTCTCTTATGTGACTGCTCTATTCGCGAAGCTTTCGATCGTTTTTACAGTAAATTATACGCGTTACGGGACTTACATATACCTTCTAAAACTAGCACACGAAATACTTACCCTGCATGGTTTGCCAGCCCTTTACTTAAAATACTCAAGGAGAAAGCAAAATTCCATCGCAGGTATAAAATATATGGTAATAAGATGGACTATGATTCTTTTTCAATGTTAAGACAACGTGCTAAGGAATTGGAAAAAAAATGTTTCGCAAATTATATTGAAAGAATTGAATCTGATATCATATCCAATCCTAAGGCTTTCTGGCGCTTTGTAAAAAATAAAAGAATATCAAATGCTTTTCCATCCATTATGAAATATGGTGACGTCATTGCTACAAACGGAGACGAGGTCTGCGACTTATTTGCTTCCTACTTTCATTCTACTTTTAGAGCTTCTAATTCAAGTGATGGCATAACCAGCAATTCCACGGTAGATATGGACTGTGCAAATATCGACGTATCAGCATGCTTAGGCTCTGTTTTCATCAGTGAGGAGGAAGTGGGTAGGCTGCTAAGAACATTGGATCTTAATAAAAATGGCGGTCCGGATCTTATACCCCCTCTGTTCATTGTGCAGTGTGCCGATAGTTTAGTTCATCCCTTATCAATTCTTTTCACGAGGTCGATATCTGAGGGCCACGTCCCAGATGTGTGGAAGACCGCTTTTATATCTCCAATACACAAAAAGGGACCTAAAGACAATGTGGAAAACTATAGGCCAATTTCTAAATTATGTATATTCGCCAAGGTTCTTGAGAGGATAGTCTATAAACAGGTCTATGCGGCCATGCAACAAACGTTTACTGACAGTCAACATGGTTTCTTAAAAAATAGATCAACGATGTCCAATCTCATTCTTTCCAATGACTTTATAACACGTAACATGAGTGCTGGTCGGTCTGTTGACGTTATTTTTACTGACTACAGCAAATGTTTTGATCGAATCGACCACTGTGTGTTGCTGGAGAAGCTATTGCGATTGGGTATCCATGGCAGCCTCTATAGATGGTTCGCGTCGTATATAGACACAAGATCCCAGGCTGTTGTTTTGCGAGGCTACACGTCGCGATCCCTGTCTATTCCCTCTGGAGTTCCCCAGGGATCATTACTAGGACCTCTCTTGTTTGTATTATTTGTGAATGACATAGGGAACTGCTTTTATTACTCTAAACATCTGTTATTTGCTGATGACATGAAAATTCTTATGCCAGTTTCCAGTATATCTGATGCAAGATCCCTTCAGTCTGATCTGGAACGCTTTGGTCACTATTGTAGGGTCAACAAACTTGATTTAAATGTCTCGAAATGTGCTGTAATTTCTTTTTCACGCAAAAACAGTACGGTAGCTGCAGAATATGTAATAAATGGCCAAGACGTCCCAAGAGTAGATGAGATCAAGGACTTGGGAGTAATTCACGACTCAAAACTAATTTTTGATAATCATATCGAATCAATAGTGACCAAAGCCTCCAAATCTCTTGGTTTTATACTCCGCTGCTCTTTGGAGCTCAAATCTGTTAAGGTGTCAAAAATCCTTTATTGTGCTTATGTAAGAAGCATATTGGAATATGGCTCTCAGATCTGGAACCCGAGGTACTCAGTATATATAGCTAGGATTGAATCAATTCAACGCCGTTTTATGCGTCATCTTTCCTTTAGATGCAAAACGTTTGACCCTGACTACGTGAGTAGATGTAGAAGACATCACATACTCCCTTTGGAGCTACGTAGAAGCATAGCGGACATTACTTACCTCTTTAAAATTGCGCAATCGAAAATAGATTCCAGTGAACTCCTAGGATTACTCGGATTTGGTATACCTAGCCGGTCTCAAAGGGCTTATAGACCTTTGGTAGTGCCATATGCCCGCACCAACTACCGTCAAAACTCATTTTTAGCGAGAGCATCAAAAGAACTCAACCGCCTAGCTGAGGTCATGGATATTGACATGTTCTGTACATCGCCTAAATTAGTCGGTCGGGCGATGTCTAGAGCATTTTTTACAGTATAACACACATATATTATTTATATTATATTATTTTTATTTTTATAAATTATTGTGGTTTAAAATTATTATTTATATGTTTCTTCTATTTGTAAGTTATTTAGTTGTATAAGATATTTGTGGAAACTTGTAATTGGCATCTAGTTTTTTATATAAGTAATCATTTGTTAGAAGCTGTAAGTTTTCCTTAAAGATAAATAAATAAAATAAAATAAATGTGTCTACACATGTCGCATCCCACACCAGTGCCCCCTGCCCAGTTTCCACGGCCCAACGGTCATAAAAATAAATAAAAAACTTTGGGTTGTATCTTTTATGCGTAACTAAGTCCATTCTAAAATAAGAATGATGATACATATACTTAGTTTAGTAAAATCAGTACCCAAATATTTAAATTATTCTTCGTCGCTACACTCTTGGCAGAGTGGTTTGGTCGCCAGTATCCTATAATCTGTGGTCGCCATTAAAGTGAAACGCTTATGTTGGCAACAATGAAAAAAATGTATTTTATTATAATTGTGTTTATTAAAACTGGCAACTCTGTCTTCCCGTTTAGTGTTTGGTACTAAGCTGTAATGGCGTATGTATAATTATATTTTCAATAAAGTGTTAACTAGTAAAAACTGTCTTTTTCTTTTGTCTTGCATCAGCTTAACAAGCCGTCGCCCCTCCTCTCGGACCGCAACTTTCCTAGTGTCCATCCATATAAACCTTCACCTGATCGACCTATCTCATCCTCTTGCCATCGACTTTCTTCTGGACTACCAGGCGCTCGATGAATGTTTCACGCCATGACAAGTGTTCGAAGAAAGTGGAAAGGCGTTGTCTGATACCCAGTTCCTCCAGTATAGATTTGTTGGTTTGGAACTCTGTTTTTCAACATAGAATACCGATCTGGGAACGAGTTCGTTCTGGCTGCGTCTGAACGTCATAAAGTTAATTCTTTGCAAAGTCGCCGTTTTTAAACAATTCCATGTTTCTGTACAAAATAGTGAATAATCACATAGACTCTCCTACTCTTTTAGACAATGTCACGTTTAGAGTGCCTCGACTTACCTCACGTTCTAAAGACTTGTTCATTTCCTCCTTTAGTAAAAAAATAAGGAAAAAAACTCCTTTTTAAGACGAGCAGGAAAACTATATGATGATTGCTTAGTTAACGTGGACATATTTGCTTGCTGTAAGTCAGTGTATAGGAGCAGAGATGATTAGAGTTAAGTTTTCGATAGAATAGACTTAAATGTGATTTTTACTTTCTTTTATGGTTTAATTGTATTTTGAAAATGTAATAAGTATAGTTCTCTTTCACAGTTTTGGTCTTCCAGGTCTAATTATATGTATATTGTTTGTTATATAAATTGTATTGTGACTGTTTGTTACCATAATAAAATAAAATTAAAATTAAAAATAAATTATCCGCCAACACCAAATCTTTAGAGCATTAATTAGTTTTCTGTTTCGCGTAGTTATAACAATAATTAAATAAAAATTCTTTAAAATTAAGCCCAATTAAATTAACTACCACCATATGTATCGAAGCTAAATTCGAACCAATGACAATAAATCGAGGAGCACAACGCGGCCTGTAACAAGTTACAACCAGATGTGTGGCTGAATTAGACATCATTTTAGTATTTTTTGTTTTTATTACAGGCCCCTAAAATATAGTCTTCAGTGAATAAATACATCATCATCGATAGTGTTGCCCAATCTTGGTCCTGGTCAGAGTCTTGCAAGACTTTTTTTTCCAAATTTTGCTAGTGTTTACTTTTTTTGGGGTTAGGTTTTCAAATAATATAAATAAAATAAAAAATCAAAATAAAATAAATTTTTATTGCGTCGTGTCCGTAATTTTGATTTTTTTGTTCCGAAGGAAGAAAATAACGTTTAGGTATTTGGAACTTGGGAGCGCTCGTTTGCAAATAATTTTATTTTAGTATACCTAAATCTTACCTACCTATACCTACTGCCTCTAGAGGTCTAGCGGTTAATTCTGTGGATTTAAACTTCGAGGTACAGGGTTTGATTCCTAGTCGGGACACAATAAATTATTTAATTTATTTGTGATAAATGAAGTTTAGTACACTAAAGACATCGGCGGAGAGAGATTTTCTTACTACAATCGGAAAATAAAATATATGTTAAGCGCAAACGTTAGATTGTCAAAATAGTGAATTCTGTTATTTACTACCACTGTTAGCCCGAGTTTTTCCGATCATAGCCGACCTTACGTCAAAATAGCGTTTTCAACTATATTTCAAAGGTCACACATGAGGGTTGCAACTTCAAAATCATTGGGAAAGCGTGAATTAAATACTTAAATTGTCCGCCGCGAATTTATAATAAAGTTATATTAATTAAACTAAGATTATATATTTACATTAAACATAATTTTATAACACACATTAGGTAATAAATAAGGCAAATATAAAAAAAAAAATATAATAGTTTTTTTTTTAAATAAACGCATCGTAACGATATTTTGCTGTCGGCTGTAGTGGAAACCTTTATACGAGAATACCAATTTTAATAGCGTTTTACACTGACAGTTCCGTTATTTAAGGGATTCCATTATATAACGTTAGGGCTACTGAGACGATAGTAGTAGCTTTGATTATCATACTGTTTAGCTTCTTGCCCCATCTTGTTAAACATTTTAATGTCTTTGGTTACCCTAAGCTTAAGACCAATTACAGAGTATAGTAAGAAATGTGGCTAAATACAGTCATATCCAATTAAATTAACAAACTAAATAATTATCACGTTTAATGAACAAGCCCATATCTTACAGCGGTCTCAAAATAAATCCCTAAGGCCGAGTAGGTTATGTAAAGATAATCTTAGATTACCATATCATTAAATTAAACTTTCGTATATCTACATGAAATTGTTTTTTTTCTTTTGTGTTATCTTCTCCCGATGGATGATGAATGAGGTGATAAGGAAGACAAAAGGTCTAGCCCATACGGCCAAGTCTGACGTAATATTTCTTTCTTTAATGAGTCAATGAGTGTTGCGGCCAGAGCGATGTCTAACCGCAGGGCGCGGGGTCTGGGGCAGCCATACGACGGTGGACAGCTGACAGTGCAGCCTACGGCCTTGAAGAGCGAGGTCGCGCCACTCATTACGATTTTTAACAGTTAATTTCTTAGCCTATGTCTAGGCAGTTAGGGCTTTGCCAATATACATACAATATGGTCCTTCGAGCCGGATGTGGCGTCTGATAGTCAGGTAAATGAAAGACTTCTTCTCAGCTCACCAGTATTTATTTATTTATTTATTCGAAGAGAAAGGACAGAGACAGGCAACATAAGAACATAAAAGATAGCAACAGAGTAGAAGCAACGCAAATTGGCGCGCAGAACTCCCATGAAATTGTTTAATTAGAACTGCTACAAGTATGACAGTTGTAGGTACGTTAGAAACACATTCAAAATTAATATCTGAACAAATTTTAACCACACCAAACAAAATATATTTTTGTCGGCCAGTTTAATCAAAGACTACCTGCTTGTGCCGTTTGTTGCAGAAAATCTAGGCCCTTGGACTTTAAGCGACAAAACATTTCTAAAAAGCATCACTTCTCTTGTCTGCTCTGGTGACAAAAGGGCTGGTTCTTTCCTCGCTCAGAGATCTAGCGACGAAATACAGCTCGCGTTTTTGCCACCATAACCTGCGGACATTATTTATATTTAAATTAGATTTTGTAAGTACCTAATGTTTTATTATTTTAGAATGTTTTCTAGGTTCATAGATTAAACCAGCTTTGAAATACCATTCCCAAATTTATCACCAAAAAAATAAATCAACTCGACATCCGACGCGACTCTTGCGCAGATGAAAGCCACGCCCACTCGCGTCCATTGGCTGAAGTCTAATTATACACGGGTTCGAAATTCAAACGCTATTCAAATCGTTTAACGACTAGCTTTCCAAACTCACCACTACGCCTTTGGTAATAAATACCATTATTACTTGTAGTTTTCCTAAACATTTGACATGAAAATTGTCATCTCTAAGACGCCCATTACATGTGCCTCTTCATCTTCATCCAAACATCTTTGCCTCCAAAACGACTTTAAAGCTGTCAAAACTCCCGCGATTTTGTTCTTTAAAACATTTGAATTAGAACTCAATCCATTTGTTTTTTTAATAGATTCAAGATGTGTTCGAAATTCAGCATTCGCTTCTGTAGTCTAATTTGACAAAAACGCCTCGTTTAAATATCGAATTTGTTTAAAATTACGGTTCCGCTTAATTTATAGAACAGTTTTCTAGTTGGAAGAAAAAAAATTGAGATGTTTGACAATGTGTTTGCTGCTGTGTAGTTTGGCGGACGTGTTTTTCAGTGAATATTAGTTGATAATAATTGTTAAAATACAGTGAGTAAATAATAAATTGAATTAAGAGTACCAAATACACATGTCAAAATCTAATCAGAACCATAAACAATTATAATTGTTTTAAAATTAATAGAAGCAACAAACATTATTACAAGTGAACATAAGGAAGTGATTATTTGAACAAGTGATTTGAAACTAAAAAATACGAATACTTGTAAATCTATTAAGTACATAACAAAAATAATATTGCTCAATTCTAATAGGACAATGGAACTAAATATTTTTTATAAAACAAATAAGAACAATGTGCAATGAAGTTTTTAAATAACTAAATACTTCCTGGTATTGTAAGAAACAATTCTTCAATCATCGAGTGTCTAGATTTAAAGCTACTAAAGTACTAAAATAATAGTGTATACCACTTTAATGATAAGGAACTAATAATTTGTTTACGACATTTGCCAGTAATATTAATAAATCAAAAAAGTGTCTATACATAAAACTACAAAACAAAATGGAAGTAACAACCGAACAAGAACAGGGCAATGTAAAAACAGACGAACAAAAGAATGTAAACATTGAAAAACTACCCTTTTCAATAGAAAATCTTTTATCAGATAAATACAAGGGCTGTAATGAAGGCCATAATATAGTGCTAAATAGTGATGTGCAAGGTGAATCAACTGATGATGATGATGGAAGTGATCAAAGCGAAAATGTAGATGTGGAATCGGGTTCCACAGCCAGTCTTGATGGCTTTGAAGCGGACGTGAAAGGACATATGGGTAAATAGGTTTTTTTTTCAAGTTTCATAAATGGGGTGTATCAGGCAAAGCTTTTTGTAGATGTCGCTAGCGGCAATGGTACCTTATTTTACAACTATATCGTATCATTTTAAAATGTTTTCGTGGTTTTATATGTTTATAACAGAAAAATGTATTTTAAATTAACGTTACCTACCTTAAAAGACGAATTAAAAAATCGAACACCGTATTTAAAAAGAAAAAAGGTTGAATTAATAGAACGGCAATTTTGACATCACCATATTTTTGATTTCGCTTGGAAATCTCGATTTGTACACTTAAAAGCTGCTCACTTTGGCATAATATCCTGAAAATAATAAATTTCGTAATAAAAATACAAGATTCCTATGCAACTGACAGTTCTATTAGGTACCATCTATCATGCGCCATCTATGACCGCCTCCGTGGTCTAGTGGTAACAAACGTTGCCGTGGTCTCGGGAGGTCGTGGGTTCGATTCCCACCGGGGGCAAGTTGTACATTGTATAATTTGTCTCGGTCTGGGTGTTTATATATATAATATGTATATATTTACAAAAAAAAAGTATAATATGTAGTTTATCAACCATCTAGTTTCCGTAACACAAGCCCCGTAGCTTACCACGGAAACTAGATGGCGCTGTGTGACCTGTCTGGAAATATTTATTATTATTTATTTATTTATTATCGTGATAACAAGTAAGTGATACACCCCATTGTTTCATCATCACGTAGCTGGAATAAATCCTAGGCCTCTACTACTGAAAATGAGCCTACCTTGGGCAATTTAGTCTACTCTCGCCATTGTTTCACCTAGAACATCGCAGCTGGACAAAAGTAGTGGTGGACGTTGCAGAGAAATCAAAGTCAAAGTCAAAATATCTTTATTCAAGTAAACCTATTACAGGCATTTATGAAACGTCATTAATTTAATTATTTTGAATGATTCTACTCCTGCTAGTAGAAGACTAAGCAGCAAATTGGTCCAATAAGTAAGCTGTTAGCAGAAGACCAGCAGCTTAGCAGATTCCAGTGACCTGTTAATGTTTTATCTGACTGGGAAAGGAATCTGCAAGGAAAACTCAGCTATATCAGATTTACAAAATAAAACATATACAGAACTGCACCACAACGATCAATTTATAATCTTCTACCGTACCGGTAGACGAACCGTTATTAGGCATCATTTTTTGTTCTGCATCGATAAAACCGTTTTCTGTATTGAACTAAAACAGTCTTCGTTGCGCGAACTACATATTCGTTCGTACCTACTTGTCGCAATTCTTTTCCGTTTCGTTTCCAAAATGTAGTTATGTTCTATATAAAAATATTATCATTTATTTATTTATTTATTTTATAATTTTTTTAAATCATTGTACCTTAATTCCTTCGAATAAAAGTTTACTATTATTTATAGGTAAAAAACTGCCTCCGTGGTCTAGCGGTTAAACCCGTGGATTTAGACTCGGAGGTACCGGGTTCGATTCCTGGTCGGGACACAAAGATATTTATTAATGTAAATAAATGCATTTAATAATTATTTAATTTATTTGTGATATTTCTCGAGTTTGGTACGCTGGAGACATCGACGAGCTTGCCAGTTGTCATGATTGGCCTATAGTAAAGTTGGCTAAATGTGAATCCGCTCATTTATAAGCGTGGTTTCTGACCACCCCGAAAGGGAAACGGTCGTAATGATACTTTACTTTTTTATAGGTAAAAAAATAAAAATAAAAGTAAAGTAATATCACGACTGTATGCCTTGCGGGGTAGTCAGAAACCACTCTTTATAATTTTTTTATATCAAGATTTATGGCACAATAATTTATTTCCATCCGTGGTCTAGCGGTTAAGTCCGTGGATTTTAACTTAGAGGTACTGGGTTCGATTCTTGGTCGAGACACAACAATAGTTATTGATTTAAATAAATAAATTTGTTTAATACATAATTTATTTGTGATATTTCTCGAGTTTGGTACGCTGGAGACATCGACGAGCTTGCCACTTGTCATGATTGGCCTATAGTAAAGTTGGCTAAATGTGAATCCGCTTCTTTATACACATGGTTGCTGACCATTACTATACTTAATTTCTAATTTATTTGCTATATTTCTAAAGTTTGGTACGCTAGGAACAACCTCATTAACTAACTTTTTTTAAAACTAGAAAACTAGTCCTGGCAATCGCCACTAAGGCATTTGTGCCAACATCACGTTTGTATGATTTTATATAAAAAAAAAAATGTTTATGTTTAATTATTATATAAATTAACTGGACACGGTGAATCACCAACACTAAAACAGAAAAAAGGGGGGGGGGTTAGTTAGTGGGAATGGCACGTCACAACACAACAGTTTATTAATACTGGGGACTATACACAAAATATAATTACATTGTAACATAGTGAGTTACACACGAAATCACGCTTGACCATACGGAGACACCGCGCTGCAAACAGGGACGAAGCGACGGTTTCGCTGAGCCACGCCCCCCCCCCCCCCCCAGCCCTCATGCATAATGAGAAAACTACTTTCTCGGTCTGCATGGAGACGAAGTTTCAATAATTTAAATAGACAACAACATTTTAATACCTAGAGTGATGATAAAATTCCAAGTCAACCAATATCCAACAAAGATAAAAACGAGCCGGATAAAAATCAATTTAATTTTATTCATATAAATAGCTACCCACAAAAAGTATCTTAAATGATTTAAATAGTTCACAACATTTTAATACCTACAGAGATGATAAAATTCCAAGTCAACCAATATCCAACAAAGATAATCTCTCGAGCCGGATAAAAATCAATTTAATTTTATTCATATAAATAGCTACCCACAAAAAGTATCTTAAATGATTTAAATAGTTCACAACATTTTAATACCTACAGTGATGATAAAATTCAAAGTCAGCCAATATCCAACAAAGATAATCCCTCGAGCCGGATAAAAATCAATTTAATTTTATTCATATAAATAGCTACCCACAAAAAGTATCTTAAATTATTTAAATAGTTCACAACATTTTAATACCTACAGTGATGATAAAATTCCAAGTCAACCAATATTAGTTCAAATAATACATTAGCTAGCTAAACATCATGTCCCACGTCTCTGATCATCTTCTCACAAGCCCTGGCTCAAATTAACCACTTAAAATCGGATCCATGTCATTTTTCAAACACAAACACACGCGTGTTATAAATGTATTTCAGAACTAAATAGCTAGTGATGTGTATTTGTGAATTGAAGTGATTTTAAATTATTGAGCCTTTATTTATTTATTACGATTTAACGGTCATTACTTAAGTTAGGATTTGTTGAAACTCTTTGTTGTTATTTCTATTGCTAGTCTAGTTGGAATCTTGGGATATTAAAGTGACAAGTCGACGTGAAAAAAAAAAACTGACATTGAAGTTCGATGTCAAATCTAATAACTGAAATGCGAAAGTCATTGCCGCGCTTTTGCACAGTTTTATTAACTATTAAGTTTTTGTAAATAGCTTTATAATGGCCCATGGGCAGAACTTGCAGTTTTTTTTGTGGATTTCCCGCACTCCGCAAACCACTACAAGGAAGGCATCGTAAATACTATAAGTAACACTTGGAATTTGATGATCCCAACTCAGTTATGAACAAACATCGTGTTTAGGACTTATGTATTTTGTATCAAGTCTTTAAATTAAAAAAAAACAAACAAATTTATTTATTTATTATTTATTAATTATGGAAAACGATAAATTAGACTTTATATATAGGGCACAATATGCAGTTTATTTCTTTACACCCATATTATACCCGACGTGTTTGGGCTGTAATGCCCCGAGTGACTCTAAGAATGAATCTGCAACATCTGGAATTTGATGATATCCTCAATAACTCATAAGAAAGAAAGATATATTAATTCAGACTTGGCTGTATGGGCTAGATCTTTTGCCTTTCCTATCACCTCATTCATTATCCATCGGAAGAAAAAAAAAAAACTAGATTTCGATAATAATAAATAATCGATTTTATCATAAATTGTAAATTCCACATCATCTGCAATTCAGACTGCGAGTAGGTACTCGTCTTTATAAAACATAATTTTATGTCTACGAAGAAGAAAGCAAAAAAAAGGTTAATCGCGAATACATCAAACAACATCAAACGGCACAACACTAGCCACGTCCAATGATGTCTCATTTTCTAAATCCGTTCCGAAATGATAAATCTTTACGTCTCAAAACACTCGTTAGCTAAATCTTTCCCCCCTATAATTATTCACGGGTAGAAAAAAAGAAATAAACATGAAAGTCAGTGTCTCTGCTCCAAGATTTAGTAAGCGGTAGGAGCTCATTAAAAAGCTCTAAAATTCTATTTATGACAATTTTGGATAGGGTTGTCGTTATACTGAAAACTATTAGGAAATTTAAAATTTGAAATATTATGCAACTTGCAATAAGTAGAACAATGAATATTTTTAGCCAAGCTAAAAATGAAGTACCTATATAAAAGGCAGTCGTGACATTACAAAGTAAAAAAAAATAGGCAAAAGGGCCATGAGCGTAGCCAGCCCCCCCCCCCCCCCCAATTTTTTTTATAAGGAAAATATCTAAACATAAAATAAAATAGGTATTTTTGTTTTAATATAAAATAATTTAATTTACATTAGCTATTTTAAAAGTAACTTTCTAGGGCCTTCAGTAAAACGAAAATGAAGTAGCTATACTATAAAAGGCAAACATTACAAAATAAAAAGTATAGGCATGAGGCCAAAAAGAGGCCATGAACGTATCCAGGTTCTGGGCTAGGGGGAGGGAAAATTTTGTTTTATAAGCAAAATAAATTAAAATGGGTATTTTCGTTTTAATATAAAATAATTTAATTTACATTAGTTATTTTAAAAGTAATTTTTGGGGCCTTCAGTAAAACGGTTTATGACGAGGCAAAAAGTTATTTTTTTTAACTTTTATAGTACTTAGTAGGTAGCAGAGACCTAAATAAAATCAAGGTGGGGGGAGGGGGGGAAGCTGCCTTTATTATTACAAAAGAGTGTGTTGGCTTAGAAAAAATATATTTCAAAGCGGCTTTAAGCTACTCCAAACAATCGTGTGATTTGCGTGTTTCAACGCTACCTGAACGGTTTTCCTAGACCTCAACAACAAATTATGCTATAGAGTACCGCCCAAACATCACCAACGAGAATGCGACCCCTTTCAATTATTTGCAGTGATCTCATGCCGTACTAACTCTGGGAAGCATTCTTTATTCTTAGTGTACATTCCCACCGGAATTTGGTTAAGTCAATATAATTTATACAAAATTGTACACAATATATATTTAACGTTAAAATATCTGTCTTACCTGAAGAGTGCAATGTGAAGACAAGGAACGGAACTGGTAGTGTCATTCTCCTATCTATAGACTGGTTGACACTTACAATAAAGCTATTTCTTCTTTTTTTATGTTTATTTTTTTTTTTATTTTTTTTTTTTCAACTAGCTGTAAAATTCATGCAATTATAAATATGTGGTTAACGTGGTGGGTATTGCATGATCTAATGTATCTTATTATTGTTAAATGTTAAAACCTGTGCAATTCTGTTTGTTGACCAAGAAAATTAAATTAAAATATTTGTATTACTGTGCAACATAACACAAATAAAATTTTAATAAATTTTTAGTTTAAAAAAAATAAATAATAAAATTTTAATAAAACTTAAGTTTTATTGTTGTTTTTAACAAATTAGATGTAAAGGGCTCTGTTTGACATATCTTTATTTTGTTTTTTTTTGTCTGTTATTAATAAAATATATTGACCTAAATTTAATAATATAGTGATGACTAGAATTACTAGATAAGAATATATTTTAAATAAAAAAATTTTTGCATGCCACAACAATGGCTAAATGTGCAGAGCCAACTTACTAACCATATTACTGTATTGTACCACATTTAAAGCAAATAAACGATTTTGAATTTAAATTTGAAAATAATAACGAATATCTTTGTGCTTTTTCGTGAATGGTAGATATGTACTGTTCTTAGTTCGAATACCTTGATTGTCTCAAAATATCTTAAATAGAAAAGATTTGTATATAAATACAAAATGCTAAATTATATGTCCGTAATCTTATTCCCTAGTAAGTTGATAGACTATATTTCTCGAAAATACACTCATATTTGAATAATCTTAGAAAAAATGTGATTGTGCGAGTGAGATGGAAGCAACAGCGTTAAAACCTCTTGCAGCTACAACGGTTAATACCAAAACAGTCCTGTTGAAGAAATCCACACTGTATAATACACCAAATATACCGGAGCCCGGAATTTAACACCGATCTGAACAAAGCTTCCAAAAATAAACACTTTAAAGAGGTGACAACCCTAATTAGAGATCATTTATAAAGTCCAATTTCCTTTGTCTGCTGTGTGTAGGATTCCAAGCATCGCAGTGTTGACATGTGACGATAAATTGACGTTAATTGCTTTATTGTCGGTTAAAACAATTTCAAACATCGAATTCTTTTGTTTTTTCAAGCGGTCGCTCGCCAATTATCATTGTTTTACATGGAACTAGATTTTTGTTGACGACAATGGTTTGAATTTTAAATAACGTTTTTATTTCAAATTAAATATTTTACTTCTATTTTTTGTCCACATTGAACTAGCTCTTTAATGAATAAAGTCATTTATATATTAATAAAATTGGTTGTTGATAGTTTTATTATTTTGTATTACGATTTTGTTTTAAAATCTATTATTCAATTCGAAGGACCAATTTATTAATAAACTTTTTGTTTTTCAAACGCTCGACGATTATCATCATTTAGACTTCTGTAGTTTGAATTTTAAATACCGAATGTTTTTATTTCAAATTAAATATTTTATTTGATGAAATGAGTTGTTGATAGTGTGTGTGTGTGTAATTGTGGCTTTTTATAATTTGTATTATAATTTAGAATATTTTCTTAGAAACTAATATCCGGCTCGAAGGACCAATTTATGAATAAACTTTTTAATAAAATGAATTGTTATTAACTTTATTGTTTTGTAATTAGAAAAATAAAATACGTACATTTTGTCATAACTTTATTAGTTCTTATCCGGTTAGAAGGACCATGTTATTGTCTATTCATTATAACTCTTTTCCTAATTGAATGTTTTATGCATGCGTAATTGTATTATATAGAAAAAAAGGTAAAAAAAATATTTATCGTAACAAATAAAATGGTTACAAGAAAATATAAGAAATAAATCTAAATGTATAAATGTAAACCGATTCTGTTTACTGAAACATACATACGAGTACAGGTGTGGCGATAAACTGGTGGTCAGCTCAGCATATGCTACAGCCGAGGCTGCAGCGCTGATTTTCAGCTGATGCCTTATGTTGGTTGAATCACGGGCCGCAGAGATTTATAACTACATAAAGACTAAAATAAGAAAATAAAAATAGTATTATGATAAATAAAACAATAATTAATAATTAAAAAATTCGTCTGGCTATCATCGTGGCGAGTGTAGGCCACATTCTCCAGATATATGTCCTGGAAGGCCTATGTCCAACAGTGGAGGTTTAGGAAGCTGTGTTCTAGGGGCTGTAATGAAAAAAAAACAAGAAAAAACAATAGTATAATAATAAATAGAATAAGATTGAGTAAGTTGCTGTGAAGTTTTTTGTGATATTAACATAATTATGCTTTTTGACTTTTTTCTGACCTGAAACTTATTATAGTTATGTATTGTTATTCGAATAAAGAGCGAGGACCAATTGAGGAAGAAAGCGTTTCTTTTACTCTATGTTGCAATCCTATTTTTTTTTTCTTTTATTGACTGCCATTAATAAAACCTTTGTAATTCAACCTCTTCATTACCAAAGCTAAAAATACCTAATTAATCCAGCTCTCGTTACACCATAAAGAACCTTTTCAAAAAGCGTAAAGGCGTCATCTGCGCACCGGATAGCGGTATGAAATTAAAAACTCTTTAACACATGCTTTGAAAAATTTCTTTAATGATGACTGGATGGGCAATAAATCGTCGCGCGAGCACCAATTTGGCGGGCGCCTCACTCATTAGAGACAATTTCGATTTCCCGCCGTTTCGGAGCGCCCGCGAGAAATTCAAAATGGCCGCCGAGGAATGACGGGTTGATATATCGACGCTAATTACTCAGGACGTAGGAAGTGTTTATTGAAAATAGATTTCAAGTGACGATGCGAGGTGTCCGCTTGCAGTTACGTTTAAATTTAGTCCGCAAATTGGTTTTGTATTGTCTCTATCCATTGTTGAAAGACACAGATAAGCGATCTTGTACTCGGCGGGGGATTGAACCCATGGTTCTGTGTTTTCATCGTACATTGCGTGTTATTTTGTACCAAACTTGTATTTAGTTTAACGATATCATACAATGTACAAATTAAAAGCCTGGTTAGTATACCACTCATTCCGAATCATGCTCAGAGCGCTTAGAATGAATATGACACTGACCGTCGTTCCAAATCAAACATCGCGATTTGGATGCTCAGAGCGTGATATCAATTCGGAACGGTCTAAATCACATTTTCATTCATAACATGATAGTTTTTTTTTTAATGTATGGAAGATAAATAGCGGATTCCACATCTTTGAGTATGAATACTAACAAACATACATCTCTCGGTTTATTCATCTTTATATGTGTAAAGCTTAATTATTAACTTATTTTGGTATTTTAAAATAACTTGCCGTGTTACAGACTTTTTTTTTCACTTCCTACTTAAATATTAATTATAGATTTGTTTAAGAAGTAGTAATATAGAAACAGTATAAACGAAGAATTTCTCAGCGTAACTCTGCGGCTCATACAAGGCGCCATCAAATTAATTTAACGCTTGTTTTTTTTTCATTGCATTGATAATACAATAATATAATCTCAACTTTATTCGAAGTAATATACAACCAGAATAAAATAATTACAATATAAAGCTACCTAAATAATAAATTAAAAATAAACTAAACTATAAATAAAAATTGTCCTCTAGAGACGTCCCATCCGAGATAGTCCCAAGGAGACTGGCAACATTTCCCCTCTGTATAGCGAGGCTAATACGTTGACAGAAATAATTGCCAGACTTCCTGTCTCCAGACCTTTCTCTCAGCCGCTTTGACAACTCCTTGACCAAGCGCCTCGCTGACGGTCCCCATGGGCCCATCGTCTCGACCCCAAACGGCGCAAACTCGTAACCGGAACCAAGGTTGGCATATTTGCGCAATTTGAGGTTCTTCGCAGAAAAAGCCGCTCTCCCCGCGCCTGACGAGGTCGCCTGGATGTGAGATAGATTGCATTTAACTTTGTGGCGTAACTTGCCACCTTCCTTATTGTTTCTCTGCTCATACAGTACAGAGATTCTCAAACTTATTTCCTATACCGCTACTAAATGAACAATGTTGTGTAATAGGTAGGTTTTTACAATTTTTATGTATATTTAGATTGTAAGCTGACACAGCCTCTTTAGAGCTACGAATTAATTTATTAACCTAACATGTGTAATTTATTTTAGTCTATAAGCTGACACGGCCTGTTTACAGCCACGAATTAATTTTAACTACTTAGTTTTAAGCAAAAACTTGTTTATGGCAACAATATTTTAGTCGAAGATGATGGTATAGCTGATATGATGGGTCAACCCATAGTAGCTGCTGGTTATTTTATAATCTACATGATAATAAACTATGGTGAAAAAATGTATTGACAATATCCAAGTGTTGTTTGGGACAACCAAAGGAAATAAATGATTTGATTTGATTTAATTTCAGAGGATTTTATAATATATATTCGCCCCCCTAAACCATGCCATCCCTCCCATTTCTTTTTGGGCCCCTTACCACCCCCCTCTAGGCGCCCCCCCACAAGGGGGCGTTACCGCCCACATTGAGAAAGCCTATCCTAGTAGAACACCGTCAATTAAACGAATTTTCTTTTAGGTTCATCGTCACGAGGAAAAAGGGCACGAACGGCATTCAGTGCACAACAAATAAAGAGTTTGGAATCTGAATTTGAGAAGAATAGATATCTTTCTGTTGCTGCTAGGGGAAGACTTGCTCGCCAGTTAAGATTGACAGAAACTCAGGTGAGAGAATTATTGATTCTATTTTTTTTTTTAATATTACCTAATCCAATCACGTAATGGTTTGAAATTGCTCTAAGCCTGAGTGAGATCAATATCCTTATATGCTTTGCTTAAAAAATTGTGGGTCAGGAAGAACATTTGTCATCACTTGTAGCCACGATTCAGTTTCAGCCTAGTAAAGTAGTTCGGATTTTCGAACGAATTTCGAAGAAAACTATCTCAAACATGAAAGATAATGACAAACAATGCTCTAGAACTTTGTGATGAAGACTTGACTTTTGCAGAATCATAATATCATGCATAGGACATTTAAGTAATTTTAATAGTTGTATTTTTTTTTTATATATTTTTTACTTTGTGCGAATATTCAATAAGCAAACATTATGGTCATAATTTGCAAGACAAAATAACTCAATATCCCATGTAATAGGATAATCTTTGTAAAAGAGATTGCCCAAAACCAGGCCCCAACTTTTTTGCAGCGTGTCTCAACTAAATACAATTGAATAATCATAATTGAATTACAACATCTCTTTTACCCCAGCATTAAAATATTATTTAATTAAATAATACCTAAACCTATTTATACGATTAGGTTCTTTATTATGATCAGGTACTTTATTACAGATAAACCACTGTATTTCAAATTGGCGGAATAAAAACTATGTAATTATTAAGGTAAAAAAAAAGTTTTTGTCCAATGGTCGCTATGCTAGGGTAAAAGAAATAAAACTAATAATAATAATAAATATTTCCATCTAGTTTCCGTGGTAAGCTACGAGGCTTGTGTTACGGAAACTAGATGGTTGATAAACTACATATTATACTTTTTTTTTTTTGTAAATATATACATATTATACATATAAACACCCAGACCGAGACAAATTATACAATGTACAACTTGCCCCCGGTGGGAATCAAACCCACGACCTCCCGAGTTCACGGCAACGTTTGTTACCACTAGACCACGGAGGCGGTCAATTACATCTCTTAAGAAAAATTGGCATTCTCATTTATGATTGGTTACGCCCGCTATAACTAATCATAAATATTTTGCAGCCTATGCTTGTTAACTAACGATACCTAGGTACTAAACCTCAGTTACACTTTCAGATTAAAATATGGTTTCAAAATCGACGAACAAAATGGAAGCGAAAATACACTAATGATGTGGAATTGCTCGCTCAACAATATTATAGCAGCTTAGGAATAGTTTCACCACGCCCGATGTTCGTAGGCGATAGGTTATGGATATTTAACTGCCCTAACCGATTGCCAGCTTCGCAACAACAACAATGGCTAAAATCAGTCAACAATATCGCAAACTACAATCAACAAAATCAATTAAATATGCTACGAAATACAGAAATGAATTACCAAATGCCTTGTAGCTCAGTTTCTACGGCTCCTGTTAAATTTCCCGCCCATCCGCGTTTGACAAGAGAGGTTTTTAATAACATGGCCACGGCTCAAAGAGGCATGGATGTGTACAAAAACAATATTCTAAATCATCCAAATTCGACACAAGAGCAAAATGTCGATCATCTGCGAAGATTGGAAGAGAATTTTAGTATTTAGCAGTTAGTTTATTTTTGTATTATTAGGTTCTGTTGTACAGGTGGATTGGTTTTATTTAATAAAAGTGCGACTGAAACGGTATATTATTCTGGTTTTATTTATATTTTTATTTTATTTAGTTATAAGCTAAACTACAATCAACAACCTACGAGTTTATTTTCTCAAGGATTTTTGTTTTTTTAAATATAAATAGAATGGAATTTTGTTGCCGTTGCCTGTTAAAATTTATGACAACAATGGTTGACGGAGGTGTCAACTGTCAGTTGCCGTCTGCGATTTTTATTCTTTTCATACTTTTTTCGTCTTATTTCCTTTTAAAATATAATAAAAAGTAATTTTTATGAATAGAATATGATGTAAATAACACGTATTACTTAGCTTAATCACAGCAACGTTTATATAAATGTGAAAATAATTTTTAACTGTAGTTTATTGACGAATGATTATTGATAATAGCGGTATGAATTCTATAATCGTTTTCATTCATGTTTATTGTTTGTGTAATAGCTTTGTGCTATGTGCACGACACGTAACAGGATCATGGACCAGATAAGTGTGATATTTAGCATTTACAATTGCTAGTGCACCGCAAAACCAAATAATACCACAATGTTTATACCACGGGGGATCGTTCGTAAAATGATTGTAATAGTTGGTGTAGCCTTATTTTTATGGCTTATATTTGCCTTTACAACTATAATTGAGATGCCAAAGAGTAGTTCTAGTAGTAAACAAGTGATAGAATTAGAGAATAGAATATTAAAGCTAGAAAATCAGATAGACACTGAATTGGTTGAAAGTGGTAAGCTACTAAGTGCTGTCAAGGACCAATTGAGGAAAATCCCGCCAAAAATCGACGAGGAAAGCTCTTGGAGTAAGTACAATATCCATATTAATATTAAAAATTTGAAAAAGCTCTATGTATATTGCCTTTACACTACTTGACAAATTTTAATAAAATTGTGCTGAGATGTTTCTCAAAACTCAGGGATGGACTAATGGTACCCCTTGGTACATGTGACCCTAGAACTAGGTAAAGGATTTATTTTAATCACTACACTGGCAAAGCTGAGTCAAACCCTATACAGTAGTTATAAAGCCCTAAGACAAAATGTAAAAAAACTACTAATAAGGTAAAATTGGAAGGTATCAATTATGGAAATAGTAATTGAAAAAAAATTACAAAAGTATTTTGTACAAAAAACAATATTGCTGTATATGGTAAACATCAGTTTTAAAATTATACATTTTATATACAACTAGCTCCATAGTTTAGTCGTTAAGTCTGTGGATTTCGATGCAGACCGGGTTCAATTCTAGGTCAACTATATCAACTGAGACTCGCATCACACCCAAACATGCTGGCCTCAAACCTTAGAGGATCTGGCAGCGTCACACACCGCAAGCTCAAACGAAAGGGTATCCCTGGCCTTGGCGTCAGGTTCAGCAGATATTGAGGAAAAAACGGTGGGTTCCCCTCCAAATCACATAGCAATATCAAACAAAAGGGTGGCCTACTGTATACATACAGATTATCACGAATGCAGTACTTAAATGAGAAAAACATATATCACGGATATACCTCTGATCAATTCAGTAAAGATTCATCACACGAAAGGGTATCCCTGGCCTTGGCGTCAGGTTCAGCAGTTATTGAGGAAAAAACGGTGGGTTCCCCTCCAAATCACATAGCAATATCAAACAAAAGGGTGGCTATTGTATAGATACAGATTACCACGAATGCAGTACTCAAATGAGTAAAACATATATCACGGATATACCTCTGATCAATTCAGTAAAGATTCCCTTGCTGTAGTTAGAAACCAAGTTTGTTTTTTTTTTATAGAAGTGGATTCACATTTAGCCAACTTTACTATAGCCCCATCATGATAAGAGGCACGTTCCTACGAGCTTGTGTGTACTTGTGTCTCTAGTGTACCAAATTTAAGAAATATCACAAATAAATTATTGTTCTCCGACCAGGAATCAATTCTAGTATCTCTGCATCAAAATCCATGGACTTAGTCGCTAGACCATATAGGCATTAAATAAATAAAGTAGCTGTATAGTCTATAGTTATTAATAATAAAAATCGTATTTTCACAGACAATAGAACACCAATTCTTCCAGTTTTGGTGATAGCCTGTGATCGGGTGACGGTGAGAAGATGCATAGATAAACTCATCAGCAATAGACCTGACAAGAAAACTTTTCCTATTATTGTTAGTCAGGTAAGTCAAACACGCATGAATGGCAATAATGACTAAGTAACGTTTTTGCAACTTTACACAAGATTCATCATAACATCACAGCCCCTAGTCCCTAGACCTCTACTGTTGGAGATGAGCCTTCTAGAAACTTCTGAAGAATTTGACATACACTAGGGTGGTGGAGGTCTAATGTCAAATTTTATTTACATTTCTGCAAGCTGGTATTAGTGAGAGAGGAGCAACAGCCTAACAAGCTCTCCTCCTTGGTCCTGGACCTATTGGTGTTGTGGATTTATTTATTTATTCGAAGAGAAAGGACAGAGACAGGCAACATAAGAACATAAAACATAGCAACAGAGTAGAAGCAATTAAAATTATACCCGCTACCAGAATATTTCTCACTGTGAACAATAGTGCACTCTTTGTGCGATACAAAATTCGGAAAATATCACCTTGGCCAGGTATAAAGAAAACAACTGCATTGTATTTGAATGCATTAAAACTGTTAGGCGAACTCCGAAGACCCCCTTCTAACCAGTTCATCTGCTGTATCATCTGATAGCTAGCTTACTACTGATTATGGTTAGATGAAATTTGCTTTACCTAATGTTTTTGTGCTGTACCTTCCTTAGTTTTAATCTAAGGCTATTTTAGTTGCTAATAAATGTATTTCTTCTAGGATTGTGGTCATAATGCAACATATCAAGTGATAAAATCGTTTACCGATCAAGATCCGTCGGTGACAGTGATCCAACAGCCAGACCTTTCAGAAATACCCCTCGCACGACAAATGGTTAAGTTCAAAGGGTATTATAAAATAGCTAGACACTTTAAATTTGCTCTACATCATGTATTAGTCACTTTGGGACATGAAGCTGTCATTGTTGTTGAAGGTATGTATGAAATACAACTAGTTTTAACTTTGATTCAGTTGCGACTTGCTCAACCATCCTCTCTATTCTTCTCATAACATTCAACTCAACAAATCAAAACACTAACATTTGTAGCAGATATTGTGGTTCTTTCACTGTATCTGCTGTTTTGTCAATGGAACAAGCTCACACTGACCATCAGACAAGATCTCTCCGTTTACATATTTATACACTCACTCATCACCTTTTGTCTAAATAAGCAGAATAGTGGCCCCTAGTTAGAAGGTAGTATCATCACAACAGTTTCTCTTTCAGGGTGGTCAGAAACCACTTATAAATAAGCAAATTCACATTTAGCCAACTTTACTATAGGCCAATCTTGACAAGTGGCAAGCTCGTTAATAGCATACCAAACTGGATAAATATCACAAATAAATTAAATATTAATTAAATGTATATATTTACGTTAATAAATATTTTTGTGTCCCCACCAGGAATCGAACCCGGTACCTCCGAGTCTAAATCCACAGACTTAACTGCTAGAGACTGAGGAAGGAACCAATGGGTTCCCCTCTAACACTGACATCAATACAGATATACATATGAAACAAAAGAGTGGCCCATTGTACAGATTGCCACGAATGCAGTAATCAAAGGCGAAAAAAAAAACTGCCAGACCATGGAAGCAGTTATTATATTAAATTGCACCCTTCTTTGTTATTTCTCCACAGTCCCAAAGATAGGCTGTTAGAAAAAGCTTAGTCATTAAGCCTGCCTATATACAATTTTTAGTGCAATAAATAAATTGTGAAATTGAAATTGCGATGTTCATAATAATTTCCTGTCTAAAGCGAGGTCGCTCTTCATACTGCACCTCCACCTATTAGGTCAATTCGTATTGCACCTCCACCTGACTGGTTAATTCGTTCTGCATCCCACCTAATTAATTGATTCGTTCTGCACGTTCAACTGATTGGTCGTATTAATGCTGCACATCCACCTGATTAATTGATTTGTACTGCACCTTCAACTCATTGGTTTTATTCGTACTGCACCTCTACCTGATCGGTCGAAACGTACTGAGCCGTTCGTCAGCATGTGGCAAGCAGCAAGTTTTTAGTCTGTGTTTTGCATTGATAAGTAATGGGGTGTATCCAAAACTTTTTTAAAACGACAGATGGCGCATGATAGATGGTACCTAATATAACTGTCAGTTGCATAGAAATGTTGTATTTTTATTACGAAATTTATTATTTTCTGGATATTATGCAGAAGTAAGCAGCTTTGTGTACAAATCGAGATTTCCAAGCGAAAGCAAAGATAATATGGTGATCTCAAAATTGCCGTTCTATTAATTCAACCTTTTTTTATTTTAAAGACGGTGTTTGCTTACTTAATTCGTCTTTTAAGTTAGGTAATGTTAAGTTAAAATACATTTTTCTGTTATAAAAATAAAAAACTACAAATAAACTTAAAAAAGGATCGGTCATAGGTACCAGTGCCGCTAGCGACGTCTAGAAAAAGCTTTGCCTGATACACCCCATTATCTATGTACATTAATAGGTATTATATTGGTTGTTTCAGATGACTTGGACATTTCTCCGGATTTCTTTGAATATTTCCTTGGAACTTATCCATTGCTGCATAAAGATAAGAGTATATGGTAACAAATATTATTGAACTAAAATACATTAAAAACACATCCTACACACACAGCTCACACAATATCCTATACCTCCACTGTTGGCGATGGGCAGAACATATATCTGAAGAATTTGGCCTACACTCCCCATCTCTGGCCAGAGACGGGTTGGTGTGGGTCGGATGCCAATTTTAATGACAATTTATTACAGATTTCACAAGGTATAGTGCCCTCCGTGGCACGGGAACGGTTGAAGAAGACTAATATTCAAGCATTTCCAATCCAGCTGTGAGACCATAATATTTGTTTGACTTCTGCTGTGGTCTTTTGGAATATGTTTATTAATTTAGTAAATTCTATATTCAGGTGCATATCAGCCTGGAATGACAATGGTAAGAAAGGTCTAATAGACACCGATAGACCAGAATTGCTTCACCGGACTGATTTCTTCCCTGGACTCGGTTGGATGATGACCAAAGAATCTTGGGTACAACTAGAACCAATATGGCCACCAGCGTAAGTATTTTTTAAATATTGTTTATTGTTTATTTTAAAACTGTACATTATGTGGTGCTGCCATAGGAACTGCTAGACACACACTTTTAGGGTGCATTACTCTTCTAGAAAAAAGGCATTACTCGCGCCGACATGACAAAGTCCTTGGTGTTATCCGTGAAGCAGTATGTCTTTACTACAAATAAAACTTTGACCACATTTGTAAAGGTAAGTCAAAATACGAAGCAAGCTCACCTCGATCCTTGGCGCCGCATCAGACTAGAAAATTCTCATGGATACATTTGAACATGATTATAGGATCGATGATGAACTAGCCTATAGGTCACACATCTTAGTGATTTCTTGGAACTTGAAAAAAGTTATCCTTATTGAACTTACCGTTCCGTGTGAATCAAATATTCCAGTGGCGTGGCAAAAAGTAATATGCAACACAGAAAGCTTGGGCGACTGGCATCTGTTAAGTCACCTAACCCTACGCTCAATTTGTTTTATCAAAACGTTAGGGGCCTCAAGACTAAGTTAAAGTACTGGAGACACAGTCTAATTCTAACAGATGGTGTTCTTATCGCTGCTACTGAGACCAATCTTGATGCCTCGGTCGTTGATTCTGAGTTGACCCCCTGGGACTGGAGCATACTACGTCGTGACAGACCCTTACGCGCAGGCGGTGGTGTGCTGCTGGCGGCTCGTTCAAACATTACGCTGCAACGTCAAACCGCGCTGGAAACAGATGATGGAGAAGATTTATGGGCCGTTTGCGTTTTTCGAAACATTTCTTTTAATATATGCGTAGTTTATGTGCCTCCCAACTCTTGTGATGATATTTATATGCGACTGTTTCTAACAATAGAATTAAGAATATCTTGTTTAACAGGTCCAGTAATTATTATAGGTGATTTAAATTTAAACAGTGCATCCAGGACTGTATCCGCATATTTTTGTTATTTCCTGAGTGCTTGTGGTCTGACAGATGTAAATAACATATTTAACGCTCATGGTGGAAAACTTGATGTGGTGTTGATTTCGGATGTTGTGGGGAAGGTGGTGGTGGAGGGGACGGGTGATGACGGATTTGTACCACATGCTGACGCTTATCATCCGCCACTCGACATAACAGTTCCTCTACATGGTCTTCGTTTTCCGCGCCCCCTTGATCGTCTGCCTCCTCATAACATAGATACCTGCAGGGACTGGAATTTTGCAAAAGCTGATTTCTTGAACTTGTACATATGTCTGGATAGTGCTTGTTGGGATACTGTTGTTCAATGTCAGGAGGTGGATCAAGCAATCAAGGCTTTTTACGACATTATATATCGCGCATTTGATACCTGCATCCCTATGAAACGTCGTGCTACGGGAATATCTAGACAGTATCCAGCGTGGTATACTGCGGACATAATTATAGATATAAGGCGTAAATCAAAATTTCATCGCTTGTGGAAGGTCACTGGTGATCGTGAGGCGTACACCTCATTCAGCATACTTAGAGAGGAAATAAAGAGACGATTAGCTGTAGCTTATGATGATTATACCACCCGAGTAGAGATCAATATCAAACGTAATCCACGAGAATTCTGGCAGTTGATTGGCAGTCTTAAATCAGCTAATGATTTAAAACAGCAAATCTCCTATTGTGGCAAGACCTGCGAAGGTAGCAAGCTAGCTAATTCATTTGCTGATTTCTTTTCAGGAGTATTTCTTACCGACGTACCTACCCTTAACTACAAAGAGGTTATAAGTAAGGATACGTCTTCGACTGCCAATCTAATTCACGTGGGTGAAGTATCTTACGCTGATGTAAGGGCCGGTTTGTCTAAATTAAAGCCAAGATCAGCGGTTGGCCCTGATGGTATTCCTCCATACATATTGAAGGCTTGCGGGGATAAGCTGGAAAATTGTTTGGTTCACATTTTTAACCTGATCATTTGTACCGGTACTTATCCGACTGACTGGAAGCTTTCGAGAGTTTGTCCGATCCCTAAGACTAGTGATAAACTGTCGGTGGAGAAATATCGGCCTATAGCGATCCTGTCGGCGGTCGCTAAGGTTTTTGAACAGATTTTACATGGAAAAATAAACCGTCAAATTCGTCCATATTTGAGTAATTCCCAGCATGGCTTCAGGTCCCAACGTTCGGTTCATACAAACTTATTGATTACAACGGATATAATTTCATGCAATCTCGACAGGGGTAATCAGATCGACGTTGTTTACTTTGATTTTATGAAAGCATTCGATAGGGTTGACAACGACATTCTGTTGGGCAAGTTGTGCCGTTTGGGGTTGTCGCCGAAGTTGCTAAAACTGTTTTCCAGTTACTTAAATGATCGCAGGCAATTTGTACGATATGGTAGCTATGTTTCAAAATCGTATCATACACGGTCGGGCGTTAGTCAGGGATCAATTTTGGGGCCGTTACTTTTTATTATGATGATAAATGACTTGGAAGAAGAAGTGAAGAACTCCAAGTGCATCCTATATGCTGACGACCTTAAGTTAATTCACCCCATAAAAAATGTTACAGATTGCAAAAAATTACAGGATGACATAGATGCTGTATACAGATGGAGTGTCAAAAATAAGCTTCACTTCAACGCTGCCAAATGCCGCATTATGTCGTATTCCAGATCCTTTTATGCCATACGCGCAGATTATACTTTAGGTCCAGACACTATTACCCGTGTTAATGAAATTAAGGATCTGGGCGTGTTGTTTGATTCGAGACTTACATTTAATGACCATATTTCAGCATTGGCCGTCGAATCATTCCGCAGGTTGGGTTTTGTTATCCGCAATGTCAGGGACTTCCAGGATGCTAATACTGTTAGGCTATTGTACATGGCATTGGTTAGAAGTAAAATTGAGGCTGCGGCCATAGTGTGGGGCCCACACGAGAGCAGTTACATTTTGCTTTTAGAGAAGGTGCAAAAAGCATTCCTTCGTTTTTTATACAAAAAAATATTCGGATATTATCCTTTTATGTATCCGACCAAATTTCTGTTGGGCGTCCTCGGATTTAATTCTCTGGAAACCAGGCGCGATTATAACTCTTTGATGCAATCGTGCCGTGCTCTACGCGGCGAGTCCGACAGTCCCGAGCTGGTGTCACAGTTGGTGCGATTGTATGCACCTGACAAATATCTCCGCGCGCGTGCTGACAGACTGCTAGCCCCAGCTACCTACCGCACGGTGGCGCATCGCTACTCTCCGTTGCCTCGTGCACTTAGAAATTTGCTCGAGTCAACACCACATCTCGACATCTTTGCTGACGATCTGTCCAAACTCAGTAAAGCATGTTGGAAATTTTGTGAGTAAATGAAATTGATTAAGATTTTAAGTATTATCTTTTGTTATTATTATTATTATTATTTTTCTTGGACTTAGTATTAATTAACTATTATCTAATAAGTTTAAAAAATGTGTTATTTTTATATTATTAATAACGTCTGACTCCTCCTTGCATGGTGTATTGGAGTATCTGTAATACCATGTAAAGTGTATGTATGTAAATAAATAAATAAATAAATACCAAAAGACCACAACATGATGTCGAATAAATATTATGATCTCACAGAAGAAATGACCAGGAATGGGTTCAACACTTACGCAGTGTGAAATCTTTGCACCACTTACTGAAAGAATTGGGTCTAAGCAGGTCTGCAGGATATAAATTTATGGAAAGAGCTTCCAAGACGGCATTAACGGAATCGTACAGTATTTGGTCGGGTAGCGAGAGGAGTACAATAGTAGAAGGTGAGCGTTCAGTTTAAGCGTTTAAGTTGCAGGCCCGAGACACCATTCTTTTTATCTCTCTCTTACCCACACACGATGGACTTGTCTTCTCTTTTTTTGTTTTAGTAAAATAGATAAAAATCATTATAAATGTTTTTGCTATTATTCTCTGTCTAAAATTTGGTATATGGATGTGAAAATATGTAAGTAAACTTAGACTTGAAAAATCTTTAAAATATTGGAATGCAAATGTTAACCCTTTTAAATAATTAATGTATCGCAACACATGCCAATTTATTATGTTCATTACTTTCAGATTTTTTGATGATTGGCTCCGAGATCCTGTGAATACCCAAGGCAGGTCTTGTATTAGGCCAGAAATATCTAGAACCTATTCTTTTGGAAAGGTATGTAGTACTTAATTATTACACATTTTAACCAGCTATGTATTTGTAAGCGTCCTAATTTTTTTTTATTTATCAAATTTCTGGTCTGTTCATCAGCGGCATCATTACCCAATGAACCACTATGACTATTTATCCACTGTAGCGTGACTCTGCTTCTCTATAAAACTGCTTCCAGGGCCAGGTGGCAATCACTGCAAGTTTTTTTTTATTTGTCACATTTCTGGCCGGTTCATCAGCCGCATCATTACCCAATGAACCACTATGACTATTTATCCACTGTAGCGTGACTCTGCATCTCTGCAAAACTGCTTCCAGGGCCAGGTGGCAATTGAAAATCACTGCAAGTTGTTTTTTATTTGTCACATTTCTGGCCAGTTCATCAGCCGCATCACAAATGAACCACTATTACTATTTATCCACTGTAGCGTGACTCTGCTTCTCTGCAAAACTGCTTCCAGGGCCAGGTGGATGTAGATGCTTTTGAGGGCCAGAAAGACGGCCATGCTGTCTGAGAGAATGTGAATGTTGCAGTATTTAGCATCTCATCTTAATACATCTTGCGCTGTTTGTATATGCTCGCTTGGGATATGCTGTTGTGTGAGTCGAGAGGTGATGATAGGTAGATATAGATGGACTGAAATTATAGTCTTTACCAATTTTTTGCTATCTGTGTTTTTGTTACTGTCTATTTTTGACTCGTGTTAATCCTATCTCAATTCTAGTTCACTCCATGCCGCCTCAGTCTGAGTATTTTTGACTCGTGTCATTCGTACAACACTTTTAGAATCTACTTTTGTAACATCCCCTCTTAATTCTTGTTCATTCCCAACAGCCTCAGTTTGAGTATCAGCGTGAGGTAGACTGGCTTGAAATTATAGCCTTTCTCAATTCGTTGCTGTTTTTCGTCTGTCTATTGTAGACTTGTGTTAATCCTATCTCACTTTTAACAATCTACTTTTGTAACCCCCCCCTCTCAATTTTTGTTCCTTCCAAACAGCATCAGTGTGAAGCTTGAAATTATAGTATTTCCAAATTTGAAGATATTTTTCGTCTGTCTATTTTTGACTCGTGTTAATTCTATCTCACTTTTAACAATCTACTTTTGTAAGACCCCCCTCTCAATTTTTGTTTCTTCCAAAAAACCTCAGTCTGAGTATCAGTGTGAAGCTTGAAATTATAGTCTTTCCCAATTTGAAGATATTTTTCGTCTGTCTATTTTTCACTCGTGTTAATCCTATCTCGCTTTGAACAATCTACTTTCGTAACACTATCACCCTTCTTAATTCTTGTTCATTCCAAACAGCCTCAGTCTGAGTATCAGTGTGAAGTTTGAAATTATAGTCTTTCCCAATTTGAAGCTATCGTCTGTCTATTTGTGACTCGTGTTAATCCTATCTCGCTTTGAACAATCTACTTTCGTAACACCTTCTTAATTCTTGATCATTCCAAACAGCCTCATCAGTTCAATTTTCGTAATACCATGTAATTTTGTTTTCCAGGTAGGTGTAAGTAAGGGTCTGTTCTTCGACATGCATCTGAAATATATTCAGCTCAACTTGGACCCAGTGGACTTTACCAAACTCAACCTTACATATCTAATTAAGGTACGTGAAGTAAACATAACGTAATTGGATCATAATCAAATAATTTCAGTTAGTGAGCATTCTAAGTTACCGACATAGCATTCCAAATCAGTAAGCTGAAGTGGCAATGGGCTGGATACATCTGTCCCAGAATGGAGTTGACGGGTTCTGGGCCGGCAGTCTCGGCAGACAGACGTCAAGTCATAAAAAATGTTGCCACTTACAAAATCAAAAAGCTGATTTGGTCCATATCATTAGTTCCAAAAGACAGTAATATTTTAATATGAAAACTTATGTCATTAAAACTCAGGCAGCTCCATATTAACTCATTTTATGTCCTAATATGTGTATTATATCAATGGACAATAATATTTATTCCTTTGCAACACTAGAAGCAAATGCCAAAATGTCAGCTGTCACACGCTAAAACTGTATCGATAATATTCGATAACTTTGCAGGCTGTCAAATATCATGTCCTAATACATTATCAATTCGATTTCTTAGACTCGAGAGGTATCAGGTTCGATTCCTGGTCTGAATAATTTATTTGTGATATTTTCTCCTTATAAAAGTAAGGGATACAGTCGTGATGATACTATTACCTTTTTCAGCATAACTATGACATATCTCTCCAAGCCACTGTGGACTCTCTCCCGACCCTCCAAGCCGAGGAGATCATGTCTTCCTCCGAGACTGACCCCGTCAAGGTGACATACCACAACGCAAAGACATTCCAACAACATGCCAAGAAACTGGGACTCATGGATGACTTTCGAGTAAGTATATGTACATACAGGGTGGGGCACGGGAACCTTCCACATTTCAAAAGGCTGATAAATGAAAGCAATATGAGGTATAAAAAAAAAAACAGAATGTTTATGTACACGTACCTGCTTTATGTAAGTGTTCTTTAAGCTGGTTTTAAATAAATAATATGAAACCAATGATGAGTTGAATGAGGAACGTTTGAGTTGAATGAGGCTGAACGTTGGAGTTGGATGAAGGTGAACGTTTGAGTTGGATGAGGCTAAATGTTTGAGTTGGATGAGGGTGAAAGTTTGAGTGGGATGTGGGTGAAAGTTTGAGTTGGATGAGGCTAAACGTTGGAGTTGGATGAAGGTAAACGTTGGAGTTGGATAAGGCTGAAAGTTTAAGTTGGATGGCTGAACGTTGGAGTTGGATAAGGTTCAACGTTGGAGTTGGATGAGGGTGAACGTTGAAGTTAGATAAGGTTGCACATTAAAGTTGGATGATGGTGAACATTAAAGTTGAATGTTAAAGTTGGATGAGGGTGAATGTTTGAGTAAGATGAGGTTGAACGTCGGAGTTGGATGAGGGTAAACGTTTGAGTTGGATGAGGTTAAACATTGGAGTTGGATGAGGGTGAACGTTGAAGTTAGATAAGGTTGCACATTAAAGTTGGATGATGGTGAACATTAAAGTTGAATGTTAAAGTTGGATGAGGGTGAATGTTTGAGTTAGATGAGGTTGAACGTTAGAGTTGGATGAGGGTAAACGTTAGAGTTGGATGAGGGTAAACGTTTGAGTTGGATGAGGTTAAACGTTGGAGTTGGATGAGGGTGAACGTTTGAGTTGGATGAGGGTGGCCGTTGGAGTTAGATAAGAATGACCGTTGAAGTTGGATGAGGGTAGACGTTCGGAATTGGACCATAAAATTTTAACAAAATAGTTCGATTTCTTCATTTTCCTTAAGTTTGACGTTTGACATTACTTCCCAAAGTTTGATCCTTAGAAGCAACATTATCAGCCAGTGTAATAATTCTGGCTGTTTTTTTTTTAATTAATAAAATCCCTTGTTGATTTTCGCACTTAGATGTATTATACGACTAATTTAAATAATATTAATTTCAGAGTGGAATACCTCGTACAGCATATCGAGGCATCGTTTCCTGTTTCATTAAAGGCAGAAGAGTGTATTTAGTCCCAGATTTTAAATGGACTAAATATGACCCTAAGTGGAGTTAAATTAATATTGCACTTACATTATATGAACACGTTAAGAGGGTTTAATGTTCAGCTTCCATCTCGCTCGCACAATAATTTTAAAAAAAATTTGGTGTCTTTAGTGTACTGTAGTCAATCAACTTCCTAGCAAATAGCAGAGAAAAATATGAAAACCATAACGATTTTCAACTAGTGTAAACTCTATATAACGACACTGAAGGGACTGTGCATTTTATCGCGTTATAGAGAGTTGTCGTTAAATGGAGAAAAGAAAAATCAGAATTGGAAGACAAGCTAAACTATCCAAAAGGCTGAGCTCAGCGGCGTATGCCATTAGACAGGTGAGGCGTGTGACAGATGTTGATACTGCTAGATTAGTTTATTTTAGCTATTTCCATAGTATTATGTCTTATGGAATTTTACTGTGGGGAAATGCTACTGACATTGAAACTATCTTTATTTTACAAAAGGGGGCTATTCGATATATTTATAATTTGACCGCTCGCACTTCGCTAAGAGATAAGTTTAAGGAGTATAATATTCTTACAGTGGCATCTCAGTATATTCTAGAGAATATTATGTATGTCCACAAGAATATAAAACAATTTAAAAGGAATTGTGACTTGCATTCTCGCAACACACACAATAATCACAAATTAGCTTTGCCTCACCCACGCCTCAGTAAAACTAGTAAGTCTTTTTTGGGACTTGGTGTTCGTTTTTATAACACACTCCCAAAGGAACTAATTAGCTTGTGTTTAGATAAACTAAAAATTCTGTCAAACGTCGACTTATAGGCAAGGCCTATTATAAGATAAATGATTTTATTAGTGACAAAAATGCCTGGTAGATGTGCAAATGTATATTATTAATATATTTTGGACACCTTTTACTGTTGGTGTATGTTTATATTTAGGTCAATTCAATTGTATTGTAATAAATTTAATATAATTTATTTAAATAATTATAACAATGTGATGTGACAATACAAAAGAGCCCGAGAAGGCCAAATTGTAATATAATGATGGCCATAAAGGCCATCGACGCTACAAAGAAAATGCAGAAACTGCTAGACCTCCTGCCGCCGTGGCTAGATAGATGGCGGATGTCGGTAAACGTCGACAAGACCGCCGCCATCCTGACGTCTCGCCGCCACTTGCCGGACCCGCTCATGTTCCGTGGGAGGGAAGTGAGCTGGACGAACACTGTCACCTACTTGGGGTGCGTGATCGACCGCGGCCTCCGCATGGGCCCCATGGCACGCCACACAATAAACCGCGCGAAAGCAGCCCGGGCCCAGCTGAGTCCCTTGCTGCATTCGTCGTTACCACCCCATGTGAAAGTCAATATCTACAAGACGTTCGTCCGCTCACGCCTGACCTACGCCGCACCAGCATGGCACCACCTGGTGGCGCCATCCATAGCGGCCGCAATTCAGGCCCAACAGAACATCTCCTTGCGCGCGACCGTCGGCGCTCCGTGGTTCGTGCGCAACACCGTACTCCACGATGACCTGAAGATGGAGACCATCGAGCGGTTCGTGGCCAGGCTCTCGAAGTCCATGTTCGATCGAGCCGACCGCAGCCGTTTCAACCATCTTCGGGGCATCGCACCTCTCCACGCACGGCCACCGGATGGACGCCGCCTGCCCCGGGAGATCCTGGGGCCCGAGGCATAACCCGCAGTCGTCGTCATAATTATCTCTTTCTCACACGCAGCGTGTTATACACTACCAATAGTGAATTCATCCCAGGTGCCACATACCCTACAGTGGCCCCTTCCCCGCATCATCCGGGGTAAAACAAGAAACCAGCGGGTCGACGCCCGCCGAGATTAATGCCCGCTAAATAGGGTTAACCCTAAAGCGTTCCGCCAATGGCGAAGAAGAACTACTAAATTGTAATAAATGATTTGACTTTGACAACCAAAGCCAATTGATTTCGACGCTTTAGGGAGTTTGTCGTTAAATCGAGTGACGTTACATGGAGTTCTATGAAGACAAATTTCTAACCCCTCATTCCGAATCGCGTTCAGAGCGCTTAGAACGAATATGACACTGAACGTCGTTCCGAATCAAATATCGCGATTTGGATGCTCAGAGCGTGATATCAATTCGGAATAGTCTAAATCACATTTTCATTCATAAAATTTTAGTTTTTTTAAAATGTATGGAAGATAAATTGCGGATTCCATATCTTTGAGTATGAATACTAACAAATATACATCTTTTGGTACTTTAATATTAATTATAGATTTGTTTTAGAAGTAATATACAAACAGTATAAACGAATTACAATATTAAATAATTTAAAAGAAAATCTAATATTAATTAACTTGAAAATGGCGCGCGACATAATGACAAACAACTGACAGCGCTCAGAGCGATCTACCTCGATATCGTGAGCAGTCTAAGCGCGAGAAATGATGTCATTTGTGACGTCACATAGCTTTGGCAAAACAGTTTAAGCGCGTATCGGAACACCTTTAAACCTGCTTAGGTTACTATTATCGCGTATCGGAACGAAGGGTAAGCATTCCATCGTGTGTGCGTAAGAGATGAGAAGAATGGTGTCTCGGACTTGCGACCGACGATAGGCTGGTAGAAGATGCCTTAAGGCATAAAGCTCGCTATGCTATGCGCTTAGTTTTAAGTTATTATGCAATAAATATTTATTATTATTATTACGCTCTTCAGCTTTCCTGAGGAAGGATTTTATAACCTCTATTGTCACTTTCTTTTTTCTTCCAGCCAATTGCCTTTATATCTTTATAGATGTCCTTTAAGATGTCCCTAATTTTATTTCCTAGTAAGTTGATAGACTACATTTAACTAAAGTTATATAATTGTACAAGCAGGACGGAAGCAGAAGTGTTAAATTCCAAAAATAAGGATATAATAAACTACTAATTCAAATGTGATTTATGTATTTTTGAAATTGTAATATGGAGTTTTCGATTCCGAATTATTTTGAGATTAATGAAATATAGAATTTTTCGATAGAATTTTAATTGCTGGGTTTCTGAGGGGATCTACAAACATGTAACCATTTAAATCCTCTCAGAAATCCAGTACAATACAAAGGTCAAACTGAAAGTTCTTAAAAAATCAAAAACTGAACAATCTATTTATTTATTTATTTATGTATTTAGTACACACAGCAGTACATATATTATCACACACATAACATAGTATAATTATAGCTTATCTAATATATGTACCAATTAGGTGTCACAGCATTCACCAATATAAAAAGAAGAAGAAATTAAAAACTTATACCTGTTAAAACAAAAAAAAAAAATTAACAAAAACTATCAAATTTACAAAATAAAAATATGACTTCTAAAATAAAATTATACATTTTTCTCTTTTTTAATAGAACTAATAAGGAAACATAAAAAATGCACAAATTTGGTACCTTAAAAAACGAAAACAAAACACTTGTTAAATAAATTATAAGCTACTCAAATATTGATGGTTTGAAATGTTCGAGAACATTTTTTCTGAATACATTGTAACGGTCATGAAATATGTCTATATCATTATTGGCACTGCAGAGACTACTGTAGGTGTTGCACATTCGGGATCATCTAGTTGGTTATTAGTTTTTTTTGTGGTTTTTTTCAATCAACAAAGTCCATTCATATCATTACATCGTTGTATCCTATTAAACCACTGATCCTTATGCCTTCACTTCGTAGCCACGGCTCAGACTTAGCTGTTAAGGCACGCAGGGCCAACAGTGAGAGAGAGACGGTTTATAGGGTTTTGGTTCGTAGGCGCCTTGGGTCTCGAGCATGCGCGGTGGCCCTTCAGGCTGGGGTCGTATCGTCAGACAATTTTGCGATATCCGCCTTAAAAAAAAAATACGACGGCCTTTTGAAACGCATCCACTGCTTCCTCTGCTCCTTTGGGAATAAAAAAAATCGCAAGAGAAGTCGGGGCTATATGGCGGGTGACCCAGTAACACCACGTCTGACGTTGCCAAATAGTCGATCGTTGGGTGACTGACTGACCTGACGGTGGGTGACGAGGCGTTGTCCTGGTGAAGGAGGATCCTACTACGATTTTTTTAAAAGTCTTTTTGATGGTAAATGGCGCGCAAGTTCCACGAATGTTAGCAACTGGAATCAGACACTCATGACTGACATCAGTCCCTAACACTATGCCGGCTTGACTGGGCATGACGGCAATTCGAACCTGATCTGGAAACGTGTGGATACACGACACGACTGGGCAAATTACCAACATCAGTCCGCCTACCACCTATTTACCAGTCGTTTCTCCCGAACTTTTTTAAAGACAAGTCCATCCAAAGAACAAGGCCACCATTTTTTTTCCCACACTTCGACCTCTCTTCACTTTAGTTGGTAACTCCTCGCAAGGAAACATCCACTGAGCAGACTGTCTTTTAGTTTCCGGATCATAACAGGAAATCCATCTTTCGTCACCTGTTAGTATGTCGAACACAGCATTTGAGTCACCTCCATTAATTCTTTGAAGTATTTCACGTCACTATGTTGATTGGTGTTTTTGGGTCTCAGTCAAATCATATATCCACCGGGCCACAAAGCTTCCTGACCGCTAAATGTTTAAGGAGGATTTTGTGCACTTGACTCATACCGATGCCTAAGCTTGTCCGAATTTGCTGATAGGTCACTCTTTAGTCAGTCTCTATCGTACGCCGCACAACACTGTGTTATCTTCAGTCGCAGTAGGCCGTCCCACACAGATTATGGCTGAGATTAGTGCAACCACGATTAAACTCATTAAACCAGTTGTAAGCAGTGGCACGAGATGGGGCTTCATCGTGAAAGGCCAATCGAAGTCTTTCATAACTTTCTTGTTGACTTAAATGCCATCGAAAGTCATAAAATAACAATGCACAAAAATTTTCTCGCGTTAATTTCAAGCTGACATGACACAGATTATTTTCAATTTGCCGCCAAATCGTAAAACAAATGACAAATGAATGAAATACATACATAAATAATAATATGAAGGTACTTGTATATTTTAAAAATTTTACTTTTTATATTGTTTACAAGTGGCCAGTTCTAAAAACTTTCAGTGTGACCCTCGTACAAAAAAGAGTGGTATTAATTTTGTATGGAATATTGTAATGACACCGTCTTTTTATAACACTTCATAGAATAAAAGCAGGTATTAATCATTAAAGTTTAAACTTAAAGCTAATATGGATTAAATGCTGAAAATCGATAGACGAAAATTTAAAAAAATCAGGTAAATTTGTACACGTTTCAAAAGAGCAAATATTTTTTTAGACTTCAGGCGTCATTAACAAAAACACTACATGGTGAATGAGGCATCGTCTGAAAATTGCGATATCCATTGTGATAAATACATAAATGCTAGGGAGTATTATTATTATTAATTGATCTTGCCCACAGCCGAGAGACGAAATAGAGAGAGTAAGAATTACGTAAGTCAAAGTTCGCGCGATCGTCGACCTCAGGGGTTCCACAGGGCAGCTGCTTATCTCCCGTTCTTTACGCGCTGTACACCAATGACATCCCAACCCTCGGAAGTCCTGGAGGAGGACGGGGTCATGTCATGCTTGCACTGTTTGCTGACGACGGTGCCTACTTCAGCTCTTCTCCAGCCAATTTGAGGCTGCTGATAAAATGCAGGATCTCCCTGCGTGGTTGGACAAGCGGCGTATGTCCATTAATGTCGGCAAAACTGCCGGATTGATGACATCCAGATGCCGGCTGCTTCCACCACTGCAACTTCGTGGACAGAACATCGAGTGGACTCCGACCGTCAATTACCTGGGCTGCATCATTAACAGGCCGCCGTCGATCAGGCGAAGGCGGCCCGCGCCATGTTACGTCCTGTTATGAATTCCAGCTTGTCGCTCAGGTTGAAGGTCCGGATCTATAAGATTTTCATCCATTCCCGTCTCACCTATGATCAACAGTGACAAGATCCAAAGTCAGCAGAACATATCGCTCAGAGTGGTTTTCCGAGCGCTGTTGTTCGTGCGTAATTCCGTCATAGCTCGAGATTTGGAGATGGCTACTATTGAGGAGTTTGTCGTTGGCCTGACTAGACGTATGCCTCCTGGAGGAGAGCTGAAGCAGCTGAATCTATCCCCCTGGGTTCGTGAGCCACATGGGAGCTGTTATACTATTAACGGCGATAATCGTAATAATAATAATAATACGGCGAATACGGAAATTGGTATTCGGATTTGTTCCATCACTAATATATAATAGATACCGACGTAAGACTGTGATTTTGATTATTCTTACAATTATTGTTAATATATATATTGATAAAATAATTCGTTGCCTCCGTGGTCTAGCTGTAAAGTCCGTGGATTTAGACTCGGAGGTACCGGGTTCGATTCCGTGTCGGGACACAAAAATATTTATTAATGTAAATAAATACATTTAATTTGTGATATTTCTCGAGTTTGGTACGCTGGAGACATCGACGAGCTTGCCACTTGTCATGATTGGCTTATAGTAAAGTTGGCTAAATGTGAATCCACTTATAAGTGTGGTTTCTGACCACCCCGAAAGGGAAACGGTCGTGATGATGATGATACTATTGTTAATTAAATTATTTTATTCCAATTATAAATATTGGTATGGCAGGTCACAATATGTAATAGCATATATATTGACAAGAGAAATGTGCTATGGGGTCATTATTTATTTTGACAGAAGTTTAATTCAAATGGGGTGTATCACTAACTTTTTATCACGATAGATGGCGCATGATAGATGGTACCTTATATAACTGTCAGTTGCATAGAAAACTTGTATTTTTATTACGAAATTTATTATTTTCTGGATATTATGCCGAAGTGAGCAGCTTTTAAGTGTACAAATCGAGATTTCCAAGCGAAAGCAAAGATATGGTGATCTCAAAATTGCCGTTCTATTAATTCTACCTTTTTTTTATTTTAAAGACGGTGTTCGCTTACTTAATTCATCTTTTAATCTAGGTAACGTTAAGTTAAAATATTTTTTTTTGTTATAAAAATGTAAAACTACAAATAAATTTAAAAAATGATAAAAAAATAGGTGTAAACAAGGTACCAGTGCCGCTAGCGACATCTACAAAAAGCTTTGCCTGATACACCCCATTGTATTGTATATATAATTTATGAATGAATAAATTAAATGTTTGTTTGATTTTGTTATTTAGTTATTTTATTTAGTAAGATGGCATCTTTTATCCGCCATTTTGCTATAAAGTTTTCCTTTGTTGTTCTCTTCTCCCGATAGATGATGAATGGGGTGATAGGGTAGGGTCTGGCCCATACAGCCAAGTAATCAAAATCCAGATTTTGCAAATTTGATGCGTTTCTTGGAGTCAATCACGGCATTATAGCCCATACACGTCGGTAAAATGGTCGATAAAACGTCGGGAGTTCAAAGCGCGGGAAAACCGCAATAAAATAAACTGCGATTTGTGCCCTATATAAGTAGTTCAATTTATCGTTTTCCATAATTATTCACATTGTAGCACATTATTAAACAAATCAACACCACCTTTGACTAACAATATCCACAGTAAATTAATTTACAAAACAGAAACTTCCACTTGTTTTTTTTTATGTGTCTTTAAAGGACATTGTACAGAATACATCAGCCCTGTATGTAATTGATTTACATAATACCTATGTATTCATAACAGAGTTGGGGATCATCAAATTCCAAGTGTTGCAGAACTTGATGCTTTTCAAGGAGTAATTCACGTCAATATCGCCCAAATACGAAGGGTATACGGGAGTTAACAAACCGCAAAAAATAAAGTGCAACTTCTGCCCCATATACCATATAGAGTTAAATTTATCGTTTTCCATAATTATTCATAACGTGGCACATTATTAAACAAAATAACACCACTTTTGACTAACAATATCCACAGTAAACAAAACTAACTTGGACTTGACATGTCCACGCAAAATGGCGCGAAGAACTCTAACTTCAAACTTGCACTTGATTTTTTTTTTTTTTTAAATTGTCTTCAAAGGACATTGTACAGAATACATCAGTCCTAAACACGTAATTTATTTGCATAATATATGTTCATAACCGAGTTGGGGATCATCAAATTCCAGATGCTGCAGAATTTGATGCTTTACTTGGAGTCACTCGCGACACCATAGCTCAAACACGTCGGGTAAAATATGGGAGTTGAAAGCGCGGGAAAACCGCAAAAAAATAAATTGCAACTTGTGCCCCATATTTAAAGTCCAATTTATCGTTTTCCATAATTATTCACATTGTAGCACATTATTAAACCAAGCAACACCACTTTTGACCAATAATATCCACAGTTAATTAATTTACAAAACAAAAACTTGCACTTGACATGTCCACGCAAAATGGCGCGAAGAACTCCTCCCTTGCACTTGACATGTCCGCGCAAAATGGCGCGAAGGACTCTTCCTCTTTCGAAGGAGGCAAAGATTCTAAAACCATTATTAAACTAATCTCGTCTAATTATTTGACGAAATATAGTAATCAATTATGCCCTAGATGCTAGTAGTTATTTCCCTTTTTTTTATCTAAGGAAAATCCAACTACATTTTTTTCGTACAATTTTATCCGTGAGCGTGAGCACAATTCGTAATTTACACCATAATATTGATAGTAGTCTTGTCATAGATTTGATATTTCTTATCATAATAGTCGTATTGATAACAATATAATATTAACTACATATCATAATGACTTAGCAAGCCATTAAGTATATACGTTTATGTGATTAATTTAATAAGCATTACAAACAAAAACAAAACATACAATTCTATTTTAGTTTTGGAATATAACCTAAAAAAAAACAAAGTTAATATATGAAATAATATAATAGTTTAACTATATTTACCAAAATATTAGCAAAATATTACCATAATAGTTAAATGCTGTGTAACTTCTTATTCGATATTTAAATTGAGTTAAGTTAAAATGGCGCGAAAAAGCATTCGAATGGATCATATTTATGTAAAAATTGTTAAACGTACTATTTCTTGCGAGTTTTTATTTGAAGATGAGCAGGTAATTTTAATTCATCATTATCAGCTTGTGTCTCTTTACTGCTGTATATAGGCCTTGACATTGACGCGTTATTTTCTGGCATACATTGAGCCCAAGCACAAAATGGTATTTTAAAATAATTGAAATAGCTAACGCAAAAAATTACAAAGGTGTTTTTTTGAAGAAAAAAAAACTCAAATGTACCTGAAGTAAAAGGATGTTTTGTAGGCATAAGTTATTTTATATTTATTTATATTGCCATTAATAATTTAACTTTCAAATAATGTTTACGACTAAGAAAATACCTAAAATGACAATAGTTTTAAATGCATTTTAATAGTTAACCATTTTACGTAGAAATATATTGTTTTATAAATAGCAGGGTTAAAATTGTTGTTAATTTTTGTTAGATAAGTACTTTTTAACTGTTTGTCTGATATCATTTTGTTTTTTATCGTCTTTAGCGTACCTGGCGCAGCAGTTTCTGTATATTGCGTTTGTTAAAGTTTGGGGAAGTCAAAGTTTCTTGTGTTTACATTTTTAGTGTTGTGTAGTACTATCTCTGTGTTCGACTTGAATGCAAGCTCGCTTTTATTACCGAATTTTGCCTAAAGTATCAAAACATTGGAGCAACGCCAAGACAGACGACTGTCAAAACGAAATAAAGTGAAAAAAAAAAAAGCGCTTAAAGCGACAAGTCAAATATAAAGTCTGTCATTAAGTATCCTACCATCACGCGGCGAACGAGTGCCTTCACTCCGCAGCCACGACTCAGACTTAGCTGTAAAGGCACCCAGGGCCAACAGTGAGATAGAGACGGTTTATAGGATTTTAGTCCGTAGGCGCCCTGGGGCTTCACTAGGAAGCTTCACGGATGAGTCGGGCATGCAACCCCCACCCGCGTTGGCCCTTCAGGCAGGGGGCGTATCATTGATGATTTATTGATTCACCGTCTATAAAAAAAATAAATAAAAAAAATATCCCACCATCGACATGGTTACATGTTCGAGTAATCGATAGTTTTTTTGCGTGAGTTGCCACTCTTTTTACAATTATTTATTTATTTATTAGTTACTATAACTTTCGTGGTGGCGACGAGAAGTACAAACGTAATACTCACAATAATACTTTTACCATTTATATTTGCAGTGTGTTGTCTTCGAAGAACCAAATCCTCAATCGCCAGTGCATTTAGTAGTGGTTCCCAAAAATTTAACAAAAAATCTCAAAACAGCTGAGTCGGAGGATGCTAAATTATTTGGTAATGATCGCATTTTAAAATCAAATTAAGTTGGTACCTACTTTATGTCTTAATTCTAATCTAATAATACAATTGTATTTTTGCGTTTGCTTTAGTACTTTATTTATTGCAACAATTAATCGGGTAAAGGTCGCTTTTCTACGGATATTTTACTACTAAAATATCCCAATAATGATCTGCCATCATACATTTAATTGACAGCTCATTGGCTCAAACCGACAACCGTTCAATTGCGTCTAGCGAAAGCATTAAGAGGATGAATTGATGTCTAAGTTTTAATGGAGTGGTTACAACTAGGACCAAGGATTCTTGGTCCTGGGATTAAAAACTTACTAATGTCTAATGACCTAACTCAGTTTTATTGACAATGAGTTTTGTATTACTGGCTTGATTGGTACAAACTAACACAATAAATTAAATTAATCCGTACCATATATAGAATCCAATGTGAACACGGGGCTATAAATGCGATGTTACGGGTCTATAAATCTCTTCGTATTCTTTTTTTAAAATTAATTAGTTTGTTACTTCTTTTAGGTCATCTCTTGTTGGTAGCAAAGAAAATGGCGGTTGAAAGAGGTTTACAAAAGGCTGGGTATCATGTGACATATTTTGAAGACTTCAGTCCGGAACCGACGTCTCCGGTTTCAATACATGTGTTTGGCCGAGCATTGCATCATATGGTATGGCCAATGGGACCTGGAAGTAGGCTATAGTATTTCATAGCCAGAAAAGTTTTTGGGGAACGAGTTCACATGTAGCCAACTTTACTATAGGCCCATCATGACAAGTGGAAAGCTTGTCAATGTCTAGCTTACCTGATTTCAAGTAATGTCACAAATAAATAAAATATTTCAGGGCTCTCGACAAGGAATCGAACCCAGTTTCGCCGAGGCCATAACTACGGAGGCAATCTAAAATGTATTAGTGTTTATAAGAATTATCTTTTATATAATAAATCTTAATTTGTAAATGCGTGTTTAATTTTACACCTTTACTATTATTATATTCATCCCAATCATCACTATTCAATTGATAATTGAATCACAACACTACAGCAGAATTGAAATTGAGTCACAACACTACAGCTGTCAATCTGACAAATTCCAAAAATGGCCGGCGGCGAGGTCGATTTAGCGCAATCTGCTTCTTCTGGCGGTGATACTATATTTGGAAAGATATTGAGGAAGGAAATTCCTGCTAAATTCATTTATGAAGATGATCAGGTTGGTATTTTATTAATATTTTAGTTAAATCTTCAATTTTAGTTAAAAAGAGCCGGTTGAAAAGTGTCCCACATATCCGTCAGCTGTTTTATATTTTAAATATTATTTATTTGAAAATATGGGTAATTTAGCAATAATATCATAGTTAATATAAACTATAGTTCATGTTTAACAATATTTTATTTAAATTAGAGGTTAGAATACCCTTATAGGCTTTGGTTGCCTCAATTTTAGTTCTTACCCCGTATAAGTTTAAATTCTTTAAAGTAACTGTTAAATGGATTTATAATGCCTAATTTACGATTGTAAATAGTGATTTGGTGTCCTTAAATACACGCTGTTACTTAAATATTGCTGTAAATAACTATATTATAATTTAAAATAATCTTTTTTATTTTAGTGCGTAGCATTTCATGATGTCAATCCTCAGGCTCCTACCCATATTCTGGTGATTCCTCGCAAGCCTATAGCTCAACTTTCATTAGCTGGCGATGAAGATGAGCAGTTACTTGGTAATTTTACTATACTTTAGACTTATCTTTATGGAAATAACCTATTTTATTTATCTTTATTGCTTTGTATTATCTTAATTTTCATATGATGGCAGAACTATTAATATTCTGATAAATAAAAAAACTACACTCAAGTCAGACAACCTGATAGATAGATAAGGCAGGGTATTCTCTACAATTAGTTTCCTTAAGACCCTTTTTGCATAACTTGTGCCCTATTAATGGAGCTAATCTTTCTTCTCTAGAAAGGCCAGGAGACCCATAACGTTTCTTCTTCTTAGTCGCTACACTCTTGGCAGAGTGGTCGTGGTCGTCACTTGAGTGTCAGTGGCACGCTTAACAAGCCGTCGCCACTCGTCTCGAACTGCAACCTTCCTGGAGCATTCATGTAGGCGGTGATCCATTGCTACTTTAACCTGGTCAGTCCATCTCATCGGAGACCTACCACGCATTCTCTTGCCATCGACCTTTCCCTGAACTACAAGGTGCTCAATGGATGTATCTCCACGCCGGCACACGTGTCCAAAGAAAGTGAGAATGCGTGATTGCACGATTGATGAAAGGCGCTGTCCTATCTCTAGTTCTTCCAGGATGGATTTGTTGGTTCGGAACTTCGTCCACGATATGTCCAACATTCTCCATTTGTAATATATATAATATTGTAAATAAATACATTTAATTAATATTTAATTGTGATGATACTTTACTTCTAATTGACATAAATTTAGAAAGCAAATTTTGAATGTTGTATATGTATATACAAAATACCAGAAGACATATAAAAGTTCTCAACTGCAAACACTTTTAAAAACAAACTGGACAAGTGGCTAGTGACAATCGAAATAGACTATGGTGATAACTGACAATTTAATAAACTCTACACCAGTGCTTGATATAGGCATATCAGCAATGCGCTGCTCGCCTATTAATTAATAATAATAATAATGTATATTTTCAGGTCATCTATTGATAGTGGCACGTAAAGTAGCAGCTCAGGAAGGCCTGGACAAAAGTGGTTTCCGTCTAGTGGTTAATGATGGCAAAAATGGTGCACAGAGTGTTTACCACCTGCACATACATATTCTAGGGGGAAGACAGATGGAATGGCCTCCTGGCTAATAAATAAATAATTTAATAAATAATTTAAATAAATAATTTTGTATTTTTATTCTAAATAGTTATAAGATTAAAAAAATATATACATTTAGGCAACTTTACTATAGACAAGTTTACTACAAGTTTGTTGATCTCTCTAGCATACCAAACTCCAGTTTTTTTTTTCAGTTTTTGTGCTCACACTTTATGGTAAGTGGCTCGCGAGGTCTATGAATGTTAGCAACTAGAATCAGACACTCATGACTGACATCAGTGCCCAACACTACACCGGCTTGAGTGGGCATGGCGGCAATTAGAGCCTGATCCCGAGACGTGGATACACTTTACTGGGTTTATCGTCACGAACGGTGGATACTGTCCCGCCCCGGCAGACTGGGTAAATTATCACCATCAGTCTGCCTACCACCTGAATTCCTGACTAGGAAACAAACCTGTAGCCCTATTCTGTTACTTAGTCGCAAAGGTTATATAGTGGATTCCGTCAACTATACATATTAAAAAATAATAAAAAATTCAGGTATACACCCATATCAAATAAAATTTCCAGTGAAAGCATTACAATTATAAAATAAAAAAATACCTAAAAAAAAAAAGAAAATAAAATATTTGCCAAACATCGACTAAAGCTCATTTACGGTTCGGGCTCTGCTGAACAGACAGCCAATGTGAGTGTATTTTACTGGGGATCCCGTCGCAAACAGCTCTCAGAATGAGATTTGTTGAAGAGCGTAGCCGCTCCCAGAAAGACGTGACACGGTTTCGGAGCACCGCGAAGAAGTCTGGTACCCTCGCCTCAGCGAACGGGCCCGATGCACTGCAGTACCTCGGTCGGCGCATGAGGATACGGAACGCATCTGTACCCTCATGGCACTGTATGATTTCCTATGGTAGCTGACCCATAGTTGGCAAGTGTACATACATTGACAGTATGTTTTAAACAGCGTCAGCTTGACATCTTTACTACACTTGCCAAACCTACGCGCGAGCATGTTACACCGGACGGCCAGATATATATCACGCTATTAAAGTTGATATTTGCACGGCCGCTGACAATGTCGAGCGCTTGTAGAGTTGAGAATTGAATAATATTTTGTAATTATGACGTAAATAACGAAATTCACTAATAATGTTTGCGATTAAATGTAACAGAATAGGGCTACTGGTACCTCTGCGTCCTAAATCCACAGCCTTAAATGCTAGACTACGGAGACAGTTTATTTAAAACCATAAAAAAATATTCAGATGGGCCCATGTTCGACTAAGTGCTTTTTTAAATTAATTTCGCCGTTCGAATTGCATTTTCATTCATTTAAGCAAAATTCAGTAAAAGTCGAACAAGGCAAGGGTAACCCTCCTGTATGCCTAGTGTGACAGTGAAGTTTCGTAAACGCAACTATAGTAGTAGTTTTTTATACTGAATTTTCGATGTTCATTGCCTGTTATTATAGCCAAACTTGCAATAACACGCAATGTAAAATAAAAAAACTTAACTACAGCAGTTACGTTTTCCGAAACTTGCATTTTACACTAAGCACACAGTACAGTAAATAATTTATGCTTCAATAATCTGTGGTTGTGCAGTTACTATGGGGTATAACAGGCAAAGTTTTTTGGAGATGTCGCTAGCGGCAATGGTGCCTTGTTTTACTCCTGTATCGCATCATTTTTTAACTGTTTTTGTAATTTTCATTTTTATAACAGTAAAATGTATTTTAAATTAACGTTACCTACTTTAAAAGACGAATTAAGAAAGCGCACGCCGTCTTTAAAAAGAAAAAAGGTTTAATTAATAGAACGGCAATTTTGAGATCACTATATCTTTGATTTCGCTTGGAAATCTCAATTTGTACACTTAAAAGCTTAAAAAAAGTGAGCACTTCGGCATAATATCCAGAAAATAAAAAAAACGTAATAAAAATACAAGTTTTCTATGCAACTGACAGTTATATAAGGTACCATTTATTATGCGCCATCTATCGTGATAAAAAGTTAGTGATACACCCCATTGCAATGACTATTAATTCTATAGTTCTGTTCTTTGCTCAAATATAACACTTTCCAGGCACGATAGACAGACGAGTATGTAGTCAGTAAATTATATAACATAACACTCGCTAATAAAATTATGTACTTAATCATAGACCTAACCAAATTCCGGTGGGAATGTACGGTGACAAAATAAAGAATATCTTTGGGTTGAGCTCTGATAGTGACGTCATTTAGTGATCCTATTTCTATTCCATTTAGCCATTTACGTAGTACATATTACTATATAATCTGTGATTTAGCCTATGTCCATCCCCTGTATTTGACTTGTTGAATATCGTTCAACGTTCGTTGCAAGCTTTGCTTTGTTTTTAAGTCAAACACCCTGTGATTCAAGAACCATCTGTGTTATTTTTTTATAAAATCGGTTCAGTAGTTTAGCAGTGAATGAAAGATAGGCCGCGTTCGTTTTAAGAAATGTTAGCATGAAAATACCACTTTTTTTAGCACAAGTCGTTCGTTTAATGAAAATTCTAACATTTGATGCTAATTTCCGTATGTCAGTACTGTGTTGAAAGGAGGGTTATTGATGTTACTTTTTGACAGATGTCAAATTGATAGTTTACCATTTTTATATACTTTATAGTTTTCTATGACTTAAATATAGTATATAATGATAAAAAATTTGACGAATGCAAAACAGCAATATTTTTAGGTATTAATATAGATTCACACTGTGACTGGTTTAACCACATAGACAAAGTATGTACAAAAATTAATAGATTTGCATACCCACTTCATAGACTGAGTATCACTGCATCACGACAAACCGCACTGACTGCGTATCACGGCTACGTGGCATCAGTTCTGCGGTATGGTCTAGTACTATGGGGAAACTCGTCAAATATAAATAGAGTACTTATTGCGCAAAAGAAATGTGTAAGAGCTATATGTGGTGCAGCCCCCACTGACTCTTGTAGGCCACTGTTCAAAAACCTAAATCTCTTGACCGTAACAGGCATGTACATTTTTGAGATCGTTACATTTATTAGGACACATAGTAACTTATTTACTTTCCATAAAGATGTATTTAATAGTAGTCGACATCCAAATACTCTTGCCTATACAAAAACACCAAAAAGCAGAGCCTTTGATAAAAATTCATATATTATGTGTATTCGAATTTACAATAAGTTACCCGAGTTTCTCAAAAGATTACCTGACAATCAGTTTAAAGGCCAAATTAGGAAACTATTGATAGAATGTTGCTTCTATTCGCTAAGTGAATATTACAACCACAAATTTTAAGTATTTTTATGTGTATTATAACAATTATCTGTACAATATGTCTTAATAATAATCTGTATGTAATAAGTGTGACTAAAATTATAAATATAATAATAAGAATTTAACATTGTAAATAATGTTTAACAAATTTGTGTGCCAGAAATGGCTGAATGTGCAGAACTAACTTACTATTAATATTTACTATTACCATGTTCAATGCAAATAAATAATTTCATTTCATTTCATTTCTATTATATTTGTTAAAAAGGTATATTAAACGATTTTATGTAATAAATTCAAAGACCATAATAATATCACGTGTATTGGATGCCATGGTATGATAAAACATGAACGAAAACACTTGTCAAAAAGTAGCATCACCGCTCGTTTTATTTAAGAAATGTTAGCATTGTTAAAAAAAGTGGTATTTCTTAACAAAAACGACATTTCGCGCTGGTTTATGAAGTTGCTACGAAATGTTGGAAATGCTATAACACGAACGCGGCCATAAATAGCTGTGGGGTCGTTATGTTAGGTTGCGTTCTATTTCCGGTTAGAACTATACAATTTTATAATGTTTTGATGACCATACAATATCGGCCCCGAGACCATTTCAAAGTTCACTAATACTTTTTAGATTAGTTATCCTTTAGTTAAGAATGAAGTCATTTCACACCCACTTGCAATTATTTTTTATGGCTTCCCGCGCTGTTAACTCTTATATACCCGACATACTGGATATTACTTTATGCGTGTTGGGGAAATACTGACTCCTAGGTAATCGTCTTTTTGTAACATTTTTCTTTCTCCAATTTGATTGAGTTAAATAGTAGTTCCATTACCAAAAAAAATATGTATGAATCTGACAGTTTTATGTTTAGGACTTATGTTCTGTGCCGTAGATAAAATAAAATAAAAATACAAATAAACAAACTCGTGGCGTTGGTTTTTTTGTGAAATTTTACTCTTTTTAAGTAGATTCTTGTTAAAAATATAACATAATATGGCATTATTTTGTCCCAGTATAATGGTTGCGTCATTTGCGTGCTATCAGACCGACTTGGATAAAGAATCAAAAATTCGTGAGGTAAACACCGGTGTTTTATTTTATTTAATATATTATTGCCTATTTAATTGTAAAAATACATTCCCACTTACTTAGTTCACTAGCTCGCTGCTTGTTGATAACTTGCTTCTTAAAAGCGTGGTTTCTAAATACCCGCCAAAGGTTTACGCTGTGACGTCGCGTGTTTTCCACTAGAATTGTTTTAACTGTAGTTTAACGATTAATGCGTAATATACTGCTGGTGCTGGGTTCAATTCCTGGCAGGAGCTTCAGCAAGTAGCCAAATGGTAAGAGAATTAAAGGCCAACCAATTGTAGCAAAATGAATTAGTGTATGACAGTGCGTTTTGAAATGAAATGAAATATCGTTTATTTGCAATAAATACAGTACAGTGGTCACAAAACTTTAGTCAGGTCTATTCACATATATTCTACCTGCAAGGGGTGCAAATCTTTACTTACATACTAATATCATAATCACAACTACATTAAAACAAAAACAATATTAATTAACCTGTTTTGCACTCAAGATACTCTTTTACACTATAAAATCTATGGTCCAGTACCCATTTCGTCAGTTGTAATTTTAGTTTAGGGCCCTGCAATAATTTTATTTTGTCAGGAAGCTTATTATATATTATTATACACATATTAAATACATTTTTCATACTTATGTCTTTATAGCAGGGGGGCTGGTATAATAGATTTAAAAACTTGGCTCTATTTTGTCTGGGTATGACTTCACTACGCTTCCTAAAGTGTTTGGGTGAGAATGTACAAAAAGACATACATCTCTAATGTACATACACGGTAGCGGTAATATTTTTAGCGTTTTAAAGAGAGTTTTGCAACTGTTACGATACCAGACATTACAGATTACCAGTTATGGTTGTGTTTGATTTGCACTTTCAAATTCATTATTAGTCTGGCAAGCAGCGCATATTAAGTATATTAAAAGATATACATATTTGTGCTGTAGAAACTCTGAGCCCATGGAGTCCAAATGCAAAAAAGTTTTAAAAGACTTAACACCGCTGCTGCTCTACTCTTTCTTCACCCAAAGAATCAGTATTGCAATTCAGCAGGGAAATGCAGCCAGCGTTCTTGCCACCATTCCATGTGGACGGGGCTCGTATCCATAGTATGATATAAATTTTATTTTATAACTGGTAAATATTTTTTTAATTAAATTATTATTTTGTTGTATCACAGAAAATATGTGAAGAAAAAGTGTGAAATTGCTCCTTTTTACTTGTTTTAGAAAATCCGTGACATAGTAAAAGACCTGCATCAGATATCCCGGGAAGCATCTAATGTTCTTCAAGTCATCCACTATAGGATTGAGGACAGTAAGTACCAGCAATAATAACCCACATCACACAATGATTTGTTTAAAATTGTTGGTTAAAAGGTAATAACTGCCAAGACGGCATTAACGGAATCATACAATATTTGGTTGGGTAGGAAGAGCAGTGGAATGGTGGATGGTAAGTGTTATTATCGCAGGAGGCCTCTATTTCAAACCAAGGCACGGTCGCAAGCCCGAGACAACATTCTTCTCATCCTTTACCCCCACACGATGGACCCTGACACCTGCACAGTGAATCCATGGAATGCTTAAATAATTTGTCTTCTTTCTTATTGACAAAAAAACAAGGTTATGTGTAGTGTTTCATACTGGAACTTTGTGGAATAAATCGCATACAACTTACATCAAACTTTTCTCATCATTCGTCATCCTTTTAACATGCCTGTACCATCGTAGCATGCCTTTTCCTTGCCCCTATTCTTTCCTTCATACCTCCCTTTTTAAGTATTTGGTTGATACAATCTGCCATAGTTACGCCGTATGTCCGACGCAACGACCTCATTTCTACTGCATTACCCTATACCCATATAACCACTGATATTTCAACTGCCAAACAGTGCCCCAAAGCACCATAACTCTACTTCCCCCTTTCACTCTTTGTTGTGGCCTCGCATGGTAGCAGGTTCAATTAGTCGCATCCAATATGTTTGCGATATACCAGTTGCAATTTTTCAACTGCACTGACTCATGCCTCGCGTGTGTTTTTACTAATTTTAAATCATAATTCGAATGGTTTTGGTGAATATTAGTGATCTAAACTGTATATATGTGCATGTCTAATAAAGCTTGTGGTGCATAGACTATAAAATTGGACAAGAAATCTAGGGTTTAATCGAGGTGGATGGCCATCACACAAGTGGATACGTGGAGTGCTTTGGGGTGAGTCCTGTTTTCCATAAGAGAAGGTCATTAACTCTTAAACCATCTGATTCTGTGTTCTTCATTTATTTCCTAAATTTATTTTATAATTTTTCTACAATTTTTAGCACAATTATCGATAATATCAGCATAGGCCCTTGCGCAGGTCTGCTCACTCTTCTTTTAACATCTAAGGATCCTTCTATCCACAATGAAACACTGCCCAGATATATAATTTCATTTACTTGTTCTAGAGTTTCATTATCAATCTTCACCTTGGTTTTTTTCACATTGAAACGGAGCAAGTAACAGTTAACAAATATTAATTTAATAATTTCAGTCCCAGCAGCGTGTCAAGAGGCGCGCGTGTTATTCGAGAAAGCCAAACCTGAATACCAAAAGCTAAGAGAACTTGTACCTGAGGACGAGTATTTTAGGTATGACATTATTCATATTTTTATGATCTCAAAAAAGAAGATCAAGAATGGATTCATACTCGGCTTTAGGCAATGGAAGTTGATCAAGAATTCCATCTAAATCTCTGCCTAACTAAACGAAAGAATTGGGCCTAGATTTAGTTTAATTGAGCAGAATAGTGGTGTGCGTCTTTTTTACCAATAAAAAGAGAAGGCATCTTTTTTGAAGTAGCCTATACTGGAATGTGTAAATCTGTGTAACAATTTACCTGTGGAAATTTGTCTAGTGATCACTTTTCATAGGTACGATTGATAGGTACCCATAGCTAAATTTAAAAGATTTTGATTGTTGTGTAATTATGTATATTTTATTTTGTAAATCTGATTGCTTTCTTAGTCAGATTAAACATTAACAGGTTAATGGAATCTGCTAACAGATTACTCTTTGGACCACTTTGGTGCTTAGTCTTCCACTAGCAGGAGTAGTAATAAATTATTTATAAATTAATACCGTTGGTTTGGCTTGATGGACAGCAAATCAATGGCATGCTAACAAATGTGTCTTCTTCTTTGGTTGGGTAGGGGAAGCTGCTGAATAGGGCTCTGCATATGTTAAAATATTATTTATTATTCCTTAGATACTATGAACAATGGAAGATAGTGACCCAGCAGTTTAGTTATCTGGTTTCCTTGGTGGTTTGGTTGGAGATTGGTACACATGCGCAAGTTGGTACCATAGCTGAAATATTGGGCAGTAAGTATTAAGTACAAATATTGATCTTGAGAGTAAACAGTCAACATATAATGGGCTAAGAGTTAATAGTCAAAAAATATTGCGCTAAAAGTTAACAGTTAATATTTAGCCAAGAGTTAACAGTCCAAAATAAAAGGGCTAATACTTAACAAATATTGAGGGCTACCAGTTAACAAATATTTGGCTAAGAGTTAATAGTCAAAAAATATTGGGCTAACGATTAACAGTCAACAAATATTTGGCTAAGAGTTAACAGTAAACAAATATTGAGCTAAATGATTAGGCAGGGTGATGGTAGATGAGTACTTCGAGGCATTAGAATAGTTTTATATTTTCAAGTTTATGTATGCCTATGTGTGTATATATGTATGTTTAATTCTGTTGTATTAATGTAATGCTTATTCCTTCGTAATTCTTTTACTATTGTATTCATTTGTATTTTTAAATTTATTTTCATTGTTTTATTTGCTTACTTTTATTGTATCTGTCAGCGAACTCTTATTATTGGCTTTATCGTATTACTATTTTAAATATTTTTTTAAAATTCCAGTGGACATGGAAGAAGGTATAACAGGATTTCATTTGGACATTGAAGATTATTTGCTGGGACTCACCAATTTGTGCTCAGAACTGGTAATTATATTTGTTTATGAAACAATGTCTATCACATTCCGCTTAGATAGATAGATAAATTCTTTATTGCACAGAAAATAAAACATTTTACAGTACATAGGCGAGCTTAATGTCTAAAAATATTATCTAACAGCAAACCTTTGGGAGTTGTGAGCAGGGATTGTGGGTGCATGACCACTAATGTTTGACAAAGAGTTTTATTGTGAAAACAACTTATAACTAAAATAAATATATATATATATATAATAAAGCACTTATCTAAAGTACTTATCTACCGATATATACATGAATAACACATAATTATACCTACTATATACTATATAATAAATAAATAATATAAATAAAAAATAATATAGGAAACTGTAAAAGAATCTGAATATCTGCTAAAAGAATGGGTAGGGATTTTGAGCTGATTGTTATTAGCAGAGCGAAGATGAAGATTATGAATATTGAATTTATTACGAGCTTGCCACTTGTCATGATCCTATAGTAAAGTTGGCTAAATGTGAATCCGCTTATTTATAAGCGTGGTTTCTGACCACCCCGAAAGGGAAACGGTCGTGATGATACTTTACTTTCTGCTGGGACAGGGAAGTATCCATTGTTTGTACCAATAAAGAAAAGTGTATCCCCACGTTTCGGGATCAGGCTCGAATTGCCATCATGCACAGCCAAGCCGGCATAGTGTTAGGGACTGATGTCAGTAAGCGCTAGGTCACATGTGCTAGTATAAAACTTCAAAAGTAGTAAATTTTGTATAAACTTGTGTTTCTGTTTGCAGGCTCGTCTGGCTGTGACTTCTGTGACGAACCATGAGTACAACCGACCTGTACAGATCTCAGGGTTCATCATGGAGCTTACTGCTGGCTTTAGGTAAATATAATCATCTATTATTATTATTATTAAATTCTTTATTGCACAAAATAAGTGTACAAAGGCGAAGATTAATGCCTACAAGGCATTTTCTAACATCTAACCTTTGGGAGAGTGTGAGATTAAGGGTAGTGCCGATATCAAGTTTAACAATATAGAATATACTACACACACTACATACTAATAGATACTTACACTGTTACATAAATTACACTATCTATATATTTATTTATTTAAGGAAAACTATTGACAATATCCAACAACAAATAGAACTAAACGTTAGCAACAGAGTGTCATTTATAAGTTTTCACAAATAGAAACATATTAACAATGTAAAAAACACAAAAAACAAAAAGCCTATGAGATGACAAAGATTTAAAAAAACATACTGAAACATACAAAGTAACACATAAACACTACACAACGTACTACTAATGAATACTTGCATCCACAAACAAATACAATTAAACAATAATAAGTAGTTGAGAATTAATCAAAATCATTTTATTATCTATAACTGCCTCCACGCTAGCGGTTAAGTTCGTGGATTTAGACTCGGAGGTACCGGGTTCGATACTTGGTCGGGACACAAAAATATTTATTAATGTAAATAAAAATACATATCACGATCAAATAAATAAAACACTGACTGAAGGTGCATTAAAAAGCCTTCGTAACAAAAGGGCATGTATGAAGAGGTTGATGAACGTCGATGAAGCGAAAGAGGTATGTCGTGATCGTGTCAAGTGGCGCTCAATTGTCTCTGCCTACCCCGCAAGGGATCTGGCGTGAAGATGTGTATGTATGTAAAAATACATTTAACTAATATTTAATTTATTTGTGATATTTCTCGAGTTTGGTACGCTGGAGACATCAATGAGCTTGCCACTTGTCATGATTGGCCTATAGTTTAGTTTTCTTAGATTTGTTTGCTATAGAACTGGTCAATTGAATCTATCATATGAACAGAGATGCATTAAGCATCATATTTTGCCGCTTCACGTACGTAGGGACATTGCAGACGTTATATATCTTATCAACATCTTAAGTGGGCGGGTGGATTCTCCCGAACTCCTAGGTAAAATTGGTCTAAAAACTACCGGCCTACGAACTAGGAGCACTTCCGTTCTGCATGCCCCTATGTGCTTTACCAATTACAGACAAAGCTCGTTCTTCTGGAGGTCATGCAACTATTTTAATTGTAACTGTTCGGAACTTGATTTGTTTAATACGAAGCCAACGTTTGCTCGCAGCTACTTGACCAGATTGTACTGTACAACCCATATGCCTTAGCTGTGTACCCACAACTGCTTTTATTAATTGTTGTTGTTTATTTTTTGTAAGTTTTCTTTATTTTATTTTATGTTTGTAGTCCATTTGCGGTAACTTCTAAATGACCCTTTATGTTTCCATTTATTTTTTCCGAATTTGTTATTAGTCGTTAGTTATCCTTTAATAATTAAATAAATAAATAGTAAAGTTGGCTAAATGTGAGTCCGCTTATTCATAAGCATGGTTTCTGACCACCCCGAAAGGGATACGGTCTTGATGATACCTTTTCTCTTTCACTACAACACCTACAATTGGGCCTTCGAGAACATATAGATAATAGATTATGGCCTGCATTTTAATGATAATTTATTAACAATTCTACAAGTTGGTATTAAGGGAACCGGGCTTAATATGCTCTCCGAGACTTGGCAACACTGGTGTTAAATATATGACATGTGTACATACTCTATTTACCATTGGTACATGCCAGAATTCAAACCAAACATCGAACACAGCCATAACTGACAATGCATGGTTATATTTTATTTGAAATACTTTATTACACTAAAATTGTACATGAATTCTAACACAATTTAATTCTCATACCATTTGACTTCTCGTCCCATCTTATTTATTTTTATTTAAAAAACTTTATTGCACAAAGTGCAAAGGCGGACTTAATGCCCGAAGACATTCTCTGACAGCCAAACCTTAGGGACAAATTTGAACAATAATAGGTGCAATCATAGAAATAATAATAATACTCTAATTATAAAAGGTAATTTAATAGGATTAATATATACTTACATCATATATCTTCATATATATCATAATATCAATATACTACATACTAATAATACACATTATTATACATAAACATACATATATACTACTTACTAACGCTGTCAGGAGCTATTTAAGAAGTGTGAATACACCAGTTTTTTAAAAGATGACCTGGTAGTTGCTTGCCGTATGATGACAGGAAGATCGTTCCATAAATTAGTAGCAACTACTACGAAAGAGTTGGAGACAAATGCAGTGTGATGTGAGGGGACAGATAGAAGGGAGTTGTAAGAAGAGCGAAGAGATATGTCATGGAAAGAAGAGAGATAGGCGAAATTGTCCTTAAGGTATTTCGGTGTCGAAGGCTCATTCAAAACCGAGAACAGGAGACAGAGAACTCTAAGATTTCTGCGACAACGAATTGGTAGCAACTTCAACTTAGCACGATAGAGAAGACAGATTTCTAAGCATTCCATGGATTCACCGTGCGGGTGCCGGGTCCATCGTGTGTGGGTAAGAGATGAGAAGAATGGTGTCTCGGGCTTGCGACCGACAATTGGCTGGTTTAAGAAAAGGAGGCCTCCTTTTTTTTTCTATTGCGCGATAATACGCTCACCATCCACCATTCTACTTCTCTCCCTACCCAACCAAATACTGTATGATTCCGTTAATGCCGTCTTGGAAGCTCGTTCCATAAATGTATTGACGGCAGACCTGCTTAGGCCCAATTCTTTCAGTAAGTGATGCAAAGATTTTGCTGGAACTCCTCTTGCACCAACTTCCACTGCGTAAAGCTGAGTCTTGAACCCGTTCCTGATTATTTCTTCTGTGAGATCATAATATTCATTCGACTTCATGTTGTGGTCTTTTGGAATATTTGATTCCCACGGATTCCCAGATACGTGGTCATATTTACGTAAACAATATATGAACCGGATACATGCGTTCAGTAACCGGTCCATCTTATTGAGTAACATCTCCGACATGTCAACACACGTCACCATAGTCGAGGAGAGGAAGGAGGAGGCTTTAAACAAAGGTAATTTTAGCTTTTAACGACAGATTTTTTTAAAGTATATGGAGAGAGTGCAGAGAAGCAAAAATTTTACCACTCGTTTTGGTCACCTGAGTTGTCCAGCTCAGATTTGAATCTAGATAAACCCCTAGATTCTTTACTTTGCTGGAATAAGCAATTGGGACGCTGTCAAACAGAACAGGGTCAATGCTGTTAAAATCTACTTTATTTAATGTTCGGGAGCTCCCCACTATAATTGATTGACACTTGCTCGGATTGACAACGACCCCAAAGCGTTTTGACCAAGAGAGTATACTACAAAGATCTGAATTAAGCCAAGCTATTACACTATTGACTGTGTTAACATCTGACCGCACATAAAGCTGCAAATCGTCCGCGTACAGGTGGTAGTCGCAATGAAAAAGAGAGCTTATTATATATGTAATGTCTTTGCGTTGGACTAAACATATATATATATATATATTTCATTCATAGAACTAGCGTCCTAGACCTCCACTGCTGGAGATGGGCCTTCTAGAACTGGTTAATTTGGCCTACATTCACCACGCTGGCCAGATGGCTTGGCGAGGATATGATGTCAATTTTTTATGACAATTAAAGGTTCCACAAGTTGGCTTTAGTGGAACCGGGACCGATGGCTTAACTTGCTCTCCGAGGCATGGATATAAAATAAAAATATAACACATTAAATTGTTTCAGGTTATTGAATCTAAAGAACGATTTTCTTCGCAAGCGATTCGACTCCATGAAATATGAGGTGAAAAAAGTTGAAGAAGTCGTGTATGATCTCAGCATTCGCGGTCTTTTACCATCAGCTGATAGATAGTTTTTACTTGTAATAGCAAAAGATTCATCTCTACACACCATTTTGTATATAATAAATTTTGAAGTTAATACATGTTTTATTTTAAATTATAATATAATTTACCTACTCTCATATCGTAAATGCGAATTACAAACTTCAAAACGAATTTATATTGACATACTTTATAAACATACTGCTGAAATTAAAAAATAGAATCACATTAAAACACTTTTTCTCTAAGTTATGTTATATTTCATTTAAAAAATAGAACCATACATATTATATAACACTATATATTTTTTTAAAGGCAAAGGTTCCATTACAAAAAAGTTTCGATTACAATTTTTACTTGTCTATGGCAGCGCTTTACCCCTTCTTATGCAACAGTTTCATAAACTACTATTATTTATTTATAGCAAAACTTACAGCTACAATACAAATATAGGATAGATAATAATCCCCTTTTTATTGCGCAATATGCATTAAAACGGGGCGTCTAATCATAGCTCAGTTCAGTCACGATCTATGGGATGCTGAAAAATTTGTCACCAGCCACACACGATGGGTCCATTGGTAAATCTATGGAATGTTATGTTTGTCTTCTATCCAGCATTTTCTTGTTATTACTACACCCCCTAAAGTTTTTTATAAGCTGTTGTAGTAATATTTCCTTCGCTGTCTGTTCTTAGGAACCTGACTGTTTAACGTGAGTCAATGTCGGGGATAAAACGTGTCGCACTCAAATTACGTTTGGATTTTTGTCAATCATTGTTATATTAAGCTTGCCTATGTTATATTTTGAAGCTATATTATTTTATACAAAAATAAAACACTGGTTTGCAATATTCTTTTTGTTTAAGTATAATCTCAGTACATATACAGTTATATTGCTTAATAAAAAGGGGCCCCTAATCCCTGCTCAGTTCACAAGGCCGAGACAGTATTTTTTCGCCTCTCGCACGCACGATGGGTGTCCAACGGTCCAACCAGAACAAATTTGTTCTTCAACTTCCATCAAGGAGATAAAGAAAATCTTTAGATTCCCTAAAGTTTCTTATGAGTTTTACCTGATGACTTATTATTTACAAAAAACTGTAATATTGCGCAATAAAAAGGCTTGTAATAACAAGGACTTGCAATTATTTTTGTTTATTTAATATTCAGATAATACAGGATTAGGCGCCCCTTTTTATTGCGCAATATGCATTAAAAAGGGGCGTCTAATCCTAACTCAGTTCATTCACGATCTATGGGATGCTGAAAAATTAGTTTTCAATCAAGCATTTAGTTAATATTTATTTATATTGCGAAATAAAAAGGAGCCCCTAATTCCAGCTCCCTTCAGTACCGAGCCACACACCATGGGTCCATTGTTGAATGTATGGAATGCTAAGTTTGTCTTCTATCCAGCATTTTCTTGTTATTATTGACCTAAAGTTTTTTATAAACCCTGTAATAGTAATGAATGTCTCCTTCGCTCTGTCTGTCTTCAGGAACCTGACTGTCATTGACAAGGCCAAACTCCTGTCTGTCAATATCGGGGAAAAATGTGTCGCACTCAAAAGTCTTCTGGATTTCTGTCAAATATATCTTACCGCAGTTTGGATGCTCCATTGTTGCCTGAAAGAGTTCATTAACGTTAATAAGTTAAAAGGCCAACATTTTTGTTTATTTGTTTGTAATTCTGATATTTATTTATTTATATAGTACACACAGCAGTACATATATTATCACACACATAACATAGTATAATTATAACTTATCTAATATATGTACCAATTAGGTGTCACAGCATTCACCAATATGAAAAGAAGAAGAAATTACAAACATATTACTGTTAAAACAAAAAAAAAAAAAAAAAACTAACAAAGAACAATGGGCAAAATGTCCCCACCTTTGTAACAATTTGGTACCTATTCTATTAAAAAGATCTTTAAATTTACATCCTTTTTTTCTATGGCAGTATTTTCGTAAAGCGCGGGAAAAAAAAGTTATTGAGTATAGAAACCTCACCTTAAACCTAAAATACTTTATTCACTTCTTAGTACAAACCCTAAGAAAATATAAATTAATTTAAGCTTATTCATAATAATATATTATTATTGTTGTAGCGATTTTTTTGCATTCCTGTTATCATAGTGTGCGAGTGTGACAGAATGACTTGCAAGCTCTACCTGCCGGTAGTGAACAAGAGAAACCGTTTAGCGAGTGCCTTTGTCGGCATGCGATCGGGTTATCTTTGTTTTTAAAATTCGTAATTAGTCCGTTTGGAACAACAAAACGATGTTTTTATTCTGGATAGAGGCTTCAGAGACTATCTCGAACATTGAGACCTGTGGTTATGTGCCTCGCATGCCACCGACCAAAGACAGACATGCGACGCAGCTTACAGATCTACAAGCTAACAAATCTCGCTTAATAACAATCGTGCGATGGGTCATTGAGGTCATTAAAGGTTGGTTTAAGCGAAATTTTAAAATATTTAGAAACCAACTATTTAATAAAACTTTGCCATATGTTTTCGACGGTTTCCGCATTGCTGGAGCGTTAATAAATGTATTTCGTCGTCCTCTGAGGGACAGTTATGCTGCTGCCTTCATAACAACAATAAATAACAGAGTGAACATTCCCAACAGATTGGGTAACTATGTTGTTGCCGAAAACGTCAACCGACAACAAGCGTCATTTTTGACTATGAACGGTGCTTCAATAAATCAGCCTTTCCCTGAATTGACGGAAGAAGACGTTATTTTATTTAGTTTAGTAACATATCATTTAAAACTAGCTAAATGTTATGTCAGCGAACATTTGCGCGGTGGTGTTGGTGTATATAATATAGAATTGTGTGCTGCTCCTAGTCCAAGCATGTCTTAGTATAAGCTCGCAACAGAACACTGCACGCTTCTGAGAGGCCGCATATTATCAAGGCACATTGCAAATAAAATATATTATGTCTATATATTAATCAATCGCATTGCGCAGGGCAGACATACAATTGAAGAATATTACTGCTCATGCATGACAGGAATGAGGACGATAGGAACGTGCGCGCATACTGTAAGCATAATATGGTATTTTGGAATAGGCAGACATTTAAATAATTTCCTTGGGCCAGCGAGTGCTTGGGACGACATTATTATAGAAAGTGAAAATACGGTGTACTATTGTCTGTGATGTTTATTAAAACCGTTATTCATATATTCACATGGTGTTTTAGTACTTAAATTCCCTTAATCTATTAAGAACAAGATAGGTTTGTAGGTCAACATGGATATAATAACTAAGAGCCATCGTTTTTAACTAAGAAAAGACGTCTATTCATACATTGGTTAAATAGAAAAGAATAAAAGGTTATAACCAAAATATCCCATATTTTTTGAAATTAATTCATTTACCATTGGCATATACAGATACCCCTCTGTAATTTAAAGCTTTGCCCGTGATGTTACAACACTGGGGACGGGGTCCATATAAAAATGCCCATTGTTCTTTACAAAATAAAAATATGACTTCTAAAATAAAATTATCATTTTTTATCTTTTTTAATAGAATTAATAAGGAAACATAAAAATTGCATTAATTTGGTACCTTAAAAAAACGAAAACACTTGTTAAATAAATTATAAGCTACTCTACTCGTATATTGATGGTTTTATTTTCATTTATTGAAATTAATCATATCATCGGTAAAAATAATAATTACCATTGTTCTGTATTTTGTTTTTTGAGTCGTTGGATTTAAAAATTCGTGGTAACCACCTCTGTGCACCGTACGTACAACGTTCCACCGTATCGACGCATACTGGTATGCCATGTTCAACTTGAAAGCATAGCAAAGATTGCTTTTTTACTGAATATTGCAAAAAAGAATATGAAAAGTGAAAAACGACTTTTAAAGAAAATAAAAGCGCTTTCAGCGACTAGTCGAACATGGGGTATGAATATTGCTTAAAATGAAAAGTGAAAAACGACTTTTAAAGAAAATAAAAGCGCTTTCAGCGACTAGTCGAACATGGGGTATGAATATTGCTTAAAATGAAAAGTGAAAAACGACTTTTAAAGAAAATAAAAGCGCTTTCAGCGACTAGTCGAACATGGGGTATGAATATTGCTTAAAATGAAAAGTGAAAAACGACTTTTAAAGAAAATAAAAGCGCTTTCAGCGACTAGACGAACATGGGGTATGAATATTGCTTAAAATGAAAAGTGAAAAACGACTTTTAAAGAAAAGCGCTTTCAGCGACTAGTCGAACATGGGGTATGAATATTGCTTAAAATGAAAAGTGAAAAACGACTTTTAAAGAAAATAAAAGCGCTTTCAGCGACTAGTCGAACATGGGGTATGAATATTGCTTAAAATGAAAAGTGAAAAACGACTTTTAAAGAAAATAAAAGCGCTTTCAGCGACTAGTCGAACATGGGGTATGAATATTGCTTAAAATGAAAAGTGAAAAACGACTTTTAAAGAAAATAAAAGCGCTTTCAGCGACTAGTCGGACATGGGGTAGTGAGTAGCGAACTATGCTCAGTGCACTTCCTGTTGATGACATTTCCACCGAAAAGAATGTTCTCTGAGAGTCTAAGTGCAGTCATTTCTCATTATAATCATCGATTTTATAACCCGCTATCAAAACAACCAGGAATATCGGTCAAAGTTGCTGCTAATTTGTTTTTATTTGTTTCCCGTTCAACCATTATTGACTTAATAACAGCGGTGGTAGCCCAGTTTGAGACAGCAAATTCCAAACCTTATTTCAAAATAATAATTAGGTCACCTTATAAACAGAGGATCCACCTATAACCCAGGCTGATTCTATATCTTCTCTGCCATCTATATAACTGATGGCTTCATCTAAACCTGATACTACAGCTACGTCCTTTGGGACCTGAAGACATACAGGTATTAATTATGAGGAAAATCTGTAATGATAAAATATAACACACCATTGGTAAGACAAGGGCACAATTTAAAATTTTACAGAAGAGCCAATTGAAGATTAATTTGGATTTTTCTGTTATTTTACTTAAAAACATTCCTGTACTTTACAATGGCTTAAGCCCGTAGACATTTTCTGACAGCAAAACCTTGGGGACGATTTAGAACATTTATAGGTGCAAGAAGAGGAGACGAAAAATTTCTAAGCATTCCATGGATTCATCGTGGGGGTGCCGGGTCCATCGGAGATGAGAAGAATGGTAATCTCGGGCTTGCAATAAGCTGGTTTATTATTATTATTGATTAATAGGCGAGCAGCTTGATATGCCTATATCAAGCACTCGTGTAAAGTTTATTAAATTGTCAGTTATCACAATATTCTATTTCGATTGTCACTAGCCACTTGTCCAGTTTGTTTTTAAAAGTGTTTACAGTTGAGGACTTTAATATATCTTCTGGTATTTTGTTCCACATATTTACAACTCTGTTATTCATGAAGTGATATCCTATATTTGTATTGCTGGATTTTCTCATTAGCTTCATTCCGTGGTCACGACGGGGAAATGAGTTTAAGAAAAGAAGGCTTTTTTTATTTTATTTATTTTAATATGCTCACCATCCACCATTCTACTCCTCTGAAAGAAATATTAATAGTACGATAAATTCAACCACTTAATTAAAAATACTTTGAGATTTCTAAGCATTCCATGGATTCAATGTGTGGGTGCCAGGTCCATTGTGTGTGGGTAAGAGATGAGAAGAATGGTGTCTCGAGCTTGCGACCGACAATAGGCTGATTTAAAGCTCTCCCTACCCTACCAGTATTGGAATAAATGTATCTTCTACAGACCTACTTAGGCCCAATTCTTTCAGTAATTGGTGCAAAGGTTTTGTTACTACGAGGCTTGTGTTATGGAAACTAGATGGTTGATGAACTACATATTATTATTTTTTTTTTTTGTAAATATATACATATAATATAAATCACCCAGACCGAGACAAATTATACAATGTACAACTTGCCCCCGGTGGGAATCGAACCCACGACCTCCCGAGTTCACAAATATGAAAAGCAATCCATAAAAAAATACAGATTTTGACATATTCATGTATTCAATGTTGGACAAATCATTGATATGTCGATGGACTTATCTAAATACCAACTTTAATGGCCTATAATTTAAAATTGACCTCATTTGGATGGAATCCTTTTTGGGTAACTACGTCCAATTATGTTGTTGAATTAATCCTACTATTAATATTTTTTCATTGCACCTATAAATGTTCTAATTTGAGAAGTCTACGGGGATTAGGTCCGCTTTTGTACTTAATGCAATAAAGTTTTTAAATAAATCAATACAGAATGATTATAAATAGCATAGTTACCTTTCCGACTAAGTTTTCAGTGTGTCTTGTGAGTACAATATTAACCCTTCCGGCTAACGGTCTAAATTTGTCAGGTATACAATCCCAGGTCCTTCTGCCCATTATGACAGCATTAATCTTGTTTGGGTCTTTCACATTTGATGTCATTGATGAGAAGAATGCCATTTCTTTTCTAAAAAAAAATTATACAATACTGACTACTGTATGGCATTTTTTTTTTCATCACAGCCCTTCCTGAACATATATCTGGAGAATTTGGCCTACACTCGCCAGACGGGTTGACTAGGATCTGATGTCGAATTTTAATGTCAATTTATGAACAATTCCACAAGTTGTTATTAGTGGTACTGGGACCAACAGCATAACATGCTCTCTGAGGCACGGGAACGGTGGTGTTGTGACAAAGAAGTACGTACGAAAAATGTTTTTCTCATTGGGGTTTGAACCGACCTTTGTACAAATTTAGGGAAAGCATTCTTATAATAGCCACCAATCACATTCATTCTTCTTTAACATATTAAAGTCATACTTGGAAGCTATAAAGTTAAGTACAACAGCAAAGAAGTCTATGACAACAAGTTGGGTGTGCTGCAGGGTAGCATACTTGGACTCCTCCTATATGTAATATATACAATTCAACAATGCTAGATAAAGTTATGTGTACATAAAGACCCTTAAGTCGCATCTGCCTACCTATGTGTTCTAGGAAGCTAATTTCCAGCAGATCCAGGAGTTTTCTAGAAGCTGTAATGAACTATATAACTTTAGTTATTGTGTTACAGAAATATCTGTGACAAATAGTAGATAATAATGTCCTTGACCTCACAGATATGATATTTAAACTAACTTTGTACTAGACCAACTTGCACTAGACCAGATCTCATTCAACACTGGGTTTGTTTCATTGGTGAAGATGTCCCAAAACATATTGCTGAAGAATTTGCCAATCATCAGCCATGCTGGCCTCTGGGTCCAATGCACCTATTAGATTTTATTAATGATTTCACAAGTTGGTATTAGTGCAATCGGGGCTTAACATTTACGACATTTAGATTGTAGGTCAGCATTCTAATATCATACTAGTTAATATTAGAGCAATACATACTTTAATCGCCAAGGTAGACCACCATTAGCACCGATACCCATGTTTTCGCATGCTGCTGCGATCAAATGCAATTGCACGCGCGACATTCTGCACAAATTATTATTGAACTACTTATAGATTATTAAATTATAACTTTTTCTTATGAAACTTAATTTAGTTGGAATATTGTGAATTATTTTATAAAATCACATAATTTTTATCAACCATAACAATACGCGCGAAACTTATTTGACACTTTTTTTTTTTTTTTGTTTTCTTCTCCCGATGGATGATGAATGAGATGATAGGGAAGGCAAAGGGTCTAGCCCATACAGCCAAGTCTGACGTAATATATCTTTCTTATTCATGAGTTAATGAGGTCATCATCAAATTCCAGATGCTGCAGAATTTTATGCTTTTCTTGGAGTCACTCGCGGCACCATAGCTCAAACACGTCGGGTAAAATATGGGAGTTGACAGCGCGGGAAAACCGCAAAAAATAAACTGCAACTTGTGCCCCATATTCAAAGTCCAATTTATCGTTTTCCACAATTATTCACATTGTAGCACATTATTAAACTCCGACTTGTGCCCGCCCCATCTATTTGAGACAAATTTGACAGCGCACATTGTGTTTAATTTCACACATTATCAAGATAAATAATAAACACATTATGTTCCTTGCACTGAACAAGTAATAATGGTTTAAAAAAAACGTTTTTTTAGAAATTACCTTTCAAATAAAATATATAGTTTATTACCTAGTTATATTTTAGTGAAGAGTACTTCAAATAAATTTAAAAACAAATTTACCTGTAAGTTCACCTTGTTTAGTTAAATAAAATTTATGGAATTAAATATTTTATTGTGAAAAATTATTTTAAATACGTACCTACTTTATTAAAAAAGAATAGACTTTAATTTCTTTTAAGTTATAATAGTATTTACGTATATCGGAACGTAAAAACAATCCGCGCCAGTTTATGGGCCAAGGCGCCAAAATCCAGCCATAATTTAAATAAATGCAAACGACTATAATAAATATATTTATAGGTACCACTTATTTACATTTATATGTTTTATTTACATGTATTAAAACTAATAAATTTAATGTCATAAAATTAATTAAGGCCGCGTTCGTTTTAAGAAATGTTAGCATGAAAATTAACAAATATTTTCAATGAAAATAACAATCAACACGCTCATTCTTTTATTTTTATCCGAATTGAGATTATGAGAATGAAAACAAGGCTGGGAAAGCACTCCACATCTTCAACTGCGACAGATATGATAGTGGCAAATGCGCTATGGGATGCATCTAGGACCAAGGGTGTATCATTAACGTTAAAGTAGTATCTTATTATGTGTGTTTTTTTTTTGTAGTTTTGTTTTACTAGCACGACTTGTGATCTTGCGCCTACCTGATGGTAAGTGGCGAAGCATGAATGTTAACAACTGGAATCAGACACTCATGACTGACATCAGTCCCTAACACTATGCCGGCTTAACGGCAGTTCGAGCCTGAACCCGAAACGTTTACGATACACTTTACTGGGTTTACCGCCCCGGTAGACTGGGCAATTTACCACCATCTGCCACCTATTGAAATTATAATTAATAAGTAATATTCTATACACCTACGACTTTATTTTCAATCTATTTATCCTTACTTATTTAAAACTTGTTGCATTATGTACATTCTTACTCGGTCAACCTTAGGGACATTACGAACACTGTATGTGGAAGGTTCGCGCAAATTATAAGGGAGAAATTAAAGTACTACTAAAACAAACTACTTACTAGTAAATAAAATTAATATACGAAATACAAATATACTTAAAATACTTAATATATATATACATAAACAATAAATACGGAGCAAAAACGTGGACACTATCAGTGGGTCTGGTCCACATATTTAAGGTCGCTCAGCGGGCTATGGAGGGAGCTATGCTCGGTATTTCTCTGATGGATAAAGTCCGAAACGAGGAAATCCGTCGGAGAACCAAAGTTACCGATATATAGGCTATAGCCTTCAAAATTAGTAAGCTGAAGTGGCAATGGGCTGGACGTGTCTGTCGTAGAACCGATGACCGATGGAGTAGACGAGTTCTAGAGTGGAGACCACGTACGGGAAGACGCAGAGTGGGTCGAACCCCCGCTAGATGGACAGATGACCTGAAGGCTGGCTGGTGGGGGTTGGATGAGGGTGGCAGGAGATCGTGTGAAGTGGCGAGCCTTGGGGGAGGCCTATATCCAGCAGTGGAGAGACACAGGCTGATGATGATGATGATGATGATGATGATATACATAAATACGATATAAACATACATATATACTTCCAGTTATTGGGATCTATTTAAGAAGTGTGTGAAAATCATATTTTTAAACAGTGTTCTATTTGCGCCTGTCGGATATTTAAGGGTAGGTTGGTGGAACAAGATTTGCGGCAACAACTGCAAAGGAGTCGGACATAAAACTAGTGAGATGAGAGGAAATAGCAAGGATAGAGTTATGTGCTGTTGTGTTCGACTTGAAAGCAAAGCAAAGATCACTTACCGAATTTTTGAATATCATTAACTTTTTATCACGATAGATGGCGCATGATAGATGGTACCTAATATAACTGTCAGTTGCATAGAAAACTTGTATTTTTATTACGAATTTTATTATTTTCTGGATATTATGCCGAAGTGAGCAGCTTTTAGGTGTACAAAACGAGATTTCTAAGCGAAATCAAAGATATGGTGATCTTAAAATTGCCGTTCTATTAATAAAACCTTTTTTCTTTTCGAAGACGGGGTGTGCGCTTTTTAATTCGTATTTTAAGGTAAGTAACGTTAATTTAAAATTCATTTTTCTGTTATAAACATATAAATTAACGAAAACATTTAAAAAATGATGCGATATAGGTGTAAAATAAGGTACCATTGTCGCTAGCGACATCTACAAAAAGCTTTGCCTGATATACCCCATTGAATGAAAACAAAAAGCAACTCCAAGTCGAACGACATTCATAGCAATATAAAATGAAAAAAAATTATTGTTTAATTGTATTTGTTTGTTATAAAAGTAAAATGCAAGTATTCATTAGTAGTACGTTGTGTAGTGTTTATATGTTACTTTGTATGTTTCAGTATGTTTTTTTAATCTTTGTCATCTCATAGGCTTTTTTGTTTTTTGTGTTTTTTACATTGTTAATATGTTTCTATTTGTGAAAACTTATAAATGACACTCTGTTGCTAACGTTTAGTTCTATTTGTTGTTGGATATTGTCAATAGTTTTCCTTAAATAAATAAATAAATACAACACTTAAAGCGAAAAGTCAAACATAAGGTAAATGCTTATGTATAGTTAAACGATAACACGCATCTTGTGTTTGACTTGACATTTTTTTTCGCTTTGAAATTCGTTCGACTTGGCGTTGCTCTATGGTTTTGATACAATTTCTCTATGTTCGACTTGAAAGCAAATAAAGCAAAGCTTCCTTATTTTACTGAATATTGTATGAAAACCATAGACAAACGCCAAGTCGAATGACTTTTAAAGCGAAATAAAGTACGAAAAATGCTTAAAGCGACAAGTCAAACACAGGGAATAATAATTGGCATCGGTGAGTAAATAAAAAAAAAACGGCTGTAGTTAATTATCGAGTTAAATTATCAGAATTCAATTCAATATCATTTATTTCAGGCATTACTCATATAAAATACAATTTACAATAAAATTAAAAATATTCACATTTTAAGCCTAAAACTACAATTAATTTACATACTAAACCTAAAATTACGAGCTTTCAAGACATCATTAAAAAAATCATACAGTATTTGGTTGGGTAGAGAGAGAAGTAGAATGGTGGATGGTGAGCGTATTATCGCGCAATAAAATAAAAAAAGGGCGGCCTCCTTTTCTTAAACCAGCCTATTGTCGGTCGCAAGCCCGAGACACCATTCTTCTCATCTATTACCCACACACGATGGACCCGGCACTTGCACGGCGAATCCATGGAATGCTTAGAAATTTGTCTTCTTGCTTTCAAATTCAAAATACTTTTATTGTCATAGATTGTATTTGTTTGTACATTTTTGGTTCAAGTCGAACATAGTAGCAGTGAACATTGTGTCATAGTGACACAAAAAACCTAGACTATAACATGTATGTTGCACATTGGTTTCTTCTATTCTGGGTCTTCAATAATAACACAAGGACTGTACGCAATAACTGTTTTATTATATTAAAAATACAATTAATCACGGAGCCATTTTACAAAGTCTCGATCCCAATGTCAGAAGGAAGAGAGAGCGGGACAGCATGATTAGTGTTGTCACAATCTCCCCTGCTTAATCTGAGTTCCCATTAAGTTAATTTATTCTCATAGCAAAATATTTATTATCTAAATAAAATGTTTACTTTACAGACATTAGAGAAATTGGATTACCAAAACAAGTTAACGTTAAGTTAGGTTAAACATTGATTTTTAGCTTTTTAAAATTGGTACAAACAATGTATTTGTTACATATAACAAATAGTTACAAACAAGATATTAAAGTTTTAAAGTTTAAGTATATAGAACAATATTTATATTGTTTTTTTTTTTTTTTTGTATTTTTTGTATTTTTTTTTTGTATTTTTTTTTTGTACGATAACTTAAACAAAGATATTAAAGTTTTAAAGTTTAAGTATATAGAACAATGTACAAACTTAAAATTAAGACAATTTTAATTGACAAATCATACTATACCATAGATGATGCCTTAAAAGACGAACACATTATGTGAACACTTAGTTTTATTATTGTTTATTTTATTATTATGACTTTTATATTACAAATAAATATTTTTGAGTTTAAGGCTCTTATTTTATAATGACAACGCCCATCTACAGCTGCTTTCTTTTAGTTATTCTTCATTATCATTGTTATTATTTTTAGAAATTTAATTTGATTATTTATTTTGACATACACAATTTTGTAGTTTTTATTTTTATTTTATTAAAATAATAATAATTATTTTAATATATAATTTTAATATAGTTTATTTTCTAGATTTTAAGTGACAACGCCCTTGTACAGCAGCATCTATGTAGGTATTGATTTGCTTGTAGTGTTAAGTGTAAATGACGATGGCTGTTCTTTGCTATTAATGGTATACTTCTGCTATGCTTGGTAAACAAGAATATGTATAAGTGACAAAACCGAGTGTACTTAATGTATCTTATGGTTAATAAATAAATAAATAAATAAACAATGAAAATACAACTAAGACAAAGGCGTCAAAGAGTCTACATAATAGTATATGTGAAAAGGAAACTTAATAAAATAATAATGAACGGACGTTTAGGATAGCTAATGTATTTGTGTTTGACCCGCGTTCCTAATCTATAAACGGATACCTTTTTTCCTTGTTTTCATTATTCATCGCTTAATTCTAACTTCGTTATATTACGTGGGCGTGGCATTGTATTTTAAGATATCAGGTTCTAGGATAAATGCTAAAGTCGTCGGTTTGTTAAGGTTATTGAACTTTTATATTATTTATTTATTTTTAAAAAATCACAGAATATTATATTAAACATATAAACAAAATAGCAATAGTGGAACACAAGCCAAAGAGATTTTATATTATTTAGACAATACAATTAAAACAGAAATAAGAGTAAAATATAGTTATTAGATTTAAATTAATAGTGCAATTGAACTGTGACTAGCAAAAGTAAAAGAATAATAATAATAATAAATAAGTAAGTAAGTAATAAATAAGTAAATAAATTATTAGTTCAATCAGTCAGTGGAGTTGTCCAGGCCCGGATGGCTAATGGGCCATTCCCCCGTTTTCCCCGGCAGGATCTCAGCAACCGCTAACCATTATTCAAGTAATTCATGCACTTTCGGTGCTGAGCGCCCCGTTACTAGTGTAACAGCGTGTGGCTCACGAACCCGGAGGTCTAGGTTCGACTACTTCAGTTCTCCTCCAGAAGCACTTCTCTAGGAAGAGGTCATCTGTTGATAGTTGGCATATTCTGGAGATGCTTGAAGTGTCCGTTGTCGGCCCGAAAGAACATACGTCTAGTCAGGCCGACGACAAACTCCTCAATAGTAGGCATTTCCAGATCTCGAGCTATGACGGAATTACGCACGAACCACGGCGCTCGGGAGACCACTCTACCACGCTTTTAAAGAAGGGGATTCACATTTTGCCAACTTTACTATCTGACATACTTACATCATGACAAGTGGCAAGCTCAACGATGTCTAGCGTACCAAACTAGAGAAATATCACATATAAATTAAATAAATTATTGTGTACCTACCGACCTGGATTCGAACCCGGTACCTCCGAGTCTAAATCCACGGACTTAACAGTTAGACCACGGAGGCACATGTAATACTAGGAAGAAGACACTTTTCTAAGTATTACATGGATTCACCGTGCGGGTGCCGGGTCCATCGTGTGTGGGTAAGTATATGGTAGCAGAATTAAATAATTTAATAATACAGTTGTTTGATAAACATGCTCCTATACGTCCCGTACGTATGAAGAGACCCCCAGCCCCATGGTTAGACGATAAGATACGTAAGGCCATGAGGTGGAGGGATTCTTTAAACAAGAAATACAGGAAATCGCACAATCAGGAACACTGGGATAAATATAAATATGCGAGAAATCGGGTGAATCAGATGTGTAGGAACTCAAAACGCCAATATATTCATGACTCTATTAAATCTTGCACTTCTCAAAATATTTGGTCATTTCTTCGAACTTTAGGTGTTGGTAAGACCACAGCTGACGCCGCTGTCTCTTCCTCAATTGATGTCAATAGCCTAAATCGATACTTCTCTAGTCCATCTTGTTCTATTAATACTGTATCTAAGGCTGCTGCTATTTCTCAAATTAACTCATCACCTCGTTCTTGTAGTCATACTTTTCAATTCGAACCAATGTCAAGCTGTGAAATTAAAAAGATTATACTATCTATAACGAGTAAGGCCGTAGGAGACGATAATGTGGGTCGTGTTCTTCTCATTCCTATTATTGACAACATTATTCCCTTTATAACTTATATCATAAATTTCTCCCTTTCTACTGGGCAATTTCCCACAATGTGGAAAAATGCCCACATAGTCCCTATCCCCAAAAATTCTAACCCTACCGACTCTAGCCATTTTCGACCAATATCAATTCTTCCCTTTCTATCCAAAGTATTGGAACGTGTAGTTCATCGCCAGTTTGCTTCATTTCTTACTCATAATAATCTTTTAAATGCTTTTCAATCTGGCTTTCGTCCTTTCCACAGCACAACTACTGCTCTCACAAAAATTACTGATGACATCAGATTTGCGATTGACGATAAAAAGCTCACACTCCTCACATTGCTAGACTTCAGTAACGCCTTTAATTGCGTAGATCACAATATTCTCACGGCCGTATTGCGTTCCCTTAATATTTCACAGAATGTGGCATTATGGTTCGACTCTTATATTCGCGGGCGCCAGCAACGCATTCGGTTGGACGACACGTACTCGGACTGGTGTCCGGTAACTGCTGGTGTCCCGCAGGGTGGCGTGTTATCTCCCTTGCTCTTCTCTGTTTTTATAAACATGATCACTCAGGTTATTAACTTCAGTTCCTACCATCTGTACGCTGACGATGTCCAACTTATGCTGCACTTCAAGATTAATGATATACATAGTGCTACTGCAAAAATGAACGAAGATCTTGAAGCAATAAAAATACGATCTCAAAACCTAGGATTACTGGTGAATCCCTCGAAGACACAGGCCATGGTTGCTGGTTCGAGGCAGATGCTGTGCAAATTGGATCAGGTACCTCTTACACCATTATTATTTGACAATACCCCGCTTCTTTTTTGCCAGCATGTGAAGAACCTTGGCCTTCACATGAGTAGTGATCTCTCCTGGGATCACCACGTTTCCGAAATTTGTAGGAAAGTTCATGGCAGCATGCATTCATTAAAACGGTTACAATATTTTATTCCTTTCAAGGCAAAGTTAATGCTAGTCAGTTCGCTGCTTCTTCCTATCATTGACTATGCAGATATCTGCTATCCCGACGTCACTGAAGAGCTACTGAACAAACTCGATCGTCTGCTTAACTTATGCATTCGCTATATATTTGGCTTGCGTAAGTATGATCATATCTCTAATTTTCGTGTTCAGTTAAAATGGCTCAATATCCGCTTTCGCAGATCTGCTCATCTCCTCGTGTCTCTGTATAGTATCCTGAACAATCCTTGTGCACCTACATACCTAAAATCCCGTTTTGAGTTCCTGTGCGATACGCACAACCTTCCATTACGTTCTTCCTATAATAATCAACTGAAAATCCCATCCCACTCCACTAGCAGATATTCAGATTCGTTTACTGTGTCTGCAGCCCACCAGTGGAACAAGCTGCCACTGGCTATTAGACACGCACCGTCAGTCCACGTATTCAAAACCTTGGTTACTGCATTATTTTTAGACAAACAAGCATCGGGCTCACAATAAATATTTGGCAAATATATACTTTTATACTATGTATTTATTAGGATTTAGTGTATGTATGTCTTAGTATGTAGTATATTGTTTGTTATCCTAATATTTTTTATTTTTTTATATCAGCACTACCCTTCATCTCATACTCTCCCAAAGGTTAGATGTTAGAAAATGCCTTGTAGGCATTAATCTTCGCCTTTGTAAATTTTTTTCGTGCAATAAAGAATTTAATAATAATAATAATAAGAGATGAGAAGAATGGTGTCTCGGGCTTGCGACCGACAATTGGCTGGTTTAAGAAAAAGAGGCCTCCCTTTTTTATTTTAACTATTTCATATTTCAAGTAAATCAGACCTGTAGTTGTCGAGATAGTAAGTAGTTTGCTGAGAGAAATTTCCTTAGTACAATTGGAAAAAAATATTATGGTAGAGCTTGCTCAGGGATGAATGATAGACGATAAAGTTCAATACCAAACTATTTTAATGTGTTTCACAACTTCACAATTACAACAAATATACAAAAATAATATTAAACGTTAAGATTGGCGCGCGCGCGTGCTGTCGTCGGCGATGTAGCCGTGGTGTGTGTCAAATAGGCTACTCTTGGCGTCTCACATCGCCTACGGCGGTGAGAGCGAGAGCAACAACACGCATGCGCAGTAAATCTACAAGTCGACGATGAACCGCGCCGGAAGTCGACCATGCGCAACTCTTGGCGGCAATATACGATTTACTACAATATATATTGAGTCAAAGTAAGAGTCTTGCAGAAGTCTTGCGAGACTCTTGCGACAAGATTAGGAGTGCAAGAACAAGACCAAGATTAGGAGTGCAAGAACGTAGCCAGTCTTGGTCTTGCTTTGGGCAACACTAACTCTGAGCGATATGTTCTGCTGACTTTGGATATTGTCCCTATTGGTCTTCGCCAAAAGGTGATGCCGGGCTGGCGCAGCGTAAGTATTTTTTTTATTTTGTTTTATTTATTTATTTATTATTTATTTATTTCAAAACTTTAATGCACAAAGTACAAAAGGCGGACTTAATGCCCGAAGACATTCTCTGACAGCCAAACCTTGGGGACAAATTTGATCAAATGTAGGTGCAATCATAAAGATAATAAGAGAAATAAATAACTATTTAAATTAACAGAAATTTAATATATTCTTACTTACAATATATATGGAATAAATATTATAATATCGATACACTAAATACTAATACATACATATTATTATACATAAACATACATATATACTACTTACTAACACTGTGTGGAGCTATTTAGAAAGTGTGAAAACACCAGTTTTTTGATAACTAACGACTAATAAACACATAAAGACAAAAAAATGGAAACATAAAAGGTCAATTAAAAGTTACCACAAATAGACTACAAAAAATATGGAACTAAATTTATATATGTATATATATATATATATATATATATTAATTTAAATTTGAATTTACATATACACACGTACATACACACATATATTTGTATGTATAATAGCTTATTCAATATATATATATATATATATACTAAATAAACCATTATACAGACTAAACAGGTATTTTAAAACAAGTGCCTGCATACACATACAATGCTAAGGCATATGGCCAGTACAAAAAGATCTGGTCAAGTAGCTACGAGCAATCGATGGCTTCACGGTAAATAAATCCAGCTCTGAACAGTTACTATTAAAGTAGTGAGTATAATAATAATATAATGAATAGATATAAATATATATATATATATATATAACCTATCGTATATATATACATTTTTCACACATTTATTCATTCGCCTGTTTAGATTACTGTAAATGACTTATCTATATTAACGTTTTAGCCATGTTCTACTCTGATACATCTAACTAATCACCGGAGGCAGTATCAAGACAACTCTTATCCCGGACTAACTTTACAAATACACTTCGCTTGCTAATATACGAATACTACTATACACGTATATATAGTATAATTTTGCTCCTGCCTCTCATTCATTCACTTTGTCTTAGGTAAATAATCATTAACCTATTGGTTTTCACTTATTTATTATTATTATTATTCTTTTACTTCTGCTAGTCACAGTTCAATTGCACTATTAATTTAAATCTAATAATATAGTTATTTTACTCTTATTTCTGTTTTAATTGTATTGTCTAAATAATATAAAATCTCTTTGGCTTGTGTTCCACTATTGCTACTCTGTCTATATGTTTAATATAATAAGCTGTGATTTTTTCTAAAATAAATAAATAAATAGTTACAAGTAAGACGGGAACGTATGAACATCTTGTAGATCCGGACATTCAACCTGAGCGGCAAGCTGGAAAGTAGTTCCTACAGAGCGCTCAGTTTAATTTGCCGCTCATTATATTAGTAAAATATTATTAGCGAATCCTTATTGTTGTTGCTGTTTTAATAATACTGGTTGCATATATATTATATTTATATATATTATAGGTGTTTGTGTTTTTTTGTGTTAGATTTATTGTTTTTGTTTTAGTTCTTTTCTCCCGATGGATGATGAATGAGATGATAGGGAAGGCAAAGGGTCTAGCCCATACAGCCAAGTCTGACGTAATATGTTTCTTTTAAAATGAGTTAATGAGGTCATCATCAAATTCCAGATGCTGCATAATTTGATGCTTTTCTTGGAGTTAATCGCGGCACCATAGCTCAAACACGTCGGGTAAAATATAGGAGTTGACAGCGCGGGAAATCCGCAAAAAATAAACTGCAACTTGTGCCCCATATTCAAAGTCCAATTTATCGTTTTCCATAACTATTCACACTGTAGAACATTATTAAACAAAACAACACCACTCTTGACCAACAATATTCACAGTAAACTAATTTACAAAACAAAAACCTGCATTTGACATGTCTCTTAGATTTATTGTTATTTTTTTCATTCATTAATTACAGAAAATCTCTCAATTATGGAAAACGATAAATTTGAAACTAATACGTTACAGTAGTGGTTTTTTTTTGCGGTTTGTCGACGCAGTCAACTTTCATATACCCGAGGAATACTGTTGTCACCTTTGAGATGGTTTCGCCAAATACCTTACATTAATCAAATAAATAAAAAAAACAACGTTAATGAAAAATAACAATATTTAATGCTGCCTCCGTGGTCTAGCGGTTAAGTCCGTGGACAGACTCGGAGGTACCGGGTTAGATTCCTGGTCGGGACACAAAAATATTTATTAATATAAATAAATACATTTAATTAATATTTAATTTATTTGTGATATTTCTCGAGTTTGGTACGCTGGAGACATCGACGAGCTTGCCACTTGTCATGATTGTCCTATAGTAAAGTTAGCTAAATGTGAATCCGTTTATTTATAAGCGTGGTTTCTGACCACCCCGAAAGGGAAACGGTCGTGATGATACTTTACTTTACTTTTTAATGCTATGTTCGACTTAAAAGCAAAGCTTTTTTAGTCTCGTAAGACTTATTCAGAATTTTTTTCCTAATTTAGGTAAAAATGGTCCTATTTTTATTGGGCTGATTTTTTAAGGTTCATTTTATCTCTAAAATAAGTTCTAATCTAGAACAGTAGGTACTGTTCCGATGTGGCCCTGTCAATTTTTTTTTTTTTTAAATACTTTATTGCACTAAAATTGTACATAGGCGGGCTTAATGGCCAGGCATTTTCTAACAACCAACCTTTGGGAGTGTGGAGAAACTATGTATGGGTGCAAATTTATTATTATAAACTACATACTAATAATACATATAAGAATAAATAAATACATGAATACATACATATAACTATAAAATGCTAAAAATAAGCCTACACTTTTTGCTGTGATAACTCGTATATCTTACAAATTGTCATTTAATAATTGTTGCGTCTTTTTGCAACCTCTTTGGACGGACTTTGACCTCCTTTCTGACTTTAGACGACATTATTTTATTACTTCATTTCAACAAAATAACAATAATAACTAAAAAATACAGAAAACTAAATATATAAAATCATCTAACATTCATTCACATTTAATCATTCATTCGTTCCTTCAAACATACCTGCTCCATCCTCACATCCTATCCATCTCACTCGCTTTCTTGTTCCTCTGATCCTTAAGCTTATAGCCCTTATTACAAAAAAATGTATTTGAATTTTTAGCCAGCCTGCAACTTGTGAGAATGGCTTCTGCTATTTTTCAGAGAGCGGTGAAGCGGTCTTTTTGACAAAGCCACGTACTCAGCACCCAATGAGCCATCACACGAGATAACCAACGGCGTAAATGAAGCTCTGAGATCTTCTGCTGCCCTGTCGTATTTACGGTGTTTCTCGTGTGAATGGGTTTGGGAGATGCTTCCCCAGGTACGGGTTCCGTACGAGGTTGCGTCAGCATTAACAATGCGAACATCAAAAAACGCTTATTTTATGACAGAATGACTTTGAATTACACTACACAGACGATGACAAGGAAATGAAGACGCAATAAATGAAAATAAAAGACAAAATTTTTATTTAAAATCAAGACATAAAGTTATCATTTCAAGATTAAAGTGTTGCTTTCTGTAATAAAGTGGTCCTTCGAGCCGGATAAACGATATTTCGACGAGTTTGAGGTACAGAATTCCCCTATTTATGACAAAAGGCCGCAACAATAATATTACAGCACTTACTATTGATACTGTCTAAATGTCCTAAAGGTTTGGCTGTCAGAGAATGTCTAACGGCATTAAGTCCGCCTTTGTACAAAGTGCAATTAAGTTTTTAAATAAATAAAATAAATAAATAAAAGTTGTACGTATTGACGAATGAAACATCATATAGATCTCAGAGCTTCATTTACGCCGTTGGTTATCTCGCGTGATGGCTCATTAGGTGCTGAGTACGCGGCTTTTGTCAAAAAGACCGCTTCACGGCTTTCTGAAAAATGACAGAAGCCATTCTTACAAGTTGCAGGCTGGCTAAAAATTAAAATACAAATTTTTATAATAAGGGCTATAAGCTCAAGGATCAGAGGAATAAGAAAGCGAGTGAGATGGATAGGATGTGAGGATGGAGCAGGTATGTTTAAAGGAACGAATGAATGATTAAATGTGAATGAATGTTAGATGATTTTATATATTTAGTTTTCTGTATTTTTTAGTTATTATTGTTATTTTGTTGAAATGAAGTAATAAAATAATGTCGTCTAAAGTCAGAAAGGAGGTCAAAGTCCGTCCAAAGAGGTTGCAAAAAGACGCAACAATTATTAAATGACAATTTGTAAGATATACGAGTTATCACAGCAAAAAGTGTAGGCTTATTTTTAGCATTTTATAGTTATATGTATGTATTCATGTATTTATTTATTCTTATATGTATTATTAGTATGTAGTTTATAATAATAAATTTGCACCCATACATATTTAGTTGTCTATATTTTTTAGTTATTATTGTTATTTTGTTGAAATAAATTTTCACACAGTAGTTACATACAGAGTCTTTGTTACAACCTCTATATACATTTTTGGATATATGTTGATCAACAAGATCACCATTAATTAATTAATTTAATTTAATTAAAAAAAAGAATCACAGCTTATTATATTTAACATATAAACAAAGTAGCAATAATGGAATACAAGCCAAAGAGATTTTATATTATTTATACAATACAATTAAAACAGAAATAAGAGTAAAATATAGTAATTAGATTCAAATTAATCATCATCATCATCAGCCTGTATCTCTCCACTGCTGGATGTAGGCCTCCTCTAAGGCTCGCCACTTAACGCGATCTTTTGCTACCCTCATCCAACCCCCACCAGCGACCTTCTTTAGGTCATCTGTCCATCTGGCGGGGGGTCGTCCCACTCTGCGTCTTCCTGTACGTGGTCTTCACTCTAGAACCCGTTTGCCCCATCAATCGTCGGTTCTGCGGCAGATGTGTCCGGCCCATTGCCACTTCAGCTTGCTAATTTTAAAAGCTATGTCAGTAACTTTCGTTCTCTGACGAATATCAACGTTTCGAATTCTATCCATCAGAGATATACTAAGCATACCTCTCTCCATGGCTCGCTGAGCGACCTTGAATTTATGGACTTAAATTAATAGTGCAATTGAACTGTGACTAGCAAAAGTAAAAGAATAATAATAATAATAAATAAGTGAAAACCAATAGGTTAATGATTATTTACCTAAAACAAAATAAATGAATGAGAGGCCAGAGCAAAATTATACTACACACATCAAAAGTGTCTAGGGATCAACATATATTTTTGCAATAACTTTTCTCCTGATTGATATTCATTAAAATTTTCTTTAAGGATTGATCAAATAAAATGTTTTCGTTTGTCTACAGTAACGATAAACCAAGTCACCTTTGCATTAGTAAAATAAATTGCCATTTTCCTAATAAAGGAATTTTTGACATTTGAACCACTAACATTAAAGTTCGAAAAAAAGACTGAAATAACAGTTTTTTTTTTAATTTTATTGGGTAACTTAAACAATTAATAATCCGTGTTTCTACCGCGAACACTAACAACACAAGAACATCGGTTTGGCATACTCAAAATGAGTTCATCCAAATCACGCTGTGGAATGGCCGCCCATGTTCGTTGCAACAACAAAAAAAGGTCTTCTTGCGACTGGATACCCTCCATATTCGGCAGAGCTCTTCTCTGAAGAATATCCCATGCATGCTCAATCGGGTTCAAGTCTGGCGACTGAGCAGGCCAGGGCAGGACATTGATGTTAGCTGCGGCGAGAGTCTGTCTTACAACTCTTGCGGTGTGCGGTCGTGCATTATCATGCATTAACTGAAATAAGGGACCGATATGCACTTGTAGAGGAACGATGACGTCTGATACAACCGTCTCAGCATAAATTTGAGCGTTGAGGTTGCCTCTGATCCAAATCAACTCAGTTCTTCCGCCGATCGAAATACCCGCCCATACCATGATGGTTCCACCACTATAAGGATGGACTTCCTGGCAGGATTTTAATCGCTGTTTGCGTCCAGGGGTTCTCCAGTGTCGTATACGTCTTGTATCCGGCCTCATACCAAAACGAGACTCATCAGAAAAGCACACGAAACGCCATTGTTCTTCTGTCCAATTTCTGTGTTCAAGAGCCCATTGATATCGAGTCCTACGATTGTGCATTGCTATAGGTGGTACCCGTAGCGGTCTTCGGGAATGAAGGTTCACTTCATGCAAGCGGTTTCTGACTGTTTGGTCGCTAATTAAGTTCCCTGAAGAGCGATGAAGGCTCACGGCTAACATCATGGCGGTTATTGTTGGAGTTCTTCGAGCTGTGATTTGAATGTATCGGTCTTGTCTCCGTGTGGTGCAGCGATACCGTCCTCCATGGCGCTCAGCCACGGTACCAGTGGTTCGGTAACGTGTCCAAAGTCGACTGATAACACTCTGACTTGTATTCAGAGCTAAAGCCACAGTACGTTGCCGGGAACCAGCTTCTATCATTCCCACGGCTCTGATCATTTCTTCCCTGCTTAAATGACGTCGCCGCTCCATAATAACGTTGGTTTTAATCAGTAGTAGGGAAACAGTAGCACTAATAATGTCTTCAATGCGTCTTATGTTTTTATAGGGAAAATATTGACAGCTGATTTTCATCTTTTACTCGAATTTGATTGACAGTTCCTGTTTTAAATTATGAAATGCACCAAAAAGGATCCATATAAATTTATAAAATCATAAATTTATTACAAAGCCACATCTCAATCACAAGAAATCCGCATAAACATGCTTGATCCCTAGACTTTTTTGATGTGTGTATATATATAGGAGTATAGCAGTGTTCGTATATTAGTAAAAAGTAAAGTATCATCACGACCGTTTCCCTTTCGGGGTGGTCAGAAACCACGCTTATAAATATAAGCGGATTCACATTTAGCCAACTTTACTATAGGCCAATTATGACAAGTGGCTCGTCGATGTCTCCAGCGTACCAAACTCGAGAAATATCACAAATAAATTAAATATTATTTAAATGTATTTTATTTACATTAATAAATATTTTGATTATGAGAACCCGGTACCTCCGAGCCTAAATCCACGGACATAACCGCTAGACCACGGAGGCAGTTATATATTAGTACCATACCAAATCTTAAGTAAATCAGACCAGTAGTTCTCGAGATACTAGTTTACGGACAGCCACTAAAAGAGTATCACGCGTGTTTTAACTCTAGGCCAAAAAATATACGAAGGTTTGTCCTTTCAGATTATTGTCTATGCCAGTCTAGGTACTTTTAATAGGGAGCGTTCCTCTAAAACGATTTACTGCCGATTGTCAGTAGCTTTTATTACGAAAGGCGGTGGACGTCTTCATAAAATCTCGCATATTTGAACGAATTAAATCAATTTCGGAATGATTTGACAAACAGTATTGTTGTTTTAGCCTCTGGCATTTATTTTTGTATTTTCATTGTACATTGCATGTTATTTTCTTTCAAGCTACTTATTTAATTTTTACTCTTTAAGTAGTTTAAATTATATTCCTACAAATAAAACATGAATTTAACATTTAAATGGCCGACCTTATCAGTATAACTATGGGATATGAGTATCAACACAACGCAACAAAAAAAAAAACAAATATACATAGCCCGCGAAAATTCACTCATATTTTATTCTATTTATTTGAAATAAATAATAATAAAAAAATAAAAATAGGATATATAATTATAGAATGCACAAAGTTTGCAGGGTGTTTGGAAGGGAGCTGTACATACGCCTAGGGTAGAAACTAGGGATAGTCTGCTACCTACCCCCGCCCAATATATTGACCTTGGCCTCAAGGTTTTTTTTAAATTTATTTTAATTTTTTATTTGACTTTTTTGTGATTTTTTTACTAAAACTACCTGTAGCTCAAAATCTATCCATGGGACCGGTCTGCTAATGGTCTTGTTTTAATCGTTAGAGTCTTAGGGTCCTGCAAAAAAATATTTTACACCAGAAAATTGTGAAGAAGAAAAGTTATGGGGCCTGAAGTACCGTAGTAAGGTAAAGAAATAATTTTAAGGGCAACTTTCTATGGGGTTTAAAAAAAAACTAACAGGGTTGGAGTTCTTCTGATTTTTTTAAAACATCCTCAGTCCATGCCCTTTCTAACGATATGCTAAAAGTGTAATTATCAATTTTAGTTTTAAAGTTATTAATTAATTTCCGCAACTAGGGCACTTTAAGCAAAAATGGCAAATGAAACAAAAAATTTGGTAATGACTAATGTTTTTTATTTGCCATCCTTTTACGATCGAACACATTTAATTTTCATTAGTTTATCATCATCAAGTAGCAGACTATCCCTAGTTTCTACCCTAGGCGTATGTACAGCTCCCTTCCAAACACCCTGTATATATTATTATAAAGAGATAACTATTAATATTCTATTAGACAAAAATTTGACATTCAAAACAAACTAAACATTATAAAAAAAAAAGTTTATTTTTATAAATTTGTTTTATGTAACACGCGTTATTCCATTAAGTAAACAAACGCATAAAGTTTGCGTTCCAAATTACAAAACAACATTGATTGAAGACGTAATAATACGATTACAACGCCTGCGAACATCTGCGGATAATTTAAGACTGCCATGAACGTAGAGACATTAAATATACACCAACACGGGTCAAGAAGTTCGCTTCGATTCGACGGTATGTGAATTAAAGACGTGCCTGGTAGGGTACCGCTGTACCAGGTATTGTAATGAAATGAAATTAAATAATTATTTGTCAGAAACATGGTAGGTATAGGGATGTAAAATATTTAAATGCGAGAAAAACCAAGGTACTAGTTACTTACTAGGTACTTTGTTTGAAAGAAGAAGGATGACAACCTTGACGATAAAGATTGATGATGAAACGCTATGAAATGAAATGAAATGAAATTATTTATTTGCATTGAACATGGTAATAGTAAATATTAATAGTAAGTTAGTTCTGCACAGTCAGCCATTTCTGGCACACACATTTTGTTAAATATTATTTACAATGTAAAAATCTTATTATTATATTTATAATTTTAGTCACACTTATTACATACAGATTATTATTAAAACATATTGTACAGGTAATTGTTATAATACACATAAAAATACTTAAAATTTGTGGTTGTAATATTCACTTAGCGAATAGAAGCAACATTCTATCAATAGTTTCCTAATTTGGCCTTTAAACTGATTGTCAGGTAAACTTTTGAGAAACTCGGGTAACTTATTTATTTATTTATTTAAATTCTTTAATGCACTTAAAAATAGTACAGAGGCGAGCTATAATGCCAGTAGGCATTCTTTACCAGCTAACCTTGGGGAACGAATAAGGTGATAGGCAGTATGAAAAAAATAAGAAATTTTAATGATACAGTTAATAAGTTTCTTAACTAATTCTAATATACTACACATTATACCTAAATACATAAACATACATAAACCATACATACAATTATGCGCCGTGTGGTGGCGGCTGGAGAATACCACCAAGTAAGCCCAAAATCCAGGGATACTGTAAGAGTCAGGAAATGGATTCTGCCAATGGCAGTGGGCCAGCTCCGATGCCGTTGATAGTTCGGGCGAATGAGCTCCCCGGCGTCTGCTTGGTGGACTCTAGTCCAAGGGGCGTCGGGAGTCTTCGGCGGCCTAGTCCCAGTCTGGCTGCCGAAGAGAGGGGAGTGCCGACCGCCCGATTATTTATATAATAAGGGCCGTCGGTACACGAGGAGGAGCACATCGCCAACTAAGTTGCACCCAGGCAACTCGCGGTGTGCGAGAGGAGACCCGGGGTCCTAGGCCACGTGCCAGAGGGACGGTCGGGAGCCCTGATAGCCACTGGGATTTGGCTGCAGGGCAGGTAGGAGCACCGCGAGTCTTGCACCCAGGCAGCTCGCGTTGTGCGTAGAGCCTCGCTCCGATGCCTAGAGTGGATCATGGGCGGAGGAGCGCCCTCACAGGAGGAGGGACCTCGGTCCCCCGACCTTGATTTGGACTGGGTCGAGGGACTGAGGAGGCGAGGAGGAGGAGGAGGAGAAGGAGGAGATCCCTGTGCCATTCGTATAATGGCTCTGCGTTTGGCCGGGGGGCCCGGCAGTCACTGGGTTTGGCTGTCGGGAAGCTGGAAGCACCGTCGGCTGGTTCCCAGCCCAGACCGGCGGTTCTGGTGGAGGAGATAGGAGGAGATCCCCTGTGCCATTCGTATAATGGCTCTGCGTTTGGCCGGGGGGCCCGGCAGTCACTGGGTTTGGCTGTCGGGAAGCTGGAAGCACCGTCGGCTGGGTCCCAGCCTAGACCGGCGGTTCTGGTGGAGGAGTAAGGAGGAGATCCCCTGGTGTTTCGTTCGTGCTAGGGGGCCCCGACACAGTCACTGGGAGATGAAAATCGGGGGAGATAGGGACACCGTCGGCCTGCCCCAGCTAACCAGTAAGACGGAACGACGATGGAACCCTCACCCCGCCATTGTCGGATGGATAGGGGACCCTGAAATGGCTACTGGGACCTGGCCGTCAGGGAGTGGAGGGGCCGACGACCGCGCCCAACGTAACCGGTAATGCTTTAACTGAACGCGAAATTGAGAATTCTTATTGTAAATTCGAATACACATAATATATGAATTTTTATCAAAGGCTCTGATTTTTGGTGTTTTTGTATAGGCAAGAGTAGAACAGCTAGATGGAGGTAAATGAAATTATATATCTGGGCAGTGTTTTCACTGCGGATTGGAAGTATGATAGGGATGTTGAAAGAAGAGTGAACGCGGGAAATAGTGTTAATGGGGCCCTGGGGTCACTGATCGCCAGTCGAAATGTCAGTGATAAAGCTCGACTCGCCATACACACTGCCATGCTAATACCAACACTTATTTATGGAAGCGAGACGTGGATATGTCAGAATACGCATGAGAGTAGAGTTAATGCAGTAGAAATGAGGTCTTTACGTCGGATATCCGGCGTAACTTTGATGGACCGTATACGTAATAACGAAATACGCAAAAGGGTAGGTATAAAAGAAAGCATAGGAACAAAAATAAAGAAAGGCATGCTCCGATGGTTCGGGCATGTCGAAAGGATGAGCGAAGAGAGATTGACGAACCAGATATATAATGCGAAAGTTGTGGGTAAAAGAGGCCCTGGCAGACCAAGACTTGCCTATCATGATCAAATAAATAAAACATTAGCTGAAGGTGAATTAAAAAGCCATCGAAACAAGAGGGCATGTATGAAGAGGTTGATGAATGTCGAAGAAGCGAAAGAGGTATGTTGTGATCGTGACAAGTGGCGCTCAATTGTCTCTGCCTACCCCGCAAGGGATTTGGCGTGAAGATATGTATGTATGTAAAATATTATATGTAATTATATCACATGCTTCGCTATTTCTAGCATACAAATTATTTAGTCACATGACTTTGTCGAGCTTAGTGTCTAGGTATTCTTTTGTCGAATAAAAACATTTATTAACCAGCATTTGTTTGACTCTTAATTTGAACAGTTTTAGTGGCAGCTCCCTTATAGTAACTGGACGCTTATTAAATATCTTTGTTGCCATTGCATAAAAATGTCGGCTATATTGAGTACTTTTATGCGCTGGAATAGTTATTCTACTAGGATAACGCGTTTTAAAATTGCAATTATCCCCAAGAGTTTTTAAAAGTTCCCGGTGGCTTTTGTACAAATAAACAGCATTCAAGTATATAGATAGAAGGAACAGTCAGTAATTTTAGTTTTATAAATAAAGGACGACAGGAAGTCATAGGAGGTGTGTTACAAATACACGAATGCATTGTTTTTGTCCAATAAAGATTATATTTATTTCCACTGCATTGTAAAAAGTCAAAAAAGTCAAAATATCTTTATTCACGTAAACCTATTACAGGCATTTATGAAACGTCATTAATTTAATTATTTTGAATGATTCTACTCCTGCTAGTAGAAGACTAAGCAGCAAAGTGGTCCAATAAGTAAGCTGTTAGCAGAAGACCAGCAGCTTAGCAAATTCCAGTGACCTGTTAATGTTTAATCTGACTGAGAAAGGAATCTGCAAGGAAAACTCAGCTATATCAGATTTACAAAATAAAACATATACAGAACTGCACCACAACGATCAATTAAAAACCTTTTAAATTAAGTTATCAGTACCTATGAGAATACAATACCTGGTGAAGCAGTAACCCACCAGGCAAGCCAGAATTAAGGTAGACTACATGCCTATGTGCAACCCGAAAGTCGACAAAACGCAAAAACCTCTGTTAATTTAAGAACAATAAATTGAACGTGTCCGGCAGAGGTCCCAGGCCCCCACAGCAGCACCCGATCACGGACATAACGCATGTGCCAGCCATCCCCCCGCTCAACCAGGCCCTTAGGGTGCGGACCGGGACCCGACACACGTGCCACCACTGCAATGACCTTCTAAGGAAGGGGCGACCACAGGACACGCCACACCATGAGAACCTGAACACTAAGAATGACCTTCGAGACACACACAAGCTAAACCTCAAAATCTCAGAGGTACTCATAGCAAAATTTAAAAGGTTATTAATTGATCGTTGTGGTGTAGTTCTGTATATGTTTTATTTTGTAAATCTGATATAGTTGAGTTAGCATTAATAGGTCACTGCTGGTCTTCTGCTAACAGTTTACACTTTGGACCACTTTGAAAGAAAGAAAGAAATACGTTTATTTATCGCAAAACAGATACACTTACACAATTAAGATATGCAGCACAGCGCGCTCCGACAGGCACCCACCAGTACTCCAGGATATAGCCGTGCATAGGATATGGGGTGGCACGGACCATGAATCGATATTAAAATATGGAATTGGCCGCCCCCACACCCACTGCCACATCCCGAGCACCACCAGGCAGCAGCAGGCGAGGCGCACTGCACTACAATTCACACATTAATTCCTGCAGCGATGAACGGGCCCTAAGCTCAGCTGTTTTGTTTAATAATGTGCTACAATACTAATGTGAATAATTATGGAAAACAATAAATTGTACTTAAAATATGGGGCACGAGTTAAAGTTTATTTTTCCGCGCTTTGAACTCCCATATTTTACCCGACGTGTTTGGGCTATAATGCCGAGAATGACTCTAAGAAAAGCATCAAATTCTGCAACATCTGGAATTTGATGATAACCCATAAAAAAGAAAGATATATTACGTCAGACTTGGATGTATGGGCTAGACCCTTTGCCTATCGCCACATTCATCATCCATCGGGAGAAGTGAACACAACAAACAACTAAAGTTATCAATTTAAAAATTAAAAATCCTCAAAGACACGGTTAGCCTTGTCGCTCACTCATTTGATCCTGGGAATATGATATTGGATATTTTTGTCAGGGATTCTGGAGCCGAAGCCTTATTCTTGACAAAATTGATTATTTTTTTTTTTTATTTTTTATTTTTTTTTTATTTAGGATAAAAAACAGACATACAGTAAAGATTACTAACTAAATATTAACTAATTAAAGTAAGCAACAGTATATCCAACGACATTATCCACATTTTTTTTGTGCAATCAACATTTTTAGGCTATCAAAAAGAAATATATATATGTATAAAAAGCAAAAAGTAAGTAAAATTAAAATTAAACATATGTATATAGAAAAAAGAAATGATGTTTGACAATGCATTTAACAATTGCCCTTAGTGTGTAAGATCTAAAGTGTTAAGAAGATCAGATATGTGTCTCTATTAAGCTGTTATAATAATATTTAATATATAATTTATTATAATAATATGAAAAAGACATTTAATTTGGAAATCCATGTCATTCGTTAGTACCTAATAATTTAAAGAGTCTACAGCTTGATAAAGTAAAATAATGTTATATAATCTTATACAAAGGTCGTCTCTAGACATTTTTTACTAATAGTTTTTTTTTTATTAGGTATATTTTATATTTATTTTATTTTTTACTTTTAATTAGTTTTAATCATTTCAATAAATAAAACTTATACAAATAATTTATTATATGTAAAAAACAAATATATCATTACGACCGTTTCCTTTTTGGGGTGGTCAGAAACCACGCTAATAAATAAGCGGATTCACATTTAGCCAACTTTACTATAGGCCAATCATGACAAGTGGCAAGCTCGTCGTTGTCTCCAGCGTACCAAACTCGAGAAATATCACAAATAAATTAAATATTAATTAAATGTATTTATTTACATTAATAAATATTCTTGTGTCTCGACCAGGAATCGAACCCGGTACCTCTAAGTCTAAATCCACGGACTTAACCGCTAGACCACGGAGTCCATTATTTAAACCTACCCTTAAAATGATTTTTTAGCAAATAGTATTTTGTGAGATGTTTTATAGCACAAGAATAAGCCTCCAGGATAACGAATTGGAGGGAGAAAGCTATCGAGAAGTACTTGAACAACCGAACGAGATAGATATATGTACTTTCCCTTATAGATTTGCTGAAAGCTACTGGAATACTGAACGAAAATTTCAGTGCGAACAAAAACTTGGAGCCGGCCGGACGTTTCGCTTCCTCTCCGGCATCGAATTTTCCGCAAAATCACATGGTCTATGTTAAAATATATGGCTGCCATGACTGTATCGCTCAATTTTAGGACGCTAGTTAGGACCTATTTATAAGCTCATGTTGTGTTATTGGACATTGAACAGTTAATTCTAATAATAAAACGTTAAATCTGTCGAACGATTAGTTTGTATTGAAGGATTGGTGTATGTTAGTATTCGTAGTTTCTACTCTGTGCCGGGCGTAAAATTCCATTGCCTTTTGAGTTGTGAAAAAAATTATAATGTGACGTGTGTGCGGGGCTTTGCGAAGTTTGAATTTGGAAGAGACGGATTACGGTAAGCTTTTAGATTTTATTACTTTAAAGGTACTTTATCATAAAGAAAAGTAAGGGTGTGTTTTTAGATATTGTTTATATTGGGAATGTTTATATGGGTATACGTACGTACTTAAGTATTGTTTAGTTAAGGTGTCGAGTGATAAGGAAAAACAAATAATACCTACGTAGGTAGAACTCTAGGCGAGTCGTTCCTTGTGTTTACAAACCTTGAATAGACCATTTCTACTATTTCTGTAATATGTAAATAATGTAATTGTGTACCAAAAATAACCCTTGATCTATGTTTGTATAATCAAGTGGTAAAACGATTACAATTTGCTATTATGCCGCGAGTGACTCCAAGAAAAGCATCATTCTGCAACAACTGGAATTTGTTGATAACCTCATTAACTCATAAAAAAGAAATAATTTAATACGACAGACATGGCTGTATGGGCTAAATTCCTTTCCCTGCCCTATCATCTCATTCATTGTCCATCAATAAAAAAAAAATATTACAAATAAATTGCGCTGATCACTAAATAGGTAAACCAGGCAAAAAATGGTTTTGTGGTCGTAACTTGCACACTTTGACGAAGACGAAACCTATTTAAAAAAAATAAAAAAATTTTTTGCCGCCTAAATTGCCATGCCTATAAATTTTGCGAAATCGGCATAGTGGTAGGGTAAGCAGTGACGTTGAATGTCAAGACTTTAAAATATAAGACTTGTTTCACCCTAAGGTGCAAATTCGCATGGTAATGATAGACATTATGGTGATCGCCAACTGGAGATCGAAATTAGACATCAATATTATAAAAATCTTGAAATCTCAAGCGTTTAATTTTTCGCCTTTCCATATGGGTATTACAAAAAGGTTGACAGCTAAAGGACTTAACTATATTCAATGCCTGAAAAAAATATTTGACAGCTAAAAGCGCGGGAGTTCCGTTTTGCGAACTTTGGCCATTGAAGTGTGAATTCCCGCCTTTTGCACGGATTTTTACAATGTTATTCTTTTGTAAATTATTTTACTGTGGATATTGTTAGCTACAATGCAAATAATGATTAAAAACGAAAAATTTGCCTCTAAAGCTATATGGGGTTTAACTTACAGTTTTTGTTGTGGTTTTCCCGCTATGTAAACTTCAAAGAAGCATCAAATTCTGTAGCACTTGGAATTTGACGATCCCGAACTCAGTTATGAGTTAATATCGTGTTTAGGACTTATCCATTCTGAACCAAGACCTTAATTAAATATTAAATAAAAATTAAGGAGTCCTTCGCGCTATTTTGTACGGACATGTCAAGTGCAAGTTTTTGTTTTGATTACTTTACTGTGGATATTCTTAGTAAAAAGTGGTGTTTATTTGTTAAATAATGTGAATAATTATGGAAAACAATAAATATATTGCAGTTTATTTTGTCTTTACATTTTCATTACAGCCCCTAGAACATACCGTCCTAGACCTCCACTGCTGGAGATGGGCCTTGCAGAACATATATCTGAAGAATTTAGCCTACACTTGCCACGCTGGCCAGACGGTTTGGCGGATTTCATGACAATTTATTAACTATTCCACAAGTTGGTATTAGTGAAACGGGGACCGACGCCGACGGCTTAACGTGCTCTCCGAGGCACGGGAACGGTGGTGTTGTAAATCTATGACAAATGTACGTAAGAAAAGTGTATTTCTCATTGGTACATGTCGGAAGGGTTTAAACCGTCCTTTGTAGGATTTAATGTACGCGTTCTTACAATTGAGCCACCACCGCTTGTCCCCCGCTCTAAATTCCCATATACCTGTCATATTTGGGCGATGTTGCCGCGAATCTAATTCAAAACCTCAATCTAACTCAGTTATAAATAAATATCCTGTTTAGGACTTATGTAGTCTGTACCAAGACCTAAAATGAAATTAAAAAAAAAAAAAATTATACCCTTTGATTTTGTACTTTTATTTTACTTTTTCGTACATTGTCTGTTATTTTAACTATTAACACAAATCAGATACAAAATAACACGCAATCTAGAATTAATATAAAGAACCCGGGTTTGGAACCCTGAGTAGATTACCTACATGAAAGAGCGTTTTTGTTTTGTTATTTTGTGAATTATTTCGCCTTTGATCCTTCGCATCAAAGACATTTTTTATGGCTTTAAATTCGTTTATTCCTCTCGACTATTTCTTACATCCGTATTCAAATTCTATGGAATATTTTGACAAGAGGTTAAAGACGAAATCGATAAAGCTTACACTTTGCTCAATTGAGAGTTCTTCGCGCCATTTTGCGTGGACATGTCAAGTGCAATTTTTGTTTTGTAAATAAATTTTCTGTTGATATTATTGGTCAAAAGTGGTGTTGTTTAATTTAATAATGTGCTACAATGTTATTAATTATGGAAAACGATAAATTGGACTTTAAATATGGGACACAATATGCAATTTATTTTTGCGGTTTTCCCGCGCTGTCAACTCCCATATTTTACCTGACGTGTTTGAGCTATGGTGCCGCGAGTGACTCCAAGAAAAGCATCAAATTCTGCAGCATCTGAAATTTGATGATGACCTCATTAACTGATGAATAAGAGAGATATATTAATTATAATATAAAAATAGAAGTCATACCCAGACAAAAAAGAGCCAAGTCTTTAAATCTAAATTAATTCTACCCCTGCTATAAAGACATAAGTATGAAACATGTATTTAATATGTGTATAATAATATATAATAAGCTTCCTGACGAAATAAAATTATTGTAGGGCCCTAAATTCAAATTACAACTGACGAAATGGCTACTGGACCAAAGATTTTATAGTGTAAAAGAGTATCTTGAGTGCAAAACAGGTTAATTAATATTGTTTTTGGTTTAATGTAGTTGTGATTATGATATTAGTATGTAAGTAAAGATTTGCACGCCTGCTTGCAGGTAGAATATATGTGAGTAGACCTGACTAAAGTTTTGTGACCACTGTACTGTGTTTATTGCAAATAAACGATATTTCATTTCATAATATCACGAGCTGTCGAATTTTGTTGCTAAAGATTCCGACATTTTTATGACTAACGGATGTTAGCCCTTTGTACTTATGTGCAATAAAGTTTTTAAATAATAAAAAAAAACCCCGTTTTAATAAAACTAATCGAATAGACGTGCGTTCAATGGGGTGTATCACTAACTTTTTATCACGATAGATGGCGCATGATAGATGGTACCTTATATAACTGTCAGTTGCATAGAAAGTATTTTTATTACGAAATTTATTATTTTCTGGATATTATGCAGAAGTGAGCAGCTTTTAAGTGTACAAATCGAGATTTCCAAGCGAAATCAAAAATGTGATCTCAAAATTGCCGTTCTATTAATTTAACCTTTTTTCTTTTTAAAGACGGTGTTCGCTTTGTTAATTCGTATTTTAAGGTAGGTAACGTTAATTACAATTTTCTGTTATAAAAATAAAAATACTACGAAAACATTAAAAAAATTATTCGTCAAAGGTGTAAACAAGGTACCATTGCCGCTAGCGACATCTACAAAAAGCTTTGCCTGATACACCCCATTATTTAGCAGACTGTTGATTGATATCGCATTCAGAGTTCGCGATGCCATTTTCAACAAGATTATAAGCTGACGTCGTCACTCACCGCGGCGCAACGCAAATAATGAACGTAGACGTAATCCAAAGCTGTGACGTCGTTATTTAAAAAACAATATACGATTTTAACAATCGTGAACAAATTTTGGAAAGTGACCACGCGATTTGGTCACATTAACTTGCGTATTAAGTAATGATGGTTGTGAAATGTCGAGAGGTGTATTTTCGCCGTTTAAAGTCAAACATGTACTAGAAAAAATGTCCACATAACAATTATGTAAATTATCTACTAATGAACCAATCCAATTAGTAGTAGTATTTAATACGGGAGCGGCTTGTTATGGAACTCGAACTGGTGATCTGGGACTTACCTGACCTTTAACACCTGCACCCTTTAATTTAATATGGTTTAGCCGTCAAAGTCAAAATATATTTATTCACGTACCTTAAATTATTTTGAATGATTCTACTCCTGCTAGTGTGGACTAAGCAGCGAAGCGGTCCAAATTGTAAGCTGTTCACAGCCAGCAGATTCCAATGACCTGTTAATGTTTAATCTGACTGAGAAAGGAATCTGCAGGACAACTCAACTATATCAAACCCGCGATCCTAGAACCCTCTGGGATTGCGCGGAGCGACGGCAAAAGACCCGACGGCATGACCGTTGGGCCGTGGAAACTTGGCAGGTCCCTTGTGTGGGATGCGACATGTGTAGACACATTAGCCCCATCACACATCCAGGCGACCTCGTCAAGCGCGGGAAGTGCTGCGGTTTCTGCTGAGAACCTTAAGCTGCGCAAATACGCCAACCTCAGTACAGGTTACGAATTTGCGCCGTTGGGGGTCGAGACGATGGGCCCATGGGGACACTCAGCCAAGCGTTGGAGTTGTCCAAGCGGCTAACGGAGAAGTCTGGAGACAGGAAGGCTGGCAATTATTTCTGCCAACGTATTAGCTTAGCTATACAGAGGGGAAATGTTGCCAGTCTTCTTGGGACTATCACTGAAGGATCGTCTCTAGGGGACATTTTTTACTTATAAGATATTTTTTATTAGGTTTAGTTTTATTTATTTTAATTTTTACTTTTAAGTAGTTTTAATTTATATTGTAATTATTTTATACTGTTTGTATATTACTTCAATAAACTATATCAAAATAAAACATATACATAATTAAACAAAAAATAATATAATTAATAAATATCCTTTATCAACAGCCATATGTTTTGCTATACTATACCAACAAGGTATGCATGGAGCTAATGTCAACCTTATGGTTAGTGTTTTTAAGACTATAATTGTGTGCAACTATAATAGCGTCATCTATAATCGACTATAGGAACTTTTTCGTCTTATGGTCAACTGAGAAACAATTTGAGCCAATGTCAACCTTAATATTAGTGTTTTTAAGGTCTACTTCTTAATGCAACTTCTATAATATTCATTGGAATAAGTTTAATAAACATTTACTTACGAAAATAAACTGTCACGGGGTTCTCTTGTCAAACAATAACTTGTTTTACACTTCCATAGCAACCAGGTCGGCATATTGTCCGTGAAACAACAATTTGAAAGTGCACGTCGAACACCATAACGGACAATGACTGTCATACATGGTCATACACTAATTCATTGTGTACCAATAATTGATCTAGCTTTGATTCTCATACCGTTTGGTTTCTTGCCTATTGCCTTATATTTTTTTTATTTTTAAAATGGCATATGTTTGATGGCTGGCCTCTATCTAGTGAAGCGTCTGGAATCATAAATCTATGGTTTTTCCTAAGCTCTTACGTCAAGCCGAAACAAAATGTCCGCCTGCTTAGCATTCCGTTAGCGTATTTAATTTGCCCACAAACGGTATCTTATCGCGCACATCTTTACAACCGTAATGCCCTATTACAACTATCTTAAAGATATTTTAGACTGAGAGCTCGTGAACCTCCGAATCCTGTTAAAATAAACATAAAAAATCCCGTATTTTTTGTTGTTGTTCCATTTTCCCGAGATGATAGGGAAGGCGAAGGGATCTAGCCCATACAGCCATGTCTGTTCTAATTATTCTTTCCTTTTTTTATGAGATAATGAGGTTATTATTAAACTCCAGATGTTGCAGAATTTGATGCCTTTCTTGGAATCACTTGCGGCATTATCGCCAAAACACGTAGGCTTACATTATACATATGTATATAATATAGAAGTTCAAAGCGCGGGAAAACTGCAAAATTAAATGCAATTTATCGCTTTCATTAATTAAATTCACCAATGTGCTACAATTAGCACATTATTAAACAAAACAACACCACTTTTGACTAACAAAATTTTAACTGATCGTGCAAAATGGCGCGAAGTACACGAGTGTTTTTTTTTTAAATAATAACGCATTTCATTTTGCCGTCCATAAGCTATAATGTCGTCATTCTTCATGAGACATTTTGACTTTGAGAAATGCACTTTTTTACGTACGTCATAGATTTACAACACCACCGTTCCCGTGCCTCGGAGAGCACGTTAAGCCGTCTGTCCCGGTTCCAACTTGTAAAATCGTTTGGCATTAAAAAATCACATCAGACCCTCGGCAACCCGTCTGGCCAGCGTTGCGAGTGTAGGCCAAATTCTCCAGATATATGTTCTGAAAGGCCCATCACCAACAGTGGAGCTTTTGGACTCTGTGTTCTAGGGACTAATGATGCCATCTCAATCAGATTTTTTACGAGTTTAACGTTCATTACGACATGAAGATATAAGTCCGTCTTTCTTATACTCGTAATAGATTTAAATATCTATTTAATAACATCGGTTATTCCGTTTTGCTTAATTTTTTCATTAATTCCTTCCTGCCTTTACCTAAACTGTAAATTTTGCGGATAACGACATTGGAGAGCTCGAGGGCGGCAGTCAAAGAGATCATATAAGATAGAGCGGGCATTGTTTGTTATTGTATTTTTTTCAAGCCTTTGTTCCATTTCTTAAAACAAGAACAGCTTCCATATTTTGCAGATCAACATATTGTTAGTGAAACAATAAAATCAATTTGAAAGTTCATGATTGGCCTTTAATTCTTGCCCCGTCTGTATAATATATTTAACAACTTTGGCAAGCTACATGTATGCCGGGTTGTAGATGCCGAACCGAACCTGTGTCGAAAGTTACCACAATAGCTCACGGACCTGCCGAGGTATTTGTTTGTAAACAGGCTATAAACGAACTAGAATATTGCCAAGTACAGTGTGCAACATACAGAAATAGCCAAGGATAAATAACACTATGGTAACCTAACATAAATGTTCTCGTTGTCCCGAAGGTCTGACAGGCAGAGAATCTTAAGCGACATTATCAAATCAAATCATTTATTTCCTTTGGTTATCTTGTAACAACTTGGATATTTTTTTTTTTTAATGTGTAAGTAAGTTTTTTTTAAGTGAATCAATAAATCATCAATGATACGCCCCCTGCCTGAAGGGCCAACGCGGGTGGGGGTCGCATGCCCGACTCATCCGTGAAGCTTCCTAGTGAAGCCCCAGGGCGCCTACGGACTAAAATCCTATAAACCGCCTCTATCTCACTGTTGGCCCTGTGTGCCTTTACAGCTAAGTCTGAGTCGTGGCTACGGAGTGAAGGCACGCGTTCGCCGCGTAAACAACTTGGATATTGTCAGCACTAAAATAATATAAAACGAAAACATAAAAAAATATAAACAAACACAAGTTAGGTAATCATGGTTGGACCGTAACAGGTAATAATCCAGATTTATGTGTGTTATAATAGCATTATTGTCATAAGCAAGGTAATTGTATCTTAATAACTACTTAATATAAGATCGTGGCTGTAAATAGGCCGTGTCAACTAAATATGAATTCGTGGCTGTAAAAGGGCCAAGTCAGCTTACAATCTAACAATAATAATAAATATCAAATCTTAATACTAGTCCGTATGGCTGTAAACGGGCCGTGTCACCTTACAATGTAAATAATAATAATATATCAATTAAAGATATATTCGTAGTTGTAAAAGGGCCGTGTCATCTTATATTCTAAATACCATTAACAATAATTTATATTCGTGGCTGTAAATAGGCCGTATCAACTTATAGACATAAAATAATAATCATAATCATCATCATTCATCATTACAGCCCCTAGAACACAGCGTCCTAGACCTCCACTGCTGGAAATGGGCCTTCCAGAACATATATCTGGAGAATTTGGCCTACACTCGCCACGCTGGCCAGACGGCTTGGCGAGGAAATGATGTCAATTTTTTATGACAATTTATTAACGATTCCACAAGTTGGTATTAGTGGAACCGGGACCGACGGCTTAACGTGCTCTCCGAGGCACGGGAACGGTGGTGTTGTTAATATATGACCAATGTACGTAAGAAAAGTGTATTTCTCATTGGTACATGCCGGGTGGGTTTGAACCGACCTTTGTAGGATTCAAGGAACGCGTTCATACAACCGAGCCACCACCGCGCCCGCATTATTATAATCATAATAATAACTATAAAAAAGAAAATAGTTATTTTAATTAAAACATGAATTGTGATTTTAAGCCAAGTACTTCTATGCAATAGTATCTTTCATTGCATCTTTAAGCTCATAATGACTTTCTCAAAATCTAAATTTGTTATATCTGATGATAATTTATAATAGGAGTATAGCTTGATACCATTGCACAGAACACTCTATGTCACGCCTTTGTATGTACATACATATATTCATGTGCAATAAAGTTTTAAATAAATTAATACCAGAAAGGGCGTGATGGCCGTTTCTGGTTGAATTATTTTCCTTAAGCATCGTAAAAAAGCGTAAAGGGCTCCGACATCCGAAGGGCTCTAGTACTTCTGGGGTATCCGCGATCCTAGAATCCTCTGGGATTGCGCGGAGTGATGGCCAGAGACCTGACGGCATGACTGTTAGGCTGTGGAAACTTGACAGGTCCCTGGTGTGGGATGCGACATGTCTTGACATTAGCTAGTTTAGTTTATAAAATAATTTAACATTTAAATGGCAACCTCGTCCAGAGCGGGAATTGCGGCGATTTCTGCTGAGCACCTTAAGCTGTGCAATGGGGTGTATCAGGCAAAGCTTTTTGTAGATGTCGCTAGCGGCACTGGTACCTTGTTTACACCTATGACTGATCATTTTTTAAATTTATTTGTAGTTTTACATTTTTATAACAGAATAATGTATTTTAACGTAACGTTACCTAGATTAAAAGACGAATTAAGTAAGCGAACACCGTCTTTAAAATAAAAAAAGGTTGAATTAATAGAACGGCAATTTTGAGGTCACCATATCTGTGCTTTCGCTTGAAAATCTCGCTCACTTCTGCATAATATCCAGAAAATAATAAATTTCGTAATACAAAATACAAGTTTTCTATGCAACTGACAGTTATATTAGGTACCATCTATCATGCGCCATCTATCGTGATAAAAAGTTAGTGACACACCCCATTGCACCAACCACGTTACATACAGGTTACTAGTTTGTGCCATTTAGGGCCGAGACGATGGGACCATGGGGATCAGGTTTAGTTTATAGGTGTTTATTTTTATTTAAGTACTTTGTAATTATTATTTCATTGGTGGTCTAGCGGTTAAGTCCGTGGTTTAGACTGGTACAGGTTCGATTCCTGGTCGGGACACAATAATATTTATTAATGTAAATAAATACATTTAATTATTATTTAATTTATTTGTGATATTTCTCGAGTTTGGTCGCTGGAGACATCGACGAGCTTGCCACTTGTCATGATTGGCCTATAGTAAAGTTGGCTAAATGTGAATCCGCTTATTTATAAGCGTGGTTTCTGACCACCCCGAAAGGGACACGGTCGTGATAATACTTTACTTTATTTAGTATTTTATGGGTACCATGAGACATACATTCTAAATATCCATTCCGCTGTTAGAATTACTGCATTAAGGAGGTATTTGATGAAATTTAAAACCATCGAAAAATTATATTTCCTACATCACCCCTCTCGATTTTAAACTAAGATTTAATAAAGATTGCCGCGATAATGAGAAAACACAATAAATATTCAATGTCAGATACATTTTTTTTTTTAATGTAAAGACAAATCGATTAACATCAATGTAAGACACATAATGGTGCCCCCAATCAAAGACCAATGGCAATACGAAAATTTTCGTTGTCAAGCAATTTGCCGATGTTCTCAGATTAATAAGCACCATGGTTCGTGCGTAATTCCGTCATAGCTCGAGATCTGGAGATGCCTACTATTGAGGAATTTATCGTCGGCCTGACTAGACGTATGTTCTATCGGGCCGACAACGGACACTTCAAGCATCTTCAGAATATCGCTCCGTCTTGCGCTCGGCCTCCCAACGGGAGACCACTTCCTAGAGAAGTGCTCTTGGAGGTGAGCTGAAGTAGTCGAACCTAGACCCCCTGGGTTCGTGAGCCACACGGGCGCTGTTATACAGTATGGGCGCCCAGCAGCAAAAGTGCATGAATTACCGGCGGGTGGTTGCCCGCTGATATCCTGCCGGGGAAAACGGCCTGGACGACCCCATTGTCTGTTGTATAAAGTCGTCAGTCCCTATTTGTACTGCTAACCACGTTCCCTGCTGCGGGTCTTCGATAGCTCAATTAAAGATTGTTTAGCGGACTGTATATGGTTTATTGTAGAAGAAGAAATTACAATTAATTACTTGAGTAAAAAACACTATAAATTGTGAGAGAGAAAAAACGTGTGACCGGTCGGTGCGCGGATTGATTCCACTCTCGTGGGCGCCGCTCGGAGCGCTGGCCACCGATCCAACGGTGGTATTGGCCGAGCGGCAATAATGTCGCTGTGATCGCGACTATCTGTCTGTCTCGCAGATTAACCAAATTAAGTGGGATTCGAAACTCAAAGAAGTGAGCATAATTGCCCTGCAGATACATAATTTATTTGCTTTTATTGATTGGGTACCTACATATTATCGCTTATTGTTACAACACGCGCGGTTTCGTTTCGAAATCAGCAATTCACCACCAATAAATAAACATAGGAGGAGTAGCGAAAAGCAATAAAATTTCATTAATTTGTTCGTCTTTGTTTATTGGATTCAAGACATATTATTATAGGACAAGCCTATTATTTTTTTTTATTTGGTCAGGTTTGGATAACAAATAAGATCAATAAAAAGCTTAAATTCATTAATTACAGCCCCTAGAACACAGATTCCTAGACCTCCACTGCTGGACATGGGCCTTCCAGAACATATATCTGGAGAATTTGGCCTAAACTCGCCACGCTGTCCAGACAGTTTGGCAAGGAATATAATTAAATATTTTAGTCTTGTTTCAAGCTTATTGTAGGTATTAGTATACCTATTAATAGTTCTAAAATAAAATGTTACTAACAATTATGAAATTAATTTTGTTTTTTTATTATTATTACATTTTTATATGCTCAATAACCTACACTGGTGGCAACCGTGCCGCAAGTCGTAGCATACCATTTTGTTTGTCCAGTCAACAGCAACAATTTATTTTATTATTGAAGAACAGCACAAACAAATACCTACAAAAATTGGTCTGTGTAGGTATGTAGGTATGAGTGTATATGTAGTTGTGTGTGTATATCAGCGTGGGTCCGCGAAGAGGCCAGACTACCAAACGACAGCTAGAAGGTTTTCAGTTTCCGTGTAATCCCTCTGACTGAGCCATTTTTTGAACCTAGTGAAGAGTTTTTTATGTAATAATCTTTCTATCTATCACCTTCTAGATCTTATTTAAATTACATTATGGGAGCTGGTTTGGCCAAACCTATAAATTCGTAGGATGGAATTTTTTACCGCTTAATGCATTCGAAGTGTCACTTGCATACACGCTTACCAATTTGATAATAATAATAATCGTAAATGTTCCCTATTCCCTTCTCGCTCTCTCTTCTATCCGCCCCGCTATACCCTTTTCCCTCGTACTCACGAAGACGACCGAGAGCCGCCGAAGACCGCTATTCACTAATCGTCGACTCGCTGAATCGACAAGTTGTGAAGCCCGCACCGCCTTTTTGTATATTTTAATATATACGCTAATAAACTATTATAATTGTGGTGACTCGTGCGCTGGGTCTGTGTTTGTGTTTCTAGCTGTTTTTAAACTATCGGTTTCCCGGCTGATTGCGCCAAAAAACCCCGAGACTTCTGAATTGCTATCGCGTCTGTTCATCATCATACTTATATATTTGATACTTTCCCTTGCTCCGCTTCTAGATAGAAATTATTGTCATAGGGAATTGTATATACAAGAGTTAGCTCTAGAAGACATTATTTATTCAATTCAGCCAGCCATCCTAATACAGTCCACTTATTCGCCAGACTAGGAGCTGTGTAACGCATTTTTGAATGTAGGCATGTTCTCTTATTGTTTATCATTATTTTATTGCATTTTATATATTTCTGTGCAACCTTAGTAATGAACATTTGTCGGACAGACAGAACTTGTGTATCTTTATATAGGCCTGTAGTTGAGTAACGAATCTCTGCGTTCATTAATGCAGATTTGGCTGCTGGGTTCGGCAGCACTCTCCGGGTCCCCGTCTTCAGGCTCTCCGAGGGAAGGTATCCCTACGTACGGTCAACGGATGCATAAATAATGATAGGGCTAAATTTTGGCTTATGACCCTCCCCTGTTTAATAGTAGAATCTCTTGTTTTGTATTAACTTAATTTTCAGTCAACTTCAACTTAACGTAGTTTTATTTCAATGTCACGCCTAACGTGACAACGGGTACATGTAGGTTAGGGAGTTTTATTTCCATTTTTAACTGAGAATAGGATTGTCATGAAAATGACATTGTTGGGAAACTAGCTGAGTCCTATCCAATCCAACCAAAACCATGATAACGCGGCAACGCCATCTAACGGTGTCGCCCGGAACTAAAAAGTGACAGTTAAAAAATATGAAGAATTAGCCGCGCACTCTCGTTATTTTATCAATTTAAATTAGTTAAAACCAGAAATAAGTGTAGAAGCTGTTCTAATCCAGTGCTCTGTGAATCCCTAAATATCCGTAAATACCTAGATCTTATCCACAGCTAGTGAAATCTACGAACCAGCGATATTTATTTTTATTTTATGTACTATTCATACAGACATAGCGGAGGTTATTGTTTTGTAAAAAAGAGGAACGGAAAGCTCGAACCGAGAGATCGACAGAGAGAGTATTTTTTAAAATATTAGAGTTACAAATATAATACCAGTAGAGTCAATCGCTTGAAAGTGTCCCGCGTAGGATAGTATTAATTTCATTGCGCGCGACAGTCAGAGCTCCATGGTTCGTGCGTAACACCGTCCTCCACGACGACCTGAAGATGGAGACCATCGAGCAGTTTGTGGCCAGGCTCTCGAAATCCATGTTCTATCGAGCACAGCAGCTTCGACCATCTTCGGGGAATCGCATAGCTGCACACACGGCCCCGTGAGGTCCTGGGGGCAGAAGCGTAACCAGCAGTTACTAACAACATTAGTGCCCATAGGTATCACAGATCCTACAGCGGGCTCAAGCCGCCGAGGTAATACAAGGAACCAGCGCGGGCCGTCGCCCACCGTGATTAACGCACGCTTAATGGGGATAACCCCGGAGCGTTCCGCCCTAAGGGCGAAGATACTACATTTTTTTTGTAAATGTGTAATTCGTATAAAAAATATAAAAAGTTTTATGCGTTTTTAATGCAAAGGAGTTTTGTAGCATTCTCTCCGTTTCTAATAAAAGCAGGCGTTGGATAATCCTTGTGACCGCAAAGGCAGGTTACAGTACTGGGTGTTTGACTTTGAAAACAACAGCCACGATCAAATAACCATATAGTAAGCTGGGTACTGTTTTTGTTAAATGGTGCAACTAAACTTATTCCCCAATAGACTAACCTATTTTGTACCAATTTTTAATATTTATCATGGTCGGTCCATTGAATATTATGTCAGGTATTTTGGCTTTACGGTATCTCCAAAACTTGTTCCATCGTGACTTTAAGTGCTCGGTAAGGCGTGGTGAAACTTAAGCGCAATAAAACCTTCGACTTGAAATCAAAGAACGCATTTTTTTTTTTAAATTGAATTTTGCTTAAATTAATGAAAACGTTTTTTCAAGGCGAAATAAAGTAACAAAGCGCTTACAGCAGCAAGTTGAACATGGTCATAGTCGTCGCAACGCGATGTGTCATCTTACGCCTCATTCCGAATCGTGCTCAGAGCGCTTAGAACGAATATGACACTGACCATTCGTTCCGAATCAAATATCGCGATTTGGATGCGATAGATAGAGCGTGATATCAATTCGGAACGGTCTAAATAACATTTTCATTCATAAAATGTTAGTTTTTTTTTAAATGTATGGAAGATAAATTGCGGATTCCACATCTTTGAGTATGAATACTAACAAATATACATCTCTCGGTTTATTCATCTTTATATAGGTAAAGTTTAATATTATTAACTTATTTTGGTATTTTAAAATAACTTGCCGTGTTACAGACATTTTTTTTCACTTCCTACTTAAATATTAATTAAAGATTTGTTTAGGAAGTAATATGTACAGTATAAACGAATTACAATATTAAATAATTTAAAAGAAAACCTAATTTAAATAAACTTGAAAATGGCGCGCGACACAATGACACAAAACTGACAGCGCTCAGAGTGATCTACCTCGATATCGTGAGCAGTCTAAGCGTGAGAAATGACTTCATTTGTGACGTCACATAGCTTTGGCAAAACAGTTTAAGCGCGTCTCGGAACACCTTTAAGCCTGCTTAGGTTACTATTATCGTGTTTCGGAACGAGAAGTTACTATATATTATCGAGTTTTTAACTAAACTTTGCTTAAAGTGAATGTAAACGCAAGTCGAACGACTTGCTTACGACTTGTTACACACTTACAGCGGGGGAGTCCTTCGCGCCATTTCTTGAGTTTAGTACGCTAGTGACATCGACGAGCTTGCCAGCTTGGCCTATAGTAAAGTTGGATAAATGTGAATCCGCTTCTTTATAAGCATGGTTCTGACCACCCCGAAAGGAAAACGGTCGTGATGATACTTTACTACTTTAGTCCGTTTGCGACCTCCCGCGGTGACCCTTTAGGCTGAGGTCGTATCGTCAGGTGATTATGCGTGATACCGTTTAAAAAAAAAAAATGGAATACAATGAAATGATCATCAACGAAATATCTGTCTAATAGTAAGATCATTCGCTTGTTTGGTCTAACCTAACCTTTACAGAAGCTTCACGCCGGAACATTTAGGAAAATAAAATACTGCCGGAAAATTAGAACGAGTGAGACCGGAAAGTATTTACACAAAGCGACGATCCTGTGGGTCTACTACTGACGTACAGGATACTGAGGGTCAATGCTCGATTGTATAATAGTGCTGCGATTTTTATATATTACCCTTGCAAGTCAGAAATCACGCTTTTTTATAGAAGATATTTTGCTAACATTACTATAGACCTATCATGACAAGAGGCAAGCTCGTCGATTTTTTTTTGTGTCCCGACCAGGAACCGAAACCGGTATTTTTATTTTTTTATAGACGGTGTATCGATAAATCATCAATGATACGCCCCCTGCCTGAAGGGCCAATGGGTGGGGGTCGCATGCCCGACTCATCCGTGAAGCTTCCTAAGGAAGCCCCAGGGCGCCTACGGACTAAAACCCTATAAACCGTCTCTATCTCACTGTTGGCCCTGCGTGCCTTTACAGCTAAGTCTGAGTCGTGTACCCGGTACCGCCGAGTCTAAATTCATGGAATTAACCGCTAGACCACGGAGGCAATTTATAAATACCAAGCAATTACACAAATTACATGCAACTAATATGAACATATATACTCGTATATACATATAAATAAATATACACAAAGTCCGTCTATGTCCCCCTGCCGCAAGTCAGCACCGCCGACGAACTGGTTGGTCTTAGCTTTAGGTTATCCGCGAACAGGTACTATTTAGAGCTGTGAGAGCAATCACCGATATCATTAATAGAGACATTAAATAACAACGCTCCCAGAACCCTGCAGAACACCTCAATTGAATTTAAAAGTCCTTTTGTATAAATATTAGTTTAAATTTAGTCACAACATCGACGAGCTTGCCACTTGTCATGATTGGTCTATAGTAAAGTTGGCTAAATGTGAATCCGCTTATTTATAAGCGTGGTTTCTGACCACCCCGAAAGGGAAACGGTCGTGATGATACTTTACTATATTGCGTGCCAAATATTTGTGTATATACATATAAATAAATATACACAAATATATTGCGTGCCAAATATTTGTGTATATACATATAAATAAATATACACAAATATATTGCGTGCCAAATATTTAATGTGTACAGCAACCCTATTCTGTTACTTAAGCGCAAACGTTATATAACGTTAACTATATATATATCACGCTATTAAAGTTAATGCAAATGCATGGCTAGTGGTCTAACCTCCAAACATCTATAGTTGACAATATCGAGTATGAACTGGATACAGCATCTTATAATACCTAAAAAAATATTTATACAGAAGCGAAGAAATGTTTTTTGTATACGATCAGAACGTATTGGTTTTCGTGGGGATTCCATATTAGTTTATAGGCGGCTTCGTACGTATGCGTGATACAAAGAGCTAATAGTGTCGCAATTTTTGAAATATTTGCACTGAACAAAACAAAAAACTATTTTAAGAGGCCTAAAAATCACTTTGGACATAGCAAAATCGGTTGTCATTTTCGTTTCAGAGTACACCCCCGGGGTGAAGGGATCAAACATTTACATAATTATGTTTTGCATATTATAAATTGTTTTCAACAACAATAATTTCGGGACTCCTGTTGAATTTAATACATTATTTGAACACGTAAATCTGCGTATAAAAAAGCCCTACAGGACATTTACTGTATTAACTGTCTGAACACTACCTTTAAATCCTAGAAAGGTCGGTTCAAATCCCCTCGGCATGTACCAATGAGAAATACACTTTTCTTACGTACATTTGTCATAGATTTACAACACCAGCGTTCCCGTGCATCGGGTTGTCGGTTTCGGTTCGACTTAACAAGTTGTGCTTGTGGAATACGCCAACTCGTCTGGCCAGCGTGGCGAGTGTAGGCCAAATTCTCCAGATATATGTTCTGGAAGGCCCATCTTCAACAGTGAAGGTTTAGGACGCTGTGTTAAGGGCTATAATGAATGAATGAATGAAATGACATTTCATGTTGGAAATGAAGATAGAAATCGCTCAGAATTAATTAGTCTATTAGGGCATTTGCTGGTCATTTTGTTGTCAGAAGTAAGTGTTCCTCGGGGCCCCAGCCCCGTTAGAAGCAGTAGTTATTACGAATTGTTTATTTTCCAATAAAATAATAAATATATATATATACTTTATATCATTTTGTGCCTTCTCCTACCGTTTGGCTTCTTGCTCGGTCTTAAAAGTGAATCGGCTTCTTAGGAAAAAAAAGCGTGGTTTCTGACCACCTCAGGAGGGAACGGTCGTGATGATACTTTACTTTTTTACCTCCATCTAAAGTGTAAGAATATTACCAAAGCGGAATATGTTCCAGATAATTTTAAATTAAGTTTAATCAAAATGAGTTGAAATTTACTCGAAGAGAAGTATCCTCCATTCGTGCCGATAAACCCAGTAAAGTGTATCCACACGTTTCGGGTTCAGGCTCGAATTGCAGTCATGCCCAGTCAAGAGTGTCTGATTCCAGTTGCAGACATTCATAGACATGTCGTGCTAGTTTATAAAAAAAATAACCCTGCGCCTATCGTATCTTCAAATAAAATGTTTCTTAAACATACGAAGAAGAACGTGTTATACTTCCGTAGCTTGCAGGTCCGCATATTGTCAGTGAAGCAACTGCATCCGTGGGTTAAGTCCACGATTTAGACTCGGAGGAACTTATTTAATTTATTTGTGATAATTCTCGAGGTTGGTGCGCTAGAGAGCTTCATTACATTTCATTCATTACAGCCCCTAGAACACAGCGTCCTAGACCTCCACTGCTGGAGATGTGCCTTCCAGAACTGGAGAATTTGGCCTACACTCGTCACGCTGGCCAGACGGCTTGGCGAGGATATGATGTCATTTTTTTATGACAATTTATTAACGATTTCACAAGTTGGCGTTACCGAATCGGGACCGACGGTTTAACGTGCACTCCGAGGCACGGAAACGGTGGTGTTGTAAATCTATGACAAGTGTACGTAAGAAAAGTGTATTTCTCATTGATACATGCCGGGTGGGTTTGAACCGACCTTTGTAGGATTTAAGGTACGCGTTCTTACAACCGAGCCACCACCGCGCTAGAGAGCTTGCCGCTTGTAAATCTGCTTCTAAAAAACAAAAGCGTGATTTCTGACCAATCTGTTTTATATTTTCCAAAAATATATATATTCTTTACATATATATGTATTTTTTCCTTTATGCATGCTAAGCTTGTGCTCAATTTCTATTCGTTTATGTGAACGCGCCTTCAATAAGTGGAGTTTAAAATCAAATTATCACGCACAGGTGGTCCTTTATATCGCATGGCTAAAGTGACACTGGCTACACATGGGGAGTTAATATTTCATAGGATTTATTTTTTATTCATTTGAAATAATAAACAATTGTACCATGAGAATATAATACTAATAATAATACAATACAATATAAATAATAATATATAGATTCATCCGAAGAATGTTACTGCTGTAGTACTCGCGATCATAGAACCCTCTGGGATTGCGCAGAGCGATGGCAGGAGATCCGACGTTTGGGCCGTGGAAACTTGGCAGGTCTCTGTTGTGGCACTTGTCTTTTTTTATACTAGCTTTACATGACGTGGTGCAAAGGTCAATAAATATTAGAAAACCGAATCACTCATAATTATGGATACTATTCCGAAATACGCTTTTTTTATTATAACTGACATCCCTAACACTATGCCGGCTTGACTGGCATGACGACAATTCGAGCCTAATCCCGAAACGTGTGGATACACTTTGGTGGGTTCATCGGCACGAATGGTGGATACTTCCACGCCCCGGCAGACTGGGCAAATTACCAACATCAGCCCGCCTACAACCCATTTGTGGTTCTCGTTGAAAGTATGTGCCATTTGCAATGATGTCAAATGCCAATTTTTACTTTCAAGGAAATAATATTGTAAGCTTGCCATGGTGATATTTATATAAAAATAACACCGCTTGAAACAAGACTTACCTTGATATGTAGATATATTAACCCCATCCTCGAAGGTACTGCGTTCGATTCCTGGTCGGGACACAATCATTTATATAATTTACTAGCTGACCCGGCAGACTTCATACTGCCTCGATTGATTAATAAAAGACCTAAACTTTTGTATAAAATAATAATGATCTATAGTCAGACTAACGAAAGATTGACTGTACCCACTATACCTATTTAACATACAATTCCCTTACCCCCACTTTGAGTATAAGGGCTTCTAAAGTCATTCTTTCGTTATGCCGACTATTTTACATTTTGTGACTGCAATTTTGTAGCAGTCGCGATTCACTTTTGTTGAGTTTCGGAACGCGACATTAGATCCTTCAACGCGCACGCAAATACTATTTTGATAGATATGATTGAATTTAAACTTTGGGCAGCGGTAATAAGATCTATAATTGACCGACGAATAAGATCTATAGAACCGACGATCGATGGGGCAAACGGGTTCTAGAGTGGAGACCACGTACGGGAAGACGCAGAGTGGGACGACCCCCCGCCAGATGGACAGATGACCTAAAGAAGGTCGCTGGTGGGGGTTGGATGAGGGTAGCGAAAGATCGCGTTAAGTGGCGAGCCTTAGGGGAGGCCTACATCCAGCAGTGGAGAGATACAGGCTGATGATGATGATGATGAAACCTTCCCTATATCTCCACGAACATTTCAATACCAAGATAAGATAAATACGTTCAGCCGTTCTCGAGTTTTAGCGAGACTAACGAACAGCAATTCATTTTTTATATATATAGATTTGTGATATTTCTCGAGTTTGGTACGCTAGAGACATAGACGAGCTTGTCATTTGTCATGATGGTCTATAGAAAAGTTGAGTAAATGTAAATCCGCTACTTGAAAAAAGAAGAATCGTGGTTTGACCACCCCGGAAGGTCGTGATGATACATTTTTTCCGATAAAATACGATGCATGACCATTATGTATCATGTATAAATGTTCAGTTCATTTCGCCAACTAATCACTCCGTGTGTAGCCGTAGCTGTCAGAAGCATTTTGTCGTTGAGTTCACACGAATTTCTAATTTAGCTCTGCGGGGAGCATTGAGGATTTGCGTTATCGTAGCGACATGAAGTTGCTAATAAATGGTATACCAATGTGTTGAAATTCTGTTTCCTCAGGCTGTCTATTTGTTTGTTAAGGGTCGTGATGATACATACTAAATAGTTTGGGGCAATTAAGATCAATCTATTTATATTTTAGGTTGAACACAATGATATTATAGTGTAAGTGGGAGATACGTTACAGCCACACTAAAATATTTTCAAATTTTATTTTAAAAAGATTCAGACTATTGGGATTTTTAATTCGTAAAGATTCAATTGTTTAATTCATTGGTGAGAAGTACATATCTCCATATCTTCACGCCAGATCCCTTACGGGGTAGGCAGAGACAATTGAGCGCCACTTGACACGATCACGACATACCTCTTTCGCTTCATCGACATTCATCAACCTCTTACATCACTTACATCTTATATACATACCCTTTTGTTACGAAGGCTTTTTAATTCTCCTTCAGCTAGTGTTTTATTTATTTGATCGTGATACGTGTGTCTTGGTCTGCCAGGGCCTCTTTTACCCACAACTTTCGCATTATATACCTGGTTCGTCAATCTTTCTTCGCTCATCCTTGCAACATGCATGGTATGAGAAGTAATCTAGAATATTGCAGCGTGTGGATTCCATCCACACTACGACATACAAGTATATACTCGTATATCCAAAGAATAGAAAGCGTTCAGAGACGTTTTATGTGGTATTTAACATATCTTTTGTTTTTTTAAACTACCTCACAGCCTTGTATTACGTCTACGTCCATTTAGTTTATATAGCGTGGCGCCGCCGCCAGTGACGACAACTTTATAATATTGTTGATAATGGCATCCTTTAGTCATAAAAATGTCTGAATCGTATCGAATTTATCTGTCAAATTAGCGCTTTTCGCAAACTATTTAACGACGAAATTTGATAGCCCGCAAAGTTATCGAATATTATCGATACAGTTTTACCGTATGAGAGCATCCAGCTGACATATTAGCATTTGCTTTTAATGTTGCAAGGAATAAAATTTATTCCTTGCAACATTAATATTATTGTACATTGATATAATACAAATATTAGGTCATAAAATGAGTTAATATGGAGCTGCCTGAGTTTTTAATATCATAAGTTGTCATATTAAAATATTACCATCCATTGGAATTAATGATATTGACAAATCAGCTTTTTGATTTTGTAAATGGTAAAATGTAGTGGATTTCGTTATTTACGTCAGAGATTGCGTCATAATTACGAAATATTATTCAATTCTCAACTCTATTAGCGCTCGACCTTGACAGCGGCCGTGCAAATATCAACTTTAATAGCGTATTTTATATATATATAGTTAACGGATTCCATTATATAACGTTTGCGCTTAAGTAACAGAATAGGGCTGCTGGTTAACTAATAAACAATGAATAGTTTTTGCAGAATAATGTATCTTTTAGTAGCGTATCATTGGTTTAACCCTGATGATTGACGCGTTAATTATCAAATCTTGATACGGGTCATCGAGACCCTACTTTCGCCTATTACAGTGTTTGGCTTATCCTATTACTCGATCCAACCAATTATTTAATTTATTTATCTACTATACCTATGATCTCCGCGTTTCGTCTATAAAAACCAGAAGGCATACAGCGCCCTTCGTGTCCAGTACAATAACGCGTTCAGGATGCTGATGGGGTTGACCCGTTGTTGCAGTGTCTCTGGGATGCAGGTGGACGGATTGTGCTTCAATCCTCGCCCGCGTGAGGGGCAGCCCCAGCAGAATCCTGGCCGTGTGGGCTGATAGGTGGAACTCTCCGTTCTTTTGGCACTGGATATGGTATAATATGTGAACACAGCGCGGGAAAATTGCAAAATTGTAACTTGTGTCTTATTTTAGTCCAATTTATCGTTTTCCATAATTATTCACATTGTTAAACAAAACAACACCACTTTTGGCTAACAATATCCACAGAAAAGTAATTTACAAAACAAAAACTTGCACTTGACATGTCCGTGAAAAATATCACAAAGCTTTTTTTTATGTTAATGTGGCGAGTTATTTTTGCCAACTAAACACACGTGTACCATTTTCCGTGTAGCGAGATTATGATTACTAGTCAAACAGCTAGTTAGAAATAAGACAAAGATTGTCTCGATTGTACTTATTTAGATTTTATAAGTTTAGTTTACAAAATGGCCGACGCAAGGCCTCGTTCGAATCCCTCTTAAATCTTCAAGGACGCTAAAAGCCGTTAAAGTCTTACCAAAGTCCGTTTTCCGCAACTTTCTCCTATATTTTTACAAATAATAAAGATTAACGAGAACCTATTTTGCTCTCACCTGCGTCCTGCAGTAGCTCTAGCACGTAAGACCTAGTATAATAATAATAATAATATAATTCTTTATTGCACACAAAATATAACATATAAAATAATGTACATTGGCGAGCATAATACCGTATGGTATTCTCTACCAGCTAACCTTTGGGAGAGTGAGAAATTATTATAATGGGTGCAGAGTACGAAATAAGAATAATAATAATAATAGTTAAAATCAATCATAAATATACCATAGTAAGTATAAATAACATACCAATATATAAATATATCATACGATATAATAAATACTTAAATTAAATAAATACTAATATAATAATTATCTATGTCAAGATGTGGAAATTAGATGTCATTTTGTTTTTTGAGAAAGTATGTAATTAATAAATGTTTGAATATATTTAAAGACGGAGCCTGTCTAATATATAAAGGTAGCCTGTTCCATTGTATGTTAGATATGTAAAGTTTTACTTCCGAGCTGTCAATTTTGTAATTCTGTTACGACCTGTGTCGCACAGCAGTGTGTTAATGTCCTGGTCTCCTTGTATGGTATCCCAAACGAGTTTTTGTGCGATATTCACAGCCCTACTCTTTGTTCTACTTTCAATAACTAAGTTAATTATTTGTTTCATGCCTGGTCACTAGCATGCCCAAATGTTTCGGTTCCAATTTCACCAAAACGACTATGAGACGAACCGCTATCCAAACTGGTACAGAAAGATAGATATTATTTATAATATATTTTATGAAAGAGCGGGCTCACCTCATGGCCGTTTCCACTAGACAGTCGAGTCTTTGGTTGCAGGCTTTTACCTCAGCAATGGTTGGCACACTCCTTAATCGAAATACACTGGCGGTGAGTCTTCGTTTTGGAACTCGGACTGCGCACCAGAGTCGATGCAGAGAAACAGTCGATCATCTCACACCACGGACTTTCTTGTGGCCGCATTCCTCGTCACGCGGCTCTCAACGACATCAATCGAAGGTTCTTGTCACTGCTGGTGACAAGAACCTACCCGCAATCTTAGAACCCTCTTGTGTGGGCGATGGGAAGAGACCCGACGGAATGACTGTTGGGCCGTGGACACTTGGCAGTCACTGGTGTGGGATGCGACGTGTGTAGATACATTTGCTCCATCTCACATCCAGGCGACCTCGTCAGGCGCGGAAAATGCAGCGACTTCTGCTGAGAAGTTGCGTAAATGCGCCATCATTTTTCATCATTACAGCCCCTAGAACACAATGCCCTAGACCTTCACTGCTGGAGATGGGCCTTCCAGAAGTTATATCTAGAGAATTTGACCTACACTCGCCACGCTGGCCAGACGGCTTGGCGAGGAAATACGCCAACCTGTTACGGATTTGCACCGTTTGGGGTCGAGACAATGGGCCCATGGGCTCAACTGACGGAAAAGTCTGGAGACAGGAAGGCTGGCAAGTATTTCTGCCAACGTATTAGCCTCGCTATACAGAGGGGGAATTTTAATTTACTTCGAATAACATTATTTGTTTTTTTTTTAAACATATCTGTTCCATTCTCACACTCTATCTATCTCACTCGCTTTCTCATTCCTCTAATACAGTTTTTATTATTAACTGTAATTTGAATTTTAGTTTTTATCCATCCTATTATCCTACCATTATATATTTGCGGCTAAAGAACAAGAATTCGAATGTTGATACATTTTACCCTATGTGGGTAGGTGAGATATTTTTTGCTACACCAAAGTACCCACATAAGAAGTTAAGTAGCTTACAAATCCTAAAGAGCCTCTTTCACACTGCTTTTACGAGTTGTTATAAAAAAAACACCCTACTTAAGGGTACAGTCAGCACACACAACAAACACCAAATATACTTAATGTTTAAGAAAGGAAAGTACCTTTTTTATACTGAACACGACATGTAACATCGCGCCCACCTGATGGTAAGCAGTACGCGAGGTCCAAGAATGGGAGCAACTGACGCCGGTCACCACGACCGACATCAGTCTCTATCACTATGCCGGCCAAACAAGATGCTTTTTCACACTTCGCATGAAGGACTCCAGGTTATAGGAACTGGGAAACACACTGGCTGGGAGAGCATTCCACATCTTCATCGTGCGACAGATGTAAGAGTCTCTAAATTTATGAGTACGCGTAGGGATAGTGGGTATGGTATGTGGATGCATATTTTGGCCTGTGCGTGTGGTTCGCGCGATGGTAAGTGGCGCGCATTATCCATGAATGTTAGCAAGTGGAATGAGACACATATGTCCGACATCAGTCCCTAACACTATACCGGCTTGACTAGATGCCTTTTCACACTTCGCTTGAAGGACTCCAGGTTAGAGGAAAGTGGAAACACAAAGGCTGGAAGAGCATTCCACGTCTTTATTGTGCGACATGTATGAGTCACCAAATTTATAGGTACGCAAAGGGATGGTGACTACGGTTTGTGGGTGCATATCTGACCTGTGCGTGTGGTTCGGTTGCGGAATGGAGAGGGAGGAATTAGGTTATAGAGCTCTTCAGAGCACTCACCATAGTATAGCCGGTAGAAGATGCTCAGAGAAGCTACATCTCGGCGAAGCTGCAGGGATTCGAGAGTTCCAGATATATTGACGATGGCATCGTCCACAATTCGAACATCTCGCCTCTGTAGAACATTGAGAGCACCTGTGAGGTACTTGGCTGAACCATCCCAAAGGTGTAAACAGTATTCCACGCATGATCTGATCTGTGCTTTGTACAGTAACAGTCTGATTGAAGGCGGGAAAAACCGCTTCACCTTGTTCAGTATTCCGAGCTTTTTTGACGCTGTTTTGGTGATGCTCTAAATGTAGTTCCGGTAAAATAGATGATTATGATGCGGCGCCAAGGATTGGGATAGGTTTGCATATAGTTTTCGTACTTTGCGTTTTTTTACAAATGTGGTTCAAAATTTAGTATAATAAATATTTCCAGACAGGTCACACAGCGCCATCTAATTTCCGTGGTAAGCTACGAGGCTTGTGTTACGGAAACTAGATGGTTGATAAACTACATACTATACTTGTAAATATATACATATTATACATATAAACCCCCAGACCGAGACAAATTATACAATGTACAACTTGCCCCCGGTGGGAATCGAACCCACGACCTCCCGAGTTCACGGCATCGTTTGTTACCACTAGACCACGGAGGCGGTCAGTATAGTCAGTCCCTTCCTGGCTCTTTGCTATAAGGAATTTGTCATCACGGCGCGAGTAATAAACTTTCTAGAAAGGTAACGAACCCAATAGGTGTGTGTCTAGCAGTTCCTATGGCAGCACCACAATAAAAAAATAAAAAAACCTGTGGAACAAGCTGCCGGTAAATATACGACAAGCATCCAACCGAAGCATTTAAAAAAAAAAGGTATTTTCATATTATTTACTAGCTGCTTGACCCGGCGTTGCCCGTGTAGTGTTGTGTCGTCGACAAAAAACACTTCAGGTACTCGATAGGATGTCATATTTAGATTTTAACGTCTTATATTTATTTTCAAAATTAAAATAAATAATTCAAAAAGTGATCTATTTGAATTGAAATGATCTTAAAAACAATATGATTTATTTGGATAAGGATTTAAACAGAAGTATGAGTAACATGGTCTAATTTTGGTCGGTATTTCTATCAACTTTTAAAATGTAAAAAGTGGTTATTGTGACATAACGATAATAGTTGGACATGACGTGATATCGCAAAGTTTTTTGTAAATATTGATATGTTCTTTAATATTGTAAAACATATTTTGTTCTATCATCAATAGTTTCCGCAGCGCATGCGACGAAAGACGTTTTATGGCATTTTTTACACCTTGGGTTATGTTACTAAAGTTTTAGTAAGGATCCCTAATCTTTTCTAGCAATAAATATAGCCTATGTTACTCAGGGTGAATGTAGCATTCTAATGGTGAAAAAATTATTGCAATCGGTCCAGTAGTTTTTGAGTTTATTCATTACAAACATACAAAAATACAAATCTATCCTCTTTATAATATTAGTATAGAAATAGCTCATAACAACTCATTTAGTTTATTTATTATATTATTATATGTAGTGTATGTATTAATGTTATGTAATGTATGTACCTAATGTATTAATAAAACGTTATGTGTATGTATTATTAGTATTTGGTTTATTATAGTATTTATTATTGTAGTTTAGATAATATTGCATATTTATTACGTAATCATATTTCTCTAATTGCACCTACCTTACGTCTTTAATGTTCTACAGTGTCCCTAAGGTTGGCTGTCAGAGAATGTCTAGCGACATTAAGTCCGCCCCTTGTATATATTGTGCAATAAAGTTTTAATAAATAAATATTTTCCGACGGAAAAGATTTAAAGGACTGTTGTGTGTTCGTGGGAGAAATTTAGAAATAGTTTATGATTTGTAGTTACTTATGGTTTTCTGTCGCTTATATACTTCTCCAGGGCCAGCATCCAAGCTAGGGGATACTTAAACCTGCTTAACTCAGCTGGAAGAAAACACCAGGACAAAGTAGAGGAAAGACAGGATACTCACACCGCGTGGCAGCGGTCCAGGTCACGATTTCACGGCACAATAACTTATCACTAGATCGATTCTTACACCAAACCACGGCTCAATGTTCATATTGTCCTTTAAATTACTTATTAGAAGTATTTAGTTAAAATGTTTTAATATTGTTATAACGGCGTCACTTGCACGGGCGACGAAACCGAACTCTCTTCTAACTCCACCCGTTTTTACCAGAGGGCGTAAGCATACACCATATGAATTTACGGTCAAAGTCAAAGTCAAAATATCTTCAAGTAAACCTATTACAGGCATTTATGAAACGTCATTAATTTAATTATTTTGAATGATTCTACTCCAGCTAGTAGAAGACTAAGCAGCAAAGTGGTCCAATAAGTAAGCTGTTAGCAAAAGACCAGCAGCTTAGCAAATTCCAGTGACCTGTTAATGTTTAATCTGACTGAGAAAGGTATCTGCAAGGAAAACTCAGCTATATCAGATTTACAAAATAAAACATATACAGAACTGCACCACAACGATTAATTAATAACCTTTTAAATTTAGTTATCAGTACCTATGAGAATACAATACCTGGTACAGCAGTAACCCACCTGGCAAGTCAGAATTAAGGTAGACTACATGCCTATGTGCAACCCGAAAGTCGACAAAACGCAAAAACCTCTGTTAATTTAAGAACAATAAATTGAACGTGTTCGGCAGAGGTCCCAGGCCCCCACAGCAGCACCCGATCACGGACATAACGCATGTGCCAGCCATCCCCCCGCTCAACCAGGCCCTTAGGGTGCGGACCGGGACCCGACACACGTGCCACCACTGCAATGACCTTCTAAGGAAGGGGCGACAACCGGACACGCTTGTAGCTTACGTTCCCGCGTTTATTTAAATAGTGAGTTTGATTATGGATTATGGTTGTGGAAGGAATCAAAAGGAGAGGATGATACCAAGCCACAACAAGGACCTATTATAACCAATTTAAGATATCTGTACACGGCAGTATTTCCCTCTGAATTAAAATATTTAATTTTTAAGAGAAAAAACAGCCAGCCAAATTGTCTCCAGAGACGTCAATGAGCCTTGGAACAATTTCTTTATAGAAAGCTTTCAGTTCTGATCCCCACAGGCCCTTTCGACCGCAAACGTTACAAATTAGTATTTAACTAGTAAAGTAACTTATAAATTAATAAAAAACTTATTAAACGAGGTGTACTGTTAATTTCCTAACATGACAAGCAATAAGCCCCGGAGTCTTACGTAATTTACGAGTATGTACTTTTTCTCATTAACGTCAGTTTTAATGCCAATTTACGTTAACATTATTTTTTAATTTGCTGCGAAGTAACTTCATGAGTCACCTTAATAATTTGTTTAATATTTCATTTTGTCGGACCGCATACGTAATACGTTAAGGTAGGTATTAAAGAAAGTATAGGAATAAAAATAAGGAAAGGCAAGCTCCGATGGTTCGGGCATGTTGAAAGGATAAACGGAGATTGACGAATCTGATAAATAATGCGAAAGTTGTGAGTAAAAGAGAACCAAGACCCATCACGATCAAATACAATAAAATGATATTGTCGGGATTTCTAATTTTTATTTATTATTTATTACCATCGTCGTGATTTGTTTTGTTTTGACCGCCTCCGTGGTCTAGTGGTAACAAACGTTGCCGTGAACTCGGGAGGCCGTAATTATATGTATAATTGTATATATTTACAAAAAGTATAATATGTAGTTTATCAACCATCTAGTTTCCGTAACACAAGCCTCGTAGCTTACCACGGAAATTAGATGGCGCTGTGTGACCTGTCTAGAAATATTTATTTATTTATTAATTTATTTTTGAATGTACAAATATCACATATTTAAAACTTTTTGGGGATTTCTTAATTATAATTTTGTTAATTATTTTATAAATGGGGTGTAAATCGACGTCACGCCAGAATAGGGTGATAGCTTATTCTCCCGATGGATGATGAATGAGATGATAGGGAAGGCAAAGGGTCTAGCCCATACAGCCAAGTCTGACGTAATATATCTCTCTTTTTCATTAATTAATGAGGTCATCATCAAATTCCAGATGCTGCAGAATTTGATGCTTTTCTTGGAGTCACTCGCGGAACCATCTACTGCTCAAACACGTCGGGTAAAATATGGGAGTTGACAGCGCGGGAAAACCGCAAAAAATAAACTGCAACTTGTGCCCCATATTTAAAGTCCAATTTATCGTTTTCCATAATTATTCACATTGTAGCACATTATTAAACAAAACAACACCACTTTTGACCAATAATATCCACAGTAAATTAATTTACAAAACAAAAACTTGCACTTGACATGTCCACGCAAAATGGCGCGAAGAACTTTTCCTCATAACTGTTAACAAAAAACTATTTTGTTAATTCTTTTTAAAATTTGATTTAAAAAAAACGAATGGCTCTATGGGCTCTGCCTTTTGCCTTCCCATAAAGGGAAAATTGTACAAAAAAAAGAAAAAGCTACACCACCTGTGGTGGCTCGGTTCTAAGAAAAAATCTACAAAGGTCGGTTCAAATCCCCCGGCATGTACCAATGCAAAATACACTTTTCTTACGTACATTTATCCTAGAAACAACATTTCCCCGACCGGCTTATCTCTCTCAGAGGCGATCTCACATGGCCGGCTCGCTCTCCAGATTTGGCTCCATGCGATTTCTTTTTATGGGGTTATTTGAAATCCCTGGTTTATGTCGATCGGCCACGGACAATAGCTCAACTCAAAAACAACATTCGCGACGATTGATATGCTGCAAAGAGTGGACATTAACTTCAGAAATCGACTTAATCAGAGTATGCGCAATGGGGGTCGCCATTTAACTGATGTCATTTTCAAGTCTGTTTAAAAAAAAAAGGGATATTGTATTCTAAAATAAAATAAAAATTAAAACAATAACTGAAGTACTTTTGTTTTTAATGACCTTTCAAATAACAACACCACCGTTCCCGTGTCTCGAAGAGCACGTTAAGCCGTCGTCGGTCCCGGTTCCACTAAACGTGGAATCGTTAATAAAATATCATTATAAAATTGTTATCGAACCCTCGCTCTGGCCAGCGTGGCGAGTGTAGGCCAAATTCTCCAGATATATGTTCTGGAGGGCGTCCAACAGTGTAGGCCTAGGACTCTTGTGTTCTAGGGGCTGTAATGATGATACAAAACTTACCTTTTGTCAATGTTTTTTTTTTTATATGTAATTATGATTAATGTTTATGAAAACTACTATTTAAAATTTACAGCCAAAAGAAAACATCACTGGTTTCCCAAACAATTTTTTCTTTTTTTTTTCTGATTTTATTGTTAAATAGGGTTATTTAAAAAATATACTACGCGAATATGGCAAGTTCGTTTGATCTTTATAATAAATAGGATCGATTGGCATCAAAAAGTTTTTTATTTTTTTTTCAAAATTTGTGAATTCATTTCTCAAAAAGTTATGTATATTCTAGAAACTCCTGCGGGGTTAGGCGGAGTGCACAATCGTTCGAAAACGTATCATCTAACATCGATTACGTCTGTCAGAAATGTCAAAAGATTGTGTCAAATGTCGCTCACTTGTTGCTACGCAACGAGCCTTCCGCGCTCGCTTTAAAATTCTTCTTTTTTTCTTCCAAGCCTCGAAGAAATAAACGCTAAGGATGTGTGGTTTCAGCAAGATGGAGCCAAAGCACACACAGCACGAGACTCAATTAATTTGTTGCGACAACATTTCCCCGACCGGCTTATCTCTCTCAGAGGCGATCTCACATGGCCGGCTCGCTCTCCAGATTTGGCTCCATGCGATTTCTTTTTATGGGGTTATTTGAAATCCCTGGTTTATGTCGATCGGCCACGGACAATAGCTCAACTCAAAAACAACATTCGCGACGATTGATATGCTGCAAAGAGTGGACATTAACTTCAGAAATCGACTTAATCAGAGTATGCGCAATGGGGGTCGCCATTTAACTGATGTCATTTTCAAGTCTGTTTAAAAAAAAAATGGGATATTGTATTCTAAAATAAAATAAAAATTAAAACAATAACTGAAGTACTTTTGTTTTTAATGACCTTTCAAATAAGTAAGTTTCTCTGGCGCACCCTGTATAACGGTTAATGTACCTGCACTTACAGTCCCGTCTCAAAAAACCACTTTGTGTACATTTCCTATGTTCGACTTGACAGCTTATAAAAAAGCACTTTTTTTACTGAATTTTGTATGAAAATCATAGACAAACCCCAAGTCGAACTACTTTATGATAAGTCGAATACAGGGATAGATGCTACGGCATGGCGGTGCATATAATGGGATTTATAGTTCATATATTTAAAAAATCATTTGTATAGACTTGTTTTGATCCGAGCTATAAGAGATTTATTATTTTCTTTAATACATTAATATCGATTTGTACAACACCCACTTGTGAGATTTCCAACACATCAATTTTTTATTATCGCCCTTATTTCTATACGAAATTAAGAATCAAAATTGTATTTGTATAGCGAAAAACGTTCGATATTTCAAACGCACAATCGTGGTTGATCACAATAGTATAATAGGCGTTAGTACTTAGAGAATAGGGGGTATTATTGTTTGTGCTATTTTGATCATGCGTGGGCCTAAGGTGAAAATTGAAGGTGGTTCTTTACTAAATATAGAAAATTGATAGATATTTTAAAAAAAACTTATATGAAAATGTGCTTTGGAACCCTATGTAATCATTACATCCCCTAAACACAGCGTTCTGGATCTCCACCACTGTAGATTGCCCTTTCAGAACATATTTCTTTTGCCCTACATTCGCCACGCTCGCTGGCCAGTCGGATAGGCGAAAAAATATAAGTTAATTAAAAAAATAAAAAAACCGACTGCGTAAAAATTAACTCACATTAAAAACTGATAACAAATAAATAAAAACTAAAAAGAAAAAACAAGCCCATGGGTTTGGTAGCCAAAGTTTGATAACCGCTTAAATGGAAATAATTTTATATACTACGTGGAATATATTAAAGAACAAATATTTTAATATTATAATCTAGAATAAAAATAAAGAACTACGTTTTTTTTTTTTTATTATTCAGTAATAAAATATTAAGTTACGGTGCTGAGAAGTTATCCTAAAAATATCGCCACTCATACTGACCCTAATCAAGATCAACAAATCAGAAGTCGACGATCGCGCGAACGTTGACTTGTGTAATTATTTCTCTCTCTATTTCGTCTCTCGGCTATTGGCGAGATCAATTAATAATAACACTAATAGCCTTTAGGTATTTATCACGATGGATATCGCGATCAGACGCGACCTTACTCACCATGCAGTAGAGTTTTGTTTTTCGGGTAATAATTTTTAAAAACAAACTGGACAAGTGGCTAGTGACAATCGAAATAGACTGACAATTTAATAAACTTTACACCAGTGCTTGATATAGGCATAGCTGGGCATTAACTCGTTAATCCGTTAATCGTTAATTAACGAAGTTAACATTTTGATTAACGGGTTAACTTTTAAGTTAACTTTTTAAAATGTTAACGGACACGTTAACTTCCGTTAATATGCAGAAGTCCGTTAATCGTTAATCCAATGCCACTATTTACCGCACGGCACCGCGGTGTGGCGCGAAAAACAGGTTCAGACAAGTATGAAACGACAAGTGCCGGGCGCGGCGGCGCGTGAGACAAAAACAAAACTAGATATATTTTGCCGGCGCGTGCGAGTAAGAAAACTGCGAAGTACTAGCGCCACTGCTTAGAGTGACGAGTGTTGTGTTTGTTGTTATTATAAATTACCGTCAGTGATAATTTGCGTGTTAATAAAGAAGAGTGCAGTGTAATTAGTTAGATAGAAAAGTGTACTGTGCAGTGTAGTAATTAAAACTATATCATGGAGAACATGGAATCGGATTTCAGCGGTCCTGATGAGAATCCTTGGCCACATTTGGCTGAGTATGTGGAATTTGTATCCAGATCGGGCCAGCAAATACTTTTTGCTTGTAAGCGTCGCTTGTCGAAAGACACCAAAATAAAAGTTCATGTATCAAGCCTGAATAATTTGAAACAACATGTAAGAAGGGTACATAAGTCACAATAGGTACAGTTTGAAGAGATTTTTAAGGCGGGCTCTAACCGAGGCAAGACAAAAAAGAGAACTCATTCTGACAATATTAACCTGTTAACTTCCAGAACCTAAACCAACAGGTTTTATAAGTTCACTAACGCAACAATATAAAAATGCAATTTTACACATATTAACGGATTAACGATTAACGTTAACTTCCGTTAATTCTTCCGAAATGTTACGCTTTAACGTTTAATGAAGCTAACTTTTTTTGTAGCGGATTAACGATTAACGAAGTTAACTATTTGATTAACGGTGCCCAGCTATGGATATAGGCATATCAGTAATGCGCTGCTCGCCTATTAATCAATAATAATAATAAATAGAGGTTCTACTAATAACACCTGAAGCCTAATCAAAATATTTGCTCTTTTGACATTTGCACGCGGTATATATAGGCGTAGGTAGAAGTGCATTGAAAACTTTAATTCCTAAATAGTCACTCTAAATGAAAATAATATGAGAAACCTCAATATGATTTTTGATAATAGTAGGTAACAATAATAATATGTTTAATTACCAATATACCTACAAAATACAATCTACACTTATTCCAAACAAATATTTATCGAATAGTAAGTATACTGCAACAACATTTCAAATGTGATTAGTAGTGAACCCGCACAAGGCACTTTCATGCCTGAACTATGGGACCATGCAGTCGAATTACCAAAAATAGTTTACTAAAAGGAATATAAAAATAAAAAAATAAAATTAAAATCTAAGTAGAAAAGCATAAAAAATAAAAAATCAAAACAAATTGTAGTGTTCTTCAAATCAACGGATGGTTCTTAAAAATTGTTCTGTATCCTGATAGTCCCATGTTAGCAACAGTCCTGAGAGTCTGGACCTAGCTTCGCGGACACTGGCGTCTTCTTTGGATCTCAGATAAAGGCCGTTGCTGGTACGTATTACTATTTGGGGAGTGGGGAATCTGTGTCAAGGTATTTGTCTTCTTACAGAGGTTGCGTTCGCTTTTCGTAACTACAGACAGGGAGTGGGGTAACCATTAAAGATTGAAGTATACGAGCCTGGCGGCGGGGCCGGGATTACGACTTCGTGATTGGTAGCAGGTGACGAGCGTAGCATTGTTTGGCGCCCGGCAGAGGGGCCAGGTTTCTCACGCTTCTGCGCGCGCGAACATGCCAGCCGCCAGACGACGCACGAATTCGTCCAGTGTTTCCATCCGCATATCCCTATGGATTACATCGTTCCTCATGTAACGCGAGGCGCCGACAATCAAACAAAAAGCGTCAGATTTTGTTGCGCTTGTAAGCGTAGCTGAGGTGAGGTGAGGCTGCGGATATAGGCTTTAAAGATTAATAGCTTCGTGTGAAGCGGCAAACTGGATGCAAACACTGGGCGAAGTTTGGCTCTCGCCACCCGCGCCAAGTTCACAGTGGCGGTCTCTTGGGCGCGCATGTTGATGCGTTTGTCTATCGTGACGCCCAGGTATTTTACTAGATTAGTCCACGGTAGATTCTCGCCGTTCAGCAGAAGCTGCTAGATATCGTTGACGCCATGCCATCCACCCACAATTTCAGTCCAAGTATGGGCTTCCAATTGACGTAGAAGGCTACCATACCTGCTGGGATCTCTAGGCGGACAAACGCTATGGAAATAGTACAAAGAAGGGGGGACTTACCAGGATTGCACCACCACACTTATCTACTACAGTTCTAGGCGAACGAGGTTTTTTAATTTTAAAGATTATTCACGATTTTGTTAGTTGCAGCTTCTGGCAACCGCGCGCGGCCGTTGCGTCTTGTTTTCGAACTGTCAATGTTTTATGCTCGCCATCCTCGTCAGAGGGCGCGGGCGGCGCGGAGTAATGGAACACAGGGTTTGGAATCAATTAGGACTTTGTATAGAGGTACCAAGCCACAACAGAAGCGGATTTTTTTTTTTTTTATTTTTTTTTTTTTACATCAGTAAATCCCTACCGGATACCCCCCCCCCCCCCCCCGGTCGGGGGACAGGGGGGAGGTTATGTCGGGCTCGCACCGACTAAAACCTGATGGTGTTCCTCGAGACGCCTTGTGTTGATGGCGGACGGCGGGGAGCAATATGCAAACGACCACCGCCCGCCGGCGTCGCCCGCTAGTGTGCGGGCGCCTTCATGGCGAGGAGGGAGAGAGAGAGCGAGTCTCCTCCCTCGCCTTCGGAGAGGCGCGCGGGAACGACCGCGCGCGCAGTCTCGTGGGGCCCTATGTGAGCGATGTCACCCCCGTGACACCGCTCGGGCCCCTCAGGTGGGCAGGAGGGCAGCGTACTGCCGCCTCCTGCGCTGTCTTCTCCTCTGGCGGAAGGGAGGGGCGTTCGGGTCTTCTTCCCGCTCCCGTTCCGCCGCCTCCTTCTGGAGCATGGCGTGCTCACAGAAGGAGGCCACAGGTCGGGTTTCAGCCTTCTCAGTCCAGTCTCAAGCTGGTACGTGTAATATAATACGAAAGTTCGTTGTAGACGCTATTTTATACGAAACAACAATAAACACCGGATTTTTTACGAGTAATACGCGTTTACAGTGTGTTTATAATTACTAACTAAACCAAAACTCACGTGGTTTCATATTTTTATAGGGATGTAACAAAATGGAACATACATCTCTACATACATACATATCTTTACGCCAGATCCCTTGCGGGGTAGGCAGAGACAATTGAGCGCCATTTGACACGATCACGACATACCTCTTTCGCTTCGTCGACATTCATTAACCTCTTCATACATGCCCTTTGGTTACGAAGACTTTTTAATGCACCTTCAGTCAGTGTTTTATTTATTTGATCGTGATACATCTCTCTCGCACAATAAAACATTTCAAACGATTATCGAACTCTGAGTGTACTTTTAATAAATGTAGTCTATTATTAACTTACTAGGAAATAAAATTACGGACATTTTTGACATATTTATACTTTCATGTACGAAAAAGGTTAGGTTGTCATATATTATGGGAGTCATAAGAGGAAAGGCCGACTGACGCGAAGGTAACGAAAGGTCTAGCCCATATAGCCAAGTCTGACGTAATATACTTCAATTTCAATTTATTTATTAACCATAAGATACATTAAGTACACTCGGTTTTGTCACTTATACATATTATTGTTTACCAATCATGGCAGGATAGCAGAAGTATGCCATTAATAGGAAAGAACAGCCATCGTCATTTACCACTTAACACTACAAACAATCAATACCTACATAGAAGCTGCTGTACAAGGGCGTTGTCACTTAAAATCTAGAAAATAAACTATATTAAAATTATATAATAAAATAATAATTATTATTTTAATAAAGAAAAAAAAAACTACAAATCAAATCATTTATTCATCCTTAAGTATAGGTACATACATATTACAATTGGTATTCAGTAGTTTGTTCGTTCAGCTATACTTTACCCTTAAGGGCATATTTATTAAAATGCCAAAGTCAAAATTATTGTCATAAATGCATATAAATAAAATAAAAATAAATTTTGGTATACAAACACAAAAGAAAAATATATAATTAGTGTCCTATTTTAAATATTATAATCTATGTCAAATGTGAGATCATCGTCAGTCAGAAAATCGTCTATTGTATAATAACATTTTTCCAGTAAAGCTTTCTTTAGTTTTGACTTAAATAATGGCAGAGGCAAGTCCTTGAAACCGTCCGGCAGAGTATTGTACAATTTAGGAGCCATACCAAAAATACTTTTACAAAATTGTGTATGTCAAAATCATCATCATCATCATCATCAGCCTGTGTCTCTCCACTGCTGGATATAGGCCTCCCCCAAGGCTCGCCACTGCACGCGGTCTTTTGCAATCCTCATCCAACCCCCACCAGCGACCCTCCTTAGGTCATCCGTCCATCTGGCGGGGGGTCGTCCCACTCTGCGTCGTCCCGTACGTGGTCTCCACTCCAGAACCCGTTTGCCCCATCGGTCGTCGGTTCTGCGGCAGATATGTCCGGCCCATTGCCACTTTAGCTTGCTAATTTTGAATGCTATGTCAGTAACTTTGGTTTTCTGACGAATTTCAACGTTTCGAATTCTATCCATCAGAGAAATACCAAGCATAGCTCTCTCCATAGCTCGCTGAGCGACCTTGAATTTGTGAACCAGACCCACTGTCAGTGTCCACGTCTCTGCTCCGTACGACATTACGGGGAGGACGCACTGGTTGAAGACTTTTGTCTTCAAACACTGTGGTATGGACGATGAGAAGATATGTCGAAGTTTCCCGAATGCCGCCCATCCTAGCTGAATGCGTCTGTCGGCTTCTTTGCTGAAGTTAGCAGCGCCTAGCTGAATAGTCTGTCCAAGGTAGACGTCATATGTCAAAATAAATAAATTAAATTTCAAAAATAATAACAATGATAATAAATAATAACTAAAAGAAAGCAGCTGTATATTTCTTTCTAATGAGTTAATGAGGTTATCATCAAATTCCGCCCTCACTCCGGCTTATGCTTTATAAAGCGCAAATAAGGTCATGCGTGGAATACTGTTCTCACCTCTGGGATGGATCCGCTAAGTACCTTACAGATGCTCTCAATGTCCTACAGAGGCGGGCTATTCGAATAGTGGACGATACTACAGTGTCCAAAACTCTCGAATCGCTGCAGCTTCGCCGAGATGTGGCCTCCCTGAGCGTATTCTACAAGCTATACTACGGTGAATGTTCTGAAGAGCTCCAACAACCTTATCCCTTCTTCTCTATTCCGCAACCGAACCACTCGCACAGGCCAAAATATGCATCCACATACCGTAGCCACTATCCCTACGCGTACATACAAATTTGGAGACTCTTACATCTGTCGCACGCTGAAGATGTGGAATGCTCTCCCAGCCAGTGTATTTCCCCACTCCTATAACCTGGAGTCCTTCAAACGAAGTGTGAAAAAGCATCTTTATAGGCCGGCATAGTGGTAGGGACTGATGTCGGTCGTCCGAGGCTGGCGTCAGTTGCTCCCATTCTTGGACCTCGCGTACCGCTTACCATCAGGTGGGCGCGGTGTCACATGTCGTGCTCCGTATAAAAAAAAAAAAATCCAGATGTAAACCACAACGCAAAACGACTTTTGACTAACCATATCCAGAGTAAATTTATTAACAAAACAAAATATTTGAACTTGACAAGTCCGTGCAAAACGGTGCGAAGAACTTCTGAACTTTTGTATTTCGTATTCGTACGTTCGGAGTGGGCAACGAAGGTGATCGGCCGCGTCCACAGCTGTAGGTCTTTGACACATATTTTAAATTTAGAACATCTAAAATTGTTCCGCAAGAATTTGAATTACGAAGTATTATGATCACGTGTCATTGCTAAAAATAACGGTCAATTTGAATTTGGAATAACTTTTGCGTTCGGGAAATTGACCTATTTAAAAAACATGCTACGAATTTTTTTATCAAATTAATTAACCAACTTGGACCGCACACGTCAGCCCCACGTTTCTAATTAAAACCGGGTCTTGTATATTCATAATCTATTTTCAAAATTTATTTGAAGTAATATACAATCAATATAAAAGAATCGTCCAAACGGCTAACGGAAAAGTCTGGAGACAGGAAGGCTGGCAATTATTTCTGCCAACGTCTTAGCTTAGCTATACAGAGGGGAAATGTTGCCAGTCTTCTTCGTCTCTAGAGGACATTTTTTACTTATAGTTTATTTTTTATTAGGTTTAGTTTATATTTATTTTAATTTTTACTTTTAAATTATGAAATAAAAATTAAAACTAAATTAGAAAACTAATTATAAATAAAAATACTCACCCATGATTTGTTCCTGTGGCAGTGTGCCAAGAACACTTGCAGCGTTCCCCCGCTGTACAGCAATGCTGATTTGCTGCGCGAGAAAACTGCCAGCCCTCTTGTCACATACAGCATTAATCAGGCGCTTAGACAACTCTTTAAAGATTAATTTTTATTTAAATGTATTCATAATACATTTAATGTTGTTTATTCTTCAAATGAATATTGTATTGCCTATGTACTGTAACCTGCCTTTGTAGTCACAAGATTATCCAACGCCTGCGGTTGGATGTAGTTGCTTTTAATTGTTACGGAGAGGATTCTACGGATCTCCTTTTTTATTGAAAATGCATAAAACTTTTTTATACTTTATTTTCGATATAATACAAATGTAGAAAAACTAAACACTTTCCTACGTGGGACACTATTACGCGGTAGACTTTAACTGTAATTATTATTTTAATCCGATATTTATAAAAAAATACTCGCTCTCTCGAACTCTCGGTCCGAGCCCTTATCTTCTCTTTTTTCTTCTTTAAAACAAAAACCCATCAACTGTCATTGTCGTATATTGACAATACTATTATTTATTTATTTAAAAACTTTATTGCACAAGGTACAAAAGGCGAAGCTTAATGCCAGGCATTCTCTAACAGTCGACCTTGGGGACAAAGGAGATATCAAATAGAAATATGAGACGGTGCAAAAATAAGAGTTAAAAGAGACAGATTTTGCTATAACTAATACTTAACCTAATATCAAATACATATACTACTTAATATACATCATATATAAACCTACATATACTCATATATACATAATACATACATACACATATAACTACATAATAATTACAATAAACTAAAAACACATATTAAAATAGTATTATTTATTTATTGGGACTTAATTAAATGTGTAAACACAAGCCTTCTAAAGGTGGCTCTATTCGGTGCTTGACGAATACTGACTGGAAGGCTGTTCCAAAGGGATGACGCTGCGACTACGAAAGACTTTGAGACAAAGTTAGAGTGATGGGAAGGGATAGAAAGGACGGAGTTTTGTGAAGATCGAAGAGTTCTGTCGTGAAAGGAGCTGAGGAATGAGAAGAATTGTTTTAGGTATATTAGGTTCATTTAATATTGAGTATAACAGGCACAAAATTCTAAGATTTTTTCGCGATCTTATTGGTAACCATTTGAGCTTAGAGCGTTATTCTGAAATGTGGTCATACTTGCGAAGAGAATAAATGAACCTAATACAGGAGTTCTTAAAATGCAAATAAAACTACATGTACCCGTTACAGTACTTACTGTTCTCGTTGTTGCAGAGAAAATGTAAGTTTTGTTTTTTCTGAGCTTATCGAGGTCTGGGTCTAATTTTGGCGCTTTGAACTAGCGTGGCGGTTCGAAATATTCAAATAAAAAGCGACAGGTCTCCATAAAAAACTGACAGTTTCATCCGAACACATCGAGCGGACATGCATCTCGAAGGAGCGAGAATCGGGGGCCCTGTTAAAAAAGTATCGCGAATTTAGAAAGAAAGAAAGAAAAAAGTTTATTTGTTACGAAAAAAAAAAACACATGCAGTAAAAAATAATAATGATAATACAACAAACAAGATAGTGTGGTGACAAATAGGGAATCAGCTCAGCAATAAGCTGCAACACTAGGTCACAGCGCTGATTTTCAGCTGATCCCTCATAATTTAGATTTTTTCCGGCTACGTTTTATGGCACTAAAATGTACATCATCATCAGCCTGTGTCTCTCCACTGCTGGATATAGGCCTCCCCCAAGGCTTGCCACTTCACCTCCCCACGATCAGGGTGGCAACCCTCATCCAACCCCCACCAGCGACCTTCCTCAGGTCATCCGTACATCTAGCGGGGTGTCAACCCACTCTGCGTCTTCCCGTACGTGGTCTCCACTCTAGAACTCGTCTACTCCATCGTTCATCGGTTCTACGACAGACATGTCCAGCCCATTACCACTTCAGCTTACTAATTTATAATAAATACATTATACATTATTGACTAATTAGTAAATACTGTTTATTGTGATACAGTAATATTTTTTTAATACCTTATTATTATAATATAATTATTTTTTATGTAACATTTAGTTACTATTATGTATTTATTATTTTATTAACTAATATATAAGTTTGTTAACGGAATTGCACGGCAACATTTGGGTACTTAGGAAGTAATTGTTATGTGTATGCTTGTGTGTGTCTCGAAAGTCATTCTTAGTGTTCAGGTTCTCATGGTGTGGCGTGTCCGGTGGTCGCCCCTTCCTTAGAAGGTCATTGCAGTGGTGGCATGTGTGTCGGGTCCCGGTCCGCACCCTAAGGGCCTGGTTGAGCGGGGGGATGGCTGGCACATGCGTTATGTCCGTGATCGGGTGCTGCTGTGGGGGCCTGGGACCTCTGCCGAACACGTTCAATTTATTGTTCTTAAATTAACAGAGGTTTTGGCGTTTTGTCGACTTTCGGGTTGCACATAGGCATGTATGTAGTCTACCTTAATTCTGACTTGCCTGGTGGGTTACTGCTGTACCAGGTATTGTATTCTCATAGGTACTGAATATCACTTCCGGTAAACAAACGAAACAGACGTACCTTGATTCGCTCCATCGTTTTTTAATTAAAATAGTGGTCTTAAGTTATCTGTAAGTGCTCCGGATCTTCTGAAACATTCATCTCGTATTTGGCTACAAGGTATGCATATTTGAAGCACAAGAACTCTATTAAAACTTCACTAATAACACTATACTTGGATTACTGGTAGACAAACAGAACAACAAATTGAAGGTAATCCGATAAAGAGCAACATAAACAAAGTATTATAACGGAACAAGATTGAAGTTCTTCCGCCTGTCGCCATAATATTTTGATTATTTTGACAGAAGAGTGACAGAACATCGGATGCCAACCATAGACAAAGTTCGCTCATACACGGCCCTGAGGTAATGGACGACAGAAAATAAATCCCTTGAATTTACTAACTATACACGACCCAATATAAATTAAATTTTAATCGTTATATTTAGAAATATATACATTTATTCGAAAAAATATTTACAACATATAAAATAAAATTAATATTAAGGATAGGGATATAAGTCCCGTCCGCGTGGAATGGTGGCAAGAACGCTGGCTGCATTTCCCCGCTGAATTGCAATACTAATTCTCTGGGCGAAGAAAGAGCCAGCCCTCTTGTCACCGGAGGAGACAACAAGACGCGGTGTTATGTCTTTTAAAAACTTTTTTTGCGCTTGGACTCCATGGGCCCAGAGTTTCTACAGCAAACGGCACAAATATGTAATCTTTTAATATACTTACATACTTGCGCCGCTTGCTGGACTCCGCATTTTCCGCCGCGGCTCCCGCTTTATGCGCTGTCCCCCTGAGATGCGACGCGGCAAGGGTGTCGACGCACGTGGCGTCCCACACTAGAGCACGTCCCCGTTCCCAGGGGACCAACGTCATACCATCGGGTCTCTTGCCATCATCTCGGATAACTCCAACAGGCTCTAGAAGAGCTGGAACCTCGATGGTGGCTAGAGCCCTTTTTATAGTATCGTTAAGGGAGCCGTGGCGGGAAAATCTGCCCGCACTTTTGGAACAGGAGAGCCCATGAACTCCAAGACAGTCGACCTCCTTTCCACACGGACATCTATGTAGGATACATAATGGTGCCCCTAACCGTAGACCAACGGCGATACGGAAACTTTCGTCGTCAAGCAGTGTGCCGAGGTTCGCAGAAGGCAGTGCGTGTAACCAGTGGCCGGATTCCTTTTCTACTGAAGCCAGAAGCCGGGCGCGATGTTGATCACTGATTGGATTTTGAGCCAAATGTTTATAGGTGTTTTGTACCAATGGTGTATCCCAAAGTTTTTGAAAGTTTGATTCCTTTGGAATATCATCATTGGGACATTTTATTTTCCAGGCTCTAATTGCCTCCAGTGCACATGTTAATTCAATACGATTTTGATTTAAGATTTTTGAACTTAAATCTTGAACACTGTGCACCGAAGATAAGAACGCCGGTAAAGCAATACTAGAAATTTTTCGCACGCCGATGCCACCGAATTTAACAGGCAAGGTTGCTTGGGACCAAATTAAATTAAATTGTAAAATACACAACCGAACAAATTAATATGTTGCAAATAACAAACGAACAAATAAAAATAAAGTCGTTCTAAAAGACAAATACTGACTAATCGTATATTGCAACATTTACATAAGAAACAACTATAAATCTTATTTAAATATATTATACCCTTATTAAAACTATTAAATTCCTAATATACCTTTAAACTATGCCGAAATTACCTAGATCTCCAGTAAAGAGCTCTTCTTCAGATCCCAATATCCACAGAAGTCTTGAGGAAGGCGAGGATAATAAACGATCGTACCCATTACGAGGCAAACGTAAGCTACCTTCTGCGGAAGAGGATATGAAATCTGCATTTGATGAGTTCACTGATAAGATGACAGCTAATTTGAATGAGTGGCGGATGAATTTGGAAATTAATATCTCACAAATAACCACTAGCGTCAACGAAATTTTAACCAAAACAGCTGCGGACATGAAAGATCAACAAAAAATAATACTCAATGAAATATCCACACTAAAAACATCGTTGGAATATGTTTCGTCACGTCAGGATGACCTTGAAAAGAAGGTAAACACGCTATCACAAAATGATAACAAATGCGACCAATTAGCATCTGAGGTTGGTACTCTAAAGAACCATATACAGGTCCTGCAGACAGAGCTTAATGATCAGCAACAATGGGCTCGCAATCTTAACCTAGAGATCACTGGAGTACCTGAAATGACTAATGAGAACCTTTCAAATATAGTGTTGGCAATAGCTAATCATGCAGAGGTGGGCCTTACAAATGCGGACATAGAGTATGTCAACCGAATCCAGCCTCGCATTAGGGCTGCTGGTCGCCCGAAATCTATCGTCGTAAAACTTAAGCAGCGCATCACAAAAGATAGCATCCTTGCAGGAATTCGTAAACAACGAGGCATCACCACAACTAATATCGGTATACATGGAAAGGAACAGGCCGTGTTCGTTAACGATCACCTCACACCAGAGAACAAAGCACTTTACAAAAAGTGCAGGGAATTCGCAAAAACCAGGCAATATCAATTTGTTTGGACTAGGAACTGCAGAATTTTTTTACGCAAGAACGACTCATCTCCGCCTGTTTGCATCAAATCCGAGTTGGATTTGAAGAAACTGTTCTAAGAAATTTTAAGTTATCCTTCTTATCATTATATTTCTTTATTAGTTATAAGTTTTTAGTTATTTGGCCTATATCCATAAATCTTAAACTCAAAATTCACTTACTTCGTTATTTAATAATATTAAATATTAAACACAGACATACATTTTTTAAACTTAATATCTACAGTATATTATTATTGTATTTTACCTTATTTTGCTTTTATCCTACTCTTAGATCACATTATGTTGAACTGTTGTATACCGACGTGCGAATATATGCACTATACACTATTGTTATCTATCCTTATTTTATTAACGTGCAGAATGACCAGTCATGGGCAGTGGACCACTGTTGGGTGTCGGCTGGGGCGGGAGGGCTTATAGGTAAAATCTGGGGCCCTATCGCCTCTGTTGGTATCGTATCGGGGAATCCTGGAGCTACTACTGGCGCATTTTTGCATCTACTAGTTATACGTTTCAGATTATACGGGCGCAGCGGCTAAACTAACCATTTTCTATCAGAATGTCCGTGGTTTACGCACGAAGTGTAGCGAACTATATCTGGGCATTCTAGACACTAGTTTTGATGTTATAATGTTGTCAGAAACCTGGCTTCACAATGGGATCTTTGATTCTGAGCTATGTGATAGTAGATATGATGTTTTCCGAAATGACAGAAATGCAGTTGAAACGGGAAAATCGTATGGTGGCGGAGTGATGATCTGCATTAAGCGAGAACTGGGAGCATACATTCGTAGTGAGTGGAACCTGGACCCTGTAGAATTCATCTGGGTAACTATTCCTGCAAAAGGAATTAGTAGTTCTGCAAACCTTCACTTGGCTGTCACATATATACCCGGTAGTGCTTGCAACCAGGCACGAAATATTGAATTATTTGTACAATCAGTTAATAGAGCTGTTACTGAAAACCAGAAGGATTTGTTTATTTTAGTCGGTGATTTTAATTTGCCGAACATACAATGGAACGATAATGGGCCCCTATACCTAAATCGAGGCGCAATTGAAACCCAGGTGGCAGGTAAATCATTAGTCGATGAGTTATCCACTCTTGGAATTCGTCAGTATTGCAACCTAACTAACTCCCATGGCAACACCCTTGATCTTGCTTTTAGTAACCTGTCCATTGAAATACACACATCAAAAAAGTCTAGGGATCAAGCATGTTTATGCGGATTTCTTGTGATTGAGATGTGGCTTTGTAATAAATTTATGATTTTATAAATTTATATGGATCCTTTTTGGTGCATTTCATAATTTAAAACAGGAACTGTCAATCAAATTCGAGTAAAAGATGAAAATCAGCTGTCAATATTTTCCCTATAAAAACATAAGACGCATTGAAGACATTATTAGTGCTACTGTTTCCCTACTACTGATTAAAACCAACGTTATTATGGAGCGGCGACGTCATTTAAGCAGGGAAGAAATGATCAGAGCCGTGGGAATGATAGAAGCTGGTTCCCGGCAACGTACTGTGGCTTTAGCTCTGAATACAAGTCAGAGTGTTATCAGTCGACTTTGGACACGTTACCGAACCACTGGTACCGTGGCTGAGCGCCATGGAGGACGGTATCGCTGCACCACACGGAGACAAGACCGATACATTCAAATCACAGCTCGAAGAACTCCAACAATAACCGCCATGATGTTAGCCGTGAGCCTTCATCGCTCTTCAGGGAACTTAATTAGCGACCAAACAGTCAGAAACCGCTTGCATGAAGTGAACCTTCATTCCCGAAGACCGCTACGGGTACCACCTATAGCAATGCACAATCGTAGGACTCGATATCAATGGGCTCTTGAACACAGAAATTGGACAGAAGAACAATGGCGTTTCGTGTGCTTTTCTGATGAGTCTCGTTTTGGTATGAGGCCGGATACAAGACGTATACGACACTGGAGAACCCCTGGACGCCAACAGCGATTAAAATCCTGCCAGGAAGTCCATCCTTATAGTGGTGGAACCATCATGGTATGGGCGGGTATTTCGATCGGCGGAAGAACTGAGTTGATTTGGATCAGAGGCAACCTCAACGCTCAAATTTATGCTGAGACGGTTGTATCAGACGTCATCGTTCCTCTACAAGTGCATATCGGTCCCTTATTTCAGTTAATGCATGATAATGCACGACCGCACACCGCAAGAGTTGTAAGACAGACTCTCGCCGCAGCTAACATCAATGTCCTGCCCTGGCCTGCTCAGTCGCCAGACTTGAACCCGATTGAGCATGCATGGGATATTCTTCAGAGAAGAGCTCTGCCGAATATGGAGGGTATCCAGTCGCAAGAAGACCTTTTTTTGTTGTTGCAACGAACATGGGCGGCCATTCCACAGCGTGATTTGGATGAACTCATTTTGAGTATGCCAAACCGATGTTCTTGTGTTGTTAGTGTTCGCGGTAGAAACACGGATTATTAATTGTTTAAGTTACCCAATAAAATTAAAAAAAAAAACTGTTATTGCAGTCTTTTTTTCGAACTTTAATGTTAGTGGTTCAAATGTCAAAAATCCCTTTATTAGGAAAATGGCAATTTTTTTTACTAATGCAAAGGTGACTTGGTTTATCGTTACTGTAGACAAACGAAAACATTTTATTTGATCAATCCTTAAAGAAAATTTTAATGAATATCAATCAGGAGAAAAGTTATTGCAAAAATATATGTTGATCCCTAGACACTTTTGATGTGTGTAGAAAGACTGGTTTCTCCGTTGCTCCCAGAAGATAAATTTCACCCATCCTTTACAATAGATGCGGTTGACGTCAGTATTATTCCATTAATAAATAAACCACAAACACGATTTAAATTTCATAAGGGTAATTATGAGGACATAATTAATTTTCTAAATAGCATTGACTGGATATCAAAAATTAATGCTCTCTCAGTGGACGACGCTGTCGAATTTATGTACGATCGCATCTACGAAAGCATACAACAATATATACCAAAATCAACAATAAAAGGACGTCATACTTATCCCATATGGTACACACCCTGGCTAATAAAAATTATAAAGGAGAAGGCTAAAGTGCATAAGCGATGGAAGAACCATAAAAACCCTCTGGATTATAATGAATTTTCATTATTGAGAGAAAGATGCAAACGATGTCAGTCAATCTGTTATAAAAAATATTTATTAAAGATTGAACAATCAATTTCATCGAACCCTAAACATCTTTGGGGATTCTTAAAATCAAGACGTAACACTTCAAACTACCCCACATCCGTTACACATGATGGTACAAAGTTTTCGACAGGGGAAGAGATCAGTGCAGCATTTAATAACTTTTTTAAGAGCGTGTTCTCAGCTCCAGCCTCATCATATCCAATATCAGAATTTTCACCACCATTATCTAGAGATACATCGCACATTAGTACTATTAAACTTACCCGAGACCAAATCCTGAAATCTCTCCGTAGTCTCGATGTCAATAAAGGGCCAGGCAGTGATAGAATACCTCCTTATTATATAGTGAGGAATGCACTACCACTATCCATGCCCTTAAGTATTATATATAACAAATCTTTAAAAGATGGGGTGTTTCCGAGGGTTTGGAAGGAGGCTCACATTGTTCCGGTGCATAAGAAGGGATCAAAGATCAAAGTCGAAAATTACAGGCCGATCTCAATCTTAAACACATTCGGCAAGTTATTTGAAAAACTGGTGTATGTTTATATTTATCAGGCAGTTGCTCCTTGTATACCGGACGCGCAACACGGATTTCTAAAAGGACGTTCGACCACAACTAACTTGACGATCTTTATGGACTTTGCCCTTAAATCGATGGAAAAATCTAAACAGATTGACGTGATCTACACGGACTTTGAGAAGGCTTTCGACCGTGTGGATCACGTTATTCTTACTCGCAAACTTGAGCATCTTGGTATAAAGGGCGATCTATTGAGATGGGTAAAGTCATATCTGCACAACCGCTCTCAGGCTGTGGTCGTGGGTGGCTATAGGTCATGCTTTGTGCACATTCCGTCTGGTGTTCCCCAGGGATCCCATCTGGGACCTCTCTTCTATATCGCGTACCTGTTTGACGTTTACACATGCTTTAAGCATTCACGCTATTTAATGTATGCTGACGATACAAAGATATTTCTTGACATTGGCAGGAATGATGATTGTATAAAATTACAAGAAGATCTAGCGCGTTTATCACAATACTATATGGACAACAGAATCTCAGTTAATGTCAGGAAATGTCAACAAATATCGTTTACACGCAGTGTCAACCCTGTGAAGTTCAGGTATGAGATTGGTGGCACATTCTTGGATGAAACATTTAATGTACGTGACTTAGGTATTCAGCTGGATTCCAAACTTACCATGAACAACCACGTTGATGCAATTACTGCTAAAGCCTATATAAATCTCGGATTTTTAATGAGGACATGCCAAAAGTTCAAAAATATAAAATGTATGAAATCAATTTATTTCGCGTATGTTCGAAGTGGTCTGGAATACGCCAGCTGCGTATGGTCGCCACAATATATTTTGTATGACCAGCGTTTGGAATGGATTCAAAGTAGATTCATTAAGTATTTAAACTACAAAACCAAAACACACTATCAAGATTACAAGCAAAATTGTCATCATTATAATATTAATACACTGAAGGACCGAAGAGCTCTGCTTGATATGATGTTTCTGCACGATGTGGTTGGAGGTCGGCTGGACTGCGAGGAGTTAGTTAGTGGTATTGGGTACAGAGCATCGAAACGTCGTACCCGCTCTACAGATCTTTTGCTCGTACCATGGCATCGCACTAATTATGGGAAAAACTCACCTCTAACCCGAATTGCACACACATATAACAAAATCTTTTCTGATATTGATCTCTTTGTTGGTTCAAAGAGATCGTTTAAACATTCGGTCGCCTTATCGCTGCGTTTACAATAGTTCATCATAAAATAAATAAATAGTGATATAATTTATATTTATACTAAATTTAAGTATGTCTATTCAGTTACTTTCTTTTTGCATTGCTTTGAGTTTATTATCTGGTTATGTATTTGTTGATAAAGGTCATTTTTCTGTTTTTTTTTTTTTTTTTGTTACATTCATTCATCTTTTGTGGAAATCTTTAATTGGCTGTACTCATTATCACTACTTTAAAAAATATATGTATTTAAAGCTGTTGATTTTCCGAATAAATAAATAAATAACTTAATTTAAAAGGTTATTAATTGATCGTTGTGGTGCGTTTTGTATATGTTTTATTTTGTAAATCTGATATAGCTGAGTTTTCCTTGCAGATTCCTTTCTCAGTCAGATTAAACATTAACAGGTCACTGGAATTTGCTAAGCTGCTGGTCTTCAGCTAAAATCTTACTTATTGGACCACTTTGCTGCTTAGTCTTCTACTAGCAGGAGTAGAATCATTCAAAATAATTAAATTAATGACGTTTCATAAGTGCCTGTAATAGGTTTACGTGAATAAAGATATTTTGACTTTGACTTTGAATTTTGAAGGCTATATCGGTAACTTTGGTTCTTAAATAAATCCGTCGGATTTCCTCGTTTCGGACTTTATCCATCAGAGAAATACCGCGCATAGCTCTCTCCATAGCCCGCTGAGCGACCTTAAATTTGTGGACCAGACTCACTGTTAGTGTCCACGTTTCTGCTCCGTACGACAGCACTGGAAGAACGCACAAGTTATGTATGAGTGCAATTTTATTTTATATTATACACTTATGCGGACCGACCAAATGCCACTAAAGACATTCTTACTAGGTCAATCTTAGGGACATTACGAACATGGTATGTGGGAGGTAGGTGCAAATATTTAAACAGAAAATAGATAATTAAAATTCTACTAAATTTAAATCTAGTACTTATATAAAACATAAATATATATAATAATACATACATACATACTTAATACATAATTTTGTCCGCCTCCGTGGTCTAGTGGTAACAAACGTTGCCGTGAACTCGGGAGGTCGTGGGTTCGATTCCCACCGGGGGCAAGTTGTACATTGTATAATTTGTCTCGGTCTGGGTGTTTATATGTATAATATGTATATATTTACAAAAAAAAGTATAATATGTAGTTTATCAACCATCTAGTTTCCGTAACACAAGCCTCGTAGCTTACCACGGAAACTAGATGGCGCTGTTTGACCTGTCTGGAAATATTTATAAAAAAAAAAAAAAAAAGTTGGTAAAAAATGCTATGCTATGTGTTCAGCTGCAGCACTAACAGAAGTGCCTTGAAGGTGGGAAGGGATAGGGATTAATAATACAATATTCACTAAAATTATTTATAAATTTAAATCATAATAAATTGTATATTCTAACCCTTGTTTGAGGGATAAAAAAAGTTATGACGTCACACATATTGCAGCGTGTCGGAAAAGTGGAATTGGTTGAGTGTTTGACCTAGTTTGTTTATTGATAGTGTTTCGTGATTGTTGGCTATACCGGGACCTGAAATTGTCATGAGAAAATCAAATTCCCTCCGCACCACAGACCTATAAAACACCTAGACACGGCAATGGCTGTATACAATTCGTATGTTTTATTGCCGTAATATTGAATCCAAGAGAAAGTACATACACGCTAATGGTAGAAAATGTACAAAAATTATTTATAAGAGCTATGTACAGAATTTATGCCTCTCGACGTAACAAACGTTGTATTTTGGATATCTATTTATTTATAGTGTATATATGTATTATATGGTATGTATGTGCATTGTTTTTATATTGTGTATGTATATGCTATAAATGCGTCATTATAGGTATTTTAGTAATTTAGTTATTTTATTATTTTGCTTCATCCTGTCCATCACCTTTCATGATCCCCAAGGTTGGCTGGTGAAGAATGCCTTATTTCGTAAAGCACCATCTATCATTAGTTTTAAAAATTTGCTTACTAAACACTTTCACAAAAAGCAAGACGAATGAATCTACATAACTTTACAGAGTTAGTATATTATTGTATGTATTATTTGTACATTTATATATCCATATATATATATATATACATATGTAGATATTATTTATTTATTATATAGTAGGTATAATTATGTGTTATTCATGTATATATCGGTAGATAAGTACCATAGCTTTATTATTTATATATATATTTATTTTAGTTATAAGTTGTTTTTTCAATTAAAACTCTTTGTCAAACATTAGTGGTCATGCACCCACAATCCCTGCTCACAACTCCCAAAGGTTAGCTGTTGGATAATGTTTTTAGACATTAAGCTCGCCTATGTACTGTAAAATGTTTTATTTTCTGTGCAATAAAGAATTTATCTATCTATCTATCTATCAATAAAGTATTTAAATAAATAAGGTTTATGCCTACTATCCCTTTTTGTACCCTAGATCATCGTAGGTGGCATCCCAGACAAGACATCTTCCCTCACTCCACAGTATTAAAGACATACCATCCGGCCTTTTACCACCACTACGTGATAGACCTGATGGTACAAGGACGTACAGGATTTTAGCGGACCAGAAGCTTTTCTTGGCGCATTGGTGGCTTTACAACTGGTAAATTTACAACACCACCTTCTCGGAGAGCACGTTAAGTCGTCGGTCCCGGTTCCACTTATACCAACTTGTGGAATCGTTGGGAGCAAAGACTCTCTACCGTCTGCTTTGACGGAATTCTGCAATACTTTGGCCACATTGCAAGAAGAGAAGACGATTATCTAGAAAAACTTCTAATTACGGGCAAAGTAGACGGTAAAAGAACAAGAGAAAGATGCCCCAAGCGATGATCCAGTCAGATGCTTGACCACCTGAACATCCCTGTACACCAAGCTATCTACTACGGACCGGAACCATTGGAGACGGCTGGTGGATGAGCTGCGATTGCGACGGAGTCATGATACACATCAGTGGGGTACCAACTAATGAGGAGGAGGAATCGTTAATAAACTGTTATGAAACATACATCAGATCCTCGCCAACCCGTCTGGCCAGCGTGACGAGTGTAGGCCAAATTCTTCAGATATATGTTCTGGAAGGCCCATCTCCAACAGTGGAGGTCTAGGACGCGGTGTTCTAGGGGCTGTAAGGAATTATTGAATTTAAAGGCTTCTCTTTATAAAATAATTTAAAGCTTGGCATCTAAAGAATCTATATATGTGTGTAAAAAGTACCATCACGACCGTTTCCCTTTCGGGGTGGTCATAAACCACGCTTATAAATAAGCGGATTCACATTTAGCCAACTTTACTATAGGCCAATCATGACAAGTGGCAAGCTCGTCGATGTATAAATGTATTTATTTACATTAATATATATTTTTGTATCCCGACCAGGAATTAGACTACTGACTTAACCGCTAGACCATGGAGGCAATTATATTGTATATGTGTGAGGATATTAAAATATTGTCTTTGTCATTTCTATTTATTTGTAGCTCTGTGGTAGCTTGATAACAAAAATAATAAAATCTTGCCCGTCCCAGACTATAAACGATTTTGGATTTTGCGTACATTTATAGGGGCGGCTGAGATATACTCACAAAATTAATAGGATTTAATGCTTGTGCATCCCTCTCGTTCTCTCAATTCAACACTGAACTGCTGTTTGACCAAAAGAGATTGCCCAAAACCAGGCCCCAACTTTTGTGCAGCGTGTCTCAACTAAATACAATTCAATATTCATAACAATTAATTGTGTTTTTTTTTTTAATTTAATTACAACATCTCTTTTACCCCAGCATTAAAATATAATTTAATTAAATAGTCAATTGGTTAAAATTTATATATGAAATAGTTACAAAGCACTATTTATACGGAGTTCTTCGCGCCATTTTGCGTGGATATGTCAAGGGCAAGTTTTTGTTTTGTAAATTAATTCGCTGTGGATATTATTGGTCAAAAGTGGTGTTGTTTTGTTTAATAATGTGCTACAATGTGAATAATTATGGAAAACGATAAATTGGACTTTAAATATGGGGCACAAGTTGCAGTTTATTTAAAAAAAAATACATGGTTATAAATTCGTGTATGGTCTCAGTTATTATACACAACTTACATGTTTCGCCAGTGAAAAGAGTAAAAAAGTGTAAAAATTAAATTACAAATTCAGAAACATTGGCACAGTCTTATAAATCATAAATAATAATTGGTCCAATAGATTTCAATGTCAAATATACCGTTCCGTGGGAATCAAATATTCCAAAAGACCACAACAAGAAGTCGAATCAATATTATTATCTCACAGAAGAAATGATCAGAAAAGGGTTCAAGACTCAGCTTTACGCAGTGGAAGTTGGTGCGAGAGGAGTTCCAGCAAAATCTTTGCATCACTTACTGAAATAATTGGGCCTAAGCAACTATGCCGTCAATACATTTATAGACGAAGACGGCATTTACGGAATCATACAGTATTTGGTTGGGTAGGGAGAGGAGTAGAATGGTGGATGTATGTGGATTGAATCCCTTTTTGCGTAACTACGTCCAATTATTAACGTGTATTATCTTTGCGATAAAGTTCATAAAAGCTAATAAAATTAATTTGATAATTCTAAATTGATTTTTTATTAATATAACGCAATAATCTAGATTTGTGTGACAGGTTGTGACGTTTTTACTTGTGTGGTACATAGTGTGAGAGGCAGCGATTTTGGTTCATAATCGAAGCGATAAGTGATGGCATAATAAGTGTGAAAACATAGCTATTAAGTGGCATGCGAGGTCATGAATGTTAGCAACTGGAATCAGACACTCATGACTGACATCAGTCTTTAAAATTGCTGAATTGACTGGGCATGAGGCGATTCCAGCCTGATTCCGAAACGTGAGGTTTTTTTTTTTATATACTAGCATGACATGTGCCCAGGTGGGCCTGATGGTAAGTGGCGCGCAAGGTCCATGAATGTTAGCAACTGAAGTCAGACACTCATAACTGCCATCAGTCCCCAGCACTATGCCGGCTTCACTAGATGCTTTTTCAGTTCGCTTGAAGGACTCCAAGTTATAGGAAAGTGGAAACACAGAGCCTGGAAGAGCATTCCACATCTTTATCGTACGACAGATGTATGAGTCCCCAAATTTATACGTACGCGAAGGGATGGTGACTACGGTATGTGGATGCATATTCGAATACACTTTACTGGGTTTATCGGCACGAACGGTAGAAAATTCCCCGCCCCGGCAGACTGGCCAAACCATCATCAGTCCGCCTACCACCTATTTGAATACTAATACATCGTCACAGCCCCCAGAACACAGACTCCTAGACTGTTGGAGATGGGCCTTCCAGAATTAGTTTTTGGAGAATGGCTTTCAAAATTAGGACAATGACAATGGGCTGGACACGTCTGTCGTAGTGAAAACCACACACTGGAAGTCGGAGAGTGGGAGGGCCCTCTGCTAGATGGACAGATGATCTGAGGAAGTTCGCTGCTGGGGGATGGATGAGGGTGACAGAAGATTGATCGAAATGGTGAGACTTAGGGAAGCTGCTTTAGCTGCCACAGCTGGATATAAGCTGTGGAAGAGACACAGGTTGATATGATGATAAATATTATGATAAATAAAACAAAACAAAAAAAGTTTTACCGGTACCAATAAAGGCCGCGTGGAACAGTGGCAAGAACGCTGTCTACATTTCCCCGCTGAATTGCAATACTGATTCTTTGGGCAAAGAAAGAGCCAGCCCTTTTGTCACCGGAGGAGACAAGACGTGGTGCTATGTCATTTATTACAAAATCGCTTTGTCTCGCCGCTCTTTACACAAAATTAGGCCATGCAGAAAGAATTTCATATATCCTTAAGAGTGAGCGATAAAAGTGGATTACCGTCGAAGGCTTCAAGATATGCTCTTCATTACTGTTGGTCCTCTTTCACGAGAATTCATCATTATTATTATTATTATACCCTAAATATCTTATGACGTCCTTTTACTTATTTTATTTTTATTTAAAAACTTTATTGCACTATGTACAAAGGCGGACTCTCTGACAGCCAAACCTTTAGGCCATTTAGACAGTATAGATGGTAGGTGCAATATTAAGTAAGTCCATATATATCAATATATACATACCAATATTTACTTACTATTACATAACACGTACATAAATAAATTATATATATATATATAAATATACTATACAGGGCGTTTGGAAGGGAGCTGTACATACGCCTAGGGTGGAAACTAGGGATAGTCTGCTACCTACCCCCGCCCAATATATTGACCTTGGCCTCAAGGTTTTTTTTTAATTTATTTTTATTTTTTATTTGACTTTTTTGTGATTTTTTTACTAAAACTACCTGTAGCTCAAAATCTATCCATGGGACCGGTATGCTAATTGTCTTGTTTTAATCGTTAGAGTCTTAGGGTCCTGCAAAAAAAATATTTTACACCAGAAAATTGTGGAAAAGAAAAGTTATGGGGCCTGAAGTACCGTAGTAAGGTAAAGAAATAATTTTAGGGCAACTTTCTATGGGGTTTAAAAAAAAATAACAGGGTTGGAGTTCTTCTGATTTTTTTGAAACATCCTCAGTCCATGCCCTTTCTAACGATATGCTAAAAGTGTAATTATCACTTTTAGTTTTAAAGTTATTAATTAATTTCCGCAACTAGGGCACTTTAAGCAATAATTTCAACTAATGAAAATTAAATGTGTTCGATCGTAAAAGGATGGCAAATGAAACAAAAAATTTGGTAATGATTAATGTTTTTCATTCACAAAGTTGATAAGAAGTACCTATATACTAAATTTTTGAAGATAGCTCGATTTGAAGCTTGTCTTATATTTAATGGTATCCTTTATAAGGCTGCTGCTTCCTTTGATTAAATGAACAATTTAAATTTAAATAGTATGTCAACAAGTCAGTGAAAAGCTCTTCAGCAGCCCTATGTTACTTAAGCGCAAACGTTATATAATGGAATCCATTAACATATTTAATATTAATTTATTCGAAGTATGCAGTACAGATATGGAACCCATATTACATGAAGTATAATGAGCAAATTGAAATGGTTCAGAGGAAGTTCATTCGCACTATGCACTACAGGTGTCACCACTCCCGTATTTCGTATAGTTGTTTAACTGACAAATATAAAATATCATCGCTGGATTCTCGTCGTAAACTTTTGGACGCAATGACCTTGCACGGCATCTGCAATCACAGATATGACTGTCCGGAGCTTGTGGCCGGCCTTTCGTACCTGGTCCCCAGCCGCCCTCCCCGTGCCGCACGGAAGCAGCACTTATTTTATACTAGCTGTTGCCGGACCAATGCAGGAAGGCGTGCACCACTCCGGCGTCTAGTTGACACACATAACACTCAGTTATACATGTTTGATCTTTTTTCTACACAAAGGGCAGGATATAAGTGTTTGGTTAGAGGTTGGCTAGATGGCAATGAATAATACTTGATAGATAAATTGACTGTTTATTTGTATTTGTTGCACATGTTGTATACTAGGTATTAATTTTGTGAATTATTGCTTTCTTTATTGTTGCTACCTTAAGATATTTTTTCAGTTTTATTTATATGTTAACCTACATGTAAATATATTTTGCTTCTTGTATAAATCATGTTAGTACTATGTGGAAATTGATGCTGATTGTACTAAATTCACATGTTATTTTTAATTTAGTAATAAGTTTTATTTGTACAATTGTTTTTTTTCCCTAATAAATAAAAAAAAAAAAAAAAATAAGAAGTCGATACAAAAATATTTAAATGAAATACATTAAAAAACTAATTATACATAATACTAAACTTTATATTTAATGTATATGATTTAATCAAGAACCAAGTAGTTGAAGACTCCCGCTTTGTTCAAATATGAAAACTTATTTTTTTATTTTCCAGAAATTAACTAAACAAAACCTTAAATTAAATAAACTAAATGATAAACCTAATTAATATAAAAACCAAATACTTACAAATATCTTTATTATAATCTACATGTCATCGAATCCAGGAGAAGATGAACCCAATGTTCCGAGGACTCCGGCGACGTTGCGTTGCGATGGCAACACTGATCCTCTGAATAAGATATTCCCTACTCAAAGGATCACCTGTTGACGCTCGGATGGCAACGCTTATGTCGCTTATTAACGATTTAGCGTCCTCAGACCTAGGGCCCATCGTCTCTACGGCAAACAGCGCAAAATAGTAACGATTTGCCAACTCTATGTATTTATTACGTTTGCCGTTTGCAGCCAATTCAGCCGCTAAATAAACTAAATACTAACTAAAAATACCTATAAAATTAAAACTATTCTACAAAATAAACTAAGGGCTTACCAAAAGGGAGGGTACCTAAAACGCTCGCCGCATTTCCTCGTTGAATTATAAGGGAAATATTCTGTTTAAGGCAGTTATGGCATTTGGGGTCGCCACACTCTTGAAAAATTCGTTTATCCAGCTTTTTTATGAATTTGTGGGTATCAAGAGAATATTGTTACCCCCATTGTTTCAACCCCAAATGCCACAAAGTTTTTAAATTGTTTAATGCTATTTTATTTTATGTGCGTTTTGAACCGGCCTTTTTTGATATATTGGAAATGTAACAAGCGGCAAAGGTATCCACACAGGTGGCATCCCAAACAATAATAATAAATAAATAAATATTTTCAGACAGGTCACACAGCGCCATCTAGTTTCCGTGGTAAGCAACGAGGCTTGTGTTACGGAAACTAGATGGTTGATAAACTACATATTATACTTTTTTTTTGTTTGTAAATATATACATATTATACATATAAACACCCAGACCGAGACAAATTATACAATGTACAACTTGCCCCCGGTGGGAATCGAACCCACGACCTCCCGAGTTCACGGCAACGTTTGTTACCACTAGACCACGGAGGCGGTCAAAACTACAAACAACAATACATCCATGGACAAGAGACATACTATCCGGCCTTTCACCATAATTAATATATATACCATCATTTTACCTTCATTATAATTATATATAATATATTATCTTGTATTGTTACTAACGTAGTCTTAAGTGATTGGATTGTTACTAACAATATGAGCCAAGAAGAATGGTCACCGCGGACCCACCACAATCAACAATAGGCTCACTTATTAACAGATAATCTAAGCATTGTTTTTCAGCATTCAAAATTGACTTTTAAGTTACTTATATTTTTCAATTAGGTATTTAATGCCAGCCCACAATCCCTGCTCACTAGTGCTCACTATCCCAAAGGTTAGCTGTTAGAAAATATCACTAGACATTAAGCTCGCCTCTGTGTACATTTAAATGTGTTTTTGCTTATTGTGCAATAAAGAATCTATCTATCTTGACTCCGGTTCACTTCCGTCACTTAATTTCAACAACATTCCTTTATCTGTCTGTCACAGCGTTAAGAACCTGGTAGTGAGTAGTGACATGTCCTGGGATTGCCATGTTACAGAAGTCAGCAGGAAAATTTACGCGTCCTTGCACTCTCTAAGGCGATCACACCATTTCATCCCACTCTCGGCAAAGCGTACGTTAGTCAGCTTATTACTTCTTCCAATTATAGACTATGCAGACGTCTGCTACTCCGATCTCACCGAATAGCTATTAAATAAACTCAATCGCCTTCTCAACTTATGAATTTGCTATAAATTTGGTTTGCGTAAGTATGATCAAGTCTTTGAATTTAGTAAAGAGTCAATATCAGCAAACGCAGGTCTGCACATAGTCTTTCGTTTCTTTACAACATTCTTTATAATCCTAATGCACCCCCGTACCTAAAATATCGTTTTCAATTCCTATGTGACTCTCACAGCCTTTCACTTCGTTCTTCCCATAATAACCTACTTAAAATCCCTCCCCACTCTTCCAGCAGATATTCAGATTCCTTTACAGTATCTGCAGCTCGCCAGTGGAACTTCCTTTAATTATCAGACAGGCACCATCTCTTAAAATATTTAAAGATAAGCTATACACATATTTATTTCACAAGCAGAATAAGTCGCCATAACTCACTTATTATATAAATATAACTCACTCACTTATTATATATGCGTATACGAGTATGTATGTATTTTATATTTACTTATATATATTTTTGTTTATGTAGGACATTTATTTATGTATAAGTACTATATGTTTGTAATTAATGTGTGTTTTATATAGTAATAAATAATTTCAACTATAATTTTTCTTCTGCTACACCCGCTTATTACATATCTTAGTCACAAAGGTTAGTTGGTAGAAAATGCATTTACGGCATTAAGCTCGTATACCTGCAGTTGTTTTGGTTTTGTACAATAAATAATTTATTATTATTATTATCTATCTATCAAGCCACAACAAGTATGGATAGTGTAATATTTGTTATTCAGACCATTGTAATACAATACATCTCTGCATACATTGTGTGGAAAATGATGGTAGAACTAACTGACAGCCGGACGTCCGGACGACCGCGCCGTAATAGCACCCCAGCTTATACACTCGAGGAAAAAAGTTTTTATTTAAATTTTGTTTAAGGTGTTTAACGCTTGTGCTGCCCCCTCGCTCGCACAATCAAATATTTTTCAAGAAAATTAAGTTCAAGTTTAATTTTGATTTATTATTATTATTATTGTTTAATAATTATCTGTAGGAACCTTATTCTGGGAACTGCAAGCACTTTTATCATATGCAATGTAATTAATACAATGATACAGAAACATAGCTGGATACGAGCAAGCAAGGAACAGTCTGCTACTATATGTATTTGTATTACTATGCTCATCCTAGTTTGCAAAGCTATGCATCACATGAGCGTACTCGTGCGTCGAAAAACAAAGTTTTACTCTTTGATAGGACTAATACTACATTTGGATCACGCTTCTATTACTGGCTCGGTCCTAGACTGTTTAACCAGGTACCACCTCAAATAATACAAAGTCTGGTTAAACACAGCGGTAGGACACGTCTGAAGGAATGGATGAATGGCCTGGGTCTGGCGAAATCAGAAATATTACTAAAATACGTTCCAAAATAATTCCAATAAGAGTTAAACTAAATGGATTTAAAGGTAGATGGGTGTATTTGCATGTTGTGTAATCGTTTTGTGGTGAGGGATATCATAATTTAATAAGAACATTTATTTTATATTTATTTATTTTATTTACTATTACAATATATGTATTATATAAGTATTATGTTTTATATATTTATATATGTATTTAGTTGGTAATTTAAGCATTATTTATAAACAAAACATTACCACATTAAAATTTTGGTATGTTGGTAAGAATAGGGTAATCATGCTCAACTTCAGCACGGGGTCACCTCGCGAAGTGTGCAGACACATTACTTACTTCACTCTATCGTACAGAGCTATTTAGCATGTTATAAAAATATGTACTTATATCACAATAAATATATTTGATTTGATTTGATTTGATTTGATATACTTGTATAGTGATAAGGTTGGATGCAGCTGTAAAGCGTCGTTGTCTTTATCAAATATATTTTTATAGAGAAATAAGACAATTTACTTACTATCAGGTGGGCACAAAGTCACTTGTCGAGCTAGTTTAAAAATTTTTATTTTTTATTTTTTAGTTTTTAATTCAAGATAATTTTTAACGCAGTTGGGATTTTATTTTTAGTATTAACTTTTTACTTACCTTTAGCATTTGATACAAAATATGCATACCTGTTAATTGGCCGTCTCGGCTAAGCTAGTAGGTACGCATACCTACACTGAAAGTATATACTCACACTACTTAATTCCGTACATATGCTGTCATATTGTTGTCGCTCACAAAGCGACGAGCAATATTAGCCAAGATCATCGATAGTTAACATAGAAATACGCGCGGCGTAGCCGTTGGGAAGAGGGCGCTATAAAATAAGTGCGGTTGGCGCGCACCCACGCGGCGAACGAGTGCCTTCACTCCGTAGCCACGACTCAGACTTAGCTGTAAAGGCACACAGGGCCAACAGTGAGATAGAGACGGTTTATAGGATTTTAGTCCGTAGGCGCCCTGGGGCTTCACTAGGAAGCTTCACGGATGAGTCGGGCATGCGACCCCCACCCGCGTTGGCCCTTCAGGCAGGGGGCGTATCATTGATGATTTATTGATTCACCGTCTATAAAAAAAAAAAAAAGGCGCGCACCCACTTGTTCGCGATATGTATAATATTTGTATAGGTAGGTACATAATATCTATGTAAGACTTTTGTCCCTGACTGTCCATGTCCGGATAAAATGGCGAACATAATAATGCTGTTTATAATAATGTACAGTCAGCCACACAATTGGATACACATTTTATTACAAAATTTAACCTTTTGTAAGAAGAGAGAGGGCCAAACGTGTAGTTTGAAATGTGGCCCACAGTTCATAATATAGGGCATCTGCATAATAAGGCGCTTTGGCCATTTTCTTAAGTTGTTTTGGCTATTTTATAAATACTTAAGTGTTTTGTAGAATGAAAAAAGGCTTTTGGCAAGTGTACGCACAAAGTGTGCTTAACTTAAAGAGGGTTTGGCATCCGTCTCACTCGCACAATACAACATTCTCAAGTGTAGTTTTGAGAAAAATGTAGTCTATCAACTTACTAGGGAATAACATTTTATTTATTTATTTATTTCAAAACTTTAATGCACAAAGTACAAAAGGCGGACTTAATGCCCGTAGACATTTTCTGACAGCCAAACCTTTGGGAATAATTAGAACAACTTTAGGTGCAATGAAAGTATAAGTGACACATCAATTAGATATAAATATTTATATAATAAACTTACTTATATATTAATCTACTTATAAATATACTAAATACTAATAAATGAAATGAAAATGAAATGAAAATGAAAAAATATTTATTTATGTTTATACAAGTAGCCGAGGTTGACAATTTCACATTATACAATGTGTTGTGTTATTTAAAAATAATGATGAGGCTGTAGACGGTGATGTCCCGACCTCCGCTGTAGGCGAGCCAGTGTCACGGAGGCCGGGTTGTGGCGTTGTAGGTGCTCTTAGTTGGGGTCGACTATAAATACATATATATATATAGGTACCTATATAGAATAAAATAAATAAATAATATGGTCTAATTAGTATATTAATATAAATAAATAACTACAGTGGCGTATATTGATTAGAAAGAAGAAATTCGCTTGCCTCGTACGTCATCCTTACCAACCACGGCCTCACAGCTCGCTTGACTCCATTGCGAGCTAACCTAGTAATAGGTATTACGGTATTGCTTCTATTATAGAGTAGAGGACCCATAACTCTGGCATGACGCCCACTGGAGTGAGTTTTGGTTTTCAGGATGGGAAAGGGATGGGAACAGAGCCTTGAGGGGCGTAGGGAAGGTTTAGGGTATTGTACGCTTCCTAAAAATTAATGAAATGAATGAAAATACATATACAATAATAAACATACATATAAAACTTACAAAATTTGTTTGGAGCTATTTAGATGATGATCTGGTAGATGCCTGCCTTATGGTAATACAATACAATACAATACAAATCGTTTATTAACACAAAATAATGTTGTTTCGTTATGGTAATACGTAGATTGTTCCACAGATTTGTAGCAACAACCGCAAAGGAATTCGAAACAAATCCGGAATGATGAGATGCAACGAAAAGAAGTGAGTTGTGAGAAGATCGGAGAGATTTATCATGAAACGAAATTGTCCTTGAGGTATTTCGGTGTCGCAGGCTCTTTTAAAACAGAGTAAAGGAGACAGAGGACTTTAAGATTATTTATATTTTATATTTATCATATGTATGTGTGTGTATATGTATATACATACATACACACATACATATATATTTATGCATGTATATGGAATTATATGTAATATTAGATTTATAATATACATGTTTAATATTTTCATGCCGCTAGCGGTAGAATGCTTCGGAAATTATGCATAAGACCACATTATTATTTTGTACAGTATTCTGGAAAATAAAGATATTTTTGATTTGATTTTGATTCCTGCGACAGCGAATTGGCAGCCACTTCAACCTAGCACGATACTCGGAGATGTGATCATATTTACGTAAGCAATATACATTCATTTAGTAAACGGTCCATTTTGTTGAGCAACATCTCCGACATATCAATGACATATATTATATCCTAGAAAACGGATATTAATCGCGCCAAAATGACAAAGTCCTTGGTGCTATCCGTGAAGCAGTAAGTCTTTCTATTGCAAGAGCCAGAAAGGGACTGACTACAAATAAAATAAGAATGGCCATTTTTCTTAGAGAAATGGGCCCAATAAAATGTTCTCGTACCATAATGATTTCCTTTTTATTTGATATAATAATATATATTGTGTTTTTTATAATCTGTAGGTAATTAATTTTATTTATTTAACCCTAGCATAACGACAATTGACAGAAAGTTTTTTTTACGTTAATAATTACATAGTTTCGATCCCGCCGATTTGAAATCCAGTGTTTTATCTATAATAAAGTACCTGATCATAATAAAGAACCTAATCGTATAAATAGTGCTTTGTAACTATTTTATACAAAAATTTTTACCAATTGGAAAGTTCTTCGCACCATTTTGCGTGGACATGTCAAGTGCAAGTTTTTGTTTTGTAAATTAATTTACTGTGGATATTGTTGGTCAAAAGTGGTGTTGTTTTGTTTAATAATGTGCTACAATGTGAATAATTATGGAAAACGATAAATTGTACTTTAAATATGGGGCACAAGTTGCAATTATTTTTTTGCGGTTTTCCCGCGCTGTCAACTTCCATATTTCTCTCTTCCGACGTGTTTGAGCTATGGTGCCGCGATTGACTCCAAGATAAGTATCAAATTCTGCAGCATCTGGAATTTGATGATGACCTCATTAACTCATTAAAAAGAAATATATATTACGTCAGACTTGGCTGTATGGGCTAGACCCTTTGCCTTTCCTATCATCTCATTCATCATCCATCGGGAGAAGAGAACAAAAAAATAATAATTAACCAATTGACTATTTAATTAAATTATATTTCAATGCTGGGGTAAAAGTATTGTTGTAATTAAATTTAAAAAAAAAAAACACAATTAATTGTTATGAATATTGAATTGTATTTAGTTGAGGCACGCTGCAAAAAAGTTAGGGCCTGGTTTTCGGCAATCGCCTTTCATGGATACATTTGAACATCATTACAGGATCCCAGATGAACTAGCTTCTAGCTATTGCTTTCTCAAAACTTAAAAAAAGGTTATCCTTATTGAACTTACCGTTCCGTGGGAATCAAATATTCGAAAAGACCACAACATGAAGTCGAATACATATTATGATCTCACAGAAGAAATTATCAGGAACGGGTTTAAGATTCAGCTTTACGCAGTGGAAGTTGGTGCGAGAGGAGTTCCGGCAAAATCTTTGCATCACTTACTGAAAGAATTGGGCCTTTTCAGGTCTGCAGGAGATACATTTATGGAAAGAGCTTCCAAGACGGCATTAACGGAATCAAATGTATGTAAGAAAAGTGTATTTCTCATTGGTACATGCCGGGTGGGTTTCACTCCGTAGCCACGACTCAGACTTAGCTGTTAAGGCACGCAGGGCCAACAGTGAAAGAGAGACCGTTAATAGGGTTTTAGTCCGTAGGCGCCTTGGGGTCTCCTTAGGAGGCCTCACAGTGATTCGGGCATGAGACCTCCCGCGGTGGCCCTTCAGGCTGGGACCGTATCGTTAGGCGATTCACCGTCTTTAAAAAAAAAATAGCTTATTTTTTGGACCACTTTGCTGCTTAGTCTTCCTCTAGCAGAAGTGGAATCATTCAAAAATATATTAACTTAGCTATACAGAGGGGAAATCACTGAAGGGTCGTCTCTAGAGGACATTTTTTACTTATAAGATATTTTTATTAGGTTTAGTTTATATTTATTTTAATTTTTACTTTTAAGTAGTTTTAATTTATATTGTAATTATTTTATACTGTTTGCATATATATTACTTCAATAAAAGATAAATTTTAGGCAAAATATATTATTCGGATAACCGATCGGTGAAGGTCGCTTTTAGACTATATAATTGTATTAGATCAATCGCTCGTACCTATATAGATGAAGCCTCTCAATATCTTGTATAAAGTTGTTGAGCGATCGATCATGTTTATAATCTCTGCTACTAAAGGCTTGTTTGCACTGCAAATGTACGTAAGAAAAGTGTATTTCTCATTGGTACATGCCGGGGTTTGAACCGCGGCCTTTTGGATTAAAGGAAATCGTTCTTACAACCGAGCCATTACTGCTCACTTCAGATCTTTTCTTTATTCAATATAGATAGGCCTTCCAGAACTGGAGAATTTGGCCTACATTCGCCACGCTGGCCAGACGGCTTGGCGAGGATTTTTTGTTTATATGTTATTTTGGCGCGGTGGTGGCTCTGTTGAAAGAACGCGTTCCTTAAATCCTACAAAGGTCGGTTCAAACCCCCCCGGCATGTACCAATGACAAATACACTTTTCTTAAGTACATTTGTCATAGATTTACAACACCACCGTTCCCGTGCCTCAGAGAGCACGTTAAGCCGTCGGTCCCGGTTCCACTAATACCAACTTGTGGAATCGTTAATAAATTGTCATAAAAATTGACATCAAATCCTCGCCAAGCCGTCTGGCCAGCGTGGCGAGTGCGGGCCAAGTTCTCCAGATATATGTTCTGGAAGGCCCATCTCCAGCAGTGGAGATCTAGGACGCTGTGCTCTAGGGGCTGTAATGATGAATGATGATGTTATTTTTAATAGGTAAAGGACTGGTGGTGACTCGGTTGTAGGAACGCGTTCCCTAAATCCTACAAAGGTCGGTTCAAACCCCTCCGGCGTGTACCAATGAGAAATACACTTTTCTTACGTACATTTGTCATAGATCTACAACACCACCGTTCCCGTGCCTCGGAGAGCACGTTAAGCCGTCGGTCCTAATACATATATAAAATATAAAAAAATTACATCAAATCCTCGCCAAGCCGTCTGGCCAGCGTGGCGAGTGTAGGCCAAATTCTTCAGATATATGTTCTGGAAGGCCCATCTCCAGCAGTGGAGGTCTAGGACGCTATGTTCTAGGGGCTGTAATAAAAAAAGTATCCACCGTTCGTGCCGATAAACTCAGTAGTGTATCCACACATTTCTGGATCAGAGTCAAATTGCCGTCATGCCCAGTCAAGCCGGCATAGTGTTGTCAGTCATGAGTGTCTGATTCCAGTTGCTAACATTGATGATCCTTACGTGCCACCTACTATCAGGTAGGCACAGGGTCACATGTCGTGCTAGTATAATTTAATAAAAAATAACATACATACATACATATCTTCACGCCAAATCCCTTGCGGGGTAGGCAGAGACAATTGAGCGCCACTTGTCACGATCACGACATACCTCTTTCGCTTCTTCGACATTCATCAACCTTCTCATACATGCCCGTTTGTTTCGATGGCTTTTAAATGCACCTTCAGCTATTGTTTTATTTATTTGATCGTGATAGGTAAGTCTTGGTCTGCCAGGGCCTCTTTTACCCACGACTTTCGCATTATATATCTGGTTCGTCAATCTCTCTTCACTCATCCTTTCAACACGTCCGAACCATCGGAGCATGCCTTTCCTTATTTTTGTCACTATGCTTTCTTTAATACCTACCCTTTTGCGTATTTCGTCATTACGTATGCGGTCCGTCAAGGTGACGCCGCATATCCGACGCAACGACCTCATCTCTACTGCATTAACTCTACTCTCATGCTTTTTTTCGCTTCCATACATTAGTGTTGGTACTAGAATTGCCTTGTGTATGGCGAGTCGAGCTTTGTCACTGACATTCCTACTGGCGATCAGGGATAAAAAATAACAGCTTAAAAAAACATATCTACAGAACAATGCATGTGGGCTAATGTAAACCTTATACTGTTTTTAACGCTATAATTGTGTACCTCTAATGTTAAATATATATATATATATATATATATATATATATATATATATATATAATCGAGTAACAGAACTACATCTTAATGACAACTTCTAGAATGTTCCGTGTATAGTTTAATCATCATTTACTTACGAAAATAACTGACAAGAGGTTCTCTTGTCCAAGAAGAACGTGTAATATGGGAGTTCACAGCTCAGGAAAACCGCACAAAATTAACTCCAACTTGTGTCCCATATATAAAGTCCAAATTATCGCTTTCTATAATTATTCACATTGTAGCACATTATTAAACAAAACAACACCACTTATGACTAAAAATATCCACAGAAAAGTAATTTACAAAACTAATACTTGGCACTTGACATGTCCGTGAAAAACGGCGTGAAGAATTCCGCAATAAATAGTTTTGTTTTAATATTCTGATATTGGACCCTTACCTTTAAAGAAACAACGTAATGAATACTTGTGTTTATGATTTCATGATAGGTGATCGGTGTGTTGATGCCCTAACCCGCCACAGTCCACATCAATCTTGTCTTAAATTCTGACATCAGTATACACCCTTATTCACGTGATACCTCCACTTTATTCACACAGGGTTGGCACAGTTGCAAAGTTATATTTGTACCGGATACTTCTTTTGTTGAGATCATCTTCACAGCCGCTTAATATTAAATTTACAAGTTTAAATAAAATACAGAAATCAAAATCGTCTTAGCAACATGCATCATAATAAAAATGTAATTATTTAAAACAATATTGCACAAGGCACAAAGGCGGACTTAATGCCCGTAGACATTCTCTGACAGCCAAACCTTAGGGACAAATTTGAACAAATATAGGTGCAATGAAAGTAACAGTATTATACAAATATAGGATAATTCAACAAATATTATACACCTACTTATATATGTAAATTATATTAATAATAAGGTTTGTTTTATATAATAAGAAAAGTAAAGTAAAGTATCATCACGATGTTTCCCTTTCGGGGTGGTCAGAAACCACGCTTATAAATAAGCAGATTCACATTTAGCCAACTTTACTATCGGCCAATCATGACAAGTGGCAAGCTCGTCGATGTCTATCGTGCCAAACTCGAGAAATATAACAAATAAATGAAATGTATATTAAATAATTAAATATTTTTGTGTCCCGACCATGAATCGAACCTGATAACTCCGAGTCTAAATCCACGGAGGCAGTTTTTAGTTTATTAGTTTTTAATATGTTTATTTGTAATTATTGTCATAATAAAGTACCTTATTATTAATTAATTGTTAACTTCTAAGGAGTAGAAAAAATACTACATATTTTCATAGATAACTAGAAAAAATATATATATTAAATATTAATTAAAATTATTTAATTAATATTTTTAGACCCGACCACGGAGGCAGTTTTATATAATTGTGTCTGTCTTAGCTTAGCTTATATAACGTTATTTTGTATTTAGAATGTTGTATTTTTTTTGTTATTTTATTATTTCTCTTCCCAAATAATGGTTATCATATACAAATACACCAATATGTAGGAAAAAACTATACATTTATTCGAAAAAATATTTACAACATATAAAATAAAATTAATATTAAGGATAGGGATATAAGTCCCGTCCGCGTGGAATGGTGGCAAGAACGCTGGCTGCATTTCCCCGCTGAATTGCAATACTAATTCTCTGGGCGAAGAAAGAGCCAGCCCTCTTGTCACCGGAGGAGACAACAAGACGCGGTGTTATGTCTTTTAAAAACTTTTTTGCGCTTGGACTCCATGGGCCCAGAGTTTCTACAGCAAACGGCACAAATATGTAATCTTTTAATATACTTACATACTTGCGCCGCTTGCTGGACTCCGCATTTTCCGCCGCGGCTCCCGCTTTATGCGCTGTCCCCCTGAGATGCGACGCGGCGAGGGTGTCGACGCACGTGGCGTCCCACACTAGAGCACGTCCCCGTTCCCAGGGGACCAACGTCATACCATCGGAAATGATATTACAATAAAAATATTAATATAATTATCAATATTGTAAAAAAATACGTGTTTGAAGTGCAGAATACATCTCTTTTTGTCCTATGCCTACTTTAACAAAAATAATAAAAAAATAACGAATTGAATTTAATTTTTGCATCGCACTCTCGTTCACCCGAATACTAGAGCGTATCCACAGTGCTTAGTCGATTTTATCACTGGAAAAAGCAGAAGTTTCTTAAACGACTGGTGTAAAAAAGTGAATTTACTAAAAAAAATGTTAGTTGGTTTTATTTATTTATTAGGGTCGCTAACTTTTACTTATAACTAAGACAGAAATCAGATGCTGCACCAATTACAGGCAACCACCACATGCTATTACAGTATCCATTAATTGGGCCTTTGAGTAGCCAAAATAACTACGTAAGCCAACAACTAAGTAAATCTAAGCAAAAATTACAACATGATACAACCACAATCAAGCTACACAATTCCAAGGATCAAAATTGGTTAAACAGCAGTTCAGTTTACAGTCCCAGCCAGGATCCGCTGCAGTGACAATACATTGCGCTTAAAAACATGCAAAGAATTAGCAAATATGTCTAGACTGTCATTATTGTTCGTGAAAATTTGTTGTATTGACGACATGTACGGTTTAGTGATGAGTGGTAACCCAAATTGTATTTAGATTGTCGTAGAATGAATAGATCATATTTGCCAACCCTTGGCAGCCTGGTCGGCACAGAGACACGAACAAGGGACAGTAGGCGGGGTGCGTCGATTTTACCGTTGATTAATTTATATAGAAAAAAAAGTCGCTCTAACCCGGCGATATATATATAATACTTAAATATATATATATCTCCTGTGTGGATACCTTTGCCGCTTGCCACATTTCCTCTACATCAAAAAAGGCCGGTTCGGCTGCTCATACAGCCGAATTTAGAAAGCACATCAAATACAATAGCATTAAACAAAATTATAACTTTGTGGCATTTGGGGTTGAAACAATGGGGGTATATTCTCTTGATACACACAAATTCATAAAAGAGCTGGGTAAACGAATTTTTCAAGAGTGTGGCGATCCCAAATGCCATAACTACCTAAAACAGAATATTTCCATTATGCGGAGAGCTTTTTAGGTACCCTCCCTGGTGGTAAGCCCATAGTTTATTTTGTAGAATAGTTTTATTTCATAGGTATTTTTAGTTTAGTTTTAATTATAATTAGTTTTTTAATCATTTTATTTTAATATTTTTGTATCTACTTCGAATAAATATATTTTAAATTATACTTAAATAAATAATAATCCATGTTAAGTTAAGAAATTATATCTCATTTTGCTTTTTAAGAAATTGAGAAGTTAGTAGATGCCTAAATATGTTTAACGAAGGTGCCAGTCTGATTGACAATAGAACTTTGTTCCATTGGTGACCTGCAGAAACTGAGAGAGATTCTGAATATCTGCTAGAAGAGTGGAGAGGAATCGCAAGCTATGGGAGTTACAAAGGAAACGATCACGTGCGTGTAAATAAATTATATGCATTTCGCCAATACATGATGTAATAATCAGCATTATGTATGAAAATATGCTCAATACTACATTATATTTAAAGAGTTGGAAGCGAGACAACCCTAAGTTGTTTTCCGAAATATCTCGTTTAATGTTACTGGAAAAAGCGGTAAAAACCGGTTGAGTTATGGCTGGCCGTGTTAAAGCACTACACAATGCTGCCGGCCGCTACAATTGTTTGCCGTAATTGTTCAAACGTATTTTGAGGTTATGTTTGTTTTAATAACGCCCTTTGTTACTTCGAGTATTTTTAAGTAAAAAAAAACAAGAGATCAAACAGGAAAATATCGAGCAATCATCATGAAGACATCGGCAAACTTGCCATTTGTTATGGGGGGGCCGAGCGCAAGACTTTGCGATATTCTGGAAGTACAACGGACACTTCAATAACTCCAGAATATCGCTCCGTCTTGCGCTCGGCCCCCCAACTGGAGACCACTTTTTAGAGAGGTACTTCTGGAGGAGAGCTAAAGTTGTCAAACCTAGATAGGGTTCGTGAACCACGCGCCCAGCACCAAAAGTGCATGAATTACCAGCGGTAACCACCCGCTGAGATTATGCCGGAGAAACAGGGAAATATCCCCATCCCCAACCCAGGCCTCCTGCCTCCGTGGTCTAGCGATTAAATCCGTGAATTTAAACTCGGAGGTACCGGGTTCGTTTCCTTTTCAAAGTCAAAGTCAAATCATTTATTACAATTTGTCCTTCTCGGGCTCTTTTGTATTGTCACATTACATTGTTATAATTATTTAAATAAATTATATTAAATTTATTACAATACAATTGAATTGACCTAAATATAAACATACACCAACAGTAAAAGGTGTCCAAAATATATTAATAATATACATTTCCACATCTACCAGGCATTTTTGTCACTAATAAAATCATTTATCTTATAATAGGCCTTGCCTATAAGTCGACGTTTGACATGAATTTTTAGTTTATCGAAACACGAGCTAGTTAGTTCCTTTGGGAGTGTGTTATAAAAACGAACATCAAGTCCCAAAAAAGACTTACTAGTTTTACTGAGGCGTAGGTGAGGCAAAGCTAATTTGTGATTATTGCGTGTGTTGCGAGAATGCAAGTCACAATTCCTTTTAAATTGTTTTATATTCTTGTGGACATACATAATATTCTCTAGAATATACTGAGATGCCATTGTAAGAATATCATACTCCTTAAACTTATCTCTTAGCGAAGTGCGAGCGGTCAAATTACACTTTCGGGACACAATAATGTTTATTAATTTAAATAAACTTAATATATAATTATAAATATATAATTATTAATATTAATATATAATTTATTTATGATATTTCTCGAGTGTGGTACGCTAAAGACATCGACGAGCTTGCCACTTGTCGTGATTGGCCTATAGTAAAGTTGGCTTAATATGAATCCGCTTCTTTATAAGCGTGGTATCTGACCACCCTGAAAGGTACTACACTACAATACAACATCTTTGGATGATACAGACAATGACTTTATTGGGATTTCAAAAGGTGAGTGTAAACCAGCTTTTTGAAGATGGCCTGGCCCTGCTTGGGGCTTGGCGGATATTAAGGGGCAAGCTGTTCCAAAGCAATACGGCAACTACAGAAAAAGGATCAGACACAGTTAGTGTGGTGTGAAGGAATAGCACGGATAGAGTTATGGGCAGAACGAAGAATTATCTCATGAAAGGAGCTAAGAAAGGAAAAGGAAAGGAAATATAGTCATCACAGAATCCTAGACGTTTACTGCTGGAGATAGGACTTCCAAAACATTATTCTAGAGAATTTGGCATACACTCGCCACGCTTGCCAGATGGGCTGGTGAGGGTCCGATGTCAATTTTAATGTTTAATTTATTACCGATTCCACAAGTTACTATTACTGAAAACGGTACTGTCAAATGACGCAATCAGATTACCAAATTCGAGAAATATCACAAATAAATTTAATAATTTATTGTGTCCCGACCTATTCTCTAAATTTACGAACTTAACCGCTTGACCAGGAAGGTATTAGGGATAGGTAGGATTAATAAGGAAAATAAACATAAGAAACGGACTTTCTAAGTTCTTGCAAAAAAGCAAGGCCAAAGCCAAGACTGCAAGAACAAGAATGGGCAACACTAACTATAGGTCTAATGGGGTGTATCAGGCAAAGCTTTTTGTAGATGTCGCTAGCGGCAATGTTACCTTGTTTTACACCTATGTCGCATATTTTTTAAAATGATTTTGTAGTTTTTTTATTTTATAACAGAAAAATATAATTTAACTTAACGTTACAGTAGTGTATTATTGGGCATTCTGCCCCACCTTTCGTTCACATCGCTGTCGCGATGCTCACTTCAGGTGTGTTGAATGCCCAATAATACGGATGCGACAATATTAACATTAATGTCATTGTATGAATCCAAACTGATTGTTCTGTGAAACACGTAACAAGTAAAAAAATATATATTCATACTTGGTTATGATAATATTATAATCATCACACAATCATTATTATTCATTAAATAGAAAATAAAGGTAAACTTACCTACGTCCACAATTACAAATTGAGAATAATCGTCAATGTGTGTTTCCTCATAAATTTCTATAAAGCTATAGTGAAACTAAAATAACATTAAATATTAATTATTCACAAAACCTAATTTAAATATAAATCGTATCTGTGCGGCAGGGTGGCAAGAACGCTGACCACATTCACAAAACCTAATTTAAATATACTAAATCGTATCCGCGCGGCATGGTGGCAAGAACGCTGACCACATTTCCTCGCTGAATCGCTACGCTGATTCTCTGTGAATTAGAGACAGCTACTCAAATACACCTAATATAAAAGGTTTATTACTTATCTGTGCAATACTTTTTAAGGAAATCAAATTAATTAACTAAGTGTTTCAATTTATCTAGTTAATGTACAAAAAGGGTGAAAGAAATAATAAATGCAGGAACTATATACTTGATTATTTAATACACTCCTGAAAAGGCTATTTACAATGTTTGAAAATACATATATAGATTATTATATTATGATGAATAAAAATGTGGCTCTTCTTCAAACATAGCATCTGTTTGATGTACGAATTTTTGTAGAATTTTCCATTGCTCGGTGTCATGCGATATTTGTAGTTTAATGCGGAGGAGCGCTTTTTTCCATGCGTTCTCCATATCCGCACCAATGCAGACATCATTTGTTTGGTAGATCTTGAGATCTACCACGTACTCACCACGAAGGTTAGCGGTACGTCGCTCGTTACCGTTGGCAACTTTATTTACGAAAAACGATTTTACTGATTTTCCGTCCTCCATCCTACCATCCTCATTTCTACCATGACTCAAATCGAAGATGTCGAATATCTTAAGTGTTTTTCTGTAACGAAGAAAAAAACAAAAACATACATTATTGTTTATTATTCGCTAGAATAAACGGTTTTTACTATTATTATGAGTAAAACAGAATAAAGTATCTAACTTGGTATTTTACTAAACAATATGTGGACTATTAGATAGATCTTATGCATCTAACAAGTATATCGGATCTACTGATGCGATGGTTCGTAGTGGTAGTGTGATGAACAGTCGCTCTGAGATGTGCATTCTCCGAGAGCTACCAATATTGATAGCTAATTTATATTCACATCATGGATCGTCGCATGAGAACGTAAGCTCAAAATTATATTGATGTAAAAAAAAAAAAAAAAAAATTAAAATGTATTATTTTTTATTGATTTCATCAATAAAAATAACATTTCTTATATATTTTTTTATTCCAATGTTAATGATCTCACTTTACAACTTCAGGTTGAGTCAATGTTGAACGCCCACGCTTTGCGTTCTCAGCCTCGGATTTTCCTTTACGCTTGCATGCAGTGATGGTTTTCCTTGTTGGTTTCTGTACATCATAATCAGAGTCAGACCTGAAATAATAAAAAAACAAAACATGTATTTATAATCCACTCATTAATCAATTTGAAACATAAAGGTATCTAGTAATTATATGTTACATAAAATAGTAGTATAATTCTTCCATTTTAACTTACATTTTATATTGGTTAAAAACTTCTTCTTACAATAAACGAGGAACAGAGCCACGCTGTTGGTTTATTAAGAACTCGTGATTTACGATAAGTTAGGTGCAAGTGTTGTAAGTCTTGAAACTGCTTTGATGAAAGGTTTAAACTGTAAGAGATTTTATAGATAAAAATTACAAATGTCATCACAAAGTTGAATTATTTTAAAAAACACTTTTATGATAATCATATATTATGGTAAAATAGCTCTTATGGTTATTACAAATAATTGAGTATTAAAGCAAAAATCGAATAATGATTAAAATTATTTAGAGTTTCATATTAAATTATTGACATATAAAAAATGCATTATAAACAATTTGAAGGTGACTTCTAATTAGAATTAATAAAACAATTATTATTTAAAACACATTCATCACATTTATGTTAGGGTAAAGTAGCTATTACCTAACCACAAACTTTACAATAGTAGTAAATAGGGTTATAATGATAGGTAGGTGTATTAGGATAATAAGTAAATATTATCTAAGAACTATGTATAAATAAAACACAAGCTTTATTAGACAATCTTCACTTGTGATGGTATCAAATGTGATTTTTTTTGAAAGGAGGCAAGTAATGGTTTATTTACCCTATGCAATTTTTTTTTTTATTTCATCAGCATTTTATAAAATAAAAGATTGTGAAATAGTACTTACATTATTATGACCGTATATCTCATAAGAGTTGGTGATTTTCTTCTAACAATTATCACAGGTTAGTGCACAACATTCACAAATATATTTTCTATATTACCTAGCTATAATTTTTTATGTATGTATGTAAAACGCTTAATTATTTAATACACTATGTAAAGTTATATTATGATTTATTATTACAGATCTAACTCATCTTTACGTTGGTACCAGGAATGAAAAAATCATATGACAGTATACAAATAAATTACTATCAACTTTCATGATGACATATAAATCAATAGCATTAGCTAATTGGGATGAGTGGTGATAATTTGAACTTTATATATAGGTATTTTATTTTTTATTATATTTTATTATATTTTTTTAATTTACCTCACTTTGATAACAATATTTCTTTAACAAATATAATTAAATATTTTAGTTCGGGTTCTACATTTAATATAGATACGGAACGATGATGTAAAACGATGATCATAAAACTAACTTTTTATTGCAGAATCATATTATTACGGATCGAGAACAATGATTGGGGACAACAAATTTGGAGATGTGAAATTCTTCACAAGATTTAATAATTTTCTTTATAATTAGGTACTTAAGTTTTTATTTTATTTTTACTTATCTTTAAGATGTCTTCCTAGAACACAGAGTCCTAGATCTTCACTGCTGAAGACAATTTCTTCTATTCCATAAGTTGGTATTAGTGGAACCAAGACTAACAGATTAACGTGCTCTCCGAAGCATGGGAACGGTGGTGTTGTTTAATTAATATCATTGAAATTTAGAAAACATGCCTTTTTGCTCTGTTTGTAATATTGCAGTAGATAGGAAGCGGTGGGTTGGGCATATTAGGAGTAATAAACATAAAAATAATGCTACCACCCCATTGTATGATAATATAGAGATTATTAAGTCCGCATTCAAAGGTCGTATTGCTACTTATAGAATACTTGCATGCAATGAGGAAGGTCAAAACTTAGGAGAATGTTTTTTAAATAAAATTAGGGAGCAAGTAAAATCTTTAATTAATCGCTCATTATCAAAGCATATTTCTGTAAAGGTTAATTTTGAACTTTTTTCTACCTTTTTTATGTTTAAAAATGATTTACATGAAATAAAATCATTTTCAACAAAAAATTTCAGTATTCATTCAAATTATAATTTCGATGTAATGTATGATAAAGTAGTTTACGATTTATTAAAGAAACTTGAAGAATTTCAGGATAGGGATAGTGGTTGGACTTTTTTAAATAATTTACATGTTGAAGTTAACATAAATAAATATCAACCTCTTAGTGGATCGAGTTTTATAGAACTACCTAAATTCATAAAAAATAAAAAAGCATGTTTAAATATTCGTAATAATGATAATTATTGTTTTTTGTGGTCTGTGACAGCTGCTTTATATCCTACAACTCGTCACCCTGAAAGAGTATCGTCTTATCCAAACTTCTTAAATGTTGTAAATATTAATGACTTGTCTTTTCCAATTACTTTCTCAGATATAGCAATTTTTGAAAAAAATAATCCCAATTTAAGTATAAACGTGTATGGGTTATTAAACGGTCGGACTATAACAGGTCCTCTGTATAAATCTGAATCTTTAAATCTCAAAGCAAAACGTATTCATCTATTGCTTATAGAAAATAATACATCATCTCATTACTGTCTTATTAGAGATTTGCCTCGACTAGTAAGAACTCAAATGACTAAACATCACACCAAGTTATATTTCTGTGAAAGCTGTTTACTATTCTTTCAAACTGAAAATCAATTTAATGACCATTTGTGTGAGGGTGTTGTTACCGTTTTACCAGAAAAAGGATCGGTAATACAGTTTAAAAACTATAACAGAAAACAAAATATTCCGTTTGTTATTTATGCAGATTTCGAGACAATATTACAACCTATTGAGCACGATCAATTTGAATCTGCTAACACAACTAATTTACAACGTCATATACCTGCTGCGTTTGCATACAACATTGTTTCCTCAATAGATAGTAGTTTTAATCGGTTTAAAATTTACCGCGGTGAAGATTGTGTCTTTAAATTTATTGATATGCTATATAAGGATGTGAAGGACATTTCAGATTTATTAAGTTTAAATAAACCGATGATATTCACAGAAAAAGATGATATTGATTTTAAAAACGCCTCTCGATGTCACATATGTGATAATTACATATGGGGAAACAAAGTTAGAGATCATTGTCATTTAACCGGACGTTACCGAGGTGCTGCACATCGGTACTGTAATCTTCTATATAAAGTACCTAAATTTATTCCTGTTTTTTTTCATAACTTGTCTGGTTACGATTGTCACTTATTCATTAAAGAATTAGGGGAGACACCAGGAAAGATCAATATTATACCGAAAACGAAAGAAAAATACACATCATTTTCCAAATTTGTATCTGTTAATAATGAGGAGTTTATACAGTTACGATTTTTAGATTCATTTAATTTCTTAGGAACTAGTTTAGACAAACTTGCTAAAACAATGAATGTTGAAGATTTTAATTGTCTAAGAGCTCATTTTCCAAATAAAACTCAATTTAATTTGTTAACTCGAAAAGGTGTATATCCATACAGTTACGTTACAAATTGGGATGTTTATAAAGAAAAAATGTTACCTCCAAAAAACTGCTTTTATAATTCATTAACTAACGAACATATTTCTGACTATGACTACAAACACGCGAAGAAGGTATGGAGAGAATTTAATATAAACAATTTCGGAAATTACACTGAGTTATACCTGAAAACCGATGTTCTTTTATTAACTGATATATTTGAGAGTTTTCGAAAGACTTGTAAACAGCATTACAAACTTGACCCTGCTTTTTATATAACTGCACCAAGTCTCTCTTTTGATGCTATGTTATTAAAAACACAAGTTCAACTCGAACTCGTATCAGACTTAGCTATAGTTCGAATGATTCAATCAGGTATCAGAGGAGGGTTATGCATGTGTTCTCATCGATATGCAAAGGCTAATCACAGGTATATGAGTGAATATGACGAGTCACAACCAGAATCCTATATCGTCTATTTAGATTGCAATAATCTTTATGGGTTTAGTATGTGTCAACATTTACCATATTCTGATTTCCGCTTTTTAAGTCAACCCGAAATGGATCAGTTAATTGTTCAAAATATAAAAGATAATTCGGATTGGGGTTATATTCTGGAAGTAGACCTATTGTACCCTGAATACTTGCACTATAAGCACAACGATCTTCCGTTTTGCCCTGAAAAATGTATTCCACCAGGAGGGAAATCAGAAAAACTTGTACCTAACTTGTATAACAAATACAACTATGTGATTCATTATATACACCTCAAGAAATGTCTGGAACATGGATTGATCTTACGTAAAGTTCATAGAGTTATAACATTTAGGCAAAGTCCATACTTAAAAAAATATATTGAACTAAATACTATATTACGACAAAAAGCAAAAAGCACATTCGAACAAGATTTTTTTAAGTTGTTAAATAATAGTGTGTTCGGTAAAACTTTAGAGAATACTGAAAATAGAGTAAATGTTCAATTAGTCAATCAATGGTTTGATAAAAATAATAAAACAAAAAAGTCATTATATGCTGAGAGACTAATTGCTAACCCTTACTTTCACAGCGTTTCTGTGTTCACCGAGAACTTAGTAGCTATACAAATGAAACCGTCTCAAATTATTTTGGATAAACCAATATATATAGGATTTACGGTATTAGAATTATCTAAATCTCACATGTACAATTTTCATTATAATATTATTAAACCATTTTATCAAAATCGTGTACAATTATGCTACACTGACACGGATTCATTCGTTTACACATTAACTACAGATGACTTTTATCAAGATCTAAAAAATAATTTTCTTAACTATTTTGATACTAGCAATTATGATACCCAAAATTCTTTTAATATAATGCAAAGAAATAAGAAAATCCCTGGGCTTTTTAAAGACGAAATGGGTGGTAAAATTATCACAGATTTTGTGGGTTTAAGATCAAAATTATACTGTATCAAAACCGATGAAAAATTAATAAAAAAAGCGAAAGGTGTAAAGTCATGCGTAGTTCGGGATTTAGATATATCCGATTACCAAAAAGTGCTCTTCCAAAATGAAGTGATTCGAAAGAAGAATATTTTGTTTAAGACAATTAAACATCAAATATTCACACAAAGCGTTACGAAGATTGCACTTTCTGGTAATGATGATAAACGTTCATTATCTAGCAATAAGATAGAAACAAAAGCATGGGGGAATAGTTCTATTTTTAAAAATATTTAATAAAGCATATCGTGTTTAATATAATTAGTTTTAAGCTCCTGTTAGTTGTGTTTTATTTGTGTGTATGTTTATTTTTAATAAAGTTAATAAAATGTACTATGTTGTTTTAATTTAAAATATAATTCGCTTTATAATCATATCTTTAATCCTAACTTTATAGCCTAGCAGTAACGGTAAGATTTAAATATATAGATATATATATAATATTTAAATTATGGTTTCTAACCACCCTGTAACATATTAGTGTTGTGAGGTAAAAATCACAATTCATTAAAATTACTATTTTCATAACACAATAAATTTTGTTTATTTACACTTTTATCGAGTTCATTAATTATCTTCTAACCATCCTGCAAAAGGTTATAGTCGTGATGAATAAAAAAATAATGATGCAACATTAAACAGAACTGCAAAAACTACGAGTAGATTCATATTATGATGATGTTAGCTGGAAAGAGGTTAATTACCTTAATGTGTGTCAAATCACCTACACAGTAGGCACTTGTAATTTATTATTAAACCGAGTAACTTGTTGATTGAATTCACATATTCTAAATCGATTATTTGTTGTAAGTAATAAAATTTAATAAATTTATCTTTTTATAAAAATAAATGTAATAATATTTTTTTAGGTTTAATTAACTTTTTTTAATACTTTTTTAGAAAATGAATATTGCTACTGATGAAATATTGTTCTCTCAATATGCGCAAGACCCGTTACAGGACTTTGATGAAAATTACCCTGAGTTGAGTACTCAAAATCATAAGAAACAAAAACGTAAGAAGGAAAATCTGAAAAAAAAATCTCGCTCACTAAAATCATATATTATTTGCAAAGAACAAGGGAGAGGAACACGATTAATAGAAATAAAAGTAATGGACTTAGTAGAATCTCAAGATAGTGAAGATGGTGAAGATAACCTGGTTTTAAGTGCACAGTACGTGGTGACAGAACCAGTGGATGAAATAATGGAGCAGACCGAATATTTAATTCGCAAGATTTCAAAAAAACTATGTGGTTGTAATTTATAATAATATATGTATATTTTTTAATTATTTAATTTAAAAAAATAAAGTCCAGTTTGTATATATTTTATCATGTTTTATTTTCTGTTCACATAGGTCTCCTAATTTTAGAGCTTAACAATATTATTCAATAAAATATTTCACTAAACAAGTTATTAATTTTTTTGAATATAGTTAAATAAGCAAATTTATTTTATACAACCAGATTTTACCTGATAAAGGTGAAGTATCCTCATAACCATAGTTGTTTGTATAGGTATTTATTTAATAGGTATCTTTTAAAATAAATAAAACATAAAAAATCATTACTAAATTAGTATTTATTTAGATATCGTACTTTGACGGGATAAATATAGTTTTATACCATCTTTTCAAACATATAACATTTTTTAACGCACATTCTTTCACATGAGTAATACAATTTAAATTTACATTATCATTACAGTATTCATTATACATTTTTAGAAAACTAGGACACCCTTTACTGCCTAAATCTATCACACAACACTTTTCACTTAGTTCTTTTACCCATTTTATTTTTTCATCTCCCTTTACTAATAATTGTCTATTTTCTATTATTGGTTTTATAATTCTTTTAAATTCACGATAGTCGATATAACCCTCACTCCAATAAATACCTCGGTTCTTTTCAATCCAAGACACGTTCTTTTTTTCTTGCATTGTTAGTTTATTATAAGGATAAGGTGGTTTAACTAAAAAAACTTGAGTGTGTTCGGGAGTAGCTAATGCAAATTCTTTTAAAATAAAATTATTTTTGTAATCTTTAAAACCTTGAATATCTGCTATATAAAAATTCATGATATCTTTCGAACAATACCGCTTAGTGGTTTATATTCTATAATACAGTCGTTTAGAATAAGACAGTAAGCCGATGTTTGGTTAGGTATTTCAATATCGCTTTCCAACTCTAATCTAATGTTTACAACAGGTCCAGTTTTAACACACTCTCTCTGTCTAGAACAGTCTAGAACAAACAGTGGAGCTTTTTCCAGGAACTGTTTAACATTTAACAATGGTTCTGGTCTGCGTCCGTAATAAGACTGTTGAAATCTAGCATATTGTTCATATAATAAAGCATACTTCTCATCTGTGAAATTAATATTAAGAGATTCATATGGAAAGTATGTTGAATTAAGAAACACTTTAACATCTCGTAAGTGACAATGATCGAATTGAGACATGTCTTGACTTGAATTGTTTTTTCTGTTAGTTTGAAGTCCAACAATCACATATCTTGGTTTTTCAATTTGAGATGATGTTTTAATCGCCCAAGTATGTTTAGTAGTTTGGGGTAACAAAGGATATTCATATAAATCCCAGTTTCTAAAGGCTAGTAGAATAGGTTTATCTTTCTCTAACAGCTTGAGCAAATTAATCCTTTCTAAGTCAGATACTTTTATATGAGGAACCCTCCATATAATTTTGTGAATTTCAATATCTTTAACCGTTTCTCCAGTGTTGAGTTTCAAAGCGTTTAAGTTAGTGTTGCTACGTAACAGAACTAATTCATGTCTACAGTTCATTATAATTTTTTTGTAATCTTCTGCAAAACCAAGGATATTATTAAGAGGTATTGAAGCACAAAAAAGTCCACCACTGGTTGTACCATCTATATCCCAACCCCAAGTCTTTGATGTTTTTGATTCATTATCATTCATTGATAGAAGTGACTTCATAGTTGTGGTGATTCCAGCATTTTTTACTTTATCTATTTCTACACCATTTAATTCATAACGAACGTCTTGAAAAAGATAGAGCATTGGATTGTTTGTGAAATGAACACTTGTTACTTTTTCTTTCGAATCTTTTTTAAAAATATGAACCACACCTTCTAAGTACAATGTACTAGCTGATGGTAATATATATAAATCTTGTTGATTGATAGGGATACGAATTTCATCATTCTTGTTGAAGCTAGTAACATAAGGTTTGTATGAATGAAATTCAACACTTTCAATACCATTATCGTATATAGGTGGATTTGATATATTTAAGATATTCATTTTAATAAGCCTATCACTTTGAGGAATTTCCTATTTTCTTTTGTTAATTTAATTTTTCTTTTAGATGCTTCTTTATGAATGGTACGAACTGTACTGATATTTTTAATGCATGTGGCTATGTTTTTATTATGATCAATCATTTTTTCTTTAGATGTATGTACAGCTGGATTTCTTCTCCTCGCAAATTTATTAAATTATTATTTATATCCACTAATTTTATATTAATACAGTTTATATTTTTTTGGTTTATTGGAAAATATATAATATTTTTTGGGATTTCAATTATTCTGTAACCCGGTGGTACATTGGGAGCAAACTCATGAATTATATGACTCGCTCGCCCATTTATATACGAACCACCAACTATATCACATTCGACTCGCACCACAGTTGATGATAAAATATTAATTGGTATGTGTGACTCGTGTATTATATTAGCTTGCAGAGTCTGTCTACCAAACCCTAAAACATTTCCCAAGGTGTTATCTTTATTGAAATGCATATCTTTCGTGCAAAAAATTGTAGTTTTTAATGTATTGTTGTTACAACACAGGTTAAATGTTGCATCTTTTATTTTATTTTTTAAAAAGTCACATATATCTTGAAGTTCATATGTTCCTTCAGGTATTTCTACACATTCATTATTACCATAATAAAATTTATTATTATTACTATCAATGTTCGGTATAGAATTAAATGTTGATAAGCATAATAGAGCACACTCATATTCACCCTCAAGTTGTAAATTAGGATTATAGTAAGTTGTTAGAACCGATGTATTACCAGTGATAGACAGTGTGAAAGACATCTTTCCAATGATACTAACTCAAATGTACTTCTTATTTTATATATTTTTTCCAAAAAATTCTTAAATATTTTAAACATAATTGTCCACAATTGACTGTGTTAAAATTTTGATATTTCGTATAGTTGTAAAACATATTTTTACTATTCAAGTATAATATTAATTCTGATGGAGGTTTCAGATCACCAAAACTATCAAAATATTCACAATAATCATATAATCTAACATAGGCTACCCAATGAGTACCCTGATTTTTAGAGTTATCAAGATTAACAATACCACATTCAATATCTCGAGATTTTTTTGGTAATCTGTCTTTCATGTAAACACCTCTAAAAAATGGAATACCATTTGCATACTTTATAATATCTAAATTTGTGAGAGCATGTTTGGGTAGCCTACTAATCAGTTTTTTGAACGGTTTATGAATAATCCGTTACCTTTTTTGTAAGGTTTAATATGTAAACCCTTACCCAATGCAATTTGCTCCATCTTTTTGTTATGGCGTTCAGATTCTTGCAGATTTTGTTGAGCAGATCTATAGTCGTTAACAGTTTTTGCAATACCAGCTGCCCCACCCGCTAGAGTACCCAATGCAGATAATCCAGCAAAAATAGGTAATAAAGGCAAAATTCCACCTACTTTAGGTAATGGTATAACTCGTGGTAAACGAACTTTGTTATTTTTAGACAATAGTTTCTTAGCAGCTAAGTATGCTATTTTAATTGCAATCTTATCACTCTTAGGTTTACATTTTTTGAGTTGCGAGTGAATTTTTGATGCTATAGTTTTAAATTTTGTAATTCCAGCACCTGTCTTCAGTTTAGTTTTCATTACTTTCTTAACTATCCAAGAAGCAATTTTTTCACCTTTTCCAGCATCTCTTGACTGAAGTCTTTGCTTAGCCATGTTTAATAGTTGTAAATCAGCTTTGTGACGATTTATCAAATCAAAATATTTTGAATATGCAATATCATGATTCATGCAAGCGTTGTCAAGTTTATTAACTCCTTTGTCACCTCGTAATAATCGTTTTTCTAACTTTGTTCCCGGACCACAATAATTATAACCAGGGAAATGTAGTTCGAACGGTAGATTATTTATCAGATTGTTAACTAGTCCTCCTCCTTGCATTACTTATAATATTATGAAGACATCAAATACCAACATTTGACTTTATATTATTAAACCAAATCATTTTTATCAATCCAACTATTTTCACTGCTATTAAGACCCAACCATTTTACAAAAAGTTTACTTCCCTTTCTTTGCAACACTCTTTCTATTAAATATAGATTAGGATACTTTGTTTTTTGAAGTTCTTCTTCATAAAAACACCCTAGTATAATATTATTACGTTGATCTTCAAGGTGATAGGTTTTGGGATTTGTATTATTAACTTCTTTGATTCTAAAAATTTCTGTAGACCAATTAGGTGTGTAGCCTTTATCGAAATCACTTTTATATTTACTTATACGCACATAGTCGTTAAGTTTGAATTTATGTTTAATTGAATTTTTATTTCTATTTTTGTAAATATTATTTTTCACTATGATTTCGTTCATTTCGTTTATATCAATCGGTTTATATTTAGTAGTATGATGTTTAGTATTATTATATGACATAATAACACTTGTTAGTGACTCTCCGACCCATTTGTACTCTCCATTTAAACTAAACAACTTAAACAATTTGTTTTTTATGGTTCTGATTACTCTTTCCACTATGGAAGCCTTCTTGATCGAGAATGTAGAATAATGATTAATGTTATAGTTATTCATAAGTTTTTTAAATGCTGTATTATAAAACTCTGTACCCATATCTGTTTGTAAATTAACAGGGTGACGATTGCTCATGAGCAATACCTTTCGGAAAGCGTTAACTATTTCAAATTTAGTTTTAGTCTTTACAGGAATAGTCCACACATACTTTGAAAAGCAATCAATAACGACTAAAATAAATTTAAAACCTCTGTTAACATTTTTGTAATTCTTCAAATCAATAAGATCAGCTTGCCATAAATCGTCTATACCCTTCAAGATAACAAGACGACGGCTAAAATTTTTTCGTGCACCTCTATGTATTTCATCTACAACTTGTTGTTTGCTCATTTTTTGATAGTTAAATTATTAAATGTATTTCAAACTTTGCCTAAAATTTCTCTCAGTTTTTTTTCCACTTCATTATGAATTTCAGTTTTTATTTTTTTAAGCTCTGCTTGGAGTTCTTTTTTGCTACAGAAATTAGTAATTGAACTATCAACATATTCTTTATTAACTGCATCGTCTTTTGTTATTGGATGTTTAATACCTCTTAATCTTGTAGATTGTAAGTCAAAGTCACCACTTTCAGATTTTGTTAGAGCCTTATCCGTGATCTCAAATATTTCTGCGAAACGCATACGCTTATGAATATGATGTCCGAATTTGTCAATATTCATTTGAAGAACTGTTCGAATTAAATGATAAACATAAAATGAAACAAAATGTATAAACAAACTCATATTTATTGATTTAAATTCCCACTTTCTCGCAACTCTTCTATGATAGAAATAATTTCATTATCTACTCCAGTGTTTCCAGCATCCTTAGAAGCATATAACAACTGTAATCTTGCAACTAATTCATTAGGATCGTCCCAATACACATAATCTGTATTTTTTTTCAATTTCTTCATCAATGGTAAACCTTCTCCACGTTGAACATTTGTCATAGATGTATGATCCGAGTCGGATAGGAAAAGAGGTTTTATAATTTTCATATATTTTTGTCCCTTATTACTTTTTATAGGCTTGTTTGGATCATTATCTCGTCGATGAGCATTTGTGAGAATTAACATTCGTTTATAATTTAGAGTATCATCCGTGGTGATTAAAGTGTAATCTGGCGACTTATTGAACAAAAGCTCTTTTAACCCTGGTGTGTTTTTATAGCGTTGATCCCCTATGGAAATTATGTTATTGTTAATGTTTACATGAGCTGTACCCATCATAAGTTTTCCTTGCTCAATTCTTACACCGAATGGAACATCTTCATAAATTTCGGAAGATAAAGACCAAGAGGAAGCATCTGTACTTAAAGTCGGCTTCGTATTAATTGTGTTAAATGATTCAACACTATCTTTAAACTCTTCAGAACTATTGTCACTAACATCAAGTTCACTCGAGACATTCTTCACTCGAGATATTATGTTAGGTTTATTCTGCACAATGGTTTTATTAGAATAAGATTCACATGAAGAATCAAAATCATCTTCGTGGTTAGATGGACTAGGATTATTTCTAATGTTATTATTTTTATTTTTTTTTCCACCAATTACCGTATTCAAAGGATCTGTTATAGGTTTGAAAAGAGTGTTTAAAACAATTTTATTATCAGCTTCATTGTCTCGCATTTTCTTTATTTTGTTTCTTACAGCCTCGGCGGTGTCAACAATTTGTTGTTTAAGTGCTTTTTCCATTATTTTTAAACAATATACTATATACGTGCGTGATTCTTTGATAAGTTTAATATAATAAAAAATAAAAATTATCATATCGATATTTATATTATTATTCAAAAACCACAAAAGTATCAAATTTCTTTCTATAGCAACCATTGTTTTTACTACAATCTTTGTTTATTACTAAATACTCATAAGGTTCTTTCCATATTTTTGAACACATTTCTCTAAATTCAATCCAAGTCATATCCGTGTTAACATGTTCATCATATACATGTCTCAAATTAATGTCATCTTGTTTAAAAAGAATTATAAGGTTAGCATTATCCCTTACAAGTTGTTTAGGGATTTTGCTATATGTCTGGTTCAAATAGAAACAATCTATAGTCCTATGTCTCCCCATCGCAAAATAATCCCGCATATTATTCTGACTTTCACATGCTACGTCATCAAATATTATTATTGAATTGTGTTTAGCATCTTGTGGACTTATGACTTCTTCGTTTCCATGAAATTTATCAAAGGAAACACTTGGTACTAATTTCAAAACCTTCTCAAGGAAAATATACTTGGGTTGATAAAGGGTTTTAGAATATACATATACGTTCTGAAATTGTAAACCATGTTCGTGTAATAAAAGACCAATAACCAAATTGGTTTTTCCAGTGTTTGAGGGACCACAAACTATACAACGAATCGTATTAGGTAAAAGGACACCATGTCGTGATCCTATGTTCTGTGTATCAACACATAGTTTTTCAACATTTAATGTTTGTGGTTGTTGTATAAATTTCATATTAGCGTTATTGTCAAAAGCCTCATTTAAAATGAATAGAATATTATAAAGTCTTCGCTATTTATGTCATCAACACCAATCCATTTTTTTATCACTTTTCATTGTAACGAACGTAAAAAGTACATAGGCGAGCTAAATAATGTCTTAAGCATTATTTTACATTTATTTCGTTACACATGGGTTCACACAATAACATTAATGTTAATATTATCGCATCCGTATTATTGGGCATTCAACACACCTGAAGTGAGCACACCGTATTTAAAAAGAAAAAAAGGTTTATTAATAGATCGGCAATTCGATTGAATTCGATTTGTACATTTTAAAGCTGCTCACTTCAGCATAATATCCAGAAAATAAAAAATATCGTAATAAAAATACAAGTTTTCTATGCAACTGACAGTTATATTGGGTACCATCTATCATGCGCCATCTATCGTGATAAAAAGTTAGTGATACACCCCATTGTAACTCGTAACTTAGCTTTTCACATAGTTCTATTTCTCGAGCACGTCACTATTACAGATTTGTCTCTCAGTTTGACAGCTGGATGGAATAATTAAGTGGTGGAGCTATTGAGGAAGCGTCTACCACGACCACGGGTTTACGACTTACGAAATAAGATTCCTTGTTTGTTACAGGCGGAGATGCCGAATCCTGTTGGCTCCAGTTTTCAATGGGACAAGCTATCGCCAGCAGAATTTCAACAACTACAAGAATTAGCCTCATGTAAGTTACCTTTTTAATATATTTTTTTTAAAGATGGTTTAACTGCCTCCGTTGTCTAGCGGTTAAGTCCGTGGATTTAGACTCGGAAGTACGGGGTACGATTCCTGGTCGGGACACAAAAATATTTATTAATGTAATCAAATAGAGTAAAGTATCATCACGACCGTTTCCCTTTCGGGGTGGTCAGAAATCACGCTTATAAATAAGCTGATTCACATTTAGCCAACTTTACTATAGGCCAATCATGACAAGTGGCAAGCTCGTCGATGTCTCCAGCGCCAGCGTACCAAACTCGAGAAATATGACAAATAAATTAAATATTATTTAAATGTATTCATTTACAATAATAATTATTTTTGTGTCCCGACCAGAAATCGAACCCGGTACCTCCGGGTCTAAATCCACGGAATTAACCGCTAGACCACGGAGGCAGTTAAATACATTTAATTTATTTGTGATATTTCTCGAGTTTGGTAGTAAAGTTGGCTAAATGTGAATCCGCTTATTTATAAGCGTGGTTTCTGAGCACCCCAGAAGGGAAACGGTCGAGATGATACTTTTTTATTTATAGTTTAACCCTTTTGCATTCATCTCGCTCGCATATACACAATTTGTAAAAGTATCATCACGACCGTTTCCCTTTCGGGGTGGTCAGAAACCAGGCTTATAAATAAGCTGATTCACATTTAGCCAACTTTACTATAGGCCAATCATGACAAGTGGCAAGCTCGTCGATGTCTCTAGCGTACCAATCTCGAGAAATATCTATATAAATAAAAAAAAATGTCTGTGTGTATGTATGTTCCCTATGCATTTCAAAACTACATGTCCGGTCGGGATGAGGTTTCTGACATAGTACTACTGTTGTCCGGTAGGTGGCGCGCATCAGCGTGATTTGTGGGGCATACCGAGTGAGGGTACCGAGCGGGAGCCTAAATCTTCCTAGCGACCTTATTATATATGCATATAGTTACTCAGTTGGTCGTTGGTCTTGAGACTCCTGCGCGAGCCCACTCTGCGCATTCACTGACTGTCAGGCGGTACGAAATTCGCCGGGTCAGCTAGTCACAAATAAATTAATAAAAATTAAATTCATTCATTCATTTCATTTCATTACATTCCCTAGAACACAGCGTTCTAGACCTCCACTGCTGGAGATAGGCCTTCCAGAATTTAGCCTACAGTCGCCACGCTGGCCAGACGGCTTGGCGAGGATATGATGTCAATTTATTAACGATTCCACAAGTTGGTATTAGTGGAACAGGGACCGACGGCTTAACGTGCTCTCTGAGGCACGGGAACGGTGGTGTTGTAAATCTATGACAAATGTACGTAAGAAAAGTGTATTTCTTATTGGTACATGCTGGGTGGGTTTGAACCGACCTTTGTAGGATTTAAGGTACGCGTTCTTACAACCGAGCCACCACCGCAAAATTAATAAATATTATTGTGTCCCGACCAGGCATCGAACCCGGTACCTCCGAGTCTAAATCCACGGACTTAACTGCTAGCTACAAAATATTTAAAAAAAAAACAAGCTTGAGGGTAGTTTTAAGAAAAGTAGCCTATCAACTTACTATGGAATAAAATTACAGACATGCCGCCGCGGTAAGTCCATCTTTGCTTTTCCATTCCGTTTCGTATTACATTACCGTATCCAATTAGATAATGGTTTGCATGATGGGTTTAATCTATATAAAAATATATTTATGACCGTGATCCCTTGTGGTTAGAAAACACGCGGTCGCAAATCACAAGAAATTTCTGATAGAAAAAATATTTAGGCGGGTTAAGACCACGGGGTCGTCAGAAACCACGGTTTTTTTTGATGAAGCGAATTCACATTTAGCCAACTTTACTTTGGGCCGATGGTAGGACCGTGACTTTCAGACCAAAACTTCTCGCCGAGCTAAAAACTTCTATGGAGACCTGTATGCCTCACATGCACCTCGCAATACTACCCGCAGGGACGACGACCACCTAGCTGCTCTGATTCGCCATTACACTGAAGATATCCCGGATGTTAATCTGGGCGAGATCGAGATAGCCCTTAAACAACTGAAAAACAACAAGACACCTGGTGAAGATGGAGTTACTGCCAAGCTTCTAAGAGCAGGAGGTAAACCAGTACTCGAAGAACTTAGAAAGCTCTTTAACTTCACATTAGAACTACTCCAGAAATATGGACCAGGAGTGTTGTGGTCCTATTCTTTAAAAATCGCCTCGCCCAGAGAATGGATGATTTCCAGCCTCCAGAACAGACTGGGTTTCGATAAGTTTACAGTACCGTAGACCATATCCATACTCTGCGTCAGATTGTACAAAAGACTGAACAATATAATCTGCCACTGTGTCTTGCTTTTATGGACTACGAGAAAGCCTTCGACTCTATCGAGACCTGGGCTGTTCTGGACTCTATGCAATGTTGCCTGATCGACGGGTGATACGTTGAGGTGATGACATGTCTTTACAGTGCTGCCACTATGACCGTAAGGCCAGCATAAATAAAAACCGATCCAACCGCGCAGAGGTGTACGACAGGGTGATATAATGTCACCGAAACTGTATACCAACGCGTGTTTTCAATATGCTGGACTGGAGAAACTGCGGCATCAATGTCTATGGAGCATACATCTCACACCTCTGGTTTGCGGATGACATAGTCATAATGGCTAGCTCGCTGGAGAATCTTAGCAGAATGCTGAACGGCTTAAACGTGACATCCCAGCAGGTTGGTCTCGGAATGAACTTGGACAAGACAAAAGTCATCTTCAACAACCATGTCATATCGACATCAATCTGCGTAGGCAACGCCACTCTCGAAGTTGTGCAAAAATACGTCTACCTTCGACAGACTATATATACAATTAGGCGTAGCGAACTTCAGCAAAGAAGCCGATAGACGCATTCAGCTAGGATGGGCAGCATTCGGGAAGATACGCCACATCTTCTTATCAGACATACCACAGTGCTTAAAGACGAAAGACTTAACCAATGCGTTCTTCCAGTATTGTCGTACGGAGCAGAGACGTGGACACTGACTGTGGGTCTAGTCCACAACTTTAAGGTCGCTATGCGAGCTATAGAGAGAGTTATGCTCGGTATTTCTTTAGTGGATAAACTCCGAAACATGAAACCCGTCAGAGAACCAAGGTTACCGACATAGCCTTCAAAATTAGTAAGCTGAAGTGGCAATGGGGCGGACACGTCTGTCGCAGAACCGATGACCGTTGGAGTAGACGGTTGTTGGAATGGAGACCACGTACGGGAAGACGCAGAGTGGGACGATCCCCTACCAGATGGACGGATAACCCGAAAAAGGTCGCTGGTGGGGACTGGATGAGAGTGGGGGATGATCGTGTGAAATGGCGAGCCTTGGTGGAGGCATATATCCAGCAGTGAAAAGACACAGGCTGATGATGATGACGATGATGACTTTGGGCCTAACATGTCAAGTGGCAAGCTCGTCGATGTCTCTAGCGTACCAAACTAGTGAAATATCATAACTAAATAAATCTAAATCCACGGGCTTAACCGCTAGACCACGGAGACATATTCTATGGAGTATTCTAAGAATATCGCTCGCTTGTTTATTAAGAAGTAAATATAAAAGTAATATATAAACAATATAAAAGAATTAAAATGTTAAATAAACTATATTACAACAAAATCTAACCTAAAAAAATAATAATAATAGATAGAAAATAAAAATTAAATACTTACAAAAAAAATAGCTCCTCCAAATCGCTGTCTTGTGGCATGGTGCCCCCATAGTAGCATTTCCCCTTTGAATGATCAGACTTAATTTTTGGGAGAAAAAACTGCCAGCAAACGTCGAAAAAAAGTAACTATTGCAAATAGTTTCATATTTTCGACGCTTGCTGATCTGCGCTTGTTCCGCTGCAACACTAGCTCTAACAGATGTTTCTTGAAGGTGGGAAGGGTAAAATCCCATACCAGGGATTGACCAATCTCCAAGTTTTATACTAGAACAATATGTGACCTTGCTTTGTGACCACCTGGTAAGTGGTGCACGAAGACTATGAATGTTACAAACTGGAATTAGTCGATGTTCGTGGTGGTGTAGCACGTATAGTGTCACCACATCATCATTGGTAGAAAAGCAATCTAAGGCAAGGGTAATAAACTAAAGTGTTTTTTCCAACAAATCACAAAAGCTTGGTTTCCTTTGAAAATGCCGTCTTTTAAGCCAAAGACATGTAGTTGAAAAATCTGTTCAGTATACGTTCTTGAAACGTTTTTAAATTGTTGCTTCTGCTGTAAGAACTTTTTCTTTACAATTCAAAAAAGGTCCCGGTTCGAACTTCGGCATTTGTAGCAATGAGAAATACTTACTCATTTATTACGTACATTTCATCATTACAGCCCCTAGAACACAGCGGCCTAGACCTCCACTGCTGGGGATGGACCTCCCAGAACATATATCTGGAGAATTTGGCCAAACAAAGGTTTATGTAAAAACGTTAGTCTTTTGAATGGGAATTTGACGCTAGACTTTCCTCTTAGACAGCCTCCGTGGTCTAGCGGATAAGACCGTAGAATTAGACGATAAGGTACCGGGTTTATTCCTGATCGGTACAATATATATTTTTAATTATTTATTGTTTGAGTCTGGTACGCGAGAGACCAGCTTGCCTCCTATTATGACTACACACGTGACGCTAGCCAGACGGGTTGGGGAGGGTCTAATGACAATTTTAACGATCTATTAACGATTCCACAAGTTGGTATTAGTGGAACCGGGACCGACGCATTAACGTGCTCTCCGAGGCACGGGTACCGTGGTGTTGTAAATCTATGACAAATGTACGTAAGAAAAGTGTATTTGTCATTGGTACATGCCGGGTGGTTTTAAACCGACCTTTGTAGGAATTAAGGAACGCGTTCCTACAACCGAGCCACCACTGCCACGTACATTTGTCATAGATTTATTGGTCATAACCACGTCTGCCGTCAATACATTTATGGAACGAGCTTCCAGGACGGCATTAAAACATACTGTCAATGTATGTACACTTGCCAACTATGGGTCACTTACCATAGGAAATCATACAGTGCCATGAGGGTACAGTACAATGATGCGTTCCGTATCCTCATGCGCCGACCGAGGTACTGCAGTGCATCGGGCATGTTCGCTGAGGCGAGGGTACCAGACTTCTCCGCGGTGCTCCGAAACCGTGTCACATCTTTCTGGGAGCGGCTACGCTCTTCAACAAATCGCATTATGAGAGCGGTTTGCGACGGGATCCCCAGTAAAATACACTCACATTGGCTGTCTGTTTAGCAGAGCCCGAACCGTAAGTGAACTTTAGTCGATGTTTGGCAAATATTTTATTTTGTTTTTTTATGTATTTTTATATTTTATAATTGTAATACGTGTACTGCAAATTTTACTTAATATGGGTGTATACCTGAAATAAAACTTTATTTATTTATTTATTTATTAACGGAATCATACAATATTTGGTTAGGAGCAGAATAGATGGTGTTTGTAATGTAAAAATATCGCTCGCAAGCCCGCGACACCATACTTCTCATCTCTCTATCCCACACACGATAGACCCGGCACAAGCACGGTGAATCCATGGAATTCTTAGAAATTTGTCTTCTCTCACTATAGGGACGTAACGGACAGTACGTTAGCCGCCGGACTTGTTAATAGATCGTTAAAATTGTCATCAGACCCTCCCCAACCCGTCTGGCTAGCGTCGCGTGTGTAGTCATAATAGGAGGCAAGCTGGTCTCTCGCGTACCAGACTCAAACAATAAATAATTAAAAATATATATTGTACCGATCAGGAATAAAACCCAGTACCTTATCGTTAATTCTACGCTCTTATCCGCTAGACCACGGAGGCTGTCTAAGAGGAAAGTCTAGCGTCAAATCCACATTCAAAAGACTAACGTTTTTACATAAACCTTTGTTGATGAATTCCAACTCAGGTTGAAGATCCGGATCTACAAGATGTTCATTCGTTTCCGTTTTACAATGAACAATATTTTTTATATTTACATTGTTTTAATTTTTGATTAACGCCCGTAGCACACCTCCGCTGCGAAACTTCAGTCGCGAAACCGCTGTAGGAATTCCGCTGCGATCAAGTGTAGTTTGAGTAGCGGAACTGGGCGTCGCGTCGGAACGTCACGCGAGTCAGTTGAGGGCAATGGGAGCGAAATGTCGTTGTTTTCAGAGTCAGAGGAGGAAGCAATATTATTGTGGACTTTAACTTTAAAAAGGCGTAAAACTCGTAGAATTTGGGTGCACGAGATTAATGAAAAAAGGAAGAAATTAGGAGAAACCCGATTATGTATTATTTTTATAGTCTGGATGATTTAATTTTATGAAAAAATGTAGTTTCGCTTTTTATTATTGTCGACTTCCACAAACACGTGCGAAAACAACGCGGCACCGCAACAAAATGGCGGCCGGAGCGCGGAAGTGTGGCTGGCGTCGGAGCAGATCGACGAAACCACGCGGGGAAAGAGATAGAATTATAGTCAAATCTATTAGAACAGGCAGTTCCGTGGCGGTTCCGCTTCTCCTACATACGGACAAGACATGGCGAAATTACTGCGGTTCCGCTGTTGTTATGGTTTCGCAGCGGAGGTGTGCTACGGGCCTAATGTGTATTTCTACTAACATATTTTTTTGTATCATCACGACCGTTTCCCTTTCGGGGTAGTCAGAAACCACGCTTATAAATAAGCGGATTCACATTTAGCCAACTTTACTATAAACCAATCATGACAAATGGCAAGCTCGTCGAAACTAACATAGTTCTAAGTTAAATTGTTACTAACATATATGGATCGAATCCGAAATAAATGAATTATTATTATTATTTTCTTACTTACACTGACCCAGCCTGGTACCACCTTCCATTGTCAGCAGAACATATCGATCAGAGTGGTGTTCAGAGCACTTTGCGTAATTCTGTTATTACTCGAGAACTGGAGATGAACTACCGAGGAGTTTGTCGCCGGCCTGACCAGACGTATGTTCCATCGGGCCGTCAACGGACACTTTAGGCATCTCCAGAATATCGTTCCGTCTTGCTCTTGATCCCCCGACGGGAGACCACATCCTAGAAAAGTATTCCTAGAGTAGTTAGACTATAAGCTCAAACTAAGATTGATTCTCCGCAGCTTCTATCTAGAATTAATTTGTGTGCTCCAGTTAAACCCTTGAGAAAGCCAACATGCTTATCAGTGCCAGCTAGTGCATCTAGGTATATAGGTAATTCGTTTTGCTGCCGTGCAGCTAATGAATTTAATAAACTGGTTGACTTTTACGAGTTGGATCTATTTAATTCAACTACAGCTACTTTTAAGAATACTTTGTCAAGACATTGGTTTGACAGAGTTTCTTTGAGTGTTTCCGAAACTACTTAAACTGTTATTCATACTTTATTTCCTTACTATTTACTTTCTTTATTAGATATCTAAATTATAGCTTGCTTTCATAGTTTCCTATATGTGAAAACATATTAATGGTCTGTAGATATATACTTGATTTTGTAATTAGTTATTAAGTACTGTTTGTTTTCCAATAAAAAAAAAAAAAAAACTTTGCGGCGAAGGATGAGAATTCGTTCTTTTACTGACTGCTCTTGTTTTTTTTTTTCAGATTCAAATAGAAAACTCCAAGATGTTCTCAACGAGTTTTGCGAGGTCAAAAAGCAGAGTCCAGATGGGGTAAGTTGTTTTGAGTTGTGCTATAAAATCAAATATCTACAACACCACCACCGTGCCAAGTCTTGGTCTTGATCTTGCAAGACGCTTGCTTTGACTGAAGTCCTGTGATCACACATCACAGCCCCTAGGCCACAGACACCTCAACCTCCACTGTTGAAGTTTTTTTTTTTTTTTTTTTTCTACGGAAGACATGTGAATTTGGGCCCACCTACGATAAGTGGCACGCAAGAACTATGAATGTTAGGAACTGGAATCAGACACTCATTATTGACATCAGTCCCTAACTCTATGCCGGCTTGACGCTTGACTGGGCATGACGGCAATTCGAGCCTAATCCCGAAACGTATGGATACACTTATCGGTTTATCGGCACGAACGGTGGCTACTTCCCCGCCTCTGCATACTTACCATATTTTTTTTTTTTTTTTAATAAAAATAATTTAAATTTTATTTATTTTATTTTACTTTATTACTTGAAGTAGGTAATATAATAGTTATTTTTATTAAAAATAAATAATAATATATATATATATATATGACCGCCTCCGTGGTCTAGTGGTAACAAACGTTGCCGTGAACTGGGGAGGTCGTGGGTTCGATTCCCACCGGGGGCAAGTTGTACATTGTATAATTTGTCTCGGTCTGGGTGTTTATATGTATAATATGTATATATTTACAACAAAAAAAAGTATAATATGTAGTTTATCAACCATCTAGTTTCCGTAACACAAGCCTCGTAGCTTACCACGGAAATTAGATGGCGCTGTGTGACCTGTCTGGAAATATTTATTTATTATTTATATATTTTTTTCAATTGTTTCAGCTTTAGTGTTTCGAATAATATTTAGTTTTTGTATACTTATTATAATTTTGTTATTTCTTATAGGCAATAAATAAAGGCTACTGTAGTAATGTGGTGGTCGCCTATAATAGGTGCAACATCTACGAGTAACTTCTGATTTAGTGTAAAGTACAAATAAGTGTGTGATGTTAGCACAGTTGGCACAAATAAATAAATAAAGTTTTGAAGTAACTAAATTGCTAAGAAAACTTCATACCTTACTTCCACTAGCAGTAGGTAGAATTGATTATCTTTCCCGCCTATTTGACCTATAAAGATCGCCAACGTCGTTCGCATAAACATTGTGTGACGCTAATCTTAGCACGCGTCGTAGTGACGTCACATGGGCGTCTTTAATGTCGCTGGCGTCGGCTCAGGCGAGAGATGTAAGATTTATTGACAGCATGATGGATCCATCATGGCTTGCGTCGATGTAGCTGGACCTATTCATCTTTTATTTATTAAAAAAAGAAAAACTACCTCCGTGGTCTAACGGTTAAGTTCGATTCCGGGTCGGGACACAATAATCTTACTTCAGCGTCTTCTATAACGACTGTAGGCCAACGACTATTTTTCGATTAAACGACTGCTCGCCTAGCGGCCGGTTGTATAGGCAAGCGCCGGCTTTTGGAATAGTGATGAGTGATGGGTAATATAAAGAGAAAGAGAAAGGTGGTATATGGGAAATAAATTAGGACGTATGTTTATGCACCGGCGAATCACAATAACGCCTAACCATCCAAAATGCTGTGAAAATATGGAACAACTTGCCTCCACCGCTTCGGGACATGCATTCCTTAGCAGGTTTCAGATCGGCACTCAAAAGGCATATGCTAATATTACAAAAGACTTCACAGCAACTTACCTAATCTTATTCTATTTATTAATTAATATACAATTGTTTTTTTTTCTTGACTATGACTTATATTATTTATCATAATATTATTTATTTATTCTATTCTAATTTGTTAAACATATATGTAAACTGTACATTTAGTGCTTCTTCCGATTAAGTAAATGGTACTGTATATAGTGTATATATCTGCGACCCGTGACTCACTCAACATAAGGCATCAGCTGAAAATCAGCGCTGCAGCCTCGGCTGTAGCATATGCTGAGCTGACCACCTATTTATCGCCACACCTGTATGTATGTTTCAGTATATAAAATTTATTCCTTGCATATTTTACTTTTTTGTAACCATTCTAATTGTTGTGATAAATAAAGTATTTTCTTTCTTTCTTTCTTTTCAAAATTGTTAAAATTCGAATTACCGCGATAGGCGCGAACACCCAACTTTATAGTTTTCTATCTACGTTGTTTGGAGACAAATAAATGTTTATTTCTTCCAAATTAGAAAATAGTTTCGATCTTTGGTCTTGCTACTCTGACGGCCACGCTACGACGTATTTACGGAGTTTGCTGACCGCTGTGACGTCATACTTTGTTGTTTTGGTCCAAAGTTTGCTTTTTATTGGCGAAGATTGCAAAGGTTTCAATTTCTTTTAAAAGTTTCATAATTTTGCATTGTAGATTTGATTTATTTATTTATTGATTACTGTAAATATATATATGTAAAATAACAAAAAAGCCTATGCGATGACAAAGATTAAAAAAATATATAGAATATTTGTATCAACAAACAAATACAATTAAACAATTATAAGTAGTTGAGAATTAATCAGAATTATTTTCAGTAAAAAAATATGGAAAAATGGGGGTTCATTATTATTCTTTCATTTATAGACTTGAAATTCATCAATTGATTTAATCTGGACAATTCCATTCTCCCATATTAGGGTATTAAGGCCTCAGTCCATCTGTCGGATATCCGTAATCCGGATTAATGACGCGTCCCGACGATTATCCGGATTAATGTCTACAATACTCAACTCGTGATACATTTTTAAATTTTTATTGTACATTTATATTAACTGCCTCCGTGGTCTAGCGGTTAAGTCCGTGGATTTAGACTCGGAGGTACCGGGTTCGATTCCTGGTCGGGACACAAAAATATTTATTAATGTCAATAAATACATTTAATTTATTTGTGATATTTCTCGAGTTTGGTATGCTGGAGACATCGACGAGCTTGCCACTTGTCATGATTGTCCTATAAGTAGTATAGTATAAAGTTGGCTAAATGTGAATCCGCTTATTTATAAGCGTTATATCTGACTACCCCGAAAGGGAAACACGGTCGTGATGATACTTTAGTTTTATTGTACAAAAACCAAAAGACCGACTTCAAATTTTTTTTTAATATACTTTAACGAATTGTGACCTTGCAGCCCCCTGATGGTAAGTGGCGCGCAAGGTCCATGAATGTTAGCATCTGGAATCATGACTAACATCAGTCCCTAACACTATGCCGGCTTGACTGGGCATGACGGCTATTCGAGCCTGATCCCGAAACGTGTGGATACACGGGTTTATCGAACGAACGCTGGATACTTTTACGGCCCCCTGGCAGATTGGGCAAATTACCACCATCAGTCCGCCTACCACCTATTTGTTTTTCTCGTAGAAAGTATGTGCCATACCTACCTAGTATACCTATATACCTAGACTTTTACAGGATCACCTTTAATTCTTCATTGTCAACTAGGATACATCATAATCCTTCGAGCTGCTGAAATTTTCCATATTGTAAACAGACCGATGTCAAAGAAAAATGTAATAAAAAACAAATAAATCACAAAATTCAAAACATAAATACGCAAGCCTAAATTTGAAATAAATTTAAATATGGAATTCCTAGCCAAACGCCAGATATTTGAGATCAAAGTGGTTAGTTCGACAAAACGTCAATTTCATATATAAGGACCTAATAGAAAAAGACGAAGGAGTTCTTCGCGCCATTTTGCGTGGACATGACAAGTGCATGTTTTTGTTTTGTAAAGTAATTTACTGTGGATATTATTGGTCAAAAGTGGTGTTGTTTTGTTTAATAATGTGCTACAATGTGAATAATTATGGAAAACGATAAATTGGACTTTAAATATGGGGCACAAGTTGCAGTTTATTTTTTGCGGTTTTCCCGCGCTGTCAACTCCCATATTTTACCCGACGTGTTTGAGCTACGGTGCCGCGACTGACTACAAGAAAAGCATCAAATTCTGCAGCATTTGGAATTTGATGATGACCACTCATGATGATCACATTTGATGATGATAACTCATGAAAAAGAAAGATATATTACGTCAGACTTGGCTGTATGGGCTAGACCCTTTGCCTTCCCTATCACCTCATTCTACATTCATCGGGAGAAAAGAAAAAAAAAAAAACAAAACAAAAAACGATGTTGCATTGTAACAATATTTATGGCAGGACCGTACTATACCGTGTTATATGTATATATGCTCTATGTTCTAGGGGCTGTAATGATCAAGATATCAATTTACCAAAGCCTGAAAAAATTAAGTGCCTTCATATTTTATAAAAAAATATTTCAGAAAAATGTAAGATTTCTTTTGAAGCTAATTTTCATAAATTAACTTTGTCTTTGAGTAATTTCTGTGTTAATTTGTTTTTTTATCATTTCCACTCGACGTCGGCGCGTAATTGTACCTATTCGTCCGGTTCACACTTATCCGATTTCACATTCGTCCGAATTCACGAACATAAAACAGAGACACAGTAAATAAATTAAATTGAAGGTCGCTCAGCAAGCTATGGAGAGAGCTTCGCTTGGTATTTCTCTGTTGGATGTAATTCGAAACGTTAATTCCAGAAACTAAAGTTAACAATCTAAAGTGGCAGTGGGCCAAAAACATCTGCCGTAGAATTGACGGGTTGTAGAGTGGATACCACGTATGGGACAACGAACGAATGTGGAACGCCGACAACTAGATGGTCGGACTGCATGCAATGGCAAATCTTATCCTATCCAGCAGTGGTGATACAAAGGCTGATTATGATACTGGCTTTTAAATGTAATGAAATAAAATAATTTATTTATCAGAACCAATCATGGTAGTTTATAACAGGACGTAACATGGCTCGGGCCGCGTTCGCCTGATTGGTCACCATTTCACTCATTGTTAACGTCCTGTTATATAAAATAAAAGAAAATAATAAAAAAGTAGAAGTTTGTATAGCGACTGTGCCGAGAGATACATTGCGGGATAACATAAATAAACCAGACATCTAAAATTAAAGTAATAGAAATAAACAGCAAAGCCTCAAAAATTATTCCTACACAGACCAAATTACAAAAATATTAAAAAGAAGAGAAAGAATCTAACATTATAAGCATGGAAGGTAGCATAAAAAACATATGAATTACCAATATCAGATTTACATAGAAGACAAAATAGAAACAAAATAAAGAAAGAGACACTGTTTTAGAAGAACGAGAGCAAATGCATGCAGTCCAAGAAGAAAATAAAACTCTACTTTGTAAAATAGATGACTTAATGAATTTAAATAACAAACCATATGACAAGAGAGTTAAAGAACCACGTAAAATAAAATATTCCTTATACACAAAAAAAATATGCAAGAATAATTACTTATAGAAAAATAAAACTACTACAGAAGCAAAACTTACGAATATCTAAAGAAAACAATACTAAGAAAGGGTAAAATCACATCAACAGAAGATAATTCTGCCAAGAAAAAAATAATGACTTATGACAGTTCTTGGCATCGACAAAATAATTTCGTACTGTAGTTCTGGCATTTAAATTAAACAATATTCTAATTCCGGGGTCTAGCAGTAAAGTCCGTGGAGGTAGTCTCGGAGGTACCGGGTTCGATTTCTGGTCGGGACACAAAAATATTTATTAATGTAAATAAATACATTTTATTTATTTGTGATATTTCTCAAGTTTGGTACGCTGGAGACATCGGCGAGCTTGACATTTGTCATGATTGGGCTAATAGTAAAGTTGGCTAAATGTGAATCCGCTTATTTATAAGCGTGGTTTCTGACCACCCCGAAAGGGAAACAGTTGTGATATTTACTTTTTATATGCTCATTTTGCGTTTTTGATCCGCATCAGTTTGCAAGACGAATCGGGATAGTCCAAACAGGGCGAAATCTTCTCGTTTGTATTTCCGTCGTAAAATGGCGGAACACCGGTCGCAATTGGAATGAGATGTAATTTTCTGCCAAAATAATGTTTCCTTGGGGTGATGATTTTGGATTTTACTTACAGCAATATTATTTATTTTTATTGTCTGTGCCTTATTATAAATAAATAAAGCCTTCGTAATAAAAGGCCATGGATGAAGAGGTTGATGAAAGTCGAGGGAAAGAGGTATATAGAGATCAACAAATGGCGCTCAATTCTCTCTATCTACCCCACAAGCGATCTGGAATGAAGATATGTGTATGTACAAATAAAACACCTTTTTTAAAAGTTTTATTACTAGGAGTTCATAATTTATTTATTTACATAATAGTCGTAAAAAATTAACACTCAATCTATATAAAGGTGAATATCTGTGTGTGTGTTCCCTATGCATTGCAAAACTACTTGACCGATCGGGATGAAACTTTGGGAATATGTTGTGTGAACATCGGGGAAGGTTTCTGACATATTAGATTGCATAATAAGTAGATCCTAATATATAAAACAAAGTCGGGTTTGTTAGAACACTTATAACTCGAGATTTTCACGGTTTTTGATTTGTTGGATTTGTCTCCGTCCCGAATAGCAGAATAACTATAAATAAAATTGGAAATTTGAAGAAAAAATAAAATAAAAGAAAAAACATTTTCCCACACAAAAAGTTTGTGGGTTTCGTCCTGTCAAACAATGTTGGTTGTCAAATATATATGGGTGCGTTCAGCAATGTATATCAAGCTCCTTAAGTATAAATCAAATGATAATCCATTGACCGCTTAACGGTTAATTGACCTCTCCCAGCATAACTGAGACGCCAATGTAGAGTTTATTGAGAAGATCCAGTCGGCGATTAGTACTTTACATTGAGGATTTCTACATGCTGACTAAGGTTTACAAACATTCAATGACTGTTAAGCGGTACGAAGTTCACCGGGTCAGCTACTTATAAATTGATGGGGAGGATGTTGAAAGGGAACGCAGGGCGCTGGCTGTCAGATGCAATATGTTGGCGCGCTGGTTTGCTCGTTGCGCGGGGGAGGTAAAAGTCACTCCCTTTGAAGCCTTTTGCCAAACCTTCTATACGTGCAGCCTGTGGGTCAATTATACGCAGAAGGCATACAGCGCCCTTCGTGTCCAATACAATAACGCGTTCAGGGTGCTGATGGGGCTGCCCCGTCGTTGCAGTGCCTTTGGGATGCTAGCAGAGGCGCGGGTGGATGGATTCCATGCTATTGTGAGGAAGCTCTGTGCCTCAATCCTCGCCCGCGTGAGGGGCAGCCCCAGCAGCATCCTGGCCGTGTAGGCTGATAGGTGGGACTCTCCGTTCTTGGGGCACTGGATACGCCTGCATGTCAGCAGCCGCCCTATGTCCGGGCCCGCGCACTAATACCAACTTGTGGAATCGTTAATAAATTGTCATTAAAAATTGACATCATTTCCTCGCCAAGCCGTCTGGCCAGCGTGGCGAGTGTAGGCCAAATTCTCCAGATATCTCCAGCAGTGGAGGTCTAGGACGCTGTGTTCTAGGGGCTGTAATGATGATGATGATAACGGATACTTTGAATGTTATAGTTAGCTAGTGTTTTTTTTTTTATAACTACTTAAGAACTTTTTTTTTATAAAATTTTGTCATAACTAAGATAATTAATAATGTCATTACAATTGAAAAATATGGTCGTCCTTTAGAGCTTCATCCACATTATAATAAGCTTTTGCTTAAAGTTATTATATTCAAGACATTTTAATAGATCTCAATCCGAGTCTATAAAGAACATGACTTGACGAAATCCCTCATAATTATCTATTTAGCCGAAAATATCTTTTTAAAACCACTGTCGCGTAAAATCTGATCGTCCCTTTATAAATCCTAAAAGACGGCCATTTACAAAATTTCTCTTCCAAAACTTTGTGAATGCAATAAAATTTAGACAAAAATATTTGAGCCAAAGTTTCGTCATTAAAATTCTTATGGCTTAATCATTTTAGTGACAAGTCTGTTTTAGGAAAATTAGGGAACGGAATTTCTGTAACTGTGTCAATTTTCTTAAGTGAATTGTTTGCCATTTTAGTTTTTCCCCGTGGTCTAGTGGTTAAGTACGTGGATTTAGACAAAAATATTTATTAATGTAAATAAATACATTTAAATAATAAAGGGTTTTCCAATAAGGACTTGTCAACTTTTTTTCAAAATAAAATACAAACCATTTGAGATATTTCAAAAACTTTATTATCGGGTTGAAGTACTATCAAAACATTTATGAATGGAACCCGATTTCGTTCATATGGCCACCGCGGGCACGGCGGGCTGGACCCAATTTTCGATAACTCGGCCACACATTTCGGCCGAAACGGCTGTTATTTCGCGTTCAATGTTGGCTCTGAGCTCTTCCAACGTCGTCGGCTTGTTGGTATAGACCAATGACTTGACGTAGCCCCAAAGAAAAAAGTCTAGAGGCGTTAAATCGCACGAACAATGCGGCCAATCGACTGTTTTATTTCTTGAGATAACACGCTCATCAAACTTACTCTTCAATAAATCGATTGTAACGTGTGCTGTGTAGCTTGTGGCACCGTCCTGTTGAAACCACATGTTGTCCAAGTCCATATTTTCCAATTCGGACCAAAAATAATCGGTAATCATGGCGCGATAACGATTACCATTCACAGTAACGTGAATCTTCGTCAGATCATTATCGTCGACGAAAAAATATGGCCCTATGACACCGCCGGCATGCAAACCGCACCAAACTGTTATTTTTTGTGGATGAAGTGGTGTTTTTGATGAAGCACATGTGGATTTTCACCCGATAACGTATATTTTGCTTATTGACGAATGTTTAGTTAATTTTTGACGGGTTTTTTGATTGGCGTGTTTTGGTTCGTCTTCGATTTTTGCCTATGCCAAAATATTGCGGAGCGAAAAGACTTGGTCAGTGCATCCTCTTCCAGGTCTAAAGCCTCCTTGTGCCTCCCATTAAATGCATTCAGACCTTTGTTAAGTTACGTTTGTACTTATATCCCTTACTCGTACTTATACTGATAAGGTCGGCCATTTTGAATGTTTAGTTAATTTTTGACAGGTTTTTTGATTGGACGTGTTTTGTGGTTCGTCTTTGTTTTTGCCTATTCCAAAATATTGCGGAACGAAAAGATTTGGTCAGTGCATCCTCTTTCTGGTCTAAATCCTCCTTGTGCCTCCATAAACTACCTTCAGTCTTCTCTTACAGGCGTTTCGTAATTATGTTCCTTGCTCGGATGTCTTACCCACAAATAAAATTTCACCGAGATTTCACCTAAAGAACTTTTTTTCGTTTATTTAAAATATTTATTGTGATTTTTTTACTTTACTTTAAATATATATGCATGTTTATCGCTCTAAATCCGTGCCAGTTTATATTGCCGACGCCTGGCGGTCAAATTTTACGTTATCCACCCACCATTAACCGCGTGTCGTGTAAACGGGCGTAAATTCCGACGTATTTCACGTCGGCACTGATATTACTGGATCCCAGGACCCTCCGCTTGACATCAAAGGCGCCGCGCTCCTGACATAGGGTGACTATGTCATGGAAAATTATCAGGATTTTAAAAAAACGCACATAAATCCTTTATTAGACTACCTCCGTGGTCTAGCGTTTAAGACCATAGACTTGGACGCAGAGGTATCAGGTACAATTTTTGACCGTGACACGAATTTATATTATATTTTTTGTGATATTTTACGAGATACGTTAAATACACGCATGCCACTTGTCATTATTAGCCTATATTCATCATCAGCCTGTGTCACTGAGTCTGAGTCTCCACTGCTGGATATAGGCCTCCCCTAAGGCTCGCCACTTCACACAATCTCCTGCCACCCTCATCCAACACCCTACAGCGACATTCCTTAGGTCATCCGTCTATCTAGCGGGGTGTCGACCCACTCTGCATCTTCACGTACGTGGTCTCCACTCTAGAACCCGTCTACTCCATCGTTCATCGGTTCTACGGCAAACATGTCCAGCCCATTGCCACTTCAGCTTACTAATTTTGAAGGCTATATCGGTAACTTTGGTTCTCTGACAGATTTCCTCGTTTTTGACTTTATCCATCAGAGAAATGCCGAGCATAGCTCTCTCCATAGCTCCTTGAGCGACCTTAAATTTGTGGACTAGACCCACTGTCAGTGTCCACGTTTCTGCTCCGTACGACAGCATTGAAAGAACGCACTGGTTGAAAACTGTTGACTTCAAACACTGGGTAAATTATGTTTGATAAGAAGATGTGGCGCAGCTTCCCGAATGCCGCCCATCCTAGCTGAATGCGTCTGTCGGCTTTTTTGCTGAAGTTCGCTACGCCTAATTGCATAGTCTGTCCAACAAGGTATTTTTATACAACTTCGATAGTGGCATTACCCACGCACATTGATTTCGGTAGGGCATGGTCGTTATACATGACTTTTGTCTCATCCAAGTTCATACCGAGGCCAACCTGCTGGGCCGACAGTCTCGACAAATGGACCTTAGCTATTTTAGAGATTTTGGTCGGTAAGTCACAAAAAAAAGTTGCCACTTACAAAATCAAGAAGCTGATATTCGTCGGTCCCGTATGGTACCCCCACCACAACGTCATCGAACCGGTGAAGGTACCGTTCTATATGCCGCCACATATCTATAATGATAAAGGTGTAAAAAAAATGTATAATTATAAATTACAAGTATGACTTAACCGAATTCTGGTAGGTATTTATGGTGTTAATAAAAAATTACAAAATATAACTTTCTACGCATCTATCCTATCTACCCATCCTAGCCATCACTTTTGGAAAGCAGAAAATATGGTCACCGTATACAGGAAAAGGCATTTCGGAGTCTATTTTAGTCGCCAAGGACGTTACGAGGTTACTTACTCCCAAATTATCTGACTTTAACTTACATTACAGCTAAATGATTATTTTGGCTCGATTATTTAATCAGAAAAGTAAAAGTGAAGTATCATCACGACCCTTCCTTTCGGGGTGGTCAGAAACCACGCTTATAAATAAGCGGATTCACATTTAGCCAACTTTACTATAGGCCAATCATGACAAGTGGCAAGCTCGTCGATGTCTCCAGCGTACCAAACTCGGGAAATATCACAAATAAATTAAATATTAATGAAATATATTTATTTACATTAACTGCCTCCGTGGTCTAGCGGTTAAGTCCGTGGATTTAGACTCGGAGGTACCGGGTTCGATTCCTGGTCGGGACACAATAATATGTATTAATGTAAATAAATATATTTAATTAATATTTAATTTATTTGTGATATTTCCCGAGTTTGGTACGCTGGAGACATCGACGAGCTTGCCACTTGTCATGATTGGCCTATAGTAAAGGTGGCTAAATGTGAATCCGCTTATTTATAAGCGTGGTTTCTGACCACCCCGAAAGGTATGTTATATGTACTGCTATGTGTACTAAATAAAAGAGAAAAGATTTGTATTTGTGTGTGTGTCTATGTTTGTAATGAATGAACTTAAAAACTACTGTGCCGATTACAAAAAATCTTTCAGCATTAGAAAGCTACATTCACCCTCAGTAACATAGGCTATATTTATTGATAGACAAGATTAGGAATCCTTACTAAAACTTTAGTAACGTAACCCAAGGTGTAAAATAAATGCCATAAAACGTGTTTCGTCGCATACGCAGCGGAAACTATTGCTGATAGAACAGAAGTATGTTCTACAATATTAAAAAACATATCAATAGCTACAAAAAACTAGTCGATACTATATGTTAAACTATGATCGTTATGTCACAATAACCTCTTTTTACATTTTAAAAGTTGATAGAAATACCGACCAAAATTAGACCATGTTACTCGTACTTCTGTTAAATCCTTATCCAAATAAATCATATTGTTTTCAAGACTGTTTCAATTCATGTAGATCACTTTTTAAATTGTTCAAATCGGCTATTCCATTCTATAGATATTACGAATTTAATAAGTCATAGAAATAGAAAAAATAATAATTTAATAAAAAGAAATATAAGACGTTAAGATTTACGAGTAAATATGGCATGCCTATCACATTACACGGGCATAAATTATATGAAACCTTCCTCGAGCACCATTGGTGAAAACAGCATGAAAATCGGTGCAGTAGTTTTAGAGTTTATCGCGAACAGACAGACAGACGCGGCTGAGGACTTGTTTTATTATAAATAGATAAATATAAAAATAGATAGATAAATAAATAAATATATAACAAACGTTAATATAAAATACACCAGAAATAACTATTAAATTAATAACTAGTAAATTACAATTTTCTAATTATAAAAATGAGTTGTTTTCTTAATTTGCCTCTAGTGAAAAGTTCAAGTTTTGTACTTATCCCCTTTTTCCTTGATACCACAGAAATATTGTGGAATATAATATAATATAGTATAATATAATATGTATATAATATAATAATAGTATAATGCATGGCATGATAAATTATAACCAAGGAAGAAACTGATCCTCAGTTTAACTCAGATAATTCTAGTCTGGGGATCAGAGTTCCTCCAAAAGAATTATGTAAACAATATTTTGTGAACAAATAAACGTTTTTGTATTTGTAGTGATAGTGATGATACTCGTATACCTCTGAAGCATGAAGCTCTTCCAAATGGAAGCTAGAACGCCTTAGAAAAGCTTCATAGCTAATTTTCGTGAAACCCTCTCGTCATTGCGCTAAATTGGCGGCGTTTTGACCTACAATGTACCGGTCATTGAATATTTATTTAATTTATTTAATAGGTGGTAGGCAGACTGATGGTGGTAATTTGTCCAGTCTGCTGCGGCGGGGAAGTATCCACTGTTCGTGCCGATAAACCCAGTAACGTGTATCCACACATTTCGGGATCAGGCTCGAATTGCCGTCATGTCCAGTCAAGCCGGCATAGTGTTAGGGACTGATGTCAGTCATGAGTGTCTGATTCCAGTTGCTAACATTCATGGATCTCGCTCCCCACTTACCATCTGGTGGGCGCAAGGTCACCTGTCGTGATAAAATAAAAATAAAAATTGACATATATATATACCGCCTCCGTGGTCTAGTGGTAACAAACGTTGCCGTGAACTCGGGAGGTCGTGGGTTCGATTCCCACCGGGGGCAAGTTATACATTGTATAATTTGTCTCGGTCTGGGTGTTTATATGTATAATATGTATATATTTACAAAAAAAAGTATAATATGTAGTTTATCAACCATCTAGTTTCCGTAACACAAGCCTCGTAGCTTACCACGGAAATTAGATGGCGCTGTGTGACCTGTCTGGAAATATTTATTTATTTATTATATATTGACATTGGACTTATCGTTAAGTTGGCTAAAAATAAAGCCTCTTCTTAAATCATATTTTCATTGCCCTTATAATAATAATAATACGGGTGAGGGAGTTGGAAATCTAAGTTGGCGATTACTGCTTTTCGATACAGTCCGCTAAACCGGCGCCATCATTAGAAATGGCTCGAAGTTCGGTTAAATCTGCCGAATATTCATACACCTAACTATCTTAAAGATTTATTTAGTTTTTTGAGCTCACATCACGTAAGAACCCTTCGTTCCTCTTCCAACTCCACTCTTTCCATTCCCTCTCATCACACCTCTTTCGTCTCTAAATCGTTTGCTGTCGTCACCGCAAATCTATGGAATGAATTACCTCAGGATATGAGACAATCTTCTAGTCGTGCTATATTCAAGAATGGGGTGTACAAATACTATCTTTAACTTAATGTATAATATATAACCTATTTACATATTTGTATATGTAATAGTAAGTATTATTTTTATGTATTTGTTTTATTTATTTATTTATTCGAAGAGAAAGGACAGAGACAGGCAACATAAGAACATAAAAGATAGCAACAGAGTATAAGCAATTAAAATTATACCCGCCACCAGAATATTTCTCACTGTGCACTCTTTGTGCGATACAAAATTCGTAAAATATCACCTTGGCCAGGTATAAAGAAAACAACTGCACTGTATGTGTTTGAATGCATTAAAACTGTTAGGCGAACTCCGAGGCAAACTGCCTACACTTTGCGAGCTAAACCGAAAGTAGCAGCTTCTTGATTTTGGCTTTGAAGGCGGCGCGGGAGTTACTGAATATATCCACGTCCGATAAACGCCTGTTGTACGTGTCGCACATCCGACGTACGTGCGCGCATGCCAGATATTGTACGCACGCGGCAGACATGGAAGAGATCGCAGGTTCGCAGATTGTTTTATAAATTATTATTTTATATCTATTATACTTACCATGAAAACTGTCCTTATTTCATAAAGGTTCGGCTGTCAGAGAACGCCTAGCGGCATTAAGTCCGCCTTTGTACATAGTGCAATTAAGTTTTTAAATAAATAAATAAAATAGAATATTAAAATGACTGAGCTGTAGTTAATTAAATCACTATAATATTACCTATGGAGTGGGGAGTTTTTTTTTATTTTTATACTAGCACGACATGTGACCTTGTGACATTTTTTTTTTTTTTTTTTTTTTTTTTTTACTGGACACGACATGTGGACCTTTGAAAAAGAAAATCCTGGATTATATTGTTTTGATTTAACATATGAGTTTTATATGAGCAGTAGAGGTAGTCATTAATCGTTTTATTGAACAAAATCGTGCAGTCCGATGAGAATTTTGATGTGTTCGCATCAACGGATATGGAAAGTAAAAACATTGTACTTGGAGCCATATTAATTCGCACATCTAGTCACTCGTGTTTTAATTTTGTTATGAAATATGTATTGTTTAGACGTATAATCTGTTATGTACATTTTCATGGAAATAAATATAAAAATAAATTAAAAAAAAAAACAGAAATAGCTTGATTACTTGACGATCAATCTACGAGGCTCTTCTAAGGGGGGGCCGCTGCACCTCCGTGTGCCCATGCCTTATATAGGTCCTTGTCGGCAATATATCAAAGGGAAGTGACAGTGTAATCGTCGAGTAACAAGCGGTTGTGTAACCTTAGAACGTAACTCTAGATCTTATAGGCCGGCATGAGTTTTGAACTATGGGTATTATTAATTTGTATACGCTTCCATCGTGTGTAAGTAAGAGGTGAGAAGAATGGTGTCTCGGAATTGCGACCGACAATAGGCTGGTTTAAAAAAGGAGGCCTTCCTTTTTTTTATTGCACGATAATACCCTCACCATCCACCATTCTACTCCTCTCCCTACCCAACCAAATACTGTATGATTCCGTTAATGCCGTCTTGGAAACTCGTTCCATAAATGTATTGACGGCAGACCTGCTTAAGCCCAATTCTTTCAGTAAGTGATGATGGAAATGAGTCGAAAATGTACGTAATTTTATTTCCTAGAAAGTTATAATAGTAATAACAATAAAATCATTTATTGTCACAAAAAGTTTGGATGTAAAATAGGTGAACAATGTGTGATGTGTTTGTGATACCTACACGAGGTTGCCCTGTGGTGCGGAATATCGGTGCTCTTCCGTGTTATAATGTTACAATAATAAATGATGTATGTCCTCTCTATGTGTTCGTGATATATGTGTGAGTGTGTGTGAGAGGGTGTGTATGAGATTTATATATATATATATAATAACCATTTAAAACTGTGCTCCTTAAATAGACTACATCTCTCAAAAGTAACAGTCATATTGACTTACTAACGATCTCGCAGCTGTGTGTGGGATCGCATGCGTCCCAATACAAATGTCTAAGAAAACGCATATCGGAATATCGCAGGACAGAGGAACGCAAGCGTCCTACTTCTATTGCGTCATTATTATTGCAGGAGTTTTTTTTTTAATATAGACGGTGATTCGATAAATCATCAATGATACGCCCCCTGTCTGAAGGGCCAACGCGGGTGGAGGTCGCATGCCTGACTCATCCGTGAAGCTTCCTAAGGAAGCCCCAGGGCGCCTACGGACTAAAATCCTATAAACCGTCTCTATCTCACTGTTGGCGCTGTGTGCCTTTACAGCTAAGTCTGAGTCGTGGCTACGGGCTGAAGGCACTCGTTCGCCGCGTTTGCAAAAAAAGTCTACTCGACGGCAGCAGACCCAACCTGAAGGGTAGGGGTCTGCGGGGAAGCTATCGAGGGGAAAATGGAGGAGGACGAAGACAGCGGCGGCTGGATCGGCGGCAACTGGAACGGAGGAGGTGGTGGTGATAGGGTCGGGGGGTCCTTAGGTTGGCGGCCAGAGGACTTGGCGGAGGCCTCGATTGAGCCTCGTCGTGAGCGGGTCGGGTTGCAGCAGTGTGTAACTTCGTAGCCATCCTAATACATAATGTACTTAAAACAGAATCAAATCAAATGCAATATAAATTGGGTTACAGCCATCTTTGCCTTCCAAATAATCTTAAGAAAGATAGACATTTTGGACAACTTAACCTTAATAATATTAATAATTTAAATAAATAAAATATATAAACAAAAAACAAACAATTCTTAAACATACATAAGCATGCAGAAGTGTGTGTGTGTAATGTGTGGATTTAGTATGGGAATGGAGAAGTGAATAGTCAATAACAAGAACGCATCCGGTATTATCGACCTTTAATAACGCGCCTATGTGGGAAGAGTTTTAAACGGTTGCGTTTAAACCATCGATGTATATAGATAGGCCCTCACTGATATAAAAACGTTCCCGTAAAACCAATCGAAGTTATGTAGCTGCACCAACAGTCGCGAGATAGCAAGCGTCGAGAGCGCCTAATATTAATATTTATATCGAGTAAAACTAGTCTTTTTGTATGCATTGTGATATAATTTCCGATAAATAAAGCATGTGGCATTATCCTTGCTTGAGAATTGCCTCCTAAAGTTGGTAGGTACACAAAGCAAGCGGCACGTTTTTAAGAGTGCGTTTTGTATTGAATAGGCTTATCTATATACATCGATGGTTTAAACAGACTGAAGAATCGATGACGTGGTGCAGTGCAAGCGAGTGAGAAGATGTGACGTCACTAATTCGCTGTCTCTTTCCAACCGGGTCAATGGGTTACAGGGTTGAAGATACAAAATACCAAAGTTCACGGGAGTCAAGTACGAGTACATAAACCTACTTTTATAGCACTTATTAATTAGTAAACTTGTTTCAATTGGCTTCATGAAAGAAAAAAAAGAGACTCTCTTATATTGTGGACTTTTTTTTTTTATATATACTACATTGCACGACATTGTGACAGCTATAATAATATTTTATATACTAAATAAGTTATACTGTTTATATACTACATACACACTGTCTCCGTGGTCTAGCGGTTATCTCTGTGGATTTAGACTCGGAGGTTTCGATTCCTGGTCGGGACAAAAAATATTTCATTTGTTTGTGACATTTCTCGAGCTTGCCACTTGTCATGATTGGCCTATAGTAAAGTTGGCTAAATGTGAATCCGCTTATTTATAAGCGTGGCTTCTGACCACCCCGAAAGGGAAACGGTCGTGATGATACTTTACTATAAACATACATTTAGCTTCTACGTACGTATAAAAAGCGTTTTTTTTTTTTTTTTTTATTTTTTATTTTTTTTAAATACTAGAACGACATGTGACCCTGCGCCCACCTGATGGTAAGTGGCGCGCAGGGTCCATAAATGTTAGCAACTGGAATCAGACCCTTATGTCCGACATCAGTCCCTAACACTATGCCGGCTTGACTAGATGCCTTTTCACACTTCGCTTGAAGGACTCCATGTTATAGGAAAGTGGAAACACAGATTGTGCGACAGATGTATGAGTCACCAAATTTATGGGTACGCGAAGGGATAGTGACTACGGTATGTGGGTGCATATTCTGACCTGTGCGTGTGGTTCGGTTGCGGAATGGAGAGGAAGGAATTAGGTTATAGAGCTCTTCAGAGCACTCACCATAGTATAGCCGGTAGAACACGCTCGGAGAAGCTACATCTCGGCGAAGCTGCAGGGATTCGAGAGTTCCAGATATAGTGGCATCGTCCACAATTCGAACAGCTCGCCTCTGTAGGACATTGAGAGCATCTGTGAGGTACTTGGCTGAACCATCCCAAAGGTGTGAACAGTATTCCACGCATGATACAGCAACAGTCTGATTGATGGCGGTGTGGTGAGAGGGTGATAGCAAAAGTAGTATTAAAGAAAGAGCGAAGAATTCTGTCATGATGCGACTATATTATAATTGATTCCTTAAATAAAGCCCATTCAACACAATGTGATGATGATGTCAAATCTGGGCTTTAAAATTGCCCTATTAACTGTATATTACATACTAAAACCTAAAAGATATAAAATATAATAAGATAGGGCTCTATACTGCTATAATAAAATGTTGTGAGACGATCTCATTACAGATTATTAACGCTACGAAGGAGAAAATAGATGTTTAAACTGGCTTCGTTCGTATACCAGACAGTGGAACATTCAGAAACCACGCTTATAAATAAGCGGATTCACATTTAGCCAACTTTACTATAGGCCAATCATGACAAGTGGCAAGCTCGTCGATGTCTCCAGCGTACCAAACTCGAGAAATATCATATATAAATTAAATGTATTTATTTCCATTAATAAATATTTTTGTGTCCCGACCAGGAATCGAACCCGGTGCCTCCGGGTCTAAATCCACGGACTTACCCGCTAGACCACGGAGTTTATATATTTTTATTAGCTTATTTTTTATTATAATATAAATCATTGTACTGTGTCTTATACTGTTTGTATATTATTACTTCTAATAAAATCTATAATTATTATTAGAGCATTCATTATTCCCTACTATCTACGGCAGTGATTCTCGATAGGTGGTCCGCGGAATCCTGGGGTTCCGTGGAAGAGCCACAAGGGTTCCGCGTTCCGTCCAAAAAATAACAAAACAGTCGTCGAAAAAAATTCCAGATCTTCGCATTCAACTGTCAGACATTAAACCCAATTTTAGTGCTATTTAAAAAAAAAAACGAGAAAAAAAATCATTCTTCTCATTAAATTCATAAAAATATCTAGGTACTCGTTACTTACATAGTTACATAATAATAAAATAAATGAAAAAAATAATAAATGTTTTTTAATCTATGTATTAAAAAACATTTATCATTGTTTTTCATGTATGCTCTTTATCTTCAAATCAAACATGAAAATATTCAAACAACAAGGTAATATTATTTTGTCATAGAATTAGCTAGGCTAGGGTTCCTCTAGGAAATGTATAATCAATTAGGGTTCCGTGGCAAAAAAATAATTGGGAACTTCTGGTTCTGGTTCTCGTTCGCACAATCCAATATCATTTCATATTTTCTCTTTTATATAACTAATTTCAGACAGAGAAGAATTGCAATAAATATTTTTATCTACTCTCATATCGTAAAATGCGAATTACAAACTTCAACTGCCTCCGTGGTCTAGCGGTTAAGTCCGTGGATTTGGACGCGGAGGTACCGGGTTCGATTCCTGGTCAGGACACAAAAATATTAATTAATGTATATATATAAATATGTACATTTAATTAATATTTAATTTATTAGTGATATTTCTCGAGTTTGGTACGCTGGAGACATCGACGAGCTTGCCACTTGTCATGATTGGCCGGCAGTAAAGTTGTCTAAATGTGAATCCGCTTATTTATAAGCGTGGTTTCTGACCACCCCGAATGGGAAACGGTCGTGATGATACTTTACTTTACTTTTACTCTGGTCTACGGTGTGATTATTGGTTACGCATAATTTAGCTGTTCCATTTGTTGCGATGCCACAAGGGTATTGTTTCCGATCCAATCATAATTAAATTAATTAAAATTAATTATTCACGTAGGTATGAGAGGTATTCAAAACATTATAAATTACCTATCACAAAATTAATTACCTGACGTCGGTCGTAGAGGTTTTATGAAGGTATATTTCCTTATCAATATCTACATCGTTATGGCTAGTGGTGTGTCGATCATTTGTTTATTTAAGGCCGCGTTCGTTTTAAGAAAGGTTAGCATGAAAATACCACTTTCTTAGCACAAGTCGTTCTTTTAATGAAAATTCTAACATTTGATGCTAATTTCGTATGTCAGTACCGTGTTGAAAGGAGGGTTATTGATGTTACTTTTTGACAGATGTCATTAACATATAAAATGATTTGTTTAACTTTTTTATATACTTTATAGTTTCTATTATATTTGTTAAAAATTCGAAGTTAATAAAATTAAAAGTACATTAAATATAAATTAAAAACTACCTAAATAATAAAATTAAAAATAAACTAACCTATAAATAAAAAATGTCCTCTAGAGACGTCCCATCCGAGATAGTCCCAAGGAGACTGGCAACATTTCCCCTCTGTATAGCGAGGCTAATACGTTGGCAAAAATAATTGCCAGCCTTCCTGTCTCCAGACCTTTCTGTCAGCCGCCTTGACAACTCCTTGGCCAAGCGCCTCGCTGACGGTCCCCATGGGCCCATCGTCTCGACCCCAAACGGCACAAATTCGTAACCGATACCAAGGTTGGCGTATTTGCGCAATTTGAGGTTCTCCGCAGAAAACGCCGCTTTCCCCGCGCCTGACGAGGTCGCCTGGATGTGAGATGGAGCTAATGTGTCTACTTTGTCTAATGTGTCTACTTTGTCTAATGTGTCTATTTTGTTAAAAAGGTATTTTAAACGATTTTATGTAATAAATTCAAAGATCATAATAATATCATGTGTGTTGGATGCCATGGTATCATAAAACATGAACGAAAATACTTGTCAAAAAGTAGCCTCACCGCCCGTTTTAGTTAAGAAATGTTAGCATTGTTAAAAAAGTGGTATTTCTTATCGAAAACGACATTTCGCGCTGGTTTATGAAGTTGCTACGAGATGTTGGAAATACTATAAAACGAACGCAGGGTAGGTAGGTGGTAGGCGGACTGATGGTGGTAATTGGCTTAGTCTGCCGGGGCGGGGAAGTATCCCACTGTTCGTGCCGATAAACCCAGTAGCCCTATCCTGTTACTTGTCGCAAACGTTATTAGTGGATTTCGTTATATACGCCAGAGGTTGCGTCATAATTATAAATTATTATTCAATTCTCAACTCTATAAGCGCACGACCTTGACAGCGGCCGTGCAAATATCAACTTTAATAGCGTGATATAAATATAGTTAACGGATTCCATTATATAACGTTTGCGCTGACTTAACAGAATAGGGCTACTGGATATTCTAAAATGACAAATAAAAACACGTTTGTCAAATTTCACGTTTTCATCAAACAATGGCGTAAACGATCAAACTAACCATAATTTCCGCATCTTGACTCTGTTTTAAAATAGTACGAAGAACATTAATTAATTTTTTACTTCTTCCTCCGTAATGTTTTGACGCGGTGGTGGCTCGGTTGTAAGAACGCGTTCCTTAAATCCTACTTAAATGCACATTTCTCACGTACATTTGGCATAGATTTACAACACCACCGTTGTATATATATATCACGCTATTAAAGTTTATATTTGCACGGCCGCAGTCAAGGTCGAACGCTTATAGAGTTGAGAATTGAATAATATTTTGTAATTATGACGCAACATCTCACGTAAATAACGAAATCCACAAATAACGTTTGCGACTAAAGTGTCGATCTCTCAGAGGCGTTGCTCAACAAGATGGATCGGTTACTTAACTGTTGTATCCGATTCATCTTTTCCCTTCGCAAATATGATCACATCTCTGAGTATCGAACGAAGTTAAAGTGGCTACCAATTCGCTGTCGCAGGAATCTCAGAATCCTCTGCTTACTTTTTTCTATTCTTAACGAGCCTGCGACACCGAAATACCTCAAGGACAAATTTGCCTATCTTTTCTCATTTCACGATAAGTCTCTTTGCTCCTCACACAACTCTGTTCTGTCTATTCCATCGCACCACTCTGGGTTCATGAACGATTCTTTTGCTGTTGTTGCCGCAAACCTGTGGAACAAGCTGCCGGTAAATATACGACAAGCATCCAACCGAAGCATTTTCAAAAAAATGGTATATTCATATTATTTAAATAGCTCATAACAACTCATTTAGTTTATTTATTATATTATTATATGTAGTGTATGTATTAATGTTATGTAATGTATGTACCTAATGTATTAATAAAACGTTATGTGTATGTATTATTAGTATTTAGTTTATTATAGTATTTATTATTGTAGTTTAGATAATATAGCATATTTATAACGTAATCATATTTCTCTAATTGCACCTACCTTACGTCTTTAATGTTCTACAATGTCCCTAAGGTTGGCTGTCAGAGAATGTCTAGCGACATTAAGTCCGCCCCTTGTATATATTGTGCAATAAAGTTTCAATAAATAAATAAATAAATAATTGAATACGTTCTGACCACCCCGGAAGATATTATAGTCGTGATGATAATAGAAAATTATTGTAGTAAAGTTGGAAAGGACAGAGGTAGCGAAAAATTTTAAAATGTGCAAAGATATTCATTAAATATGGAAATGTGTGTTTGGTTTACGAATATTGGCTTAAAACTTCTAGATTCAGGCTAAATTGTTTGGGGATGTAGGTATTGACCGCCTCTGTGGTCTAGTGGTAACAAACGTTGCCGTGAACTCGGGAGGTCGTGGGTTCGATTGCCACCGGGGGCAAGTTGTACATTGTATAATTTGTCTCGGTCTGGGTGTTTATATGTATATATTTACAAAAAAAAAGTATGATATGTAGTTTATTAACCACCTAGTTTCCGTAACACAAGCCTCGTAGCTTACCACGGAAACTAGATGGCGCTGTGTGACCGTCAGGAAATATTTATTTATTTATTTATTTAACGCTATTAGAGTTCATAAAGCAAAGTATCAACACGACCGTATCCCTTCCGGGGTAGTCATTAACCACGATTTTTATTTCATTGTAGCCAACTAAAAATAAAATGTAATGTTGCCAGTCTCCTTGGGACTATCTCGGATGGAACGTCTCTAGGAATTTTTTTATTTATAGTTTAGTTTATTTTTAATTTTATTATTTAGGTGGCTTTAAATTTATAAATAATGATATTAATTTACTTCGAATAAAATAACAATAATAATTGGCCAGTCTTCCGGGCTCGGGAAAGTATCCACCGTTCGTGTCGATAAACCCAGTAAAGTGTATCTACACATTTCGGGATCAGGCTCGAATTGCTGTCATATCCAGTCAAGCCGACAGTGTTAAGGACTGATGTCAGTCATGAGTGTCTGGTTCCAGTTGATAACATTCATGGATCTCGCTCCCCACTTACCATCAGGTGGGCGCAAGGTCACATGTTATCTTGTATTTAACAAATAAAAAATAAAATAATTGCTAACCTTATTGCCGGTCCATCATGACAAGTGGCAAGCTTGTCGATGTCTCTAGTAATTTTAAATAATTTATTATCCACGGACTTAACCGCTAAACCACGGATGCAGTTAAATAAATTAAAAAAACTTCATTTTTATTGTTACAGGATATCGACTATGAAGGCTTTAAGTGGTTTTTGGACACATTCCTGGAAGTATCGACGCCTGATGAGCTCTCCAGGTAAAACTACTCTTTACACACTGATTATTAATTTTTTAGAAGAGGATTCACATTTAGGCAACTTTACTAACATAATAATAATAATAATAAAAACGTTTATTGACTTAAAAACCTAGATACATCAATCAGTAAATACGGGGATCCCTGTACTATGACCCAGAAGGTCTGTGATACAGGGAGCCCCACTCTTGCTTACAAAGGTAAGAGTGGGGCTCCCTGTATCACAGACCTTCTGGGTCATAGTACAGGGATCCCCGTATTTACTGATTGAACATTTAGCCCGTCATGAAAGTGGCAAGCTTATCGATGTCTCTAACGTACCAAACTCGAGAAATATCACAGATAGTTCTAGACCTCTACTGTTGGAGATGGGCCTTACAGAAATTTCTGTAGAATTTCGCCTACACTGGCCACGCTACGCTTGCCAAACGGGTTGGCTAGGATCTGATATAAATGTTTAATGACAATTCATTAACGATTCCACAAGTTGGTATTAGAGGAACCGGGATGACTCGGAGAGCACGTTATGCTGCCCGAGGCACGGGAACGGTCGGTGGTGTTGTAAATCTATGACAACATTACGTAAGAAAAGGACATAGAATATTTATTCAAAGTTAATTACATTACAAGTAAATTAAATATAAATTAAATGCTACCTAAATATTTAAATTAAAAATAAACTAAACTATAAATAAAAAATGTCCTCTAGAGACGTCCCATCCGAGATAGTCCCAAGGAGACTGGCAACATTTCCCCTCTGTATAGCGAGGCTAATACGTTGGCAGAAATTATTTTTATTTTTTTGGCCTTCCTGTAAGTAAAGTGTATTTCTCATTGGTACATGCCGGGGGGGTTTGAACCGACCTTTGTAGGATTTTATGGAAAGCGTTCTTACAACCGAGTGACCACTGCGCCAAGGTTTAGTTTATTAATGATTAATTTTATTTATATTTTTTGAATAAAGTTAATTGATTGATCGCCTCCGTGGTCTAGTGGTAACAAACGTTGTCGTGAACTCGGGAGGTCGTGGGTGCGATTCCCACCGGGGGCAAATTGTACATTGTATAATTTGTCTTGGTCTGGGTGTTTATATGTATAATATGTATATATTTACAAAAATAAAAGTATAATATGTAGTTTATCAACCATCTAGTTTCCGTAACACAAGCCTCGTAGCTTACCACGGAAATTAGATGGCGCTGAGTGACCTGTCTGGAAATATAAAAAAAAAACTTATAGTTGGATAATGTAGATTAATTTTCGTTCTATATTTTAGACATTTATACCTGTCGTTCGTCCGTCGAGACCGTCGACCAGCTCTCCGAGAGATGGCTGCTGCCAGTTCTGCTGCAGCCTGCGCTCCAGTCACGGCACATGCTGACCATCACCAGGTAATATCATCGATGCGAATACGAGTATAAAATATAACAATTCATTTGTTTTTTGACATTGTTGCTTTTTCCACTACAATGGAGATATATTACCTGATAAATTTTCAAATAAAAAAACTTTAGTTTATTTATTTTGTAAGTAGGCATAGGACAATAAATATAATGTATTCTGCGCTTTTACATGTCAAAAAATTAATTAATATAACGAAAAGTTTATTTTCTGGGAAATAGCTTGTATTTGGAGCAGCACATTACAACCCAAATATACATAATTATAATCTTAAAATTATAGCTGCTGTAAATAGGCATTGTCATATTATAAACTAAGACATACACAATTATAAAATGAATACATCAAGGATTATAGCTGCTGTAATGAGGCATGTCACTAAGATTATAGCTGCTGTAATGAGGCATGTCACTAAGATTATAGCTGCTGTAAAGTGGCATTGTCGTACTATTTATTTATTTTTTATTTCCTTTACCAGTTATTTCTTTTATTATAAATATATTTTAAAGAGCCCGAGATTATATATTTTTTTATACTAGCACGACATGATGGTAAGTTGAATTGAATTGAATTGAACACTATGTCAGTTTGACTTAGGCATGACAGCAATTCAAACCTGCAGCCCTAATCTGTTACTTAAGCGCAAACGTTATATAATGGAATCCGTTAACTATATATATATATCACGCTATTAAAGTTGATATTTGCACGGCCGCTGTCAAGGTCGAGCGCTTATAGAGTTGAGAATTGAATAATATTTTGTAATTATGACGCAACCTCTGACGAAATAAAGAAATCCACTAATAACGTTTTCGACTAAGTAACAGAATGATAATAATACTGATCCCGAACCCTGTGGATACATACTGGGTTTATCGGCACGAACGGTTGGTCTTGTGGTATTATGTATAATAAATATGATTATCTTAAAACCAGTAGTTATTTTTATGTATAGTATTTATAATATATGTTTATGTATTAATGTTATGTATATGTGTATGTATTAATGTTATGTATTTATATAGTATTTAAGTATATGTATGTTTATATAGGAATTGCTTACTTTTATGGTATTTATTGGAATAAAAATAATTTCTTAATATCATTTCACTATCCTCGATCTAATGAAGAAATCTCATTTGTCCCAACGGTCGACGGTCAGAGAATGCCTTACGGCATTATGTTTTTTATTTATTTATTTAAAACTTTTTGCACTATGTACAAAGGCGGACCTAATGCCGCTAGACATTCTTACTAGGTCAACCTTAGGGACATTACGAACATGGTATGTGGGAGGTAGGTGCAAATATTTAAACAGGAAAATAGGTAATTAAAATTCTACTAAATCTAATACTAATACTATATAATTATAAATAATATATATAATATAATAATAATAATAAGTAAATTCAAATTAATAATAATACATACATACATACATACAATATTACTTACTATTAGGAACTATTCAGGAAGTGTGTGAAGACCATTCTTTTAAACAGCATTCTGTTGGGCGCGTGTCCGCGTTAACAGCGTTATGTTCGCCGATTGTTAATTACAATAAAGTTTTTAAATAAATAAATAAAATGAATAAATAAACGGTGGATACTTCCCCGCCCCGGCACACTGGGCAAATTACCACCATCAGTCCGCCTACCACCTATTTTGTAATCTCGTTGAAAGTATGTGCCATTTGCAATGATGTCAAATGCCAATTTTTACTTTAAAGTAGAACTAATATTGTAAGCTTGCCATGGTGATATTTATATAAAAATAACACCGCTTGAAACAAGACTTACTGGATTTATTATATTATTAGAAGCTCAATATCACCACTATGTAGACAATTTAACGATTGCGTTTTAAGAAACACGACTTACTTACCTGGTAGATGTTAGCATCAGATTTAGTTATTTATAAACACAAGCAAGAAGCAGGGTTTTAGGTCAAAGATAGGTCTAATCTAACGCTGGTTTCACACGATACCCTTTATTTCACATAAATAGTTTTTAAATACATACATACATACATATCTACACGCCAAATCCCTTGCAGGGTAGGCAGAGACAATTGAGCGCCACTTGTCACGGTCACGACATACCTCTTTCGCTTCTTCGACATTCATCAACCTCTTCATACATGCCCTTTTGTTTCGATGGCTTTTCAACGCACCTTCAGCTATTGTTTTATTAATTTGGTCGTAATATGTCTAGGTCTGCCAGGGCCTCTTTTACCCACAACTTTCGCATTATATATCTGGTTCGTCTATCTCTCTTCATTCATCCTTTCAACATGCCCGAACCATCGAAGCATGCCTTTCCTTATTTTTATTCCTATGCTTTCTTTCATACCTACCTTTTTTCGTATTTCGTCATTACTATGCGGTCCGTCAAAGTGACGCCGCATATCCGACGCAACGATCTCATTTCTACTGCATTAACTCTACTCTCATGCGTATTCTGACATATCCACGTCTCGCTTCCATACATAAGTGTTGGTACCAGCATGGCATTATGTATGGCGAGTCGAGCTTTGTCACTGACATTCCGACTGGCGATCAGTGACCCCAGGGCACCGTTGACACTATTTCCCGCGTTCACTCTTCTTTCAACATCCCTATCATACTTCCCATCCGCAGTGAAAACACTGCCCAGATATATAATTTCATTTACTTGTTCTAGAGTTTCATCATCAATCTTTATCGTCACGGTTGTCATCATTCTTCTTTCAAACACTAGTACCTTGTGTCGTATTTACACTTTCTACTGTCGAGATGCGGTGTTTGCGAAAAATGCATGCTGCATGAAATCTCATACAGACAGACAGATCATAGAACCAACAGCGTGTCGATTGTATAACAACTCAAAATAATGACTGGGCTATCCACTTTCGTCTTTGTAGTATACTTCAGTACTTTGCTAGAAAGAGAGGAAATAACATGGAGATAAGCCCGGTGAATAGTATAATTTACTCTGCGTGGTCTAGCGGTTAAGTCCGTGGATTTAGACTCGGGAGGTACCGCGTTTGATTCGGAACACAAAAATATTTATTAACGTAAATAAAATAACGAAACATTTATTAAAAAAATATATTTACAATGAATGGTGGCTAGAACGCTGGTTGCATTTCCCCGCTGAATTGCAATACTGATTCTTTGGGCGAAGAAAGAGCCAGCCATCTTGTCACCGGAGGAGACGCCAACACGCGGTGTTATGTCTTTTAAAATTTATTTTGCACTTAGACTCCATGGGCCCAGAGTTTCTACAGCAAACGGCATAAATATGTAATCTTTTAATATACTTACATACTTGCGCCGCTTGCTGGACTCCGCATTTTCCGCCGCGGCTCCCGCTTTATGCGCTGTCCCCCTGAGATGCGATGCGGCGAGGGTGTCGAAGCACGTGGCGTCCCAAATAAATACATTTAATTAATATTTAATTTATTTGTGATATTTCTCGAGTTTGGTACGCTGGAGACATCGACGAGCTTGCCACTTGTCATGATTGGCCTATAGTAAAGTTGGCTAAATGTGAATCCGCCTATTTATAAGCGTGGTTTCTGACCACCCCGAAAGGGAAACGGTCGTCATGATACTTTACCTTACTATTTTTACTACTTCATCATAACCTTAGGTATCCCTCGCGGTTTGTTGTATTCATGTGAACAGGCCTTTATAGTGGCTGTAAAGATAGTCCATTGTTGTAGTGTTCTATTGTGTGTAAGATAAAGGAAAATCCAGCTTTATTATTCTATTAGAGAACCTAATAAAACCATTGCTGTATTACTTCAATGAGAAAAATTAATATTTTCGGAGAAATTAAACAAAACACAAATAATTAAACAAAAACTCAACTTTTAATATTAATAAAATACTACTATCAACGATTTTATTGTTTGGTAATTATTTTGTGGTCAGAAACCACGCTTATAAAAAATCGCATTCACATTTAGCCAACTTTACTATAGTTATTTTATTTTACTATAATTATGACAAGTGGCAAGCTCGTCGATGTCTCCAGCGTACCAAACTCGAGAAATATCACAAATAAATTAAATATTAATTAAATGTATTTATATACATTAATAAATATATATGTGTGTATGATTTATTACTGGTTAAATAAATCATAACAATAATTATTATTATTATCTTTTTCTTACGTATAAAACTTTATACTACGTATAAAAACGATTTTTTCGATTATTTTTTTTTGGTTCTCTTCTCCCGATGGATGATGAATGAGATGATAGGGAAGGCAAAGGGTCTAGCTCATACAGCCATGTCTGACGTAATATATCTTTTTAATGAGTTAATGAGGTCATCATCAAATTCCAGATGCTGCAGAATTTGATGCTTTTCTTGGAGTCACTCGCGGCACCATAGCTCAAACACGTCGGGTAAAATATGGGAGTTGACAGCGCGGGAAAACCGCATAAAATAAACTGCAACTTGTGCCCCATATTTAAAGGCCAATTTATTGTTTTCCATAATTATTCACATTGTAGCACATTATTAAACAAAACAACACCACTTTTGACCAATAATATCCACAGTAAATTAATTTATAAAACAAAAACTTGCACTTGACATGTCCACGCAAAATAGCGCGAAGGACCGATTTTTTGGAATTATTATAATAATTTTGACATTGAGGAGTTTTATTCGAAGAAAATAAGGTACAATGATTTAAAAAAATTATAACATATTAATTAAACTAAAAACTTACATCTTAAAACATAAATTACTATTAATAAAAATAAACCTAATTAATAAATAAAAATATAACTAAAAACTAAAATGAAGAAAAAACTAAATAAAAAATATTATAAATAATACATTTGCTCCAAATCGCTGCCAATGGGCAAGGTGCCAAGGATACTGGCAGCATTGCCACGTTGAATGGCAATACTGATCCTTTGGCCCAAATATTGCCCAGCCCTTTTGTCACCCGAGGTGTTGACGAGCTGTTTTGACAACGCCTTGAAAATTTCGTGTGCACTTGGTCCCCACGGCCCGAGAGTTTCAACTCCAAACGGCGCAAAAACACATCTCCCAATAAGCTGAGTGTATTTCCGCCGCTTGAGGTTCTCTGCTTTTAATGCAGCAGCGCCTGGGTCCTTAGAAGTCAAGGACAAGTGGGAAGGCGCCAGGGTGTCCACACAGGTGGCATCCCACACTAAAGGCAAACCTATCCTCCATGGAACCAACGTCATTCCGTCGGGCCGCTTGCCATCGTCGCGGGCCATGCCACTGGGTTCTAATATTGCTGGCGAACCCACAGACACAAGGGCCCGACGAATGACGTCATTGAGACAGGCGTGCCTTGGGATGCGACCTGTGCTCTTGCTGCAGGAAAGGCCGTGGTGGCCGAGTGCCCCGACGTTGTCTCCACATTGGCAGCGATGTGGAAAAGTGCAAGGAGCTCCTAGACGTAGGCTGGTTATGGTGCTGAAACATTTGTTGTCGAAAAGAGTTCCAACAAAAGATGAAGGGAGAGCCTGGAGCCACAGTCCCGATTCCCACTTCGACACCGCCAGAAGACGAGCACGCTCTGCCATATTGGTTGACGTATTTAAAAGTTGATCCCGTACCAATCGGCAAAGCGGTTCGTCCCACCGGCGCTGTGATGTAGTGAGAGTCGGGACGGACGTATTGGGGCAAGCAAGCTTCCACGCGCTTACAGATTCTGCCATATATGAAATATTATATGAGGTAAAGCATTTCACTAAAATTTTGTTTATAAGGCTTTCAGTGCTATGGACAGATGATAAGAAAGCCGGTAAAGCCACGCTAGAAATTTGTCGGACACCTATACCACCGAAACGGATTGGCAACGATGCCTGGCACCAGGATCTGTCTTCAAAAAAAATGTTTATTATGGATGAAAGGGTTTTTTTAACAATGTTGTCCAAAATAAGCAAAAGGTGGGGAACATTCCAAATGTGACAACATCTTAGAATATAGGTAAATTTTGGGACAAAAAGGCAATGACGGATGATGTAATAGGCCATATGGGAATTTATTTTTAATAAACGATCGGAGCAGAGATTAAATTTTGCAATTGTTTTATCTATGAAAGAAGGAAAAGAATTTTCGAACACCGGAGAGCCTAGTATGTGGAGCGACGTTTTGTCCAACACACTAATATTTGGGGCAATATTATTAAATTTTTCAATAGCTGATATTTTTAGTGTATCCGGGGCAGAGACGAAAATTTCGCATTTTGAGAAATTTAGACTAAGACCAATTTTTTTGAAGCTGTCGATTAGAGTGGAAAGGTCATCTAAAACAGTATGGATGTCTCCTCCCAGAGCTCCGTCGTCAAGGTACCAGACATTAAATTTAGACTTTAAATTTTGAATGATGGAATGGATCGCTAAACTGAAGATCGCTGGGCCGAGAGGGTCACCCTGTTGACAGCCAACTGAAGAAGAGATTAAATGATTTTTATATAGTAACTTAGACGGGGAGCTGTAGCATTGCCACAAAAAATTGAAAACAGAAGGTATATGTGATTTAACTTCTGTCAGCATGGCATTTCTGTCTACAGAGTTGAAGGCATTTTTTATGTCGACCTTTAATAAAACCTCACCGCCGTTATTTAATAAAAAGGTACGTAGGGAATGGACAATAGCTTCACAGCCTCCTTTAGAACCGAAGCCAAGCTGAAAGGGTTGAAAAAAAGATTTGAGGTATTCTGAAATTTTCTTAGCAGCAATTTTGGCTACTAAGCGGCGGTAGGTAGTGCCGATAGCTATGGGTCTGATTCCGCCATCTTTTTTTAATAGAGCACAAAGGTTAGCACCGTATAGTATGTCCGTAATTTCTGCGTTGACTTTACCGGCCAACATAAGATTTGCCAAGGCCGTTAAATCTTCCAAGAGTTTTTCACCAGTATCTCCAACTGAAAAACATAGGAGATCCTTTAAATGTTGAGGTGTAAGTGCATCTAATCCTCCAGCTGAACCACTTCTAAAGGATAAAATAGCCTGGTAGATTTGATCTGACGTAACTTGAAGGGTGAGGTCTGAGGTAGATGGAGGATCGGGAAGAAGATCATTTATTAGAGGAGATGGATGTTTGCTGGCGAGAGCTGCTACGGTGTCAGGGGTATCTGGAGCGATCACATCACTCGAAAATAAAAGCCATTTTATTTTGACATTTAACTTTTTTTTTTTTAAATAGGTTTTACATTTCTGTGATGTTATACAGTGTAGTTAGTGTTGTACAGGTTGTTTACTGTAAACCAGTTTAGCGTTTGAGACAGTACAACATTCAGGTCGTCATAATTATCTTTATTCCTGTCTATTTTAAAAACTAAGGAGGTGTCGTCAGCAAATAAAACTATGTCATGATTATATTTATCTTTGATAATACAGGGGAGGTCATTTATGTAGACTAGAAAAAGAAATGGACCTAAAATGGATCCCTGAGGCACGCCCATCAATACAGGTGCTCCTACCGATGTTACAGAGATTATCACAACCTTTTGTGTACGATTTCGGAGATAAGAGTTTATCACTAATAATAGTACTACTGATGTTTTGCCGGAGGTCGTTAAGTATTAGGTAACTATTAAATTATAATCTGCAATGGTAATGATTCTGAAATTCCAGGGTAAAATGAACCTAGCCTCGAAGATCCAAGGTCTCGCAGAACGGTTGCAGCAGTTAGGGCGAGGGTCTGGAGACAACAGCGATGGGGGCTCCAGAAGTAGAACAGGTAAATAATTATACGTATATTTTTTAAAAATATTAGGAACGAGTTCAAGACTCAGCTTTACGCAGTGGAAGTTGGTGCAAGAGGAGTTCCAGCAAAATCTTTGCATCACTTACTGAAAGAATTGGGCCTAAGCAGGTCTGCAGGAGATACATTTATGGAACGAGCTTCCAAGACGGCATTAACGGAATCATACAGTATTTGGTTGGGTAGGGAGAGAAGTAGAATGGTGGATGGTGAGCGTATTATCGCGCAATAAAAAAAAAGGAGGCCTCCTTTTCTTAAACCAGCCTATTGTCGGTCGCAAGCTCGAGACACCATTCTTCTCATCTCTTACCCACACACGATGGACCCGGCACCCGCACGGTGAATCCATGAAATACTTAGAAATTTGTCTACTTAAATTTTAAGTATCTAAGTCTTTTGCTTCAAGCGGTGCTATATAAATATCACCATGGCAAGCTTACAATATTAGTTTTCCTTGACAGTAAAAATTGGTATTTGACATCATTGCAAATGGCACATACTTTCAACGAGAACAGCAAATAGGTGGAAGGCGGACTGATGGTGGTAATTTGTTTAGTCTGCTGGGAAAAGTGTATCCACACTTTTCGGGATCAGGCTCGAATTGCCGTCATGCCCAGTAAAGCCGGCATGTATTAGGGGCTGATGTCAGTCATGAGTGTGTGATTCCAGTTGCTCACATTCATGAACCTCGCGCGCTACTTACCATCAGGTGGGCGCAGGGTCACACAAGTCGTGTAGTAAAAAAAAAAACATCTTTCTCTTTTTTTAGGCAGCGTCCACCCGATGTTCACAGTAACGACTCATCCCAGTTATTCGTCCCACGAGCTCTGTTTGGGCCGCAATGAGACCAGTCCCAGTCATAGTCAAATTTCAAGAAATAGCAGCAGGAAATCCAGCAACTCTTTGCGTGTCAACCAGTCTACTAAAATTGAAGGTATATAATAATTCTTTATTTCGGTACAAAAACCATATACCAGTAACAATAATAACTTAAAAAAAAAACTATTTTAGTAATTAATCTAAAATGAACATACTAATTTATTTGTCCATAATTTTTGAAGCATGAAGCAATGCTCATAGATATTCTTTAAAATTATATTTTTAGTGTCCATTATGCATTATCTAAATGAGGCCATACGATGTCGGATTACCGCGTCTAATACCGGCAGACGTGTCTCAGCAAACATGCTGGATGCACTACACCACCTGGGGAGCCGAAACTGAATTCTGAATGCATCATTGTATTGCACCTTCAGTACCATTGCCGCTAGCGACATCTACAATAAGCTTTGCCTGATACACCCCATTACACAGACTTCGTTATGGTACAACCTTTACTTACGTAGTAATTATGGACTTAGGACTTGTTATTTTCTCTTTTGATGACACCTCCGTGGTCTAGCGATTAAGGCCGTGGATTTAGATTCCTGGTCAGGACATAATAAAATAAAATAATCTATATAAAATTATAAAATTATCTAAATGAATCATAATTGGAATGCTTGGAGAACTTTTTTTTTTTATTTTTTATTACTAAACTTTTTTTAATTTTAATTTTCCATTATTTTACTATATATATATATGTATATTGTTTAGTTGTATTTGTTATATAGGTATTGTTTTTAAGCTTATCCCAATTATTATTATTTTTTGCAAAATCTATATTTAATATTTAAGTGGAAACTTTGCTGGATTGTGTAACTTTTAGAATTGTTGTAATTATGTTTTAAGATCTGTATCTTTCCTGAATAAATAAAATAATAATAAATTATTAAATTCATTTGTGATATTTCTCAAGTTTGGTACGCTAGAGATATCGACAAGCTTGTCATTATAGGCCTATAGTAAAGTTAGCTAAATGTGAATACGCTTCATTAAAAAGTTAGCGTGTATTCTGACTACCCTTTTTTTTATTTTACTTTTTATATAGATTTCAGACATCTAATGCGTCGGTCATCGACTCTAGAAGTGCATACAGTACGGGTATCTTTAAAAGACATCGTTTGCTACCTATCCTTACTGGAAGCTGGACGACCTGAAGATAAACTGGAATGTAAGTACAATGTCAAAAAATCAACAAATTAAACTATTTATTCAAAGTAATATACAAACAATATAAAAGAATTACAATATTATTAATTAACCTAGAAAAATAAACTAAATCTAAATAACAAATTAAATATAATAAAAATTTTAGCAACCTAATGTCTCAAAACTTACAATATTAAAATTTCCTCCAGGCCATTGTCCAGCGGCATGGTGCCCAAAACACTGGCAGCATTTCCTCGTTGAATTTCGATACTAATCTTATTAGCGAGGAAGCTGCCAGCCCGTGGGTCACCAGAGACGTCGACTAGTTTTTTTGAAATTTCTTTAAATAAAGTTTTTGCCTCGAGGCCCCACGGTCCCATGGCAAAGGCCACAAATCATTTCTAAATAAGCCCATGGGTTCTAAGGTGGCTGGAATAGAGATGGAGGCAAATCATTGATAGTGAAATCATCAAACATTGAAGGATCAAATTATTGATAGAGCCAGCTGTGGCGGTAGAATATGTGTCACCAATATCTTTATTTACGTAAACCTTTTACAGGCATATCATCATCAGCCTGTGTCTCTCCACTGTAGTGTGATACACACCTAATTAGTACATATTGTATAACATACTTTATGTGAGCTGACCATGCACTTATGCAGGTATGCATGAGTCAGAGAGACGCCAAGCGACTATGTACTTATTTACTTCAATAATAAAGGAACACCAGAAGACTTCAGTTGTTTGATTACTCCTGTGCATCCTCCCACACTTCACCACTGCTGGATATAGGCCTCCCCCAAGGCTCGCCACTTCACACGATCTCCTACCGCCCTCATCCAACCCCCACCAGCGACCTTGCTTAGGTCCATCTGCCGGGGGGTCGACTCTCCATCTTCCCGTGCGTGGTCTCCACTCTAGAACCCGTCTATGGCAGGCATTTATGAAACATCATTAAAACTAAGCAGCAAAGTGTAAGCTGTTAGCAGAATACCAGCAGCTTAGCAGATTCCAATGACCTGTTAATGTTTAATCTGACTGAGAAGAAATCTCCAAGGAAAACTCAGCTATATCAGATTTACAAAATAAAATATACAGAACTACAACACAACGATTAACTAATAACATTTTAAATTTAGCTGTGACTACCTATGACAATCAATAGAAGTATCAGGCACGTCAGAATTGAAATAGACCTAATACGAACTTGTTGAGTTTATTGTCTGCTTTTTTCGGTTTTAAACGAGCCTGCGACACCGAGATACCTGTGATTGTCCTTGACAATTCACTTCTCACACCTCACTTCTTTTAGTCCCCTCTCATGATTCTGGATTTGTTTCAAATTTTTTTGTCGTTGTCGCCACAAATTTATGGAATGATCTCCCTGTACACATAAGTATATCTACACTACCTGAAAAGCTCCTCACAATGTTAGTAAGTGTTTTTATGTATAGTATTATATATGTAATAGAATTTAGTATATTGATATTATAGTGTATATAACAGTATAATATGTAAGCTGTTAATTTACTTCCTAATTTTTAAATATTTCTTTAGTTACATAGAAAATAGTTTAAATTTATCCCCAAGGTTTTGCTGTCAGAAAATGTCTACGGGCATTAAGTCTTAAATGAATAAGATTCAGTCAGTCAGGGGTAGTCTGGGTTGGGGATGCCTGTTGGTAATTCATGCATTTTTGGTAGTGTGGTACGAACCCAGGGGATCTAAACCCGACTACTTTAGCTCTCTTTCAGGATCACTTCTTTAGGAAGTAGTCTCCCGTTGGGGAGCCCAGCTCAAGGCTGAGCAATATTCTGGAGATGCTTGTAGTGTCTGTTGTCAGACCATAATAGACAGATAGTGGATTCATCCAGCCTCGGATGACTAATTGGACTGGGTTGGGAATGTGAACTTTTTGTGCTGGGCGCTGGTGACTGATATAACAGCGCCCGTGTGGCTCACGAACCCAGGGGGTCTGGGTTCGACTATTTCAGCTCTCCTCCAGGTGCACTGCTCTAGGAAGTAGTTTCCCGTTGCCCGTGAGCAAGCCCAAGCCCGGAGCGATGTTCTGGAGATGCTTGAAGTGTTCGTTGTGGAGTTGACCCCTATGGAATCTACGATCAGGCCGACGACAAACTCCTCAATAGTAGGCATCTCCAGATCTCGTGCTATGACGGAATTACTGTGCGTAATTATACCACGGCGCTCGGAAGATCACTATGTTCTTCTGATATGACTTTAGATCTTGTCCCTATTTTGAAGACTTTATTTGTGTGCAACTCTATAGTAGCAATAATTGAAGCCAATGTCAAACTTATGATTAGTGTTTTTTAGGACTATATTTGACTACATTAACTATGTTTCAGTCATGTTTCGCCTGTACGATACTGATGGGAATGGTGTCCTGGATACGAATGAGATGGACTGCATTGTCAACCAAATGATGACTGTAGCTGAGTACCTAGGATGGGAGACTTCAGAGTTACGGCCGGTAAGAACAATTACTATAGATAATAATAAATTTACTGCAATGAGATCAGATACTTCTCCTTACCTACAGCGCCAGTCTGACACCAACCCAAGAACAATAATGACAAGTTCCAAAGTCATCAGAACATATCGTTCAGAGTGGTCTCCCGAGCGTCATGTTTCGTGCGTAATTCCGTCATAGCTCGTCATAGATCTGGAGATGCCTACTATTGTCATCGGGCTGACAACGAACACTTTATAAGAATCTCCAGAACATCGCTCCGTCTTGCTCACAGTCAACGGGAGACCACTTCCTAGAGAATTGCACCTGTATATTTACAACCCAGTCTAATTAGTCATCCGAGGGTGGATGACCCCACTGCCTGTCTATTATTGTCTGACCTGACTAGACTTATGTTCTATCGGGCTGACAACAGACTCTTCGAGCATTACCAGAATATCGCTCCACCTTGCGCTGGGCCCAATTCCTAAATAAGTGCTCCTGAAAGAGAGCTAAATTAGTCGGGTCTAGATCCCCTGGATTCGTGAGCCACACGGGCGCTGTTATTACTAGTAACGGTGCCCACCACCAAAAATGCATGAATTACCAACAGGCCATCCTCGCCAAGCCGTCTGACCAGCGTGGCGAGTGTAGGCAAAATTCTCCAGATATATGTTCTGGAAGGCCCATCTCCAGCAGTAGAGGTCTAGGACGGTGTGTTCCAGGGGCTGTAATGAAAACAACAGGCATCCCCAACCCACCCAGTGAGGTCGTCTGCCACACAAGCGCTGTTATATTAGTAACATGACCAAAATTGCATGAATTACTGGCTCAGGCGTTTTCCAGCTGTAATGCTGCCGGGGAAATGTCCCATTCCCTTCTTAGTTAGAGGCTGGATGACTGTCTGTCTATTATAGTAGATTTATCTAAAAGTAAATAATATCTCGGTCGTTGTTGCAGATCCTACAAGACATGATGATAGAGATAGATTACGATGCTGACGGTACCGTGTCACTGGATGAATGGAAGCGAGGAGGGTAGGTATTAAGGTATTCATTTATGATGAAAATAATAATGATATACTATAATATGATATTATATTGTATAACACATTTGATATTAAAAACCATCTTTTTTTTTTTACTGTGCACGACATGTGACACCGCGCCCGTAAGCGGTATGCGAGGTCCAAGAATGGGAGCAACTGATGCCAGCCTCAGACGACTGACTACTATGCCGGCCTATAAAGATGCTTTTTCACTAGAAGGACTCAGGTTATAGGAATGGGGAAACACACTGGCTGGGAGAGTATTCCACATCTTCAGCGTGCGACAGATGTAAGAGTCTCAAAATTTATATGTACGCGTAGGCATAGTGGCTACGGTATATGGATGTGTATTAAAAAAAAAATATATATATACATATTTTCACGCCAAATCCCTTGCGGTGTAGGCAGAGACAATCGAGCGCCACTTGACACGATCACGATTTCGCTTCTTCGATATTCATACATGCCCTTTTGTTTTGATGGCTTTTTAATGCACCTTCAGTTATTGTTTTATTTATTCGATCGTCTTGGTCTGCCAGGGCCTCTTTTACCCGCAACTTTCGCATTATATATCTGGTTCGTTAATCTCTCTTCACTCATTCTTTCAACATGTCCGAGCATGCCTTTCCTTATTTTTGTCCCTATGCTTTCTTTAATACCTACCCTTTTGCGTATTTCGTCATTACGTATGCGGTCCGTAAAAGTGACGCCGCATATTCGACGCAACGACCTCATTTCTACTGCATTAACTCTGCTCTCATGCGTATTCTGACATATCCACGTTTCGCTTCCATGTACCAGCATGGCATTGTGTATGGCGAGTCGAGCTTTGTCACTGACGTTTCGACTGGCAAACAGTGACCCCAGGGCACCGTTAACACTATTTCCAGCGTTCACTCTTCTTTCAACATCCCTATCATACTTCCCATCCGCAGTGAAAACACTGCCCAGATATATAATTTCATTTACCTGTTCTAGAGTTTCCTCATTAATCTATAGCGTCACGTTTATCATCCTTCTTCTTTCAAACACTAGTACCTTGGTTTTTCTCGCATTAAGGTTTTCGATTTCAATAAATTGTAATTGCGTCCGTCATATCTAATATTCCGAAGGGAAACAAATTTAACATAATAAAATAAACTCGAGAAATTAAATAAATTATTGTGTCCCAACCAGGAATAGAACCCGGTACCTCCGAGTCCAAATTCACGAACTTAACCGCTAGACCACGGAGGCACAGTTAATAACTAAATAAATATTTCAAATAAATCAGACTTTGACTTTGACTTGACTTTAACAATCTTGGTCTTGCTTTGGGCAACACTATTTAGTATTCCCACTTTTTTAGCCGCTGTTTTGGTTGGTTAATGTATTTCAACCCCAAGTATGTTGAAGCCAGCTTGTAGTTTCAGCACGGCGTCCTTCTTGGCTGTCGGCGCACATGCCTGGGTCGTATTGGCATTAAACTGGACTAGGTTATAGGCACTCCATGCATAAATTTTGCGTAGGGTGTCATCAGGGAACAACGCATTTCATCTACTTGGTCGCTTCCCACAGTTCGTAATTAACGAATGTTCCCAAGGGTCAACGTATGTTATAAAGAAAGTTACATCCAAAAGTCGTCTTTTCTAAACATACTGTAATTCCACAGAATGACAACAATACCACTTCTGGTCCTTCTTGGTTTAGATACCAATGTAAAGGAAGACGGGGAACACGCGTGGAGGCTAAAAAACTTCAGTCGACCTGCTTACTGCAATCTCTGTCTTAACATGCTCGTCGGACTCGGAAAGAAAGGACTCTGTTGTATCTGTAAGTACTAATAAATTAAGATGGTTTAACGCTGGGCATCTAGGAAATAAAATTAGTGTAACACGATGTCCAAAGGTCTATAATACGTTGCTCGTACTAAATCATATCTATCATCATAATCTAGTTTCCGTGGTAAGCTACGAGGCTTGTGTTACGGAAACTAGATGGTTGATAAACTACATATTATACTTTTTTTGTTGTTGTAAATATATACATATAAACACCCAGACCGAGACAAATTATACAATGTACAACTTGCCCCCGGTGGGAATCGAACCCACAACCTCCCGAGTTCACGGCAACGTTTGTTACCACTAGACCACAGACGCGGTCAAACATATAAATAATAATACATACACATTCATACAATACAATATCATATACTTACATATTTATATAATACTTACAATTACTGGGAGCTATTTAGACATCAAACCAGTCTAGTCAGAGTGGCCAGTGTAGGCCAAATTCTCAATATATATATCTATATATGGAAGGCCCATCTCCAACAGTTAAGGTCTAGGGGCTGTAATAATGCATACTATAAAAATGTTTTTTTCATATATTTTTCAGTCTGCAAGTTTACAGTTCACGAAAGATGTGTTCAGCGAGCGCCTGCTTCGTGTATTGCTACATACTCCAAATCCAGGAGAACCTCGTCTGCGCTTGCGCATCACTGGGTTGAAGGTAATCATAGTTTTTTTTTTTTTAAATAGGTATCTAATTAAAATAAGGACTATTGCTTTTTTAATCTCACTTCATCTCAAAGATAGCTGGGCAATTTTTTTTTAAATTCTTTAGTTATATTTTTAAATTCTTTAAATTGAATCAGGGATGATTAAGAAAAAAAAGGAGTTCTTCGCGCCATTTTGCGTGGACATGTCAAGTGCAAGTTTTTGTTTTGTAAATTAATTTACTGTGGATATTATTGGTCAAAAGTGGTGTTGTTTTGTTTAATAATGTGCTACAATGTGAATAATTACGGAAAACGATAAATTGGACTTTAAATATGGGGCACAAGTTTTTATTTTTATTTTCCCGCGCTGTCAACTCTCATAATTTACCCGACGTGTTTGAGCTATGGTGCCGTGAGTCACTCCAAGAAAACCATCAAATTCTGCAGCATCTGGAATTTGATGATGACCTCATTAACTCATAAAAAAAGAAAGATATATTACGTCAGACTTGGCTGTATGGGCCAGACCCTTTGCCTTCCCTATCATCTCATTCATCATCCATCGGGATAACTCAAAGGAACAGCCGAATAAATTTTAAAAAAATCTGTTTTGCAACATATTCAATTTATATTGTATGCTTAACTTACATCCAGCAGTACATAGATTGACAATGATGACATAATAATAAAGTATCATCACGACCGCATACTTTCTGGGGTGGTCAGAAACTACGCTTCAAAAGAAGCGAATTCACATTTAACCAACATCATAACGTGAGCTAGACTACGGAGTTAGTTACAATATAATAATAATAATAATAAATTAAAACTAAAGTAATTTAAATAATAAAAAAATAGCACTTGCAATTTCTCTTTATCAACGATAAAAAAATAAAAATCCATTTATTGTCACATAAAAGTATCACATAGTTTTACAATTTCGAACAATATGTGACAAAAGGAATCAGTTGGCAGCTGTTGTCGTGCAGCAGTACAAGTACTTACATCTGCACGACGCTGTTTTTCAACCTGTTCCTGTTTTCATGTAGTATTTTTTTTTTTTTTTAATTTCAGGGTTGACACTTATAAATTAAAAGATACACAATTATACTAAAAAGCTAGGTATACATGCATGGCAGAGTAGATGAATGAGGCTCGCTTCGTCAGGAATATCAATGGCTAATAATTAAAATTAAATAAAATACCTACAAGCTAATTAATAAAAACTAATAATCGTATAAAAATAACATTAACAAAACAATTAAACAAATATATTACCCCATACTCAAACCATTGCGAAGTAACAGCCCTAATACCATTTATTTATTTTGAAAGAAAATCTTACAGCTAAAATACATCAAAATTAAGCAAATAAAGCAAAACAGGTAAAAGGCCAAAACAGATTTTCAGATGTAAACAAAGTACATAAATTAACACAATTATAAAAAGAAAACAGCTCGGATACAAAAGTAAGGTACTTATAAACTAAAAGATACACAAGTTAAATAGAGTAAAAAAATAGATAAATAATAATATTTTGTCCGGAGTATATATATAAGTTATAAATCAAAACTAAAACTAGTGGAAATAGAATTTAAATTAGATTAGAATCAACATAGCGATTCAACAAGGAAATTGGGCCAGCGTTCTTGCCACCATGTCGCCCGGATACGATTTATATTTAAATTAGGTTTTGTAAGTAGGTTTTTTTCTTTTTGATTTTTTTTATTATTTTTGTATCTACTTTGAATTTTATTATTCAGGTAGCTTTTAATTTATATTAGATTATATTTCTGAATTTTTACTGATTTATAGTTTGTTCGCCTTGAGTTAATAAAAAATACGGAGGGGTGTCGTTCGCGCCATTTTGCACAGACATATCAAGTCCAAATATTTGTTTTGTAAATTGATTTACTGTGGATATTGTTAGTCAAAAGTAGTGTTGATTTGTTTAATAATGTGCTACAATGTGAATAATTATAGAAAACGATAAATTTGAATCTAAATATGGGACACAAGTTGCAGTTTATTTTCTGCGGTTTTCCTGCGCTGTGAACTCTCATATTATACCCGACGTGTTTGGGCTATATATTACGTCAGACTTGGCTTTATGGGCTAGACCCTTTGCCTTCCCTATCACCTCATTCATAATCCATCGGGAGAAGAGAACACACACAGACACATAAAAAAAAACGGCGCTTGACAACAACTGCGTACCCCGTACCACGATACTCAGTACGCGCAGCGATAAGTGACGCCCGTCATACAGTTTGCGATAATTAAGCGACAGTCGCTATTCCGAGACGTTATCATAATATTTATGACGAACAGAAAAATAATAATTTCACAACATTATTTAAACCATGTTTTTTATTCCAACAGGAAATTGCCACGGGAAATGTGCTAGATGTCGGAAAAAAATTAAGGGATACAACGGAATAACAGGTCTTCATTGTCGATGGTGTCATATTACGGTAAGTGTCAAAACAACAATTACGCTGAGACCTGTGATTGATATGTTAAAATACTTTATTGCACTTTAACTTAAAAGTATGTCCAAAGGCGAACTAAAGCCATTTCGGCTTTTTCTACCAGTTAACCTTTGGACCTTGAGCTATCTAAGAACCCGCAGTAAGACTTTTCACCACCAGACTCTACAATTATTAGATATAATTTCAGCTGGTAGTGAATACCATACAGTATTATTCTCGGCTATGTACATTATTTTTTATATTTTGTGTGCAATAAATAATTAGATTATTATTATTATTATCTAAAATGTCTTCATATTTTAGCTTCACAATCGCTGTGTGGGCAGCGCTGGTGGAGATTGTACTCTGGGCCGTCACGCCAAACACATAATACCACCGACCTCCATCCGTCCTCTCGTGTTAGACCGACAACGGTCTCTGCCTCATAGACCTCATATTGAACAGGTAAATGTCACGGTTGCAGAAAGGATGATAAAAATTATCTATGATCAATATTTTAATACAGGTACGTGTGTGGCGGCTGATGGTCAGGTAAATGTAAGACTTTACCAGCTCACCGTTATATTGGCGAAGACCTAACTGCCTAGAAATAGGCTAAAATTTTTTTGTTAAAAAAATTGTATTGAGTGGCGCGATCTCGCTCTCCAAGGCTGTAGCTTGCATTGTCAGCTGTCTACCGTCCTATGGCTGCCCCGCAACATATCACCGCCTTCTCTGGAAGACTTAGGCTCAACGCAAACAGAAGGCAGTGAGGCGAATGTAAGGTTGATTTAGTAGTAGATTAATACTACTAGCCGCAGCATTGGTTACCGCCATCTAGTCTTGTTTGTGAGAACTATTTACAAGGCTAGCCATTGAATGTTGCATTTCATGCGCCCGTGTGGCGCTAGATGGCGCTACTGTCGTCGATGAGAGAGCAGTGCTGCTCACTTCGCATCAGTGTGCTTCTATTTACCGCTCGGAAACGTTGGTAGGCCTTGCGTCTTTGGAAAGACCACCACCTCCAACTGTATTCGCGATTATAAAGTAAAAAGTGTTCTACTGCATCATCAAACCCGCACCGCTGATACACCGCACCTGGTTTGTCTCGCAGCCGACCTGAAGCGCTATAACGTGGCTATTGGAATATTGCTAGTTCAAGTAAGTGGATTTTCTACAGATAATTCTGGACTCGGAGTAACCTTGTACTGCTGTGACCCTACCAGGTTTCCCACTGCTGGAGCTATCGAAGCCCAACAACTAATGATAATAGTACTTGAATTGGACCGTAAAGTAAGTGAAGTTGTGTAAGTTTATTCGCTGGCAATATGGCATGTAGGTACCTCATTTATTTTATAAATAAATAGCACCTTGTAAGATAATACCGTATCGTCCCAGCGTCTGTTTGTGCAGTATCACACCTGCACCGTATCTGTATCTTACCTTCGTCTCGCCGCTTTCAGATTGCGTTGCGCCTTAGTAAAGTCTTCCTGTCTTCGTCGACTGTAAGCGGGCATAGCTTCACCAATGCCCTCTTAAGAGTGCCAGTGGCAGGTTGTAAGTTTGCCACCCGTGTCACACCATCTTGACCATGATAAAGCTTGGTCACACGTCCCAGTTAACCAGGGCCAGTGGCTCATCCTTGATCAAATGGAGAGTGTCAATCAATCTTTCTTGCTTGGTTCTCGATTTTGTTGACCAGGTATCGTACCCGGTACCTCCGAATCTAAATTCACAGGCTTAATCACTAGACCACGGAGACAGTCAACTTTATTATTTTTGTAAATTAAATACTCGTCATTTCTCCACAGCCATCTCTCCCCACCTCAATATCTCTGCCAATCTCTATGGCGGAAACAGAAGAAAAAAAAGAAGAGAAGAAAGAACAGCGAGCTCTTCCCATTTCCTTTCAAATCACTCCACCTGATGGCACCTACCCTTTATTGGTGTTCATAAACCCTAAGTCCGGAGGCCGTCAGGGGGCGCGAGTGTTGAGGAAACTACAATATATACTAAATCCGCGACAAGTACACGATATTACTAAAGGAGGACTAATGGAAGGTTAGTCGAAGTCTAAAGACATTAAATATGACGACAAGACGGAGCAAGAAGCTAAATATGAATCCAAGCTAGGCCAATCGCCAAAAAAATAATTAATCTATAACACAGAGTTATGATCGTCTTTAACATGCACTTTTAAACCGATTATAATATTTAGTTCTTTCCCGAAAAATATTTTTTGATCTCTTTGTCAACGTCAAACTTACATTACAGCCCCTAGAACACAGCCTAGACAGTCCTAGACCTCCACTGCTGGAGATGGGCCTTCCAGAACATACATCTGGAGAATTTGACCTACACTCGCCACGCTGGCCAGACGGCTTGGATATGATGTCATTTTTTATGACAATTTATAAACGATTCCACAAGTTGGTATTAGTGGAACCGGGACCGACGGCTTAATGTGCTCTCCGAGGCACGGGAACGGTGGTGTTGTAAATCTACGACAAATGTACGTAAGAAAATTACAACCGAGCCACCACCGCGCACGTCAAACTTATTATTGTTTAAATAAAAAATATTTAATTTGCAACCTTACGACTGTCTGTTATTAGCGCCATCTATTTTCTTTTGTCGTTACTGTGACTCTAATTATATTATCTAGTTTTAGAGATAGGTATATTAATTATTTCTTTAACAAACTTTACTAAAGACAAATTTATTAGCATTCCGGTGCTGGTGCCGGGTTCATCGTGTTCAGCTCGTTCCGTAAATGTGTTGTCGGCAGACCTGCATAGAACTTTTTGCTGGAATTCCTCTCGCACCAAGTTCTACTGCGTAAAACTGAGTCTTAAATCAGTTCCTGATCATTTTTTTTTTGTGAAATCATAATATACTTCATGTCCTTTTGGAATATTTGATGAACAGTTAGTTCAATATGAATATCTTTTTTCGAGTTCCGAATAACACTAAGATATCTGTTGGACGCCATGATACTTCATGGTTTATGCAATAATAAATATGACTGTATTGATCTTAACAGTAAACTCTGTTACCGTATTCCCACGAACCCGCAGCGCGACGTGTGCCAGCATCGCTTATTTGTAACTACTGCAGCCCGCACTAACGCTGCTGTTCGTGCCCCATTAAGACGTCTTGTGTGCTCATATAATGATATATTTTCTAATGTAGACATATTTGCTTTATCTGCATGTAGGTATAAGAATAAGGTCAAAGAAACGTTAAAATTTATATAGGCTTTTTAATTTTTTATTTTTTTTTTCACATTTTTTTTCATAATGTTTAGTTTGTTATAACTTTGTACATTCTATAATTATACGAGTATATCCTATCTGTGGATAACGGTGTTAATTGTATAATTACCTGTACTATGTAATATATATTTGTATTGTATCCTTATTGTACAATTGTTTATTCCAAATAAATAAAATAAAAATAAAAATATCTGTCTGAAATAGTTAGTTCATCTGGTATCCTATAATGATGTTCATATGTATGCATGAAGGCCCTAAGGACCGAAATGGGCTTGCATTCAGTTCTCGTACTTTGCGCTTTACAACGCATTTCAATGTCGATAATTTATTTGTAGTCTTTCTGGCTCTTGCAATAGAAGTAAGTCTTCACGGATAACACCAAGAAATTTGTCATGTCGGGGCGAGTAATAGCCCACGAGTATGTGTCTTGTAGTTTCTATGGTGTTCTAATGATGTTCATATGAACATTATTATAGGATACCAGATGAACTAGCTATTTCAGCCAGACATCTTAGTGTGATGTTGATCTCACAGAAGAAGTTGTCAGGAACAGATTCAAGACTCAATTTGGGTCTAAGCACGAGACACCATACTCATACTCACCATACATACACCATATTGACCGCCTCCGTGGTCTAGTGGTAACAAACGTTGCCGTAAACTCGGGAGGTCGTGGGTTCGATTCCCACCGGGGGCAAGTTGTACATTGTATAATTTGTCTCGGTTTGGGTGTTTATATGTATAATATGTATATATTTACAAAAAAAAAAGTATAATATGTAGTTTATCAACCATCTAGTTTCCGTAACACAAGCCTCGTAGCTTACCACGGAAATTAGATGACGCTGTGTGATCTGTCTGGAAATATTTATATATTTATACTCATATTTCAACTCTCTCACGCACACACGATGGACCAGGCACCTACATACATACATACATATCTTCACGCCAAATCCCTTGCGGGGTAGGCAGAGACAATTGAGCGCCACTTGTCACGATCACGACATACCTCTTTCGCTTCTTCGACATTCATCAACCTCTTCATACATGCCCTCTTGTTTCGATGGCTTTTTAATTCACCTTCAGCTAATGTTTTATTTATTTGATCATGATAGGCAAGTCTTTGTCTGCCAGGGCCTCTTTTACCCACAACTTTCGCATTATATATCTGGTTCGTCAATCTCTCTTCGCTCATCCTTTCGACATGCCCGAACCATCGGAGCATGCCTTTCTTTATTTTTGTACCTATGCTTTCTTTTATACCTACCCTTTTGCGTATTTCGTTATTACGTATACGGTCCATCAAAGTTACGCCGCATATCCGACGTAAAGACCTCATTTCTACTGCATTAACTCTACTCTCATGCGTATTCTGACATATCCACGTCTCGCTTCCATACATAAGTGTTGGTATTTTGTATGGCATTGTGTATGGCGAGTAGAGCTTTATCACTGACATTTCGACTGGCGATCAGTGACCCCAGGGCCCCATTAACACTATTTCCCGCGTTCACTCTTCTTTCAACATCCCTATCATACTTCCCATCCGCAGTGAAAACACTGCCCAGATATATAATTTCATTTACCTGTTCTAGCGTTTCATCATCAATCTTTATCGTCAAGGTTGTCATCCTTCTTCTTTCAAACACTAGTACCTTGGTTTTTCTCGCATTTATACGGAGTCCTTTTTCTGCACATCCCTCTTTCATTTCTGTGACTAGTGATTGCACGGTGAATCCATAGAATGCTATAATAAATTTGTCTTTAATGAAGTTTGTTAAATAAATAATCAATATACCTATCTCTAAAACTAGATATAATTAATTATTAATTATTAAGATATAATTAGAGAATGTTATTTATTAGCTTCACCACGCAATGTACAGATATTATTATAAACCTAAATACAACAATATATTTACCAGGATTACAGATGTTCAAAGACGTGAGGAACTACAGAGTGATTTGCTGTGGAGGTGATGGAACTGTGGGGTGGGTCCTTGAGACTATGGGTGAGCATTGAACCAATTTGTTAAATAACAGCGTCATCACAGCTTTAGTTCTCCCTACCAACTACTAGGTGGCGCCACTTTCTATACAAACCATAATATGACAAGAGACTTGTACTTTTTTAAAAACTGTTTACTTACAGATTCCTGTTACTTAAGCGCAAACGTTATGTAATGGAATCCGTTAACTATATATGTATCATGATATTAAAGTTGATATTTGCACGGCCGCTGTAAAGGAGTGCTTATAGAGTTGAGAATTGAATAATATTTCGTAATTATGACGCAAGCTCTGACGTAAATAATGAAATCCACTAATATCGTTTGCGACTTAGTAACAGAATGTTGGCAAAAAATTAGATTTTTATGGGTCTAATCGCCTTGAAATCTTCCTTTATGTCTGACTTGTCACTTTAAGCGCTTTAGTTTACGTCCCTTGCTTATAATTTCAGATAAGGTACCAATGGATTCTCAACCAGCTGTGGGGGTTGTACCTCTCGGTACTGGAAATGATCTAGCAAGATGTCTACGATGGGGTGGAGGGTAAGTGAGATAAAAAACAGAAAACTTTTAAGATTGTAAATGAGAATGCCATAAAATGTTCTCGTGTCATAATGATTTCTTTTTTATTTCATAATTTTGAGATTTCATAATCTGTAATTAATTTTATTTGTTTTACCCTAGCATAACGACAATCGACAAAAACTTTTTTTACATAGTTTTTATCCCGCCGATTTGAAATTCAGTGTTTTATCTGTAATAAAGTACCTGATCATAATAAAGAACCTAATCGTATAAATAGTGTTTTATAACTAATTCATACATAAATCTTAATCAATGGGGTGTATCAGGCAAAGCTTTTTGTAGATGTCGCTAGCGGCAATGGTACCTTGTTTACACCTATGACGCATCATTTTTTAAATGTTTTTGTATTTTTTTTTTTATAACAGATAAATGTATTTTTGTAGCGAACACCGTCTTTAAAAAGAAAAAAGGTTGAATTAATAGAACAGCAATTTTGACATCACCATATCTTTGATTTCGCTTAGAAATCTCGATTTTTACACTTAAAAGCTGCTCACTTTGGCATTATATTCAGAAAATAATAAATTTTGTAATAAAAATACAAGATTCCTATCAAACTGATAGTTATATTAGGTACCATCTATCATGCGCCATCTATCGTGATAAAAAGTTAGTGATACACCCCATTGGCTATTTAATTAAATAATATTTTAATGCTGGGGTAAAAGAGATGTTGTTTATTTATTTATGTATAATAGGGTAGCCACCAGTGCTAACATCACACACTTATTTGTACTTAACACTAAATCAGAAGTTAGATGTTGCACCTATTATAGGCGACCACCACATTACCAAAGTAGCCTTTATTGCCTATAAGAAATAACAAAATTATAAAATTTTCAATAAGTATACAAAAACTAAATTGTATTCGAAAAACTAAATCTGAAACAATTTTTAAAAATATATATATATATAATAAACATATTCCTTTTAAAAATAATAAAAAAAAGTAACAAAAATAACTAAAATATTACCTACTTCAAGTAATAAAGTAAAAAAAAAAAAAATTAAAATAAAAAAAAAAAAAACATAAAATTTACTTATAAATTTTGGGCAATCTCTTTTTACTGCAATGAAGTGGCCACACAATGTAGGGCTAGTGATAAATACTTTATTTTTTCTATACTAACACGACATGTGACTTTGCGCGCCACTTACCTTCAGGTGAATAAATAAGAATTAATGTTAGCAACTTGAATCAGACACTTATGACTGACACTATGCCGGAAAAGCTCGCTATTATTTGACCGCCTCCGTGGTCTAGTGGTAACAAACGTTGCCGTGAACTCGGGAGGTCGTGGGTTCGATTCCCACCGGGGGCAAGTTGTACATTGTATAATTTGTCTCGGTCTGGGTGTTTATATGTATAATATGTATATATTTACAAAAAAAAAAGTTTAATATGTAGTTTATCAACCATCTAGTTTCCGTAACACTAGCCTCGTAGCTTACCACCCCTGCTCAATGGATGTATCTCCACGCCGCGATACATGTCCAAAGAAAGTGAGAATGCGTGATTTACGATTGGGGAAAGACGCTGTCCTATGTCCACTTCCTACAGGATGGATTTGTTGGCTCGGAACTCCGTCCATGATATGCCTACATAATAAAATAATACATATATATTCGTTTTACTTTTTGCATATAAAACAAAACTTTTAAGAAAAACTATTTTTTTTAAAGATGTAAATTGAAAGAGCTTGTCTGATGGTCTGTAAATGAATCTGAATATCTGCTGAAAGTGTGGGGGGGAGGGGAATTTGACTTAGTTTTTATGAGAAGAACTTATTGTTTCAGTTATGAAGGTGAATCAATTCACAAACTTTTGGACAAGATATCACGAGCGAGCACCGTCATGATGGATCGGTGGCAGATTGATGTAGAAAATTCTCCCGTACAACAAGTTAGTCTATTATTAATATTTGTCCAACTTTCAAGGTTTATTTTTTGCAGGTTTCCCGCGTTTTAAAGTTCCATATGTGGCCCTTGCCAACCATCAGAAAACCGCAAACAATTAACTGTATCTTTTGCCCTATATATTTTACACAAAAATTTATCATGTTCATAATTATTCATTATTCATTCAGTTATTATTATTATTTACTTGAAGTGGGTTATTTATTACTGTTGGAGATGGTCCTTCCAGAACATATATCTGGAGAATTTGGCATACACTCGCCACGCTAATTTTTCAAGTTATTTATTCTTATTTTACGAACCTCTCTGCAAACTGGTACAGGAAGATATTTTATTTGCCAGTCACATGAAAGAGCAGGCTCGCTCATGGCCATTTCCACTAGGGAGTCGGGTCTTTCTCTCAGCATCGGTTGGCCCCTCCTTGATCGAAATAAACTGACCATGGCTGTCTACCTTCGTCTCGGAGCCCGGACCGTCTACCCGCAAGTATTGATGCGGAGAACCGTATAGTTCTGGCCGCATTCCTAGTCACACGGCTCTTAACAACATCATCCGAAGGGCTCATGTCACTACTGAAGTACCTGCGATCCTAGAACCCTCTGGGATTCTGACGGAATGACCGTGGCAGGTCTCTGGTGTGGGATGCGACGTGTGTAGAAACTTTAGCTCCATCTTACATCCAGACGACCTCGTCAGACGCGGGAAGTGCGGCGTTTTCTGCTGAGAACCTCGGTTACGATTTGCGTTGTTTGGTTTCGAGACAATGGTTCCATGGGGACCCTCAGCAAGGCGCCTGGCCAAGGACTTGTCAAAACAGCTGACGAGAAGGCTGGCAGTTATTTATGCCAACGCATTAGCCTCGCTATACAGAGAGGAAATGTTGCCAGTTTCCTTAGGACTATCTCTGATAGAAAGTCTCTAAAGGACATTGTTTTACCAATAGCTTGTAAGCTGGACAAGGCCATTTTACAGCCACGAATTTAGATTAATTTAACATTCTTAATTTTATTATTTTAGATTGTAAGCTGACACGGCCTCTTTACAGCTACGAATATGTATTAAGTTGACATACCAATTATAATAATAATTATTATTTCGACCGTAAGCTGACACGGCCCCCTTACAGCCACAAATTTACATTTATTGACATAAATATTGTAGTTATAATACATTTTTTATGTATATTTAGATTGTAAGCTGACACAGCCTCTTTAGAGCCACGAATTAATTATTAACTTGACATGCGTAATTTACTTTAGTCTACAAGCTGACACGGCCTTTTTACAGCCACAAATTAATTTTAACTACCTAGTTTTAAGATAAAACTTGTTTATGGCAGCAGTGTTTTAGTTCAAAATGATGGTATAGCTGATGTGATGGGTCCACCCATAGTAGGTGCTGGTTATTTTGTAATCGAAATAATAGTAAAGTATGTATTGACATATGATTTTCAAAGAGAAAAAATGTATTGACAATATCTCCAAGTATTGTGACAACTAAAGGAAGATAAATAATTTGATTTATTTATGAATAATATGGAATAAATAGCTTTTAAAATATTTTACAAAATAAATTAAATTGTCCTTAAAAAAGCGCGGGAAGGACTTCACTTATATTTCTTTTTTTTAGTGTGAAGTAATACAGCAGCTTCCAGACTCAGCACCTCACCCTACAACTGTACCTTACAATATTATTAACAACTATTTCTCTATAGGCGTGGTAAGTAAACGAAATCACTTTAATGTTCATAACTGCCACCGTAGTCTAGCGGTTAAGTAACTTGGTGATCGATGCCTGGTGGAAAAAAAAAAAATCTTGAGTTTGGTACGATGGAGACATCGACAACCTTTCCACTTGTAATGTATACAGTAAAGTTGGCTGAATGCGAACCCGGTTATTTATAAGCGTGGTCTCTGACCACCCCGGAAGGGAAACGGTCGTGATGATACAAATACTAAACTTTTCAAATTTCAATAAACTTATTTATGGACTATTTGAGTCTTTTTTTTTTTAAATGGCAAACGTTCACTTATGAACATTTATGCCAGTGTAACTATTGTAAATATTAAAGACAAAAAAAGAAAATTAAATAAATTTAGATATAACAATTAATAACTTAAAAACAAGTTCCAAAATGCCAAAATTATTAACACGTGTTTTATTCGAGCGTATCTGACACTGTTGTACCACAAAATGTCGCTTAGTTCATTTAAATGTCATTTTTCAACAAGCGACATCAAAACAATATTTACATTATTGTTTTTTTTTTTTAATACTATCACGACATGTGGCCTTTCGCCCACCTGATGGTAAGTGACGCGCGAGGTACATGAATGTTAGCAACTGGAATCAGACAGTTATGACTGACATTAGTCTCTAACACTATGCCGACATGACTGGACATAACAGCAATTTGAGCCTCTGGGCAAATTACCACCATCAGTCCACCTACCACTTTTTGTTCTCATTGAACGTATGTGCCATTTGCAATGATGTCAAATGCCAATTTTTAATTTCAAGGAGAACTAATATTGGAAGCTTGCCATGGTGATATTTGCAAAAATACATCTACCTGCAGCCCTATTCTGCTTAAGCGCAAACGTTATTAGTGAATTTTATTATTTACGCCAGAGATTGCGTCATAGTTACAAAATATTATTAAATTCTCAACTCTATAAGCGCTCGACCTTGACAGCGGCCGTGCAAATATCAAGTTTAATAGCGTAGGTATATGTATAGTTAACGGATTCCAATAAATAACATTTGCGCTTAAGTAATAGGGCTGCTGCGATAAATAACATCTACTAATAACACTTATAGGATGCAGCAATATGTGTGAAATTCCACACGGAACGGGAACGAAATCCGGACAAATTTAGCTCTCGGATGAAAAACAAATTGTGGTACTTCGAGTTCGCGACCTCCGAGCAATTTGCTGCCAGCTGTAAGAATCTACACGAAGACATGGATATTGTTGTGAGTATAATTTAAAAAAACAACCTCAGTTGATATTTTATTTGCGTTTCGTTATTAGTTAGTACCTAGTATTATAGAAAAATAAATCGGGAAAAAATTGGAAAGTAATAAGTACAATAAGATTAAAAAAATAATAATAGATAAGATCATTAAATAAAAAAATATAAAAAAACAAATATTTCCAGACAGGTCACACAGCGCCACCTAGTTTCCGTGGTAAGCTACGAGGCTTGTGTTACGGAAACTAGATGGTTGATAAACTACATATTAAACATATTTTTTTTGTAAAATTATACAATGTACAACTTGTCCCCGGTGGGAATCGAACCCACGACCTCCCGAGTTCACGACAACGTTTGTTACCACTAGACCACGGAGGCGGTCAAATTTGGGAAAGCACTGGGTCTTCATAGCACAGATCACATGTTTTGGAGCCCAGGGCACATTATTAGTTAAAACACCAGCCTGCCCCTACATTACTTCATTTTTATTTAAAAAAATTATTTTGTTTTTTTTTATTATTTTCTATAACTAGTAGTACTTTGTTTAAGATATTTTGGCTTTTTTGATTAATAAAATATTTAAATTTATTCGGATGTGGAGCATTATTACCACGCTTAACGTCTATACTATGAAGAGTATCAAGAGTTCACTGTTATTTTTTCTTTCAGTGTGACGGATCATCTTTAGAACTAAGTAAGGGTCCATCTCTTCAAGGCGTGGCGTTATTGAACATTCCATATGCCCACGGCGGCTCCAACCTTTGGGGGGCCAGCGGGGGTCATAGAAGGTTTCCTACTGCACAACAAGGTACAACATACATATCTTCACGCCAAATCCCTTGCGGGGTAGGCAGAGACAATTGAGCACCACTTGTCACGGTCACGACATACCTCTTTCGCTTCTTCAACATTCATCAACCTCTTCATACATGCCCTTTTGTTTCGATGGTTCGTACGTAAGCTTCATACATTAAACCTTCGATTACAGACATCGGAGACAAATTGATAGAAGTTATTGGCCTCGAAAACTGTCTCCACATGGGCCAAGTGAGGACAGGGTTAAGAGCTTCTGGTCGTCGGTTAGCACAATGCAGTTCCATAACTATCACAACCAAGAAGACATTTCCTATGCAAATCGATGGCGAACCATGGATGCAACCTCCTTGCAAGGTATAACCAATTATCCTTCTAGTATTGGAGTAAGTAGGTAATGATGTAATACAATTAGTTTAGGTTTATATCGCCTGATGCAACTGACTGTTATCAGCGCCATCTATTTTCTGTTGTCGTTACTATTTGTCGTTGTATTTTCCTCAATTTTTTTACTTAAATAAATATATAATTTATATACCTCCAAAATGTCACAAAAGTACAGTCAGACTTAAAAAAATTTTTGATAGTATTGGATTGTGCGAACGAGAGGGATGAAACAATTGATGTTTGCTCTCTTTTCCCGATGGATGATGAATGAGATGATAGGGAAGGCAAAGGGTCAGTACAGCCAAGTCTGACGTAATATATCTTTCTTTTTTATGAGTTAATAAGGTCATCATCAAATTCCAGATGCTGCAGAATTTGATGATTATTTTGGAGTCACTCGCGGCATTATAGCCCAAACACGTCGGGTAAAATATGGGAGTCCACAGCGCGGGAAAACCGCAAAAAATAAACTGCAACTTGTGCCCCATATTAAAAGTTCAATTTATCGTTTTCCATAATTATTCACATTGTAGCACATTATTAAACAAAACAACACAACTTTTGACCAACAATATCCACAGTAAATTAATTTACACGCAAAATGGCGCGAAGAACCACCGAAAGTGATGCAACAAGTTGTAAAGCTAGTTAGTTGTGCTATGTTTGACTTGAAAGCAAAGAAAAGCAAAGCGTTCAACGTATTTTTACCGAATTTCGCTTAAAATGTATGAAAACCATAGAGCAACGCCAATTTAAATAACTACATGACTGTGAATGATTGCTTTATTGTTCTGTTTATTGTTTTATAACATTTTTGAAAATGTGTTTCTATAGTTATAGACTGTTGCTTAAAGAAAATACTTTAGTGCCGTGTCTGTTGTTTCTATCTGTGGAAACGTTTTAGTGGTTTAAGTGTTTATATTTACGAGTATGTCTAATTAAAATTCTGTAACCATAAGTTTTCCTAATAAAATAAAATAAAATAAAATAAAATAAAATAAAATAAAATAAAATAAAATAAAATAAAATAAAATAAAATAAAATAAAATAAAATAAAATAAAATAAAATAAAATAAAATAAAATAAAATAAAATAAAATAAAATAAAATAAAATAAAATAAAATAAAATAAAATAAAATAAAATAAAATAAAATAAAATAAAATAAAATAAAATAAAATAAAATAAAATAAAATAAAATAAAATAAAATAAAATAAAATAAAATAAAATAAAATAAAATAAAATAAAATAAAATAAAATAAAATAAAATAAAATAAAATAAAATAAAATAAAATAAAATAAAATAAAATAAAATAAAATAAAATAAAATAAAATAAAATAAAATAAAATAAAATAAAATAAAATAAAATAAAAAAAAATAAAAAAAAATAAAAAAAAAATAAAAAATTAAAAAAAAAAAAAAATAAAAAAAAAAAAAAAAAAAAAAAAAAAAAAAAAAAAAAAAAATAATAATAATAATAATAAAATAATCACTTGGCCGAGGCCCGTGAACATCATTAGATTAACCGGTTAAATACCGAGATTCTTTAAGAATACACATTACATAATAATAATAATTAAAAAAAAAAAAAAAAAAAATTTGAACGATTTTCAAAGCTAAAGAAATAAAGTGAAAAAAGGGTTAAAGCACCAAGTCAAACACAGAGTTGATGGTTAAAATACTTGCAAACCAGAGGAGAGTATATTTGTGTCTAAATATACGATAATAAATAATTTCTTATTTTTTTCAGATAACTATAACGCATAAAAATCAAGTGCCGATGTTAATGGGTCCACCTCCGGAGAAAGGTCGTGGGTTCTTCAAACTCTTTACACATTGCTAAGTCCATCTCTTTCCCTCACAACAACAGCTCATTTGGAAGACAAGGATAAATATATGTTTGTATTGTTATTAATTAAAGTAAGTTTCTAGTGTAGGCGGAAAAACGGTCAACTACACAAAGTATTGTATATTTATTTATCGCCTACGCTTTTTACCGCGTTTAGTGGTACAGGGTGGGGTAAGCCATGCGCTCAATCAGAGGTAACGAACGAGTTCTTTTGAGGTTAATTATGAAATTAAATAATTGATTTGTTGTTGAAACATGGTAGGTTTAGGCATGTAAATTGGTATATCATTTACTTCGCTATTTCTAGCATACAAATATTTATTAAGTCACATGACTTTGTCGCGCTTAGTGTCTAGGTAATATTTTGTCGAATAAAAACATTTATTAACCAGCATTAGTTTGACTCTTAATTTAAACAGTTTTAGTGGCAGATCCATTATATATTTGTTGCCATTGCATAACAATTTCGTCTATATTGGGTACTTTTAAGCGCTGGAATAATTATTCTAATCGATTAAAATTTGCAATTATCCCAAAGTGTTTTTAAAAGTTCCGGGTGGCAACAGCATTCAAGTATGTAGATAGAAGGAACAGTCAGTAATTTTAGTTTTGTAAATAAAAGTCGAAAGAAAGAGATGTGTCTTATAAATAGCTCGAATGCATTGTTTTTGTCCAAAAAGATTTAGTTATTTACCCATAACTTGATGCTATGCCTTATATTTGACGCAACATATTTTTGAAGGGCGGTTTTTTCGTTAGCTACTTTAGTAAATTCACACAAAGAGTAAACAAATGTAGGTATTTATTTAAGTTGTTATATTACTTATAAGTTGTATCCAAGAGTTACAATGGTCAATCGTTATTCCTAAAAAAAATATTATATTATTAAGAAGCCCACCAATTAAATAAAGGTTTGTAATACCTGCGTAACGTACCTACTAAGGTCATTGTCCGTTTTCCGTGTGCTCTGGAAACAGACTATAGTTTGTCGTATATTGTATTTTTTTTTTTTGTAAACGTTATAAATGACAACTCATTATTAATTTAAGTTCTTTAGAGATGTTTTTTTAATAAGCTTGGGTTGTTCGACGTTTGTATTTAGTCCAATGGGGTGTATCAGGCAAAGCTTTTTGCAGATGTCGCTAGCGGCACTGGTACCTTATTTACACCTATGACTGATATTTTTTTTTATTTATTTGTAGTTTTACATTTTTATAACAGAAAAATGTATTTTAACTTAACGTTACCTAGATTAAAAGACGAATTAAGTAAGCGAACACCGTCTTTAAAATAAAAAAAGGTTGAATTAATAGAAGGGCAATTTTGAGATCACCATATCTTTGCTTTCTCTTAGAAATCTCGATTTGTACTCTTAAAAGCTGCTCACTTCGGCATAATATCTAGAAAATAATAAATTTCGTATTTAAAATACAAGTTTTCTATGCAACTGACAGTTATATTAGGTACCATCTATCATGCGCCATCTATCGTGGTAAAAAGTTAGTGACTTTTACTTTTGAAAAAACGATGCTAGACCAGTGACCCAACTATGTAGACTTGACGCCCGCTCCCTATGTTGAGCATTGAGTTACAATGCTGGAGGTGGGGATGTTGCGGCGCAGATTTTAGTAATTTAAGACTTTAGACCTCCTTTCTCAATGACATAGAACGACGTTTAAATTGTAATATTTTATTGACATTTTGACTTTAAATATGGGGCACAAGTTGCAGTTTTTTTTTGCGGTTTTCCCGCGCTGTCAACTCCCAAATTTTACCCGACGTGTTTGAGCAGTGGATGGTTCCGCGAATGACTCCAAGAAAAGCATCAAATTCTGCAGCATCTGGAATTTGATGATGACCTCATTAATTCATGAAAAAGAAAGATATATTACGTCGGACTTGGCTGTATGGGCTAGACCCTTTGCCTTCCCTATCATCTCATTCATCATCCATTGGGAGAAGAGAACCAAAAAAAAAAAAATTTTATTAACATTAATAGATTGTATTTTGTTTTTGACTCGGACTTCTTTTTACATTCTGACTACGACGACTGACCGAAGCACATGATTTTTCTTTAAATATATCAGACAGACGATATAGGTAGGTAACGTTTAGTTAAAATACATTTTTCTGTTATAAAAAAAAAAAAAAAACTATAAATACATATTTAAAATGATCCGGCGTCGTAGATGTAAATAAGGTACCATTGCCGCTAGCGACATTTACAAAAAGCTTTGCCTGATACACCCCATTGACACATCAGTATTAGAAAAAATCAATTAAAAAAAATATTTATTTTATATTTTTTTATTTACACATTTTATTATTTTATAAAAATACGAATTACATATTTAGATAATTATTAATTGTTAAGTAGATTTAGATTATTTAAAAAATGTTACTATTTATCGTTTTAATGTTATAGTTTGTAACTAGTTATACGGGGTGACTTTGTATGGTCTTAATTTAGACTAATATGTGATTCTATTTATAGAAACAAACAACTTTTCCTTAGAAACTGCTGGAAATGACTTTTTTTTTTTTTTTTTTTTTTAAACTTAATTCCACTATGAACAAAAGCTGACTTAATGCTGTTAGACATTTTCTGACTGCCAAACCTTTAGGACATTTATCTATTTATTTTATTTATTAGGGTCGCCAACAGTGTCAGCAACAATACATACATGGATTTTCGCTTACAACTAAGACAGAAACCAGATGCTGCACCAATTACAGGCAACCACCACATGCTATTACAGTATCCATTAATTGGGCCTTAGAATAGCCAAAATAAAAACACAATACAATTACAATAATAATTGAGTAATACTATAATAAGTAGGTAAAAACTATAACACAATACAACATGATGCAATCACAATCAAGGAATACAATTCCAAGGAACAAATTTGCTCAAACATCAGTTCAGTCAATCAGCCAGGATCTTTTTTTTCATTTGGTAATTGTTTAGTGGTGGCTCGGTTGTAAGAACGCGTTCCTTAAATCCTACAAAGGTCGGTTCAAACCCTCCCGACATGTACCAATGAGAAATACACTTTTCTTACGTACATTTGTCATAGATTTACAACACCACTGTTCCCGTGCCTCGGAAAGCACGTTAAGCCGTCGGTCCCGGTTCCACCAATGGCAACTTGTGGAATCGTTAATAAATTGTCATAAAAAAATGACATCATATCCTCGCCAAACCGTCTGGCCAGCGTGGCGAGTGTAGGCCAAATTATCCAGTTATAGAAGGCCCATCTCCAGCAGTGGAGGTCTAGGACGCTGTGTTCTAGGGGCTGTGATTAATGAATGAATTGTTTCGTGTCTATCTTTTTTAGGGTTCAGGGGTAAAACTATCGAATACTTAAAGTTGATGACTTAAAATGTCTCCAAAACAATACTATTTCCATTTCTTTATTTTCTCGATGACAGATCTAATTTAGTTGTAGTGATGTGGCCAAATAAGTAATGATATCGATCGCAGGCAAATGCATGTTCGGAAATAAATGCTGAAAACTGGGAAAATATTGTGAGAAGAACCCAAAACACTATAATGTCGGATTGGGAAATTCATGTGGCATTCGATAATTTAGAAGAACAGGAACTTATAAGAAATTTTGGGGAGAATGACGATTCAAATTTTGATTAAAATAAATAAAAATTACCTGTCGTTATAATTATTTCGTTTCATTGTCGAGTACCTACCTATACCTACTTATTTTACAACAGCTATACTTATTACATATACATAAAAGATTATAAAAAAGGATCAATATTGTATAAAAATGTTGAGATTAATAATATTTTTAAGTTGAAAATATGCAGTCTAAACCTTCAGTTAAAACTGTGAATGACGTCACAAATTTATATACAATATCGATACAATATAGATATTTCAATCATAACATCACTATTCATATTGCCATAAATGAAATGAAATATTTATTTGTGATTGTATGGTTACAAATGAAGGTGAACAATATATTTTTACATGCAACAATCTACCTTAAGAGGCGTACAAATATTAATTTGGGTCCTAATACTAATTAACAAACTTAGGCTAAAACAAAATATTTATTTACATACATTAATCTTATATAGGTTCATTACATAATGTCAATATTATATAATATAAATTAATGTCAAAATCATACACCTAGATAAGAAAAATGTCAAAATAAAATAATAAAATGTCAAAATAAAATAAAATAATAAAATGTCCTACGTGATTCGCTTATAATTATTATATTCGGTCAATGAATAAAAACTATTATCCAATAACCAGCGATGTAGTCTTCCACTGAATAATTTATTTGGCATTCTTTTATACTCAAGGGAAGGTTATTATAAATTGTTATTGCCATATGGAACACATTTTTCTTTACTAAACTAAGTTTACATTTTGGTATATATAAATCATGCTTGTATTGGCCTCTTGACTCTTTCTTGAGTATATCCTCAACTTTTGGAAAGGATTCCGGATATTGTCTGACAAATAAGGCTATTTGTTTTATGTAAATACATGGTGCAGGCAATATTTTAAACTTTCTAAATAGTGGCCTGCACGATTCTAAATAATGGGCACCACATATAGCACGTATACACTTTTTCTGAGCCCTAAGAACTAAGTCCACATCTGTAGAGTTACCCCATAATATTAGGCCATAACGTATGCTTGACTCCACATATCCAAAATATGCATTAAGAGATGCTTCGACTGATGTTATATCTCTAAGCCGTTTAAGTGCATATACAAAACTATTAATTTTTTTACATATTGTATCTATGTGGAGCTTCCATAGAATGTAACTTTATTAAATTGTTGGTTCATTACAGCCCCTAGAACAAGCGTCCTAGACCTCCACTGCTGGAGATGGGCCTTCCAGAACATTTATCTGGAGAATTTGGCCTACACTCGCCACGCTGGCCAGACGGCTTGGCGAGGATATGATGTCAATTTATAATGACAATTTATTAACGATTCCACAAGTTGGTATTAGTGGAACCGGGACCGACGGCTTAACGTGCTCTCCGAGGCACGGGAACGGTGGTGTTGTAAATCTATGACAAATGTACGTAAGAAAAGTGAATTTCTCATTGGTACATGTCGGGTGGGTTTGAACCGACCTTTGTAGGATTTAAGGTACGCGTTCTTACAACCGAGCCACCACCGCGCATCAATTGTTGGTTATTTATCGTATTTTATAAAACAAATACTGCATATATGGACTCAATTTATCTTGGATAAATATTATAAGGGATAAAGGAACAAAATTAGGCTGTCGTCGTATTTTTTATACCTCGCATTTAAAAGTTATTTTTTTGTGTAATATGCGCAGTTACATTCTACAGGAACTGTCATCGAGAAAATAAAGAAATGGAAATAGTATACCTCTGTATACATTTTTGATAAATGTATGGTTACTATTCTTTATTCTTTATTTTTGTCACCTTTGTTAAGTACATAATTTTATTAGGTACGAGTGTTATGTTATATAATTTACTTACTACATACTCGTGCCTGGAAAGTGTTATATTCGAGCAAAGAACAGAACTGGCAGTAGGAACCTTATGTCAAAATTTATTAGTACCTATAGGTACCTGCTGATGGTAGTCGACAGATCTCACAGGATAACGCGCACAACTGACCTTGATGACTATGAAACCGTGGAAGATTTCCTTTACCTCGGCTCTACTGTCAGCAATAAGGGAGGTTGCGAAAGTGAGATTCGTCGACGAATTGGAATGTCTAAAACAGCAATGACCCAGCTCGACAAAATATGGAGAGATACCAACATATCCAGGAAGACAAAAATCCACATTGTCAGAACGCTTGTATTCTCCATATTCTTGTACGGTTCAGAGACGTGGACTATAAAAGCCGCAGATAGGGCAAGAATTAATGCGGTTGAGATGTGGTGTTGGCGTCGTTTGCTTAATATTCATTGGACCGCACGACGCACTAACGTTTCTGTGCTCGAAGAGCTCAAACTTGCTAAGGTACAGAGACTTTCTGCCGTCTGCTTTACCCCAATTCTGCAATATTTTGGCCACATTGCTAGAAGAGGCGCCGACAATCTGGAAAAACTCTTAGTAACGGGAAAGGTAGACGGTAAAAGAACAAGAGGAAGAAGCCCCAAACGATGGTCCAGTCAGGTGACTGACCACCTAAACATCCCAGTACACCAAGCCATCCACTGCGCCGAGGACCGCAACCACTGGAAACGGCTAGTGGATGGACTGCGACGGAGTCACGATCCCCAACAGTGGGGTACCGACTAAGGAGGAGGATAGGTACCTAAAATTAACCTAAATAAGATTAGTTTAAATTATTTTCTAGTTAAGATGCGGCTGTAAAAAGGCTTTGTTACAAATATCAAACATTAAATGAAATAATTATATTATTCTAAAGATAATGTCAAATTTTTTTAATAAAAAATTCGCCGTGCGGTTAAGAGATGAGAAGAATAGTGTCTCGCGCTTGCGACCGACAATAGGCTGGTTTAATAATTGTTTTAATAATTGGATTGTATTTAACTTTGTAAAATCGATCTGGAAAAAAAAACGTTATTATTATAAGTCGAACGTAAGGCCATACAAAGTTATATAGTATTATAAGATATTTATATTCATTGAAGTATATTTCTTTACAATTGTATTATTTAGTTAATAACGTTTTAAATATTACAGTTTATAATTATTTATTATTGTTGCACGAATTGTTAAACATATCTGTGTATTATACAGGGTGAATGTTTCTTCTTTAACCCTTTGACGACAGCAGGGAAACGGTCGTCCCAAGCCAAAAAAAAAAAAAATATATATTAATTATTTTCTAGTCTCGTAACAACCCCTTTGTTATTTTTAAGATGGCAAAACTACATCCATGGCGCCATTTTATATCTACAGTCATTGGAATCCACTTGGCTCTATATATAATATGTTATTTTCTTAAGACAAGATTTTAACAAAATGCTTATTTTTACAACACAAACCTAATAAACAGTATATCTAAAAATGTTAAACAAAAAAGTCACTTGTAACGACCATATAGGGGTATTTTTTCGAGTTTTAGTTATAAAATTTGTTTATTTGATACCCCATGACTCATTTTACATGACTAAACTAAATAAGTTTCCATACTCTTATGGTCCTGAAAGGGTTAAAGCCTACTTCTCGATATTAAATCCTTGTAGTTTACTCTGTTACAGTATTTCTCAAAGTGGGAGATAACGCCCCCTTGTGGACGCTGGACGCCTAGAGGGGGGCGGTTAGGGACCCGGAAAGATATTGGAGGCGTTGGCATGGTTTAGAAGGTTTCCTAATTGGTACATGGCTAGGTTCGAACCACGATATATATCTAGAAAGCTTCTTTCTACTTTATAAAAAAACTCAGATTTATAAAATAATTTGTGAGAGAGTTTCGAAATGTAATAACGCTCTTAAGGACACTACGGAAATCAAATATGTGAGCATTAAAAAATAAACTCAAGCTTAATTATATTATTCCATCTAATAAAGCCGATATTCTCAAACTTATTTTGTCTACCGCCCACTTTGACCGAATATAACTAAATAATCGATGTTGTGTCATCATTACAGCCCCTAGAACACAGCGTCCTAGACCTCCACTGCTGGAGATGGGCCTTCCAGAACATATATCTGGAGAATTTGGCCTACACTCGCCACGATGGCCAGACGGCTTGGGATGTTGTGTAATAGGTTTTAATTTCAGTGAACTTTAAAATACAAAGTATTATTTATTTAACAAGTGATTTGTTTTAATTTTTTTAGGTACCAAATTTATGCAATTTTTATGTTTCTTTTATAGTTCTATTAAAAAATAAAAAATGTATAATTTTATTTTAGAAGTCATATTTTATGTTAAATTTTGTTAGTTTTTTTTTTTAACAGTAATAAGTTTCTAATTTCTTGTTCTTTTTATATTGGTGAATGCTGTGACACCTAATTGGTACATATATTAGATAAGTTATAATTATACTATGTTATGTGTGTGAATATATGTACTGCTGTGTGTACTATATAAATAAATAAAGTAGCACCCCTAAACCATGCCATTTCTTTCTGGGTCCCTTACCGCCCCCCCTCGAGGCGTCCAGCTGTAATTATTGCTATCCATGCCCGCTTTAAAAATTCGCCCTGTAACAATAAAAATAAACAACAAATTGCTTAGTTTTACTTAATATTTCTTAGTAATAATCGAAGCTGAGTATCTGAAAATTATATAAATATATATTAGATAAAATAAATATATACCAAAACAAAAATATATCATAGCGATAATTTATATATGTATACAAATTATTATTATATAACTTTACACTTGTATACTAGAAGAAGATTAAAAACTGCCAGTATTCAAAAATGATTCCAGCAGCCAGATTGTGTTTCTTTAAGCGTTATACGTTATATATACATTTTTCACTAAAACTGTATAACTGCATGTTTTTTTGTAAAATAACTGATATTTTACCAGCATAATAGCTAATAGCTATTGATGTTATATTGTTTTTGTATGATGACTGTTTGTTGCCTATACTATGCCTATAATAAATAATATAATAATCGTCTATTAGCACAATAATAATATTGATTCGTTATGGTGAACCCTGTCTCCTGCATGAGTTCAGCTGTATAACAGGAGACAATGTCTTCCAATAATGAACAAATAATTTAGAAGAAAAATAAAGAAGCGAAGTATAGTATGTGAGTGTGGGTGCGATGTCTGTATATGCATGTGTGTGTTTGTTTATGTATAAGTGTCTGTGTGTGTGCGTGTGTGTGTGTGTGTGTGTGTGTGTGGGAGGGAGTGGGGGAGGGAGGAGAGGGAGGGTAAGCTTGTGTGTTTGGGATTTATAATTTTGCCTATAGTTGATAATTGTGTATCTTTTTTATTTATAAGTGAATTTACATAATGTCATGTCATCATCTCTTCTGTACTGTCATAGTCAAGGTCAGATTTATAACATTGCAACAACGCAATCAATAGCTATTATGCTAGTAAAATTTCAATTAGTTTACAAAAAACATGCAACTATATAGTTTTTGTGAAACATGTACCAGTTGTTAACGGCTTTATCATATAGTATTATTAGTGGTGACTCAGTTGTAAGAATGCTTTTCTTAATATCCTACAAAGGTCTGTACAAACCCCCCCGGCATGTACCAATAAGTAATACACTTTTCTTACGTACATTTGACGCTGGACGCCTAGAGGGGGGCGGTTAGGGACCCGGAAAGAGATTGGTACATGGATCACGGCGCGGTGGTGGCTTGGTTGTAAGAACGCGTACCATAAATCCTACAAAGGTCGCTTCAAACCCACCCGGCATGTACCAATAAGTAATACACTTTTTTTTACGTACATTTGTCATAGATTTACAACACCACCGTTCCCGTGCCTTGGAGAGCACGTTAAGCCGTCGGCCCCGGTTCCACTAAATAATAATCAATTGTTATACAAAATGACATCAGATCCTCGCCAACCCGTCTGGCCGGGCGGCGTGGCGAGTGTAGGCCAAATTCTTCAGATATATGTTCTGGAAGGACCATCTCCAACAGTGTTCTAGGGGCTGTAATGTAATATGACACTTTTCCTCGTACATTTGTCATAGACAACACCACCGTTCCCGTGCCTCGGAGAGCACGTTAAGCCGTCGGTCCCGGTTCGACTAATACCAACTTGTGGAATCGTTAACAAATTGTCATTTAAAATTGACGTCATATCCTCGTCAAGCCGTCCGGCGAGTGTAGACCAAATTCTCCAAATATATGTTCTGGAAGGCCCATCTCCAACAGTGGAGGTCTAGAACGCCATGTTCTATAATATATAATATTAATATAATATTTTATAATATAATATAATATAATAAAAAATAATATTTTATTTATTTATTTATTTATTATTTAAAAACTTTGTTGCACTATGTACAAGAGGCGGGCTTAATGCCGCTAGGCATTCTCTAGCAACCAACCTTTGGGACAATGAAACTATTTGTGTTGTGAGTTAGGTGCAACCATTAACAAGATTAAGTAATTCAAATTAAATCTTAGTATTATATCTATATAGACAAATACATACAAATATGTACACAATACTACATATATATAAGTATATATATATTATACACTACATATAATACCTACTTACACTGTGAGAAACTGTTTAAAAAATGTGAGTGTACCATCTTTTTGAAAAGTGATCTGTTTGGCACTTGACGAATTTCTACCGGCAAATTGTTCCACAGATTTGCGGCCACTACTGCAAAAGAGTTAGACTGAAAGCCAGAGTGATAAGAAGGGATAGATAGAACAGAATTATGGGACGAACGGAGAGATCTGTTATGAAATGCGGAAAGATAGCTAAATTTGTCCTTGAGGTATTTCGGTGTCGCAGGTTCATTGAGAATAGAAAAGAGTAAACAGAGGATTCTTAGATTCCTGCGACAACGAATAGGTAGCCACCTTAACTTGGCGCGATATTCAGAGATGTAATATGTAATTTTATTTTTTGTGTTTTTATTTTGCCATGCCTAAACTTCGATTTCTTCCGAAGGTTGATGGTAAGAAAATGCCAAGCAGCATTACATACGCCTTTTGTATTAAACAATAAAGTTTTTAATAAATAAAATAAATAAATATAGTCACTCAGTATTACTCTGATGGATGGAGTCCGAAATGTTGACATCCGTCAGACTACCACGGATCACTTTGTCCTGGACGATGCTGCGCCAACCAGGTCTGTTTATGGCTGCATGTATTGGTATTTTGGTTGGTGCGGATCTTGTTAGACCAGCGTATGGGGCTTCGGCCACGCGGTCTTTTGCCTTCGACCTTCCCCGTAATAACAAGCCTTTCCAGGTTACCAGATCTTTTACGGGCCTCTTTCACTCACAACTTTCGCATTATATATCTGGTTCGCCAATCTTTCTTTGCTCATTCTTTCAACATGTCCGATCCATCGTAGCATGCCTTTCCTTATTTTTGTCACTATGCTTTCTTTTATACCAACCTTTTTCCGTATTTCAACGTTCGCCAATGTGACGCCGCATATTCGACGCAACGATATGTTTAAATAATTTTATAATATATATATATTTACAGTTATTTATCCTATATATTATATTAGTATAGTAGTATAAGTAGTCAGTTTACGCTTAAGGAAACATAATAGAGCCAGGTTCAAATCTAAATTGATTTGTCGTTAATTATTATTCTATGATAAGATAATTATAATGTAATTATTAATTAATATTAATAAGAAAACCTGCTTTAAAGTGTTAGGAAAGGTACCAAAAATGCAACGTCCATTTTTGACATATAGTTAATTAAATATACATTTGTATGTAGCTAGTTATTGCGAAGGCTATTGCAACATTTATTTTAAAACGTATCATTAAGAACGTAATTGTTAAAAAAAAATCTATGTAGTCTATCCCCTCATTCCGAATCAAGCTCAGAGCGCTTAGAATGAATATGGTACTAACAGTCGTTCCGAATAAAATATCACGATTTGGATGCTCAGAGCGTGATTTCAATTCGGAACGGTCTAAATCACATTTTCATTCATAAAATGATAGTTTTTTTTAAATGTATGGAAGATAAATTGCGGATTCCACATCTTTGAGTATGAATACTAACAAATATACATCTCTCGGTTTATTCATCTTTATATAGGTAAAGTTCAATATTATTAACTTATTTTGGTATTTTAAAATAACTTGCCGTGTTCTTACTTAAATATTATTTACTTAAATATTAATTATAAATTTGTTTAAGAAGTAATATAGAAACAGTATAAACGAATTACAATATTAAATAATTTAAAAGAAAACCTAATATTAAATTAACTTGAAAATGGCGCGCGACATTATGACAAACAACTGACAGCGCTCAGAGCGATCTACCTCGATATCGTGAGCAGTCTAAGAGCGAGAAATGATGTCATTTGTGATGTCACATAGCTTTGGCAAAACAGTTTAAGCACGTCTCGGAACACCTTGCGTGCTTAGGTTACTATTATCGTGTCTCGGAACTGTTTACCCAACACGTAATGGTTTTGGACTATATTGCACCTCTAGATTCGTTCGATTCCGGCTAGATCGCGATTTAAGGTGGCCATTGACGAGCCTTCCAAAATAGAGGCTTAACGTGCTCTCTGAGGCACGGGAACGGTGGTGTTGTAAATCTATGACAAATGTACATAAGAAAAGTGTAATTCTTATTGGTACATGCCGGGGTGATTTGAACTAACCTTGTAGGATTTATGGTAAGAGTTTTTACAACCGAGCCACCACCGCACCAATAATTAATAAAATATATTTTAGATATATTAGTTAATTATTATATTATATTGTTATATATCGAATCTGTCGAATTTCATTGTTTATTTGTTGTTAATATTATTATAATGATAGACTGTAGATAAATAGTAAATTTATTTTAAATATATATGTTGCTTTAATATTTTTTTTTTTAAATATTATTATTTATTATTCAATATATAATTAAAATTATTATATAAATGTGCCAATATATTGCGTCCTATATGTCCATATAAAAAAAAAACAAAAAAAACTGTACCATGTCCTTAAATAAATTAAAAATATATATTAAGTATAACTTTACTAAACTTTTTAAACTTTCGCGCAATAGATTTTAATAGATTTTTATAATTTTAACGGGTCTTTACGCGATTTACCTTAGAGACATATTTCTCCCGACGTTGCATTGGCCGTGGTCACGGGTCGACTGAAGCTATGCTGTGTAGTCTCGTACATACTGGGCGGCAGATGTAAACCTACCCACTTATCACTTTAAAAGTTTTTAGAAATCACGACACACGACACTTACAATATCCTTGGCGACCCGTGACCACGGCCAATGCAACTTGGCTGAAACGTCGGGAGAAATATGTCTCTAAGGTAAATCGCGTAAAGACCCGTTAAAATTATAAAAATCTATTATAACTTTACTGTCAAAATATAAGGTTTTATTGCTAATAAAATATACCATTAGTTTATATTAAATTAACTTTTTAGTATTATTGTTTATATTAAATTACAAATAAAACTAAACAATAAATAAAAATATTCACCTTAACTCTTTCAGCACGACGGTCTAAAATTTCTCATAAAAATTGTGTAAAATTCCTCTCCTAACGAATTCCAAATATAATGGGGTGTATCAGGCAAAGCTTTTTGTAGATGTCGCTAGCGGCATTGGTACCTTGTTTTGCACCTATGTCGCATCATTTATTAAATGATTTTGTAGTTTTTATTTTGATATCAGAAAAATGTATTTTAAATTAAACGTTACCTACCTTAAAAGACTAATTAAGAAAGCGTACACCGTCTTTAAAAAAAAAAAAATATTAAAAGAACGGCAATTTTGAGATCACCATATCTTTGATTTCGCTTAGAAATTTCGATTTGTGCACTAAAAAGCTGCTCACATCGGCATAATATCCAGAAATTAATAAAATTCGTAATAAAAATACAAGTTTTCTATGCAACTAACAGTTATATTAGGTACCATCTATCATGCGCCATCTACCGTGATAAAAAGTTAGTGATACATCCCATTGAAATAAAATCTATTAATGCATGTTTTTTTCCTAACTACAACAATGTAATAAAATATATTACACTAAAGCTACCTACCACGCTTATAAACATTTAGCCAACTTTACTAAGCCAATCATGACAATGGGGTGTGTCACTAACTTTTTATCACGATAGATGGCGCATGATAGATGGTACCTAATATAACTGTCAGTTGCATAGAAAACTTGTATTTTTATTACGAAATGTATTATTTTCTGGATATTATGCAGAAGTGAGCAACTTTTAAGTATACAAAGCGAGAATTCCAAGCGAAAGCAAAAATATGGTGATCTCAAAATTGCCGTTCTATTAATTCAACCTTTTTTTATTTCAAAGACGGTGTTCGCTTTCTTAATTCGTCTTTTAAGGTAGGTAACGTTAAGTTAAAATACATTTTTCTGTAATAAAAATGTAAAACTACAAATAAATTTTAAAAATGATCAATCATAGGTGGAAACAAAGTACCAGTGCCGCTAGCGACATCTACAAAAAGCTTTGCCTGATACACCCCATTGGCTAGCTCGGTGATGAACGTACCAAACCCGAGAAGAGAATAGTTTTTTGTTTCCCGACCACCAGTATATTATAAAATATAATTACATACATGTGTACTCGTATATATATATGATATATATTATGCTATGCTACGTTATTGTGGCATTCATAAATATGCATTTATTATGATTGTTTATTATTTATTTGTGTAATATATATAATAATTATATATTATTTACTATTGTAGTTCTGTACCAGAGCCTCGACACATTTATGCTTGTATATTAAGGGATTAGCTGAAAATCAGCGCTGTGACTCTCAAAGCGTCGCAGCTCAATGCTGAGCTGATTCCCTATTTGTCACCACACACTTTAAATGGGGTGTATCAGGCAAAGCTTTTTGTAGATGTCGCTAGCGGCAATGGTACCTTATTTTGCACCTATATCGCATAATTTTTTAAATGTTTTTGTAGTTTTAACTTTTATAACAGAATAATGTATTTTAAATTAATTTTACCTACCTTAAAAACGAATTAAGAAAGCGCACACCGTCTTTAAAAAGAAAAAAGGTTTTATTAGTAGAACGGCAATTTTGAGATCACCATATCTTTGATTTCGCTTAGAAATCTCGTATGTACATTTAAAAGCTGCTCACATCGGCATAATATCCAGAAAATAATAAATTTCGTAAAAAAAATACAAGTTTTCTATGCAACTGACAGTTATATTAGGTACCATCTATCATGCGCCATCTACCGTGATAAAAAGTTAGTGATACACCCCATTATAAGTTACCTTTTTTTTTTTTGTTTAATGTGACAAATAAAATGTTTTTCTTTTTTTCTTTCATGATGATACACGAACTACAGTGACCATTTCGAAGTGGTAGAAGAGACTTTGGCGACTCTAGTTTTTTTTTTGTAATAACGCACGCTTGGTATTCTCCGTGCTGAAAGGGTTGAACTTGATCATGTGGCAGTTTGCCTAAAATACTTACATCATTCCCCCGCTGCACAGCCATGCTTATTTGCTGCATGTCGTATACAGCATTAACCAGCCGCTTAAACAGTTCTTTAAATAACGTCTTAGCACTTGGCTTCACAGACCTTGACGGTAAATTGTTATATTTTTATTTCATAAATGTATTTTTTACCTAAAAATGATCTTAATTTTGAAGATATTCTAAAATATTATTGGGTTATTTATCAGAGCACGTTGTTTAACCTAAAAGGCCTGGGCATACCGAATGCGTAGACAGCAGTACATATATTCACACACACATAACATAATTAATTATAACTTATCTAGTATATGGACCAATTAAGTGTCACAGAACCCACCAATAAAAAAAGAAGATTACTTTTAAAACTAAAATATATCTAAAACTGACATAACATAACAAAAATATGACATCTAAATAATATTTTTAATTTAAACAAGATTTAAAAAAAAAAAGTTTCGCGCCATTTTGCACGGACATGTCAAGTGCAAGTTTTTGTTTTGTAAATTACTTTACCGTGGATAGTGTTAGTCAGAAGTGGTATTGTTTTGTTTAATAATGTGCTACATGCTACAATAATTATGAAAAATCATAAATTGGACTTTAAATATGGGGCACAAGTTGCAGTTTATTTATAGCGGTTTTCCCGCGCTTTAAACTCCCGTATTATACCAGACCTGTTCGGACTATAATGCCGCGAGTGACTCCAAAAAAAAGCACTAAATTTTGCAACATTTGGAATTTAATGATAACCTCATTAACTCATAAAAAAGAAAGATATATTAAGTCAGACTTGGCTGTATGGGCTAGACCCTTTGCCTTCCCCATCACCTCATTCATCATCCAATAACACAGACAATTTTTTTTAAAGGTGTATGCGAAGCAAAGCTTCAGAAATTAAACACAATCGTTACGTTATCGATCGTCATTCGTCGCTAACATTTTTTTATTTTTATAAATAGTTTCCAAATCTCCTCAGAAACAACTAATACTAAGAGTCGTCTGGTTGCTTTTTCCAGGCAGAAATAACGCACCATTGCCTTACCTACTCGTATGTCGTTATTAACTGTAGTTAACGGCAGTTCAACTTATGATACATTCAGCGATGTATTAAGCACCATATTTTACCACTTCACGTACGCAGGGACATTTCAGACGTCACATACCTGATTAACATTCTGAATGGGCGGGTGTACTCCCCTGAACTTAGTAGAATCGGTCTAAAGACTTCCGGCCTAAGAACTAGAAGCACGTGTGTTTTGTATGCCTCTACGTGCTTTACCAACTACAGACAAAGTTCATTCTTTTGGAGGTCATGTAACTACTTTCATAGTAACTGTTAAGAGGTTGATTTATTTACCGTAAAGCCATCGATTGCTCGTAGCTACTTGACCTGATCTTTCTGTACTGACCATATGCCTTAGCATTGTATGTGTTTGCAGGCACTCGTATTATTAACCAGTCTAGATCATCATCATCATCATCAGCCTGTATCTCTCCACTGCTGGATATAGGCCTCCCCCAAGGCTCGCCACTGCACGCGGTCTTTTACAACCGTCATCCAACCCCCACCAGCGACCCTCCTTAGGTCATCCGTCCATCTGGCGGGGGGTCGTCCCACTCTGCGTCGTCCCGTACGTGGTCTCCACTCCAGAACCCGTTTGCCCCATCGGTCGTCGGTTCTGCGGCAGATGTGTCCGGCCCATTGCCACTTCAGCTTGCTAATTTTGAATGCTATGTCAGTAACTTTGGTTCTCCGACGAATTTCAACGTTTCGAATTCTACCCTTCAGAGAAATACCAAGCATAGCTCTCTCCGTAGCTCGCTGAGCGACCTTGAATTTGTGAACCAGACCATCTGTCAATGTCCACGTCTCTGCTCCGTACGACAATAATATTATTTGTTTATTTAAAAAAAATATTTTATTTAACTTTAGATCTATATTTTTACATCATTGTATTTTTACTATTACTCCGACCGGCACAGCGCGGTGCGGCGTTGAAAGCCGTGCATCGTCTAACATCGTTTCAGTTCGGCAGACTTCGGCACGGTGTTTGTGTGCGTGCGACTAGACGTATGCGTGTAGACTAGCTGCTAACTGCTCATAAGTAATTCTATCTCTTTTAGACACAATGCTAGGTGAGACAGCGTGCTTTTTGGATGCTATGCAATAGCTTTACCGCGGCAGTCCCAGAGTGCCACACGTATTTTTTTTTCTTTATTAATCGTTAGTTATCCTGTAATGAATAAATAAATAAATAAACTGTTGACGTGAAAATGTACCTACTTATTCGGAGTGTCCATGTATATTTTTTTAGTTGTTTACTCTTTTTGTTAGTAGTTCTAAGTAATTTAGGAATATTGCTTAAAGATAATAAGTTATGTCCACAACAGTTTTCAACTTGCGTCCTTCGGAACTACGCCTGAGCAACCCACTAGCGAGTTGATCCGTCATCGATAGGTTAGCGTGCTTAATGGGGTGTATCACTAACTTTTTATCACGATAGATGGCGCATGATAGATGGTACCTGATATAACTGTCAGTTGCATAGAAAACTTGTATTTTTATTACGAAATTTATTATTTTCTGGATATTATGCCGAAGTGAGCAGCTTTTAAGTGTACAAATCGAGATTTCTAAGCGAAATGAAACTCAAAATTGCCGTTCTATTAATAAAATCTTTTTTATTTTTAAAGACGGTGTGCGCTAAATTAATTCGTCTTTTAAGGTAGGTAACGTTAATTTAAAATACTTTTTTCCGTTATAAAAATAAAAAATCTACAAAAACATTTTAAAATGATGCGATATAGGTGTAAAACAAGGTACCATTGCCGCTAGCGACATCTACAAAAAGCTTTGCCTGATACACCCCATTAGCAATCTTCTATAGATTGTAATCTTTGTAACTCAACTTAACCTTATAGTCCGCCATTTTGTTTGGTATGTAGAAATCTCTTGTTACGATTATATAAGTTATAAATGGAGTCGCATTGATCAGTTTTATTTTAAAGGCCAGCCGTCAGCTGGTACAATCGACGCCATTTTTAACTTTAATCGTCAATTACAGAGACTTCGTTTTGGTGCCACTCAGCCAAGATAAATTCTAATGTTTTAACTTCCGCCATTTTATTTGCCCAAACTTTAGGCATGTAGCCCAGAATATATCCTAGCGTTCGGGCAAACAAAATGGCGGATGATAAGATGTTAAGGTTTGCAACAAAATCAAATTTCTGTAATTTTTATGCTTAGCTGGTGTTGTACCAAAACTCTTCGAGATTCGAACATGGAGTCGAATGTACCAGATTAATTTGGAATGCACGCTGGTTAATTTGACATCATAGTCTTTAATTGTTACAGACTCTCTTTAGATAGTAGCCTAGACATTAGAGTTTGAAGAATAACGTCTAGGTGTAGACGACCAGCATGCGTCTAATGGCAAAACGCTTAGCGCAAGATAAATTGAAAGTTGTTTTTTTTTTATTAAAACGCAAGTGAAAGCGCACTGGTGTGGACATAGCTATTAAAATGTTGTATTAATAGACTTTTATTTAAGAGTCAGTAGCACAGGTGTTTGGAACTGTCATTATTTTTCTTCTTTTTTTTGCGAAAATATTTAATCTGTAGGTTCAAAAAGTGGTGTGTGGCTTACACTAAGGTGGAAATTGGTTTATTATATAAAGAAAAAAGAAAGAAAGAAAGAAAACATTTATTTCTCAAAAAACAGCTTGGTCATAACAATTACAAAAGAGAAAAAAAAAAGTAATAGTAAAAAAAAATAATAATATAAACTTGGTAAAAAGAGAAAAGAAAATGAGCTGCTATGACAAATAGGTGTTCAGGTCAGCATAGGCTGCAACAGTAGATGCTGCAGCGCTGATTTTCACTGAACCCTTTAACAGAACCAAATAAATAAAAAATAAAATAAAAATTCAAAAAGTGTAACTCTCAGTATTTTAATAAACATGAAACCAAAATAAATAAATTGAAATATATAATGGATAAATAAAATAAAAATAAAGAAGTTACTGATGTGTTACAAACTAGTGACATGATTATTGATTTTTTTATACTAGCATGACATATGTCTTTGCCCCCACCTGACGGTCGAGGTCCATGAATGTTAGCAAATGGAATCAGACACTCATGACTCGGCTTAACTGGGCATGACGGCAATTTGAGCCCGAACCCGAAAAGTGTGAATACACTTTACTGGGTTTATCAGCAAGAACAGTGGATTCTTCCCCGTCCCGGCAGACTGGTCAAATTACCACCATCAGTCCGCCTACCACCTATTTCTTGTTCTCGTTGAAAGTATGTGCCATTGGCAATGATGTCAAATGCCAATTTTTACTTTTAAGTAGAACTAATATATTAAGATTGCTATGGTGATATTTATATAAAAATAACACCGCTTGAAACAACACTTACCATAACAGATTAACGTAAAAAAATATACGACCTTATTAGTTTTTATTTTTCATATTTTAGCTAAAGACGTCAAAATTTTGACAGTTTGAAGCATGAATAGATAGATACTGGCTCTTAATACAATATACCAAATTAGACCAAAAAAACAATCAATTATATTAAACGTTAGTGCAAAATATATCAATTGTTAAAATGTATTTTTGACGAAAATATTTAATTATGTATAGTCTAAAAGAAAAAAATCTGCGCCAGCTTTAATAGATTTATAAGAAATATTATTCTATCAAATATAAATGTGCATTTGATTTTATTGTTTTTTATTTATACACCTACCTACAGTAAAGTATCATCACGGCCATTTTCCTTGTCAGAAACCACGCTTATCAAGAAGCGGATTCACATTTAGCCAACTTTACTATAGGCCAATCATGACGCGAATCGCGCTCAGAGCGCTTAGAACGAATATGACACTGACCGTCGTTCCGAGTCAAATATCGCGATTTGGATGCTCAGAGCGTGATATCAATTCGGAACGGTCTAAATCACATTTTCATTCATAAAATGTTTTTTTTTAATGTATGGAAGATAAATTGCGGATTCCACATCTTTGAGTATGAATAATAACAAACATACATCTCTCGGTTTATTCATCTTGATATGTGTAAAGTTTAATATTATTAACTTATTTTGGTAATTTAAAATAACTTGCCGTGTTACAGACATTTTTTTTTTCACTTCCTACTTAAATATTAATTATAGATTTGTTTTAGAAGTAATATACAAACAGTATAAACGAATTACAATATTAAATAATTTAAAAGAAAACTTAATTTAAATAAACTTAAAAATGGCGCGCGACATAATGACAAAAACTGACAGCGCTCAGACCGATCTACCTCGATATCGTGAACAGTCTAAGCGCGAGGAATGATGTCATTTGTGACGTCACACAGCTTTGGCAAAACAGTTTAAGCGCGTATCGGAACTCTCCAGTGTACCAAACTCGAGAAAAATCACATATAAATGAAATATTTAATAAATTTATTTATATAAATTAATTAATATTATTGTGTGCGGTGGTGGCTCGGTTGTAAGAACGCGTTCTTAAATCCTACAAAAGTCTGTTCAAACCAACCCGGCATGTACCAATGAGAAATACACTTTTCTTACGTACATTTGTCATAGATTTACAACACCACCGTTCCCGTGCCTCGGAGAGCACGTTAAGCCGTCGGTCCCGGTTTCACTAATACCAACTTGTGGAATTTTTAATAATGTAATAATTTTTATCTACTCTCATATCGTAGATTGCGAATTACAAACTTCAAAACAAATTTATATTGACATACTTTATAAACATACTGCTGAAATTAAAAAATTGAATCACATTATAATACTTTTTCTCTAAGAAAATAATGTTATATTTCAATTTTAAAATATAATCATACATTACATAACACTTAATTTTTTTAAGGCTAAGGTTTCATTACAAAAAAAGTCGGTATACGGGCGAAAGTTTTACGTGACAACGACTTTGAGTGGTAAAATAATTTTAATGTGAATATTCATTCGTATAGTAGGAAGAAGGATGAAATAATAGTAACAATTTAAAACATTTATTTATACAAAGAATTATATTTAAAACATTAATTTATACAAAGAATCTCGCACTGAATTTCATATTAACAAAATTTTATTTTTACCTTTACACATACATACGTATTTATATACAAATATACATACAATAACTTGCAATACATTTGCGTACAATGAAACAGCGTTTACTACAACTTAACTTGTTCCTATCTGAGTGATTTTGTTGAGGATAGGGCGATGAAAGGAGAAATATGAAATGAAAGGAAGTGTTTCTGCTGTAATGTGCCTAGAAAATGTCAAGTCAATGTCTTTCACTTTTTATGTCTGTCTCTCTCGCTCTTAGGCGGGCTAACCATGCCCGAGTGGAAGGGACGCGTGCCTCTCACTCGCTCTCATTGTGAGCGCATAACGTGAGCGGAGCGTAACGCAGTTTCTTGAAGTGTCACCCGGCAAACCAATTTATAAGACGTTGTCACGTCAAAAAGTTTTGATTCCAATTTTTACTTGTCTATGGCAGCGCCCGCCATAGCGCGTGTGCGGTCATAAGCTATGTTTTGGCGCCATTTTATTGTTTAGGACTTATGTATTATGTACTATGGTCATTTAAAAAAAAAAAAAAATTGGCGCTATTCAATACGTTTTGTTGTATAGCATTTCGTGTGTTTTTTTATTCTTGCCTAAAATTCTTACTCTTTTAACTTTTATCTTTTATTTAGTAGGTTCAATCCCAATGTATGAGAGTAGATAAATTAGTGTATGAAACTGCACATAACTAGGTATTAAAACACTCGTGTGATACTATTGCTCGGTTTTTAAACACACACTCGTGTATTATACCCCTTATTATGCAACAGTTTCAAAACTACTATTTCTGTGGATATTGTTGGGCAAAAGTGGTGTTGTTTTGTTTAATAATGTGCTACAAGTGCTACAATGTAAATAATCTTGGAAAACGATAAATTGGACTTTATATATTGGGCATAAGTTTTAGTTTATTATTTTGCTGTTTTCCCGCGCTCGAGACTCTTCTGCAAGACCAAGATTAAGACCAGCTTTTCTCCAAGACCAAGATCTAGTCTAAATCCACGGACTTAACCGGTAGACTACGGAGGCAGTCAAACACACAGAGGTGGTTTAATTCTTAACAGATGAACAAATCCTAAAAAAAAAGAAAAACTGACCGCCTCCGTGTTCTAGTGGTAACAAAGTCGTGGGTTCGATTCCCATCGGGGGCAAGTTGTACATTGTATAATTTGTCTCGGTCTGGGTGTTTATATGTATATATTTATAAAAAAAAGAATAATATGTAGTTTATCAACCATCTAGTTTCCGTAACACAAGCCTCGTAGCTTACCACGGAAATTAGATGGCGCTGTGTGACCTGTCTGGAAATATTTATTTATAAAAAAAAAAGACAAAATTAAATTGCGCAGTCTATGTTAAAAAACTCCATTTATCAAAGCTGATGGAACTCCAAATACATCTTCTGAATGGCTTATCTTCAGCAGTTGAGGTCTTGGAGTGTGTGTTCGAAGGGCTGTGTTCACAGGTAATTGTATGTCTTGTAAGGCCAAGTTCACAGTTCTTCTAAAGGCCGATGGTTAATAATAATAATAAATTAGCAGGAGAAAAATTATAGTTGATATAACTTATTACCATAGCTGGGCACCGTTAATCAAATAGTTAACTTCGTTAATCGTTAATCCGCTACAAAAAAAGTTAGCTTCGTTAAACGTTAAACCGTTACATTTCAGAAGAATTAACGGAAGTTATGTTAATCGTTAATCCGTTAATATGTGTAAAATTGCATTTTTATATCGTTGCGTTAGTGAACTTATAAAACCTGTTGGTTTAAGTTCTGGAAGTTAACAGGTTAATAGGTATATAATATTGTCAGAATGAGTTCTCTTTTTTGTCTTGCCTCGGTTAGAGCCCGCCTTAACAATCAATTCAAACTGTACGTATTGTGACTCATGTACTCTTCTTACATGTTGTCTTCCATGATATAGTTTTAATTACTACACTGCACACTACACTTTTCTATCTAACTAATTACACTGCACTCTTCTTTATTAACACGCAAATTATCACTGACAGTAATTTATAATAACAAAAAACACAACACTCGTCACTCTAAGCACTGGCGCTAGTACTTCGCAGTTTTCTTACTCGCACGCGCCGGCAAAATATATCTAGTTTTGTTTATCTCACGCGCCGCCGCGCCCGGCACTTGTCGTTTCATACTTGTCTGAACCTGTTTTTCGCGCCACACCGCGGTGCCGTGCGGTAAATAGTGGCATTGGATTAACGATTAACGGACTTCTGCATATTAACGGAAGTTAACGCGTCCGTTAACATTTTTAAAAGTTAACCCGTTAATCAAAATGTTAACCCGTTAATCAAAATGTTAACTTCGTTAATTAACGATATGCTATGCTTATTACTATATAAAACTTATACATAAATAAATGTCGTACATAAACAAATAAATATATAACTAAATATACAATAAAGGATCTAGATTGGACTGTGCCAACTACCGAGCGATTAGTTTGATCAGTTTGGCGAGCAAGATGTATGGCAAGATTCTCACGAAACGACTGCAAGAGAAGACTGAAGATCTTTTATGCGAGGCACAAGGAGGCTTTAGACCTGGAAGAGGATGTATTGATCAAGTCTTCTCGCTCCGCAATATCACAGAGAAGTTTTTGGCCTTAAACCGTTTTTCTGTGCTTTTGTGGATTTGGAGAAGGCTTTTGATAGAGTTGTAAGAAAGAAGCTTTGGGACATATTGCCGGAGTATGGAGTGAATGACAAACTGCTACAGGCTATACAGTCCCTGTACAAGGGCTGTAAAGCTTGTGTGCGGGTGGAAGGAGGTATGTCGCCTTGCTTTGAATCCCAAATGGGCGTTAAACAGGGCTGTGTGCTTTCGGACAGATTATTCACTCTATATCTCGACAAATGCCTAAAAAAAGTGAGAGAGAGTGACTGTGGGATAAAGATGAGTGATCTAGTCATGAACTGCCTGCTTTATGCAGATGATGCTGTTCTAATGGCATCGTCCGAACAACAACTGCAATCACTAGTCACGGAAATGAAAGAGGGATGTGCAGAAAAAGGACTCCGTTTGAATGCGAGAAAAACCAAGGAAAGAAGAAGGACGACAACCGTGACGATAAAGATTGATAATGAAACTCTAGAACAAGTAAATGAAATTATATATCTGGGCAGTGTTTTCACTGCGGATGGGAAGTATGATAGGGATGTTGAAAGAAGAGTGAACGCGGGAAATAGTGTAAATGGGGCCCTGGGGTCACTGATCGCCAGTCGAAATGTCAGTGATAAAGCTCGACTCGCCATACACAATGCCATGCTAATACCAACACTTATGTATGGAAGCGAGACGTGGATATGTCAGAATACGCATGAGAGTAGAGTTAATGCAGTAGAAATGAGGTCTTTACGTCGGATATGCGGCGTAACTTTGATGGACCGTATACGTAATAACGAAATACGCAAAAGGGTAGGTATAAAAGAAAGCATAGGTACAAAAATAAAGAAAGGCATGCTCCGATGGTTCGGGCATGTCGAAAGGATGAGCGAAGAGAGATTGACGAACCAGATATATAATGCGAAAGTTGTGGGTAAAAGAGGCCCTGGCAGACCAAGACTTGCCTATCATGATCAAATAAATAAAACATTAGCTGAAGGTGAATTAAAACGCCATCGAAACAAGAGGGCATGTATGAAGAGGTTGATGAATTTTGAAGCAGCGAAAGAGGTATGTCGTGATCGTGACAAGTGGCGCTCAATTGTCTCTGCCTACCCCGCAAGGGATTTGGCGTGAAGATATGTATGTATGTATGTAAAAAAAAATAAAAAAATACCACGTACACAAACTGAACCAATAAATATGCTGACTTTATTGTTCGATTTAATGTTATTAATAATACTTATTATTACTACTATTATATTATTGTTGTTTTTGGATTTATATAAATTTAGATATTAATGTCTTTCTGTATTTCATTCTTAATATTGTTTACTGCATGCTGTGTACAAATATTAGGTTGGCAAACTTACTACTTATTTATATCACTGTATTTTGTTAAATGTTTTGTCTGTTAACTGTTTTTTGTACCTTAATAAATAAAATTTTAAAAAAAAGTACATATTATACTAGAACGACATGTGACCTTGCCCCTACCTGATGATAAGTGTCGCGCAAAGTCCATGAATTGACATCAGTCTTTGCACAACACAAATTTTGGAATAACACACATTATAAGGTTGACATAGTCCTATAGAAATATGGTATGAATTAAAAAGGCAATAAATTCAATCAGTTTATTACAATTTTAACAAAATTACATTGATTTAATCTTCCGAGTTGGATTTTCTCTCGTTTGACGATGAATTAGTGTTTGTAATTTTAATAGTAGGGCAGACCGATAAATCTTCCATGTGGGTAGTTGCTGAAAAAAAAATAATAGATTAGTTTTCAGACTCGGGTGATGGACATATCCCCGTTTCCCCGCCAGGATCTCAGTTTAGCAACTCATTTTTTTTTTTAAGACGTTGAATCGTTAAATCATCAATGATACGCCCCCTGCCTGAAGGGCCAACGCGGGTGGCGGTCGCATGCCCGACTCATCCATGAGGCCTCCTAAGGAGTCCCCAGGGCGCCTACGGACTAAAACCCTATAAACCGTCTCTCTCAATCAGCAGCGTCTGGAATTTGATGATGACCTTATTAACTCATGAATAAGAAAGATATATTACGTCAGACTTGGCTGTATGGCCTAGACCCTTTGCCTTCCCTATCACCTCATTCATCATCCATCGGGAGAAGAGAACTAAAATATATATATATATATACCTATGAGAGACAAGGTGCTGGCAGTGTGATGTCACAATTCCTCATGACCAGAAAGAAATACGGATAAATTATTGTTTCGGATGCCTAGTCAGTCAAATGTGGTAGCTCGGTTGTAAGAACGCTTTCAATAAAATCCTTTTAGTAGTTCCAACTTGGACTACACTCGCCACAATTTAGTATTAGTGGAACCGGGACCGACGGCTTAACGTGCTTTCAAAGTCAAAGTCAAAATATTTTTATTCACGTAAACCTATTACAGGCATTTGTGACACGTCATAATTTAAATTATTTAGAATGATTCTACTCCTGCTAGTGGAAGACTAAGCAGCGAAGTGGTCCAAGGAGTAAGCTGTTAGCAAATTACAGTGACCTGTTAATATTTAATCTGACTGAGAAAGGAATCTGCAAGGAACACTCAGCTATAGATTTACAAATGAAACAAATACATAATTACACAACAACGATAAATAACACAAGATCCGAACCTCTCTGAGGCACGGGAACGGTGGTGTTGTAAATCTATAGCAAATGTACGTAAGAAAAGTGTATTTCTCATTGGTACATGCCGGAGGGGTATAAACCGACCTTTGTAGGATTTAAAGGAAAGTGTTCTTACAACCGAACCATCACCTTGTCATGAAAGTTCTTAAAAAGTACAGCTCAAATGAAACCGTTTTGTGGCGCTGCTTTATGATGTTAGCACTGAAGACAAATGTTTAAGCATTGCATGGATTTACCGATCGGTCCATCGTGTTTGGGTAAGAGATGACAAGAATGGTGTCTCGGGCTTGCGACCGACAATAGGCTGGTTTGAAAAGGAGGCCTCCCTTTTTATTTCAATGCGCGATTATACGCTCACCATCCACCATTCTACTCCTCTCCCTACCCAACCAAATACTGTATGATTTCGTTGCCGACTTGGAAGCTCTTTCCATACTGTATAGAGCCGCGCGTACATATAACTTGGAGTACTCGGAAATTGACATTTTTAATATATCTAAATGATATTGATAAAACACAGCGGAAAGATAGGCAGTATTTGTAAGAATACTATAATAAAGAAATATTAACAAGGCATAACAAAAATATAAGTTTGAGTTCATTGACTTTTAGTTTGACACTGACTCACTAGACAATAGTCTTCTAGAGAACCTAAGAAATGTCCAGCGGTCGTAATACTTTCCCTCATTGAATAGGTTCCCTAAGACCTACCTCAACACAAAGCTTTTTCAAGCCAGGCCCGGGAATGGCCTTGGTCAACATATCTGCAAGTTGGTTTGCAGAACTTATCTTAAAGACACTAATGCTGCCATCCAGAACCAACTCTCTGACAAAGAAATGTCTTATTCGTATATGTTTTGTCCGGCGATGAAATTCGGGATTATGTGCAAGTCTTATAGCTGCCTCATTGTCTACTTTTAGTGACGGAATATCATCCACTCTCGTCATATCGTCATAGATTCGCTTAAGCCAAATAAGCTCTCTAGCTGCTTCACTTGCTGCAACAATCTCGGCTTCTGTCGTAGATATAGCAACTGATGCCTGTCGTTGACTGAGCCACGACACTGCTCCTCCAGCGTAACAACAGACTACACCTGTGGTAGATCTCCCTGTGGACTGATCTCCTCCGTGATCCGCATCGCTATAACCATCAATAATTTTGACAGTACAGTTGGCTTTATATGTAATACCGTGAGATATTGTACCTTTTATGTATCGCATAATACGCTTCACCTTCAACCAATCGTCCTTAGTAGGGTGTTCTAGATTCCTTGAAGCTACTCCTACTGCAAAGGCCATATCTGGTCGTGTGCTAACCATTAGGTATGCTAAAGCTCCAACTGCTTCTCTGTAAGGGAATTTCTCATCTGAAGAATTGACTTTCCCTGATTCAATAACATTCTCCCTCTGAATGGGTGTGGCGACAGGATTACAATCACTCATTCTAAAACGTTCAAGAACTTTCCTTCCATAAGCTTCTTGATTAATAGTAATAGAAAAGTCTTTATGCTGACGTATTTCTAATCCTAAATAATATGTAGCTGGCTTAGCAGTAATTTTAAGTTTACATTGTAAATCTTTTAAAAAATCATCTACCAGCTTTGCATCTGTCCCTGCCACTAGTCCATCATCGACATATAATGTTACTAAAATCTTTTTATTATCTATAAATTTTGTATATAAACAAACATCAGCATCACTCTGTGTAAAACCTACTTCTAAAAGTATATCTGCAAAACATTCATTCCAGCACCGGGGTGCCTGTTTTAATCCATACAAGCTCTTATGAAGTTTACATACTCGTGCAGTACCATCCTCAAAACCATCTGGTTGCTGCATGTAAATTTCCTCATTCAACTTGCCATATAGAAATGCAGTGCAAACGTCGAATTGCTTTAAAATTAATCTTTCACTAGCTGCGACGCTCAACATTGACCGTATAGTCGCCAGTCTAGCTACAGGACTAAAAGTCTCTTGGTAATCAAACCCTTTCTTCTGTTTAAAGCCTTTTGCGACTAATCTTGCCTTATACTTATCCAGTGAGCCGTCAGCATTTGTTTTTACTTTATAGACCCACTTGCACGGGATAGCTTTTCTATCTTTAGGTAGAGCCTGAAGGGTGTAAGTACCATTCTCTTCTAGTGATTTCATCTCATTCCTCATAGCTACTATCCAATGTCCTTTATTTATACTTCCCATTGCCTCTCTAAATGTGGTGGGTATCGGCAACAGTGTATCGTCATGCAGGGTGGACATAACATAATCATTAAATCTGACAGGACGTCGTAATGTAGATCTGTCTCTTAAATCATATCTCATTTCATTGGAATCATCAACATCAGGCTCATTTTCATTATCTGTTACCTCTTCATGTTGTATAATATTCTCAACGTCATCCTCATTTACATCATTGTCATTGTCATCTCCCTCACATTCAATCGATTCTTGTATAAATTCATCTAAAATATTTCGCTGTATACCTCCTGCATTAATGTTATTTCTATCTATAGACTCAAGCATAGCATTCTCCGGTGACACTACAAACCTTTTGCAGTAAAATTCTGACATTGGTTTTGTGTCTGTCATAACTACATCGTCTATAATATCTGATTCTACTTTATCTGGATCTAAAGTTTTTTCATCAAAAATAACATCTCTTGAGCGAATAAGCTTGTGTTCGTTTTTATTTACGTGCCAAATACGATAGCCATCATTGTCATCGTAGCCTATCAGCACTCCCTTAACAGCTTTTTTATCCAATTTCTTCCTTTTCTGCTTAGGGACATGGGCATAGCATGTGCTTCCAATAATGCGTAAATGTTTTATGCTAGCTTTTTTACCAAACCATAGTTCATAGGGGGACTTTCCTGGTACTTTTGTCGCACCCGTTCTATTGAGAATGTAAGCTGCAGTATTTACTAGTTCCGCCCACAAGCATTGCGGTAACTTTACATGTGCGTGCATCATGCATCTAGCAGTTTCAACCAAAGTCCTGTTCTCTCGCTCACTACACCCATTTTGTTCAGGAGTGTATGGCATTGTCAGTCGTTGTCTTATTCCATTGTCATTCAAAATATTCTTCACATCATTATTATCAAACTCGCCACCATTGTCGCTTAAAATAGTTTTAATAACGTGTCCAGCTACTCTTGTTTCATTAATCATCTGCTTCAATTTATCTTTAACTTCGCTTTTGCTTTTTAAATAATAAACATGTCGGTATCCAGAATAATCATCTTTAAACAGTACATAGTAACAATATTTTAAAATAGAATTTGAAAATGGACCACAAACGTCTGTGTGAATCAGCTCACCTGGTCGTGTTGCTCTCTCTCTTATGCCAAACTTTAATCTGTGCGCCTTTCCATATACGCAACCTTCACAAAGCTCCTTGTCTAAGGGTAAATTTAATCCAAGTTCTCTTTCTACTACAGCCTTCACATGCCTCTTATTTTGATGTGCTAATCTCTCATGGTACAACTGCATCATATTTGTCGCCGTCATCGCATTAACTTGTACAGCAGGTAACACATTTGTCACGTTCAGTCTGTAAAGTCCTCCATTACGATTACGCTTGCCAACAACTTTCAATTCTCCATTTACTTTGAAATTACAGGTGTTTGTTGTAGATTTAAACTCGCTTTGTGGATTCTTATCATGAGCAGCTAATACAGAGAAGAGGTTCTTCTGTAAAGATGGTACGTACCATACGTCAGTTAGTGTAATTTTCTCCAGCTTACCTCCAACATTCGACTTCAACTCAATAGAACCTTTTCCTTCGGCCTTAATACAGTTTCCATTAGCGGTAGTCACTGTATGAGTAATATCAAAATGTTCGTACTTCTGGTATAAGTCACTTCTGTTCGTAATATGGCTTGTCGCTCCATTGTCTACAAACCAATTTTCATTGTCAAAATGAGCTGTCACGGTACATGACTCAGTTGTCATCAACGTCATGTTGACTCTTTGATTTGATGACGGTTGTGCACTATTCTGCTTCTTAGGTTTACCATCTTCTATCCACTTCTTGCAGTGTCTTACACGATGACCCTTCTCAGAACAATAGTTACACTTTTTCCTGTCATTCTTTCTCTTAGAGTTTTGATATTGCGTGTTGGTGATTAGAGCCTCCTCTACTGGTGCACCAACCTTGAAAGCAATAGCTCTCTCATACGCACATAAATGGCTTGTCAGATTGTCTACAGTTCTGTCTTCTTTAGATGTTAACAGCCAACTCGATCTGAATGAAAAATACTGCTCACCAAGGGTATCGAGTATCTTGCAGATCAACAGAAGTTCGGGAAGTTCCTTCGCATCGTTATCGCCTTTGATAATCTCTTGATTCAACTCGTTCCAGATATTTTTCAGTTTAGACATATGAGTTGCAATGTCATCTGCAGAATCTTGCTTATAACCGAAGAATTGCATACAGAGGTTGTAAGTTCTGTCTTCGCAAACTCCGTCAAACAATCTATGCAGTTCCAGCCATACCTCACGCGATGTCGTGAAGCGCATGATCTTCTTGAGAGTGTCGTCACTCATGTTTGTAGTTATTAGGAGCAGCGCACAACTCTCTGCCTTCATAAAATTGGCTAAATCCAATTTATATGCGGAGACATCTGCGTCACCTGCTCCGTCAGCCAAGTCTGCTGGTTTCTTTAATTTACCTTCGACAACATCCATTGCACCGATCGTACCTCGCAGCAATATGGATATTTTGTACTTCCAAGTCGGCCAATTCTCTTTTCCTTCGAGATTTCCGATTTGACATTTTGTCGAGAAATTTTCCATTTTTTCGAATTTATTGCGGGACCATAACCTGATATTGATAAAACACAGCGGAAAGATAGGCAGTATTTGTAAGAATACTATAATAAAGAAATATTAACAAGGCATAACAAAAATATAAGTTTGAGTTCATTGACTTTTAGTTTGACACTGACTCACTAGACAATAGTCTTCTAGAGAACCTAAGAAATGTCCAGCGGTCGTAATACTAAATACAAAGGGCTCTAGCCACCATCGAGGTTCCAGCTCTTCTAGAGCCTGTTGGAGTTATCCGAGATGATGGCAAGAGACCCGATGGTATGACGTTGGTCCCCTGGGAACGGGGACGTGCTCTAGTGTGGGACGCCACGTGCGTCGACACCCTTGCCGCGTCGCATCTCAGGGGGACAGCGCATAAAGCGGGAGCCGCGGCGGAAAATGCTGAGTCCAGCAAGCGGCGCAAGGATGTAAGTATATTAAAAGATTACATATTTGTGCCGTTTGCTGTAGAAACTCTGGGCCCATGGAGTCCAAGCGCAAAAAAGTTTTTAAAAGACATAACACCGCGTCTTGTTGTCTCCTCCGGTGACAAGAGGGCTGGCTCTTTCTTCGCCCAGAGAATTAGTATTGCAATTCAGCGGGGAAATGCAGCCAGCGTTCTTGCCACCATTCCACGCGGACGAGACTTATATCCCTATCCTTAATATTAATTTTATATGTTGTAAATATTTTTTCGAATAAATGTATATCATATACAAATTAAAGAAGGAGATAATTGCATTAAACATTAAATAAATAAACATACTAAAACACACACGCACACACACATACACACTCATTTAAACAAACACATGCACTCACTCTCATACTTACACAAACATGCATGCACTATAATTAAAAATAATAATAATACGTGTAGGAGTAATTAATACATTACATTATTATAACTGTTCAACTGAAATTTAGGATTTAATTTATATTTTTTCAAATTTTATGCAATCAATTTTACATTTTAAATTCCTAAATATGTATTGTTAACTTTTGAATTTCTACTTCTTTTATTTTGTATCACTTATCACAGTTTTTAATATTATATGTGGATTCCTGTTAGTGGCCTAAAATTGTTAATTTATAAAAGTTGAAACGCTGTTGGATTCTCAATAAATAAATAAATAAATGTATTGACGGCAGAACTGCTTAGGCCAAATTCTTTCAGTAAGTGATGCAAAGATTTTACTGGAACTCCTCTCGCACCAACTTCCACTGCCAACCCATTCCTGATCATTTCCTGATGTTAGCGTGACTTACAAGTATAACTGGAAAACTTACGTATACGCGTACGGAGTGTATCGATATGGGTTGTAGGTACGTCCGAAGTGTGAATAGAGTGGGTGATTCAATTCCCACTCCGGGATGGGGGTGCCGTCGGGAGTGTGACGGAGAAGGGTCTCCAGGTCGCAGTGGGGGTAGTTAGGACAGACTGAAGGGTGGAGTCCTGCAGGGTATTCGGTGGGGGTCGATGAAGCCATAACGGCCAACACGCAGAGGACAACCTGCAAAATGAGACACATAAAAGGGCGAGTTACAGAAAAATAAGCTGAGTTGGGGTAAATTTTAGAACCCACAAATATTTTTATAAAAAGATTGGTGTTATTTTTTTAATATACTGAAATGTGACTTTGGGTCCACCTAATAATAAGTGGCGCGTAAGGTTCATAAATGTTAGCAATTGTAATCATGACATCAGACCCTAACAATATGCCGGCTTGACTAGATGCCTTTTCACACTTAAATTGAAGGACTCCTGGTTATAGAAAAGTGGAAACACAGAGGCTGGAAGAGCACACATCTTTATTGTGCGACAGATGTGGGAGCTTATATAAAAAATAATAAAAAATGTGCATGCACTTCTAGCATAAAAAAAAAAAAAAAAAAAACTTTTATCATAAGAAAGCCAGTCGTGTCTGAGATGATCAATTTAATAATTAATTTGTTAAAATAAATAAAATACTTACCAATTTAGCGAACATGTTTGTACTTTGATAAATCACAATGTTATGATTACCAATAACGATTCTCTCAATTTATATAGATAGGTTCCTAAGTAGTTTTTCAATTTAATTAGGTACCTACCTTGTTTAATCACAGCAAATACGTAAGTAATAAGACGGAAGGATAAACACTTGAATCATTTATCTATTTTTTCTATAATTTTTTTATATATTTATTTCAGCACGGACTGTACCAAGCGTGCTGTATTACAAAAAAAATCTAGCCCCCAATTTTGTTTTGCCGCTCCGAAAAGGCCTCATCTATACTTAGTAATTATCTCTATTACATTGTTGGGACTAGTACAGAAAAAACATATTTTAGTATAGCACTGATATACTAATAAATGATATAGTTACGTCGTCTGTACATAACACTGTCGAGCTCATACGAGAAATGTTCTCGAACATTACAAACCATCAATATATGAATAGCTTATAATTTATTTAACAAGTGTTTTGTTTTCGCACCGACATCAATTAACCTCCGTGGTCTAGCGGTTAAGTCTGTGGATTTAGACTCGGAGGTACCGGGTTCGATTCCTGGTCGGGACATAAAAATATTGAATAATCTAAATAAATACATTTAACTAATATTTAATTTATTTGTGATATTTCTCGAGTTTGGTACGCCGAGACATCGACGAGCTTGCCACTTGTCATGATTGGCCTATAGTAAAGTTGGCTAAATGTGAATCCGCTTATTTATAAGCGTGGTTTCTGATCTCCTCTAAAGGGAAACGGTCGTGATGATACTTTTGTATAATAAAGAATTTATTATTATCTAAACTCTCAATGGAAAATTACAAATCAATAAAATTATAATTTTAAGTAAGTACCGACAACAATTAATTAGGTACCAACTTGTTTTTCAACTAGACATTAGTGTATTTACAGTTTTAGACCGCCTTATTACAATTATTGTTATACTTTCTGACAACTGCATATTTATCCTACGACCTTCCTGTCTCCAGCCTTTCCATCAGTAGCTTAGACAACTCCTTGGCCAGGCGCCTTGGGACCTTCACTCATGGGCCCATCGCCTCGATCCCAAACGGCGCAAATTCGTTAAAATCGAGATTATTTGCACAACTCAGTTCTCAGCAGAAGAAGCCGCTTCCACTTCCTGACGAGGTCGTCGGGATGTGAGATGGAGATAATGTCGGTGGAAAAACGTCGCATCCTACAACAGAAACTTGCCAAGTTTCCTCGGCCCAACATTGATTTCGTCGGGTCTCTTGCCATCGCTCCACACAATCCCAGAGGGTTTTAAGATTGCGGGTACACCAGCAGTGACAAGAGCCCAAAATGACAAATGAAAATCAGTGTTACTCTGATAAAATAAAAATTATAATAAAACAATAAACACATTTATTTATTTATTTTCAGAAAAATCACAGCTTATAACTAGGACATAAAAATTTCAATTTTATAAATTATTAGATCTTAAGCCAGAAAGATTTTATATTATTTGTACAGTTCATTCCTCTAAAACAGTGGAATTGCTGCCAATTGCTGAAAGTATTTTTTTTTTTAGCAATGGTAAAGGCAATGCACTATACAGTTTTGTATTTATTTTTTAGAAAAATATTATCATCACCTAGCGTAAATAAAATTACTTTTTCAAAATTTATGACAAAGACCTTCAGTCACTGTCACTGATTATGCCGCTCCAAAGTTAGGCGAAATATTTGGCAATAAAATGTTATAGCTTCAATTTATATATTTTCTTCTTCTTAGTCGCTACACTCTTGGCAGAGTGGTCGTGGTCGTCACTTGAGTGTCAGTGGCACGCTTAACAAGCCGTCGCCACTCGTCTCGAACTGCAGCCTTCCTGGAGCACTCATGTAGGGGATGATCCATTGCTGCTTTAACCTGGTCAGTCCATCTCGTCGGAGACCTACCACGCATTCTCTTGCCATCGACTTTTCCCTGAACTACAAGGCGCTCAATGGATGTATCTCCACGCCGCGACACGTGTCCAAAGAAAGTGAGAATTCGTGATTGCACGATTGAGGAAAGGCGTTGTCCTATCTCTAGTTCCTCCAGGATGGATTTGTTGGTTCGGAACTCCGTCCACGATATGCCCAACATTCTACGCCAACACCACATTTCTAGAGCATTAATCCGTTTTATTTCAGTTTCGCGCAGGGTCCACGTCTCTGCAGCATACAGGAAAATGGGGAACACAAGAGCTCTGACCAGCCGGATTTTAGTAGCTTTCGTAATGTTTCGGTTCCTTCATATTTTCTTTAGCTTCTCCATAGCAGACCTCGACACTGCCATACGTCGCTTAATTTCCTCTTCGCATCCACCGCTATTCGATATCAATGCTCCCAGATAAATGTATGATTATATATTTTACCAAGTAAGAAATATTTACAAATAGCTATATACAAGTGGCATTCATTATATTATATAGAAATAATAGGAAACAAAGGGAAGATATTATATCTAGATCGATGAGATATATAGGTATACTATTAGGTTAAATACGTATACGTAATGACGAAATAAGAAAAAGGGTAGGTATGAAAGAAAGCATAGGGACAAAAATAAGGAAAGGCATGCTACGATGGTTCGGGCATGTTGAAAGGATGAATGAAGAGAGATTGACGAACCAGATATATAATGCGAAAGTCGTGGGTATAAGAGGCCCTGGCAGACCTAGACTCACATATTACGACCAAATTAATAAAACAATAGCTGAAGGTGCGTTGAAAAGCCATCGAAACAAAAGGGCATGTATGAAGAGGTTGATGAATGTCGAAGAAGCGAAAGAGGTATGTCGTGACCGTGACAAGTGGCGCTCAATTGTCTCTGCCTACCCCGCAAGGGATTTGGCGTGAAGATATGTATGTATGTATGTATTAGGTTAAATTTATATTATTATTTGATGACGACATGTTTTAACAACAGTCAATGTAACTGCGTAGGAATGTAAATAAATACTATACTAAACTAGTCATTGTTGTGGTTAAAAAGTCAATTAAATAGACAAAATATAAGGTATATAAATTGAGAGAATCTTATTTGGTAATCATAACATTGTGATTTATCAAATAACAAACATGTTCGCTAAATTGGTAAGTAAATAAAAACAACGTCTTCGTTTTTTTTTAATGGATTTTTATCAAAAACAAAAAAAAACAATATTAATTCACCCATGACTAGTGTTGCCCTAGACTAACCTAAACCTAAGAGCAAGCGCAAGTCTCGCAAGAATTCTGTTTTTTTTTTTAATATTTCCAGACAGGTCACACAGCGCCATCTAATTTCCGTGGTAAGCTACGAGGCTTGTGTTACGGAAACTAGATGGTTGATAAACTACATATTATACTTTTTTTTGTAAATATATACATATTATACATATAAACACCCAGACCGAGACAAATTATACAATGTACAACTTGCCCCCGGTGGGAATCGAACCCACGACCTCCCGAGTTCACGGCAACGTTTGTTACCACTAGATCACGGAGGCGGTCATTAATAATCATAAATAATTTATTGTGTCCCGACCAGGAATCAAACCCTTTACCTCCAAGTCCAAATCTACGGAATTAACCGCAAGACCTCGGAGGCATTAGGTATAGGTAGGATTTAGGTATACGAAAATAAAATTATTTCCAAGTTCCAAATACCTAAACGTTATTTTTTTTCCTTAGGAACAAAAAAATATTAATTACGGAGACGAATCAAATAACATTTATTAAAAAAAAAAACCTAACCCCAAAAAAGTAAACACTTTAGCAAAATTTGGAAAAAATATCTGTGCAAGAGTCTTGCGAGATTCTTACGCAAGACCAAGACTAGAGTAGTCTATATCAGTAGTCTTGTGTAATACTACCCATGACTTGATCATATGGCAGTGTACCAAGAACGCTTGCAGCATTCATCCGCTTCATCATCATTATCATCATCATCAGCCTGTATCTCTCCACTGCTGGATGTAGGCCTCCCCTAAGGCTCGCCACTTAACGCGATCTTTCGCTACCCTCATCCAACCCCCACCAGCGACCTTCTTTAGGTCATCTGTCCATCTGGCGGGGGGTCGTCCCACTCTGCGTCTTCCCGTACGTGGTCTCCACTCTAGAACCCGTTTGCCCCATCGATCGTCGGTTCTGCGGCAGATGTGTCCGGCCCATTGCCACTTCAGTTTGCTAATTTTAATAGCTATGTCAGTAACTTTCGTTCTCTGACGAATATCAACGTTTCGAATTCTATCCATCAGAGATACACCAAGCATAGCTCTTTCCATGGCTCGCTGAGCGACCTTGAATTTATGGACCAGACCCACTGTTAGTGTCCACGTCTCTGCTCCGTACGACATTACCGGGAGGACGCACTGGTTAAAGGTCATCCGCTTCACAGCTATTTATTTATTTATTTAGTACACATATTATCACACACATAACATAGTATAATTATAACTTATCATATATATGTACCAATTAGGTGTCACAGCATTCACCAATATAAAAAGAAGAAGAAATTAAAAACTTATTACTGTTAAAACAAAAAATAACAAAAACTATCAAATTTACAAAATAAAAATATGACTTCTAAAATAAAATTATACATTTTTCTCTTTTTTAATAGAACTAATAAGGAAACATAAAAAATGCACAAATTTGGTACCTTAAAAAACGAAAACAAAACACTTGTTAAATAAATTATAAGCTACTCAAATATTGATGGTTTGAAATGTTCGAGAACATTTTTTTGTGAATACATTGTAACGGTCATGAAATATGTCTATATCATTATTGGCACTGCAGAGACGACTGTAGGTGTTGCACATTCGGGATGTTGACGAATGTGAACCTACATTAGTTCTTGAGGGAGGACAGCACAGGATCTTGGTTATAGGACGACGTGGAATATTATAGGGTACTTACTGTCAGGGAAATGTGTTGCAAGAGTTCGATAGCAGCTATGCTGATTTGCTGCGCGAAACTGCCAGCCAGAGAGCGCATACAGCATTAACCAGCCGCTTAGGCAGTTCTTTATAGAACCACTTAGATTGGCCTCCACGGTCCCTTTGCCTCAAGACTAAAAGGCAACACGTAGTCATCAACAGACTGGTATTTGCGACATTTGGCCTTTTCACCCGATCGTACGCAATGGTAGGTCCCATACCAATGCTCGACAGATTGACCACGGCACCAAAGTTAATTCATCAGGTCTTTTACCATTACTGTGAGAGATCCCAGATGGTTCAAGAACCGATTCGATCCCGACAGTAATCAAAGCCACCGGCCAACGACGACCGGAACTTTTCTGACAAGGCAGAAAATCTAGAACTTGAGAAAATGTCTCACCTAACTTACGATTTATTTAAGTAGTTGGCGGAAGTAGATAGTGGTAATTTGCCCAGGTAATTTATAATAATAAATAATAAATAAATATTTCCAGACAGGTCACACAGCGCCATCTAGTTTCCGTTGGTAAGCTACGAGGCTTGTGTTACGGAAACTAGATGGTTGATAAACTACATATTATACTTTTTTTTTTGTAAATATATACATATTATACATATAAACACCCAGACCGAGACAAATTATACAATGTACAACTTGCCCCCGGTGGGAATCGAACCCACGACCTCCCGAGTTCACGGCAACGTTTGTTACCACTAGACCACGGAGGCGGTATCCACCGTTCGTGCCGATAAACCCTGTGTATCCACACGTTTCGGGATCAGGTTCGAATGGCCGTCATACCCAGTCAAGCCGGCATAATGCTAGAGACTGATGTCAGTCATTTATTTATTTATTTTTATTTAAAAACTTTATTGTTTTGATAACAAAAGGCGTATGTAATGCCGATTGGCAATCTCTTACCATCAACCTTCGGGACGTTGTATCAATTATGATAGGTTTATAAAACAAACATAAAATAAAGAATATTTAAATAATTTCGATATTAATTTAAATTACGTACTGCTGACAGAAAGGTCTGGAGACAGGAAGGCTGGCAATTATTTCTGCCAACGTATTAGCCTCGCTATACAGAGGGGAAATGTTGCCAGTCTCCTTGGGACTATCTCGGATAAGACGTCTCTAGAGGACATTTGACATTGACAATGTACTATAATTAACTTCGAATATATTTTATAATTGTAAAAAAAAAATAAAAAAATTTACGTACTTATAACTAAATAAATAAATACATAATTTTAATTCTTAAACTACATAATAATAATACGTACACTACATAAATAATACATATACAATACATACATAAACTACTTAAACGTATATACATAAACAGAAAACTAATATTTATATTAATAGTCATGAATGTCTGATTCTAGTTGAACACTGAAGATTCTTATTTTCCAGGTTGTCCTCTGCGTCTTGGCCGTTATGGCTTCTTCGACCCCCACCGAATACCCTGCAGGACTCCACCCTTCAGTCTGTCCTAATTACCCCACTGCGACCTGGAGACCCTTCTCCGTCACACCCCCGATGGCACCCCCATCCCGGAGTGGGAATTGAATCACCCACTCTATACACACTTCGGACGTACCTACAACCCATACACTCCTTATCCGTACACCCATTATACGTAAGTCATTTTGTTAATTCTCGTTATATATACTGAACAGACCTGCGCGAGGGCCTACGCTGATATTATCGATAATTGTGCTAAAAATTGTAGAAAAATTATAAAATAAATTTTGGAAATAAATGAAGAACACAGAATCATATGGTTTAAGAGTTAATGACCTTCTCATATGGAAAACAGGACTCACCCCAAAGCAATCCACGTATCCACGTGTGTGATGGCCATCCACCTCGATTAAACCCTAAATTTCTTGTCCAATTTTATAGTCTATGCACCACAAGCTTTATTAGACACGCACATATAGTTTAGATCACTAATATTCACCAAAAGCATTCGAATTATGATTAAAAATTAATAAAAACACACGCGAGGCATGAGTCGGTGCGGTTAAAAAATTGCAACTGATTATGGCAACTTGATCGTCATTGGCCCGTAGCTCGTGACGTCAGTTGCAAACGTTTTTGGATGCTTTTTTACTGGGAATTGAACCTGCTACCATGCGAGGCCGCAACATATACTCTTCGAATTGTCATGTTGTCAAGGTCATAATTCAATTCAATTTATTTATTTCCATATGTTTATGGTTTACATTGTAACTCCTGGATATTGTCAGTAGTTTACGACTAAACTATATTAATAAAATAAAAAATAAAAAAATACTTTGTAAATAATAATACAGCAAATGTTAAACACCTAATAATAAATTAAATTATATTTAAATTCTAGGCTGTAAAATATTTAAAAAATGTATTACTGGCATGAATTTTAGTTGAGGTAACATTAATAAGTTACTGGTTATAGGCTATATAAATGTAACGATTAAAGTTAAACATGGCGTCGTATATATTAGTTTTATTTTGAAGGGCAGCCGTCAGCTGGTACAATCGACGCTATTTTTAAATATTCCATTTTAAATTGTAAAACGACACAAGCGCCACTGAATACACTCTAGCTAGACATTATCGGTTACAAAAGTAAAGTATCATCACGACCGTTTCCCTTTCGGGGTGGTCATAAACCACGCTTATAAATAAGCGGATTAACATTTAGCCAACTTTACTATAGGCCAATCATGACAAGTGGCAAGCTCGTCGATGTCTCCAGCGTACCAATCTCGAGAAATATCACAAAAAAATAAATGTATTTATTTACATTAATAAATATTTTTGAGTCTAAATCCGCGGACTTAACGGAGGCAGAAACTATACGTCGAACGCGACATTTTGCGATGATTTTAGCTTTATTTCTCATGCTGTTTGGCTTCTTATTATATATCTATTGTCTTTGTTTCAGAACCTACCCTCATGGAGGATATCCAATGACGCGTGGAGCCTCTGCCTTATTTTATTATGCTGCCGGCATAAACATGGATAAAATAAACCAAGGCAAATAATAGATAACCTTGCCTGAAGATATAAATGATGTTATTTGTGAATACTCTTTAATAAATTGCTTGAAATTTTATGATTTTTAATTTCGCCATTAGTCACCAGTGTCTAAAACTCTCGAATTGCTGCAGCTTCAACGAGACGTGGCATCCCTGAGCGTGTTGTACAAGCTATAACATGGTCAGTGTTCTAAGAGCTCCACAACCTTCTTCCTTCTTCTCTATTCCACAACCGAACCACACATCATCATAGCCACTAGAACACAGAGTTGTAGACTTCCACTGTTGGAGTTCCAAAACCAGGCCCCAACTTTGTTGCAGCGTGCCTCAAAAAAAAAAAAATATATATTGACAAAAAAAAACTAATTTACAATCGAAACATATTACAGTGATCTCCACACACTCAGCACTGCCAGACATGTGTGATCTCGTAACTACATAATAAAAAATAATAGAAAAATAAATAAATAATAATAACAGGTGTATGCCGATCACAGTACAATCTACATAGTAATACCTAACTGTCTTGTCTACGCAGGGACTAAAACCAGGAGACTGTAATTGACATACACTAACAGACAGACAGCGGAGTCATCCAGGCCCGGATGTTCAATGGGCCTGGGTTGGGGATGGGATAAACTCCCGATTTCCCCGGCAGGATCTCGGCGGCTAACTACCCACCGGTGATTCAACGCACCGTTGGTGCTGGGCGCTGTTCCTACTACAACACCGCCCTTGTGGCTCACGAATCTAGTCTCCTAGATTTGTCTACTCTAGCTCTTCTCCAAGAGCGCCTCCCTAGGTAGTGGCCTTCCCTCCGGGGGCCGTGCGAAAGTAGGAGCGATATCCTGAAGATGCTTGTAGGATCCGTTGTCAGCCCGGTAAAACATACGTTTAGCTAGGCCGACAACAAATGCCTCGATAGTAGGCATCTCCAGATCTCTCGCAATTACAGAATTTCGCAGTAACCACGGCGCTCTGGATACCACCCTGAGCGATATGTTCTGCTGACTCTGGATCTTGTCCCTGTTGGTTTTGGCCAGAAGGTGATGCCAAGCTGGCGCAGCATAAGTAAGTCGGACCACAAATATAATTCAATAATCATACATATTTTCTGTCTTTTTTAAATTTAATTTTAACATCTGTTTTACCCCAGCATTAAAATATAATTTAATTAAGTAGTCAATTAATTAAGATTGTTGTGTTCTCTTCTCCTGATGGATGTTGAATAAAGTGATAGGGAAGGCAAAGGGTCTAGCCCATACAGCCAAGTCTGACGTAATATATCTTTCTTTTGTATGAGTTAATGAGGTTATCATCAAAATATGCATCCGATGTTGCAGAATCTGACGCATTTCTTGAAGTACCTAGTCACTCGCGGCATTACAGACCAAACTCGTCGGGTATAATATGGGAGTTGTGCCCCATATTTAAAGTCCAATTTATTGTTTTCCATAATTATTCACATTGTAGCACATTATTAAACAAAACAACACCACTTTTGGCCAACAATATCCACAGTAAATTAATTTTCAAAACAAAAACTTGCACTTTACATGTCCGCGCAAAATGGCGCGAAGGACTCTCTCAATTGATTAGGATTTATTATGTATTGAATAAAACAGACGATTAGGTACTTTATTATGACCAGGTACTTTATTATGACCAGGTACTTTATTATGACCAGGTACTTTATTATATACACTTTATTATATAAAACACAGCATTTCAAAGTGAAAATATTTTTCTGATTATATTGGCTAGATCAAAATTATTTAATTATTAAGGAAAAAAAACAACAATTGTGGTTATGCTAGAGTAAAATAAATAAAATTAATTACCGATAATGAAACACATCATATTAACTAAAAAAAAATATCAAATAAAAACGAATTCATTATGACACGAGAGCATTGAAAAATGGGCATTCTCATTTTCGGAGAATTTGGTCTATACTCGCCACGTTGGCTAGACACACGGTTAGCGAGGGTCTACTGTAATTTATTCAATGAGAATTTATTAACGATTCCACAAGTTGGTATTAGTGAAAACGGGACCGACGGCTTAACGTGCTCTCCGAGGTAAAGTTGTAAATATAGAGAGGAAGACAAATTTCTAAGCATTCCTTAAATATTCCAAAAGACCACAACATGAAGTCGAATAAATATTATGATCTCACAGAAGAAATAATCAGGAACGGGTTCAAGACTCAGCTTTATGGAGTGGATGATGGTGCGAGAGGAGTTCCAGCAAAATCTTTGCACCACTTACTGAAAGAATTTGGCCTAAGCAGTTCTGCCGAATGAAGTAAAATGGTGGATGGTCTTGTTGCTCAATAAAATCGCAAGCCCAAGACCATTCTTCTCATCTCTCTAAGTAATCAATATAATAATAGAATGCTTAGAAATTTGTCTTTGTCTTCTCTTCGGCATAATGTAGTAAGTCTTGTTTCAAGCGGTGTAATTTTTATATAAATATCACCATAACAAGCATACAAAATTAATTCTCCTTGAAAATAATAATTGGCATTTGACATCATTGCAAATGGCACATACTTTCAACGAGAACAACAAATAGGTGGTAGGCGGACTGATGGTAATACTTTGCCCAGCCTGCTGGAGCGGGGAAGTATCCACCGTTCGTGCCGATAAACCCAGTAAAGTGTATCTACACGTTTCGGGATTAGGCTCGAATTGCCGTCATGCTCAGTCAAGCCGGCATTGTGTTAGGGACTGATGTCAGTCATGAGTGTCTGATTCCAGTTATTAATTCATAGACCTCGCATGGTGCTACATTGGGTGGGCTGCTACATGTCGTGATAGTATAAAATTAAAATAAAAACTTCAATCGAGAATTCAACTCACACCTTCGATTCTTTTATTTATTTAGTACACACAGCAGTACAGTATTCCCAAATTAATAATGCACATACAGATCTTCGCTAATTGTCGTATTCCCGGAAACACCCGAATCATTGAATCGTAAGAGCCTAAACATTGCACTTGCATTTTGCACCTTGTTCGAAAGATATAGAAGTCAATATCATGTGTACACAATCGAAAACAATTCGGGCGGTCGGTGACTGCATGTGTTCTCTCTGAGTGGAATTATATAGAGCTGATATTACACACCGTTCTTGGTTTTGTTTTCAAAGGTGAATTTAATTTCAACTTTAATTATCTTATTCAACTTTAAATAGTTTATTAATTTATTAGTTTTTATTAGTTTATTACACATAATTCTACTAAATTATGCATGAAGAAAATGCACTTAATCACTCTATATACATATCGGTTTCCGACGCTCGGGGAATACGACCGTTGCCGAACAGTGACGAAGATTTCTATGCGCATTATAACTTTGGGAGAACTGTACATATATTATCACACACATAACATAGTATAATTATAACTTATGTAATATATGTATACCAATTAGGTGTCACAGCATTCACCAATATAAAAAGAAGAAGAAATTAAAAACTTATTACTGTTAAAACAAAAAAAAAATAACAAAAACTATCAAATTTACAAAATAAAAATATGACTTCTAAAATAAAATTATACATTTTTATCTTTTTTAATAGAACTAATAAGGAAACATAAAAATTGCACAAATTTGGTACCTTAAAAAACCAAAACAAAACACTTGTTAAATAAATTATAAGCTACTCAAATATTGATGGTTTGAAATGTTCGAGAACATTTTTTCTGAATACATTGTAACGGTCATGAAATATGTCTATATCATTATTGGCACTGCAGAGACTACTGTAGGTGTTGCACATTCGGGATGTTGACGAATGTGAACCTACATTAGTTCTTGAGGGAGGACAGCACAGGATCTTGGTTATAGGACGACGTGGAATATTATAGGGTATTGTCAGGGAAATGTGTTGCAAGAGTTCGATACACCCAGTCTGGCCATTGACAATTTTATGTAATAGTAAAAGGTCATGTAAGGATCTACGTGATTTGAGAGCAGTCATTTTGAAGAAATCTAAATCTATATATCTTGTTAGAACTTAGTTCAGATATAAAAAAATAATAAAAAATAAAAATAAAAAATATTTATTGACACCAATTTTTAACATCCTATATGCATAAATTACTATCTAGGAAATTATATCATTTATTTATTTATAATACATTGAGCTAGGACAGGCTAACAGAACTGTTAGTAAGTGCACTGGTTTCTGTACTAGATAACTCTGTCAAGGCACAGAAACCAGATTGATCAGGGAAGGTGTAGTTTCTTGATCCTAGTTTAGCAACACTCAAATGTGGTTGTTATATCTTATTTGTGTATTTATTTATATTTAGTTATGTACTTGTATTTGTTTATTTATTTTGTTCACCTGTGATTCGTTTAATCTAATTTATGTACTTAATCTTGTTTTAACCATTATATTTTGTTTTTCTTTTTGGTGTTCATTTGCTATTATTGATTTATTATTGGAGTTAGGGTTTACTGAGGGAATAGGGATTCCTAAACTATTATATTGTTATTTTAAGTAATTCTTCAGTACTATCGTATGTTTGTGATAAAAGAAACTTTGTTAACTGTTTCTTGCATTGAAATTTTGTAAGTTTTATTATAGATAATGAAGTATTTATTTTATTATAAATGTAAGGACCTAGAAAATTAAGATGCCTTTGTGCATATCTTGTGTTTACAAAGAAATATGGGCAAACTCTATTCATGCGTCTGGGTTCGGTGCTTTTTTCTATGGTAGGTGTTCTTTTGTGTAGTGTTAGTGTAAGAGACATTATGAAGAGTTGACGTACAGATAGGACCTGACTAAGACGGTAAAGTTGGGTTGTTGAAAACTTAAAAGGCTTATTATACAAAACTTTTAGCACTGCTCTTTGTGCTCTTTCCAGCTTTAATAACGCAGTTTTAGCGGCACCTCCCCACGCTACAACACAGTACTGCAGTATAGACTGACAAAGAGCATAATACACCGTCTTTCGAGTTAATATGTTTGAAACGCTGCGCATGTTTTTAAAAACACTCATTAGTTTTCTAACTCTGTTGCTCATAAGGTTTATGTGTTTGTCCCATGAGAGTCGCTCGTCCAATACAACTCCAAGATATTTAATGTCGCCAACACGATCTAGAATAGGACAGGAGCAATTTGAATGATTATTACATTCCGATCCATGGGTTCTAATGATTAAATTGTTTATTCTGGATGCCGCTGTGTTTGTAAACGTGATATATTTGGTTTTTGGGACGTTAAGAGTTAGCAAGTTAGCATCAAGCCAGTTTTGCACCACCGTTAGCGCCACCTCCATTGATGTCTGTACCTGCTCCCAAGTCCTCCCACTAAACAGAAGCACCGTATCATCTGCGTATGTAATAATTTTAGTATTTTGAAATTTAAAGTCACATAATTTGTTTATATAAATCAGGAACAACGTGGGTCCCAGGATACTTCCTTGGGGCACGCCATAGGTCACCGGTAGTTCTTGACTTATTGTTTCACCCACCTTAACACATTGAAAACGGTTACTTAAATAGTCGGTCAGCAGCTCAAGTGGAAGACCTCTAACACCGACCTTCTCTAACTTTGATACAAGGAGGGGGTGGGAAACAGTGTCGAAAGCCTTTGCTAGGTCTAAAAAAATTCCAGTACATTTTTGTCGCTTGTCTATATTTTTGACAATGTATTCAGTTAGGGACGTGACAGCATCTTCAGTGGACCTACCAGCTCTAAAACCATATTGGTTTTCCGAAATTAAATTGTGTTTGTTTAAATATTTAGTAATTCTTGTGTTTATTAATGATTCTAGAACTTTTGACAAAGCTGGTAGTATTGAAATAGGTCGATAGTTCGATATGGTGAGAGGTTGCGCCCATTAGCAAACAATCGACTTTTATTGATTACTATCTTGTTTTATACTAATTATTAATGTAGAAACATGTTATTTTTTTGCATATAAAAGCTGGTAGCATTGCTAATATTAGTATCATTATTATTTAACATTAAACGGCAATAACACCACAACAATTAAAAATGTTCGCTAAATTGGTAAGTGTTTTTATAAATAAATTTATTGTTTAATGATTATAAGTTGATTTATGTAAACGTTTATGATCATTGTTCAGAGATTATTTTAATCACCCTTTGTGCAACCGGCCGCTATAAATAAATAAATATTTCCAGACAGGTCACACAGCGCCATCTAGTTTCCGTGGTAAGCTACGAGGCTTGTGTTACGGAAACTAGATGGTTGATAAACTACATATTATACTTTTTTTGTAAATATATACATATTATACATTTAAAAACCCAGGGCGAGACAAATTATACAATGTACAACTTGCCCCCGGTGGGAATCGAACCCACGACCTCCCGAGTTCACGGCAACGTTTGTTACCACTAGACCACGGATGCGGTCAAATGGCGGTCTATGGTTTTAAATAACTCATTTTTTGTATTAATTTCAGATTGTCCTCTGCGTAGTAGCCGCTATGGCTCTATCTTCACCTGTGGAATACCCTGCAGGCATCCACCCTGCTGTGTGTCCGAACTACCCTTTCTGTGACCTGGCCGCCCTGGCTCGGCACACCCCTGAAGGCATCCCCATTCCGGAGTGGGAGCTCAACCCTTCTATCCTACCAGTCGCACCCCTCTTGCCATTCGAGTAAGTACATATTGTTTAGTATGCTAGACATAACTGCTTCTTCTTCTATTGATTCATGGGAAACATGGAATTCCTCTCGCACCAATTTCCACTGCGTAAAGCTAAGTCTTAAACCCGTTCCTGATCATTTCTTCTGTGAGATCATAGAGACTTGATGTTGTGGTCTTTGGAATATTTGATTCCAACGGCACGGCAAGTTCAATAAAAATATATTTTTTCCATTTCCAAGAAAACACTAAATATAAAAAAAAAGTACTGGGTTCGATTCCGGGTTCGGGACTCAATAATATTTATTAACTTAAATAAATAAATTTAATTAATATTTAATTTAATAGTGATATTTCTCGAGTTTGGTACGCTGGAGACATCGCCGAGCTTGCCACTTGTCATGATTGGCCTATAGTAAAGTTGACTAAATGTGAATCCGCGTGAAGGGTGGTTTCTGCCCGCCCCGAAAGGGAAACGGTCGTGACGATACTTTACTTTTTTACTTTGCTGAAATATTGGTATATGGTAAGTCCATCTCATAGCAGACCGACCACGCATCTTGCATCGAAAGCACTCTATGGATATATCTTCACGCCACACAAGTATGCGAAAAAAGTGAGAATGTTTCATTGTACAGTGTACAGTACACTGTACAAAATTTAATACAAAGACTGCCTCCGTGGTTAAGGACGTAGATTATTTTAAACGCTGAAAAAAAATATACGTTATTTGTGATTTGTCTCAAGTCTGGTACGCTAGAGACATCGACAAGCTTGCCATGTGGCATGATGGGCCTCTAAGTAAAAAAAAAAACTTTATTCGAAGTCAAAGAGTTCAAGTTTACATTTAATAAGTAAGTAGGTATAAAACAAATATTTAACGCAGATCATAGAGTGACGTAAACTATCCACCAGTATTTGTAAAACCCCGCAACCCGAACGAAGAGTACCTGTGTTCCGGGAAGCAGTATTCATTGAGTGCGGAATGAGTATGATTCGATATATGTATTTATAAAATAATAATGGAATAAATAGATATTAAATGAAAAGTTAAAAGCAATAATATTTTTTAATATTTGTATTTTTTATATTGAATAGATAAAATATAGTATTTATATACATAAAATAAGATACATATAGTTGGCTAAATGTGAACTTACAGAAGCCTGGTTTCTGACCACCCCGCAATGGATACGGTCGTGATGATTCTTTACTGATGATACGGTACAAAATTAATAAATAAATAAATATTTCCAGACAGGTCACACAGCGCCATCTAGTTTCCGTGGTAAGCTACGAGGCTTGTGTTACGGAAACTAGATAAATATATGAATATAAATAAATAATAAATAAATATTTCCAGATAGGTCACACAGCGCCATCTAGTTTCCGTGGTAAGCTACGAGGCTTGTGTTACGGAAACTAGATAAATATATAAATATAAATAAATAATAAATAAATATTTCCAGATAGGTCACACAGCGCCATCTAGTTTCCGTGGTAAGCTACGAGGCTTGTGTTACGGAAACTAGATAAATATAAATAAATAATAAATAAATATTTCCAGACAGGTCACACAGCGCCATCTAGTTTCCGTGGTAAGCTACGAGGCTTGTGTTACGGAAACTAGATAAATATAAATAAATAATAAATAAATATTTCCAGACAGGTCATACAGCGCCATCTAGTTTCCGTGGTAAGCTACGAGGCTTGTGTTACGGAAACTAGATAAATATATGAATATAAATAAATAATAAATAAATATTTCCAGACAGGTCACACAGCGCCATCTAGTTTCCGTGGTAAGCTACGAGGCTTGTGTTACGGAAACTAGATAAATATATGAATATAAATAAATAATAAATAAATATTTCCAGACAGGTCACACAGCGCCATCTAGTTTCCGTGGTAAGCTACGAGGCTTGTGTTACGGAAACTAGATGGTTGATAAACTACATATTATACTTTTTTTTTTTGTAAATATATACATATTATACCTATTAACACCCAGACAGAGATAAATTATACAATGTACTACTTGCCCCCGGTGGCAATCGAACCCACGACCTCCCGAGTTCACGGCAACGTTTGTTACCACTAGACCACGGAGGCGGTATTGCACCATAAAGATAAAGGAGATTTACTACCGTCCATCTTCAGGTCATCTGTCTTCCACCATGCGTCTTCTCGTTCTTGGTTCTTCTCTTTAAAACTCGCCTACCCCATCGCTTGTAGTTATTTTATCGTATTGTTTTAATATTGGATGTGTTGTTACAGAGCTGTCCCGACCGTGAGATACCCAGCTGGAGTACACCCCTCCGTGTGCCCCAACTACCCTTATTGCTTTTAAGAAGTAATCGTTCGTGCAATGTTTTAAACACTGATTTAGTTATTGTCAAAATTATGTCAATAAACGTTTAAAAATTATATGAATATTTTTTATTTGATGTTCTATGCTGACCTCTTTCTGCTGTTGATTTTTAAGTCATATAACATTAAATATCGGTGTGGGGAACCAGTGGAACATCTCGGACACCACGGGCTTTCTTGTGCTAGAAGTGCCGGCCGAATTTCTCGTCATGGGGCTATCAACGACATCATTCGTTGGGCACTTGTCACTTCTGGAGCACCCGCTGGGGGGGAGATTTCCAACTCCCTCACCCGTGGTAGACGAGTGGACTGTATAATGTTTGGGGGGGTTTGATGACGAGCCAGCTCCGTGAAGTCCAAAGAAAGGGGAAGAAGCACTTACCTCTTCCAGCAGCAGCTGACAACGTCTTAGTGGAGTCGACCCCAGGGTTCCAGAAGAATACCAGCTCTTCTGATGCTAAAACTCTTTTCACATAAAACTAATAATCCAAGTTCCGATCGATAAATACACTCGCGTGGCTTTTCAGCAGACACTGCTGCAGCACCGAAAAATTGAGCACACACGGTGTGACGTCACCGAAACACAAATTGTTGACGTCCGCCGCCGACCGAGGTTGAGGTGCGACTCGTCCCCACCGATAGGTCATAGAACTGGCTAGATTTGTGGATTTAATAGGTGGTAGGCGGACTGATGGTGGTAATTTGGCCAGTCTGCTGGGCCGGGGAACTGTCCACCGTTCGTGCCGATGAGCCCAGTAAAGTGTATCCACACGTTTCGGGATCAGGCTCGAATTGCCGTCATGCACAGTCAAGCCGGCATAGTGTTAGGGACTGATGTCACTCATGAGTGTCTAATTCCAGTTGCTAACATTCATGAACCTCTCGAATCACTTACCATTAGGTGAGGGCAAGGTCACATGTCGTGCTAGACTTAAAATAAAAAAAGAACCCTCTGGGATTTCGCAAAGCGATGTCAAGAGACGCGACGGCATGACCGATGGGCCGTGGAAACTTGGCAGGTCTCTGGTGTAGAATGCGATATGTGTAGATACATAAGCCTCATCTTACACCATTAACCTTTCATTAATTTCATCAATGTTTTTTATTTTTGGAATTATTGTATTTAGAATTTAATTTTTAATTATTTTTTAATTTTAATTTAATTTTTAATTTTAATTTTAATTTTAATTTCAATTTCAATTTCAATTTCAATTTCAATTTCAATTTCAATTTCAATTTCAATTTCAATTTCAATTTCAATTTCAATTTCAATTTCAATTTCAATTTCAATTTCAATTTCAATTTCAATTTCAATTTCAATTTCAATTTCAATTTCAATTTCAATTTCAATTTCAATTTCAATTTCAATTTCAATTTCAATTTCAATTTCAATTTTAATTTTAATTTTAATTTCAATTTTACATAAGCCTCGACTATAAATACATATATATATGAGCTTCGTCGTTGAAAATCGGCGGGGGAGCATTGCAGTTAAATTTATAATTTTGTATTGTTGTTTTGTCATTTAGATCAGGCAACTGTGACCATATGTAACTTGAAGCTTTTAGTTTTAGTTTTATTTAATATAATATTTGAATTGTTTGTTAATTCTGTTAATTATTTATGTTTAAATTTTGCTAACTCACCCCAATCAATGTACAATTTATGTTCTTGGTGAGTACTTTTTATGGAATCTGGCTCACATATTGTTAATATCTGTTGTTAAATGCTTACTTTAGACATGATCTCCGTTTGTATTCCAAATCAAAAAAAAAAATAAAATGTATTTATTTCTTTTGTTAATAAATGTTAAATAAATAAATAAATAGCCAAGTGAAACCATTTACCGCTAAACGGTTAGTCGACCTCTCCCAGCATGAGACGAGAGTGGATCTGCCCAGCCATCACATAGGCATTTCTATATAGAGTTTATTGAGAAGATCCAATCGGCGATTAGCATTACGTATAAGCATTTGACATTGTGGATTTCTACGTGCTAACTAAGGTTTTATTATTATTTATTTCCAGACAGGTCATACAGCGCCATCTAGTTTCCGTGGTAAGCTACGAGGCTTGTGTTACGGAAACTAGATGGTTGATAAACTACATATTATGCTTTTTTTTGTAAATATATACATATTATACATATAAACACCCAGACCGAGACAAATTATACAATGCACAACTTGCCCCCGGTGGGAATCGAACCCACGACCTCCCACGATAACGTTTGTTACCACTAGACCACGGAGGCGGTGTAAAGGATATTAATAAAAAATACATACAATTTTAAATGTTTATTGACATAATTTCAACGACTAAACATTACACTTCTTAGAAGCAATAAGGGTAGTTGGGGCACACGGAGGGGTGTACTCCAGCTGGGTATCTCACGGTGGGGACAGCTCTGTAACAACACAACCTATATTAAAACAATACGATAAAATAACTACAAGCGATGAAGTAGACTGGTTTTAAAGTGAAGAACAAGCACGAGAAGACGCATGGTGGAAGAGAGATGACCTGAAGAAGAACGCTAGTAAATCTTCTATATCGCTATGGCCATTTTGTACAGTATTATCAGTAAAGTATGTTTTTGTTCTTGCTTTTTGTCGGCTCTCGGGTTGATCACAAGCAAGTAATCTATCTAAATATGGTACCTGGTAGGATACCACTGTATTACATATGTATATTTATACTGCCTCCGTGGTCTAGCGGTTAAGTCCGTGGATTTACAGTCGGAGGTACCGGGTTCGATTCCTGGTCGGGACACAAAAAATATTTATTAATATTAATATTTAATTTATTTGTGATATTTCTCGAGTTTGGTACGCTGGAGACATCGACGAGCTTGCCACTTGTCATGATTGGCCTATAGTAAAGTTGGCTAAATGTGAATCCGCTTACTTATAAGCGTGGTTTCTGACCACCCCGAAAGGGAAAACGGTCGTGATGATATTTTTTTTTTTATATATATTTTTACTAGCAAGGTGTCGACCTTGCGCCTACCTGATAGTAGGTGGCCAGCAAAGTCACGAATGTTAGCAACTGGATTCAGACACTCATGACTGACATCAGTCCCTAACACTATGCCGGCTGGTGAAGCCATGACATGGTGAGGGCATGACGGCAATTCCAGCCTGATCAAGAAACGTGTGGATACACTTTACAAGGTTTATTGGCACGAACGTTGGATACTTCCCCGCCCCGGCAGACTGGGCAAATTACCACCATCAGTATATAATATATTTAGTTACTCAAAATTTACCAATGAGAATACAATATCTGGTACAGTGGTACCTTACCAGGTAAGAAGATTACATGCTAAAGGTATACGAGTACAATATTAGTGTTTACTTGTAACTTGTTAAAAGTTATTCTTTTTGAACTTACCGTTCCGTAGGAATCAAATATTCCAAAATACTACAACATGAAGTCGAACGAATATTATGATCTCACAGAAGAAATAATCAGGAACGGGTTTAGGATTTAGCTTTACGCAGTGAAAATTGGTGCGAGAGCAATTCCATCAAAATATTTGCATCACTTACTGAAAGAATTGGGCCTAAGCAGGTCTGCCTTCAATACATTTATGGGACGAGCTTCCAAGACAGTATTAGCGGATTCATACAGCAGAATGGTGGATGATTTGTAAACCAGCCTATAGTCGGCCGCAGCCCCTAGACATCATTCTTCTCCTCTCTCTTTTCCATGAATCAATGGAAGAAGAAGCAGTTATATCTAGCAAATGATTTGATTTTGCATCAGCATACTAAATAATATGTACTTACCCGAATGGCGAGAGGGGTGCGACTGGTAGGATAGAAGGGTTGAGCTCCCACTCCGGAATGGGGATGCCTTCAGGGGTGTGTCGAGCCAGGGCGGCCAGGTCACAGAAAGGGTAGTTCGGACACACAGCAGGGTGGATGCCTGCAGGGTATTCCACAGGGGAAGATAGAGCCATAGCGGCTACTACGCAGAGGACAACCTGAAATTAAAACAAATAATATTTGAAATTATAACGGATTATTCAAAATATAAATAAATCTTGCTCTGACTTAAAATATATATTTTTAAAGTAAGAAAACCTTGTGTGACTTTAGTGTCTATCCGCAAACTAGTATCCTAATAATTACTGCAGTCCTATTCTGTAACTTAGTGGCAAATGTTAGATTATCAAAATAGTGAATTCTGTTATTTACCACCACTTTTAGCCCGAGTTTCTCCGATCATACGTCAATAGCGTTTTTCACTATTTTTTAAACGTCACCCATGGGTTTGCAATATCAAAATCATTGGGAAAACGTTATTTAAATACTTAGATTGTCACACATTAGGTAATAAATCAAAAATATGTCAGTGTGCGCTTTTTTAATTAGTCGTAGGTAGGTAACGTTAATTTAAAATACATTTTTCTGTTATATAAATAAGAAACTACAAAAACATTTAAAATGATGCGATATAGGTGTAAAACAAGGTACCATTGCCGCTAGCGACATCTACAAAAGGCTTTGCCTGATACACCCCATTAGGTGTCACAGCATTCACCAATATAAAAAGAAGAAGAAATTAGTAACTGATTACTGTTAAAATAAAAAAAAAAAAAAAAAAAACATTCTTAGCGTGCGCAGTTAAATATTATGTAAAACAATTTTAAAATGGAACTTACCAATTTGGCAAACATTTTTTGGTGATTTGATGTTTTGTAATCGATATGTCAAGTGATAATGATACTGCTTCAAGTTTAGTACGAACTTAAATAGTTCATCCGAATCATTAGGAAGGTAGTTTAATGACGTTGTCAGGTTACATCTACTTTCATTGTCGCATTTGATAAGTTTAATCCAATCACGTTTTATATCATATATATACATAGTGTAACCCAATTTTGGTCTTGCTTTTTTGAAAGACAGAGCTAGACTACCCTAATGTTAGCACTAACCCTAGTCTTGGTGTTGGTGTTGCGCAAGAGTCTCATAAGGCAACCAGTTTTTTTTTTTTTTTTTTACTGCTTTGTGTCTGTCTCTTTTAGTGTTCAGTGGTAAAAATATTGAACCCTTATACTAGATGAATCCATATCTCCAAAACTACCTACTGGTCCGTTTTTTGTTTTGCTCTGACAAAGTCTGACGTATTGATGAATACATCATGAGTAAAATATACAGAGTTTTGTATTAGACAACTTGTATAATAACATGTTATCATCACGACCGTTTCCCTTTCGGGGTGGTCAGAAACTTATAAATAAGCGGATTCACATTTAGCAAACTTTACTGTAGGCCAATTATTATTATTAAATTTTTTATTGCACAAAATAAGTGTACAAAGGCGAAGATTAATGCCTACAAGGCATTTTCTAACATCTAACCTTTGGGAGAGTGAGATTAAGGGTAGTACCGATATCAAGTTTAACAATATAGAATATACTACACACACTACATACTAATAGATCCTTTCACTATTACATAAATTACACATATACCCATAAATAAACGTATATACACATATATATTATGCCAAATATATATTTTTAGCCTGATGACGACTCCTGTTGATCTAGAAATAAAGCAGTGACCAAGCGCTTAAAAACGTGGACAGACGGCGCGTGTCTAATAGCGAGTGGTAGCTTGTTCCACTGGCGGGCTGCAGACACAGTATACGAATCTGAATATCTGCTAGAGGAGTGGGATGGGATTTTAAGTTGGTTGTTATGTAAAGAACGAAGTGGAAGGTTGTGAGTATCACACATGTATTCAAAACGGGATTTAAGATATGCAGGCGCATGAGGGTTGTTCAGGATATCATACAGAGACACGAGGAGATGGGTAGATCTTCGAAAGCGGATATTGAGCCATTTCAACTGATTACGAAAATGAGAGATATGATCGTATTTACGCAAGCCGTATACATAGCGGATGAATAAATTGAAATAAAAATGACAAGTGGCAAGCTCGTCGATGTCTAGCGTACCAAACTCGAGAAATATCACAAATAAGTAGCTGCGTTCCTCGGCGCAGTGGATGGCTTGGTGTACTGGGATGTTTAGGTGGTCAGTCACCTGACTAGACCATCGTTTGGAGTTTCTTCCTTTTGTTCTTTTACCGTCTACTTTTTCCGTTTTTTTCCCAGATTGTCGGCGCCTCTTCTAGCAATGTGGCCAAAATATTGCAGAATTCGGGTAAAGCAGACGACAGAATGCCTCTGTCCCTTGGCAAGTTTGAGCTCTTCGAGCAACAAAACGTTAGTGCATCGTGCGGTCCCAAAGTCATGAGTTTATTACAGCCCCTAGAACACAGCGTTCTAGACATCCACTGCTGGAGATGGGCCCTCCAGAACTGGAGAATTTGGCCTACACTCGCCACGCTGGCCAGACGGTTTAGGAAGGATATGATGTCAATTATTTATGACAATTTATTAACGATTCCACAAGTTGGCATTAGTGGAACCGGGACCGACGGCTTAACGTGCTCTCCGAGGCACAGGAACGGTGGTGTTGTAAATCTATGACAAATGTACGTAAGAAAAGTGTATTTCTCATTGGTACATGCCGGGTGGGATTGAACCGACCTTTGTAGGTGTTATGGTTCTTACAACCGCGCCACCATATAACCATTAGTTATATAATATTAATTGATTACTGTTGTAAATAATTTGTATTGGACTTGCAGTTTTTGCAAGACTCCGGAAGGGTCGTGATGATACTTTACTTTTACACAAGTAAGACAAGTTTTGGGCAACATGATTAACGTAATGGTTCAAATTCTTATTATAAAAGCTTAAATCAGCGATAGAGACATCATTATTATTTGAAATATCGGATAGACAACATCACAAAAATGTATATCAAATTGGTAAGTAATTTTTAATATTAAAGTGACTTGTTACTATACTTATATTGTCTTTAATTAACTTTCAACGTAATTGACATTAATAATAATATATTTATTCTCGTATATATAGGTATTAATGGATAAAAACTAAAATTTTAAAACTGAAAAACACAGGTGACTCTAGTAATCCAAGTAGCTATGTGTAGCATGCCGTGTACACTTGGGTTGCAATTCCGACCTTATAAATTATTGTAAACAAGTGCTTGATATGTATAATTGTAACCTGTTAGTGTAAATAAATAAATAAATAAATTAGTCTTAGCAAAGCGATTTAGCCAAGCGTAAATAAAGCTACCTACACCGATCTGTTAGTCAAATGAAATCTACTTTGTATATAATTATTAAAAAAGCAAAAACCGTCATCAAAACTATACCTACTCGTACATACGAGTTTATGTAAATACTTTAACTAAAAAGTAACAAATATTGTAATAGAGAATATTTTTGGTAGTATTCACTGACAACTAACCTTTGGGATGGTGAGAGATTATGATTATGAGATGGGACTAATGTGTGTACACATGTCGTATCTCACACCAGAGACCTGCCAAGTTTCCAGCCCATGCCGTCAAGTCGCTTCTCATCGCCTTGCACAATCCCAGAGTGTTCTAGGAAGCGCGTACTTCAGCTGTTAAGAGCCCCACGAATGATGTCGTTGAGAGCCACGGTATCTTTTATTAAGTTTGTTTAAAAAGTTATATTTTTTGTGTTTTCAGATTGTTGTCTGCGCCGTTGCCGCTATGGCTCTGTCTTCCCCCGTGGAGTACCCACCCGGAATTCACCCCGCTTTGTGCCCAAACTACCCTTACTGTGATCTGACTGTCTTGGCTCGTCACACCCCTGAAGGCATCCCCATCCCGGAGTGGGAACTTAACCGTTCTATCCTCCCAGTTGCTCCCCTTGCGTAAGTTCTTATTTTTATCAGACCTATTTATTTATTTATAATACTTTATTGCAGTAATATTTTTCAGCCTATTATTGCACAGCCCGGAAGATGTTTATTGACCTGATGGATTTAGGGAAACGACCAGCCTGGTCCAGCCTCTCCTTGCACCCCTACACCGAAGTTCTTTGGCGTGGAGTCGTGGATGGCTGCGAGCGGTCTCTGGAGCGTTTCCTCCTCAGCGGATCGTACAATTTATAGGCTAAAAGTAGGGTCCTGGAATAGAGAACACCCCAGGTTTGAGCCCAGCAAGACATGGAGGCCAGCCACACCGGCGAAGGTCCAGTAACTCGGAACCCCCCCCAGTGCAGCTGACGCACAGAGCAGTACAGCTTACAATATTACTACCAGATTATGGCAACTCACCCCAGCGGGACCTTCTATGAAGATTTAGAAGTAATTAATACGACTATCTCCTATGGCAGATCAAGCCGATTTGACAGCTCGACCGGATTTTTGTTACTTTTTTGTAACCCTGCGCAGACCCATGTCATAGACATTCATAGACAATTATTTTTGGCAGGCGTCGTAATATTATATTTAGAATTGTATTTAATTAATGAATTTGTATTACGCTATGTTAACATCCCCCGAGTTCTTCGCGCCATTTTGCACGGACATGTCCAAGTTTTTCGTTTTGTAAATTAGTTTACTGTGGATATTGTTAGTCAAAAGTGGTGTTATTTTGTTTAATAATGTGCTACGTGATGAATAATTATGGAAAACGATAAATTTGACGAGGATATGGGGCAGAAGTTACACTTTATTTTTTGCGGTTTTCCAGCGCTGTGATCTCCCGTATACCCTTCGTGTTTGGGCGATATTGACGTGAATTACTCCATGAAAAGCATCAAATTCTGAAACACTTGAAATTTGATTATGCCCAACTCGCTTATGAACTCTGTTATGAACATAAGTTATGCATATAAATTACGTGTTTAGGGCTGATGTACTCTGTACAATCCCCCAATTCTTCGTGAAATATGTAATAAGCTTTTTGCATAAAGATTATATATATAAAGAACTGAGTTGGCTCACTTTATAATCCTATCTATATGTTCAGTTCATTTTAGATTGGCAGTCACTGTTATCGTCTATTCATTCTTAATTTGTATGTATTTGTTACAGTGCTTTCCCCACCGTGAGATATCCAGCTGGAGTACACCCCTCCGTCTGCCCCAACTACCCTTATTGCTTTTAATGCAAGCTTGTAAAGGAGTCATCAATTAATACTATTTAGTGAAATACATGAGTTGTTAATTTTAAATTGTTATTTTTTATTCCTTATTATTTATCCAACCTAAAGTGAGATAATTTATATATAGTATGTATATATATCATGCTTCTTTAACTCCAAACTATACTTACTATACGGCAAGTATTAAGGATTGTAGCTTTTTGCAATTGTCTGTATGTGTGCTGGTCTACGTTGATAGTTTTGAGGCTGTCATGTAATGTTTTGGGTATTACTCCGGTCGTAGATACTAATATGGGTACAGTTGTTACTTTTTCTAATTTGAGTTGGGATTTAAGCTCTATTGCAAGGTCTCTGCATTTAGTATTTTTTTCTGTATGTGTAGTTATTAGGTTATGAGTGTTAGGTACGGCTATGTCTATTAAATATGCTGTTTTATTTTGTTTGTTTATCAAAGTAATGTCAGGTCGGTTGTAGTGAACTGTTTTGTTAGTTATAATCGTATTATTATTATTATTATATGGTTAAGTATTGACTAACAAAAAATAAAAATAGTTTTTTAATCATCACCGTATCTCTTTCGGGTGGTCAGCAACTACGGTTTTTAGAGAAGCGGATTCACATTTAGCCAACTCCCATTATGAGATTGGCAAGCTCGTCGATGTGTCTAGCGTATCAAACTTGAGAAATATCACAAATAAATTAGATTGTTGTACATTGTATAATTTGTCTCGGTCTGGGTGTTTATATGTATAATATGTATATATTTACAAAAAAAAAGTATAATATGTAGTTTATCAACCATCTAGTTTCCGTAACACAAGCCTCGTAGCTTACCACGGAAACTAGATGGCGCTGTGTGACCTGTCTGGAAATATTTATTTATTTATTGATGTGTTAATAAACGTTTTTACTCTTATTTATTCTATATGCTGATAAACACAACCTTCTTAGCGTCTCGCAGTGGGGTAATAAAACAAACAAAAATATTACAAAAACACCCATTTATTTACACTTTTTACAAAATTTGAATCACAGATTTTGACAAATCTACTTAATTTAATAAAAAAATCATGGCAGTGATAGATATTTAAAAAAATCTTAGTAGAAGAAATAACATAACCTCAGGTTTTTTAGTATTTCATTTTGATCTAATTATATTTTAATATTTAGCATCATACTCGAGTCTAGTGCGCTCCGGACATCAACCAGATTGTCACTTGTCATAAAATAAAATGGCCTTAAAAAGCAATTCTGACAACGTCAACTCAAGGACGTCATAATAATGTTGGACAACTAAATCTGTTTATGCTATTTCTCCACCTCTCTTATTGATAATTTAAGTCGTTTAGAAACAGTAGGGATAGTTAGGGCACAGGGCTGGGTGCACATCAGCTGGGTATCTGGCAGCGGCGGCATTTCTGAGACAAACAAAATTTTATATATTAACTAACTATGAATATTGAATTCAATTTGGTACCGGAGCCCGGACTGTCCACCCACACCAGTGTCGGTGTGGAGAGCCCGTGGAACATCTCGGACACCACGGGCTTTCTTGCGCTAGAAGTGCTGGCCGCATACCTCGTCACGCTGCTTTAAATTTAAATTTTTTAAATTTAAATTCATCATTCGAAGGGCTTTTGTCACTGCTGGAGTACCCGCGATCCTAGAACCCTCTGGGATTGCGCGGAGCGATGGCAAAAGACCCGACGGCATGACCGTTGGGCCGTGGAAACTTGGCAGGTCCCTGGTGTAGGATGCGACAGCAGGAAGTGCGGCGGCTTCTGCTGAGAACCTCAAGCTGCGCAAATACGCCAACCTCAGTACAGGTTACGAATTTGCGCCGTTTGGGGTCGAGACGATGGGCCCATGGGGACACTCAGCCAAGCGTCTGGCCAAGGAGTTGTCCAAACGGCTAACACAGGAAGGCTGGCAATTATTTCTGCCAACGTATTTGCTTAGCTATACAGAGGGGAAATGTTGACAGTCTTCTTGGGACTATCACTGAAGGGTCGTCCCTAGATGACATTTTTTACTTATAGTTTATTTTTTATTAGGTTTAGTTTATATATTTTTTTAATTTTTACTTTTAAGTAGTTTTAATTTATATTGTAATTATTTTATACTGTTTGTATATTTGGTTTAATTAAAGATTTTATTAAAGATTAAATATCTTTATATTATAATCTAGAATAAAAATAAAGAACTACGTATTTTTTATTTTAATTATTCAGTAATAAAATCTTAAGTTACGGTGCAGAGAAGTTATCCTAAAAATATCGCTAATCATACAGAGCCTAATCAAGTAGGTAGCAAAAGGTCGAGGTTCGCGCGAACGTTGACTTATGTTATTGTTTCTCTCTCTATTTCGTCTCTCGGCTGTGAGCGAGATCAATTAATACTCGTTATAACACTTGTTTTTAGAATAAAGTTTTTTTACTTTTAACCAATGACATCTGAAACCTAAAAATATTTTTGCTTTTTTGATAATTACACGTGGTATATAAAAATGAATCTCTATTTTCATTGGCCATCGCATCACGCGTGAACGGATGGAACAATTTCGCTAATTCTTTTTTGTGTGCCACGAGTACAAACATTTCTTATGAAAAAAAAACATAAGGAAGTTGAGCGGAACTGTGTTAAATTATATTTATTTGCAGCGATCATTCTGTCAATCGCTGACAGTTAATTCAAACAACTCCAGCAGCGACAGCGTGCGGCGTGTATAGGCCTTTAGGGTTAAGTTCCCGTTCTGGTATATAAAGATATCGTTGGAGGTGTGTCGAGCCTGGGTGGTCAAGTCACAGTAATGTTAGTTTGGGCACACGGCTACTCCAAGGATTACCACGGCAAAGAATACACAGAGGATAGTGAATTGTTTAAACTGATCATTTGTAAAAAAAAATTATGGCGATTATAATTAGCTTTGTTTTTTTTAACTTTTATGCTTCAAATCCAAAAGCTAAGATAATTAATTAGGTTTATCTTTTAGTTTATTTAATTTAAGGTTTTGTTTAGTTTATTTTTAATTTTATTATCTAGGTTTAGTTTATTGGTTTACTATAATAAATACATAAATAAAAAAAAGCTAAGATAGTGAAGTGATTTATTTTATTTGTTGTGACTTTTAAACGATTTTGTAAAACACATGTTTTATTACTTACGGGATTGGTGCTACAGGTGCGACTGGTAGGATGGAAGGGTTAAGTTCCCATTCTGGTATGGGAATGCCGCTGGGGGTGTGTCGGGCCAGGGTGGCCACGTCACAATAAGGGTAGTTTGGGCACACGGCTGGATGGACGCCTGCAGGGTACTCTCGACCCAGGACCACCACGGCCAGGGTGCAGAGGACGAACTGAAAAAGATAAATAAGGATATAGTAAATATATTTTACAATTTTTATTGTAATATTAGTGTAATCATTTCTTTACTTATGCTATTTTACTCGGCTTTACCCGTGTAAACTTTTCGTTCATTTATTTCGTTGGTTTGGGATGCGACGTGTACTGACACCCTTTGTGCTAGTCGTGTTGGTGCGACACAAAAACGAGCAGGTGCAGCGGCTGAATTGGCTGCAAACGGCAAACGTAATAAGTACATAGTCAAAGTCAAAGTCAAAATATCTTTATTCACGTAAACCTATTACAGGCATTTATGAAACGTCATTAATTTAATTATTTTAAATGATTCTACTCCTGCTAGTAGAAGACTAAGCAGCAAAGTGGTCCAATAAGTAAGCTGTTAGCAGAAGACCAGCAGCTTAGCAAATTTCAGTGACCTGTTAATGTTTAATCTGACTGAGAAAGGAATCTGCAAGAAAAACTCAACTATATCAGATTTACAAAATAAAACATATACAGAACTGCACCACAACGATCACTTATTAACCTTTTAAATTTAGTTATCAGTACCTATGAAAATACAATACCTGGTACCGCAGTAACCCACCTGGCAAGTCAGAATTTAGGTAGACTACATGCCTATGTGCAACCCGAAAGTCGACAAAACGCAAAAACCTCTGTTAATTTAAGAACAATAAATTGAACGTGTTCGGCAGAGGTCCCAGGCCCCCACAGCAGCACCCGATCACGGACATAATGCATGTGCCAGCCATCCCCCCGCTCAACCAGGCCCTTAGGGTGCGGACCGGGACCCGACACACGTGCCACCACTGCAATGACCTTCTAAGGAAGGGGCGACCACCGGACACGCCACACCATGAGAACCTGAACACTAAGAATGACTTTCGAGACAGAGTTGGCAAATCGTTACTATTTTGTGCCGTTTGCCGTAGAGACCATGGGCCCTTGGTCTGAGGACGCTAAATCGTTAATACGCGACATAAGCGTTGCCATCCGAGCGTCAACAGGTGATCCTTTGAGTAGGGAATATCTTATTCAGAGGATCAGTGTTGCCATCCAACGAGGCAACGTCGCCGGAGTCCTCGGAACATTGGATTCGATGACATGTAGATTATAATCAAGATATTTGTAAGTATTTAGTTTTTATATTAATTCGGTTTATCTTTTAGCTTATTTAATTTAAGGTTTTGTTTAGTTTATTTTTAATTCTATTGTTTAGGTAGCTTTTAATTTATATTTATTGTTTGTATTTTTCGTTGCTCATTGTCTTAATTTTGCTATATTTTCATGATGTAACGCTTAAAAATAATCTCCTTGAAATGCTGAAGCCAACTAACGTATTTAAAGTGATAAGGATTAATATCTTATTTGTATTTATAATAGCTTTCCAAATATCGCTTTATAATTGCCTATTACAGTATTAAAATGGATATAGTATGTTATCCTTAAGAGATAGACATATGCCATCGTGGACTTTTCTGTAGACCTATATAAGATACACAATTCCGACATACATTATTTTGTTATATCTCAAAGGGTTTAGGCAGCGTTTTCGTTAAAAGCTCCCAGACAGCTATTTTTTTTTCGAAACCTCCAACAAATATTGTTAATGTATACTAAAATCTTCCTCGAGAACCACTCTATCGATTGGTGAAACAGCATGAAAATAGGTGCTATAGTTTTTTGAGTTAATCTCGAACAGACAGACAGACGTGGCGTAGGACTTTGTTTTATATAATATGTGGTGATAGTGATAATAGTGATAGTAATTAGTAATTTAACTGCCTCTGTGGTCTAGCGGTTAAGTCCGTGGATTTAGACTAGGAGGTACCGGGTTAGATTCCTGGTCGGGACACAAAAAAAAAAATATTAATGTAAATAAATACATTTAATTAATATTTAATTTATTTGTGATATTTCTCGAGTTTGGTACGCTGGAGACATCGACGAGCTTGCCACTTGTCATGATTGGTATATAGTAAAGTTGGCTAAATGCGAATCCGCTTATTTATAAACGTGGTTTCTGACCTCCCCGAAAGGAAAACGGTCGTGATGACACTTTTTTTTTTAATTAGGCACACTACAGAAATAAGTACAAAAAAATATTAAATATAAAAACAACACAATGCTATTCCAGAATGATGAATGAGTACATCTCTATATTATCTGTGGATGAATGAGATGAAAGGTAAGGCAAAGGGATCAAGCCCATACAGCCATATCTGTCATAATATTTTTTTAAGATTTAACTTATTTTTGGGCATACGTATGTTTTTCAGTTATTTTGTTAAATTATGTTTATTTCTTTTTATTATCGATTATAATGTTGTCGAATATATTTTCTACTCATAAAATATTTGTATGTTAAATATAATTAAACTAATATAAAAAACCCCGCAAATACTTTTGACAAATCGCAAATCGGGGATTCAAAGAAATTACAGTAGTCTTGTGCATAGTAGTTCCTGACCAGGAGCGCTCCTTTTAGTTCACGGCTCCTTAAGAAACTAGATAGCTCCTTTAGTTTCTCCGCTCCGGAGTTAAAAACTAAGCATTAGTTTTAATAGGTACCAGGCCGTACCGTGTGATGGATTACTAATAACAAATTGTTGTCCGTAATAACCAATTTAATTATGCATTCACACTATTATGTGTTTACTAATCCGCCTTGTGTAAGCCCACGTGTCGTGCATTCCAGGCTTTGATGGATGTAATTATTAACTACATGTGACCTCGCTGTTAACGGTAGAAACGTTAGATTTAGGGATTCATCATCATAATTTCTCCCATGATTTTTCACTTTCCCAAAGGTCAGTTGTTAGGAAATGCCTAACTGGCATTAAACTAGCCTATGTACACTAATGGGGTGTATCACTAACTTTTTATCACGATAGATGGCGCATGATAGATAGGCGTACCTAATGTAACTGTCAGTTGCATTCAAAACTTGTATTTTTATTACGAAATTTATTATTTTCTGGATATTATGCCGAAGTGAGCAGCTTTTAAGTGTGCAAATCGAGATTTCTAAGCGAAATCGAAGATATGGTGATCTCAAAATTGCCGTTCTATTAATAAAACCTTTTTTTTACAGGGCACTTTAACCTCAATAGAGAAAATTTAAAAAATATTGGGCTGCGAGAAATATTTTTCAATAGGGATCTTTTATTCTTTACTTATTTACCTGCGAGAACTAAACGCAAAAATAGCACCATTTTGTTTTACGTATTGCCAGGCTACTGGCTATGAATAAGTTGATTTTTTTTAACTCAAACAATAAATATAAATATAAATATTTCCAGACAGGTTACACAGCGCCATCTAGTTTCCGTGGTAAGCGTAGCTTGTGTTACGGAAACTAGATGGTTGATAAACTACATATTATATTTTATATTATTTTTTTGTAAATATATACATATTATACATATAAACACCCAGACCGAGACAAATTATACAATGTACAACTTGCCCCCGGTGGGAATCGAACCCACGACCTCCCGAGTTCACGGCAACGTTTGTTACCACTAGACCACGGAGGCGGTCAAACAAGCAGAGCTCTTTCAATAAAGTAGGTTTAAATGCCTGCTTACCAGTTTGGCGAACATGATTCCGTGTTTCTGGACAACTGTGAGTACACTGAGTGCCAGAGCAAGACCCTGGCTTATATACTCGAGGCGTGAAGTTGGCTGTAGGCCGAGAGATAGCGTCACTTACTTAATGTTTAGTTACTCTAAATACTTCACGTTAAAAGGCGGGAAAAACGCCTTTTTTTAGACTTATGCTTTATCACAAATAAGGTTATGAGTGGAATACCTTTGTCATCTCTGGGATGGTTCCGTGCTCCCAATGTCCTACAGAGGCGGGCGATTCGAATAGTGTACGACAGTGTACAAACTCTCGAATCTGCAGTTTTACCGATATGTGGCCACCCTAAGCGTATTCTACTGTACATGTTTTGAAGAGATCCACAACTTTATCCCTTCTCCTCTATTTTGCAACAGCAACCACACGCGCAGGCCAAAATATGCACCCTCATACCGAAGTCTACTCGTTACATATAAATTTGGAGACTTTTACATCTGACGTATGCTGAAGATGATGTGGAATGCTCTCCCAACTATCTTTTTTTTTAATATATTTTTTTTTAAATATTTTTTTATTTGGGTAACTCACAGCTAATACAATAGATTAAAGACTACAAGCTAATTAAGAGTTACCACACATAACAAAAATACAAGCAAAAAAAAAAGAAAAACCAAAAGTAAGAACAACTTACAGCTAGATACATAAAATATATATAAAGTACATATGGGTGGTGTATGGCTATTGACAAGTTGCCACCGATAGCTAAAATCACATAATTAGGTATCTTGATTGAGTTCTCGAGATAGTAGTTTCTAGACAGACACTTTAGTCTCACAAGGTTTTTGTTACTACAATTAGAAACAAATAGCATATATTTTGCGTGAGACTATTACCAAGACCAAGATTAGGAGTGGAAGACCAAGACCGAGACCAGCTGTTCTGAATGTAAACGATGGTATTTTAAAAGTTATTCAATTTATTGATGTGTATTGTTAGTTGCCTGCAGCCCTATTATTACTTACGCGCAATCCTTTAACTATATGTAACTAAATCACGCTATTAAAGTTGATATTCGCATGGCCGCTGTTAAGGTCGAGCGCTTATAGAGTTGAGAATTGAATATTGTTTTATAATTATGACGCAACCTCTGACGTAAATAACAAATCCATTAATAACGTTTGCGACAAAGTAATAAAATAAAGCTTCTGGTGTAGTTTTTTTATTTTTATACTGGCAACACTTATAACGTGACATTGCACTGGCGATGGGTAGGGTTAATGACCTCCTCATGTTTACGATTCATTCCCTCGCCGACTTTAGTTGGTAATGGTTTATGATAATGGTTAAACTTGCAATAGGAAAACCTGGTTGTATCTGTAAAGAGTTTTTATTAAATCTGTTGTAAATGTTAAAATCGTCGTTAAATTTCTTCTGTTACAAATTATTAATAAGAAATACAAGTAATAATTATAAATATTAGCCAAAAAATATATCTATTAACACGCTTCAAGGAGGTTTCAAGGTACGTCGCGATGTACCTTGAGTTTGACAGTTCAATTTCTCGAGCGTAATGACGTGCCGAGGCTCTCCGTTTGACAGCTGGAAGGAATAATTGAGTGAAGGAGCTGTTGAGAAAATATCTAGGAATACAGGTGCCAGTTCTGTTAGGTATTATAGTATTATAAATGTATATATTGTATAATTTATTTACATATTTTAATTCTGGTTTTTACTATATTATTTCCATTTTCACACTACACCCCGTAATCTTAGAACCATCTGGGATTGTGTGAAGCGATGGCAAGAGACCCGACGGAATGACTGTTGGGCCGTGGAAACTTGGCAGGTCTCTGGTGTGGGATGCGACGTGTGAAGACACATTAGCATCTCAGATCCAGGCGACCTCGTCAGGCGAGGGGAGAGCGGCGTTTTCTGCGGAGAACCTCAAATTGCGCAAATATGCCTTGGTGCCGGTTACGAATTTGCGCCGTTTGGGGTAGAGACGATGGGCCCATGCGGACCGTCAGCGAGGCGCTTGACCAAGGAGTGGTCAAAGCGGCTGACAGAAAGGTCTGGAGACAGGAAGGCTGGCAATTATTTCTGCCAACGTATTAGCCTCGCTATACAGAAGGGAAATGTTGCCAGTCTCCTTGGGACAATCTGGGATGGGACGTCTCTAGAGGACATTTTTTATTTATAGTTTAGTTTATTTTTAATTTTATTATTTATGTGGCTTTTAATTTATATTTAATGTATATTAATTAACTTCAAATAAATTAGAACTTCTTCATTTAAAAAAAAAATTAAAAAAAATCACACTGCACCCATAATATTAATCTCTCACTCTCCCAAAGGTTAGCTGGTAGAGAATACCTTCATGGTATTATGCTCGCCTATGTACAACACTTTATATTGTATATTTCGTGTGCAATAAATAATTTTATTATTATTATTAGTTTGCTTAGTGAGCCTATTGTATTTTAGTTATAATTTAAACGCGCCGGCTATCGGCCTATAGTCAAGTCCTCCACAAGGATCAAATTTAATAAGTTCTTCGGTGTCGTACAACATTATTGTCGCGCATAAGTAGGTTTTAAGTTAAAATTAATTAAATTAGTTGTGGTATTCGATGTTCAAAGAGCAAATTAAACTATAGTTTTTATGCATTTACATTATGTTATCCATATTCGCGTTCTTAATAAAAAATGGGATTTGTAATTTCATTATACATTGCGTGTTATAGTTAAACTAAATACAACTTTGTACAAAATAACATGCAACGTACATTGACAATACAGAACCCAAAGTCCGTTTCAAAGCCGTAACATTTCCCGCCACTATTTGACAGATGTTTTAATCTCGATAGAATGATGGCAGGTGTGATGTCATCGCTGTCTGTCAACTTGTCGATTGGTAGAGCTATTGCAGTAAAGATTTCTGGTGAATCCTAAAAAAAAAAAAGTAACAGATATAAAACTGAACAATTAATAATTTTATTTCTGTTATATTGAAGCCAAATTATATAATAATATGTAATGTCCTTAATTTTAGGAATGCTTTGACCAACGGAAACTTTACCCTTATTCTTCTTTCAGCTGTCAAACGGAAGTACATCGCGATAAGGGTTCCCATAAGGGATCCTCAAAATTTGTTGTTTTTTTGTTCTCTTCTCCGGATGGATGATGAATGAGGTGATAGGCAAAGGCTCTAGCCCATACAGCCAAGTCTGACGTAATATATCTTTCTTTTTTATGAGTTAATGAGGTTATCATTAGATTCTAGATGTTGCAGAATTTGATGCTTTTTTTGCAGTGACTCGCGGCATTATAGCCCAAACACGTCAGGTATAATATTGGAGTTCACAGCGCGGGAAAACCATAAAAATAAACTGCGAATTGTGCCCCATATTTAAAGTCCAATTTATCGTTTTCCATAATTATTCACATTGTAGCACATTATTAAACAAAACAACACCACTTTTGACCAACAATATCCACAGTAAATTAATTTACAAAACAAAAACTATGACGGCTTGACTGGGCATGACGGCGATTCGAGCCTGATCCCGAAACAAGTGGATACACTTTACTGGGTTTATCGGCACGAACGGTGGAGATTACCCCGCCCCGGCAGACTGGGCAAATTACCACCATCAGTCCGCCTACCACCTATTTGTTGTTCTCGTTGAAAGTATGTGTCATTTGCAATAATGTCAAATTACATTTTTTACTTCCAAGGAGAACTAATATTGTAAGCTTGACATGGTGATATTTATATTAAAATTAAAATGTATGTTTAAGGCGCTGACATTTGGCTGTATTCTAAACTACAAGAAATATTTAAAACTGCTCTCTCAGGCCCGATTTTGACAAATAAATTAACTTTTTTTTTGTGAATGTCTAAATTATTAATTAGATTATAGAAAAACCGAGACAGGTTCAAATATTCCAAACAATTGGTCCTAACTGACAAAGTTTACATAGCAACTATAAAATATTAAAATTATTTTAATGGTGTAGTTACTCGTAAGCGGTTATCAAACTTTTTGAGGACGGACTTAGGCTTGTTTTTTTCTTTTTTTTTATTATTTTTATTTATTTTTACAGTTTTTAATTCAAGTTATTTTTACCCAGTCGGGCTTTTTAAATTTTTTTCAAATTCAAAATCGTTTATTACAGTAATATGGTTAGTAAGTTGGCTCTGCACATTTAGCCATTGTTGTGGCATGCAAAAATTGTTTTTATTTAAATATATTTTTATCTAGTAAGTCTAGTCATCATTATATAATTAAATTTAGGTCTATACATTTTATTACAAACAGACAAAAAAAAAACATAATAAAAAAAAAAATGTCAAACGAATTCAAAAGATTTTCTCCTTCAAAATTACCCCCAATTTGTTAAAAACATAATAATAAAACTTAAAAGATTCTTAAAACTTTTATTAACTTTTTTTTATTATATTCCTACAAGTACAGGTTTGATCCTGCTACATTGACGCACATGTATGGTGCGTCGGTAATGTATGCAGTGCCCTTTATGACAAGGACGACTCGGAAAGATCCATTTTAAGAATTTTCCTTAATGAATTAATCTTGAGGCAGGGATACACTGAAAAATCTATTCTACAAAAAAAAATTGGCTTTATTAATACTATTTAAAAAATACCTTCAACTGCCTTTGTGGTCCGGTGGACTGTGGACTAACATAGTTATATTTTGTTATGTTTGTTACAACCACAATAAAAGTATCATCACGACCGTTTCCTTTTCGGGGTGGTCAGAAACCACACTTATAAATAAGCGGATTCACATTTAGCCAACTTTACTATAGGCCAATCATGACAAATGGCAAGCTCGTCTATGTCTCCGGGCGTACCAAACTCGAGAAATATCACAAATAAATTAAATATTAATTAAATGTATTTACTCGTATATACATTAGTCAATGTTTTTGTGTCCCGACCAGGAATTGAACCCGGTACCTCCGAGTCTAAATCCACGGACCTAACCGCTAGAGAATGGAGAATGTTGGGCATATCGTGGACGGAGTTCCGAACCAACAAATCCATCCTGGAGGAACTAGAGATAGGACAACGCCTTTCTTCAATCGTGCAATCACGCATTCTCACTTTCTTTGGACACGTGTCGCGGCGTGGAGATACTCGTACATCCATTGAGCGCCTTGTAGTTCAGGGAAAACTCGATGGCAAGAGGATGCGTGGTAGGTCTCCGATGAGATGGACTGACCAGGTTAAAGCAGCAATGGATCACCCTCTACATGAGTGCTCCAGGAAGGCTGCAGTTCGAAAGGAGTAGCGACGACTTGTTAAGCGTGCAACTGACACTCAAGTGACGACCACGACCACTCTGCCAAGAGTGTAGCGACTAAGAAGAACCGCTAGACCACGGAGGCAGAAATATTTTGAGTTTGAGTATGAAATAAATATTTTTCATAAATATATACATTTGACATTGACATGTCTGTGCTAATAATACCGGTAGGTTCATTATAGATATTAGTGACTGTATTTTTGTAAGTACGTCGCTATACCTAGGGTCAATCTTTTGAAGATAGTATCCCATAGTATCCACGGTTGATTGCTTGCACGAACTCGTTAAAAGAAGATTTTTTAATTAGTGTAGGTAATTACTTTGTAAAAATTAAGGTGCATCGATTAGTCTGGATTACCTGCGATTTGATTTCTCGATGTTTCGTTCATCGTTTCGTTATACCAGTTTCGTCACAATCCATTAAGCGTGTAATTGTTAACATCCGACTGATGTAAAACTGTTAATTCTGAAGTAAGACATGTGGTGACGGCTGTAATATATCGCTGCATTAAATCCATATTTTTATTCGAAGTAATATACAAACAATATAAAAGAATTACAATATAAAATAAACTATATCAAAAAAAAATCTAAATTTAACCTGAAAAATAATAATAATACATAGAAAATAAAAATACATACTTACAAAAAAAATAGCTCCTCCAAATCGCTGTCTTGTGGCATGGTGCCCAATACACTAGCAGCATTTCCCCTTTGAATTATGATACTTAATTTTTTGTCACCAGAGACGTCAATGAGCCTTGGAACAATTTAAAAGGCTTTAAGTTCCGATCCCCACGGGCCCATCGTTTCTACAGCAAACGTCGAAAAAAAGTAACTATTGCAAATAGTTTCATATTTTCGACGCTTGCTGATCTGCGCTTGTTCCGCTGGAACACCAGCTCTAACAGAAGTTCCTTGAAGGTAGGAAGGGGCTAGGGAATCCCAACAGGTAAAATCCCATACCAGGGATTGACCCAATATTGATATAAAGATATTTTTTTAAATTATTTTTGAAATATAAAAAAAACTACCCGGGATTCAGACCCGTAGATTTTGACAATAGGGTTCGATTCCTGCAGTTGTGTTCTTATCTCCCGATTAATGATGAATGAGGTTATAGGGAAGGCAAAGAGTCTAGCCGCATACAGCCAAGTCTGATGTAATATATCTGAGGTTAATATCAAATTTCTTGCAGTTACTCGCGGCATTATAGCCCAAACACGTCGGGTTCAAAGCGCGGGAAAACCGCAAAAAATAAACTGCAACTTGGGCCCAATATATAAAGTCCAATTTATCGTTTTCCATAATTATTCACATTGTAGCATATTATTAAACAAAACAACACCACTATTGACTAACAATATCCATAGAAAATTAATTTACAAAACAAAAACTTGCACTTGACATGTCCGTGAAAAATGACGCAAAGAACTCGTTCCGATTTATGACATTTGAAATTATTTCCCAAATTTTCACCCTTATAACACTATCAGCTAGTTTAATAATACAGGATGTTTTAATTAAGCAAAATTGAAACGAAAAATGCCTTGACCATATTTCGTGTGGCAAAAAATCACATTGTTTTTGTACGCATATTTTATTACATAAAAAGTAGATTTCAATCGGATAACAGATCGATGATGGTAGCTCTTCTACGTATTATCGGATATTCGAATAATAATATATGTATATATATATGTATATATACATATATGTATATATATATGTATATATACATATATGTGGCGGATATAATTTTAATTGCTTCTACTCTGTTATTACCTAAGTAATAATTATATGCCAAAAATACGTTCAAGAAACTGGTTGTGTCCTTTCTTTTTAAATAAATAAATAAATAAAATATTTATTATATGCATTATGCAGGTCCTTACATATAAAATTGACGTTTTATATGGAAAAAGTAAAACGAAAAAATGAATAGTTCCTTAAATCCTACAAAGGTCGGTTCAAACCCACCCGGCATGTACCAATAAGATATACACTTTTCTTACGTACTGCAGTCATAGATTTACAACACCACCGTTCGCGTGCCTCGGAGAACTTCGGTAATAAATTGTCATTAAAAATTGACATCATATCCTCGCCAAGCCGTCTTGCTAGCGTGGCGAGTGTAGGCCAAATTCTCCATTTATACAAGTATGTTCTGGAAGGCCCATCTCCAACAGTGGTCTAGGACTCTGTGTTCGAGGGGCTGTAATGAAAAATGAAAAAATATATTTTTAGTCAGAGCAGGAGTCTTGCGAAACAAGACCAAGATTAGGAGTGCAAGAACAAGACCAAGACCAGCTGTAAGACTTAGACTTGGCCCGTCTATAGGACCATTTATAGGGTTTAGAATTAGTGGTGCTTAGTCCAATAGTGAGACTATACTATTCTTCTTCTTCTTAGTCGCTCCACTCTTGGCAGAGTGGTTGTGGTCGCTATTGGAGTGCTAGTGGCACGCTTAACAAGCCGTCGCCACTCCTCTCGGACCCCGGCTTTCCTACTGCACTCATGTAGGGGATGATCCATTGCAACCTTCACCTGATCGGTCCATCTCATCGGAGACCTACCACGCATCCCCTTGCCATCGACTTTCATACACGGCGCCGTGACACGTGTCCGAAGAAAGTGAGAATGCGTAATTGTACAATCGAGGAAAGGCGCTGTCTGATCCCCAGTTCCTCCAGTATGGATTTGTTTGTTCGGAACTCCGTCCATGATATGCCCAGCATTCTCCGCCAACACCACATTAAATCGAGAGACATGCTATAGCCCTGATAAAATTCAAGTCTTACCTAATGGGTGTTGCCAATACTAATATTTCCGCATTCCAATTAAACTGTAGGCGTTATTAGTTCAACGCATTATCGACTAAATTGATTGCATAATTGATTGTAAAACGTCATTGCATTGTAATACCGTCATAGCCACATGATGAATTGTTTCGGGATTTGTCTGAATAAAAGACGAAAACATTTTGGAAATAACTTTAATTTTAATATAAAACAACAAACACGGCCATCGAGTCAACCATCGACCACTTTTTTTTTTTTATTTCTTACAGAATACATCAGTCCTAAACTATTATATATTATTAATAATAATAAATCATTTAATTTGAAAGATAATAACAATTCATTTTTGTTAGTAACAATGACTTACATTAAAGTTGGTAAACTAAAATTTATTGTTAGTGCCTTATTTATATTTATTTGTACACACATTTGATTTAAGATTTTTTAAACTGCTAACTTTTGATTTGCAGCTAGTCTCGCCACTGCAGGTTTTTCTTTAACAATAATTATTTCAAAATGTTTTTTTGCGCTTCATTATTTCTATGTAAAATTATGAATTCTAATTTTAAATTAATCTACAACTCTTTACGAAGAAATAGCGCAATTTTTGGTTTTGTTCTACAAAAAACTGAATTTCACGAATATATTTGAAAATTAAGTGCCAAAAAAAAAATTCCGTTTGTTAAAAAAAAATATTCTGTTTGCCAAAAGCTAATTACTCTGTAAAAAGTTTCTAGGTTGATTCTATTAAAAAATAAAAAACATTAAACTGTCTTTCTTTTTTAAGAATATTTTTTTTATATTCACATATTTTTTTGTTTTCTGCATTCAATTGTCTGAAAATTAAAATTGTGAATCTGTAGTCGGGGTGTATCAGGCAAAGCTTTTTGTAGATGTCGCTAGCGGCAATGGTACCTTGTTTTTAGATGTTTTTGTAGTTTTTTTTTATTTTTATAACAGAAATATGAATTTTAACTTAATTTTATCTACCTTAAAATACGAATTAAGAAAGCGAATACCGTCTTTAAAAACAAAAAAGCGTTAAATAAATGAAACGGCAATTTTGAGGTTACCATATCTTTGATTTCGCTTGGAAATCTCGATTTATACACTTAAAAGCTGCTCACTTCGGCAATACGAGTATATCCAGAAAATAACAAAATTCGTAATAAAAATACAAGTTTTCTGTGCAACTGACAGTTCTATTAGGTACCATCTATCATGCGCTATCTATTGTGATAAAAAGTTAGTGATACACCCCATTGGATGGAATAGTATATATCCATTGTCCACATAGTTTGGACATAAATTCAAATTCAAAATTCAAATTTAAAATCGTTTATTGCACAGAATACAGGTAGATATAGGATAATACAATTTTACAGTTCAGCTGTATCCTACCATAATGGTATGCAAATAATAGTACATGTCAATTACAACTAAAAATATATTTGTCAACACTTATAATGTAAAAATTCTTGGATACTATAAAAACATTGTTCTTTTAACCATTTATTTAACAGCTTCTTAAATTTAATTATTGATGTCAATTGTTTTAATTCTATAGGCAAACCGTTAAATATTTTGATACACATTTGGTGACTATTTTTAGAAACAAATGAAAAACTAATATTTTAAAATATATAGTTCACAAATAAATTGTTTAGTCTTCATTGGGACATCAGCACATGAAGAATGAGTCACTCTTGTCCAGCAGATTTCTTGTTCTTGTTGAAAGAATGATCTCCTATGATCCGAGTACATCTTGGCCTGGAAGACTTTGCTTTCTGTCCGTTTCGATTTTTTAATAATGATACAGAAAACAAGATGAATGAATGAGGAAGAGAATGATGGGCTTAATAATGAATAATGAGAGCCTCGTTGCGAGAAAAAAAAGTCACAACATAATAAGTTAACTATACGGAATCGTATTATGCAATACTTATTTTCTTTTTATTATCTAGGCAACCAGCAGACAGACCAATATTTAAGAAAGGAGTATACAATGATTTTTTATAAGTCCCTAGCGTGATACATAATGTTATTAATATTTATGGTACCGTAATATTATGGTTAGTGTTACGCGGAGTGCCTTCACTCCGTAGCCACGACTCAGACTTAGCTGTAAAGGCACACAGGGCCAACAGTGAGATAGAGACGGTTTATAGGATTTTAGTCCGTAGTCGCCCTGGGGCTTCACTAGGAAGCTTCACGGATGAGTTGGGCATGCGACCCCCACCCGCGTTGGCCCTTCAGGCAGGGGGCGTATCATTGATGATTTATTGATTCACCGTCTATAAAAAAAAAAAAAAAATAACCTAATTCCTTCCTCTTCATCTTTCAGAGCGCTTAGAACGAATATGACACTGACCGTCGCGTCATTCCGAATCAAATATCGCGATTTGGATGCTCAGAGTGTGATATCAATTCGGAACGGTCTAAATCACATTTTCATTCATAAAATGTTAGTTTTTTTTTTAATGTACGGAAGATAAATTGCGGATTCCACATCTTTGAGTATAAATCCTAACAAATATACATCTCTCGGTATATTCATCTTTATATGTGTAAAGTTTAATATTATTATCTTATTTTTTCTACGTCTTTCATTAGTAATGGAAGGTTCGAATGAAAGAGATGCATGCTTACGTTTAATAGCTTGTAAAATAAAGAGTTGTCTGCAAAGAGTATGTTATTAATTGGGAATATAGTGGCTACTCACGCAAAAACTCTCGTTCATCCGAACACTAGCTTAGCCAGGTGGATAGTAGGATACTTAAAGCGCCATGCATACCTATTTTTTTTATTTTTTTTTAATGTTTAAGGACAACTTACAGTTAGATACATAAAATATATACAGTACATATGAGTAGTGTATGGCTATTGACAAGTTGCCACCGATAGCTAAAATTACATAATTAGGTGGTGCTTGCTGAAATAACAACACGAAACCTAAAGTAAAATTAACCTAAACTTAAAACTAAGGACAATAAACTACATAACATAGACAAAAACAAAAAAAAATTATAGGTATAGCTTCTATATTGGAATAGCATTATATCTGAAAATCGATTTTTGAGCCTACAACCAATTAACTGCGCGCATATATAAATATTGTGTATTTTGTACAAAAGTAAAGTATCATCACGACCGTTTCCCTTTCGGGGTGGTCAGAAACCACGCTTATAAAGAAGCGGATTCACATTTAGCCAACTTTACTATAGGCCAATCATGGCAAGTGGCAAGCTCGTCGATGTCTCCAGCGTACCAAACTCGAGAAATATTACAAATAAATTAAATATTAATTAAATGTATTTATTTACAATAATAAATATTTTTGTGTCCCGACCAGGAATCGAACCCGGTACCTCCGAGTCTTAATCCACGGACTTTTAACCGCTAGGCCACGGAGGCAGTTAATTTTGTACAATACATTTAAATTTCAATTTTTTACTAAAGTTGTATAGTTCGCTTGTTGAAAACAATGGCCGACATATAATTTTTTTTTTTTGGTAAAAGAAGATTTTTTATTCGAAGTAATATACAAACAATATAAAAAAATACAATATTAAATAAACTATATTATAACAAAATCTAAATTTAACCCAAAAAAATAATAATACATAGAAAATAACAATTAAATAGTTACAAAAAAAATAGCTCCTCCAAATCGCTGTCTTGTAGCGTTGTTTGTTTGTTTCATGTTAAATAAATTGAACGAATTTATTAAATTAATGAACATAAAAAGTCGCACCACTTTCTTGTGAACCGAAATTTGTCAATTGCTTGTTCTAAGTTTACACCCCCTGGCTGTCTGATTGAGAGTTGATCGTCCACCGTTTGAAGGTGTTCTAAAATCTTTTCCTGCAAGTGAATAGCCGCGCGGCCTAATCCTGGCTACTACTTTGCGGATGATGACAGAAATAATAATTGTCGATAATGGTGACTGCACGTCTGTAGGCGTCTTTAAATGTTTAATAACCACATCGTTCCTGGAGAAACAGAATAAAACACTATTTAAATAACCGTGTATTTATTTAAGTTATAATGTATATGATGTACTTGTACTCGTATGTATAATTGTATGTTTATGTGTTTAGGTATAATGTGTAGTATATTAGAATTAGTTAAGTAACTTATTAACTGTATCATTAAAATTTCTTTTTTTTTTTCATACTTCCTATCACCTTACTCGATCCCCAAGGTTAGCTAATAAAGAATGCCTACTGGCATTATAGCTCGCCTCTGTACTATTTTTAAGTGCATTAAAGAATTTAAATAAAATAAAATAAATGAAATAATGGTTCTGAATAATATGAGACATCCAAAAGGAAAGATCTCGTCCGCAAAACCAGATTACGGCATTCACCCACTTGTCGCGGCGTCCCAGTCAAGGCCAGTGCCAACGCTCGCATTGGATCGACAAAAATTCAAGATGGCCGCTCTTCCGGCTTTTATTTAATGTTAACTTTCTTCTAAAACTACAAAATTAAATACTTGACATAGCTGGGCATTAACTCGTTAATCCGTTAATCGTTAATTAACGAAGTTAACATTTTGATTAACGGGTTAACTTTTAAAAATGTTAACGGACACGTTAACTTCCGTTAATATGCAGAAGTCCGTTAATCGTTAATCCAATTCCACTATTTACCGCACGGCACCGCAGTGTGGCGCGAAAAACAGGTTCAGACAAGTATGAAACGACAAGTGCCGGGCGCAGCGGCGCGTGAGACAAAAACAAAACTAGATATATTTTGCCGGCGCGTGCGAGTAAGAAAACTGCGAAGTACTAGCGCCAGTGCTTAGAGTGACGAGTGTTGTGTTTGTTTTTATTATAAATTACTGTCAGTGATAATTTGCGTGTTAATAAAGAAGAGTGCAGTGTAGTTAGTTAGATAGAAAAGTGTACTGTACAGTGTAGTATTTAAAACTATATCATGGAAGACATGGAATCGGATTTCAGCGGCCAGCAAATACTTTTTGCTTGTAAGCGTTGCTTGCCGAAAGGCACCAAAATAAAAGTTCATGTATCAAGCCTGAATAATTTAAAACAACATGTAAGAAGAGTACATGAGTCACAATACGTACGGTTTGAAGAGATTGTTAAGGCGGGCTCTAACCGAGGCAAGACAAAAAAGAGAACTCATTCTGACAATATTATATATTAACCTGTTAACTTCCAGAACCTAAACCAACAGGTTTTATAAGATCACTAACGCAACGATATAAAAATGCAATTTTACACATATTAACGGATTAACGATTAAGATTAACTTCCGTTAATTCTTCCGAAATGTAACGCTTTAACGTTTAACGAAGCTAACTTTTATTGTAGCGGATTAACGATTAACGGAGTTAACTATTTGATTAACGGTGCCCAGCTATGATACTTGATACATACCAAATTCTGATCTACTAAGAGAAAGACCACCAATTTTGCTAAACACACAGATGCTGTCAATGTCCTACAGAGGCGAGCTGTTCGAATTGTGAACGATGCTACTATATCTGGAACTCTCGAATCTCTGCAGCTTCGCCGAGATGTAGCTTCTCTGAGCGTGTGCCGGTAGATACTATGGTGAGTGCTCTGAAGAGCTCTATAACCTAATTCCTTCCTCTCCATTCCGCAACCGAACCACACGCACAGGTCAGAATATGTACCCACATACCGTAGTCACCATCCCTTCGCGTACCCATAAATTTGGTGAGTCGCACAATCTGTGTTTCCACTTTCCTATAACCTGGAGTTCTTCAAGCGAAGTGTGAAAAGGCATCTAGTCAAGCCGGCATAGTGTTAGGGACTGATGTCGGACATAAGCGTCTCATTCCAGTTGCTGACATTCATGTATTCATGTACCATGCGCGCCACTTACCATCAGGTGGGCGCAAGGTCACATGTCGTGCTAGTATAATGTTTTTTTTTTTTTTTTTTTCAATTGTAACAGCTTCGTGTCTTATTAGTGTTCAGAGAAAAAAAAAATTAACCCACAAGGATGACTCTGATTTCTGTAGCCAATGAAATATCTCCAATTTGGTTTGGTTTGATTTGATTTGGCTTGGTTTAGTTCGCTTGGGTTTGGTTTGGTTTGATTTTGGTTTGGTTTGATTTCGGTTTAGTTTGATTTTGGTTTGGTTTGATTTTGGTTTGGTTTGATTTAGCCTCCGTAGTCTAGCGGTTAAGTCCGTGAGTTTAGACTCGGAGGTAGCGGGTTCGATTCCTGGCCGGGGCACAAAAAAAAATATTAATGTAAATAAATACATTAATTGAATATTTAATTTATTTGTGATATTTCTCGAGTTTGGTACGCTGGAGACATCGACGAGCTTGCCACTTGTCATGATTGGCCTATAGTAAAGTTGGCTAAATGTGAATCCTCTTATTTATAAGCGTGGTTTCTGACCACCCCGAAAGGGAAACAGTCGTGATCATACTTTACTATTTTTTTTTAATTGATTTTGGTTTGGCTTGGCTTGGTTTGGTTTGGTTCGGTTCGGCTCAGAGAACGTCGCAAAGAGGAAAAGGCCTACCACTCTCGCCACCACGCTTGCCAGACGGGTTGGCGAAGGTCTGATGTCTTACTCGTAATTTTAATGACAATGGGGTGTATCACTAACTTTTAATCACGATAGATGGCGCATGATAGAAGGTACCTAATAGAACTGTCAATTGCACAGAAATCTTGTATTTTTATACGAAATTTATTATTTTCTGTATATTATGCCGAAGTGAGCAGCTTTTAAGTGTACAAATCGAGATTTCTAAGCGAAATCAAAGATATGGTGATCTCAAAATTGTCGTTCTATTAATAAAACCTTTTTTTCTTTTTAAAGACGGTGTGCGCTTTCTTAATTCGTCTTTTAAGGTAGGTAACGTTAATTTAAAATACATTATTCTGTTATAAAAATTAAAACTACAAAAACATTTTTAAATGATGCGACATAGGTTTAAAATAAGTTACCATTGCCGATAGCGCCATCTACAAAAAGCTTTGCCTGATACACCCCATTTAATCACGATTTGAAACGTAATAACTGCTTAACAAATGTACGTAGAAAAGTTTCTCTGATTCGCTATAGATATCAATAAATAAATAAATATTTCCAGACAAATCACACAGCGCCATCTAGTTTCCGTGGTAAGCTACGAGGCTTGTGTTACGGAAATTAGATGGATGATAAACTACATATTATACTTTTTTTTTGTAAATATATACATATAATTAAAAATTAAAAACCGAGACAAATTATACAATGTACAACTTGCCCCCGGTTGGAATCGAACCCACGACCTCCCGAGTTCACAGCAACGTTTGTTACCACTAGACCACGGAGGCGGTCAAAATATATAGATAGTTGATACTGATGAGTTGGTACTTCTCATAAAGGGCCTATAATTTAGTTAAATGTGAACCAGCTCGTTATATTAAAAAAATCGTAAATTTGATCGTTTTTTAAAACACCTATACTTTGCCTGTCTCTACTTGAGTGTCTTTACGGCCATATCAACTTGAAATAAATCTCAAAATGGACAACTTGACATTTTACAAATTACCTACTATGCGGTATTCATCGGGCCCTGAGACAAAATGTAAACAAAAGAGATTGCCCAAAACCAGGCCCCAACTTTTTTGCAGCGTGCCTCAACTAAATACAATTCAATAATCATAACAATTAATTGTGATTTTTTAAAATTTAATGAAAACATCTCATTTACCCCAGCATTAAAATATAATTTAATTAAATAGTCAATTGGTTAAAATTTATGTACGAAATAGTTACAAAGCACTATTTATACGATTAGGTTCTTTATTATGATCAGGTACTTTATTATAGATAAAACATTGGATTTCAAATCGGCGGGATCGAAACTATGTAATTATTAACGTAAAAAAGTTTTTGTCAATTGTCGTTATGGTAGGGTAGAATAAATAAAATTAATTACAGATTATGAAAACACAATATATTAACTATCAAATAAAAAAGAAATCATTAAGGCACGAGAACATTTTATTGGGCCCATTTCTCTAAGAAAAATTGGCATTCTCATTTCATACATATCTTCACGCCAGATCCCTTGCGGGGTAGGCAGAGACAATTGAGCGCCATTTGACACGATTACGACATACTTCTTTCGCTTCGTCGACATTCATCAACCTCTTCATACATGCCCTTTTGTCACGAAAGCTTTTTAATGTGCCTTCAGCCAGTGTTTTATTTATTTGATCGTGATATGTGAGTATCGGTCTGCCAGGGCCTCTTTCACCCACAACTTTCGCACTATATATCTTGTTCGTCAATCTTTCTTCGCTCATCCTCTCTACATTCCCGAACCATCGTAGCATGCCTTACCTTATTTTTCTCATTCTCGTTTCAACAAAGAAAAATGCTCTGTGTATGTTCGCTTATTGTTGTAGCGCGTCCGATCGCTTTTGACAGTGACCTCCTGACAGACAACATATTTACTCAGACTTGACCCAAACGAAGCAATTAAGGCGCTCTAAGGAGACTGCTCGACATGTACCAGTCCTATGCGGAGGCCCATTGACTCAAATATAGCATCTAAAAGCGAACTATGTTATTCAAAGCGAACTACGAGTATTATTAAATGATAGCATGCTATCAGAGCTAAAAGATTTAAATATCTGGGCCCCAAAGTCTCGGCTGCAGCATATGCTGAGCTCATCATCTATTTATTTAGGCATGTCTTTTAAGTAACAGCATATAATTATTACGAAAAATAATATATTTTATTGTAGCACATTATTAAACAAAACAACACCACTTTTGACTAACAATATTCACAGTAAATTAATTTGCAAAACAAAAACTTGCACAATATTTTCTTGTTTGTATAGGTTCTCTTCTCCCGATGGATGATGTAGGAGGTGATAGGGAAGGCAAAGAGTCTAGCCCATACAGCCAAGTCCGACGTAATATATCTTTCTTTCTTATGAGTTAATGAGGTTATTATTGAATTCCAGATGTTGCAGAATTTGACAGTTTTCTCGGAGTCACTCGCGGCATTAGTATTTAAGAAACCACCTCACTCACTCTTACAAAATCGACATTTCATCGAAGCGAAATATTATAAAATAAATAAGGAAATTTAAAAACAACGTCCATCAATTCAATAATAAATAAAACAACCAGATAATCTGTCAAAAGTATTCGTTTATTATAAAACTGACAGTGGCCTCTCTTCCGGGCGGCATTAATTCCGGCTTCACCTTATTATGCCTGAACATTTGGAACGCGCTTTTTCTCCGTTTCAAAGCCGTAACATTTCCCGCCACAATTTGACAGCTGTAGTGTTGTTCTAAAAGGTTCTTTAATGTCGATAGAATGATGGCAGGTGTCACGTCATCGCTGTCTGTCAGCTTGTCGATTTGCAGAGCTATTGCAGTGCAGCTTTCTGGTGACATCTGAAATACATATAACAAGATGTGATACATTTGTCATAGACATTTTATCATTCAGCGGTTCTCAGTAGGAAGCTGCCGCACTAACGCGGGTATACGATGGGCAATATACTGACTGGTTGACACATAGAATAACAAATTTCACTCAATGGACAATGGGTGCTTTTAGAAAGCCTATTTTGGACATACTAAAACCATAATGTGTAGTTAGTATCATTATTGTTTACTTATTTTTTATTTTTCTTTATTTATAATGCTGTTTTTTTTTTTACTTCACTATCTGACGTTACCTATTTATATATATAATCTGTGTAACGTCGTTCGTACGAAAAAACGAATTATTTTAATATTTAAGTATTGTGCTAACCAAAGAAAATAATTAAATAAATAATATATAAATATTTCCAGACAGTGTTACGGAAACTAGATGGTTGATAAACTACATATTATACTTTTTTTTTTTTTGTAAATATATAAGTACATATAAAAACCCAGACCGAGACAAATTATACTTACAATGTACAACTTGCCCCCGGTGGGAATCGAACCCACGACCTCCCGAGTTCACGGCAACGTTTGTTAGTTACCACTAGACCACGGAGGCGGTCATTTTTTTACACCACTTACATCTAAATTTGCATGATTTGTTAAAAACAAGCATATTTTATTTATTATTCTTTTATTAAATATTATAATAAACTGCCTCCGTAGTCTAGCGTGGTTCGTGGATTTAGATTCGGAGGTACCGGGTTCGATTCCTGGTCGGGACACAAAATTATTTATTAATATAAATATTTATTAAATAAATACATTTAATTAATATTTAATTTATTTGTGATATTTCTCGAGTTTGGTACGCTGGAGACATCGACGAGCTTGCCACTTGTCATGATTGGCCTATAGTAAAGTTGTCTAAATGTGAATCCGCTTATTTGTAAGCGTGGTTTCTGACCACTCTGAAAGGGAAACGGTCGTGATGATGAAATATTACCTTATCAAAAAATGGTCGTAACATCTCAATTTCGCTGGTCAATTCGTCTTTTTTGGCAGAAGAAAGCCAGCTATAGTTACTTCTAGAAGTAGCACGTCTTCTATTCTTCTGCAGCGACTTTAACACGGCTTCTGTCTGTAAGGTAAATAAGGAGTTATACCTATATCATTATCACAGAATCTAGGACACAGAGTTGTAGACCTGCACCGCTGGAAATGGGCATGTACCAAATCAGCATGGCAAGCTTACAATATTAGTTCTCCTTGAAAGTAAAAATTGGCATTTGACATTATTGCAAATGGCACATACGGTGTTAGGCGGACTGATGGTGGTAATTTGCCCAGTCTGCCTGGGCAGGGAAGTATTCACAGTTCGTGCTGATAAACTCCGTAAAGTATATCCACACGTTTCGGTATCAGGCTCGAAATGCCGTCAAGCCCAGTCAAGCCGGCATAATGTTAGGGACTAATATCAATTATAAGTGTCTCATTCCAGTTGCTAACATTAATGGACACATTAGGTAGAAAAAAAAGAACGAAAAACAAAATGGATATGTCAGAATACGCATAAGAGTAGATTGAATGCAGAAGCTATGAGGCCTTTGCGTCGGATATGCGGCGTCACTTTGAAAATACGCAAAACGGTAGATATAAAAGAAAGCCTAGGAACATAAATAAGGAGGCATGATTCGATGGTTCGGGCACGTTAAAAAGATGAGAGAAGAGAGATTGACGAATCAGATATATAATGCGAAAGTTGTGGGTAAAAGAGGCCCTGGCGGACCAAGACTCTTCAATAGCTAAAGGTATTCCTGTAAAGGTAGTCCTTTCTTGTACAATGTATAATTTTTTACAACAAGCTGCCCGAAGATCTGATAAATCTGCCACTTAATAGGTTTAAGTTATCTATTAAACATCAATTGATTAAAAAGGGATATTACACTATTGATGAATATCTCCAAGACAAGAACGCATGGGTGTACCCATTTATTATTTGAATTAATTGTGTTTATATAGTATAGCTTTATAGTATGACAATGCCTTTTTACAGCAGCTATAATTTTAAGTGACATTTATTTTTTATATTTTATATTTGTGTTTCATTAGCTTCTAGAATGACAATGCCTCTTTACAGCAGCTATAATCTTAAGTGACAATTATATTTTTTATATTTGTATATTATTTGATAAGATGACAATGCCTATTTACAGCAGCTATAATTATAAGTGTAGTTTTGTGTGGAATTATTGTGTATATAACTCAGGTAGGTTTTTTTTTAATGTTATTTTATGGTTGTAATGTAACGCACTGCTCTACATTTAAGTAAGGTTGTGTAGTTTCATGGCGTTCTACCTGGTAGAATGCTTTGAAATTATGTAGCCTAATAGTAAAGTATACCCTTTGTAAATCTGACATGTAAAAGTGCTGTATTTTGCACTATTTTTTTGTCCTATGCCTAATTACAAAAATAAACGAATTGAATTGAATTGAATATGCCATCGAAACAAAAGGGCATGTGTGAAGAGCTTGATGAATGTCGAAGAAGCGAAACAGGTATGTCGTGACCGTGACAAGTGGTGCTCAATTGTCTCTGCCTACCCCGCAAGGGATTTGGCGTGAAGATATGTATGTATATATTATAATTTAACTTATAATTATTATTACAAAAAAAATATACATACAAACCTAATTTAATATAAACTATGTCCACGCGGCATGGTGGCAAGAACGCTGGCCGCATTTCCTCGCTGATTCTCCGAGCGAGGAAAGAACCAGCCCTCTTGTCACCAGAGCAGGCAATTAGTTTTTTAAAAATTATTTGATTTTAAACAACATAATACTTACATAATAATATAAATCCGTTGACGTGTAACAATTTTGTCTGGAAACGACAGATCGTCTGGCAAACATTGTGAAAATAGAAATAAATTTTAATAATAAATACCTACAAGTGGCTATAATCAAAATCAAATAATAATTTAATAAATACAATTGACTAATATAATAACTAGGCTTTGTAAATCTCAGATCCACTATCGGATAAAACCGCTCATAGATCCCGCAAACCAGTTACGTTTACTCTCGCCATTTATGCAAATATCCCACTTTAACCCCATTGTGAGGATGTGTAGATATTACAATAAACTGACAAGCAAACACAACATTTTTGACAGAAGACATTCGACACTGAAGTTGTCGCGAACTCCCCGGTTAAGGACCGGGGCTCGACAAATAAAACAACAAATAACGGGTCGTAGATTTATTGTATATTCAGTTGAGGACACTTCCGCACTTTTAAGAGTGTAGGTAATCTAGCTAGCTTAACCGGGGAGTTCGCGACATTGACGTGAGCGTTCTATTTCTCCGATTTCATCGCATAGCGCATTAATGCGTTTCTATTAAAACAATTATAAACTGCCATGTTACAAAGAAGTTGTCGCGAACTCCCCGGTTAAGGACCGGGGCTCGACAAATAAAACAACAAATAACGGGTCGTAGATTTATTGTATATTCAGTTGAGGACACTTCCGCACTTTTAAGAGTGTAGTAATCTAGCTAGCTTAACCGGGGAGTTCGCGACATTGACGTGAGCGTTCTATTTCTCCGAGTTCATCGCATAGCGCATTAATGCGTTTCTATTAAAACAATTATAAACTGCCATGTTACAAAGTCGAGTTTGAAAGATAAAATCTAACACCTGCTTTATTTTTGTTTTTGAATTGATCTTCATTGATTTTACTTTTGGTCTCTTTTCATTAATATTTTTTTTAAATAGTTTTATTCTCTTTCATTTGTAACACTTATTCACTTGTAACTTAAAAAAAAACACGTTATACGTGATTGTTTATAATACATGGCTGATATTGTGTACACATGCTTTGAGTTTAAGCAATGTCTATACACTATATCCATTATTTTTAGAAACTGTAATGCTAAAATTTGTTTCATGTGCCTACTTAATAAATTAATTAATTAATTAAAGTAACTCTCAACTTTTAGTATTGCGTTATTAATCTGGATCTCCTCCCTGCGTGGAGGTGGCGCATGTAAATCAATGTCGGCAAAATTTGGTGATGTCTACTCCTAGATGCCGGCTGCCTCCACCACTACAGATTCGGGGACAGGACATCGAGCGGACTCCCACCGTCAAATACCACCAGCCCTGTTACTTTGGCGCAAACGTTATATAATGGAATCCGTTAACTAAATATAGGTATATAACGCTATTAAAGTTGATATTTGCACGACCGCTGTCAAGGTCGAGCGCTTATAGAGTTGAGAATTGAATAATAATTTATAATTATGACGCAACCTCTGGCGTATATAACGAAATCCACTAATAACGTTTGCGACTAAGTAACAGGATAGGGCTGCTGGGCTGCATCATCACCCATTAATAATGGGTGAGATAGCCAGGTGAAGGCATGTTACGTCAGGTAATGAACTCCAGTTAGTTTGCCGCTCAGGTTGAAGGTGCGGATCCAAAAGATGTTTATCCGTTCTCGACTTATGCTGCATTACCTTCTGGCCAAAACCAACAGGGACAAGATCCAAAGACAGCAGAACATCGCTCTGGGTGGAATCCAGAGCGCCGTGGTTCGTGCGAAATTCTGTAATTGCAAGAGATCTGGAGATGCCTACTATCAAGGCATTTATTATCGGCCTAGCTAAACGTACGTTTTACCGGGCAGACGGATCCTACAAGCATCTTAAGGGAAGGCCACTATCTAGGGAGGCGCTCTTGGTAAGAACTGAAGTAGGCAAATCTAGGAGACTAGATTCGTGAGCCACAAGGGCGGTGTTCTAGAGTAGTTACCCGCCGAGATCCTGTCGGGGTAATCGAGAGATTATCCCATCCCCAACCCAGGCCTATTGAACATCCCGGATGACTCCGCTTTCTGTCTGTGTATCTCAGAATAAGAAACTCTTGAAAAAAAAAGTATAGAACATGTTTTGTAGATATTTTCAATATCTACAACTTTGTCTAATCAATCTTTATGATAAAAGTTACGTTTACCGCAAAAATTGGAAAAACCATTTTATTATGACCTTGAATAACTATTTTTCAGATGTGGGATCGGTCGGAAATATAAGTAGGTATTGTAAATATTACAAATAATGTTTCAATGTCCTCAAGGTCTGTACCAACCATCAGATCCTCGAATTATTGCAAACATATCACATTTTTGTCGTCTATTATGACCGGACCAAAAACACACTTCCAAATACCAATAAGCTTTTTGTATTGCTATTTTGTAATTGACATTTATCTGATAAAGGTTATAATACCTACTAAAGATAACAAAAACTGTGAAAATAATATTTATCCTAATTAACTTCAAAGCTCGATAGCAATATTAATAAATAAAATAGATTGCTTTTCCCTATGTTCGACTTGCGTTTTAATATACTTCACATAAGCTAAATTCTGTATTAAAAAAAGCGCGATATGCTCTTCTTTGTTCCAAGTCAAACACGTAATTCGTAGGCAAAATAATTTTACTTTAAAAAAAACCACTAGCGCCACCTCTTAGCTGAACCGATAACTATTATAACAATTGTAAATTCAAATAGTCAACGTAGTTTTACTACTCGATAACAGGTGGCGCTAGGTGTAATTTTATGTGATTAGTTTTGCTATTCAATTACAGATGGCGTTAGTATATTTTTTATAGCATAAATTCGCCCCGAATAAATTTGAATAATACAGTTTCTGTATATTACATTTGAAATCATTTTAATAAATTAAATTTAGCAGGCCTATTCTTGTTCTTCTTATGTGAAACTTTAAATATGTTTAAATACTGTTTCTCTTTATAAAAAAGGCTTAAATTCACTTTTTTGTGGAGAAAAAAACTATCAATATAAATACAACTCAGACTACCTACCTACCTCCATAGACTATTAGCTAGATACAAATTATCTCAATTTTCCCGCGCAAAATGATCTCGCAATATTTCAGTACGAATAGTTTTATATAAATTTGACCCTTACTGTTAATAGTTATACGGATGAACATAGCGTGACAAATGAAACAAGGCGGTTCCCAAGGGCCAAGTGAGCGTGGATTATGATTTAATAATTGAATATTATTCAGAGAAAGCGATACAGTCGAGAGAAAAGCTTTTGCTAGTAACAACTACAAGACTGAAATGATTAGGCAACTGATTGATAAATGATGAATTGTGATTGAAAGTTGGTTTCGACATATAATTAAGATAATAATATTGACCCATACCCAGATCAAAACTGATCTAACTCAAAATTGTGATTTTTAAGAAAACCTCAAATTCAATTGAACAATGAATTATTTTTTTTATTTGATTTTGATTTTTTATTTTTTGATTGGTGTGTTTCCCCAAAACACACTGGCTGGGAAAGCATTCCACATCTTCAGCGTGCGACAGATGTAAAGTCTTCAAATTTATGAGTAGGTACGCGTAGAGATAGTGGCTATGGTTTATAGATGCAAATTTTGGCGTGTGTGTGTGGTTCGGGTGCGGAATAGAGAAGACGGGATAAGGTTATGGAAGACCACCTTTCGTGTCGAGTCGATAAACCCAATAAAGTGTATCCACACGTTTCGGGATCAGAATCGAATTACCGTCATGCCCAGTCAAGCAAAAGAAAAAGGCACATCATGATGAGTATAGCTGCAAGCCTGTCGATTTCTCTAGTGAACCAAACTCGACAAATATCACAAATAAATTAAATAATTTAAAGACAGAGCACGGAGCTAGTCTTTATACATACATATAATCTGTAGGTAATATACATTTTTATGGAAATAAATATTTATTTATGGGTGTAAGTTTGTTTTAGAAATAATAGCGAAACATTTTGTCTGCGTCGTATAGCTTGTAACGGGTGCTGTCGGCTAGCAAATTTAATCTACACCAAACTTGGTAGTCCGTCCTACACGAGATTAAAATAAAAATTGTAACCAATAAAAACGAAAACCAAACGAACGCCAGGTTTTTGAAAACGATGACGTCAGCATCACTGATAACTAGTGTTGCCCTAAGCAAGACCAAGACCAAGATTGGGCAACACTACTGATAACGCCATGGTCTTCTTCTTTTTTTTGTGTTACAACTAATTTGACAGAATTAGTTATAAATAAAATAAATAAATAAATATTTCCAGACAGGTCACACAGCGCCATCTAGTTTCCGTGGTAAGCTACGAGGCTTGTTTTACGGAAACTAGATGGTTGATAAACTACATATTATTGTTTTTTTTTTTTTAATATATACATATTATACAAACACCCAGACCGAGACAAATTATACGATGTACAACTTGCCCCCGATGGGAATCGAACCCACGACCTTCCGAGTTCATGGCAACGTTTGTTACCACTAGACCACGGTTAGTTTCAACAAGATGGCCGTTATCAACTGTCAAACATTTTTTTTTTAATATTTAATTGTATTTAAAGTAACTTACTTTCCTTTTTCGCAATTAATTGTCCTCTACAAAAAATGACAATTAAAATAGAAAGAAAAAGAAGTGTATCCGGTTCATATATTGTTTACGCAAATACGATCACATCTCTGAATATCGTGCTAAGTTGAAGTGGCTGCCAATTCGTTGTCGCAGAAACTTTAGAGTTCTCTGTCTCCTTTTCTCTGTTTTAAACGAGCCTGCGACTCCGAAATACCTCAAGGACAATTTTGCCTATCTCTCTTCTTTCCACGATAAATCTTTACGTTCTTCTCACAACTCTCTTCTTTCTGTTCCCTCACATCATTCTGGATTTGTCTCCAACTCCTTCGTAGTAGCTGCCACAAAATTATGGAATGATCTTCCAGTAAACATAAGGCAGGCAAGTAATAGATTGTCGTTTAAAAAACTGGTCTATTCACACTTCATGAATAGCTCCAAACCACGTTAGTAAGTTGTATTTGTGTATGTTTATGTACAAGTTTGTGTATATATTAGTATTTAGTATATTGATATTGTAATACATATATAAGAATATATAAGTAGGTATATAATATTTGTTGAATTATCCTATAATTGTATAATACTGTTACTTTCATTGCACCTATATTTGTTCAAATTTGTCCCTAAGGTTTGGCTGTCAGAGAATGTCTACGGGCATTAAGTCCGCCTTTGTGCTTTGTGCAATAAAGTTTTTAAATAAATAAATAAATCCTTTACGATATATCATTGGCTTCTTGTTTCAGAGTATGGCGCGTCTCTGCGATCATAAAGGCGCATGATCACATCCAAACATTGTGTTAAAATGTAATCAGCTGAGCATTTTACAGTCTGAGTTTACAGTCTGAGTTTACAGTCTGAGTTTACAGCGATTTTAGAACGAAACTACAATGCGGGACGGAAATTAATAAAATTAACTGAATTAAATCGAAGAAAGAGTAATGTATGATTATAAAGACTCAAATAATATTGAACACAACATTTTTTTTCCACCATATGACCTTGCGCCCATCTAATGGTAAGTGGCGCGCGAGGTCCATGAAACTTAGCAACTGGAATGAGACATTCATGTATGACATACATCAGGCCTGACTGCGCATGATGGCAAGTCGGCAATTCGAGTCTGATCCCGAAACGTGTGGATACCGCCCCGGCAGACTGGGGAAATTACCACCATCAGTCCGCCTACCACCTATTTGTTGTTCTCGTTGAAAGTATGTGCGTCGATGTCACAAATAAAGTAAATAATTTATTTTGTCCCGACCAGGAATCGAACCCGGTACCTCCGCGTCTAAATCCACGGACTTAACCGCTGTGCTAGACCACGATTTATTTTATTATTTTATTTATTTTTATTTTATTTTTATTTTATTTACTAAAATAAAAATATTTGCAAAATTACTCTCAAAGTTAACTTTTCTCTTTCGGAATAAAAAAAAAAAAAGAAAGACGGACATGACGCAATTATTTACAATTTATTGAAAACCAAAACCTTAATCCCAAAGAAACAAAACATTTTAGCAAAATTAGGAAAAAATAATTTGAACAAGAGTCTTGGGAGACTCTTGCGCAAGGCCACGACCAAGACTAGTCTTGGAAATGGTCTTGCAACCATATCAGTGGTCTAGTTCTTCTTCGTTTTGCAGAAAAGCAAAATTTGGGCAAAACTAATTGTTACCACATTTATTGCAATAATATTGAATTCAATTAAAATATGTTTAATTTACGATTAGGGGAAAAAATATGAATTCAACATATTTATTCATGTGGCAGTATCATTGACCAGCACACCACGGCCTGACTTGTCAGAAAAGTGCTGGTCGTCGTTTCCGCCACGGTTCAATCAATAATGAAATCCCCGGGCATTGGTTACTGCCGGGATCCCTTCGGTTCTTGAACCGTCTTGGATCTCCCGCAGTGGATTGACTTTGGTGCCGTGGTCCATGGGTCGAGCATTGATGTGGGACGTTGGTCTTGGGACAATGAGACCGTGGGGGCCAAACGCTAAGAAGTTCTTGAAAGAACTGTCTAAGCGGCTGGTTAACGCTGTATCTGACAAGAGGGTTGGCAGTTTTTTCGCGCAGCAAATCAGCATAGCTGTACACCGAATGAATGCTGCGAGTGTTTTTGGCACACTGCCACATGATCAAGTCATGAGTGAATATTTTTATATATTAATAGTTTAATTTAGTTTATATTTTTTATTAGGTTAATTTTTATTTTTATTAACATCATTGTATTGTAAATATATCTTATTTTGAATTATAAGCGGTGTTATTTTGTTTTATTCGAAGTAACAATACAAACAATATAAAAGAATTAAATTATGAAATAAAAATTAAAACTAAATTAGAAAACTAATCATAAATAAAAATACTCACCCATGATTTGTTCCTGTGGCAGTGTGCAAGAACACTTGCAGCGTTCCCCCGCTGCACAGCAATGCTGATTTGCTGCACGAGAAAACTGCCAGCCCTCTTGTCACATATTTTGAAATGATATGATTTGGAGATGGGCCTTCTAAAATATATTTCTGAAGAATTTGGCATACACTCGCCATGCTGCTGACCAGCGGGGTGAGGCGGAGTGCACAATAGATGTGCACGTACCTTCTAAGATCGATTACGTCTGTCAGAAATGTCAAAATCTTGGGCAATCCGCCTAGCTATTGACATTTCTGACAGACGTAGTTCTTAGACGAATCGTTTTCGGACGATTGTGAACTTCGCCTCACCCCGCAGACGGGTTAGCAAGAAATAAACATGTTTAAAGCTGCAATATGCTGGCCTGCAGGTTTGCTCGTTGTAGGGCAGATGTCAAGGAGACCCTGTTTAAGGCATTCTGTCAAAATTTTTACACATGTTTGACTGTGGGTCATTTATACGCAGAGGGCCTACAACGCTCTTCTAGTACAATATAATAACACCTTCAGGATGATGAGGCTCCCTCGTTGGTGCAGTGCATCAGCGATGTTTGCGTACGCGTACACAGATAATTTCTACTCAGTATTGCAGAAACGAGTCGCGTCGTTGATGCACACAGTACGAGGGAGCTTGCCGCTCATCTTAAGGGCAGTTAGTGAGAAGCCAGATTGCCCTATTATAGGGCACTGGGTACATACTCACATGTATGTGCCCAGTGCCTCAGGACGGCAAGGCAAATATAAAAAATAAATGTCCTCTTTTTACCAATATAGAATAAGCCAACACTATGTTACTAACCCCTATGGACTATTCCGAAATAAACGCATTTTATTTTATTTTTTTGATACAAATTACAATCGTAAAATGATATTCACTTAGAACAATAAACATGTAGGTACCTAATATAATAAACAGGATGGTTTATCACGAGTTAATCCACGCAATCCCCTTTAATCCATATTAATAGTCCTTCCGATTGCTACCAGGGGTCGCCGTGATACACCAGGGGCGTCGTTTGCCACCTGAGCCACCCTTTCCATCTACCCCTTAATTTAACACGGCTGTTATGACGAATTTAAAATTATTTTTCCTTTCATTCAATTTGTTACTAATATTATAAATGTAAAGCTTGATATGCTTATTCTGTATGTATGTACATATGTTTGTCTCGCTTATATACCTACACAAATTCGAACGAACAAATTTGCTTCTACAAACAAATTGGCTGTTTTTTTTTATTATTATATATATATATATTGACCGCCTCCGTGGTCTAGTGGTAACAAACGTTGCCGTGAACTCGGGAGGTCGTGGCTTCGATTCCCACCGGGGGCAAGTTGTACATTGTAAAATTTGTCTCGGTCTGGGTGTTTATATGTATAATATGTATATATTTACAAAAAAAAAAAGTATAATATGTAGTTTATCAACCATCTAGTTTCCGTAACACAAGCCCCGTAGCTTACCACGGAAATTAGATGGCGCTGTGTGATCTGTCTGGAAATATTTATTATTTATTTATAGCCATAGGATCCTATCGGAACACTCGGTTAAGTCAATTTTTCTTAATAACAACGCTAAACAAAATACCTGGCCAGATATGGTGATACAGTATGGCAAGAAACAGCCCCAATTTCCATTATTATTATTTTATTATTATTATCACTATCTCTTCCACTTCTAAGCCTAATAATTATTATAATATATAATAATTTAGGTCTAGTTTGTGGCTGTAAAGGTGCTTCGTCTGGTATTTTAATAAATAGTACTTAAAATACTATATTCTAATTTAGATATGTCAATAAACTATAAATATATATATATATATAATATATATAAATATATATATATATATATATATATATATATGTGTGTGTAAAAAATGTCAATATAATTAATATATAATATGTCACAAATTCCTAACAAAGCTATAAATTAAATCCGCTGTAAAGGGTTCGTCAATCACATAATTTAAACTTAAAATCTACAAATATTAACAATGTCATAGGTACTTATCTAAAAACAGATTATGTGAATTTAAATATGAATTTATGTCGTAAATATGTCATCATCTTCCAACGCCTCATTTATGGTATAATAGGCTTTCTTAGTCAACATACATTTATTTATATCATTTATTTATTTATAAACAAACAGTATAAAATAATTACAATATAAATTAAAACTAACTACTTAAACATAAAAATTAAAATAAATATAAACTAAACCTAATAAAAAATAAACTATAAGAGAGAAAAAAAAAAAATGTTTTTTTTTTGCTATTTTTCTCTTTCTCTGCCTCCGTTGTCTAGCGGTTAAGTCTGTGGATTAAGATTCCTGGTCGGGACACAAAAATATTTATTAATGTAAATAAATACATTTAATTAATATTTAAGTTATTTGTGATATTTCTCGAGTTTGGTACGCTGGAGACATCGACGAGATTGCCACTTGTCATGATTGGCCTATAGTAAAGTTGGCTAAATGTGAATCCGCTTATTCATAAGCGTGGTTTCTGACCACCCCGAAAGGGAAACGGTCGTGATGATACTGTAAAAAAATACCAAAGTTACTGACATAGCATTCAAAATTAGCAAGCTGAAGTGGCAATGGGCCGGACACATCTGCCGCAGAACCGACGACCGATGGGACGACCCCCCGCCAGATGGACGGATGACCGCGTGCAGTGGCGAGCCTTGGGGGACGCCTATATCCAGCAGTGGAGAGACACAGGCTGATGATGATGATGAAAAAATGTCCTCTAGAGACGACCCTTCAGTGATAGTCCCAAGAAGACTGGCAACATTTCCCCTCTGTATAGCTAAGCTAATACGTTGGCAGAAATAATTGCCAGCCTTCCTATAACGAATTAACGAACAAATTAAAAATGAAATATTTATAACATATTAAATTTAATATAAACTGCCTCCGTTGTTTAACCGCTTCGATTCCTGGTCGGGACTCAATAATCTTTATTATTTAAATAAATAAATTTAATTAATATTTAATTTATTTGTGATATTTCTCGATATGGTACACTTGCCACTTGTCATGATTGGCCTATAGTAAAGTTGGCTAAATGTGAATCCGCTTCTTTATAAGCGTGGTTTCTGACGATCCCGAAAGTAAACGGTCATGATGATACTTTAGTACCTATAAATAAATAATGTCCTCTATCGCCGTCCCATCAAATTTATTTATTATTTATTTATTAAATACTTTATTGCACTTTACTTTAAAGTATGTACAAAGGCGAACTTAAAGCCATTTCGGCTTTTTCTACCAGCTAACCTTTGGGAGAGTGAGACAGTATAAATATGTGGGATGCAATTCTCTAACCAATAAACTACATAAATAATATGAATACATAGACTACATAAATACTCATCAATATATAAGTATTATAGAAGATATACATATATGAGGATAATATATTATTAGGAAGTAGAAATTTAGTTTTTTAAAGATGTGAATGGATGCAGCTTGTCTGATGGTCAGTGGAAGTTTGTTCCACTGGCGAGCAGACGATACGGTAAATGAATCTGAATATCTGCTGGAAGTGTGGGGTGGGATTTTAAGTTGGTTGTTATGAGAAGAACGAAGAGGGCGGTCGTGCGAATCACAAAGAAATTCAAAGTGTGTTTTAGGATAAGAGGGAGCTATAGGGTTGTAAATAATATTGTATAGAAAATAATATTGTATAGAAATTTAGTCCCAAGGAGGCTGGCAACATTTCTTCTTTGCATAGCAAGGCACTCCTGTCTCCAGATTTCAAAGTCAGTTGTTCAGACAATTCCTTGGCCAGACGTCGAGACGATGCTCAGCCAAGCCAAACAACGCTAACTCGTAACCTGTGCCGAGATTGGCATATTTGCGAAGCTTGACGTTCTCAACTGAAACCGCCGCACTCGCGGACTGGACTAGATTGCCTGTATGTGGGATGGGTCTAATGTGTCTAATGTTGCATCCTACACCAGAGACCTGCCAAGTTTCCAAAGCCCCACGGTCCGCGCAAGAGGCCCAGAGGGTTCTAAGATCGCGATTTACTTCAGCAGTGACTAGAGCTTTCTGATGATATCGTTGAGAGCCGAATGGATGAATGCAGGCGGCACTTCTAGCACTGATAAGCCCATGGTGTCCGCGATGTAATAATAATAAGTTATAATTTTTATTTTTTATTTTTAACCTTAATTATCTGAGTTATACTCGCTATCTCTTACTCATTGTTTACTGTATTGGTAAGTAGAAAAATAAAGCTAAAAACTCAATTAAGAAGTATCATCACGACCGTTTCCCTTTCGGGGTGGCCAGAAACCACGCTTATAAATAAGCGGACTCACATTTAGCCAACTTTACTATAGGCCAATCATGACAAGTGGCAAGCTCGTCGATGTCTCCAGCGTACCAAACTCGAGAAATATCACAAATAAATTAAATATTAATTAAATGTACATATTTATTTACATTAATAAATATTTTTGTGTCCCGACCAGGAATCTTAATCCACAGACTTAACCGCTAGACAACGGAGGCAGAGAAAGAGAAAAATAGCAAAAAAAAACATATTTTTTTTTCTCTCTTATAGTTTATTTTTTATTAGGTTTAGTTTATATTTATTTTAATTTTTATGTTTAAGTAGTTAGTTTTAATTTATATTGTAATTATTTTATACTGTTTGTTTATAAATAAATAAATGATATAAATAAATGTATGTTGACTAAGAAAGCCTATTATACCATAAATGAGGCGTTGGAAGATGATGACATATTTACGACATAAATTCATATTTAAATTCACATAATCTTTTTTTAGATAAGTACCTATGACATTGTTAATATTTTTAGATTTTAAGTTTAAATTATGTGATTGACGAACCCTTTACGAACCCGGTACCTCCGAGTCTAAATCCACGGACTTAACCGCTAGACCACGGAGGCAGTCACTCAATTACTAATTATTTTTTACTTTATTATATATTTGTTTTTTTCTGTTTTTATTTGACTTTACCCACACATTTATTATTTACCCATTTTATAATTCAATTTATTTATTTTGGTTTCTTTGTGTGTCTTTCTTTATTATACTATTTACTACAACAGAGCAGTAAATATCATAAACTGAGGGTTAAACCTATTGATTTTTTATTTATTTATTGGTTTTGTTAAAGGGTTCAGTGAAAATTAGCGTTGCAGCATTTACAGCCTATGCTGACCTGAACACCTATTTGTCATAGCAGCTCATTTTCTTTTCTCTTTTTACCAAGTTTATATTATGTCTAAGCTGTTTTTTGATAAATAAATGTTTTCTTTCTTTCTTTATAATATTATACCCAATTCGTAAAGCAGGGACCAGTTAGTTTAGGAACGGGTTCAAGACTCAGCTTTACGCAGTGGAAGTTGGTGCGGAAGGAATTCCAGCAAAATCTTTGCATCACTTACTGAAAGAATTGGGCCTAAGCAGGTCTGCAGGAGATACATTTACAACATTTAAATAATTTATTGTGTCCCGACCAGAAATCAAACCCTGTACCTCCAAGTTTAAATCCACGGAATTAACCGCTAGACCTCGGAGGCTACTGCTACAGATATAGGTAGGATTTAGGTATACTAAAATAAAATTATTTGCAAACGAGCTCTCCCAAATTCCAAATACCTACCTAAACGTTTTTTTTTTTTAAATTCAAAATTACGGACACGACGCTATTAAAATTTATTGAAAACATAACCTCAAAAAAAGTAAACACTTTAGCAAAATTTGGAAATAAAACTCTGTGCAAGAGTCTTGCGAGACTCTTGCACAAGACCAAGACCAAGACTAGGGTAGTCTTGGTCTTGCAACCATATTAGTAGTCTTGTTCTTGGCCTTGCAAAAATACAAGACCAAGACCAAGATTGGGCAACACTAGTGACGATGGCGGCCCGAGCCATGTTACGTCCTCTAATGAACTCCAGTTTGCCGCTCAGGTTGAAGGTGCGGATCTACAAGATGTTCATTCACAGGGACAAGATCCAGAGTCAGCAGAACATATCGCCCAGGGTGGTATCCAGAGCGCCGTGGTTCGTGCGAAATTCTGTAATTGCGAGAGATCTGGAGATGCCTACTATCATTTGTTGTCGGCCTAGCTAAAAGTATGTTTTACCGGGCTGACAACGGATCCTACAAGCATCTTCAGGATATCGCTCCTACTTTCGCACGGCCCCCGGAGGGAAGGCCATTACCTAGGGAGGCTCTCTTGGAGAAGAGCTAGAGTAGACAAATCTAGGAGACTAGATTCGTGAGCCACAAGGGCGGTGTTGTAGTAGGAACAGCGCCCAGCACCAACGGTGCGTTGAATCACCGGTGCGTAGTTAGCCGCCGAGATCCTGCCGGGGAAAACGGGAGTTTATCCCATCCCCAACCCAGGCCCATTGAACATCCGGGCCTGGATGACTCCGCTGTCTGTCGTCTTGTTGCTCAATAAAAAAAAGTTTGTAAACCGGGTCGCAAGCCCGAGACACCATGACGGACGGACCGTGAATCCATGGAATGCTTAGAAATTTGTCTCCTTCAATATAATTTTCCCACATTTCCTGCCCTCAGGTGGAAGTGGCATGAAGTTAAAGCACTTAAACACTTCAAAAGCTCCCCTTATTTGGTTAACACCTCTGGAGGTACCTATTCTTGTTATATGTAAAGGATAAAAAAATTGTTTTGTTACTAACTATTTAGGTCCGGATTAATAGTCGTTGCTCCGCCAGTGCTTGGCAAGAGCCATTGCTCAGAACTGTCAAAGTGACATACATACATACACATCTTCACGCCTGATCCCTTGCTAGGTAGGCAGAGACAATTGAGCGCCACTTGACACGATCACGACATACCTCTTTCGCTTCGTCGACGTTCATTAGCCTCTTCATACATGCCCTTTTGTTACGAAGGCTTTTTAATGCACCTTCAGTCAGTGTTTTATTTATTTGATCGTGATAAGTGAGTCTCGGTCTGCGGCATTATATATCTGGTTCGTCAATCTTTCTTTGCTCATTCTTTCAACATGCCCGAACCATCGTAGCATGCCTTTCCTTATTTTTGTCCCTATGCTTTCTTTTATACCAACCCTTTTCCGTATTTCGACGTTACATATGCGGTCCGCCAATGTGATGCCGCATATCCGGCGCAACGACCTCATTTCTACTGCATTAACCCTACTCTCATGCGTATTCTGACGTATCCACGTCCCGCTGGTACCAGCATGGCATTGTGTATGGCGAGCCGAGCTTTGTCACTGATATTTCCACTGCCGATCAGTGACCCCAGGGCACCATTAACACTATTTCCCGCGTTCACTCTTCTTTCGACATCCCTATCGTACTTTCCATCCGCAGTAAAAACACTACCCAGATATATAATTTCATTTACCTACTTGTTATAAAGTTTCCTCATCAGTCTTTATCGTCACGGTTGACATCCTACTTCTTTCAAACACTAGTACCTTGGTTTTTCTCGCATTCAAAGGGACAGTTATTACAAAAAAAAATACTGTTTAAAAAATATTATAACTAGGTTTTCATAATAATATAATCCTACAATAGATGTAGGTAGGCACTTTTACGAATAATATAAAAACTACTATGTAGTACATAGAAGTCTTTGATTACACATTACGTACGATTTGTATTAATCTATCCCAAACTATTAACCTTTCAAATATTAAATGTTATCTTATTACATGTTTTATATCAGCACTATCCTTCATCTCATACTCTCCCAAAGGTTAGATGTTCTTGTAGGCATTAATCTTCGCCTTTGTACATTTTTTTTCGTGCAATAAATATATAATTTAATAACAATAATAATATGTTTGTGTCGCTTTCACGCCTACATTACTAAACCAATTTTAATGAAATTTGGCAGAATTGTTCCTAATCTGTAAGTATTTGGTTGAGGAAGAGGGAGAGGTGCTTGAAGGTTGCTTCAAGGGGTGTTATTTTTAAATATTTATTTATTCGAAGAGAAAGGACAGAGACAGGCAACATAAGAACATAGAAGATAGCAACAGAGTTGAAGCAATTAAATTTATACCCGCCACCAGAATAATTCTCACTGTGAACAATAAATAAATATCACCATGGCAAGAAGTTGTATTGAATTTTTTTTTTAATCTAATTGAAACCAATAGGTAGATCAAGAATCACTGCCATTTTAAAAAGAAAATAAAAAGTCAAATCACCCCTCCGTTATCCAAAAATAGTGGTTAACTAATTGTGGCTTTATTGGTTACGCTGTGACATATTAGTTGCATTAAAAACTACTTTTAAAAACGTTAAGTGGTTCCTTTAATGGTAAGCTTTAATAAGAAGACCGTTCATAAACAATTATCGTTTTTTTTTTTTTCATTTAAATGCAAATAATAGTTTCTTTGTCAAGGACAAATAATTTTTATTTAAACTGTCTCCATGGTCTAGCGGTTGAATCCGTGGATTTAGACTTAGACTTTAGAAGTACCGGGTTCGAATCATGTACGGGACACAATAATTTATTTAATTTATTTGTGGTTTTTTCTCGAGTTTTGTAGGCTAGAGAGATTGAAAGGTGGCTAAATGTGAACTTACAAAAGCGTGGTGACCACCCCGTAACGGATGCGATCGTGATAGTACATTGCACTTCTTTTATTTTATTTATTTGTTATATTTCTCCAGTTTGGTACTCTTGTTTAGATTATACTGTTTCTATCTGTAAGTACTTGCGATATTATTTTTTGTTGTTTTCTGTAGTCTACTGTTTTTGTCATGCCTATATTTTTTAAAAATTGTACTTAGTTTTTGTGTTTTAGTAAACGATGCCTTTTGAATGCAATGCTGGTCTGTAAGTAACATGTTTACCACCATAAATGCTTGTAAGTGTTATTTAGGATTATTTATTGTACTCGTAGTAAGTTATCGTCACTGTTTTTTATTTTTGTTTTATAATGTCAGCCGAAATAGTTCGGCTGGTATTATTTTGGAGTGGGCAACTCGCGGGGACAGGGAATCAATCAATCTTCTCTCTTTTGTAAAATAAGCTGAGTGCAAATATATACTGTGTGTTTTATAATAAATGCTAAATTAAAAGCCCCGTGTATTATTCCACAACAACAAAACATTATATATAATTAGATTCAAATTTTGTTAAATTCTAGTTACTGTTGACGACTGGCTGGTGTTCACATACGTTTATGTATATAGTTTTGATAGTTTTGAAGGAATGTTTGAGTTGTCACGGAGACGTAGTAATGTGTTACATAATAATAAATGAAATTAATAATTTCTGGAATTTTAATAAATCATAAGATCCACCCTTAACAGTTACTTCTCTCTTTCTATTATTTTTTGTGTTTCTTTTAAGTCATACTATTTCTATCAGTGGAGACCTTTAATTGACCTCCTAAATCTTATATAAGTATATTATATAATGTGAATTTTTGTGTTGTTGGTCTTCCCAAAAGTTTATTAATAAATAAACTAATAAGATACCTTCTAGATTGTATATTGTATAAGATTGTATATTGTATAAGATTGTATATTGTATAAGATTTTGTAAACATGTTGTTGACTTGCTTAATTAATTAAATAAATAATGACATCGACAAGCTTGCCACTTGTCATGAATGGCCTATAGTAAAGTTAGCTAAATGTGAATCCGATTCTTTTTTATAAGCGTGGTTTCTGACTACCCCTAAAGGGTCGTGATGACACTTTTCAAATGGTTTTTATTCACGTACCTAATTAATCGATCTGTTATCCGAATGAACCTCACTTTTTAGGTATATAATGAAATACGTAACAAAAACGGCGGTGATGGTTTGCCGAACGAAATATGGTCAAGGCTATCCAGATTGAATTTTTTACATTGATAGGTTTATGTTTCCGTCCAAGGAAGATGACTGCTTCATTTTTACTTACTTAATACTTAACAAGAAGTTAGATTGTTTATTTACTGATTTATAATTACTACTAAGTAGGTTGAGGCATGTTAAAATGAGCCACCTTCTCTGCAATCGCAATTTCAAACTTCCTACAAGATGCCGACTCGTTCGATGCTACATATTTGTATGTATGGTGTCGAATCATGAACCCTGACAAACACGATGTCGAAGAAGTTAGAAGCTTTTGAAATGTGGATATACAGGAGAATGTTGAAGATATCATGGAAGGACAGAGTAAGAAACGAAACTGTCTTGCAAAGGATGAACAAAGGCGTTGAACTACTGAAAATGGTAAAGCGAAGGAAGTTGTACTTGGGACACATCATGCGCAATAAAAAGTATAGCTTGCTGCAGCTCGTCATGCAAGGCAAGATACACGACTCCAGAAGACCGGGGAGAAGACGCACTTCCTGGCTCAAGAACCTCAGGGAGTGGTTCGGGATGAGCACCAGCAAAATCAAAATCGCCTTAATGATAGTCGACCTCCGATAGGAGATGGCACCTTAAAAAGAAGAAGAAGAAGGTATGAGAACAGAAAATAGAAGAAAAAATAATTTAAGAAGAGTGAGTGATTAAGTTCTGTTTGATTCTAGTGTTATTATTTGCAATTACTTAAAAGTTTGCACCTTCAGCCAGTGTTTTATGTATTGATAAAATAAATTTAACCGCCTCCGTGGTCTAGTGGTAACAAACGTTGCCGTGAACTCGGGAGGTCGTGGGTTCGATTCCCACCGGGGGCAAGTTGTAGGTACATTGTATAATTTGTCTCGGTCTGGGTGTTTAGGTATATGTATATATTTACAAAAAAAAAGTATAATATGTAGTTTATCAACCATCTAGTTTCCGTAACACAAGCCTCGTAGCTTACCACGGAAATTAGATGGCGCTGTGTGACAATTTGTAACAATAAAAACAATAGTAGGTAATCAATAATTTGTCTGATTGAATCAAACAAAGCCATTCTTTACAATTAATTTTAACATTAAAAAAAGGTTTTTTCACACGTTTGATTAAGAGGCGGTAGTCTATTTCTTTAAGGGAAAAAGTTAGATTGACAAAATACCTACCTTTATTTATTTGAGTTTTGTTGAACATAGCCAAGCCTACGTCAAAATTATAAAATACTAGCTGTTTTACCCGGCTTTGCGAAACGTAATGAGTAATCTAGTGGTGAACTGCCTGCTTTATGCAGATGATGCTGTTCTCATGGCATCGTCAGAACAATAACTGCAATCACTAGTCACAGGAAAGAAGGAGGGATGGGCAGAAAAAGGACTCCGTTTGAATGCGAGAAAAACCAAGGTACAAGGTGAAAGAAGTAGGATGACAACCGTGACGATAAAGATTGATGATGAAACTCTAGAACAAGCAAATTAAATTATATATCTGGGCAGTGTTTTCACTGCGGATGGAAAGTACGATAGGGATGTCGTAAGAAGAGTGAACGCGGGAAATAGTGTTAATGGTGCCCTGGGGTTACTGATCGGCAGTCGAAAGTCAGTGAGAAAGCTCGGCTCGCCATACACAATGCCATGTTGGTACCAACACTGATGTATGGAAGCGAGACGTGGAAATACGGAAAAGGGTTGGGTATACAAGAAAGCATAGGGACAATAATAAGGAAAGGCATGAAGAATGAGCAAAGAAAGATTGACGAACCAGATATATACCTAGGTAATGCGAAAGTTGTGGGTGAAAGAGGCCCGAGTGCGTGGCAGACCGAGACTCACATACCAGGATCAAATAAATAAAACACTGACTGAAGGTGCATTAAAAAGCCTTCGTAACAAAAGGTCATGAATGAAAACGCTAATGAACGTCGACGACGGTTTAATATACACAATTCCACCATACATTATTTTGTTATATCTCAAAGTTGAAAGCTCCCAGACTGCTTATTTTGGTCCGACACCTCCAACCAATATCGTTAATCTATACAAAAACCTAACACATTATATATCTACTAAAACCTTTCTCGAGAATCAATCTTATATATATAAGATATATAAGAAATATAAGATAATCGGCGCAGTAGTTTTTGAGTTTAACGCGAACAGATCGCGGCAGAAGACTTTGTTTTATAATATGAGTATATAGTGATAGTGAAGTGATTATATACGAATATCAAATATAATAACAATTATTATAACGTTTACGGCTAAAAAAAAGAGAATCTGTCTGCCGGACCATGAGAATATCGATATATAAAAACTGTTTTTTTAGTCAAAACCCTATTTTATTTAACTTTAAGATCGAATTTACAACATTATCTTTGATAAGCGTGACGAAATATCTATTCATAGGATTATAGATCTTAGTCCAGGTAAAATTAGGATGAAATTGCCATGTCGATGTTGAGTTCACACCCTCTTTTGAGGCGTGGTCTAACAAATTCACGGTTTACTCAAAACTTGGGATCCCAAAAGGTATCAGTTGACGACAGACGTTCAAACAAAGTCAGTCATATAAAATTCAAATTTCGAATCTCGATCATTTGACAGTTAGTGCTATATAGTGAGGTGACATAAGCTTAGGACTTTTATCGATTGTGATTGACATTTAATCAAGTGTTCCGAATTCAAATAGTCGATATGACGACGCGTTTGGTGCCCACGGATATGGATTCCGAAATAACTAAGATACAAACAAAAATGCCTTCAAAATCGTTTTCTATCGAATCGATAGTCGGTCTTAACGAGCGTAGATCGCCCGACATCGATATAGAAACGACGATATCACAAGATTATACGAATTCTGAAGATGACGATCCCAAAAGGGATGGGAAGATGTTTTACTTTCAACAACAAAATCGGGTTCCGAATTTTCCGTTTTTTATGTCGTACGAGAATGGGATGAAGAGGATTTACCAAAGCCAGGATGGAAGACCAGGTCCTGAGGATCTGAAGAGGGGATCCAGTCCAGGAAGTGTGAGAAGCGAAGTTGACAGCGATGGTGTTGAAGAACGACCACATGGTGAGTTTATTTCTCTTGCAAATTTCCTCATTTTTTAGTTCTTGGGGATTACCGTTTCGAGTACCTGCGTGACTCGCACTCCCTTCGCTCTACTCACAACAATCAACTCTCAATTCCTCTTCACTCTTCCAGTAGATATTCAGATTCTCTTACTGTTTCTGCAGCCCGCCAATGGAACAGGCTACCTTTATCTATTAGACAGGCCCCGTCTTTAAATATATTCAAAAATTTATTAATTACATACTTTCTCAAAAAACAAAATGACATCTAATTTCCACATCTTGACATAGATAATTATTATATTAGTATTTATTTAATTTAAGTATTTATTATATCGTATGACATATTTATATATTGGTATGTTATTTATACTTACTATGGTATATTTTATGATTGATTTTAATTATTATTATTATTCTTATTTCGTACTCTGCACCCATTATAATTATTTCTCACACTCCCAAAGGTTAGCTGGTAGAGAATACCATACGGTATTATGCTCGATGCATGGTGGTGGCTCGGTTGTAAGAACGCGTTCCTTAAATCCTATAAAGATCGGTTCAAACCACCCGGTATGTATCAATGAGAAATACACTTTTCTTATGTACATTTGTCATACATTTACAACACCACCGTTCCCGTGCCTCGGAGTGCACGTGAAGCCGTCGGTCCCGGTTCCACCAATTTTCGTTAATAAATTGTCATTAAAAATTGACATCATATACTCGCCAAGCCGGTCTGGCCAGCGTGGCGAGTGTAGGCCAAAATTCTCCAGTTATATGTTCTGGAAGGCCCATCTCCAGCAGTGGAGGTCTAGGACGTTGTGTTGTAGGGGCTGTAATGATGAATGAATCCTTACTTTTAATATTTCTTTCATTGCATCTAGGATTTAAAATTCAGTTCAAATTTGTCCCCAATGTTTGCCTGTCATAAAATGTCTACAGTAGGTATATAGTGCATCCGTTTTAAACTAAACTCTTAAAATATGGTTAACTAAATTGGGACATAGCACCGTAATAGGGTGTATCAGGCAAAGCTTTTTGTAGATGTCGCTAGCGGCAATGGTACCTTGTTTTATTTATTTATTTATTTATTTAAATCTTTATTACACAAAGTACAAAGGCGGACTTAATGCCGCCAGGCATTCTATGACATTTTACACCTATGTCGCATATTTTTTAAACGTTTTTGTAGTTTTTTTTATTTTTATAACAGAAAAATGTATTTTAACTTAACGTTACGTACCTTAAAAAAAGAATTCAGAAAGCGCACACTGTCTTTAAAAAGAAAAAAGGTTTAATTAATAGAACGGCAATTTTGAGATCACCATATCTTTGATTTTGCTTGGAAATCTCGATTTGTTGATTCGACTTTAAAGCTGCTCACTTCGGCATAATATCCAGAAAAGAAAAAAAATCGTAATGAAAATACAAGTTTTCCATGCAACTGGCATTTATATTGGGTACCATCTATCATGCGCCATCTACCGTGATAAAAAGTTAGTGATACCTACACCCCATTTATCTTAACATAGGCGTTACTACTCCAGCTTAAGTTTAAAAAGAAATTAAAGCTTTTTATTACTACAAACATTAGAATAATTGTTTTATATCCTAAACAGTTATTAAACATAAAAACACAATAGTTTTAACATTATCGTAATGACATATAAAAATAAGTACCGCAATCGGAATTGGGTGCAATTTAAACATTAAAGGACGCGCCAATCATGTCGTAAAATGTTTTTAGAATGTTCTATTGTTAAAGTCCGGATAAAACGAAGTGACGGTAAAGCTAAACAAAAGCTACGACTAGGTAGATATTAAAATTAATTATATCAATTTGTATGGTAAAATATAAACGTGTTTTACAGTTCTACTTTTATATTTAAAAAAACGTTATTATTCTTATTATTATATGTCAATAGGGTGGGACTAATCGTCACCAAGTCACTGCAACCAGTAAACAAATGATATATTGTGACCTCCCTAGACTATAGTTTGTTTGCTAGCCCTACGGCTTCAAGGAACCTTAGTATAGGGCTAGGAGCGAGGCGTCGCAGGCGGCTTAATCTCTAAGCACCCAAGATGGTGCTTCGCTTGTGATGTAGGGTATAGCAGTCGCAGAGGAGATAGACTTATGTCTCAGACACCTCGCGACAGAATCTGCACTCGTCTGATTCTACTTTAGGACGCTAGATAATGTTTATTAATAAAACGTTTTGTCGACTTTCGGGTTGCACATAGGCATGTAGTCTACCTTAACTCTGACTTGCCTGGTGGGTTACTGCTGTACCAGGTATTGTATTCTCATAGGTACTGATAACTAAATTTAAAAGGTTAATAATTGATCGTTGTGGTGCAGTTCTGTATATGTTTTATTTTGTAAATCTGATATAGCTGAGTTTTCCTTGCAGAATCCTTTCTCAGTCAGATTAAACATTAACAGGTCACTGGAATTTGCTAAGCTGCTGGTCTTCTGCTAACAGCTTACTTATTGGACCACTTTGCTGCTTAGTCTTCTACTAGCAGGAGTAGAATCATTCAAAATAATTAAATTAATGACGTTTCATAAATGCCTATAATAGGTTTACGTGAATAAAGATATTTTGACTTGACTTGAACGTAAAGTATATTTTATTCTGCCAAAAATCATAACATGTCATTTATGACAACCGATCAAATAAAAATAAAAAATACAATTATATTTTTTAAGGGTGTGGTACAGTCACCACACTACCAAGCCCATGGTAAACATGTAGTTCTTAATTTAGGTTTGCATAGCTGATGGGCTTTGTCCGTGTACCTATACCTGAGTAGCCTACGATCGAGCTCCTTCGATTGCTTTTGCCCAGGAGTTGCCTGCCAGGTATAGATAGGTACGCATCGTGCGTGTTTCCATTTATTTATTGCTGCGCTACAACTATACAACATTCATAGACCATGCGCGCCACTTACCATCAGGTGGGCACAAGGTCACATGTCGTGCACTAGCTAAAAAAAAAAAACCTTTGTCCACCACATATCAACAATATGTGAGCCAGATTCTAATAAAGTATTCAGCAAGAACAAATAATTTCATTAATTATATTTGATTAGTTAACAATTTAAGCCTAAATAATTAAACAGAATTAACAAATAATTTAAATAATAAAATAAAATAAAAGTAAATTAATTATAGATAACTCATATAGATCAGAATCATATAGATAATAAAAAATGATCAAAAAAGATTACATTAGTTTGTACTGTAGGTACCTACTATAATTGTCTGCATCGACTCCCGTGGGCTAATTGAGTGTATCCTCATGTTTACAAACATGGGGTCAAAAAAGCCGAGGGATCACAAAAAAGGGGAGAAAAAATTGCCTCTTCAAATAGTTCGTGAATAGACTTCGCTTTCGGCATCGGCTTCATCGTTCCATCAATCACACAGTAATTTGGAATAGAGATTTGAAACGGATTTGTTTTTATATTGTCTTTGATTTTACTAAGTTTAAGTATTTATTTTAAACGAAACTAACCTATTCGAAATAATATCGAAATATAACATTTATTCGAAAAAAATATTTACAAAATATAATATAAAATTAATATTAATACTAAGGATAGGGATATAAGTCCCGTCCGCGTGGAATGGTGGCAAGAACGCTGGCTGCATTTCCCCGCTGAATTGCAATATTGATTCTTTGGGCGAAGAAAGAGCCAGCCCTCTTGTCACCGAAGGAGACGACAAGACGCGGTGTTATGTCTTTTAAAAACTTTTTTGCACTTGGACTCTATAGGCCCAGAGTTTCTACAGCAAACGGCATAAATGTAATCATTTAATATACTTACATACCTATTTGCGCCGCTTGCTGGACTCCGCATTTTCCGCCGCGGCTCCCGCTTTATGCGCTGTCCCCCTGAGATGCGACGCGGCGAGGGTGTCGACGCACGTGGCGTCCTACACCAGGGCACGTCCCCGTTCCCAGGGGACCAACGTCATACCATCGGGTCTCACCATCATCTCGGATAACTCCAACAGGCTCTAGAAGAACTGGAACCTCGATGGTGGCATATTTTAATAATATCGTTAAGGGAGCCGTGGCGTGAAAATCTGCCCGTATTTATTATAAACGAAACTAACCTATTATATCATATATTTGTTTAAGTAAAATAGAGAAAAATCAGATATGTATATGCAAATGAAAATATGTCTAAAATGCCCGTAATTATACTTCCTATAAAGTTGTTTTTTTCTAACATTTCTAAAAAGTATATTTATACATATTTTTTTAATAAATCCAGTGATTGTGCAAACGAGATGAATGTAAAAGCGATAAACCGTCTAACATTATTTTAGGCACATTTAGGTAGTACTTAGTGGATAGATACTGACGTTAGTTTTTCCTAAGACCTTATAATGGAAAGATGAACTTATTTTAAAGGAAAATTTGCGTTTTACCTTACGTGGAATCGAACATGCTACAGCAGACTTTAGAAATCGTAGGTAATCGTAGCTACTTTAAAAAAAAAAAAAAAAAATCTTATAAAAATGTCATTTGCGCGACATTATATTAAATAATCGACTTCATTGTTATGTTAATAGGAGAATTATCGATAAAAAAAGTTAATCCTATCATTCCCATCCCTAAACACTTGTCATAGACTAGTTAAGCCGTGCATTATTAATCATTGAATAAAAAACGCACCGACACTCCTTTGATAATATTTTTTTTAATAATAGCTGAGCCTAGTCCCTGTGGAGTTAAGGATTTTCGCGCCATTTTTGAAAGGGCAAATAACATTAAACAGCAAATTTATTTTACTCAATTACTATTAGGCCATGATTCACATTTTTGGCTAGTGCTTAATGTAGTATAGTAGAATGGTGGATGGTGAGCGTATTATCGCGCAATAGAAAAAAAAGGAGGCCTCCTTTTCTTAAACCAGCCAATTGTCGGTCGCAAGCCCGAGACACCATTCTTCTCATCTCTTACCCACACACGATGGACCCGGCACCCGCACGGTGAATCCATGGAATGCTTAGAAATTTGTCTTCCATGATATAGTTTTGGGATGTCAGATTTTTTCGATTAATCAATTACAGAAAATTATAGCTAGGTAGAATAAATAAATAAATAAATACTTCCAGACAGGTCACACAGCGCCATCTAATTTCCGTGGTAAGCTACGAGGCTTGTGTTACGGAAACTAGATGGTTGATAAACTACATATTATACTTTTTTTTTTCTTTTTTTTTTTTGTAAATATATACATATTATACATATAAACACCCAGACCGAGACAAATTATACAATGTACAACTTGCCCCCGGTGGGAATCGAACCCACGACCTCCCGAGTTCACGGCAACGTTTGTTACCACTAGACCACGGAGGCGGTCCATACGGAGGTAACAAAGTAATAAGAAATTATTCTTTAAGTCAGTCATTTTTTGACAATGAACTTGCTAAGTGAACTTTTAATAAGCATTAGTGCTGTATACTTTTAAAAAAAGTATTTATTATATAATATTATTATATATAATAGTATTCCCGCGCTGTGAACTTCCATAATAAACTCGACGTATTTGGGCGATGATGCCGCGAGTTACTCCAAATTCTGCAAAATCTGGAATTAGATAACCCCATTAACTCAAAAAAGAAAGAATATATTACAACAAGCATGGCTGTATGGGCTAGATCTCTTTGCCTTCCCTACCATCTTATTTATCGGGAGAAAAGGAACAAAAAGTAAATAACCTGATTTGTTCGCGCCATTTTTCACAGACATGTCAAGCGCAATTTTTTGTTTATATTTTGTTTTATAGTGCTGTGACTCCAAGAAAGAAAAGCATCAAATTCTGCAACATCTGGAATTATGATTGGATTATGATAACCTCATAAACTCATATAACAGAAATAGGTATAAGGTATATTACGTGAAACTTAGCTGTATGGACTAGACCCTTTGAAATGGAATGAACTTCTAATATTGTTTAAAATAGATTTTTCTGTCAGCGTAGTATAGCCAGGAGCATAGTGGTAGGTGTTGTATTGAATTTAAATTGTTAAGAAAAGCAAATTTGTCAAGCTATGCCCTATTCTCTTTACATAGCAAAATTTTGGTTAACAAACGTAAGGTATAATAAAAACATCACGACAAATTGGCTCAATAAATACATATTTCAATTTCAATAATGGAAAATACCACTGTAATCGAAAAAAAAAAACTTTTGACATATCAATGACAAAGCTCCTTAAAGACAAACTTAACGCTTTAATTCTGACAAATTATCGGTCAAACAGTAGCTTATTTTGTCAACTATATTGCTACCGTACAGCCATAATAAAAACCTTTCACAGTGTGACATTTCTTATAAAAAAACACCGACATAATACACAAGAAACAAAAGCAATTTTGACAATAGCGAGCCATAGAGAATGGCCGGCTCGTAAACAATAAGTCCGTTTTCTTTGTTCGCGAAAATATTTTGTCTTTGCTCAATTATAGAGTGGGTATAAAATCGTGGCCACATAGTCAAGGCATTGGTGGAAGAATTTCTCTTTTTATTGCTTTGCGTTTCATTTTTGGAATTGAATGCTGATTCGTTTCGGTTGTTTTTGGACGTTCGCTTCTGTCTTCGTTGTATTGTTTCGTTTAACGTTTACTGCCCATAGCTGGGTTGTTTACAAATGTTTTGATGTTTCAAATGTAGTTGGGAGCGTTTATTTAGGTATGCTCACAGCATGTGATATTTGTAAAATTTTCAAGTAGTCACCGACTTTGTCGTTATTGAATTTGAAATTGAATACAATTTCTTAACACACATTAAATAGATCATTGTTATTTGTATGTCACCAATATTGTTTCATTTGTAAATCTGCTTTAGCTGAGTTTTGTTTGCTCAGTCAGATTAAACATTAAAGTTCACTGGAATCTAAGTCTTGCGAGACCCAAGACTAAGACCCGCTTATCTAACCAACCAATCTAATCTGGGCAACAGTAATTGGCATCCTTTCGAGATCTCAATAAGTAAATAAATGATAACTGAATGGCAAGAAAGGAAGTAACATAATAAGCACTTACCACTATTCATGTGATCAATTTGTCGAATGAGTCTGTCTGCCAATTTGACCCAACATTAGTACCAATTTGAGCCAATGAGTCAATAATATAGACGCGAAAGCAGCTCTATCTTTTTTTGATAGTTTTACCCGATCCGTTACGTTTTGTCAACTGGTCACTGTAAATTAAACAAGCACATGTTTACCATGGGCTTGGTAGAAACAGATAAGTGCAGATTCTGTCGCGAGGTGTCTGAGACACCTGTCCATCTCCTTTGCGACTGTTATGCCCTGCACCACAAGCGAAGCACCATCTTGGGTGCTCACAGTTTAAGCCCCGAGGAGGTGCGACGCCTCGCTCCTAAGCCCATACTAAGGTTCCTTGAAGCCGTAGGGCTAGTGAACGAACTATAATCTAGGGAGGTCACAATAGATCACTACTGGTCGCAGTGACTTGGAGACGAATATTCCCACCCTATTTCACAAATAAAAATAATAATACGTTTTGTCAATGCCGGCTTGACTGAGCACGACGGCAATTCGACTCTGATCCCCAAACGTGTGGATACAATTTACTGGGTTTATCGGCGGTGGATTCTTCCACGCCCCGGCAGACTGAGCAAATGACCACCATCAGTCCGCCTTATAGGTGGCTTATTTGTTGTTTTCGTTGAAAGTATGTGTCATTTGAAATGATGTCAAATGCCAATTTTTACTTTTAAGGAGAACTAATATTGTAAGCTTGCCATGGTGATACTCATATAAAAATATCACCGATGGAAACAAGGCAAACAGATAAATACTAGGTACATAATATACAATATTATATATACTTACTTTTAAATTTATTTATTTTTTTAAATCTTGTCTGATTGACGCAATCGGTGAGAGCAATGGAAAACAATAGTTTATTATTTTTATTATAAATGCGAGTAATCCGATGTGTGTGTACCTAATTAAGCGGGTAAACCTATTTCATAACACCGTAATTGTTTACATTTTTTCTAATAATTATATTCCTTTCTTCCTTTTACTTGATGTTAGTCTTACGAGTACGTATATTCTTCCGTTCTTTTAATATAATTTTATTATTTATTTTTGTAATTTATTCTATATTTTTCTGTATTATATCTTAGTAAGAAATGTAAATGGAATTAGGTTAGGCTTATTAATTTAATCATCTTTATACTATGTACTATCAACCTTAATGTCTGTAATTTCTACTAAATAAATAAATAAATACTATACTTACTAGGTACTTATTAACATTGTTGAGAGCTATTTAGAAGGTGTAGTTTTGAACGAAGATCTGATAGACGCTTGTTTTTTTAACAGAGAAATTATTTCATAAATTTGTAGCGACAAACAAAACATAGAAACAAATTCAAAATGATGCAAAGTACCAGGTTCGATTGCTGGGACACAATAATTTATTTAATTTAAGATTGCCACTTGTCATGATGGGTAGTAAAGTTGGCTATATTGCAATTGTATTATCCATTATTCCTGGCCAAGGTATAGGTACATAGTACTAACGTATTTATAAATATAATTGGTGCACTATTGTCCACAGTGGGAAATATTTTGGTGGCGGGTATAATTCTTATGACTCCTACTGTATCGTTTCTTAATTGTTATTATACTGCCTGTCTCTGTTCTTTCTCTTCAAATAAATAAATGTGAATCTGCTTTAGATAGACGAATATAGTAGACTAGGAACAGTAGTTACCTGCCGAGATCCTGTCGGGAGAAACAGGAGATTATCCCATCCCCAACCCAGGCCTATTGCACATTCGGGCCTGGATGAATACCCTGTCTTCTTAAAAAAACGTGGTTTGTGACCAGCGAGAAAGGATACGATTGTAATTTTAAAATTAGTGTAAAAACCTATGTTAATTGTATATTCGAAAAGTGGATTCTTAAATTAATAGAATATATCAAACCATCTTCAAAGACCCATAACAATAAAGATGAAAACACAATATCATCGCTTTCATGATATTGTACTGAAAAGCCGCCATTATAGCGTTACGAGAGAGCATAATTAATACATTACTAAAACCCATTCCGGAAGGCTCTATTCAAACGAGCTGAAAAGGGATAGGAAACGTACTTATAGCCACGCCCTGATTGGTGGGGGCTCGCTCGTTATTGGTCGACCCGTTATAGATTTTTAGTAGGAGAAATTTCATAGACAAGCGCATCAAGCTGTCACTTGTTTTCTTTTTTCGAACCGTGCCAGTCAGTTTGTTTTGACGTTTAGCGTATTTTAAAAATGGAAGCGTATACGAGTATAGAGGCGTTTAATTTGAGAAAGCCGTTAACAGTGAATTTGACGAAATCCTACAATACGCCGCCGCCGTCGCCAAAAAGTTCAGGTATCTATCTATTTTTTATCATCATAACAGCCTTAAGAACACAGAGTTCTAGAACTATAATACTTCTGAAGTATTATATATATGTACCTATATAACGGTGATACAACATCTACGGTGTCATAACTACTAGGGTTACAGAACCGGGAATTTCCGGTTCCCAGTTCAGTAAAATGGAACCGGGAAATTAAATTTGATTCCCGGTTCTTTAGGGAATTTAATTTAATTATATGATTCATACAACCTACTTACTTAAATAAATAAATAAATATTTCCAGACAGGTCACACAGCGCCATCTAGTTTCCGTGGTAAGCTACGAGGCTTGTGTTACGGAAACTAGATGGTTGATAAACTACATATTATACTTTTTTTTTTTTTTGTAAATATATACTTATTATACACTTACTTGTTCTGTGCTCTTACTAAAGGAGATATTATGTTTATTTATTGTTATTTATAAACGTTTAATTTTGATTGTTTTCTTTGATAAATGTTTATGATAATTTTAATTTAGGTACCTTACCTATTAATAGGTATATGTTTCCGTCCAAGGAAGATGACTGCTTATTTTTCACCATCATACCTAAGTAAGTATGATTCACGGCCAGTAAGTACTTACTTTTACTTAGGTAGCTAAGTAAAAGTAAGTACTTACTGGCCGTGTGGGCTGATAGGTGGGACTCTCCGTTCTTGGGGCACTGGATACGCCTGCATGTCAGCAGGTGACCTGGGCCCCAGAAAGGAAGAAAAAAAAAAAACTTGTATTATAATTTCGTTTTTTTTTTTACTAACACTAGATATTATAAGATTTCTTTAAAAATTGTTACTAACACATATGGAATTTATTCTGAAATAAAGTTTTATTATTATTATTATTATATTAATACTTAACAAGAATATAGATTGTTTTTTACTGAATTATAATTACTACTAACTAGGTATGAGAACAGAAAGTAGAAGAAAAATGTATATGAGAAGACTTATTAAGTTCTATATGATTCTGTTACAATAAAAACTAATTAAATTAGTTATTTACTTTTAAAGCATAACATTTGTTTTATATATGATTATTAAGAACCAAAAAACCGGGATATACCGGTTTCTTTACGAAAAAGTACCGAGATTCCCGGTTCTCAAAAACCCTATTAACTAGGTACCCTAGTCCGACCACGTAATTGTTCCTAAACATAATTTCATTAATAAAAATAGATCTGATATATTATGGAAACAATCTATAAAAAATAGATATGAACCGTTCATGCTCCTGCCTAAATACACACAAAAAGCCATCAAAATCCGTCCAACATTTTAGGAGAAATTCAGTGCACATGTCATACACATATAACTATATAATAGGTTTAACTATTTATTTATTTAAGGTCTCCAACAGTGCTAGCAAAAATGCATAGGTACATGGATTTTCCTTTACAACTAAGACAGAAACTAGATGCTGCACCAATGGGGTGTATCAGGCAAACCTTTTTGTAGATGTCACTAGCGGCACTGGTACCTTGTTTACACCTATGACTGATCATTTTTTAAATTTATTTGTAGTTTTACATTTTATGCCAAATTCTCCAGATATATGTTCTGGAAGTCCCATCTCCAATAGTGGAGGTTTAGGGCGCTGTGTTCTAGGGGCTGGAATGAAATAGCGGGGATTAAATCTTTAAGGATCATTTACCGGTGCCAGGTAGTTACAGCCATTAGTGGCAATTACAATTCTTTCAAATTTGGAACCTCTTTGACAGACGCCGACACTTTTAAAATCAGGACGTTATTGTCAAAAGCTGTTGTTTCGTGTAATATAATTTTATTAGTGGTAACGGTACTAAATGGGTGATACGGTGATAAAATATTTCGGTTATGACCGCGCCATTTTGTCTTTTATAATAGCCGTTGTCGGCGCATCTTTTAGGTATATCTATTTCTTTGTCACGTCTCGATTTCAAAAGAGAGTCATAATCTAAAATAATGGATCTAAACCTCTCTAATGTACACTATTGTTTAAGCTAAAAGTACCTTTTACTAAACTCATATCTTATATAGTATTAGCATCATTATCACAGCCCCTAGAACACAGAATCCTAGACCACCACTGTTGGAGATGGGTCTACCAGAAATGATATTGCCCAAACCAGGTCCCAACTTTGTTACAGCGGCCTCTACTAAATATACTTAATTTAATAATCATACTAAATATATAATAATATTATAAAAAAATAATATTCAATTTAACATCAACATTTTAAATTTAAGTTTTACCTAGTGTTGCCCAATCTTTGTCTTACTTAACCTAAAACTACTTAACTATAAATTGTTGTGACGAGAACATTCTTTTGGGCCCATATCTCTAAATAAATAGCATTCTCTTTTCTGGAGAATTTGGCCTAATATGTACTACAATTTATTAACGATTCCACAAGTTGGTAGATATAAGTGAAACCGGGACCGACGACTTAATGTGCTCTCCGAAGCACTCTGGAGATGCCTACTATCGAGGCATTTGTTGTCGGCCTAGCTAAACGTATGTTTTACCGGGCTGACAATGGATCCTACAAGCATCTTCAGGATATCGCTCCTAGTTTCGCACGGCCCCCGGAGGGAAGGCCACTATCAAGGGAGGCGCTCTTGGAGAAGAGCTAGAGTAGACAAATCTAGGAGACTAGATTCGTGAGCCACAAGGGCGGTGTTGTAGTAGGAACAGCGCCAAGCACCAACGGTGCGTTGAATCACCGGCAGGTAGTTAGCCGCCGAGATCCTGCCGGGGAAAACGGGAGTTTATCCCATCCCCAACCCAGGCCCATTGAACATCCGGGCCTGGATGACTCCGCTGTCTGTCTGTCTGAACGGTGGTATTGTAAATCTATGACAAATGTACGTAAGAAAAGTGTATGTTAGGAAAAGCGTTCTTACAACCGAGCTACTACCGCTTCTTCCTCTTGTCGAAGAACTTACGTAGCATGCAGGTCGGCATAATCAGTAAAAAGACAAATTCAATTTAAAAATGCACGTCGACCACGACCATAACCGACATTACCTACACTGTCATAGACTAATAAATTTTAAGACGGTTATCCCAGCTTTAATTCTCATACCGTGCGACTATTTACCCCATCTTTTTATATATTTAATGTCTTTGCTACTAACGAATTAAAGTGAGAACAACAGTGATATCTCTTTCTTGTAATTAAGAACATGCGAGCTAGAGGGAGACGAATCTTGTAATCGCGACGGCTTTATTAGAAAAAAAACTCATGTGGACATCTTTAATTGCGCGATCTAACTTACTACTAAAGTACTAGGGACGCATAAACGCAAAGCAATACCCACTTAATGTTTTGAACAGTACCGAAGTCACAAGCTAACATTTAAAATTAATTAGCGTATTTTACCGTCAATTTGTTTCACATGACGCAGATGAAACAATCATAAAACATGATAATTTAAATCATGTAGAAAATTTAGACGTTATGTAATTTACACTAATATAAAACTTACGCTCGGAAACGTCATAATTAGGCAGTCAGAAAACTCATGCCATCTTTTTCAATTTTCTGTATTTATTGGGCAAACGGGTTTTAGAGTGGAGGCCACGTAAGGGAAGACGCAGAGTGGACGATCCCCCGCCAGATGGCAGATGACCTAAAGAAAGTCGCTGGTGGAGGTTGGATGAGGGTAGCGAAATATCGCGTTAAGTGATGATGATGGTGACTCTATTTAGACCACAAGTGGTTTATATATATATATTATTTTGTGTTCTCTTATCCCGATGGATGATGAATGAGGTGATAGGGAAGGCAAAGGGTCTAGCCCATACAGCCAAGTCTGACGTAATATATCAAATCCCAGATGCTGCAGAATTTAATGCTTTTCTTGGAGTCACTCGCGGCATTATAGCACAAACACTTTGGGTATAAACGCAAAAAATAAACTACAACTTCTGCCCCATATATAGAGTCAAAATTAATTGTTTTCCACAATTATTTACATTGTAGCACATTATTAAACAAAATAACACCACTTTTGACTAGCAATATCCACAGTAAACAAAATGGCGCAAGGAAACATCATTATATTTGATTATTTTTCTACAAATTAAAATAGGTTAAGGTAACAAACAATAAATTCCTCAGTAGAAATAATTCACATTTGACAATCACACATCTGTCTCTAAATCGGCCAATTAACAGATTAAACTAATGTTCCATGCTATTAGAATAAAACTGTTGTCTATTGGCGAATTTAAAATTGGAATGCGTGGGCGGCATCCCGCAATTTGACGTGTGACAATCAGTTCATTTTCAATGCGTGCGTTAATTTTATTTGGAGCCTTTGTTTGGGCGTTAGGGGTCGTGCGTCTTGTCAATGGGGCTTAAACTGATTTTGTTTTTATTGCCACGAGTTCCCTGCGGAGATATTTATCTTCATTTACATTGTACGATGGAGATTTTTTTATACAAATTGGTGCGAGGGGAGATACGATGACACCGTGTAATTGTATGTTGATACATTTTAGTTGGATAATATTTTTGTATTGCCTAAATTTTTAATTGTGAGTTTATTTGATTATGAATAAATGTAGAGGGTAGTTTTGTTAATATTGGCTTAAGATTTACATTAGCCCTACTTCAACTTACATCGCGTTCCAGTTATAAACCGCAGTATCAACACATGCTAAAATTTTTAATTCAAACTGTCATATTTTTACATATTTGTTAATAAAAAGACGTGTGTCAAAAAAACAATATTTTGTGCTAACATTTCTATAAACGAAACATTGGCTTAGTGTGCAGCATTATTTGTTTTAATATTATTTGCCTAGTACGTACCTACACTGTGTTTGATTAAGAGAATAAATAATACTGAAAAACTAAAAGTATTAATATCCAATATATATAATATAGGATTAATCAAAGAAAAAACATCCCACATATAATACTCATAGTAATGAAATAAACGGCAAAATAGAACACCAATTAGAGATACTCATCTTGTAATAAAGCCAATCATATATGCCATCTAAACAGTAGCGATTTCGTACAACGATCTATTAACAATAAACGATGAACTTAAACGGCTATCCGCAATAATACAATTATTGGCACGTGCCGGAACGTGTGTGGGGTGAATAAGGCCAAACCAATTTTGACCGTGATTCTTGTACTTAATTGGATTGGATTGTAAAACTTGCAAATTTTCCTTTCGTATGCTAGTAAGCTCAAAAAAAAAACAAAAAATATACCATAGAACGGAAGAATGGTGCGCCTCGATGCCCTGGTGCGTCGTAAAGAGTATTCGCAAAAATGTGTGGAAATCAAGCAGCTCACGTCATATTGATTAAGTTGTCATTGTATTCTGAATATAGGTAGTAATTTTTATATATATGTATATATTTAGCTAGGGTGCCGTAATACTAAAATACTAAACCTGTAACTATACGTCGTGAACTGGAAAAGTTTGGGAAACAATAAATAAATAAATAATAAATAAATATTTCCAGACAGGTGACACAGCGCCATCTAGTTTCCGTGGTAAGCTACGAGGCTTGTGTTACGGAAACTAGATGGTTGATAAACTACATATTATACTTTTTTTTTTGTATATATATACATATTATACATATAAACACCCAGACCGAGACAAATTATACAATGTACAACTTGCCCCCGGTGGGAATCGAACCCACGACCTCCCGAGTTCACGGCAACGTTTGTTACCACTAGACTACGGAGGCGGTAGACAATATACCTACTACAGTGTAGGCAACATTATTGAAATTATAAGTTGGCTTTTTAGGTATACCTAAATCAATGGAAGAACTGACACAGACTACCTATATATATATATATATATATATATTTATTTATAGTTTGTAGGTATTTAAAATACATTGCTTAATTATTTAAAATCGTTAATTAAAACTTTATGTAAAACGTTATAATTGGTATCGGACTGGTAATCCGAATAGGGTCGTAATGACAAGGGGTGGCAAAACCAATTCTCGATAATACCACGGCTAAATGTATGGCAATTGGTGTGTGTTCCAATTGGCACGTTTACAATGCGTGCCTAATTGAATGTTCATTCGATTAATTGGTTATTTAATAGTCTGTGGCAGCCCTAATTCGGTTTTTGCAATAAAAGATAAAGACAACTTTCGAGCAATAATTTTATTTATGTTGGCTAGACTTTATTTGTGTATGATTTTTATTTTTATTCATAGCTTAGAATTCTTGTTGTTCAGCCATAACTTGTAACTGCAACTTAAAATAGGATCATATCTCGCTTATAAAAATGATTGGCATAGGTACTAAAATGTTGTAGGCGGTAAGTGCCTACATTATTATAAATTGTTGGTTTTCCTCATAACTGAATGGCACAAAAAACACGGTTTTATGTTTAAATTATTACAAAATCATATCTATACTTAGCACAATCATGATTCACATGAAAAAAAAAACCTGTAAAAACGTACTTCATATTTGCATACGTCAAAATATCACTCATTAGACGTATGATTTAAAACTGCTTTTGGTGGCCACTAAGTGGCGTTTCACGAGATGTTTCATAACATTTCAATGATGGCTTCGTCATTTGTTGATTTCTAAATATACTGACAAACTTAATACACGCTAAAATGGTCCTTAATGTATTCTAAATGTCGAACATTAGCGTTGAAATTGGTATCTGGTAGTTGCGGCGTGTTCAAGGCATCCGTTGTCCATTACGTTATTACTCTATTCGGTACACTCTTTACTTTTAAAATTAGTGGCTTTTGAAACAAAGACCGTGTTCCGAACGAGTGCGGTGTCGAAATGTCAGTATCGTTTATGGTAGGCGATATGTTTTTGATGCGCCTTCTTAAACACTTTTAAATACACTCCAAGGCTGAGAATAAAAACTGTGCTAAAGGACATCATTCATCTTGTATTGGTATTTGGGCTAAATTGTATTATATGCATTTTTAGACAAATTATTCTTAACAAGATTATAAGTAATTTAAGTAGAAAAAAACCCTTATAAGCACCTTAGGCGTATAAGACGGACATGCAGACCACATTTCTTTTACATTTATTATATTAGTATGGACTTAATAGCTTCTAATTAAAGCCGTTAAAAAAATTAGAACCACGTACCACAATTCTAAACAGACAAGTTTCTTCAGGAAATCGAACCCCAGACATCCGGAACCATCGTAACAACTTAAAAAAGCTTCTACTCAAAGCTCTTCAAAATCAATGGGACATTATTATGTAAAATTTATTGCGCATCCAAGACAGACGGTGGCATGGTAATTTTTTCCTAATTGCCTCTTACTGGCGACGGCTAAACACTTGACATATTCCCATACTGGGTGGCGACAAAACACTTAACCATTAATTTGCAATAGTCTAGTCATCACATAAATGATTTTCAACTCGAAAGTACCGCCTCACACATTAAGGCTAAGACACATCCAATGCCAACAAAAAGAAACGTTGTTTAAAAAAAAAAAACAATAAAGCATCTTAGCTTTTGAATTTATGATACTGCGGATATTTATAAATAAATGTTTTAAATAAAATAATTACATAACTTTAACAAAGAATCTTAATATCAATAATTGTCAAAACCAATTTGACACCTGTCATAATTTTGAATTTTAAAGTTTTGTTTTCTTTTGCGTAACTATCGCTACACTACAAATTCAAAATTTTGACAAAAGATTGATCAAAATAATGCACAATATACAAATGTCCTGTATTTTTATTGTACATGCGTGTTCTTAGACTTAGCGAAAGCTTTTGACACGGTTTCTATCCTCATCTTGCTATAAAAAATGGAACGTTTAGGTATTCCAGGTATAACTTTGGAATTTATCACCGACTACCTTTCGGACAGAACTCAAACAGTTAGTGGATAACCTGAGTGATGAAATACCCATGCTGTTTGGTGTGCCACAAGGTAGTATATTAGGCACCACATTATTTTTATTACAAATGAACATTTTATGCAAACCAAAACATTAAAATAATATCGTTTGCTGATGATACATTTGTGTGCTCGAATAGCTTAAGCTTACCAGGGAGCGAATACTCTCTACCGTCTGCTTTGCCCGAATTCTGGAATACTTTGGCCACATTGCAAGCAGAGGAGACGATTATCTAGAAAATCTTTCAATTACGGCAAAGGGACCGTCTAAGTAAAAGAACAAGAGAAAGAACTTGGGGCTTCTTTCTCTTGTTCTTTTACTTAGACGGTCCCTTTGCCGTAATTGAAAGATTGATGATCGATGATCCAGTCAGGTGATTGCCCACCAGAACATCCGAGGACCGACACCGTTGGAGACAGCTATTAGATGAGCTGCGTTTGCGACGGAGTCACGATCGCCATCAGTCTTGTACCGACTAAAGAGGAGAGGAGGCTGATGATACAGCAATAGTTTTAAAGGATGTACCTGGGAGCAACAAAAATACAGAACTTAGGTTCGAATAACGGTTGCCTATTGGTGTGGTTCATAGGTTGTCATTTACGTATCCGGTGTGTTCAAGCCTTTAAATCAAAACGACAGATGTCAAAATAAGATGTCACCCAGCTGGGTTATTTCGGCGTGTGTCTAAAACCGAAAAAAATACGGAACATCCAAATTGAGAAGTTAAAAAGCTTCCGTTTTCCTTTGGACTTCCTTAAACATTATCTATAACCGACTTTGTGCCATTAGAGATCCAGTATCCAAGTTTAAGTGGAAGTTAACATCCTGACAAATTACGATATAAAATAGTATAGTGTTTTGTTTTCGTTTTTATGGTACCGAATTTGTGTAATTTTTATGTTGTCTATTTTTAAAAAATGTATAATTTAATTTTAGAAGTCATATTTTTTATGTTATATTTTGTAAATTTGTTATTTTTTGTTAATTTTCGTTTTAAAAGTAATAAGTTTCTTATTTTGTTCGTCTTTTTTATTGTTCAATGCTGTGACGCCTAATTGGTACATTATATTAGATAAGTTATAATTATATTATGTTATGTGAGTGATAATATATCTACTGCTATGTGTACTATATAAATAATATTAACAAAATATAAAATAATAATTACAAACTACTAAAATAAATAAAATAAATATAGTTACTTATGTACGAGTTTTATTTTGAAAGTCAGCCGTCAGCTGGTACAATTGACGCCATTTCTAATGTTAATCGTTACAATTATAGAAGCTTCACTTTGGTGCAACTCACTTTAGTTGGACAACAGATATAAAAATGATTGGTTTTGACAGATACAAATACCTAATGCTAGTTTTTGACTTTTGGCTTCTGTTTCTTATTAATGTTTATCTGACAGGATAATTTGCAGACAGTTTTATATATGTAAATACATATTTAATAGTTTAAAAAAACACAATAGATAAAACTCAAAATTATTTTATTTAAAAAAATATATCTTTTTTTGCACTAACGGCAAGTGCCAAACATGCAAGCTGTCAAAATATAATTATTAATTAATGCTATAACAAAAGTAAAAAAAAAACAATTTACAGTAATAATAACAAATATACATATATACAATTAAGAAAGTGGAAGAATAAACAATAAACATTGAAATAGAGAATAATAAAACAATATGTCCGGCGATAATTATATTAATTTGTTACAATTGCTCTTTTTTTAACATGTATTCAATTGTAATTGAAAACAGCTTAATCAGACGGCCATCTTTAAATTAAGACCATAGACAATGGAAGCGAGTTAAAAGCGTTCTTGTTGGTGTAAATAGCGCTCTCCTTTGGCGCTCCTTTTTTAAATTTAGAACCACTTCAGTAGCTAATCAGATCTGTAAAGACAGTTATAGTTTTTTTTTTGACGACGGCACTGCTCATAGGTCGGGAGTCTTTGTGACCAGCATTATAATGGCAGTAGAAAATAAGGTCTAATAACAACACACACGGCATGGGAAAATATTTAATTAGACAACAGCTTATTTGTGTTTGTTTTGTGTTAATGTATTCCTTTTGAAATGTTGGGCGCGTTCAATTAGCACCTTCGAGCTACCGGTTTCGGCGGATCGACTTCAAACTTTTTTTAATAGTTCAATAATTGATTCACCTCGCTATCTCTTAATTATACGCCATGGATGTTAAACTATTTATTTTATCTTCATAAATTGAATAATATTAAATATATACCTACCGATATCGCTACATCCTATACCTATAGGTTAAAACAAAATATTTTTTTAGTAATATAATATATTTATTTATTACTACGTGCTGTATTTGTACTAGAGATGCAACGGATAGTGGTTTGGCCGGATATCCGGCAACCGAATATTCGGCCCTTTATCGCGTTACATGACGCGACCAGTTTGATTTGAAATTATTATTACCAACTAATGCAGAAAATTTGGTATTCATTCACTATAATTTACCACTTGTTAATTTTGAGTATTGAGCTAATTAATAAAATAAACATTTTTGTCGAGTGATTATTAAAATAAACTGTGCCTGTGAATGTTTTGAATATAACTATCCGGCAAATGACCGGATACTGAGTTACTATCCGGTATCCGGCCGGATGGTAAAAATAAGGCCGGATATGGCATAGTTACCAGATATCCGTTTCATCTCTAATTTGTACCTACACTTTTTTTTATTGGTTTTATAAAATCACAGCATTAAATTTATACATATTTGACGATAGGAATTTTGTTATAAATTAGTCAGAATGAGTTTTATTTTATTAACAGCACATAAATTAAAATTAAACCAAAACTAATGTCAAATTAAATAAAATTGAATTAAATTAAGTCAAATAAAAATTTCAATTTAATAAAGAACACTATTTATAAATTTTTTCTTTTAAATGTCAAACTTTACCATAAAGTTTATTTTTAATATTGATTGTCGGCATTTGTTTTAAGAAAGTAGCCTAATGTATTTACATAAATCATAATTCTGATAACATAAGATACCTAAGTAGGTAAAACCCTTTAGCCATAACGACTTCAAGTGAGCGCAACCCTTTCAAGTGTTCTAATAGGAGATAATACTTATTAACCGACATTCAATTAAAAAAAAGTTTTTGTCTATGATTTTAATGATTTTTATTATCTTGTCTGCAGAATCACTCAGCCCGCAATCGGAACAGATGAACAATTCTTCATCAGCACCAGATCCTAATATTAGGTAAGAATATTACATTATCGTCTTAATTAATTAATTAATAATATTTATTTACTACTAATTAGTAAACTGCCTCCGTGGTCTAGCGGTTAAGTCCGTGGATTTAGACTCGGAGGTACCGGGTTCGATTCCTGGTCGGAACACAAAAATATTTATTAATGTAAATAAATACATTTATCGTAAATAACATATATACTGCGTGGAATTTATTAAACAGCAAATATTTATTTATTATAATTTAGAATAAAAATAACGAACTACATATATATATATATATTAAATTATTTAGTAATAAAATCTTAAGTTACGGTGCAGAGAAGTTATCCTAAAAATATCGCCACTCATACACAGCCTAATCGAGTAGGTAGCGACAAGTCGACGACTGTGGGCTGGATCAATTAATAATAACACTCCCCAGCCTGTATAAATTCACGGTGGATATCGCAATTTTCAGACGATGACTTATTCAGTATTCACCATGCAGTGTTTATGGATAATGAATTTTATCTTTTAAAAAAAGTGTATTTTTTTTATTTGAAATAGAGGTTCTACTAATAACACCTGAAGCCTAATTAAAATAATTACTCTTTTGACAATTACACACAGTATAACCAAGAAAAAACTGATCCCCTGCTTAACCTAGAGAATTCTAGTCTGAAGATCAGAGTTCCTCCAAATAAGAACTGTATTTTTTTAATAATAATAGTAGTTTATGAAACTGTTGCATAATAAGGGGTGTGTAAAGTGCGTGTTTAAAAACCGAGCCGTAGACGAGTGTTTTAATACCTAGTTATGTGCAGTTTCATACACTAATTTATCTATTCTAATACATTGGGATTGAACCTACTAAATAAAAGATAAAAGTTAAAAGAGTAAGAATTTTAAGCAAGAATAAATAAATCACACGAAATGCTATACAACAAAACGTATTGAATGGCGCCAATTTTTATTTTTATTTTTTTTAAATGACCATGGTATAGAATACATAGGTCCTAAACAATGAAATGGCGCCAAAACCTAGCTTATGACCGCGCACGCGCTATGGTGGGCGCTGCCATAGACAAGTATTTTTTTTTTCTAATGAAACCTTTGCCTTAAAAAAAATAAGTGTCATATAATATGTATGATTATCTGCAACAAATAAAATGTGTTAGATGTGTTTCTTACTTGGTAAAATATATAAATTGAAGCTTAAAATATTTTTTGCCAAATATTTCGCCTCTCTTTGGAGCGGCGTCATCAGTGACAGTGACTGAAGGTCTTTGTCATAAATTTTGAAAAAAGTAATTTTATTTCTTTTAGCAATGGTGAAGGCAATGCACTATATAGTTTTGTATTTATTTTTTAGAAAAATATCATCATCACCTCGCGCATCATGGAAAACATCATCAGTATGTTATGTCCATTGTTGGTTCGATATTAATAAATTTACAAAACAAGTTAGACAAAACCTAATGCATTACATTCAGACCAGGGCTATAGTATGCACCAAGCTGCCATATAAAAGAGCTTTCCCATGTTTTTAAATCAATAGACCGAATAGTTTTAGGAAAACTCTTTAATACTCTTACTGTGAAACAATTGTTAAAGGTAGTGTTATGTATACGCGCATGGGTGGGCACAGGTAAAATATTATTAATTTGAGAATCTACTGAATGTCTGTGTCCATTCATGCGAGTACGAAGGGGTGTCGTAGTCTCTCCCACATAAAAACTGTTACAAAATCTGCACTCCAGCATATATACGCAATGAGAAGTAGTACATTGAAGTATTAGTAGTACTCGAAATATTTGGCAAAAAATATTTTAAGCTTCAATTTATATATTTTACCAAATAATATGTATGATTCTATTTTTAAAATGAAATATAACATTATTTTGTTAAGAGAAAAAGTGTTATAATGTGGTTCTATTTTTAAATTTCAGCAGTATGTTTATAAAGTATGTCAAAATAAATTTGTTTTAAAGTTTGTAATTCGCATTTTACGATATGAGATTGATTTTTCGGATAACTTATTATTTACAGAATTTGAAAAAAATAATTACTAAATAAATATACTCGTAATTATTAATAATACTACGGATATGGATAATGGATATAAGTCCCGTCCGCGTCGAATGGTGGCTGCATTTCCCCGCTGAATTGCATTTGATTATTTGGGAGAAGAAGGAGCCAGCTCTCTTGCCACTGGAGAAGATGACAAGACTCGATGTTATGTCTTTTTATTTTTAAATTGTCTACCCACAAAATGCCCGCATATTGTTAAGGAATGATGTCAGTTCACTGTCGGATTCCAGTTGCTGATTTCCTGGATTTAGCATAAAGACTATAATAAAGGTTTTTTTTACCAGCTAGTCATTAAATATTTTCATTTGTTTTAGACGATACCGTACAGCATTCACAAGAGAACAGCTAGCTAGACTTGAAAAGGAGTTTTTCAAAGAAAATTACGTTTCGCGACCAAGACGATGCGAGTTGGCTGCACAATTGAATTTACCTGAATCTACTATCAAGGTATGCATTTTTAATATACTTACTTATTTATAAAATAAATATTTGTGTTAAAGGATCAATCTTGCTGGTATCCTATTGTGATTTGGAGCAAGTTTATTATTTATAAATATTCATTTTTTGTTTGATTTTTAGTTCTAAGTAATATTAATTTAAAAATTACAATTAATAGAATAAAATTATAATACTAACAGAGTATAATTTTATAAGTTTTCTGAGATTTTTATTTATTTATTTAATTAGTTACACTCAGCCAAGGCCAAGAAGTTGTCCAAGCGGCTAACGGAAAAGTCTGGAGAAGAGGCTGGCAATTATTTCTGCCAACGTATTAGCCTCGCTATACAGAGGGGAAAAGTTGCCAGCCTCCTTGGGACTATACCTGAAGGGTCGTCTCTAGAGGACATTTCTTACTTATAGTTTATTTTTTATTAGGTTTAGTTTATATTTATTTTTTACTATTTAAGTAATTTTAATTATATTCCTTCGAATAAATGTATTTATTAGTTACAACGAATTCAATAAATAAATACATAGGTAGGTACTTACAAAAAAAATAGCTCCGCCAAATCGCTGTCTTGTGGCATGGTGCCCAATACACTAGCAGCATTTCCCCTTTGAATTACTTAATTTTTGGGAGAAATAGCTGCCAGCCCTATTGTCACCAGAGACGTTAATAAGCCTTGGAACAATTTCTTTATAAAAGGCTTTAAGTTCCTATCCCCACGGGCCCATCGTATCTACAGCAAACGTCGAAAAAAAGTAACTATTGCAAATAGTAAATAAATAAATAAAGTTTTTACTATGTTATACGAAATTCGCCATGTGGCTAGAGACATCGACCAGCTTGCCACTTGTCGTGATAAGCCCATAGTAAAGTTGGCTAAATCGTGAATCCGCTTCATTAAAAGAGGCTTTCTGACTACCCCGGAAGGGATACGGTCGTAATGATTATTTATAAGAAATTCATTATTTTTGATATTAAACGCCATCACCATGACAGCCTCACAAAGTCCTAGACCTCCACTGATGAAGATGGGCCTAGCAGAATTTTCTGAAGAATATGACAGAAACTCACCACGCTTGCCAGACGTGTTGGCGAGTGTCTGATGCCAATTTTTTATGTCAATTAACGATTCCACAAGTTGGCTTTAGTGGAACCGGGACCGACGGCTTAACGTGCGGCACTGGAACGGTGGTGTTGTAAATCTATGGCAAAAGTAATTCTTATTGATTCCGGGGTACAAACTATCTTAGAATTATTATTATATTAATTAAAGTAAAAGTTAAGTATCATCACGACCGTTTCCCTTTCGGGGTGGTCAGAAACCACGCTTATAAATAAGCAGATTCACATTTAGCCAACTTTACTGCCGGCCAATCATGACAAGTGGCAAGCTCGTCGATATCTCCAGCGTACTAAACTCGAGAAATATCACAAAAAAATAATAATTAAATGCATTTATTTACATTAATAAATATTTTTGCGTCCCGACCAGGAATCAAACCCGGTACCTCCGAGTCTAAATCCACGGACTTAACCGCTAGACCACGGAGGCAGGCATTATACTAATTAAATTAATGTAAATACAATGTTTATGGTAGGAAATAAAAAGACATCTAAAAATAACCACACAAAAATAGATAAAACCAAATCACCAACTTTATTGACCGCAAATAAAATCTTTCACCAAATATCAAATTAAGTTACAATTAAAAAAAACATGATCGCTACGCGGTCATAATCTCAATTATCACTTCGTGAAGCCTCGACCCTACAGATTAAAAAAAAAAAACAAAAATAACATGTGTTTTTATTGGCCGCGTTCGTTATTTTACGTTGGTGCTAATTTGTTGATATGTATTCAAAAAGACCGCTTCCAAAAAGTGTGTTCAGTAGCCACTCACCGCTAATGAACATTAAATGCCAAAGAGAACAGACCAATGCTACCATAAACTCCCTATCGCATCATTAGTAACCGAATAAAAGACCTTATTCTACTTTGGGAGGTGACAGTCAAAAACTTTTTTTCTTTAAAATTGTATTTTTAATTATGCGAAGTTTTAGATCATAAAATGCCAATAGCACTTTTATTTCAACAACACTTTATATCAAGTTATACTTTACTGCCGGCTCATCATGACAAGTGGCAAGCTTGTCGATGTCTCTAGCATACCAAACTCAAGAAATATCACAAATAAATTAAATAATTTATTTTGTCTCGACCAGGAATCGAACCCGATACCTCCAAGTTAAATTACCGGTCCTTAGTTCTTTCTGAGATTATTGCAAACATAAGAAAGTTAAATTATATATTTACTGTTTATTTAACAAGTCGCCATAGCCGACAAATTTAAGCGCTAAAAAAATCGAAGTCGTTGCCTTCTCAAAGCCGTATAATTTAAATCAATTGCCTCCTAGACTAAAAGTCTACATTGTCTATGACTTTTATTGGCCAATTAAAAGCTTTTAAATTCTTTTGAACGCGGCTACCATTTGATAAGTAATAAAATCAAAATTCCATTTTATTTGTGTTTATTTATTATGATGACAGTTTACGACTTCTGACCAACTGGCAGCCAGTAAAAGTGTTCGCACTTTTCCATATTTTGATTTCACTCTACTTTGTTTTATTTTATTTTTGATTATTAATTTAGTTATTTTGGTTTTATTCAATAATAACTACTTAATGTATTTTATGTCGAACTAATATTGATTCTTCTCGATTCTGGTTTTTTTTCTAATATATCTATAGTAAAAAATATGGTAGGACGCAAAGATATGGTATGTAGATTTGTTTCAAAATAAAGATTATTTGATTTTATTTAATAATACAGTACCATCACGACCGTATCCCACGCTTATAAAAAAGCGGATTCACATTTAGCCAACTTTACTATAGGCCCATCATGAGAAGTAGCAAGCTGGTCGATGTCTTCAGCGTACCAAACTCGAGAAATACCACAAATAAATTATTGTACCCCGGCCAGCAGCCCCATTCTGTTACTTAACCGCAAAAGTTATTTAATGGAATCCATTAACTATATATTTATATCACGCTATTAAAGTTGATATTTGCACGGACGCTGTCAAAGTCGAGCGCTTATAAAGTTGAGAATTGAGTAATATTTTGTAATTATGACGCAAACTCTGACGTAAATAATAATGTTTGCGACTAAGTATCAGGGCTACAGGAATCGAAATCTGATAATAATAATAATAATATAATAGTTATCTACATAGTATCTAAACGTTAAAAGTTTTAATTTATTCATTTATTACCAACGCAATAAATAATTTATTACGTGTTTAAATTGAAAAGTATTAGCTAAATATGCTGAGTGCATACTATTCTGTGCAGGGTATCATTAAATAAAACAAATAAAAGTTTTATTAAGTTCTTTACGCACAAACGGTGCACTTATGCAAGTTTAATTCTGAAAACAATTAGCACTCCATTGAGGCGGCCATTTTGAATTTGCAACAAAAGACATTTTAGTATCTCAAATGGACGCGACGGAAAGAATGTTTGTTTGCAGACTGTACCTGCAACCTTAACCCTACAAAACTAAACTTATTTTATAATACTAAAAAGATATACAGGTGCCTGAGAAGCGCACAATTACTATACGATTTATTTGATAAATTGAAAGCGGATATATATCCATGAATGTTAGCAACTGCAATCAGGCAATCATGACCGCCTCCGTGGTCTAGTGGTAACTAACGTTGCCGTGAACTCGGGAGGTCGTGGGTTCGATTCCCACCGGGGGCAAGTTGTACATTGTATAATTTGTCTCGGTCTGGGTGTTTATATGTATAATATGTATATATTTACAAAAAAAAAGTATAATATGTAGTTTATCAACCATCTTTCCGTAACACAAGCCTCGTAGCTTACCACGGAAATTAGATGGCGCTGTGTGACCTGTCTGGAAATATTTATTTATTTATTTATGACTAACATCAGTCCCTAAGAATCAAATAGTTTATTATTAAAAAAATACCCTAACAATATGCCGGCTTCAGTGGATATGCCGGCTTTTCGAGCCTAACTCCGAAACGTGTACACTAACACTTTACTCGGATTTATCGGCACGGACAGCGGATACTTCCCCGCCCCAGCAGACTGGGCAAATTACCACCATCAGTCCGTCTACCACCTATTTATTGTTCTCGTTGAAAATATCATTTGCAATTATGTCAAATGTCAATTTTTCTACTTTTAAGGAGAATTAATATTGCTTGCCATGGTGATATTTTAATGAAAATAACACCGCCTAAATCAAGACTTACTGAACGGTTACGCGGGCGCCTCTGAGGCGCATCTTATCGTTCTAGGGTTAATGTTACTCAGCTATATTTATTATGTTTGCTTAAAGGTAAATAAACTGTTTATGTTTTTGCTAACTCTCCTTTTGACAATACGCTCGTGTAGGATTAGCAGCTCCTCCACTCTATTCCTTCCAGCTGTCAAACGAAGGTACGCCTCAGCACTTTTTTTTAAGACGGTGAATCGATATATAATCAGTGATACGACTCCAGTCTCTCTTTCACTGTTGGCCCTGCGTGCCTTCAGCTAAAAGTCTGAGTCGTGGCTAAGGAGTGAAGACACTCGTTCGCCGCGTATAGCCTCGGCGGCACGTCACCACGCTCGAAGAACAGAACTGTGAATCTCAAGGAACATCGCGTTATACCTTGAAATCGTGTCTACGAGTATGTTACTTTCGGCTAATATTTATATTATTTACACTTGTATTTATTATTTTCTTATTAATCATAATTAATTATAATTATTATTAATTTTATAATAATCATAATTTTTTATTCGAAGTAAATTTATATAAGCTACCTAAATAATAAAATTTAAAAATAAACTAAACTATAAATAAAAAATGTCCTCTAGTAACGTCCTATCCGAGATAGTCCCAAGGAGACTGGCAACATTTATAGGGTATAGCGAGGCTAATACGTTAGCAGAAATAATTGCCAGCCTTCCTGTCTCCAGACCTTTCAGTCAGCCGCTTTGACAACTCCTTGGCCAAGCGTCTCGCTGACGGTCCCATCGTCTCGACCCCAAACGACGCAAATTCGTAACCGGTACCAAGGTTGGCGTATTTGCGCAATTTGAGGTTCTCCGCAGAAAACGCCGCTCTCCCCGCGCCTGACGAGGTCGCCTGGATAATCAATAATAATTATAATTAATATCAAATCATTAATAACAAAACAATTTGTCAACGTCACATTTTGTTCCAAATCCATATAATTTTCGTGATACATGAATATTCATAATATGAAAGAGACAGACTTATGGATGTCTAAGTTGCTAGAGGGCGTAGTAATTCTAACAAATTGAAGTTTTATGCTATGTTCGACTTAAAAGCAAATAAAACAAAGCTTTCTTTTTTTACCGAATTTTCTATGAAGCGAAACAAAGTGAAAAAAGCGCTTAAAGCCAAATACAGGGTTAAATAATGAAAATGCAATCTTCAATGTTGCCAGAAAAAAAAACTTATCTAATCGTAAATATTTAAAATGGTAACATTTATGTATTTCAAGGTTTGGAGAGTTCACAACTAAGATTACTGATTTTGAGGATCCTTTGAGAAAACTTGCTTGATAGCTGCAAGGAATGGTTGAGAATACGGGTCTTAGAGCTACCTTCACCATTTGAAACCTTTATTGTCCACAGGTATGGTTCCAGAATCGTCGTATGAAGGATAAGCGCCAACGCATCGCCGTTGCTTGGCCCTACGCAGCTGTATACAGCGACCCAGCCTTCGCTGCATCTATCCTACAAGCCGCCGCGTCATCCGTAGGTATCCCATATTACCCTTCCCCAGCTCTCATCCCCTCTTTCCATAACCCCCAAATGATCCCCGGCGGATACCCCTATCCATACCCTAGATACCCCTATATTCCCCCAACTCCTCCGTCCCCGGTCACCTCAGAAGCCTCCCTAAGACCAGCGCCTTATCCCTCGTTTAACATTAATGTCGATAAATAGATTAAGTATTATTGTAAAAGATTTATATCAACCAAAAATGTTAGTTTAAATTGAGTTATGAGCGCTTGTACAGGTACAAAATATAGATCTACAGGTCATGCGGTGAAAGAAGTCACTATACAATACACACAGTTTGTGGTAGTACCTACCTATATGTGGATAGTTCTTGTCAGATTTATTACCTATACGTTGCATTTTCCAATACTTTTATAATAACTTATATGTTTAACTTTCTATTAATAAGGTAGAAATGGAATTATTTATTTACATTTTTTATTGATTAATATATGTATTTTGTACGAAGGAACTGATCCTGGTACTTAATAAAGACACTAACGCGCCGGTATCAGGGTCCTATCATACATCTATTTCTTGTTGCAATATATCTAGATCTTTCTTGTCAATAAAGCTATGCGAGCTAGAGAGAGACAAATCTAGTTATCGCGACGGCTTTATTAAAACAAACTGTATGCACCTTTCACACATTAATAATTTGTCAATGTGTTGTTGTGCTTATCTTTCATTATGCTACCTGTAGATAGATTTACAATTGTTCGCGATGCTTCGCTAGATGGAGTGGCATAAAATTTGGCTGTTAAAACTGACTAAAAAAGACAGACAGACAGTGGGGTCGTCCATGCTCAGATGGCTAATGGCCAGGATCCGGCTGGATCTCAGATGGCAACTATCTGTCGTACTCTTATAACAGCACTCGTGTGGATCACGAACCCATAAAGGTCATTTAATTTAATTGGTGGTAGGCGGACTGATGGTGGTAATTTTGTCCAGTCTGCTGCGGCGGGGAAGTATCCACCGTTCGTGCCGATAAACTCAGTAATTTCGGGATCAGGATGCCCAGTCAAGCCGGCATAGTGTTAGGGATTGATGTCAGTCATGTGTGCCTGATTTCAGTTGCTAACATCGTGAACCTTGCGCATCAGGTGGAGGCAAGGTCACATGTCGTGCTAGTATAAAAAAATTAAAAAAAGAATTTGTATTCTAGACTATGAGTACTTCGGCTCTTCTGCTGGAGGGAGCATTTCTTTAGGAAGTTGCCCCAACAAGACGGGGCGAAATTCGGAAATGCTTAAAGTGTCCATTATCGGGCCGAAAGAACATATGTACATCTAAGCCGCGTTCGTTTTATAGCATTTCCAACATTTCGTAGCAACTTCATAAACCAGCGCGAAATGTCTTTTTTGTTAAGAAATACCACTTTTTTTAACAATTCTAACATATATATATATACGAGTATCAATAAAACGAGCGGTGAGGCTACTTTTTGACAAGTGTTTTCGTTCATGTTTTATCATACCATGGCATCCAACACACATGATATTATTATGGTCTTTGAATTTATTACATAAAATCATTTAAAATACCTTTTTAACAAATATAATAGAAAACTATAAAGTATATAAAAATGGTAAACAAACCATTTTATATGTTAATGACATCTGTCAAAAAGTAACATCAATAACCCTCCTTTCAACACGGTACTGACATACGAACGACTTGTGCAAAAAAAGTGGTATTTTCATGCTAACATTTCTTAAAACGAACGCGGCCCTAGTCAGGCCGACGACAAACTCCGCAATAGTAGGAATCTTGAGCTATGACGGCATTACGCACGAACCACGACAGGCACCATCTAAATAAAACGCAGCGTCTCTACCAGGCTTAGTATTTCATTATACATTGCGTGTTATTAATAATAAATATACATACAATATACATTGGTAAACAATATCACGCTATGTACAATGAAATTATATGGTGGATGGTTATGGGATGTTGAGCGTATTATCGCGCAATAGAAAAGAAAAGGAGGCTTCCTTTTCTTAAACCAGCCTATTGTCGGTCGCAAGCCCGAGACACCATTCTTCTCATCTTTTACCCACACACGATGGACCCGGCACCCGCACGGTGAATCCATGGAATGCTTAGAAATTTGTCTTCTTCTTCTTGCCTTTATAGGAAAGAGATGATAAAAAGAGATCTCGCAAAATATTTTAGTTTTAGTAAAATATTGTATATATAGCACGTAAATAGTGTAAATAAAAAAAAATATGTAAATTTTATTTGTCTTTGACACGTATCAGACAGTGCAACACACTACTTCTTACTGTACTTCAAGGAACTTCGTGTATACATTTTTAGGAATGTAGTCTATCAACTTTCTAGGCAATAACAGATGCTTTAGACCAAGGCTGGCCAATAGATTTTATAGGTGAGCAAAATTTCTTAGGCTGTGGCGGCGCCGGGCCACCACTTTTAGAGGTAACTACTTTAATAACACACAAAAAAAGGAAATAATATTTAATAATATTGGATGAGCGATGAAAGATTGACGAAGCAGATATATAGTGCGAAAGTTGTGGGTAAAAGAGGCCCTGGCAGACCGAGACTCACATATCACGATCAAATAAATAAAACACTGACTGAAGGTGCATTAAAAAGTCTTCGTAACCAAAGGGCATGTATGAAGAGGTTAATGAATGTCGACGAAGCGAAAGAAGTATGTCGTGATCGTGTCAAATGGCGCTCCATTGTCTCTGCCTACCCCGCAAGGGATCTGGCGTGAAGATATGTATGTATGTATGTAATATTTGTAATTTATAAAACATCAGATTTAAAACCAAATTTCGATATCACGCGCAATTAATGTGACCACAGGAGGTTTTTCTGATGTTGATAATAAAATCAAATCTGAAATGTGTTTTGCAGTGAGAGATGTGCGGTATTTATTTTTTATGTACGATAGAGTTGAAAACGTTTTTTCACAGACATAGGTGGAACCAAACCTGCTTAAATTTTTTTGCTGTGAAAATAGTGCTTTCCCTTTTTTTTTATAAAATCCGTTCCTAAAGCTGACCCCTCTGGATACTCTCTTTCGAATTTCGTATGATTTTGTTTGAAATGACGTTCCAAATTATATTTTTTAGCAACAGCTACTGTTGCTGAGCAAATGAGACACACCGGTTTGTGGGCTTTGCTCTCGGTAAAAAGGTATTTTGTTTTCCATTATTCGTGAAACGTTCGAGAGTTATCCTTTATTTTTGATGTAAGTACTCGGTTATTGGCCAGCCGGCCGAACGAAGCGCTGGCGGGCAAATTCAAATGCCTTTTAAATGGGTTTGGCCGGTCTTGCTTTGGACATTGTATATTAATCATAGGTTTGTTTTAAGTAAAACAGAGGAAAATCGTCATACCTAAATGTTTTTGCATTTTTTGTCTGTCTGAAATTAGATATTACGGAAACAAAATTATTAAATGTTATTTGCTATAAAGTTGATAGACCACATTTCCGTAAAGTACATCAGTCTTGAATAATAAATAATTAAGACAAATTTATTAATTAAAATGTTAATTAAGTCCAAATTTAGATTATATTTAATAGGTGCAATATAAATATAGGTAGAATTATTTAGAAATTATTGTTTTACAAAGAATTACAGTGTAAATTGTGAATATTATACCTCGACCAATCACATCGCAGTAAATCATCAAATTACGATGTTCTGATTGGTCGGTGTAGAATCATGAATATAATTAAATGTCAAACTTGTGTCTACGATAAGAAAAATAAAAACAGTTAAAAATAATATCCGTGTTTTTGTAATTTTGTTTAAAAAAGAATACTCGACCAATCACATCGCTGTAAATTACATGATCAATTTACAATGTTCTGATTGGTCGGTGTATTTTTTTTTATATACTAGCACAACATGATAGTAAGAGGCGCGCAAGGTAATAATAATAAATAAATATTTCCAGACAGGTCACACAGCGCCATCTAATTTCCGTGGTTACGAGGCTTGTGTTACGGAAACTAGATGGTTGATAAACTACATATTATACTTTTTTTTTGTAAATATATACATATAAACACCCAGACCGAGACAAATTATACAATGTACAACTTGCCCCCGGTGGGAATCGAAGCCACGACCTCCCGAGTTTACGGCAACGTTTGTTACCACTAGACCACGGAGGCGGTCTATGAACGTTAACAACTGGAATCAGACACTCATGACTGACATCAGTCCCTAACACTATGTCAGCTTGACTGTGCATGACGGCAATTCGAGCCTAATCCCGAAACGTCTGAATACACTTTACTGGGTTTATCGGCACGAACGGTGGATGAATCCCCACCCCTGGGCAAATTACCACCATCAGTCCGCCTACCACCTATATGTTGTTCTTGTTGAAGATGATGTCAAATGCCAATTATTACTTTCAAGGAGATCTAATATTGTAAGATTGCCATTGTGATATTTATATAAAAATAACACCGCTTGAAATAATAATAATAATAATAACGTTTATTGGCGCATAAAAATACACTTACATATAACATTTAAAATAGTGCAGAAAGAAAAATAAAACAAAGTTGATCGTCCTGGGCCGGCACCTGTAATTAAACTGTATCACCAAGCCCAGGTCACTCAGCCATTTGTTAAGACATTTTTAAAACTAGAACATAAACACTTTTTAAGAAATAAAAACACAATTTTAACAAAATATCAAACACAAATAAATGATAAACAAAGAACGTAATTTTAATTTAGTGACAAAAGTGAAGGTGATGCAAAAAATACTTTTGGGCTATAGCGATGCATGGAGTAGTCTGTTATCATTCGAGTAATTAATAATTTTACAGAATTCCGCAATCAACACCTACTATTGTTGCAATATCTCATTAACAGCTGCTTACACAGAATAGATAATCTAGCGCATAGACTTACCATATGGATCTTTACAGGATGTACCTACCCTAATGCATTTAATATTAATGGGGTGTATCAGGCAAAGCTTTTTGTAGATGTCGCTAGCGGCAATGGTACCTTGTTTTAAACCTATGACGCCTCTTTTTTTAAATGTTTATGTAGTTTTTTTATTTTTATAACAGAAAAATATATTTTACCTACCTTAAAAGACGAATTAAGAAAGCGAACACCGTCGTTAAAAAGAAGAAGGTTAAATTAATAGAACGGAAATCTTGAGGTCGCCATATCTTTGATTCCGCTTGGAAATCTTGATTTGTACACTTAAAAGCTGCTCACTTCGGCATAATATCCAGAAAATAATAGATTTCGTAATAAAAATACAAGATTTCTATGCAACTGACAATTATATCAGGTACCATCTATCATGCGCCATCTATCGTGATAAAATGTTAGTAATACACCCCATTACTGCATTTTTTTTAGATATTATGATTCACCGTCATAATTTCATAAAATCGAAAGGGCAATGAATAGAATAATTATTCCAGCTTATAAAAGTACTCAATATAGCCGAAATTGTTATGCAATGGCAACAAAGATATTTAATAAGCTTCCAATTACTATAAGGCAGCTGCCACTAAAACTGTTCAAATTAAGAGTCAAACAAATGCTGGTTAATAAATGTTTTTATTCGACAAAAGAATACCTAGACACTAAGCTCGACAAAGTCATGTGACTAAATAAATATTTGTATGCTAGAAATAGCGAAGCATGTGATATAATTACATATAATAATTAACATCCCTGTACCTACCATGTTTCGGACAAATAAATTATTACATTTCATTTCGAATGCCAGAAATTTCTCAAATATAATTTAAAAAAAAAAACTTATGGAATCACATGATTTGTACTTGTAGTTTTATTGGATATTGTAAAACAAATGTAAATAATAATTAGAATAAGAGAAAACTTGTAAATTGTATTTAGCTGTAATAATTTTATTGATGTATTTATTAATTTAAGATACGGATTGTAAAAAGACAAAATATAAGAATTATTTACAATATTTGCTTTTTTTTTTTACCCAAACATATCCACAGTTATTTATATGTACAAGCATCCAACCGAAAAATGTTTTAAAAAATGGTGTCATCGCATTATTTAAATGGTTCATAAGTTATATAGTATATGTATTATTAGTATTAAATATATCATAGTTATTAGTATGTATTTTAGTAATATAATTGTATTTATATGTATATTAATTTATTATTATTTTATATAAATATTTGCACCTACCTTACATTTGAAATGGTCCACATTGTCCCTAAGGTTGGCTGTCAGATAATGTCTAGCGGCATTAAGTCCGCCCCTTGTATAACGTGCAAAAAGGTTTTAAATAAAAAAATATAGCATAGACTGAGGCGGCAGTCTTCACATTTCATAACGATCGCTAACTCAACGATTTAAGGCGGCCATTGAGCCTTCCAACATCGCGTGGTCACTTTCCAAAATTTGTTCACGATTGTCGAAAACGTATATTGTTTTTTAAACGACGTCACAGCCTTGAATTACATCTACGTCCATTTAATTTATTTTGCGTTACGCCGCCGCCAGTGACGACGTCAGCTTCATAATCTTGTTGAAAATGGCATCATAAACGTGAATCTATCAACAGTCTTCTAGATAATTTGTCGCAGGTCTATTCAAATAGTTTAATTAAAACGGCGTCCGTTTGGAAGTATTTGATTGTATCGCTATCTTAGCAATTTCGGTCAGTGAGTCATAAAAAAATGTTGCCACTTACAAAATTAAAAAGGTGATTTGGTCAATATCATTAGTTCCAAAGGACGGTAATATTTTTATGTCATAAAAACTCAGGCAGCTCTATATTAACTCATTTTATGCCCTAATATGTGTATTATATCAATGGACAATAACATTTATTCCTTTGCAACACTAGAAGCAAGTGCCAAAATGACAGCTGGCTGCTTTCACACGGTAAAACAGTATCGATAATATTTGGATTTAACGCGTCGCCCGTAAAATTAAATTTATATAATTTTTAAATATATGATACAAACGTGAAGTTCGCATAAATGCCTCATCGGCGATTGGCATTTATTTTAAAAAAAGAAGAAGAAGATAATTTTTGATAACTTTGCGACCAGTCAAATTTCGTCGCTAAATAGTTTGCGAAAATTGTTATATTGACAGATAAATTCAATACGATTCCGACATTTTATGACTAAAGGTAGGCTATACACTATACATCCAAACGGACGACGTTTTTATTAAGCTATTATTATTATTATTAAATTCTTTATTGCACAAAATAAGTGTACAAAGGCGAAGATTAATGCCTACAAGGCATTTTCTAACATCTAACTTTTTTAGCAATTATTTAACAGACTGTGTAGGTAACAGATGAGAAGAGTGGTCTCTCGGGCTTGCGACCGACAATAGGCTGATTTACAAAGGAGACCTTGTAAGCATATAACCATTTTTAGCATCATTAGAAAGGCCAATACCTTGCTAACATTTTGGTTGTATTGCTCTTGGTCTTGCAAAAAAGCAATACCTACCGAGACCAAGACCAAGATTGGGCAACACTAGCCTTATTGCCCAGGTCTTTGTATATTAGTCAAAGTCAAAGGAAATGTAATTTAAGGCGGTGTACCAATAAAGCTTGGGAGTTTAATTAAGCCATGACGCTGTCGGTAATTCCTCTTTATTGACACGAGGCGCCTTAATAAGACCAAGGCTTTAAGCTGGCAACACACCTGTATATTCTGTGTCTCTTAGCACAACCGTTACATTGTCATAATACTAGTCTAACATACGTCTAAGAGAGACCTTAAACGATCGGTTATCTGAATGAAATCCACTTTTTATAATAATAGAATTACCTAAATGTATTCAGGCAATTTTTTTTATTTTGATTAAATATAACATTCTGTATTATTACACTAATAACGGTGAAATCATTCATTTATTACAGCCCCTACACAGAGCACCACGTCCCAGACCTCCACGATGGGTCTTCCAGAACATATATCTGGAGAATTCCTCCTATATTCGCCACGCTGGATTTTTTATGACAATTACTTAACGATTCCACAAGTTGGTATTAAAGGAACTGGGACCGACGGCTTAACGTACTCTCAGAGGCATGGGAACGGTGGTGTTATAAATCTATGACAAATACACGTAAGAAAAGTGTATTTCTCATGAATGCCGGGGGAACCGACCTTTGTAGGATATTCAGGAAAGCGTTCTTACAACCGAGATACCACCGCGCCAAACGGTGAATGCGAGGATGAATTAAGCGTCGAAAGCCAGTGACAAGATCTGCTATGGACAAGCTAAAGAAAATATAGAGGAACCGAAACGTTACCAAAGCCACTAAAATCCGGCTGGTTAGAGCTCTCGTGTTCCCTATTTTTCTGTATGCTGCGGAGACGTTGACCCTACGTAAAAAGGAAAAAAAAAAACGTTCTCGAAACGATTCCCGGCTAACATATTAAGTTTATCCAAAATTATATAATTGAGTTTTATTCTTTATCAAAATCGACTTTTTGTAAATTAATTTACAAAATATTATTGTTTTTTTTTTAATTATTGTTAGTCAAAACGATAAATTGGACTTTAAATATTAGGGCAGTTCGCAGTTTATTTCTTGCGTTTTCCCGCGCTGGCGCTGTGAACTCCCATATTATACCCAACGTGTTTGGGCTATAGATGCCGCAAGTGACTCCAAGACACTTCTTTTAGAAAGAAAGAAAGAAAAATAATTGATTTGTCACATTAACTAATAAAAGTGGACTTAAAATTAAAAGTGTGTGGTGACAAATAGGGAATCAGCTCAGCATTAAGCTGCAGATTTTTAGCTAATCCCTTAATATATATATTTTTTTAATTAATACTTTATTGCACAATATATACAAGGGGCGGACTTAATGTCGCTAGACATTCTCTGACAGCCAACCTTAGGGACACCGTAGAACATTAAAGACGTAAGGTAGGTGCAAATAGAGAAATATGATTACGTAATTCATATGCTATATTATCTAAACTACTATAATAAACTAAATACTAATAATACATACACATAACGTTTTATTAATACATTAGGTACATACATTACATAACATTAATACATATAATAATATAATAAATAAACTAAATGAGTTGTTATGAGCTATTTAAATAATGTACGAGTAAATATTAATAATAAATGTGTCGAGGCTCTGGTTCAGAAATACAATAATAAATAATGATATAACTTATTATATATATATTACACAAATAAATAATAAACAATCATAATAAATGCACATTCATGCATGACAATGACGATATAGTATAATATATTATATGTACATACACACCATACATATAAGTGAATACAACAAATCACATAAAAACAATTAACCATTAAATAAATAATAATTGGCAACGTGTAGGAAATGAGACAAATAACGTAATGTTGCAATCTGATCTATTATTTACTGTACACATTCTTAAATACAAAATTTCCACTTACACCGACAGCACACAGATACATTAATCTTAACTACATTCAAATATATTTGTTGTTATATTTGCTCTCTCAACAATTATGATGGCTGCGGCCTAGAAACGAGAACACAAGGCATGTTTGGTCAGCTAAACACAACAAAGACATTTTAAATTTAATTTTAAAAGCCACCACCGACTGTACATCGTGCAGAGGTGGAGGCAAGTTGTTCCAAATCTTTGTGGCAGCATACCTAAAACTCCCACGGATCGCGGAAGTCTTACACCGGGGAACCCATATGAAGTAGTTTGAGACTAAATCGCGTGCCATATCGCTTAGAGTTTTGCGGCCATTTCAGCTTATTGAAGAGGTACGCTGAGGAATTAAGTTTAATTACGCCAAAAAGCAGACACGCTAGATGTACTGTTCTGCGTGCGCTCATTTTTAACTGCTTATTTTTATTCAGAAAAGGAGTAACATAAGTTCTGGTATAGCGTAACCATGAAGTTTTCCAACTCCCTGAGCGTAACAGTACCTAGCACAGGCATTTTGAATTTTAGCATTCTCCTCGTAGTTTGGACAGTAGCCATCCATATAGATAGTAGGTATATATTCCTGTCTACCCCGCAAAGCGATCGTAAGTATACTGAGCCTATTATAATAATAGGCCAAGCAATTCATATAGTTCTGAAGCAACTTGAATAAGAAAGCTAATAAATGATATCAGAAAAAAAACATCTATAAAATTCTAGAATAATATTTGTGGTTCCGTAGGTAATATTTATTGCATACATCACAGACATATTGTGCACATCACTGTAAAAGCTCCGGATGGGATGTCGTAGATTCCGTACACTGGTTTGGAATGCCATAAGCATCCCGGAGCCGCTGCAGTCAGCCGCACGCTTTAAACGCAACAAGTACGCGGAGATTTCCATAAAAAAGTCCAATTTATCGTTTTCCATAATTATTGACATAGTAGGACATTAATTTACAAAACAAAAACTTTCACTTGACATGCGTCCACGCAAAATGGCGCGAAGGATTCTCAATGTTGTTTTTTAAGCAAGGCAAAGGTTTTATAAAACATTTAAGCCAAGGCGATTGGCGACGTATCGTGCGGCGTCTATGGGTTAATTTTCAGAGAACCATGCCAACTGCCAATCACCTAGTGGATAACAAAAAAAATGCTTACTAAAGTTCTTCCTCCTTTTTCTTCAGAAACCGGAGAATACTAAAGCTATTACACGGAAACTAAGGAACCTTAAAACAGGCTCGACTTAATGAAAAATAAAGTTCATGAATATAGTAAAGCCGGCATAGGGGGAGCAGCTATTATTTACCCCGCTGATGGACGATACGACATGAAAAATTACACAAACTTATTTCAGCCATTTATTTACGCGGTATTCACGCAGTCACATGCTTCGAATGGAAAATACATTATTTTATTGTACTAAAAAAAAACCGCCTCCTTGGTCTAGCGGATTTAAATTAATACGAGTTTAGTACGCTAGAGACATCGCCGAGATTTGTCCATATAGTAAAGTTGGCTATCCGCTTTTTTATAAATGTGGTTTTTAGCCATCCCGGAAGGAAGACAGACCGTCGTGATAAAACTATTTTTTTAAATCGGATGTTACTGAAACCTACCAATTAAAGACATAATATGATAATTACATATAATGATTGGCATCATTCCAGTGTGATAAAAATAATAACACATACAAAGTTAATTGCGCAGTGGTGGTTTGGTTGAAAGAACGCGTTCCTTAAATCCTACAAAAGGTCGGTTCAAACCCCCCCGGTATGTACCAATGAGAAATACACTTTTCTTAAGTACATTTGTCATAGATTTACAACACCACCGTTCCCGTGCCTCGGAGAGCACGTTAAGCCGTCGGTCCCGGTTCCACTAATACCAACTTGTGGAATCGTTAATAAATTGTCATAAAAATTGACATCAAATCCTTGCCAAGCCGTCTGGCCAGCGTGGCGAGTGTAGGCTAAATTCTCCAGATATATGTTTTGGAAGGACCATCTCCAGCAGTGGAGGTCTAGCGCTGTGTTCTAGGGGCTGTAATGATGACAATGTTAATTCTACACGCCAATGTCAAAAGTCAAAGTCGAAATATCTTTTTTCAAGTACAGTCATTTGTGACATTATTTTAACATTAATAAATTTTATTCGAAGTTAATTTATAGATTAAATATAAATTAAAAGCTACCTAAATAATAAAATTAAAAATAAACTAAACTATAAATAAAAAATGTCCTCTAGAGACGTCCCATCCGAGATAGTCCCAAGGAGACTGACAACATTTCCCCTCTGTATAGCGAGGCTAATACGTTGGCAGAAATAATTGCCAGCCTTCCTGTCTCCAAAAAATATATCATTATTAAAATTCGATTCTACTCCTGCTAGTGGAAGACTAAGCAGGAAGTGGTCCAAAGTGGAATCACTCCAGTAACGCATGTGCCAGCCATCCCCTGCTCAGGTTGCGAATCGGAACCCTACAAACGTGCCACCACTGCAATGAAAGGGTCAACCACCGGACACGCCACACTATATGAGAACCTGAACCAACGACATTCGAGACACAAACATCAACATGATGATAAGTAGGTATTCACTGACCTACCTACAATATTTTGTGCAATTACGTGTTTACGTGACTGCCTCCTTAGTCTAGCGGTTAAGTCAGTGGATTTAAATTCAAATTCAAATTCAAAATTATTTATTGTACCTATAGATTGCTTATTCCAATTACAGTTGTATGTACATGTCATGATGATTGCAATCTGCCCATATTATGGGCATACAATATGCTTATTTTAATAGATATTTATTTACAATATTTATTTTGTATATAGTTTATATTTAATATTGTTCTTGTCAATTTAATATTAAGTTTTTATAATAATTAGGTTTATCTTTTAGTTTATTTAATTTAACGAGGAAATGCTGCCAGTGTTTTGGGCACCATGCCGCTGGACAATGGCCTGGAGGAAATTTTTATATTATAAGGTATGTATAATTTTTTTTTTTATTATATTTAATTTGTTATTTAGATTTAGTTTATTTTTTAGGTTAATTATTATATTGTAATTCTTTTATATTGTTTGTATATTACTTCGAATAAAAATATATAGGATTTAAGGTTTTGTTTAGTTTATTTTTAATTTTATTATTTAGGTAGCTTTTAATTTATATTTATTGTTTGTATTTGTGTATCTTACTTCGAAATTTATTTAAATAAAAATTTGTTTACGCGAGTATTACGTACTAACCATACGGAAATAAATTATTTTGATTTTGATATTGACAATGTTTTATGGTCTTGTCAATTTATTGGAATACAATGTTAATGTCAAAATTTTCATGATAATTTTTTTTTTATTGAGTAAAAACAGTTGTCAATAAGAATTTTCTTTAACTCAATAGTAAAACGTTTTATAGGTTAGACGCGAAGGTACCGGGTTATAACAAATAATAATTTATTTGTTATATTTCTCGAGGTTGGTACGCTGGAGACTATGAGCTTCTCATGATGGGCCTTTAGTAAAAGTTGGCTGATCGTGAATCTGCTTCTTAAAAAAAAAGGCTTAGTTTCTGACCACCCCAGAAGGGATACGGCCCTGATGCTTTAATTTTAATTTTATAGAATCTTTAAAAATATAAGTAGTTCGAATCCGGCACCGGTTATGTAGCTTTTACAATGTCATCTTTCAAAATGACGCTCAGTGTGCTAACAGAAAATCTCTTATAATTGTCCTAATACAGCAATTTTAGTCTCTATTTAGAAATTTACTTACAAACATCGCCTAAACAATTCCAAAACGACGTAAGTTAATCCCAATAACTCGGCACTTGCGACTGTTTGCTCCAAAACAAAAATGTAACTTACGCCCTTCTTCACAATCATACTATAAAGAATACGGCGTTCGCAATTTGTTTTAGCCAATCACAGGCGGCGTACTTTTTTTGAACAACCAATGGCGGAAGAGAGATTACGACCCGTTTCGCTGGAATATAGAGTTTCACAAGTCCCTGACCACTTTTCCGTATGAGCAAGCAGGAAAAGCGGCAACGGATTTTCCCTCTGCATTCTATTGTATTATCAGCCATCATGGAACGCTAGGGCGATTCATGAAGTTATTCCAAATTCGAAAAAGCTTATTTCGGTTAGCTTTTCCCTGTAGTGTGAGAGAGAGGAGTGTATATGAACGCTGTGGTTAGAAAGAGAAAAATATACGTTGTAGTTAAGCCTCTTTAGCTACAGAGGTTGGCAAAGCAATTTTCCCGCTTTTATTCAACGTGCAGAAGCGAAAAACAGTTCTACAATGGTATTACAAATATTTTCCTAAAGTTATCTACGGCGGTTTTAATACCTCTGTCAGATATTAAAATACACAAATTGTACGTGTAAGGTTAAAAAAACATCGTTTATTGAAAAATAACAATAATATAACAATAATACTTGTTTAGCTGACCAAACATGCCTTGTGTTCTCGTTTCTAGGCCGTGGCCATCATAATTGTTGAGAGAGCAAATTGTACAACAAATATATTTCAATGTAGTAAATATTAATGTCTATGTGTGCTGTCGGTGTATGTGTAAATTTTCTATTTAAGAATGTGTATAGTAAAGAATAAACCAGATTGCAACATTACGTTGTTTGTCTCATTTCCTACACGTTGCCCAAGACACTTTTGCGTGCTACCTCTTCTAGGTACGATCTTGTGAGCCTGCTCGATCGAACGTGTATCCACCACCTTGATTCCCTGCCCAACCTCTGTTAGGATCCATCACGTTGGTCAAGACACCTAGCCACCTGCCTCCTCTAGGCACAGTCGCGTGAGCCTGCGCGCCTGGATGTGAATACCATCTTCCCCATTCCCTCGCTGCCTTAGAGTATTACCCCGGCAGTGAGACTCCTATCTTTACACTACCACTATAATTTATATATTGTTAGGTTTATATATTTCGCTCAGAGCTTGGACTTAGGTGTTAGGCCATCTGCATTTAGCGTCCACGCTCTGACAATACTTATTTATTTACAAGATATGAAAACAATAACCTATATCATCATGCATTATGGTACAGGAAAACAAGCATTTGTAGCCGAATTAAGCCTATATGTGATGTGTATATATTATGTCGTGACTCCAAGAAAAGCATTAAATTCTGTAACATCTGGAATTTGATGATAACCTCATTAACTCATAAAAAAAGAAAGATATATTACTGACTTGGCTGTATGGGCTAGACCCTTTGCCTTCCCTATCATCTCATTTATCATCCATCGGGAGTAGAGATGACAAATATTAAAAAAAAAATCTCTTGTGTCCATTGTAGGCCTCCTTTTTATACTTTAATAGAGCGTCATAAAACAATTGGGGCGCTCGCAGCGCAGTTATTTCCACGGACAATGATAGCCGTTTATCCGTTGTTTTACCGACCTAACTCCGGCTCCCATTTTGCGCGGGAAACATTGTAAATGACGTTAATTTTGGCGGGAAATAGACGCCTTCGCAAGCACCAGCTTTATCCTTCATTAATACCCCGTCTGTGCTATTTAAAACGTTTGACTAAAACAAATTTTGTTTACTGTACTAGCCTCGACATGTGACCCCGCACCCTAGTAATAAAATACATATAGCTAACGAATACTTATCTTCTTATCTCCGATACTACACTATTATATATTTATTATTGCAATTATCTATTATGTGAAAGAAGAAGGATGACAAACGTTACGATAAAGATTAATGATGTTACTCTAGAACAAGTAAATAAAATTATATATCTTAGTATTTTCACTGTTGATGAAAAGTATGATAGGAATGTTGAAAAAAGAGTGAACGCGGGAAATAGTGTTAGCGGTGCCCTGGGATCACTGATGGCCAGTCGAAATGTCAGTGACAAAGCTCGGCTCGCCATACACAATGCCATGCTGGTACCAACACTTATGTATGGAAGCGAGACGTGAATATATCAGAATACGCATGAGAATAACAGTAGAAATGAGGTCGTTGCGTCGGATATGCCGTCACTTTGACGGACCGCATATATAATAAAGAAATACGCAAAAGAATAAGTAAAGAGAGATTGATGAACTAGATATATAATTCGAATGTGGTCCTAGAAGACCAAGAGTTACCTATCAGGATCAAATAAATGAAATAATAGCTGAACTGCATTAAAAAAGCTATCTAAACAAAAGAGTATGAAGAGGTTAATGAATGTCGAAGAAGCGAAAGAGGTATGTTGTGATCGTGACAAGTGGATCGATTTTTTTATTTTTTTATTATTTATTTGAAGTTTTACTTACAAGGACTTATAAATAACGTTGCTGTGCTAATGTCAGTATGACACTGTGTGACAGCAATTGTTAGCTCCCAGGGGAACATAATAAAACATGCGAGTTTTTCGCGCCATTTTTCGTGGACATGTCAAGTGCAAGTTTTTGTTTTGTAAATTAATTTGCTGTGGATATTATTGGTCAAAAATGGTGTTGTTTTGTTTAATAATGTGCTACAATGTGAATAATTATGGAAAACGATAAATTGGACTTTAAATATGGGGCACAAGTTGCAGTTTATTTTTTGCGGTTTTCCCGCGCTGTGAACTCCCATATTTTACCCGACGTGTTTGGGCTATAATGCCGCGAGTAACTTTAAGTAAAGCATCAAATTCTGCAGCATCTGGAATTTGATGATCCCCAACTCGGTTATGAACTCTGTTATGAACAAATAAATTACGTGTTTAGGGCTGATGTATTCTGTACAATGTCCTTTAAAGACAATTAAAAAAAAAAAAAATACGTTGAATATTTTTCGAAAATAACAAACCTGAATCTAATATATAGTATAAACATTTATATAATAAAATCAAAATTTATAATTACTAAATATGCTAGGGCATATACTCCATAGGTATTACAGTAAGTAAGTGTTAGTGTACTAATGTTTGTGTGATGTGAGTGAGTATGTATGTTTGTGTAGTATATAAGTGTATAGGGATTTGTTGGCGTATATTAGTCTGTGTGTGTATGTGTGTATTCAAGTAACCGTCCATTATTATATAATTACCTTAGTGACGATATATGAAAGTGTGTTTAATTATCTATTTATCTTAAATTGACTAACATAAAATGTTATATACAAAAAATCAAATACTGACCCAAACACACATGCTTCTAAAATACTTTTTTTAATTTATTTTTTAAACTAAACAGATTTATTTATTAATAAAAAGTCAGTTGCCTCCATTCTTGGACCTCGCGTATATACCGCTTACAATCAGGTGGGTGCGAAGTCACATGACTACTGATTAGATTTACTTTAAATTTGGAATGGTTATAGATCCTGTTGACCAACATGTATCCAAAAATGTAGAGAGGTAGTTTTGAATATATTTTAAGTCAAATACTTTAAGGGTTCGAAATACGTAAAATGGTGGGTATAAAAGAAAGCATAGGGACAAAAATAAGGAAAGGCATGCTACGATGGTTCGGGCATGTCGAGAGGATGAGCGGAGAAAGATTGACGAACCAGATATATAATGCGAAAGTTGTGGGTGAAAGAGGCCCTGGCAGACCGAGACTCACATATCACGATCAAATAAATAAAACACTGGCTGAAGGCACATTAAAAAGCTTTCGTAACAAAAGGGCATGTATGAAGAGGTTGATGAATGTCGACGAAGCGAAAGAAGTATGTCATGATCGTGTCAAATGGCGCTCAATTGTCTCTGCCTACCCCGCAAGGGATCTGGCGTGAAGATATGTATGTATGTACTTTAAGGGTTCGACATTTTAAAGACCCTAAAAAAGACAGACACGAAACAATTACTGATTTTAAAAAAAAGTAGGCAAAAAAAATATTAAACCATACTTAGCAAAATTAGGAAAAATGTCTGAAAGAGTCTTGCGAGAACAAAACCAAGACTACAAGACCAAGACCATGATTGAGCAACACTATCAAAGAGTAAGCTGTTAGCAGAAGACCAGCAGCTTAACAGATTCCAGTAACCTGTTATAATGTTTAATCTGACTGAGAAAGGATTCTGCTAGGTCTGTCAAACTGTTTTTTAAACCATAAACAAAAAAAAAACATGGTTTCAAATTTAACGAAACGCAGAATACAAATATAAAGTTGTCAATAACCGAATATTGAGAACTCGATTTGTTCCACCGCACAATGATTACATTGTTAGTGTTTTGTACACAACTTCCCGGGTTCGATTCCCGCTGTGTATTCCTAAACTGGTCCAAAAGAAAGGCCACGGTAGCACTAATGATTAGTTTCGGTGCACTATTCGTATTGTCATTATTATTTAAATTTCATATAGATTTTTATTGTTATTTATTTTTAGTGTTGGGTTGTCTTCAATTAGTGATTGGCCGAAAGGAGCATAAAGACATTGACCTGCATGTAAAGCACCTGTTACTGTTATATCCCCACAGACTCACGTGAAAAGTCACGCGTCTTTTTCACTTGAATTGTCTGAAACCCTAAAAACGGGGAAAAAACCAGCACTGATCCAAAAACAGACGAGCGCAAAACGGCGCAACCACTCACCAGGGGGTGGAAACTTAGAAAAAGCAATTGACAAATTTCGGTTCACAAGGAAAGTGCCACCGCCTAGTAGACGGTACTGAAATTAATGTTAATTCATTCATTCGTAAATTCAATCAATTTGTTCCGGCCATTGTTGTCAATAAGCGAGCCTTAGCTAAAAAATGAAATGTTTATGTATTGTATAACTTTTTTTTTTAGGCGCAGTGGTAGCTCGGTTGTAAGAACGCGTACCTTAAATCCTACAAAGATCGATTCAAACCCCCCCCCGGCATGTACCAATGAGAAATACACTTGTCTTACGTACATTTGTCATAGATTTACAACACCTCCGTTCCCGTGCCTCGGAGAGCACGTTAAGCCGTCGGTCCCGGTTCCACTAATACCAACTTGTGGTATCGTTAATTAATTGTCATAAAAAAATGACATATCCTCGCCAAGCCGTCTGGCCAGCGTGGCAGTGTAGGCCAAATTACCCAAATATATATTCTGGAAGGCCCATCTCCAGCAGTGGAGATCTAGGACGCTGTGTTCGAGGAGCTGTAATAAAAAAATATATATAATTTAATACTTAAACTAGTAACATACACAATATTTTTAAATTAACGCGCGCAGTTAATTTGTTGCGGGCTCAAAAATCGAACTTCAGATATAATACTATTCCTTTATAGAAGTTAGATGCGCCGACAGGTAGATGGTTGGGTCCTAAAAGTGCCATACATACCTACATATATATAGCTTCTATATAGGAATAGAATTTATTTATTTAAAGCTTTATTGCACGTTATACAAGGGGCGGACTTAATGCCGCTAGACATTATCTGACAGCCAACCTTAGAGACAATGTAGACCATTTCAAATGTAAGGTAGGTGCAAATATTTATATATAATAATAATAAATAAATCTATATACATATAAATACAATTATATTACTAAAATATAATTAAAAATAGTATTAAGTCTATTACAATTTCTAAACGAATGTCTGAATTTACCATACCGAAGTACTCCAGGACAAATTTACCTATCTCTCCTCACTCCACATCTCTTTGTTCGTCACATAATTCTGTTCTATCTATCCCTTCTCATCATTCTATCTTTCAGTCCTCTTTCCCAGTAGTGGCCAATCTCTGGAAAAGTTTACCTGCAGTTGAAATTCGCCAGAAAAAGAACAAACCATTTGTGAAGCGTCATAAGTTAAATTGTATTTTGAATGATTCTACTCCTGTTAGTGGAAGAATAAAGCATCAAAGTGATCCAAAGAGTAAGTTGTTAGCAGAAGACCAGCAGTTTAGCAAATTCCAGTGACCTGTTAATGTTTAATCTGACTGAGAAAGGAATCTGCAAGGAAAACTCAGCTATAGCAGATTTACAAATGAAACAAATACAGAATTACACATCAACAATAAATAAATATCTTTTAAATTCACCCATGAAATTACAATAACTGGTACAGTGGTACCTGTGTGGTTGGGGTGGCATACCAACTGTAGTGTGGAGTAGGTTATCCTTAAAACATAGATGACCAGTAAATAATTGTCAAATGCCCAGTGTTATCAAGTCATTGCTTAAAACCCAGTAAGCAATAATGGAATGAATGAACAAAAGCTGTCGAATGTTGTCACACTAGAGATTCGTTTTGCGTGACCAGTTAAGAAAAAGTTTATTAGGTAGGTACTTTTATAGGGGATCGTAAATTTTAGACCAGCGGCAATAAACCTTAAAATATTGTTTAACTAGCTGTTTCACCCGGTTTTACCCGTGCGCGATATGTCCATCCCTGCACTGAGAAAAAGTACGTAATTGAAAATTGACGATTAATCGATAAAGGTGAATGCCAGATAGTAGGCTTTAGATGCGTCTTTACTATTTATATACTAAAAATATTAGTCTGAATTATAAAGCCGTGGATGTAATAATAATAAAAAAAAACGTTTTTTTCATTCATTCATTACAGCCCCTAGAGAACACAGGGTCCCAGACCTCCACTGCTGGAGATGGGCCTTCCAGAACATATATCTGGAGAATTTGGCCTACACTCGCCACGCTGGCCAGACGGCTTGGCGAGGAAAAAAAAAAAAAAAAAAAACATTTATTGACTTGAATTGATACATCAATCTGTACAATTGATACAGGGGCCCCACTCTTGCTTAACAAGGCATTCATGATTATAACATGCATTAATAATAAAAATAGAGACAGTATGTAAAAAAAACATATATAACACAAAATAAAATCAATCATCTAATTTCTTCAGCAAGGCGCCTGACGGCTGACGAAAAGGTATTTTTTAGCATTATAGGAATAACGATTAAAAAAAAATATTAAGCTAATAAAAAAATATAATTAAGTTAATCCATGTGTTTAGTCACTGATTAGAAAATAGCTAGTTAAATTGGACGCAGTTACGCAAAAAGGATCCAATCCACTTTTTTTTTTTTAATGAATATTTTTAATATTATAAACGGCTCAAATAAAAAATGCAGTTTTTCACATATTCTAAATGTATTAAATGTTGGACTAATCGTGGTTTCAACTTAAATGGCCTATAACTTAAAATTAACTACATGAAGTTTTTTTTTTTTTAACTTTAAAAAAATAAATTTATTTATTCCATACAAAATCTTAAATTAAATAAACTATTTAAATAACTATATACATGTAGATTAGATATTTTTTGCTTATATAAAAATGTAATAGATTTAAGTTAATTGAAGTTGTCTAGCGGTTAAGTCCGTGTATTTAGACTTGGAGGTATCGGGTTCGATTCCTGGTCGGGACACAAAAATATTTAATTTATTTGTGATATTTCTCGAGTTTAGTACGCTGGAGACATCGACGAGCTTGTGGCAAGATTCTGCAACATCTGATGCATATTTTGATGATAACCTCATTAACTCATACGAAAGAAATATATATTACGTCAGACTTGTCTGTATGGGCTAGACCCTTTGCCTTCCCTATCACCTTATTCAACATCCATCGGGAGAAGAGAACACTTAAATTATATTTTAATGCTGGGGTAAAACAAATGTTACAATTAAATAAAAAAAAAGACAGAAAATATGTATGATTATTGAATTATATTTGTTTAGTGTATGTCAATTACAGTCTCCTGGTTTTAGTCCCTGCGTAGACAAGACAGTTAGGTATCACTATGTAGATTGTACTGTGATCGGCATACACCTGCTATCATTATTTATTTATTTTTCTATTATTTTTTATTATGTAGTTACGAGATCACCACATGTCTGGCAGTGCCGAGTATGTGGAGATCACTGTAATATGTTTCGATTGTAAATTAGTTTTTTTTTGTCAATAATTATATTTTCTTTCTTTTTTTTTTTTTGAGGCACGCTGCAACAAATTTGGGGCCTGGTTTTGGAACTCCAACAGTGGAAGTGGACTCTGTGTTCTAGTGGCTATGATGATGTGTGGTTCGGTGGCTCTTAGAACACTGACCATGGTATAGCTTGTACAACACCCTCAGGGATGCCACGTCGTCGAAACTGCGGCAATTCGAGAGTTTCAGACACTGGTGACTAATGTCGAAATTAAAAATCATAAAATTTCAAGCAATTTATTAAAGAGTATTCACAAATAACATAATTTATATCTTCAGGCAAGTTTATCTATTATTTGCCTTGGTTTATTTTATCCATACTGGCAGCATAATAAAATAAGGCAGAGGCACCACGCGTCATAGGATATCCTCAATGAGGGTAGGTTCTGAAACAAAAACAATAGATATATAATAAGAAGGGGTAAGAAGCCAAACAGCATGAGAATTAAAGCTAAAATCATCGGAAAATGTCGCGTTCGACGTGTAGTTTCTGCCTCCGTGGTCTAGCGGTTAAGTCCGCAGATTTAGACCCAAAAATATTTATTAATGTAAATAAATACATTATTTTTTTGTGATATTTCTCGAGATTGGTACGCTGGAGACATCGACGAGCTTGCCACTTGTCATGATTGGCCTATAGCAAAGTTGGCTAAATGTGAATCCGCTTTATAAGCGTGGTTTCTGACCACCCCGAAAGGGAAACGGTCGTGATGATACTTTTTAACTACGTCCAATTGATAGGTAGGTACTTGTTTTTATTTAATTGGTATAAGTCTACGGCCTCCAATCGTTAAAATCCATTTAATCTGCAAGTTACGCGACACCCTATAATACACATAAGGACGTACATACCTACATTGAACATATAGATATAGAAAAAAAGCTATAAAGCAGAAGAAAAACCCCCACTGATAGTTGTTCATGCGTACGTGGCGATGTGATTCTTTAATCAAAGCCTACCTAAAGAAAGGGTCGCACATAAATACACGAGTAAAATACTACACGACCCAACCCCTGTACCAATGTACTGTACAACACTATCTTTATTTATTTAAAACAAAATAAATAAGGAACTGGATGTATAGTGCTTAACTTCTTTGCCTACCCGTTATCGGTAAAAATAATAATTACTTAAGTCTTTAATATTGGTGGGGAGTTCTTCGCGCCATTTTGCGTGGACATGTCAAGTGCAAGTTTTTGTTTTGTAAATTAATTTACTGTGGATATTATTGGTCAAAAGTGGTGTTGTTTTGTTTAATAATGTGCTACAATGTGAATAATTATGGAAAACGATAAATTGGACTTTAAATATGGGGCACAAGTTGCAGTTTATTTTTTGCGGTTTTCCCGCGCTGTCAACTCTCATATTTTACCCGACGTGTTTGAGCAGTGGATGGTTCCGCGAGTGACTCCAAGAAAAGCATCAAATTCTGCAGCATCTGGAATTTGATGATGACCTCATTAATTCATGAAAAAGAAAGATATATTACGTTAGACTTGGCTGTATGGGCTAGACCCTTTGCCTTCCCTATCATCTCATTCATCATCCATTCGGGAGAAGAGAACCAAAAAAAAAAAAAATTAATATTGGTGTTCAAATATACATATTCGTACTCACTCTACACTTTCCTTTTCTTTTTCAAGAATCTGAGCAAAATATTTAAAAATATTTACTGTTTTGATAAAATATTATTGTACATAGCCGTAACAAACCTTATCCTACATTATTTAATAAAAATATTTAAAATACAGACCAGGATTGACATAATATCTTTGGATTTAATCACAAAGCCAAACTACCTTTTAATATTTATTATTATCATAGATATTGTACGAGTATATACAATCACATATTATTATTATCATAAATTTAGGCATTGGAGGCAGCTGTAAATATAACCAAATAAAAAGTTATTTAAAAAGATATCTTGGTATGGGAGCGGAGTGCTCAAAGATATTTGGTGTCCAATCATCCCGCGTCTTCCCCCTTCTGTTCCCCAGAGACCGACCTGTCCAGATTTATAACATGAGCTCACTTTCCCGCCTTTTTTCTAACCTAAAAACTAGGCTACGTGATTTTTTAAGTTGAGACTTTTTAAAGCTTTAATTACAATTAGTGTATAGTCCAAATGTATGATCTGAAGGAATATGTTAATATTTAAGGCTCGTAATAAATCGATTTTTTTGTCTGTTTGTGATCTCTTCTCCCGATGGATATTGAATGAGGTGATAGGGAAGGCAAAAGGTAGACCCTTGCTAGTGTCAAGTGCCAGTATCCTTGACACTTTGCCCATTGGCAGCGATTTGTAGCATTTTTTTTATTAATAACATTTTTATTTTATTATACCATTTTTTTATTTTATTTTTGTTTTTAGTTGTATTTTTAATTATTAAGTAGTTTTTTTTAATTAGTAGTAATTTATATGTTTTAACAGTTTGAGTTTGTAGTTTATTTAATAAAATAAAAAGATATTTTTATTGTACAAAAAAATGCAGGTAAAATTTATTCTAAATTACCAAATTTGTTAAACATTTTTTAGCATATATTATTTGATTCTATCAAATTTATTAACCTTATAACTTGATTTTGTGTATAAAATTTTGACATCATCAAGCAATACGAGACAATTAGACAGCAGTAAGTAAGTACTAAAACCAATAACATTATAATCTCATGCAAACTAAATTACAACATAATTTTCCTTCATTTATTATTAAAGACGACAAACACCCCACATCGCCCCGTCCCACGATACTCATGAAAATAAAATCATGGCCTCGCCCCGCGCAAATTGAATTCAAAATTGCAATCAAAAGACAATCCTTTTTTTTATTGCGAAGGCACAGACATCGAGTGTAGTGACGGTCGGGTTGCCAGCACTAAATTTTATATAGATAGTGAAGGTGTCTTTTGGGGTTCTGTGGGATTAGTTTCAAAATAAATTACACACCTACCTATATTTTAATAATTAAACATTGTTAATGTAATAATTGCATGTGATATATACACTTTTCTAAAGCACACTTGTCATAGATTTACAACAACACCATTCCATGTTAAGTCATTATATCGGTCCCAGTTCCATTATACGAACTTGTGGAATCGTTAATAACTCGTCATAACAAATACATCAGACCCTAGGTGCTACCTCGTCAGGCCAGAGCGTGGAAAAGGCCAAATTCTCCAGAAATACCTATGCAGGCGTCCAGCAGTGAAGGTCTAAGTGTCCTTGGGAGTAAGATGATGAATGTAAAAATTTAGCATAGCTTAACTCACCACTCGTACTCACAACGCACTAATTTATAGAACGCATTGATTTTTATGCAAAATATGCATTATATCCCTCACGAACAGTAGGTAACGACTTCTTTGATTCTTTAGCTATTTTGCAATAGAATTAGGGGCACCATTATGTGTCTTACATAGATGTCCGTGTGGAAAGGAGGTCGACTGTCTTGCCGGCTTGACTGGGCATGACGGCAATTCGAGCCTGATCCCGAAACGTGTGAATACACTTTACTGAATTTAACGGCACGAGCAGTGGATATTTCTCCGCCTGGGCAGACTGGAAAAATTCCCACCATCAGTCCGCCTAACCTAATTGTTGTTCACGTTGAAAGTATGTGCCATTTGCAATGATGTCAAATGCCAATTTTTACTTTTAAGGAGAAAACTGTAAGTTCCCATGGTGATATTTATACAAAATAACACCGCTTGAAACAAGATTTATAATGTCCGTGCAAAGTAGAGATTGCAACCACCGGGTTGTTTTTCAACCCGGCCGGGTCCGGTCACAATCGCCGCCAACCCGGCCGGGCCCGGTATGAATGGCCGGGCCCGATGGATGTCTAAAAGGGCACCGGGCCCGGTTTGCAATCTCTAGTGCAAAGCGAGGGAACGACCTCTCAAGTAGGTAGTTAAACAAAAAAAAAACTATACTGAACCCACCAAAGAAAATAGTGTTCATTTTTTTCGTAAGTGCGTGTTTTTTCTGGAATTTTATTTGGGTGACCTCGCCAGGCGACCTGATTGCGACGGATCAGTTGCCTTTATGTCCTGCACAAATATTTTATCTCCATTACCCACCTACCTTGAATCTCCACGTACAGGCAGAACTTTACAGTTATATTGTATATTCAGAACTGTCAACATTTGAAGTTTCTTGGAGTCACTCGCGGAATTATAGCCCAAAGACGTCGGGTATAATATGGGAGCAGCGCCAGCGCGGGAAAACCGCAAAAAAATAAACTGCAACTTGTGCCCCATATTTAAAGTTGTAGCACATTACTAAACAAAACAACACCACTGTTGACTAATAATCTCCACAGTAAACTATTTAACAAAAGAAAAAACTTGGACTTGACATGTCCGAGCAAAATGGCGCGAAGAACCCCTTATGTAAATAAGCTTCTATTCTAATTCTGCTAGCTATATTTAACAGTAGTTGAAAGACTATTAGTTTAGCTAGCAGCGACACATTTGTCTAAATTACTAGTTTAGATATTATTTGTAAAAGTGCCTACCTACATCTTCTGTAGGATTATTTTTTGTGAAACCCTAGTAATAAGTATTTTTGATTAATAAACTATTTGAATTTGAATTTGAATTTGAAATATATTTTTAATTTAACTATTGGTTAAAAATATTCTGTTACTGTGTATTTACAGCCTAAAATATAAAATAGTTATTATTTTAAAACCAATAATTAAAACATTACAAAAAGCAAATAACTTTGTGGCCTTAGCCATTAGAAACAATAGTTTTTTTTTTAAATTTACGACGCCAATATTGCGGTCGTGGTGACTCCAAGCAATTATTATTGGTGTAATAAAACAATCGCCTCACTACCGTAAAAAAAGTCTTTCACCGCGCGACCTTCGTAAGATGGCCGCCAAAAGAAATAAAAGATTTGTAAACATGAAAATCGTCTGTCATTTGCCGCCTTTATTGTTTCGTTATGACAAAATATTTTCTAGTTTTATTGTTTTGTTACGAAATGTCGGTTTTCTGTGAAAGGGAGCTACTATTTGTATTAGCGTATCTAATTTTTGTAGGTTGTATTCGAGGTTATCGACGTATACATTATTGATAGGGCAAGCTTACAATATTAGCTCTCCTGAAAGTAAAAATTGGCATTTGACATCATTGCAAAGGCACATACTTTCAACAAGAACAACAAATTGGTGGTAGGCGGAGTGATTATGGTAATTTGCTCAGTCTGCCGCCGTTCCACCGTTCGTGCCGATAAACCCAGTAAAGTGTATCCACACATTTCGGGATCAGGCTCGAATTGCCGTCATGTCCAGTCAAGCCGACATTATGCCGTTGGAGACTGATGTCAATCATGACTGATTCCATATGCTAACATTCATAGACCTTGCGCATCACTTTATTTATTTATTTATTTAAAACTTTATTACACTATGTACAAGGGGCGGGCTTAATGCCGCTAGACATTCTCTGACAGCCAACCTTTGGGACATTGATAACTATAACTTAGATCGATGAGTAGGTGCGAAGACGTATTTAAGATTAAATAATAATTAAGTATTAAATAATAACTAATATATCTATTAATAATTTATATACTACATACTAATAGTACTTACATACATACATATATACATAACTATACTACATACAATATCTACTTATATACGCTGTAGGCAGCTGTTTAAGTAATGTGAGTATACCAATCTTTTGAATATTATTCTGTTGGATGCTTGCCGAACATTGACCGGCAAAGTGTTCCAAAGATTTACTGCAACAACTGCGAAAGAGTCAGACATGAAACCAGAATGATGTGAAGGAATGGAGAGGACAGAGTTGTGTGACGAACGAAGAGACCGATCATGAAGAGAAGAGAGGTAGGTAAATTTGTCCTTGAGGTAATTCGGAGTCGCAGTTTATAATATATATATAAACTGTATATATAAACTGCGACTCCGAATTACCTCAAGGACAAATTTACCTACCTCTCTTCTCTTCATGATCGGTCTCTTCGTTCGTCACACAACTCTGTCCTCTCCATTCCTTCACATCATTCTGGTTTCATGTCTGACTCTTTCGCAGTTGTTGCAGTAAATCTTTGGAACACTTTGCCGGTCAATGTTCGGCAAGCATCCAACAGAATAATATTCAAAAGATTGGTATACTCACATTATATATATATATATATAAAGGGATCTCAAACCACTTGTTGGCCCTAATACACGCGAATTTATTTATTTATTGAAAGAGAAACAACAAAGCAATAAAGTAGAAGCACTTATACTTATAGGTACCCTAAAAATTGGATTCGATAACGGCTAGAGCTACAAAAATCGAACCTAGCACTTCCATATCTAAATCTACATTTTTTTTTTAACACGGTGAATCGATAAATCATCAATGATACGACCCCAGCCTGAAGGGCGACCGCGGGAGGATGACCCCAAAGCGCCTACGGACTAAAACCCTATAAACCGTCTCTCTCTCACTGTTGACCCTGCGTGCCTTAACAGCTAAGTCTGAGTCGTGGCTAGGGAGTGAAGGCACTCGTTCGCCGCGTGATGTTAACTCGATCGACTTCTCAACTTATGCATACGCTATGTATTTGGCCTGCGTAAGTATGATCATGTTTCCCTTTTCCGTATTCAGTTAAAGTGGCTCAATATTCGCTTTCGCAGACATCAGCATACACTTACGTTTCTTTTTGGTATTCTAAATAATCCTTTGTTCCCACTATACTTAAAGGAACGTTTTGAGTTTCTCTCTTCGACTCATGACCGTGACCTGCGATCTGCTCAAAACAATCTTCTTGCTATTCCTACTCATTCCTCGACAAGATATTCAAATTCTTTTACTGTTTCTGCAGCGTCTCTCTGGAACACTCTTCCACTATCTCTTCGAACTATAACGACTCCTGCTTCTTTTAAAAATCATCTTTATTCTTATTTGTTATCTATTCAAAATAACTGACGATTATTTATGTGTTAAAATTGACCCTTGTTTGTACTCTCGGTGCAACTTTCACTCCAATATCTTTAGTATGTGTTTTATTTTATTTATTTATTTCATGAATCCTGTATATATTTAATTATATGTATTGTATTATAGATATGTATTATTATATGTATAACATGTATTGTATATGTAGTATTAGTACGTATTGTTTATTTAATATTTACTTGGCACTCTGCCTGTCACATGTTTTCAAAACTCCCAAAGGTTAGCTGGTGGATAATGCCTCACGGCATAAAGCTCGCCTGTGCACATTAATTTTAAGTTATTTTAGTTTTTGTGCAATAAAGCTATTTTTATTTATTTATTTTATTTATGTTAAGTCTGTGGATTGCTTGTGTGATTGTTTATGGGATCAATTCCTGGTCGGGACACAATAAATTATTTAATTTATTTGTGATATACCTCGAGTTTCGTACGCTAGAGATATCGACTTGTATGCCAGTATCATGATGGGCCGGCAGTAAAATTGACTAAATGTGAATCAGCTTCATTTAAAATGAGCGTGATTTCTGACTACCGGGATACGGTCGTTATGATACTTTACGGCTAGACCACGAAGGCAGTAAAAAATACAAAAAATAAATTGGTGCGTCCGTGAAAGTTATGTCTATCAAGTTTTTTTTTAAATTCAAATGGCAAAGAAAGTTTTTTAAAACTGCGGTCCGAGTACTTTATTAGTGTATTTAAAACTAAGTTTAACAAAAAATACATTAGTTTACGACTCGTTCATTTCCCCCCAATAAAGTTGTTATATTTTTATTATTTTGAACTAGCTATTTGACCTGCTTTACTCGCCAACAGTGAACTCGTGAACAGTGATGGCTCGGTTGTAAGAGAGTTGCCTTAAAATCCTACAAAGGTCGGTTTATACCCCCCCGGCATGTACCAATGAGAAAAACACTTTTCTTACGTACATTTGTCATAGATTTACAACACCACAGAGAGCACGTTAAGCCGTCGGTCCCGGTTCAACTGATATCAACTTGTGGATTCGTAAACAACAACAAGTAAATTGACATCATATCCTCGTCAACCCATCTGGCCAGCAGCGTGGCGAATGTAGGCCTAATTCTCCAGATATCGACACCTTGGGGTAGAAAAGTCGTATAACATTTTACCAAAAATGAGTTATGAATGCAATCTTATTCAGAATTTTCCGCTTTATTGATTGATCTTTGTACTATAAAATGAGCTTTTCCATTGCAGAGAACATAAATATATATCAAATCTCACTTAGTAGGCTCAATATACCTATAAGAAAAAAGTTATTAGCCACATTGTTTTTTTAAATTTTTTTTTAGTCCTGTAAAGTAAGGTTTTAACGACGAGGGTAGCGATATATTGACGGCCCATCTCAAACAGTCGAGGTCTAGGAAGCTGGGTTCTAGGGGTTGTAATGAATGAAACAGAAAAAACTTGCCAAAAAAGAAATTTTTATTTACATATGGTTGTAATTCAAATAATATTTTATTCAAAGTAAATTAATATACAATAAATAATAATAATAAACTTTATGTATCAAAAATATACATATTAGTACCTACATATTGTGGCTCTGGCTCCTAAAAGCGGCAAGCCACTATCTTAGGAGCCAGTTTCTTCATTGAATTAGATTATATGTTAGCCGAAAAAGAAAAAGTAATAATATCTAATAATTATTAGTTATACCTACTATATAACTGTAGGTATATAAAATATAAGAAAGTAAACAAAAATAGAAAGAGTAATGATGAACTTAAAAGAATAATAGTATCGTGAAGCGATAGTTGAGAAGAAAAAGATTTTTAGAGAAGGAGCCTGTCTAAGAAATATAAATTAAAAGAAGATATAAGATATATACAATATAAGTTTATTTACAGAAAATTAAGATGAGTGAAGTGGAGATGTGAGTTCGGAGAGCACGGAGAATAGTCTTCGGGTCGTGGGTTCGGGCCCCACGTTGGGCGCCATCTCTACGCTCCAACAACTGCTCAACCCGGGAGTCTACGAAGTCGGCATCTCTAAACTCATCACCGACTTCGCCTCCGGAACGCCGTCGACCTTCATCAAGACTATTCTCCGTGCTCTCCGAACTCACATCTCCACTTCACTCATCTTAATTTTCTGTAAATAAACTTATATTGTATATATCTTCTTTTAATTTATATTTCTTAGACAGGCTCCTTCTCAAAAAATCTTTTTCTTCTCAACTATCGCTTCACGATAATAGGTAACTTACATAAAAAATAATAATAATGAATATCGATAAAAATAATTTTAAAAAATAATGCGTGGATTCGTGTGAGAGAGTAATAATTATACATTCACAGCTTGGGCAATTTTCTTTTTCGCAGAGTTGGGCTCTAATAGATAGAGTAGATGGATCATTAGTTTTGTTTTAGTTTATGGTCTTTGTCAGTTTGAAAGCAATAAATTTGTTTTTTTTCCTAAAAATATCGCAACTCATACTGAGCCTAATCGAGGAGGTACGAGAGGTCGACGATCGCGCGAACGTTGACTTAAGTCACTGTTTCTCTCTCTATTTTATCTCTACGCTGTGAGCGAGAATAATAATTAATTTTTCCTACTTAAGTAAATCACTAAGAAATTCCTTATTTGAATACCTTTAGTACCAATAGCTTAAATAACTTTTTTTTCTTGGTATAATTTATCGATAAATTTTCGTTGGCAGAGAATTAAAGATTTTTTAAAATATTTAGTATATTTTTTATGAATAAATAATTATTTTATTTTATTTTTCAACAAAACGAACTCCATGCATCGTTAGTTACAGAACAGACAGTCAGACAGTCTAGGCTCTGTCCATGGCTAAAGGGCCTGGATGGGACATTCCCCCGTTTTCTTGGTAAGGTAGTTTTCTCAGCTGGTAACCATACCTGCCGGTAATTCAATACACACTTGGTGGTTACCAGAGTAACCGTGCCCGTGTGGCTCACGAACCTACGGGGTTTAGTTGGGTCAGAAAAAAGTGGTCTCCTATTGGAAGGCCGTGAGCAAGACGTAGCGATGTTCTGGAGAAGCTTGATGGGTCCGTTGTAAGCCCGAGAGAACAGATATAATATGTTCAGTATTGTTCAGGTGTCGACAAATTCCCCAGTAGTAGGCATCTCTAGTTCTCAAACTATAACAAAATTACGCACGAACCACGGTGCTCGGGCGAATGGTATCTTTTACTGACTTTGGATCTTGTCCCTGTTGGTTTTGATCTTACAGCAAGTTGGAATTTAGAACATAATGTAACGTAGCTCGGGCCGCCTTTGCCTGATTTACGGCGTTGTTAATATCATATTTTAAAACGTCTAGCGCCATCTATTATCGAGTAGAAGAACTAACAATACTAAAGCGCCATCTATTGGTAACTAGTAAAACAACTTACTCGAGTAGGTAACTAAATATTGAGATAATAATAGTCATGGATAATAGATGGCGCCACAAATTTAAATAAATAAAGTGGTTATGTGTATCCCCAACATAGGCCCATTAGCCATCCGGGCCTGGACATTGTCCCCGTGGAAATTACTCTGTATTCCCCTGAGATCCTGTCAGCGGGTAATCACCCGTTACTGGTGTAAAAGCGCCAGTGTAGCTCACGAAGGTAGGGAGTCTAGTTTTGACAACTTCAGATCTCCTCCAGGAGCATCTCTCTATGAAGTGGTCTCCCGTTGTGCTCATTATTTAAAACGACTAGCACTATCTAGTGTCGAACTAACAATAATATTAAATTGTCTGCGATATCTATTGATAAGTAGAGAAACAACTGCTCGAGTAGGAAACTAAAAATTGAGATAATAATGATCATGGATAATAGATGGCGCCACACGTTTAATAAAAGACTTATTTTACAATTCCTAAGATTTATTAGTCTTCGTGTTCTAGCGATTAAAACCTTAGCGGATTCGATTTCTAGTTCGGGAACAAAATAATTTATGCCTAACATAATTTGATCACACTGGTCAACAATGAAATAGAAGTGGTTAAACTTTACGATTGTGGTAATAATCTGTAGATATTTTTAAGCAGTGATATCATTTTAGTGGGGAAAAATATTTAAGATTAAAAATAAAACATATTTTTATAACAAAAGTGTATATTGTAAAAAACAGTAATAAAATTTTGCTAAAGCAACACATTTTTTATTTTCATATTATAAACACAGTGCGTGCGGCGTGACATTTCCCTATGTTTGACATGCGCTTTTTTTACTTTATTTGGTTTTAAAAATCGTTCGACTTTTAAAACTTTTTAAAACATACAAAATTCTGTAAAAAAGCAACTTTTGCTTTCAAGTCGAACATAGCATTCGTTTCGTACAATTTAAAGCATTTTACGGCGAGAGAATAAAAATCTTCACAATGAACTTACAGTATTTAAATGTTTACAAAAAACTAAAGCACGCGATTTGCTGAAATGCCTAACAGTGACAAGCTAACTATTAACATTGTGTATAACGAAATGTTAATTAATCTTTTGCAAACCGCCTATGAATCGATTTGTGAAAATATCATAAGTCAATTTTATAAAATACCTACTTGATTATTGAGTCAAAAAAAAAAGTAGGGATGGGCCGAGCGACGCGACGTTCGGTTAAATCTGCCGAATATTCGGTAAAACAGAATATTAAAATGACTGAGCTGTAGGTAATTGAATGACTAAAATCTCTGATGGATAATGTTAATGACAATTTATTAACGATTCCACAAGTTGATATTAGTGGAACCGGGACCGACGGCTTAACGTGCTCTCCTCACACGGGAACGGTGATGTTGTAAATCTATGACTGCAGTACGTAAGTAAAGTGTATTTCTCATTGGAGCATGCCGGGTGGGTTTCAACCGTCCTTTGTAGGATTTTAAGGAAAGCATTCTTACACAAAGGCAACGCTCTTTAAAGAATCACTATTTAAGTTAAATTATTTTTAAGTTTAATTCTTTTTTAACTTTTTATTTTTATGAAAAAATGGTAAAATGGCAATTTTCGGTGCAATTTTAAGGCAAACTATTGGTTTTAAAAAGGCAATCACGAAATATATTAATATTTTATATTTGCTATCGACGGTGTATATAGTTTTTTGTATATATATGAATAAGCATATAAGAGGGAATGTTGTTAGTATTGCCGCTAACAACGATCTGCGCTTGGTGTAGTAACGATATCTGGAAAATAATATAGTATATAAATAAATAATTCAGAAAATAAAATAAATTATGTTTTTATTATAGACTAGTGAGGAATTCCAGCAAAATATTTGCATCTCTAATATTATTCAATTCTTAACTCTATAAGCGCTCGACCTTGATAGCGGCCGTGCAAATATGAACGTTAATAACGTGCTATATCATTCTCGCGTTAGCATCGGTAGAGGACGGCCGTACCTACCCACTGTTATCTTTTAATGTAACATAGTTATTATTACATTATTATCTCAGTGTTTAAACATAAGTTAAGAATGATTAGCAATATGGTTTTGTAAAGTAGGTGGCGTTGTGTACGAACGTAGTCGTGTGCTGATTTCTGATTGGTTCAATAACGATGTTACGAGTCGCTTTAATGAATGGCGCGCCAGATTACAAGAACACAGCAGACGAGTCGGTCGTTGCGCGCCTTTAAAATAGTCAAGGTTGTAAATAAAGTAAAGTAAAAGTAAAGTATCATCACGACCGTTTCCCTTTCGGGGTGGTCAGAAACCACGCTTATGAATAAGCGGATTCACATTTAGCCAACTTTACTATAGGCCAATCATGACAAGTGGCAAGCTCGTCGATGTCTCCAGCGTACCAAACTCGAGAAATATCACAAATAAATTAAATATTAATTAAATGTATATAAATTTACATTAATAAATATTTTTGTGTCCCGACCAGGAATCGAACCCGGTACCTCCAAGTCTAAACCCACGGACTTAACCGCTAGACCACGAAGGCAGATAAAAACAAGTAAAAAGGTTGTAAATAATTGTTGGAAATGGAAATAAATCATACAACATTGAAGACTGGTTTAATTTGAGAAATTAGTCCTAACACCACATACGTTTATGTTTTTATCTATAAATATTTATAATTAGTTATTTAATGATGCATTGTTGACCAATCTACCCTCAAGTGATAACTTAAGTGACAAAATGGAGTTAACTCAAAATGAACAGAATAAAGATTTAGTATGGGATCATTTAGGAACAGAGGTCTATCAAAGTGCGGAAAAGAGACCGAAGCCTGACAGTAGCGGCAACGGCGATGATGATGAATTTAAAATAGTTAAGAAGCGTTCGAAACGTAGATCCACGTCACCTACTGTGCTGACAGAACCCAACATCACATATGACGTATGTATAACATCTTTAGGACAACTACCGAAACAAATCGCATTAGCCAAACTGTTAAGATCTAACAACATCACAAATATTACTCAAATTAAATATAAAAGCCAACACAGAGTTCTGATTCGGTTTGAATCAAAAGTAAATGCTGACTCATTGCTCAATTCGAAAGCCTTTGACGATTTGGGATTTAAAATTCAATCACTAAACGTAATGAATTGTTCATATGGACTGATTAGGAATATTGATATCGAAGTTGAGGACAAAGAAATTTTGGAGACACTTACATGTGAATCTGAAATACTTTCAATTAAGAGGTTAAATCGTTCCTGTGAAGATGGGAAATGGATTGAGAGTGAAAGTATTCTATTTTGTTTTAAAGGGGATATGCTACCTTCTTTTGTTTATGGATATGGTTGCAGGTTTACGGTGGAAAAATATAACTTTCCAGTTACACAATGTTCTGGATGCTGGAAATATGGACACTTTTTACGTATATGCCCAACAAAAAAGATATCATGCCCTAAATGTGGGCTGGGTCATTCAAACTTTGAAACCACTGACTACAAATGCATTAATTGCAAAGGTAATGGCGTTAAACAAGATTTGTCCTTTTTTTTCATTAAAGAAAAAAACATTCGCATTATTATGGCAGACGAAAATTACACCTACCGCAAAGCATTAAAAATATATCTACAACAAAAGAAGGAAATAAATGATACAACCTATTTGGAGAATGAAAATCAAGTTAGAAGCAAACTTATTAAACCAAACTTTGTAACACACTCCACATCATACAGAGATGCACTTTTAAATCCTACAAATATACAGGAAACAGAAGACTCGTCACAGACTGAGGATGATGACATAATACCTATAAACAAACAAGGAAAAACAAAAAATAACTACAAAAACAAGAAAAAATCTTTAAAAAATGGTTCAGAGACATTTATGATAATAAAACAATAGAACTAAATGAAGAAACAGTACCTAAAAACATGCAACATGAACAACACAAAGATTTATGAACTAAAGTAAAGGAAAAATGTAACCTACAAAGAATATTTTAAAAAATCCAAGAAATATTTTTTTTAGATAGTCTATTTGAAGAAAAACTACAAATGCTACTTAGGTTCGTATTTGAAGAAATTGTGTCATATCTTATAAAAGCATTTAAGGAAGGTTAAGTTACGATGGGGCTGACATGCTCAATTTGGGTAAAAGCCCCTAATAAAATAAGATATAAAAAAATTAAAAAGGGCTATATATATAGTTAACGTATTCCATTATATAAAGTTTGGCAAAAACAGAATAGGGTTGCAGGTAGGGTTGCCAGATTTCCGGTATTTAAGTACAGTCCGGTATTTTTGAGGCCTGTCCGGCAAAAAATAAATGGTCATACCGGACAGAACAATGTCCGGTATTTCCCTTAAACGCAACCTAGGTACAGTACAACATAAATTAGTTTTAGAAGAATGATTCAACTTTATTATTTGTTCATTAGAAGTTCCTATTATTTTTGTTAAAGCCTTTACCTATCTAGTTTTAGGTGTTTTTTTTTTTTCTGAAGTGCCTTTGTTTTGTTAAGTAGTAGATTATAATATTCATACCATTGTTTAATAAAGTCTTTGTCAAAGTTAGCATAGTCTTTAAACCCCCCCCCCCCCCCCCCCCCCCCCCCGTTTGGGGTTGTCCGGTATTATTTCGCGACTCATCTGGCAACTCTATCCGAAAAACAAAACACTACAGCATGGTAAATACTACTGCCGCGTCTGAAAATCGCGATATCCATCGTGATAAATACCTAAAGGCTGGGGAGTGTTATTATTAATTAATTGTTCTCGCCCACAGCCGAGAGACGAAATAGAGAGAGAAAGAATTACGTTCGCGCGGTCGTCGAACTCTCGCTACCTACTTGATTAGGGTCAGTATGAGTGGCGATATTTTTAGGATAACTTCTCTGCACCGTAACTTGAGTTTTTATGACTGAATAATTAAAATATATATATACGTAGTTCTTTATTTTTATTCTAGATTATATTATTACAATATTTGCTATTTAATAAATACCACAGAGTATAAGAATATAAAGCTATATTTTAACCTAAGATACCCAACACTAAAAATACACAATAACAGCATAATAAATAAAATAAATAAATAAATATTTCCAGACAGGTCACACAGCGCCATCTAATTTCCGTGGTAAGTTACGAGGCTTGGGTTACGGAAACTAGATGGTTGATAAACTACATATTATACTGTTTTTTTTTTGTAAATATATACATATTATACATATAAACACCCAGACCGAAACAATTTATACAATGTAAACTTGCCCCCGGTGGGAATCGAACCCACGACCTCCCGAGTTTACGGCAACGTTTGTTACCACTAGACCACGGAGGCGTTCACTAATATAATGAACACAATGATTAGATTAGACTAAGAAGTAAAAGATATTATTATATATTTGGTTTATAAATAAATCTGATTTGTTCCCCCTTGGGCATACCATACTTACTTGGCAGCATCTGAACTGACACCGTAGGTCCATCCCATGATCAAAGCCAGACTCTGTATTAAAGTTATTAGCTGTTTGCTTTCTTCATTAAGCCAATCCCAGAGATGGCAAGATTTTGAAGCCTGTAATGTTTTTTAACATTGTCATTAATCAATTGATAAATTATATAGCTTGTTTCCAGTGCCGGCAATCTGTCACATGGAAAACTGTATCGTTCTTTGACACTGGCAAATTGTTACTAATGCTAAAAAGGAAAAAAAAAAAATGTATCGATAATATTCGATAATTTTGCGAGCGGTCAAAATTTCCTCGCTATTAATTTGAACGAATGATAACTCACATCAATAAGTGTTTTCTTCTGATCCCAATAATATATCACAAGAATGACAAGCACCAGAAATAGCGCTTTGGTAAAATTATTTTTAAATTTATCCATGTGAGCTTCTGGCGTTTTACCCCAAAAATAGGGGTCAGTTATGAATATACATACAGCTGGAGATAAGATGGCACCTAAAAACATAATATAAATTGAAAATAAGACAAAATTCTTTCCATTCAGGATTCACCGTGCGGGTGCTGGGTCCATCGTGTCTGGGAGAAGAATGATGTCTCGAGCATGCGATTGACAATACAAGCTGGTTTATAAAGGAGGCCTATTGTTTTATTTTATTGCGCAACAAGACTCTCATCATGAACCATTCTGCGCTCCTCCGACCTCTTTAAATCGCAATATGACCGCCTCCGTGGTCTAGTGGTAAACGTTGCCGTGAACTCGGGAGGTCGTGGGTTCGATTCCCACCGGGGGCAAGTTGTACATTGTATAATTTGTCTCGGTCTGGGTGTTTATATGTATAATTAAATTTACAAAAAAAAAGTATGAAATGTAGTTTATCAACCATCTAGTTTCCGTAACACAAGCCTCGTAGCTTACCACGGAAAATAGATGGCGCTGTGTGAACTGTCTGGAAATATTTATTATTATTATTATGTCCATCGTGATAAATGATACCTAAAGACTGGGGAGTGTTATTATTAATTGATCTCGCCCACAGCCAAAAGACGAAATAGAAAGAGAAAGAATTACGTAAGTCAACGTTCGCGCGATCGTTGACCTCTCGCTACCTAGTTGATTAGGCTCAGTATGAATAGCAATATTTTTAGGATTCTTCTCTGCACCGTAACTTAAGATTTTTTCTTCATTTTAGTTTTTAGTATTAGTATTTATTTGAAGGAAATAGGTACAATGATTTTAAAAAAAAAACTAAAAATTATTATAAATAAAAAAAAAATAGTTATATTTTTATTTATTAATTAGGTTTATTTTTATTAATAGTAATTTATGTTTTAAGATGTAAGTTTTTAGTTTAATTAATATTTTTTTTTTTTAAATCATTGTACCTTATTTCCTTCGAATAAAGATAAACTTAATATTAAAAAAAAAAAAAAAAAAAAAGTATCTAATACTTACCAACTAAAATGCCAAACAGACATTGATGTAGAAAGCTAGCGGCAACAAATACACGAGAAACGACAGAGCACACAAGTAGACAAACAAATAGTGGATACACTATCTTCTTCCACCAATTAAATTTCCAACGTCTGAAAATTAATAAACTGTTTAACGGAAATAACATACTTAGATTTATTATGGTTTCCGATTCTAAATAAATTGGATATTGAAGTATAGGTACTAAATTGGAATGATTTATTTATCTGGAACTCTATTACTGCCTTTGTGGTCTAGCGGTTAAGTCCGTGGATTTAGACTCGGAGGTACCGGGTTCGATTCCTGGTTGGGACACAATAATATTTATTAATTTAAATTAATAAAATTTAATTCATTTTTGATATTTTAGAGACACCGACCAGCTTGCCACTTGTCATGATAGGCCTATAGTAAAGTTGCCAAAAAGTGAATCCGCTTCTATATAAACGTGGTTTCTGACCACCCCGAAAGGGAAACGGTCGTGACTTTACTTTACTTTTGGAACTCCATTAAAAGAAAATACAATATTATCAAATTTTACACAAATTTTAGTTATTTCTTGTTATTTTTTCATACTTATCGTTGAGCACATGTGATATCCAGATGAGAATGAGTAGTATGGTCATAGAGATGAGTGCTGAGTGCAAGGAAGGCGTCCCTGGGCTCATTTCACAGGTCTCACTGTGTTGGGTCAGTTTGGGTCGGCTATGGGTGTAGTACTGAGATCTCTGGACCCACCAGTATGGACGTTCACCTGCTAATAACCTAATGAAAGAAAAATTATGACTTTTAAAATATTATTTGGATAAGTGTATATGTTATTTTAGAATTAACTACTGTGTAAACTTTTTAAACTTTCGCGCACATTCATAATAGTTTTTTATAATTTTAACGGGACTTTACGCGATTTACCTTAAAGACATATTTCTCTCCCGACGTTTCAGCCAAGTTGCATTGGCCGTGGTCACGGGTCGACTGGAGAAATATGTCTCTAAGGTAAATCGCGTAAAGACCCATTAAAATTATAAAAATCTATAACTACTGTGTGTAGATCATTTCAAATTATTTTATACTTATCAATACTGCCTCCGTGGTCTAGTGGTTAAGTTTATGCTCATCATTGTCGCTAGTGTACCAAACTCAAGAAATACCACAAATAAATTATTGTGCCCAGGAATTGAACCTGGCACCTCCACATCTAAATCCACGGACTTAGGACGGAAGACCACCATTTAGATCATGGAGACAGCTATACTTTTTTTTTTTTTTTTTATATAATGGCATTTGTTACAATTTGCCAGTGTCAGCTATACTTATTCTTATTTAAATTCAATAAAAAATCCTAAAATATTTTTATTTTCTGTAATTGCTGCAGCAATAGCAAGGCCATATATTATTATAATTAGAAATAGATACAAATTAAACATTACTAGGTAGGGAATCTTTTAATTTCACCCGACTCCTGTAACACACACAAATAGTTCCGAATTGAAAGCTGTCTAAAATTGTATCCAAAAAAACAAAAACAAAACAATAATATTATCTCTTACCATTTTAATATTGTGACGGTGAAGATGACACATCCAGAACATAAATAAAGCTGTGCCCCAAACACTGAGTCAAAAACCGATATAAACGGACCAACAAAGTCAATATAGACCATAGGATTGGCTGCTTTGCTAATTAATATCAGGTGGTCGGTGTAATCAGCAAATCTGTATAGAAAATAAAATGGAAAATTCTTAAACATCACAAATAGGCTGGAGAAGAATAGTGGTGGCCCTGTTGTAAGAAACCCTGGTATGTACTGTTGTAGTTCAACACAGCATGAAGCATGTGTAGGCCTAATTTTCCAGACATATGTCCCGGAAGGCCCTACTCCAGCTGTAGAGGTTTAGGACTGTGCTAGGAGCAGTGGTGGCGATGACTATAGAGCCCCATAATGATAATTGGCAAGGCTTTTTTTTTTATCAGTTAATAGTAGCCTTGTTAATTATTATGAGTTGCTTAATTGGTTTAAAAAATGACTATATCAATAAAAATATTAAATTTTATTCTAAGTATGTTTACATATCAAGTGAGCTATTCATAAAATGTGATAGTAATCAGGCGTCAGGTGGGTATGGTGTCATATGTTATGCTCAATATAAAAAAAAACATTAAAAGCCTATTAAAGGATCCAAGGGACGTTAATAACATTTTATAAAACATTTATTAAGGATAGATTCAAAAATGGAATATAGATTTATTTAAATATCAAGGTGTGAGCGTCTTCTTAATTTAGGTGTTTACAATAAAAATATTGAGTTATTAAAGTACAAAATAACTTTAACTTACAGATATTGAGTTAGTTGATTAATTTCAACCTCAAACGCGTACAAGTGATCCATAATTTTGGCAAATGTTGTACTTTTACTACACAACGGAACCAACACCAAACATTTTCGATAATTCGGCCTTACAAACGGAATTTATAAATGAAATAGACATTTTTAATAATAGAAAAAACTTTATTAATGTCTTTCCAAGCTGTATTAGCCCTTTAATTTTAATTTATACGGCTTAAAATCCTCAAAAATAGAAATTACTCTGTCTAAGTTACGAAACCTTTTTGTTTGCATTTTTTTGACAGAGGCTATCACTGTGAATTTTCGCGGAAGAAAACGTTTCATTCCAATATAACATACTCCTACTGGAATACAATTTTTTTTATAAAATAAAACACAAGTTTATAATAAAAGTTAATTATATTATTTAAAGTCTAACATTAGTAAGATTATATTTGCACAGACATAATTAAATTTACATTATTTATAAGATAATGTGGTATTGAATATCCTGAAGTAAACAATTTACAGAATAATGCTCTGGAAATGTGGTGTTGGCGGAGAATGTTAGGCATATCATGGACGGAGTTCCAAACCAACAAATCCATTCTGGAGGAACTGGAGATAGGACAGCCTTTCCTCAATCGTACAATCACGCATTCTCCTTTAGACACGTGTTGGGGTGTGGAGATTCATCCGTTGAGCGCCTTGTAGTAATGAAAAGTCGATGGCAAGAGGATTCGTGGTAGGTCTCCGATGAGATGGACTGCCCAGGTTAAAGCAGCAATGGATCACCCCACGAGTGTGCTAGGAAGGCTGCAGTTCGAGTGGAATGGCGACGGCTTCTTAAGCGTCCACGACCACTCTGCCAAGAGTGTAGCGACTAAGAAGAAGAAGAAACAATTTATTATTGTTTACATTATATATCACATTTCTTTTTTCGGCAAAGTATTTTATATTAGGCATGCTTATTTAATCTAGCTTGTATATTGGTTTTCCTATAGTCTTGTTGACAACTCGGCTACTCCGGAAATGACAAACAGTCGATGTTTTCAACATCATTACCTATTTAATGGACACGCAAAGTATTCAAAGGAATTAGTATAAATACTTAAGTATTATTGTACTAACCAGTACTAACGATTTGAGCTAATTTCATTTAACTACATACAGATTTAGCATTGGCATTGACTTTACTAAAGTGCATACGGCACGACGTGTTTTTTAAAATAAAACCACCAAAACTACCTAATGTATAAAAAATGTGTCTGACCATAAAATATCCAATTATGTAAAAGTTAAAGAACATTGTTGCGAAAAAGTACCTTAATAAAATACAAAATGGCGTTAAATTGGACTTTATTTTACCCTCATATTGGGTTGCGTTCTTCAAACGTTACAAATAGCTCCGTACATTTACAGGAGAATTTTGAAATTGATTTAGAGGATACCAATTGGATTTTAACTTCTTCATTTATTATATTTACAATGCAGACCGGTAATTATTAATTAAATAGTCGTTGACTGTCTAGTTTAATAAAATGACAGAGTAATAAAAATGTAGAGACCGAAGTTTTATTTATATTTATTTTAAAGGTTTTGGAATGCTGGAATCTGGTTGTGTGTCTATTAAAAACGAAGCCAATATCATGATGAAAAATCTGGCTGACATATCACTTGGAGGTAAAAAAATATATTAATAATTTGTTATGTAGGTACTGTTATAGATTAAATGCTAAAAATACTATAATAGCAAAATAGCTGTTTTGTAGCGGTCAATACAACATACACACTACAGACCTGTCTATAATATTTTATTTATATACATATATATAATAGTTGAGTGGAATAGGCCCCATATTTAACCATTAAATATGGTTGAATTTTATTATTATTTTAAGTACTAAACACTACGTGTGATTGCACGAAGCAATTGACACCAGCCACTGACGACCGACATCAGTTCCTACCATTATGCCGGCCTATCAATATGCTTTTTAATATTATTTTTTTATTAAAGGACTCCAGGTTATAGAAATGGGGAAAAACACTGGCTGGGAGACAATTTCACGTTTTAGCATGCGACAGATATGTCTACAAATTGATATGTATGCGTAGCTATGGTACAGGGGTGCATATTTTGGCCTAAGCGTGTGCTTCAGTTGCGAATAACTTATGAACTAATAACTTTGAACAATTTATCTAGATTGAACTATATTTTCCTAGGTTTAACGTACTGGATATTTGGTTACGGCATGTCATTCGGTCAGGGGCCTTACGAGAATTCTTTCATTGGTCTGGGGGATTTCCTGATCGACCCACCAGTGGGGGATTCTCTTATGGGACCGGTTTTTGCGTCGTTCCTCTTCCAGTTGTCGTTCTCTACCACTGCCACTACCATTGTCAGTGGTGCTATGGCTGAAAGGTAAAATATTCAAAAAATTTCTAATTATTTAATTAACTAAAAATAAAAACAAAGTACGACATGTAACTTAAAATTAAAAATACAAATTTGCAACACCAATATTTTGTTGTGTATTATTATGTGCTAAATTTTATGTTATTTCAGATGTAACTTCAAAGCATATTGTCTGTTTTCGTTTCTGAATACGATTGTCTATTGTGTACCGGCCGGGTGGGTATGGGGTTCACATGGGTTTCTTAACAAGCTCGGGGCTGTGGATATCGCCGGTTCTGGACCCGTTCATCTTATAGGTATCAATTCCGTAAATTTTAGAAAATACATTTTATAAACTTCCGTCCCTAGTGGAATTAAAAGTGATGCATATTTGAAACGTAAGTGCTGTTGTTACGTGTTTTCATGTGACATTGGTGTTTTTATTATTGTTAATCTTTTTCAATGAAATCTTGAAAATTGCACAAACTTCGTATCGAATCGAGTAAACTGCAAATTTGTTGAACCTCGTGGCCCTGCCTAAAATCACATACTTCATGTCATGGACGTAGCGAGGTACGGACAGGGAGGGAGAGCTGCCTAAGGAGGGGCCATTCGCTGCTAAATAAATACATTAAAAACGTTTCAAACGTTTTTTCGTAAAAGAATAACATTCTGACGAGCTTTATAGCTTGCGATGCTGCTTATAATACCTAAGAAACTAACAGGCTTGAAGGCTGGTTTGTAAAATACAACAATATGGGATGTAATCTCTAATATAAATTGTGGAAATATAAAGATTAAAAAAGTAAAGATCTAGAAAAAAATGACTTTACAGATGTGTTAAAGGAGGCGGACACCTTCTTCCCGGCTACAAGAAAAGCTATCATTATTTCGTTGGCACAGCCGTATACAACGAGCCTTATAGAAAGGTCTGTTGCGACGTATAAAAACGTGGTTGCGGTCTACGATGACCAAAAACCGTTTAAACGGTTTATGTATGTTAATAATAATAAAACGTTTATTTCTAATTAAACTTGGTTCATAATTTATTAGTAGTTTGTTAGTAACAATGCATCCTTTAAACTATATTAGTATTGTTACTACCTAATTCTATTATTATTTTATTTAAATATTCCAATGACTGTTTTCATCCAATGTTTTTGGATGGGACAGTCAAACCTTGCAGCACTATTTTTTAGAATGGTTTCACCGGAAAATTGTTTAAAAAAAAGGTGACATTCTGCGAGAATTTTGAAAGGATTTTGTAAAAGCCTTGTAGAATTATTGTCAAGTAATAAAGCTATTTCTGATTTTTAATTACTACTTTCACTGCTCATGTGAAACTCATATGTTAAAAACAACGATCACAACAATATAATTTAGGACTTTCTCTCTCTGCCTCCCTCCCTATATATAATCCTGGCTATGCCCTTGCTTCATGTTCTCAATTCGATAACGGAGTTTGTTGTCGAGCTACTGAAAATATGGATAGGCGTTGAAAATATCAGTTTTTGATGTTATGTTATGATTTAAGTTATGAAAATTAATAATAAGTAAATACAACAAAAAAAAGATATTTTTTTGACAATGGTAGCGCACATCAATATCCATTTCTTTGAGTGTTCTTTAAAAAAATCAATTTACGTGTTGTGATCATGGAGGTATTTTATTAAGGTGGATCTTCAGCTCTAGCGTCTGCCCTGATGCTGGGTCCTCGTCTCGGAAGGTATTCTAAAGGGACAGCCCCCTTGCCACTTGGAAATCCGGTCAATGCAGTAATGGGAACTTTTGTGCTGTGGTGGGGATGGCTGGCTTTCAATTCTGGTAGTACGTATGGGGTAAGTGGAATTTTGAGAATATTCTGATTGAGTATTAAAACTTTAAAAACCCTACCTCAAGCACCTATATTTCCCTTATAGTAATAGACACATGTAATCAAAATTGTCATATAAACAAAAAATAACGTTTCATTAGATTTTTGTAGAATTAAGAAAAATAAGGGCCCGTAACTGTATCCTTCCTTATGCCATATTCGACTTGGCGCTGTAAGCGCTTTTTTTTACTTTAAATCGCTTGCAAAGGCCTTCGAGTAACCTTTTCAACTTATTATTCATTCAATTTAAAGTAAAATTCAGTAAAAAAAGCGCGATTTGTATTCTACATTCATTTATTTATAATTATGCATTGCATTCGTTTATTTATGTGGCCAAATATACTTAACAAACAATGCATCTAAGGAAGGATTTAGCTTGCCCTAAATAAATAAATATGTTCAGGTAACTTTACTATAGCGCACCAGGAATAGAACCGGTTGCTACTACCGTTACACACCGGCCACAGATTTTGATAATTTATACCTAAATAAAAACTTTTTTATTTTGAATTTCCTTTTGTCTCTCTTTCACACAGTACTCTATGGTGCTATAACTGTCATGTCGTACCTATTACAACCACTACGTTTACGTACCTACGTACGATTATTTATGTTTGTTGACTATAAAATAAAACTTTAACTTCAAGGTCTAGATTTCCATACAAAGTTAGGTGGCATTATTATTCAGATTATCAAGGTTACTGCTACTGTAATAGACAGTTCTAGTTATAATGGTGGTCGATAGATGGCGCTTATTACAGATACATATTAAATTAATTTTTAAGATGAAAAATATTGTTGATAAAGCATTCTATTTTAATATATAACTTATATTATAGGATAATAATCATAATTAATAAATAAAATCAAAAAAATAAATAAAAAAATGTACTCTCCGGCGGGGAATCGAACCCCGGTCTCCCGCGTGACAGGCGGGGATACTTACCACTATACTACCGAAGACTGTACAAGCTAGTGCAAAAACATCAACCGTAATGATCCATTTTATATATCTGATAACTGGCGCGCAATGTTTAATGCGAATAAAAGTAGCTATTTTTATTGTATAAGGGTATTAGGCTGACTTGCACCAAATTTGTATCTGTAAATTTATTATGACGATTAAAGTTGATAATGGAATCAAATAGACCAGTTTTATTTTGGAGGTTCGCGCATTCGACGCAAAGAAATCACCTGATCTCTAGATTTGATGCTTTTTATCGTTCGGGGTGTATCACTAACTTTTTATCACGGTAGATAGTACCTAATATAACTGTCAGTTGTATAAAAATCTTGTATTTTTATTACGAAATTTATTATTTTCTGGATATTATGCCGAAGTGAGAACCTTTTAAGTGGACAAATCGAGATTTCCAAGCGGAATCAAAGTATGGCGATCTCAAAAATGTCGTTTTATTAATTTAACCTTTTTTCTTTTTAAAGACAGTGTTCGCTTTCGCAATTCGTCTTTTAAGGTAGGTAACGTTAAGTTAAAATACATTTTTCTGTATAAAAAAAAAACTACAAATCATTTAAAAAATGATGCGTCATAGGATTAAAACAAGGTACCATTGCCGCTAGCGACATCTACAAGAAGCTTTGCCTGAAACACCCCATTAAAAAGACTGCTTTGGCACTCTAAGCATATGATTTAGTCAAAGCAAAAAATATGTATATATATTTATATTAACTTCTAAGCACAACTTAATAATAAAGCTAATTGTTTACAGCATAGAAACGTTATATGGAGTCTTTGTTGGTCAAAAGTGGTGTTGTTTTCAAGAAACAAAACCTTAATTAGGCCTAAGCAGGTCTGCCGTCAATACATTTATGGAACGAGCTTCCAAGACGGCATTGACGGAATCATACAGTATTTGGTTGGGTAGGGAGAGGAGTAGAATGGTGGATGGTGAGCATCGCGCAATAAAATAAAAAAGGAAGGCCTCCTTTTCTTAAACCATCCTATTGTCGGTCGCAAGCCCGAGACACCATTCTTCTCATCTCTTACCCACACACGATGGACCCGGCACCCGTACGGTGAATCCATGGAATGCTTAGAAATTTGTCTTATCTCTTCTTACACCTATATTATTTTATTATAAATAATACATTTTGGTCAGGTGCCTATAAAAGCTTCAGTTCAATCAAAAGTACACATTTTGTCAGTTACCTATACAATCATCAGTTTACCAATCATCGTAGGTAGGATAGCAAAAGAATGACGATCACTAGCAAAGAAAAGCCATCGTCATTATTACTAATTAAATCTACACGAGATAAACAATACCTAAATTAGATTCTGCTGTAAAAGGGCACTAGGTGTACTACTTAAAAACTAAATTATTAATTATTTTTTATATGAATGAAATAAACATTTTTTTATATAATTAAAACTAGCTACTTAAAAGTAAAAATTAAAATAAATATAAACTATTTATTTATTTATTCGGAGAAAAAAACAGAAATGATACATACAATGGGGTGTATCAGGCAAAGCTTTTTGTAGATGTCGCTAGCGGCAATGGTACCTTATTTACACCCATATCGCATCATTATTTAAATGTTTTTGTAGTTTTAATTTTTATAACAGAATAATGTATTTTAAATTAATTTTACCTACCTTAAAATACGAATTAAGAAAGCGCACACCGTTTTTAAAAAGAAAAAAGGTTTTATTAGTAGAACGGCAATTTTGAGATCACCATATCTTTGATTTCGCTTAGAAATCTCGATTTGTACACTTAAAAGCTGCTTACTTCGACATAATATCCAGAAAATAATAAATTTCGTAAAAAAAATACAAGTTTTCTATGCAACTGACAGTTATATTAGGTACCATCTATCATGCGCCATCTACCGTGATAAAAAGTTAGTGATACACCCCATTAGGCAAAGAATACAAAAACAAAGAGTCATAAATTACATTCGAATCACTTCCTTTGATATTCCTCACTAAGAACATATAGGAAAATAGTTTGGTAGTTTAAGTACAACACGAACCTAATTATCGTTATATATATTTTACCAGTTGCATCAATAAACTATTCAATTAACAATTTTACTGATCATCAATAAGTACGTTAGTGATATTGGTTTTGTAACTGCTGCAGCTTTGTGTGAACACGTCGACCGAGGCAAGTCTGTCGGCAAATATCTTGTATGGATATAATAATAATAATAATAGTTTATTGACACAAAATAAAATATACATATTGAACAAAAAGTAAAAATTACATTGTTGTACATGTTTAATTTAGTAGAGGACTTCTGTCCCCTATACTAAGGTTGCCCTGGTCTTATAGGGGGGGACAGCTAGTTGGCACTATATAATAAAAGCGGTCTTGCAGCAGAGTCGTTCAATATCTGATACATGTCTAATTTCACCTTATGTCATACTCAACTTTTTTAAAAAGTTGAGGGCAAGGCGGAATTGACAAATCGTGCGGTTTACACAACTAACTTATATATATTATTTAAGAACTATTTATTTAGGCACACAGGATTATTTAACGATAATAGTACGAGTATAAGTCAAGGCTTACTTGAGATATTTAAAAAGTTAGTGTTATTGGGCACTCACTCTGCTGCTAGTAACAATCAAATCAACTACAAAAAACAATAATAGAATTCTATTAAGGTTAGTATGTTAGTTAGTTAGTATTTTAGTTAGTATTATATGTATATATAATTAAATATTTAGATAAGTTATTTTTATTGTATTTATTAATTTACTAAAACAATAATACAATATACCCACTTGTATTATCATATCGTTAAGCACAATATTCACATACTCACATTGTACGAGTATTATAAGAGATCTGTCATTCATTGATTGCGAGGCAAAAAAACAACAAGTTTCCATTTTAAATAAATGCAGGTAGCAATGAGTCACTCTTCACGGTGCACTGTTTTGCCTTGCAATGAATAGTCGCGAGCTAAAAAAATTTGTGGCAAAGATTAAGCGATAGATAGATAGGGCCATTGAATAGAAAAAATATATGTATATATATATATATATTTTTTATTATTTTAAATTTTAAACTTTTTTTGTGAAATGTGAAATGACAACCAATGCCCGCTCTATTTTATATTTGAACTCTTTGGTTATAGGTTAGCGGCGCAAAGTGGCAGTACGCTGCTCGCGCGGCTGTCATGACAATGATGGGATCTTTTGGTGGTGGATGTTTTGGTTTGTTGTAAGTTTTACTATTTTGTGCTGCGTTTAATATTTCTTTCATGAGTTCCACTATTGATTACAATTTTAACAGCCCTATTCTGTTACTGTAACATTATGAAAGCCACTGAAAACCGGCTAGTCAGAGCTCTTGTGTTCCCCATTTTCCTGTATGCTGTATGCATAGCTGGGCACCGTTAATCAAATAGTTAACTTAGTTAATCGTTAATCCGCCACAAAAAAAGTTAGCTTCGTTAAACGTTAAAGAGTTACATTTCGGAAGAATTAACGGAAGTTAATGTTAATCGTTAATCCGTTAATATGTGTAAAATTGCATTTTTATATCGTTGCTGTTGGTTTAGGTTCTGGAAGTTAACAGGTTAATATATAATATTGTCAGAATGAGTTCTCTTTTTTGTCTTGCCTCGGTTAGAGCCCGCCTTAACAATCTCTTCAAACTGTACGTATTGTGACTCATGTTATTTTGGTGTCCCGATCTGGATACAAATTTCACATACTCAGTCAAATGTGGCCAAGGATTCTCATCAGGACCGCTGAAATCCGATTCCATGTCTTCCATGATATAGTTTTAATTACTACACTGCTTAGTACACTTTTCTATCTAACTAATTACACTGCACTCTTCTTTACTATCACGCAAATTATCACTGACAGTAATTTATAATAACAACAAACACAACAGTCGTCACTCTAAGCCTTAGAGTGAGTCTAAGCACTGGCGCTAGTACTTCGCAGTTTTCTTACTCGCACGCGCCGGCAAAATATTTCTAGTTTTGTTTTTGTCTCACGCGCCGCCGCGCCCGGCACTTGTCGTTTCATACTTGTTGGAACCTGTCTTTCGCGCCACACCGCGGTGCCGTGCGGTAAATAGTGGCATTGGATTAACGATTAACGGACTTCTGCATATTAACGGAAGTTAAGGTGTCCGTTAACATTTTTCAAAGTTAACTTAAAAGTTAACCCGTTAATCAAATGTTAACTTCGTTAATTAACGATTAACGGCTAACGAGTTAATGCCCAACTATGGCTGTATGTATGGACCCTGCGCGAAACAGGAATAAAACGGATTGGCGTAGAATGTTGGGCATATCATGGACGGAGTTCCAAACTAACAAATCCATCCTGGAGGAACTGGAGATAGGACAGCGTCTTTCCTCAATCGTACAATCACGCATTTTCACTTTCTTTCGACACGTGTTGCGGCGTGAAGATACATCCATTGAGCGCCTTGTAGTTCAGGGAAAAGTCGATGGCAAGAGGATGCGTGGGTCTTCGATGAGATGGACTGATCAGGTTAAAGCAGCAATGGATCATCCCCTACATGAGTGCGCTAGGAAGGCTGCAGTTCGAGACGAGTAGTGACGACTTGTTAAGCGTGCCACTGACACTCAAGTGACGACCACGACCACTCTGCCAAGAGTGTAGCGACTAAGAATAAGAATTCTGTTACTTACCCCTCATTCCGAATTGCGCTCAGAGCGCTTAGAACGATTATGACACTGACCATCGTTCTGAATCAAATATCGCGATTTGGATGCTCAGAGCGTGATATCAATTCGGAACGGTCGAAATCACATTTTCATTCATAAAATGTTAGTTTTTTTTAAAACGCATGGAAGATAAATTGCGGATCCCATATCTTTGAGTATGAATACTAACAAATATACATCTCTCGGATTATTTATCTTTATATGTGTAAAGTTTAATATTATTAACTTATTTTGATCTTTTAAAATAAATTGCCGTGTTACAGACATTTTTTTTTCCACTTCCTACTTTAATATTAATTATAGATTTGTTTTAGAAGTAACATACAAACAGTATAAACGAATTACAATATTCAATAATTTAAAAGAAAACCTAATATTAAATAAACTTGAAAATGGCGCGCGACATAATGACAAAAAACTGACAGCGCTCAGAGCGATCTACCTCGATATCGTGAGCAGTCTAAGCGTGAGAAATGATGTCGTTTGTGACGTCACACAGCTTTGGCAAAACAGTTTAAGCGCGTATCGGAACATCTTTAAGCGTGCTTAGGTTACTATTATCGCGTATCGGAACGATAGGTTAAGCGCAAACGTTATAATTAAAACCGTTAACGCTATTAAAGTTGATTTTTGCACGGCCGCTGTCAAGGTCGAGCGCTTATAGAGTTGAGAATTGAATAACATTTGGTAATTATGACGCAATCTCTGAAGTAAATAACGAAATCCACTAAAACGTTTGCGACTAAGTAATAGGGCAGTTTAATACTAATGTGCGTTTGTTATTGTTTTTAGATTCACACTATTCAAGAATCAAGGTAAAGCTGATGTTATGGAATTGATCAATAGCGTTCTTGGATCTCTTGTGTCTATTACTGGTATTTTTTTTTTCTATAAAGTCTTTAATTTCAGTAATAATCGTGCAACATTATCTATTAGTATTCTAAGTCTGTCTCCGTGGTCTAGCGGTTAAGTCCGTGGATTTAGACTCGGAGGTAAGGTACCGGTAATGTAAATAAATACATTTAATTATTATTTAATTTATTTGTGATATTTCTCGAGTTTGGTACGCTGGAGACATCGACGAGCTTGCCACTTGTCATGATTGGCCTATAGTAAAGTTGGCTAAATGTGAATCCGCTTATTTATAAGCGTGGTTTCTGACCACCCCGAAAGGGAAACGGTCGTGATGATACTATGATTAATGTTTAATATTTTAGCTGTATTTTTTTATTATTAATCAGTTAATATTCATAGTGAATATATGTTATTCATAATTTAAAAAAATCGAAGTTATTTAGAATACATTATCTTGCGGTCCTCATACTAGGTCAGTAATCCTGCCAGACCTGTGGGGACTAGCTACTTTTATTGTCCCGAAGGTTTGACTGTTATAGAATGACTAGAGGCATTAAGTTCATTTTTTTTTTTTTTTAATTGTCTTTAAAGGACATTGTACAGAATACATCAGTCCTAAACACGTAATTTATTTGCATAATATATGTTTATAACAAAGTTCATAACCGAGTTGGGGATCATCAAATTCCAGATGCTACAGAATTTGATGCTTTACTTGGAGTCAGTCGCGGCATTATAGCCCAAACACGTCCGCGTCGTGTAAAATATGAGAGTTGACAGCGCGGGAAAACCGCCAAAAGTAAACTGCAACTTATGCCCCATATTTGAAGTCCAATTTATCGTTTTCCATAATTATTCACATTGCAGCACATTATTAAACAAAACAACACCACTTTTGACCAATAATATCCACAGCAAATTAATTTTACAAAGCAAAAACTTGCACTTGACATGTCCACGCAAAATGGCGCGAAAAAAAAAACTCGGCATTAAGTTCACTTTTTTTTTTTTTGGTTCTCTTCTCCCGATGGATGATGAATGAGATGATAGGGAAGGCAAAGGGTCTAGCCCATACAGCCAAGTCTGACGTAATATATCTTTCTTTTTAATGAGTTAATGAGGTTATCATCAAATTCCAGATGCTGCAGAATTTGATGCTTTTCTTGGAGTTTTCGCGGCACCATAGCTCAAACACGTCGAGTAAAATATGGGAGTTGACAGCGCGGGAAAACCGCAAAAAATAAACTGCAACTTGTGCCCCATATTTAAAGTCCAATTTATCGTTTTCCAGCATTAAGTTCACCTTTATAATTTGTGAAATATTTTTTTAATTGATTAATCTTCATATTTTCATTTGACAGCTGGATGTTTCCTATACCGAGCATGGGAAGCGTTATTGATTGGTTTAATAGGTGGTATAATAGTAAGTTTTGCCGCTCCAATGTTCGACAAGTTGCATGTGGACGACCCGGTAAGCGCCTCCGCTGTGCACGGCGCGTGCGGGCTGTGGGGTGAGTAAGTTTTAATATCGAGTTTGAAAAGGTGTTTGCCTTGAGTATTTTAAATTTGTCTGTTTATAGGTACATCCTACAGTTCAGCCACGAACTAAATTTATTTATTTATTAGGGGCGTCAACAGTGACAGCAACAAAACATACATGGATTTTTCTTTACAACTAAGACAGAAAACAAATAAATAAATAAATATTTCCAGACATCACACAGCGCCATCTAGTTTCCGTGGTAAGCTACGAGGCTTGTGTTACGGAAACTAGATGGTTGATAAACTACATATTATACTTTTTTTTTTTGTAAATATATACATATTATACATATAAACACCCAGACCGAGACAAATTATAAAATGTACAACTTGCCCCCCGGTGGGAATCGAACCCACGACCTCCCGAGTTCACGGCAACCACTAGACCACGGAGGCGGTCAAGAGAAATGTTGCATCAATTACAGGCAACCACCACAGTATCCATTAATTGGGCCTTTGAGTCGCCAAAATAAAAACACAATACAATTGCAATAATAACTGAGTAAATCTAAATAAAAAATACAACATGATTCTCTCATTCCGAATCAAGCTCAGAGCGCTTAGAATGAATATGGTACTAACAGTCGTTCAGAATCAAATATCACGATTTGGATGCTCAGAGCGTGATATCAATTCGGAACGGTCTAAATCACATTTTCATTCATAACGTGATAGTTTTTTTTTAATGTATGGAAGATAAATTGCGGATTCCACATCTTTGAGTATGAATACTATACTTATTGTCACTCGATGAGTTCTCCCCAACCTTTATTATAAGTTCCTGTTCTTCTAAATTATTGAATGCCACATGAATTTCCCAATCCGACATTATAGTGTTTTGGGTTCTTCTCACAATATTTTCCCAGTTTTCGGCAGTTACTTACGCACATGCATTTTTTAATAAATCTAACATCTTGTTTGCCGTAAAAGGGGGATGGGTATTGTTTCTAGGCGTGTCCTTTGATTTGTGCCCATATTATTTCTATAGCATTGTACTGGCAATGATACGGCGGAAGTCGAAGAACCCAATGACCACATTAGGCAGCTATTTCGTCGATAACATATCTTTTAGGGAGGCGTTTTTTCGATTTTAAAATATTTACTAATTGTACTTTTAATAAACATACACAAGTGCCCGACGAATGACGTCATTTAGGCAGGCGTGCCTTGGAATCGACCTGTAAAATAATCCTAAATCTTTTGTAGGATTATTTTATTGTGAAACCCTAGTAATAAGTATTTTTGATTAATAAACTATTTGAATTTAGAATTTGCCATAAATTTTCAACACCACCGTTAGCGTGCTTCGGAGAGCACGTTAAGCTATAGGTTCCGGTTCCACTAATACCAACTTGTGGATTCGTATAAAAAATTGTCATTAAAAATTAATATTAGAAGGATCTAATACGCCAACCCATCTGGCCAGCGAGTGTCAGCCCATCTCCAACAGTTGAGGTCCAGGACAGGAGTTTTGCTTGTTAGTAATATTCAGGCGCTTAAATAAAACATATTTTTTAGGTGTGATTGCTGTAGGTTTGTTTGCTGATAATCCTATACCAATGGATACTACGAATGGAAGATCTGGTTTATTTAAAGGTAGGTGTATAGAATTATATTAAGTAGTTGGTCGATAGCTAATAATTAATATTGATGACTTGCGAAAGACTCCGACTCTCAACTAATTTCTTTATTGCGTCTTATCATCAAACCATTCACATTTTAGGTATTTTATTTTATGCAAAAGATAAATACAGTTCTGTAAATTACCTAGTTAATTATAGGTGCAATGTATTGGATAATGTAATAATAAATAAAATGCTTTTGCTTATTGTGAAATAAAATAAATAAAGAATATTTCAATATTTTATAACAAAATACCTTTTTAATATTAAATTAAATTAAAAATAGAGAGTATTTAAACCTATGAACAAGAATCGTAATTTATTTATATATTATAATCCAATTGGTATCCTTTAAATCCATTTCGAAATTCTCCTATAAATGTACGGAGGGCAAAATAAAGTCCAATTTGACGCCATGTATTTTAATAAGGTACTTTTATTCAAAACAATGGTCTTTAACATTTACATAATTGGGTATTTTATGGTTAGGCACATTTTTATACATTGGGTAGTAGGCTTGATTGTTTTATTAAAAAAAAAAACACTTGTATGCACTTTAGTAAACTCAATGCCAATGCTAAATCCGTATGTAGTTAAATCAAATTAGCTCAAATCGTTAATACAATAATACTTAAGTATTTATACTAATTCCTTTGAATACTTTGCGTGTCCATTAAATAGGTAATGATGTTAAAAACATCGACTGTTTGTCACTAAGACCAAATACGTTTTAAATTGGTAAGGCAAAGTAAACTGTCTATGCAGCCTAATATTTTATATATTTTTATTTTTTGAGATTATTATTAATTTAGGTGGTGGGTGGTACCTTCTGGGTGTCCAGTGTTTGGCCGCCATATGTCTAACTCTATGGGGCGTGGTATCAACCATGATACTGCTGTGGGTCATAGATAGAATCCTTCCAATCCGGATGGATCCGTATGAAGAATTACTTGGAGCTGATCTCACGGAACATCGAATACGTCATGGACAGGTAGGTAACATTAACATACGTGACTGTCTACGACACCGATTCTTTTTCGTTTTTTTTTTTAAATATGGCAATTGCCACTAAGGCATTTGTGCCAAAATCTTTGTATAGTTTATAGATTGCTCGGCTCATTTACATCTACAAAATTATATTTAGCTATCGCGGCCTCTTTACAGCCACGATGTTATTTCGTTAATTATGTGCTGAAATGTGAATAATTATGGATTTTGACTCTGATTCAGCAAACATGCAGTTATTTTTTAGCGGCACTGTAAATTGCAATAATGCTGCGAGTGATTTGAAGAAATTGATAATCCCCAACTAGGTTTTTAATTAAATAGGTACCTACCTGGTTTAGGATTTATGTATTTAATACGAGTAAATTTAATTTTAAGTGAACCGTAAAACGTAGTGACTTTCATATTATACTCGTGTTCCGGTGGTATAAGTATAAGTACCTTACAGATGCTCTCAATGTGTCTCACATACGCCGCTCCGGCATGGTACGCCTTAACATCCCAGGCCCAACGAGGCCGGCTACAGATTCAGCAGAACCTCACGCTCCGTACCATTGTCGGCGCCACGCGCTATGTGAGAAATGACGTCATTCTCCGCGATCTGCGGATGGAAACACTGGATGAGTTCGTGCGCCGTCTAGCCAAGGGAATGTCCGCACGGGCAGAGAGGTCAAATTTCCCACTCGTGAGAGATCTGGCCCCTCTGCACGCTAGACCTCCCGAGGTTCCACGGCGCATGGCGCGCGATTTGATAGCCTGATCACGGTGACATTCCGCGGCCTCCGCCGCGCCCGCTTGTATTAAATTTAACCTATAATAAAGGTTCCCACGCCCTGTCCGTAGTTACGTGCAGCGAATGCTATTTTTGTTAGGAGGCCAACACCTCGTTACAAATTCCCGTCTTCCCCCGGAAGGGGGGGGTCTGAGATGACTTAGTTAGTAGTGCTCTCAATGTCCTACAGAGGCGGGCTATTCGAATAGTGGACGATACTACAGTGTCTAAAACTCTCGAATCGCTGCCGAGATGTGGCCTCCCTGAGCGTGTTCTACAAGCTATACTACGGTGAATGTTCTGAAGACCTCCACAACCTTATCCCTTCTTCTCTATTCCGCAACCGAACCACTCGCACAGGCAAAAATATGCATCCACATACCGTAGCCACTATCCCTACGCGTACATACAAATTTGGAGACTCTTACATCTGTCGCACGTTGAAGATGTGGAATGCTCTCCTAGCCAGTGTGTTTCCCCACTCCTATAACCTGGAGTCCTTCAAACGAAGTGTGAAAAAGCATCTTTATAGGCCGGCATAGTGGTAGGGACTGATGTCGGTCGTCTGAGGCTGGCGTCAGTTGCTCCCATTCTTGGACCTCGCGTACCGCTTACCATTAGGTGGGCGCGGTGTCACATGTCGTGCTCCGTATATAAAAAAAAATATATTGACGCAACTTACTTCATGAAAAGCATCAAATTCTGCAACATCATTAACTCACAAATAAGAAAGATATACTTATTACGTCCGATTTGGCTGTATCGGCTAGATCCTATGCCTTCCCTCATCCTCCGGAAGAAGAGAACACAAGGAGACTACGGCCTGTTACGGCCATGCTGTCTGACAGGCTGATTAAATTATTATTTACTATTTTAGGTGGGTGTATCTCGTGCAGTGTCTGCCCTTCGCCCGTACCACCGTTCTAACAGTATCGAGGAGGTGGGAGGGATCGGAGTCAACACTGGACATAGTATGGTGGTCGATAAAATCTATGAGGTACGTATAGTCTTAAGAGAAATCAATTTATGAAAAAAAAAAAACCGACGGGTAATATTTATTATTATTATAGCCCAAAATTACTAACCTAACCACATTTTCAGGCACATAAACTAAAATCGAAGGGAAAAGGACAACTGCAGATGTTCCAAAATGAAGCCTACGAACCAGAGACAACGGAAAAACCTACTACAATAAGAAACAACGGAATTTTGAACAAAAGACGAAATACTGAAAACGAATTGCACCGCACTTTAGACTCTATGGTCAATGAAATCCACGGCCTCGGACAAAGCACTAAAAAAAGAAACAAAACTTCATCGTCTATGGCCAAAAAATTGCCAGATGACAAAACTAAAGCTAATAAAGATGGCGTCACAGTTGTCAATTTGGAGGAATTAGGAGAAATTAATGCTAATGAAGACAGGTTTAGATATAGGTTTAGTTATGATGACTATAATAATGATTTAAAAAGAGCTAATATGACTTGGATCGATTAAAGAGTTGTTTATATATTTGAACTTCGCATACCAGTAGTAAAAATTAATTGACCGTCTATGGAAGAGAGGTCCTTCGCGCCATTTTGAGCGAACACGTCAAGTGCAAGTTTTTGTTTTGTAAATTAATGTACCGTGAATATTGACAGTCAAAGGGTTGTTTAATATTGTGCTGCCATGTGAATAATTATGGAAAACGATAAGTTGTACTTTTATAGTATATGGGGCTCAAGTTGCAGTATATTTTTTGTGGCTTTCCCGCGTTGTGAACTGCCATATTATACCCGACGTGTTTGGGCTATATTGCCGCGAGTGACTCCAAGAAAAGCATCAAATGCTGCAACATCTGGAATTTGATTATAACCCCATTAACTACGAAAGATATATTACGTCAGACTTGGCTGTATGCTTCTTCTCTATTCCGCAACTAAACCACTCGCACAGGCCAAAATATGCATCCACATACCGTAGCCACTATCCCTACGCGTACATACAAATTTGGAGACTTACGTCTGTCGCACGCTGAAGATGTGGAATGCTCTCCCAGCCAGTGTGTTTCCCCATTCCTATAACCTGGAGTCCTTCAAAGGAAGTGTGAAAAAGCATCTTTATAGGCCGGCATAGTGGTAGGGTACTGATGTCGGTAGTCTGAGGCTGGCGTCAGTTGCTTCCATTCATGGACTTCGCGTACCGCTTACCATCAGGTGGGCGCGGTGTCACATGTCGTGCTCAGTATAAAAAAATTAAAATAAAAAAAAACTTGGCTGTATGGGCTAGACCCTCGGAAAAAGAGATTTCATAGACACACGTCTATGGAAGCGAAGTTTGACTTGAACTGTAAGCGCTTTTAAAAAGTCGAAAATAGCTATAGATCCTATCATTCATGTCGTGTTCAACTTAATGCTCTAAGCGCTCTTTTTACTGTATTTCGCTTTGACAGGCGTTCAAATAGCGTTTTAATTTATTTATTTTAAAGTAAAAAACGGGGTCAATACAAAACACAGTAAAAACGTTACACTTGCCACGTTCCAACATTGGAGACGAAGTATGAATCGACCAATCAACAGACTGGGATTCTTAGTTTTGTTGGCGTTTTAAGGCGTAGATCAAAAAATCGCCTGACGATACGACCTCAGCCTGAAGGACCACTGTGGCTCGTCGCATGCCCGAGTCACCGTGAGGCCTCATAGACCCCAAGGCGCCTACGGACTAAAATCCTATAAACCGTCTCTCTTTCACTGGTGACCCTAGGATTTTTTTAATATCAGGATATAATTACAATAAAACATGTTATTTAAGTGTATTAAGTTTTTTATTTCAATAACCTAACAATCAGTCTTACCATTAATTTTACTATACTTAAAAATAGTTGCTATGTAAACGAATGTGTAGACAATACAATGATTTATGTATACAGGGAGACGCTCCTGATTTATTTCAATGGGGTGTATCAGGCAAAGCTTTTTGTAGATGTCGTTAGCGGCACTGGTACCTTGTTTTACACCTACATCGCTTCATTTTTAAATGTTTTGTAGTTTTTTTTTTCTATAACAGTAAAATGTATTTTAAATTAACGTTACCTACCTTAAAAAACGAATTAAGAAAGCGCACACCGTATTTAAAAAGAAAAAAGGTTTTATTAATAGAACGGCAATTTTGAGATCACCATTTTGCTTAGAAAACTCGATTTGTACACTTAAAAGCTGCTCACTTCGGCATAAAATCCAGAAAATATTTAATTTCGTAATAAAAATACAAGTTTTCTATGCAACTGAGAGTTGTATTAGGTACCATCTATCATGCTCCATCTATTGTGATAAAAAGTTAGTGATACACCCCATTCAAAACGTTTTTTTTTTTTTTTTTTTTCATTTATTTAGGCAACAAACAGTCAACATACACAAACAATATCACAGATAAACAAAATTGCCACTGTGGCTTGCAAGATACTAAAATTTAAAACTAATAAATAATATGAACCACGGCCCCCTTTGAAGGCCGCAGGTGACAAGTTTGAACATCTGTGTAATAAATTAATGACAATAAGAACACATTGAGAGCCAAAAATATTTTATACATAATAGAAGTTAAACACAATGTTAATTTTATAAATAGATTTATAAAATAATTATTTATTTTAATTTATTTTTATTTTAATTTTTTTTATTTTAATAGTTCTTAGTGAATTTACTGTATAATATTTACTATAATATTGTCAACTGTTGGTTTTCCAAAATAAATATAAAAAAAAAAAAAAAAAATTTACTTGTGAAATGCATTAAGGCCGGGACTCCACCAAAGCGGAGATGTGTGCGGTGTGCTGTGCGAGAAGAGATGTTACGGTTTTATTTAAATTAATTAATTGTTTACGTTGAAAACTACAGACTGCACAAATTATTTACGATAGAAGCGTGCGCTCGCGTGCACGGTACTAACAAGATGGCCGGCGGGTTGCTGGCGGGCGAGAGGGGGGAGGGTGACGCTCACATCTCGCCATACAAATATTCCACATCTCCGCACAGCGAACTCCACTGAAGCTGAGCGGAGAGATGTATCAATAACGCAATTCTATTGGTTGTTTAAAAAACATCTTTCCGGTTTGGGATTTCTTCTTTCTCTATGACGACTGTAGGACAACGACTGCGCGACGAAGACGACCACCTCTGGCATGTTGCGCGGTCTTCATTGCGCAAGCGCCAGCCTTTGGACTAGTGAGCGGGATGGGTAATATACAAAGGAAGCGGCGAGAAAGAGACAGGACAAGGGTATAGGGGAAACAAATTAGGACGTCTGTTTATGCACCGACGAATCACAATAATGCCTAACCATCCAAAAAAATCGAATTACCGCGATCGGCGCGAACAACCGTACAAAAACAAAACATCTACTAGGAATATTTAAGTAGGAAGTGAAAAAAAAAATGTTTGTAACACGGCAAGTTATTTTAAATTACCAAAATAAGTTAATAATACTAAACTTTACACATATAAAGATAATTAAACCGAGAGATGTATATTTGTTAGTATTCATACTCAAAGATGTGGAATCCGCAATTTATCTTCCATACATTTAAAAAAAAAACTAACATTTTATGAATGAAAATGTGAGTTAGACATTTTTTTTCAACTTCCTACTTTAATATTAATTATAGATTTGTTTTAGAAGTAACATACAAACAGTATAAACGAATTACAATATTCAATAATTTAAAAGAAAACCTAATATTAAATAAACTTGAAAATGGCGCGCGATTTAATGACAAAAAACTGACAGCGCTCAGAGCGATCTACCTCGATATCGTGAGCAGTCTAAGCGCGAGAAATGATGTCGTTTGTGACGTCACACAGCTTTGGCAAAACAGTTTAAGCGCGTATCGGAACACCTTAAGCGTGCTTAGGTTACTATTATCGCGTATCGGAACGATTGGATTATGTAAATGACTTTTTGTTGCCAAAAAAAAAAATCGTTATAATAAAATGGCGGCAAATTTAAATTGGGTCACTGTTTTATAGTAAAGTAAAGTATCATCACGACCGTTTCCCTTTGGGGGTGGTCAGAAACCACGCTTATAAATAAGCGGATTCACATTTAACCAACTGTACTATAGACCAATCATGACAAGTGGCAAGCTTGTCGATGTCTCCAGCGTACCAAACTCGAGAAATATCACAAATAAATTAAATATTAATTAAATGTATTTATTTACATTAATTATTTTTTTTTATTTCCCGACCAGGAATTGAACCTGGTACCTCCGAGTCTAAATCCACGGACTTAACCGCTAGACCACGGAGGCAGTTTAATATAATTTAATACCTTAAGACGTGATTTGAGTTTTTTTAATTGTTACATTTATTATTTTTTGGAGTATTGTTAATTATACCACAGACATTTAACAAAGAGAAGATGAAATACTGTTCGCGTAGGTATGAATTAATGTTTTTTTAAAACACAGAATTGCTATACCAATGTGAAATTTCCGTGGGCAAAGCTTTGAATCCCTTCACGGCGCGGTCTATATCGTCGAGGGGTAGGCAGAGGGAGAACAATTGGTATTCCTTTTGCACTTTATTAGATGTGGTATCATTATTTGAATCGTTTCTAATTGGAGTAATGATTTTTAATGATTGTAAATGCTCGAAGGCTTTTAGTATGACAGGACGAGGTACGGACTGAGATGAAGAATTGGTGTTAGCGAATTTCGTGTACCTGTGAAGATACAATAAATATAAATAAATAAATATTTCCAGACAGGTCACACAGCGCCATCTAGTTTCCATGGTAAGCTACGAGGCTTGTGTTACGGAAACTAGATGGTTGATAAACTACATATTATACATATAAACACCCAGACCGAGACAAATTATACAATGTACAACTTGCCCCCGGTGGGAATCGAACCCACGACCTCCCGAGTTCACGGCAACGTTTGTTACCACTAGACCACGGAGGCGGTCAAACAATATAAATAAATAATAATAGTGAAGTATCATCACGACCGTTTCCCTTTCCGGGTGGTCAGAAACCACGCTTATAAATAAGCGGATTCACATTTAGCCAACTTTACTATAGGCCAATCATGACAAGTGGCAAGCTCGTCGATGTCTCCAGCGTACCAAACTCGAGAAATATCACAAATAAATTAAATGTAAATAATTATCCATGTTCAGTATGGAATCCCTCATATGCAATACATTCTCAAAGAGTCCGTACAACCAGCGTTTAGATTTCTTCAATAGGACCGTTTTGTTTTCGTTTTTTAAGGTACCAAATTTGTGCAATTTTTATATTTCCTTATTAGTTCTATTAAAAAAAAAGAAAAAAATGTATATTTTTATTTCGTTTTTTTTTTTTTTTTTTTTTTAACATTATTATTATTATTATTGATTAATAGGCAAGCAGCGCATTGCTGATATGCCTATATCAAGCACTGGTGTAAAGTTCATAAAATAGTCAGTTATCACCATAGTCTATGTCAATTGTCACTAGCCACTTGTCCAGTTTGTTTTTAAAAGTGTTTACAGTTGGGGATTTCAATATGCTTCTGGTATTTTGTTCCACATATTTACAACTCTGTTATTCATAAGGTGATATTTCACATTTGTATTGCTGGATTTTCTCATGTTTTTATTTTTTTTCTTCTTTTTATATTGGTGAATGCTGTGACACCTAATTGGTACATATATTAGATAAGTTATAATTATACTATGTTATGGGTGTGACAATATATGTACTGCTGTGTGTACTATATAAATAAATAAATGTATTTATTTACATTAATAAATATTTTTCTGTCCCGACCAGGAATCGAACCCGGACTTAACCGCTAGACCACGGAAGCATATCTGCTAGTAATATGAAAGAGCGGGCTCGGCTCAAGGCCGTTTCCACTAGACATCGACGAGCTTGCCACTTGTGATGATTGAACTACACGCACAGGCCAAAATATGCATCCACATACCTTACCCACTATCCCTACGCGTACTCATAAATTTGGAGACTCTTACATCTGTCGCACGCTGAAGATGTGGAATGCTCTCCCAGCCAGTGTGTTTCCCCACTCTTATAACCTGGAGTCCTTCAAGCGAAGTGTGAAAAAGCATCTTGTTAGGCCGGCATAGTGGTAGAGACTGATGTCGGTCGTAGTGACCGGCGTCAGTTGCTCCCATTCTTGGACCTCGCGTACTGCTTACCATCAGGTGGGCGCGATGTCACATGTCGTGTCCAGTAAAAAAAAAAAAAAAAAATGGGCCTATGGTAAAGATTACTAAATATAAATCCGCTTTTTATAAAAAAAAAAACAAAGTTTTAACTCCTGGCAACATTTTTATTTTTATTTAAATACTTTATTGCACTAAAATTGTACATAGGCTTAATCTCCAGGCATTTTCTAACAACCAACCTTTGGAAGTGTGGAACAACTATTGTATGGGTGCAAAATTATAATAATAAACTTCATACTAATAATACATATAAGAATAAATAAATACAGTTTTGTCGAATTTCGGGTTGCACATAGGCATGTAGTCTAGTTAATTCTGACTTGCCTGGTGGGTTACTGCTGTACCAGGTATTGTATTCTCATAGGTACTGATAACTTAATTTAAAAGGTTATTAATTGATTGTTGTGGTGCAGTTCTGTATATGTTTTATTTTGTAAATCTGATATAGCTGAGTGTTCCTTGCAGATTCCTTTCTCAGTCAGATTAAACCAGGGTTGCACAGACTTATTAATACTAGGGGCCACTCGGCCAAATCATGAACTGATAGCGGGCCGGCCGCCAGAAGTAGGTATAGGTAGTTAAAGACAATAAAGAATTGATAAAAATTTATTAAAATTAAAAAAGAAATTATTAATTTGAAGCGTGGCACTGCATAGTGCTTACAATCTTTTTTATATTTGGCTCAAATTTACTTGTAGCAACACGTAAAACTGCTTCCAAACTTTCATTTGCAAGGCGGTTTCGATTTTTTGTTTTATTATTATTTAGTATTGAAAAAGTTTGTTCACATATATAGGTAGAACCAAATAAGCTGGCACATTTCAGAGCGTTTATGCGCAACTCTTCGTACATATTTTTATCAATGCAGCGGTAAAAGTTCAGCAAGTCTCCTTCGTTGAATTTGTTGCGTAAATCTTGGTCATTTTGAATGTCGATAATTTCTAACTGCATTGACTCTGGCGCATTTTCAACTGAAATAGTGAAAGGATTGCTGAATATGTCCAACAGAGGTTTCACTTTTTTAAACTCCGAAAATCTGTCTTCAAAAGATTGAATCAAAATATCTAGCTTTTCTACATAACTGAAATTAATCGCAGTTTTGTTGAATTTTTCAGCCATTTTCTTATAATTCGGAAAATGATTATAATTTCCAGAATTCAATTGTGATCTGAAAAGTGTCAGCTTGCATTGAAAGGATGTTACATGAGCATAGAGCTGGGATATCAGTTGATTTTTGCCTTGAAGCCGTGTGTTCAAGACATTCAAATGATTTGTAATGTCAACTAAATAAGCTAAATCACACAACCAATCAGGATTTTTAAGTTCCGGGACATCCCTTTGCTTTTCCGCCAGAAATATTCCAATTTCTTCTATTAAATTTAGAAATCGTTCCAGTGTCAATCCACGACTTAGCCACCTTACTTCTGTATAATACAGTAAATCTCCGTATTCGCTTTCGATGTCATCAAGGAATTGTTTGAATTGTCTGTGATTGAGTCCTCGTGATTTTATGAAATTTACAGTCGAAACTACTACTTTCATTACATTTTGAAATTCATTTTTTTTAGAACAGAGGGCTTCCTGGTGTATAATGCAGTGAAACTGCATGAGATCTTCAGTGTTTATGTTTTTTTCTTGCAGGTGCTTTTTCAGCAAAGTAACTAGCCCGGAATTGATACCAATCATGGAAGGAGCACCGTCAGTCGCAACTCCCGATAACTTAGATAAGTCCAAATCAGTTTTTGAACACTCGTCCAAAAGTCCATTGAGTATATCAACTCCTTTGGTTTGACCTTTCAATGAACACATTCCTAATAACTCTTCGAAGACTTCAAAATCTTGAGTAACACCTCGTATGAATATGAGAAGTTGAGCTGTGGAACTAATATCAGTCGATTCGTCGAGTGCTAATGAAAAAAATTCCATGATCTTAGTTTTTTCAATTAATTGTTCCGCAATATTACCTGACAAGGACATAATTCGTCTTTGGATAGTCATACGATTCAGTTGAATTTTCTCAAACTTTTTTGCTGCTTCTGGACACATTTTCTTAGCGGCAATTTCCATGCATTCTTTTACAAAATCGCCATCATTGAAGGGGCGACTTCGCTTTGCTATCATTCGAGAAATTTCATAACTAACTTCTGTAGCCGTTTCTGAATCTTGAATGTGTTTTGTAAACATAGCTTGCTGACCAATAAGCTCCCGTTTTAAAGACAACATTTTTTGCTTTCTTAATTCGCCTGTAAACTTGGTAAAAGAAGGATGCTGCGTTTCATAGTGCCTTTTTACATTATAATCCTTTGCAATCGCAACAGAATTCTTGCAAATTAAACAAACGACTTTGTTATGCGACCATACAAAAAAGTAATTCTCAGTCCAAATTTCTTGAAACTGCCGATTTTCATCTTTAACCTTACGTTTTTTACTAGGTCCTGGCTTCTCCATGTTGCGTTCTAATCCTGGCTAGGATTAACACAGCACCTAAAAACAATTACAGTACCCACTTAAATTACCTATCCTTTTTTAAATTATCAAAAATAATTGATTAAATATTATTTCTCAGAAATTTTAAGATTTTTATACAGATTTTATCTGAAATAATGACGTAATTATTACAGTTAGAGAAATTCTTATAAAAATAGTAATTTCTTTGTTTATTTTAATATTTAGCCAACATTAAAGCTAAATTTGATTAAAATTGATTAAATAGGTAGGGAAACACTTATTAATAACAGAGTTTTACTTACGTTTTCACAACACAATTATACACGGCACTTGACGGGTTAACACTGCAACAGGAAATCTACGTCGAATGTGGATCAAAATATATGACACCGGCTAGTCGAGTTAAAATCTACACTAGAACTATTGCCTCCCAAAAACACTAATAAACTGCACTTATTCTCAATCACTTATTACTTCGCTTTGTATTTTCGCGCTTATTTCTTTCTGTTGTTGACACTTCACTCAAATGAAAAGCGAACTGTTCGGCCGCTGCGGTTAACGTGATTTTTATACCGCGCAAACGACTCTGGAAGCTTCGTGTAGATACGCGAGCAATCGGGAATACGGGACTATATCTATCTCGCTTGCTCACCGCGCTAGAAAATTCTTGATTTCTATAGCGAGCGATGTTACTTGACTTAGCAATTTTGGGCGCTAGATTCAAATTGCGCGCGCGCGAGTTTCACATTACTTTTCGAACATATTTTTTTTTTGTTTTATTCTGGAAAAGAATTCAATATTTTTCGAATGCACGAGAGTATTATTTTTGCTGTCGGCGGGCCACCAGTATTCGACCCACGGGCCGCATGCGGCCCGCGGGCCGCGGTCTGTGCATCCATGGATTAAACATTAACAGGTCACTGTAATTTGCTAAGCTGCTGGTCTTCTGCTAACAGCTTACTTATTGGACCACTTTGCTGCTTAGTCTTCTACTAGCAGGAGTAGAATCATTCAAAATAATTAAATTAATGACGTTTCATAAATGCCTGTAATAGGTTTACGTGAATAAAGATATTTTGACTTTGACTTTGACATGAATACATACATATAACTATAATGTTATGTAGTAGATCAATGTTTGTGTGTTGTCGGTTGCGGTTCCACTAATACCAAGTTGTGGGATTAATAATAAATTGGCATTAAAATTTATATCAGATCCTCGCCAACCCGTCTGGCCAGCTTGGTAAGTGTAGGCCAAATTCTCCAGATATATGTTCTGGAAGGCCCATTCTATATGCTGCAATGATAAATTATGTTAATTAATAAAAATAATCCTTACCTATGATATACCATTTCGAAATTCATTGGTTGTCCATCAAATATATCCAAGCCATGTTTCATAGCTATGACTAAAGACAATTCAAGAATAGACAAGGATTGTAACAATGATATAGTGTCGTCTATGTCCACCGTCTTGTCTATGGCTGACGTCACACTGTTCGCATCTATGTAAGGCTTTATAGTCGATAGTTTGGATACTAGTTGATACTAAAATGAAAAGAAAAATGTGAGTCTTTCGCGCCATTTTGCGCAGACATGTCAAGTGCAAGTTTTTTTTTTGATGAATAAATAGTAAATATTTCCAGACAGGTCACACAGCGCCATCTAATTTCCGTGGTAAGCTACGAGGCTTGTGTTACGGAAACTAGATGGTTGATAAACTACATATTATACTTTTTTTTTTTGTAAATATATACATATTATACATATAAACACCCAGACCGAGACAAATTATACAATGTACAACTTGCCCCCGGTGGGAATCGAACCCACGACCTCCCGAGTTCACGGCAACGTTTGTTACCACTAGACCACGGAGGCGGTAGGGAATGCAAATGAATGAGATGATAGGGAAGGCAAAGGGTCTAGCCCATACAGCCAAGTCTGACGTAATATATCTTTCTTTTTCATGAGTTAATGAGGTCATCATCAAATTGCAGATGCTGCAGAATTTGATACTTTTCTTGGAGTCACTCGCGGCATTATAGCCTAAACACGTCGGGTTAAATATGAGAGTTGACAGCGCGGGAAAACCGCAAAAAATAAACTGCAATTTGTGCCCCATATTTAAAGTCCAATTTATCGTTTTCCATAATTATTCACATTGTAGAACATTATTAAACAAAACAACACCACTTTTGACCAACAATATTCACAGAAAATTAATTTACAAAACAAAAACTTGCACTTGACATGTCCGCGCAAAATGGCGCGAAGGACCTTTTGTTTTTTAAATTAATTTTGTATGGTCGTATTTTAGACTTATTTTTTTTTATGTGACCCACCTAAAGTTAAATGAATGCTAACATTCATAAACCAATTTTTATGTTTCCTTTATAGTTCTATTAAAAAAGAAAAAATGTATAATTTTATGTTATATTTTGTAAAGATAGTTTTTTTTTTTTTTGTTTTAACAGTAATAAGTTTTTAATTTCTTCTTCTTTTCATATTGGTGAATGCTGTGACACCTAATTGGTACATATATTAGATAAGTTATAATTATACTATGTTATGTGTGTGATAATATATGTACTGCTGTGTGTACTATATAAATAATAATTTTTGATTTTGTATGTGGTAACATTTTTCATTGTCATGTGGACTCTGTGTTCTGGGACTGTGATCATGATAATGAGGATTGACTCACCAGCACATTCCTAAACACCTGCTCATTATTTGTATAATAGCAGAACTTCTCCACGCTGTCCACTATTTTTTCTTCACTGCACAATCCAGCGATGTGTTGATTCCACAAACCAACAAACTCCACGTCAAATTCTTTGAAATCATTCAAGTCTGCGTGAAAATTGAATATCACCTCGTCGGGTATCGCGTATTTATGTATTTTAGACTTATTTTTAACTAAAAAATAAATAAATAAATAAATATTTCCAGACAGGTCACACAGCGCCATCTAATTTCCGTGGTAAGCTACGAGGCTTGTGTTACGGAAACTAGATGGTTGATAAACTACATATTAAACTTTTTTTTTTGCAAATATATACATACTATACATATAAACACCCAGACCGAGACAAATTATACAATGTACAACTTGCCCCCGGTGGGAATCGAACCCACGACCTCCCGAGTTCACGGCAACGTTTGTTACCACTACACCACGGAGGCGGTCATCAATAAAAGTTGGGTATCATCTCCGTGGTCCAGCAGTTAAGACCGAGGTAGCAGAGGTACCGGGATGTATTCCTGGTCGATATTTATTGAGTTAATTAATATAATGCCAATTTACAGCAGATTTAAATAGCTGCTAATATAGTTTGCAATTCCAGTGTGCAGCAGTTATAATAAGCAGTTAATATACTTTTACATTAACAATTTACAGCAGATTTAAATAGCTGCTAATATAGTTTGCAATTCCAGTGTGCAGCAGTTATAATAAGCAGTTAATATACTTTTACATTAACAATTTACAGCAGATTTAAATAGCTGCTAATATAGTTTGCAATTCCAGTGTGCAGCAGTTATAATAACAGTTAATATACTTTTACATTATTAATTTACAGCAGATTTAAATAGCTGCTAATATAGTTTGGAATTCCAGTGTGCAGCAGTTATAATAAGCAGTTAATATACTTTTACATTAACAATTTACAGCAGATTTAAATAGTTGCTAATATAGTTTGCAATTCCAGTGTGCAGCAGTTATAATAAGCAGTTAATATACTGTTACATTATCAATTTACAGCAGATTTAAATAGCTGCTAATATAGTTTGCAATTCCAGTGTGCAGCAGTTATAATAACAGTTAATATACTTTTACATTATCAATTTACAGCAGATTTAAATAGCTGCTAATATAGTTTGCAATTCCAGTGTGCAGCAGTTATAATAACAGTTAATATACTTTTACATTATCAATTTACAGCAGATTTAAATAGCTGCTAATATAGTTTGCAATTCCAGTGTGCAGCAGTTATAATAAGCAGTAAATAAAAAAAATACAATGCAAATTTACAGCAGATTCAAAGGGAAGGTAATATAGTTTTACAATACTAATAAACAGCAGATTTAAATAGAAACTAATATAGTTTGTCAATTCCGATTTACAGCAAATTTAAATAGCAGCTAATATAGTTTGACAATGCTTATTCACAGAGAGATTTAAATAACAGCTAATATAGTTTGATAATGCGAATTTACAGGAGTAATAAATAGCAGCCAAATAGTTTGAAATGTAATTATACAGAAGATATAAATAGCAGCAATATAGTTTGACAATGCTAATTTACACCACATTTAAATAGCAGCTAATATAGTTTACAATGCCAATTTACAGCAGTTTTAATAAGCAGTTAATATAGTTTGGCAATGTCAATTTACAGTAGATTCGAATAATAATAATTCTTATATATTGTATCGTATCTTCAATCTGTTCTATCATGTATGTATTGTTTATGCTGTATTATCTTAGGTTAAAATATTACTTGTTGTTTTTATATATTGTTACTATTAGTGAGAACTTTTTAATGACACTTTGTTCCTAATTTTTTTTTTTTTTTTATTGTCGATAGTTCAATAGAACTCCATAGAATAAATAAAATTATAATATATTCTTACCTTTAGGCAGGCTGAGTAGTTGCTTAAATAATTCCAAGGTACAATTTACTGGGGTGTCGTGAGAGTTTGGGTATAAGAAAATGTTTCTGCTGGAAAACCTGGACTTGACGCGTTTTTCCAAAAACTCAGTAACATTTATGGATCTTGTTGCTCCTGGAAAAAGAAGAGCGGGCTTCTTCAGTTTTTTCATGTTAAAAGGCTCGCACAATCCAATATTTAAAAAAAACAATTCTAAGACTCAGAGGGCAGAGACAATGGGGTGTATCACTAACTTTTTATCACGATAGATGGCGCATGATAGATGATACCTAATAGAACTGTCAGTTGCATAGAAAACTTGTATTTTTATTACGAAATTTATAATTTTCTGGATATTATGCAGAAGTGAGCATCTTTTAAGTGTACAAATCGAGATTTCCAAGCGAAAGCCAAAGATATGGTGATCTCAAAATTGACGTTCTATTAATTCAACCTTTTTTTATTTTTGAAGACGGTGTACGCTTACTTAATTCGTCTTTTAAGGTAGGTAACGTTAAGTTAAAGTACATTTTTCTGTTATAAAAATGTAAAACTACAAATAATTTAAAAAAATGATCAGTCATAGGTGTAAACAAGGTACCATTGCACTAATACAATTACATACATACATACATATCTTCACGCCAAATCCCTTGCGGGGTAAGCAGAGACAATTGAGCGCCACTTGTCACAATACCTCTTTCGCTTCTTCAACATTCATCAACCTCTTCATACATGCCCTTTTGTTTCGATGGCTTTTTAATGCACCTTCAGCTATTGTTTTATTTACCTGATCGTGATATGTGAGTCTTGGTCTGATAGGGCCTCTTTTACCCACAACTTTCGCTATATATATATATAAATATCTTTTTTTCTCTTAATATCAGCATAATAGCAGCAGCATCATCACATTGTTAATTTTGTTACACTCTCCTCATCATGTAAGTAGTTTTATTTATGTTATATTAGTATATCTATAGTATGACTTATTTATGTATTAGTATGTAAACTGTATGTAAATATTAATATGTATATATTTATATTACAATTATATTTCTGTTTTAATTAAATTTCATCTAATTTTTAATTGCACCTACCACCTATCCTGTCTAAATGTCCTAAAGGTTTGGCTGACAGAGAATGCCTAGCGGCATTAGGTCCGCCTTTGTACATAGTGCAATAAAGTTTTAAAATAAATAAAATAAAAATATATATAATACAATTAAATAAATATATATGTTGGCTTACCAATGACACAGATGGGTGCTGTGTTGTTGTGTGTCATGTCGAACAGGTTGTACAGTAATGTCTGTCCGAGACCCGCATGGCAGAACATATCAAACTCGTCCAGGACAAACAACATGCTTTTACATTTGCGATCGGAGCCTGATTTAATGCAGCTCAGCAGAAATGAAAGGTTGGCGGCAAATGAACCAAATACACGTTCGCCTACTGCATTTTCCAGTTGCATCTGTAATAATAATTATTTATTACTAACTAACTTATCTACTATCATCACGGAACTATGCCAGAGATGTGGACCAGGAGTGTTGTGGTCCTGTTCTTTAAGAAGGGTAACACCTGCCTTCTTAAGAACTATAGGCCCATATCACTCCTGAGCCACGTTTATAAGTTGTTTTCAAGGGTGGTCACAAATCGTCTCGCCCAGAGAATGGATGAGTTCCAGCCCCCGGAGCAGGCCGGGTTTCGAAAAGGCTACAGCACCGTAGACCACATCCACACCCTGCGACAGATTATACAAAAAACTGAAGAGTATAATCTACCGCTGTGTCTTGCTTTTGTGGATTACGAGAAAGCCTTCGACTCAATCGAGACCTGGGCTGTTCTGGACTCTATGCAGCGATGCCTGATTGACTGGCGATACGTAGAGGTGATGAGATGTCTTTATAGTGCCGCGACTATGACCGTCCAGATACAAGGCCAGCATACAAGACCGATCCAACTGCGCAGAGGTGTACGACAGGGTGGTGTTATATCGCCGAAACTGTTTACCAACGCGTTGGAAGATGTCTTTAAAATGCTGGACTGGAAAAACTGCGGCATAAATGTTAATGGTGAATACATCTCTCACCTCCGGTTCGCAGATGACATAGTTATAATGGCTAGCTCGCTGGAAGATCTTAGTGGAATGCTAAACGGCCTAAACGTGGCATCCCAGCAAGTTGGTCTCGGAATGAACGTTCAACTTGACAAAAGTCATGTTCAACAATCATGCCATTCCGAGACCAATTTGCTCTCGAAGTTGTGAAAAATTACGTCTACCTTGGCCAGACTATTCAACTAGGCCTAGCCAACTTCAGCAAGGAAGCTGACAGGCGCATTCAACTAGGATGGGCTGCATTCGGGATGTTACGACACATCCTGTTATCAAACATACCAGTGTATGTATATTGTAGATGTCGCTAGCGGCACTGGTACCTTGTTTACACGTAGGTTCTTAACGTTACCTACCTTAAAAGACGTATTAGGAAAGCGAACACCGTCTTTAAAAAGAAAAAAGGTCTAATTAATAGAAACGCAATTTTTTCACCATATCTTTGATTATGCTTGGAAATCTCGATTTGTACACTTAAAAGCTGCTCACTTCGGCATAATATCCAGAAAATAATAAATTTCGTAATAAAAATACAAGTTTTCTATGCAACTGACAGTTCTATTAGGTACCAACTATCATGCGCCATCTATCGTGACAAATAGTGACACCCCATTATGGCAAACACATACAAAAACATCAAAACAAGTTCTAGTGGTAACAAACGTTGCCGTGAACTCGGGCGGTCGTGGGTTCGATTCCCACCGGGGGCAAGTTGTACATTGTATAATTTGTCTCGGTCTGGGTGTTTATATGTATAATATGTATATATTTACAAAAAAAAAGTATAATATGTAGTTTATCAACCATCTAGTTTCCGTAACACAAGCCTCGTAGCTTACCACGGAAATTAGATGGCTCTGTGTGACCTGTCTGGAAATATATATATATATATATATATAAGTTGGCAAATAACCTTATGGATAGAACATTCAGATTCAGAAGACTGATGAGAACAGCTCCACATGAATTGATTAATTTCCAATAACAATGCATTAATGTATCAATATGGTTGTATCAATGGAAATATATCGTTTAAGACCTATTTTTATATTACATACATATTGTCTTTACTAGACAGATTGCAATATAAATGATAAAGTTACCTGTGCAGTAATGCTTTTCAGTGCAACCTTATCATCGTGATGTATGAGTCCGTTCAGCAACACCACGAAAGCATTCTCACACAAATCTATCTCTGCTGATAGCTCGTGTATGACTGAATTGATAAGCTGAAAAAAATAATACTTTATTTATTTATTTAAAAAACTTTATTGCACAAAGTACAAAGGCGGACTTAATGCCCGAAGACATTTTCTGACAGCCAAACCTTAGGGACAAATTTGAACAATTTTAGGTGCAATCATAGAAATAATAATAATACTATAATTATAAAGGTTAATTTAATAGGATTGATATATACTTACATCATATATCTTCATATATATCATAATATCAATATACTACATACTAATAATACACATTATTATACATAAACATACATATTTACTACTTACTAACGCTGTCAGGAGCTATTTAAGAAGTGTGAATACACCAGTTTTTTAAAAGATGACCTGGTAGTTGCTTGCCGTATGATGACAGGAAGATCGTTCCATAAATTAGTAGCAACTACTACGAAAGAGTTGGAGACAAATGCAGTGTGATGTGAGGGAACAGATAGAAGGGAGTTGTAAGAAGAGCGAAGAGATATGTCATGGAAAGAAGAGAGATAGGCGAAATTGTCCTTAAGGTATTTCGGTGTCGCAGGCTCATTCAAAACCATACTTTACTATAATAATAAAACTTTACCTATATTTTTGGTTGTTTTTTGTTATTGTGTTGATGTTCCTATGACACTACTACCCTTCAATTCTGTTCCTTGTCTTCACATTGCACTCTCCAGGCAAGACAGATATTTTAACGTTAAATTTATATTGTGTACAATTTTTGTTAAATTATTTATTTATTTAATTTTATACACTTTATTTATTTATTTTCTTATTTTAAAACTTTATTGCACAATGTACAAAAGGCGAAGCTTAATGCCGTTAGGCATTCTCTGACAGTCGACCTTGGGGACAAAGGAGATATCAAATAGAAATATGAGACGGTGCAAAAATAAGAGTTAAAAGAGACAGATTTTGCTATAACTAATACTTAACCTAATATCAAATACATATACTACTTAATATACATCATATATAAACCTACATATACTCATATATACATAACACAAAAATATATACATAAAGAAAAAAAAAAAAAGAATTCCATTCGTAGCCCGTTCACGTTTGCTTATTCGTATACCACGAAATAAGAAACTTCAACACAGTTATGCTAATATTTTTGTTCCACCGCGAGCCCTAAATAACTACACTAGAAATAGGTTTATAATTCGCTCTCTTACATTGTATAATAACCATTTTTCTGAAATAGATATATTTAATACCTCACCAGCCACCTTTAAGAGACTTATCCAAAATAAAATTAAAACTGTAACTGTTTAACTTACTTACTTGTTATTACTATATCATACCTTGTTGTTTCTTTCTTTAAAATTTTTAAATATTGTCTTAATTTCAATATTCATAATTAACTGCTTACAATTTGTTAAACTATTGGCCCTAAAGGTCTTCTTTTATGTATTCTTTTTAAATTATATAACTTCATTTGTAATGACTGTTTGTGCCATAATAAAATAAAATAAATAAAATAAAAATAATACATACATACACATATAACTACATAATAATTAGAATAAACTAAAAACACACATTAAAATAGTATTATTTATTTATTGGGACTTAATTAAATGTGTAAACACAAGCCTTCTAAAGGTGGCTCTATTCGGTGCTTGACGAATACTGACTGGAAGGCTGTTCCAAAGGGATGACGCTGCGACTACGAAAGACTTTGAGACAAAGTTAGAGTGATGGGAAGGGATAGAAAGGATGGAGTTTTGTGAAGATCGAAGAGTTCTGTCGTGAAAGGAGCTGAGGATTAAGAAGAATTGTTTTAGGTATATAGGAGTATTAGGTTCATTTAATATTGAGTATAACAGGCACAAAATTCTAAGATTTCTTCGCGATCTTATTGGTAACCATTTGAGCTTAGAGCGATATTCTGAAATGTGGTCATACTTGCGAAGAGAACAAATGAACCTAATACAGGAGTTAAGAATGCGATCCATCTTGTTTAGTTGTTCTTCGGTCATGTTAACACAACATACATCACCATAATCAATAAGTGGAAGAAGAAGGCTGTGAGCAAGTGTAATTTTTTAGTAAGAAATTTTTCAACTTATTGAGCGAATGGAGTGATGCGAAGAGTTTTCGGTTAGTGTTAGAGATCTGAGTCACCCAACTAAGATTGGAGTCGAAAAACACACCGAGATTCTTAAAGTTATTACAAAATGGTATCGGAGAGAAATCATACCGAACCGCCTCCAACTTGGAAAGGTCAATCTTGGATATAAGTCTATTACTACCTACTACAATGGACTGGCACTTACTGGGATTGACCACCACACCAAAACGCCTGGACCAGGAACTGATGTATGTTAAATCGGCATTTAACCACGCTATGGCACTATTTATTGTTTCAGTGTTCTTTACATGGTATTACAGTATATACTCCAATACACCATGCAAGGAGGAGTCAGAAACACTTAAAATTATTTACAAATATTCATAAAAAATTAAGAAAAAGCCACAAACTATATTAGGAATCAATTAGATACATTTCAATGTTGTCATCCTTAATTAAATCTATAATTTGTTGCCAAAGATATGTATTATACAAAGTTAAATTTAGAATTAATAAAAAATATATGTTATTTTATCGATTCTCACAGAAGTACCAACATGCTTTGCTGATCTTGCAAAGATTGTCTGCGAAAACGTCAATCTGTGATGTGATTCAATCAGATTCTGAAGTGCATACAACACTCTGGGCAATGAAGAACAACGGTGCACCAATGTGCATGAGGTGGCAGGGGTCAGCAGTTTGTGGGCACGCGCGCGGAGGTACTTGTCTGGAACATACAAGCGAACCAACTGTGACACCAACTCGGGACAGTCCGACTCGCCGCGCAGAGCACGACATGATTGCATCAATGAGCCATAATCGAGCCTGGTTTCTAGAGAATTAAATCCAAGGACGCCCAATAGAAATTTAGTCGGGTACATAAAGGGGTAATATCTGTACAACTTCTTGTATTTCATTTCATTTCATTTATTTATCACCGTAGGGACCGTCTGGAACACTTGGTTAAGTCAATTTATAATACTCTGTAACTAATATTAGTTACCTACAGTAAACGATAACAGAATCATGGTCAGACAGCTTAATACGAAACAACACGACGAAGACCAGAAACAGCCCAAACTATCAATACAATTATACAATATGTATATAAAGCGAAGAAATGCTTTTTGTACCTATATATAATTTTCTTCTTGTGCTTGGGGCACTGGATACGCCTGCATGTCAGCAGGTGACCTGGGCCCCAGAAAGGAAAAAAAAAATTTATTATAATTTTGTATTTTTACTAACACTAGATATTATAAGATTTCTCTAAAAATTGTTACTAACACATGGAATTTATTCTGAAATAAAGTTTTATTATTATAATACCATGTAAAGTGTATAAAATAAATAAAATATTGACTTAACCAAATTCCGGTGGGAATGTATGGTGATACATGAAGAATAAAGAATAAAATAAAAATACTGTCATAACTCAATTCAATTCAATTCATTTATTCACCATAAGATACATGACGTACACTTGGTTTTGTCAGTTATACAATCAACAGTTTACATATCATGGAAGGATAGCAAAAGATCGACCATTAGTGCAAAGAACAGCCATCGTCATAACCAAATTAGGACTATGTAAATTATACACTCCCTAAATATAGATGCTGCTGTAAAAGAGCGTTGTCAGTTACTATACTACTTAAACTTTAATATTATTATTTAATAACTTTGTTATTGATAAGCTATATACTATATTTTATCTATTGCATTAAAAAGCCTTCGTAACAAAAGGGCATGTATGAAGAGGTTGATGAACGTCGATGAAGCGAAAGAGGTTTTTTTTTTTTTTTTTTTTTTTTATACCAGCACTACATGTGACCCTGCGCCCACCTGATGGTAAGTGGCGCGCAGGGTCCATGAATGTTAGCAACTGGAATCAGACCCTTATATCCGACATCAGTCCCTAACACTATGCCGGCTTGACTAGATGCCTTTTCACACTTCGCTTGAAGGACTCCAGGTTATAGGAAAGTGGAAACACAGAGGCTGGAAGAGCATTCCACATCTTTATTGTGCGACAGATGTATGAGTCACCAAATTTATAGGTACGCGAAGGGATAGTGACTACGGTATGTGGGTGCATATTCTGACCTGTGCGTGTGGTTCGGTTGCGGAATGGGGAGGAAGGAATTAGGTTATAGAGCTCTTCAGAGCACTCACCATAGTATAGCCGGTAGAACACGCTCAGAGAAGCTACATCTCGGCGAAGCTGCAGGGATTCGAGAGTTCCAGATATAGTGGCATCGTCCACAATTCGAACAGCTCGCCTTTGTAGGACATTGAGAGCATCTGTGAGGTACTTGGCTGAACCATCCCAAAGGTGTGAACAGTATTCCACGCATGATCTGATCTGTGCTTTGTACAGCAACAGTCTGATTGATGGCGGGAAAAACCGCTTCACCTTGTTCAGTATTCCGAGCTGTCGTGATCGTCTCAAGTGGCGCTCAATTGTCTCTGCCTACCCCGCAAGGGATCTGGCGTGAAGATGTGTATGTATGTGTATGTATTATACATTAAATATAAATAAAAAGCTACTTAAATAATAAAAATAATATTAAATATAAACTAAACTATAAATATAAATGTTCTCTAGACCTCCCATCCGTCTCCAAACCTTTCTGCCAGGGGGCCCATCATCTCGACCCCAAATGACGCAAATTCGTGACAGTTCAAGCAGTGTTTTTATTTATTTATTTTATTTATTCTATGGAGAACTATCGACAATACAATAAAAAAAACTATGTTAAAAAGAATTAGAAACAGAGTGTCATTAAAAAGTTCTCACTAATAGATATATAAATATAATCATGGCAAGCTTACAATATTAATTCGCTTTGAAAGTAAAAATTGGCATTTGACATCATTGCAAAAGGCACATACTTTAAACGAGAACAACAAATAGGTGGTAGGCAAACTGATGGTGGTAATAATTGCCTAGAATTGCCTTCATGCCCAGTTAATCCGGAATAGTGTTAGGGACTGATGTCAGTCATGTGTCTGATTCCAGTTGCAACATTCATTGACCTTGTGCACAGGTCGCATGCCTGGCTAGTATAAAATAAAATAAAGAAAAAAAAATGAATCAAACTCTTGAGAACATGTTTGTTAACAACGTTTTATAGGACGCTGTAAATTTAATCATGTCGGAGGAATCAAAATTATATTTTTGCTTTGAGTAGACTTGTCATGTGTATACACCATACACCATCAAATTTACTGGCCATTATGTCTCAGTAAAATTTGCCTCACTTATCGTGCACGTACTTTATTTCTAGGCCTTTATTAACTATATTACATAGGCTAGGCTTGTTTCTAATGTTGCTTACTGACCACCCCAAAAGGGAAGCGGTCGTGATGATACTTTACTTTACATAGGCTAGGATAACTAATTCTAGTTGTAGGGGCTGTAATGATAATCGGAGCTTACCGTGGTCTTTCCACTTCCAGCGGGTCCTATTATAAATGCTGAATGGGCTTCACCGTTTACCACAGTTCTTTTCATTAAATCATAAAGATGCATCCTTTCGAGGTTATGTCTGCGAAAACTTAAATTATCCTGCATTATTTTAAATTTTAAATACTTTCTAGTTAGTTTTATTTGCTGTTCTTGAAACGAGTCGTCCATTATTGCCTGATTATTTAGTTATTATTACAATTTTAAATAGATAAACAAAAGCACTTTTCGATCCTATTTTTCGCGGGTTTTTTATAATAGCAGTTGACGTTTTAGACGAGTTTTTCCTATCAATGTACATTGCGTGTTTTTTTGTATCAAGCTTATGTTTGAATTAATGATAACAATCAATGTATAACATAGACCATAACTCGTACCAAGAATTTAGTTCTCTTCTCCCGATGGATGATGAATGAGATGATAGGGAAGGCAAAGGGTCTAGCCCATACAGCCAAGCCTGACGTAATATACCAAGAATTTAGTTTGTTGTGACCTAAGACCAATTATATAGGTAGACCGATCACATTTAAGCTGAACAAGTCTGCTCTTAACAATACTCTTCTTTCAAACGACAGCATTACGTGTAACAAAAAGAGATAGCAATAGCCGTTCGCGCACGTCCAGAAGCGCTGCGCGCCACAAGCAAACGACCGCCATATTTGTTTATCACTTGCTGGTTAACAAACATCGGAATATTTTTTTGACAATATCTGTGTTTTATTTTATAATATTAGGACTGTGCTTTATTTTACGTGTTAAATATTGACAATGGCGTGTACCGTACCTAGTTGTGCAAGCCGAGTGGGTGTTTTGACGGAGAATAATGGGATTTTGTCTTTCCATCGGTAAGTCGAAGTCGTAATTTGTCCTTTTACGAAATGTATATCTAAAATTTACTTTCATTTCTGCTAAAAAGTAAACCATTGTTAGTTTATACAATGTTTTTCACATACATTTTCGGAATTAACCCTGCTTGCTTCTTGATATAACAATAAAACCAAAATAACTTGTTGTTTTTGACATTTTACCTACTTTATAGTGTTGTTTGTAGGTTTGGTTTATCGATAATGGAATCCGATATTTTTCAATTTATTAATATAACTAGGTATTTTCCAAAAATCTAGATAAAATTAAATAAGTAGACGCTTATTTTTAACATGCTTTAGTATTATTAATTACATTAAATTTAAATAAATTATGTGTCTGACGCACGTTGCTTAATATTGATCATAGAAAAAATATTAAAATATCTGGTTTTTTTTCCGGTAGCGATCCTAGTTCTATCACGAAAAATTCATATCTGGATTTTTGTCCGTCTTCGTATGACATTTATTATTACCTACTGATATAGATACTAGAACTAGAAACCTTATGAATCTTTCTGAAAGCTTAGAGCCTTCTCGAAAGCTCATAGAAGCTTCTAAAAGCCTCATAGAAGTTTATATAAAGGTCATAGAAGCTTCTAGAAAGCTTATAAACCTCCTAGAAAGCCTATACAAACTTCTATAAATGTAATATAAAATTCTAGAAACCTCAAATAATGTACTAGAAACTTTATAAAACTATGTACATAGGTACTTTGATGGTTTGAGATGGAAAGAACTGATCAATTGATCAGTCTTTTGGATACATAATTTGTCATGCTGATTAACTGTCTATTTTCAGAAATTATCGAAAAAAGAAAACTTGTTCCGAAATATAGCGATGCTAACGCATTTGCATCAACACGACTGCTGTAAAGAATGATGACAAACAGGTAAGACGACTTCATTTTCAATTAAACCCTTGATGATTATTAATATAATTTTGTATAGATTATTAACCTTTTTTGCACTTTTCCAGCTCCATGGTTCACAACCGAAATTAAATCGCTCAACCCAAACAGAAAATGTAAATGGAACGGGCGTCGATCTTAATGCTGAACTTCGAAAAGCTACGAAGTTGGTAGACCAGTAAACGAATAGCAGAAAGGCGTGGTAGAAAGTTAAAAAATATGCAACGCAAATGTTCTCGGCTCTTCTGGAAGAGTGCCAATTTGGAAACCATTATTGAAGCACTTCACGAAAGAATGGAAAGTGAGCATGTTGCGATTTTAAAGAACACCTTGTCTACTGATAACCAGGTTATATCTCGGTATTTGATGAAACTGCAAGGAGCTTCTTTGCCAAAAGAATACCCAGAAGAACTTAAAAAGTTTGCATTAACACTAAATTTTTCATCGCCTAAAGGATATGGCTTTGTACGCGATTCATTTAATACAGTGTTGCCGCATCCGAAGATGTTATCAAGGTGGTACCAATCTGTGGATTGCAAACCTGGATTTACGAAAGAGGCACTAGATATAATAAAAATTCGTTGCGCAAATACTGATAAAGCATTGTACTGCGCATTGAGCATGGATGAAGTTGCTATAAGAAAGCAGTTATAATGGGATGGCACTAAATATAATGGCCACATTGATTTTGGTACTGAGGTTATCGGCGACGATTTTCCAGAAGTTTTGACATTTATGTTGACATGTGTCAATGAATCTTGGAAGATACCCGTTGGATATTTTTTGATAAATGGATTATCCAGTCACCAAAAAAATAATTTGGTAATACAGTGCATTCGTTTATTGATTCAACTGATTCCAAAGATGCAAGACCTATAGCTTTGACGAATACCATGTCCAAAATCTTATTCTCTATAGTACAAGCAAGAATGTCCCGATTTGTGATCAAGAGCGAGTACTTTTCACCACAGCACCAGAAAGGTTTTTTGCCGGGAGTTTCTGGTTGCTTAGAACACTACACCTTACTCGCGGAGTGTTTGAAGGATGCCAGGAAGCAAGAGTGGCAGCAAGCGTTTGTTGGATCGACTTCGAAAACGCATTTGAGTCGGTGCAACATGAATTGCTGCAAACTGCGCTGAAATGGTATAACTTTCCAACAATAATCAGGGATATAATTGCCAGATATTATAAGAACTTGAGATTTGTCGTTATAAATAGGGAAGGCTACACAGATACACTAGAATACAATGTGGGCCTGTTCCAAGGTTGTTGCCTTTCACCCGTAGCTTTCAATATAATTATTAACTTCCTAATCGACCATCTTAAATCTCGTGAAAAAAAGTGGGGATATAGATTCAAACAAAACAACATCTAGTATATGGAATCTGTCTTAGCTTTTTCAGACGATTGGCAGTGCTCACGAGAAATCCCAAGCAATATTGATATACAACATAGTTCAAACTAAAGCTAGTCATACCAAAACGTCTCTGAATAGCTCTGTTAATGTGTCTTGAGGTTGTTTATTTAGAATCGACGGCAACATGTACCTACTGCCATAGTCGCCTGACGTATATAATGTTATAGGACGGTAGTACAGTTGGCCACAGCTCAAGCTCTAGGTACACGATACATTTTTTTTTATTTTTTTTTATTTGATTTGATTTTATATTTGAAATTACATTTGTAAAAAATATATAATGTGTACGCAATCGTTGAGACATTTTTTCTTTATACATGACCCTGTTAACATTACCCGTTGTTCTTCTAAAACCTCTTCCTTGACAAATAGTCGGAGATCAAATTAAGAATGAGGCAGAAGAACAAACGTCTCCGACATTATCATAGCCCGTCGTACCTGCAGGTTGAAGTGGCATTGGGCAGGGCACTCGTACAACTGATGGCCGTTGGCACAGAATGGGTCTCGAGTAGAGACCACGCACTGGCAATTGCAGTGTAGGACGTCCACATACAAGGTGGATAGACCTTATAAAGGCCGCAGGAAGCCGCTGAATACAGGCCGTTATCAACAGGTCGTTCAGGGGGGCCATGTTCAGCAGTGGATGACCTACGTCTGATTTATTTAGTTTTTTACTTCAATCAAATACTTTGTTCGTGACTAAACTGGTAAAAGAGCAAAATTCGCTCTACCAGTTTTTAAGCGAAGTAAGTGCTATATAATAATAATAATAATATGTTTAATTACCAATATACCTACAAAATACAATCTACACCTATTCCAAACAAATATCAAATAGTAAGTATACTGCAACAAATTATCAATGTGATTAGTAGTGGACCCACACAAGGCACTTTCATGCCTGACCAACTATGGGACCATGCAGTCGATTTACCAATAATAGTTTACAAAAAGGAAAATACAAATAAAAATTAAAATCTAAGTAAAAAAGCATAAGAAATATAAACAAATTGTTGTGTTCTTTAAATCAACGGATGGTTCTCATAACATATGGATATACAAAAATAAATAAAACATAAATAATTATCAAAAATGCCCGCCACATGACACATCAGGTCACTTTAGTGTTAAAAATATCTAAAAGCTCGAATAAACTGAAAATATTTTGTAACTGAAATTATTTCGCGGCCTTAAATCGATTGCAAAACTAGCACTAGGCGTACATAATTATCAAAAGCATAATAGGCATATTATTAATAATTATTATCTATAGGTATTAGGATTTCATAATATTTTCTATTTCATTCCATATTCCTTAATATATTTTATCGATAATATGTTATCGATAAAAAATCTAAACACTATTGTACAATATATCTATAATTAGCATTATATAGTCAAAATGGAGACATTCTATTATTTTCGACCCACTAGAGCGGCTATCTTTGTCTCTTTCTGTCTTATGACAATTGATTGGTGTTACAAAAGACACATATAGATCCTAGCTTCATCCTAAAATATGATACATCTACCCTACTACTTGATCTTTGGTTGTGACATTTAAATGATCGAAAGAAATGAATGAATTAATAGTGATGTAAATTTCCAAAAAAAAAAAAACATTTAAAAACCCTTGTTTTATTTTCCATTAAATTTCGAAAATAATATTGCAACCATTTTATCAATTGATGACTTGTGGCTTGTGCGTAGTGCTTGTGGCTTCGCGTTCTCCTGATTGTATATAGTTCACGAATGCGAATGATGGAAACGTCATCACAACCATTATGCCGGTTTATCATTCTCACATAGAACTTCAGTGTAAGTGTAAAGTAGAAAAAAAACAGGCTGGAAAAGCATTAAATTCGAGTATAATAAATGCCTTGTTAGTACAATAAATACCTATACCTAAGTAGGTACCTATTTATTAGCATATTTTTTAATTTTAACCAACATGTCAACTGGCGATTTTCTCACCAGTATTTTAATTCTACAAATTCTTGAATGAAGATACACTATTGCGCATGCCCGTAAACTTGTTATGTGCGCAATGCGCGTCGTTTCTGCCGATCAATACAAGTGCAAGTCCTACATGAGGTTTACAATTTAATACACAACAATTCGTTATATTATTACCTTTTATTTAAATAAATCAATGTAGCTGTGAATCTAAAAGTTGAGATAATACTTAACTGATTAAAGAACCGGAAAACAATGTGTTTTATCGTCAGCTTAAAATCGCGTGTGTAACGGTGTGCAAAAATTAGGTGAACACTGAACATGATTTTTACAGAATCCGCAAATAGTGCATAAATTAATGTGTTCTTATTTTTAACAAATATATTCGTTGACATTTTTAGTGAATTAAAATAATGAAAAACCTTATTCAGTGCAGCAGGTTTTAAAACTATTTGAAGTATTTTGAAAATTTTGCACCCTTCACCCCTCAACCGATTATAAATCACTCAATGTAAATTGTATATAAGTTTGATGTAAAATTGTACAGCATAGTAACACAGCTTTAAGTGTGCCTAATAGATACGCTATTTTATGAAACTATTTCGCCACGGATATTATATAGCTTAATGCTTCAAATTGTAAGTTTTTGAGCTAAATAGTATTTTAATATTAGCCTTATATATACTTTAATATTATTTTTCAACATAGCTACATATGTGCTAGTTTTACCTATTTTAACTTTGCACCAATTTTTGTATGCTTAAACTTCATATTAAAAATAATCTGTAATGGGGTGTATCACTAACTTTTTATCACGATAGATGGCGCATGATAGATGGTACCTAACATAACTGTCAGTTGCATAGAAAACTTGTATTTTTATTACGAAATTTATTATTTTTTGGATATTATGCCGAAGTGTACGCTTTTAAGTGTACAAATCGAGATTTCTAAGCGAAATCAAAGATATATAATCTTAAAATTGCCGCTCTCTTAATAAAACCTTTTTTCTTTTTAAAGACGGTGTGCGCTTTCTTAATTCGTCTTTTATACATACATACATACATATCTTCACGCCAGATCCCTTGCGGGGTAGGCAGAGACAATTGAGCGCCATTTGACACGATCACGACATACTTCTTTCGCTTCGTCAACATTCATTAACCTCTTCATACATGCCCTTTGGTTACGAAGACTTTTTAATGCACCTTCAGTCAGTGTTTTATTTATTTGATCGTGATATGTGAGTCTCGGTCTGCCAGGGCCTCTTTCACCCACAACTTTCGCATTATATATCTGGTTCGTCAATCTTTCATCGCTCATCCTTTCAACATGCCCGAACCATCGTAGCATGCCTTTCCTTATTTTTGTCCCTATGCTTTCCTTCATACCAACCCTTTTCCGTATTTCGACGTTACGTATGCGGTCCGCCAAAGTGACGCCACATATCCGCCGCAACGACCGCATTTCTACTGCATTAACCCTACTCTCATGTGTATTCTGACGTATCCACGTCTCGCTTCTGTGGCGGCGCAATCTTGGTGGTGAGGTAGAGGTATGGAAGGAATACTAGGGTAAACTTTAAGAGTATAATAATAAACAAACATAAATACAATATAACAATAATATGTGACAAGCAAAAGCTAAAATTCAAGTCTATATAAATATGTCAACTTCAAAACGTCTTAATTGATTTTGACAACTTATGTTTCATAATACTTTCCCTCAATTAAAAGTTCTTAGAAGCTAATCCCATCTTCACACAAAACTCCATAAACTTAGGTCTTGGCAAAGGCTTTGTCATAACGTCAGCTACTTGTGACACAGTGCCTATTCTTTCTAATTCTATGTCACCCTTCATAACAACTTCTCTAACGAAGAAGTGCCTTATACGAATGTGCTTCGTTCGTTTATGGAATTCTGGGTTGTGTGCCAGTCGCACAGCTGCTTCATTATCCACTTTAAGGCTTGGAGTATTGTCAACACCAGTAAGGTCAGCATAAATTCGTTTCAACCAAATTAGTTCCTTTGCTGCCTCGCTTGCGGCTACTATCTCTGCTTCTGTCGTGGATATCGCGACTGATGCCTGTCTCTGGCTTAACCATGACACAGCCCCCCCAGCATAGGAGCAAACAACGCCCGATGTAGAACGGCCTGTACTCTCACAACCTCCGTGATCTGCATCGCTGTATGCTTCTATCTGTTCAGAAGAATGATCCGACCTATATATTATGCCATGAGACATAGTTCCCTTTAAATAGCGCATTATGCGTTTAACTTTAAGCCAATCTGTGTTGCTTGGATTCTCTAACTTTCTTGATACAACACCAACTGCATATGCTATGTCAGGTCTTGTCCCAACCATCAAATAAGCTAAGGATCCTACAGCCTCTCTATAAGGAAATTTATTTTCCTTTGAATTGTCCACTATCTCTATTTCAGTGAGTGTCTCTTTCTGCATTGGAGTACTTATGGAGTTACACTCCAACATATTAAACTGTTTTAAAATCCTCTTGACATAAGCCTCTTGTCTTATCATTATGGATCCATCATTCATTCTATCAATCTCTAAACCCAAATAGTATGAAGCTGGCTTCGTGGTGATCTTTAGTATCTTGCGTAAATCATCAAGAAAACTATTAGCTAGTTCAGCATCACTTGCAGCTACTAAACCATCATCTACGTAAAGAGTGATCATGATCTTTTTGTCTCCAACTGTTTTTACAAATAAACATGAGTCAGCATCGCTCTGTCTAAAATGTAACTGTAAAAGGATTTCCGAAAAACATGAGTTCCAACACCTTGGTGCTTGCTTTAAGCCGTATAAGCTCCTTTTTAATCGACATACTTTCGACGAACCATCAGTAAAACCATCAGGCTGTTTCATGTAAATTTCCTCTAAAAGTCTTCCGTTCAAAAAGGCTGTCGAAACATCGAACTGTATAAGGTACAAACTTTCCCTAGCTGCAATACTCAAAAGTGCTCTAATTGTAGCCATTCTAGCTACAGGACTAAAAGTTTGATTATAATCAATACCTTTTCTTTGTCTGAATCCTTTTATTACAAGTCTCGCCTTGTACTTCTCAATAGAACCATCTGGATTACATTTTATCTGGTAAACCCATCGACATGGTAACGCTTTCCTATTGGGAGGTAAATCTTGTAACGTCCAAACTTCATTTTCTTTCAATGACCTTATTTCATTTTTCATTGCTTTAATCCAATCATTTCTATCTTCTCTATCCATTGCTTCATCAAATGTATCTGGCAATGAATCTGTACATGCTGTTAACACATAGTCATTCAATCTTACAGGATGTCTGAGTCTGCTTCTATCTCTTAAATTATATCTTGGCTCTGCGACCTCATCATCATTGTCTTCAACATGTTCATTAATCACATTAGGTCCATTTTCATCAAAGTCCATTATATCATCTGCATCAACATACTCATCAACATCATTATTATCTTCCTCTAATTGAATTGGCTGTGGTATAATTTCTGGCTCTACATTAACTCTACGCTCTTCTCTGACGCTGTCTTCCTCTGACTGTACAGGATCTCTTTCAATGCCTGTCGATATTCTATACTCAATATCTGTGTTGAAGGTGATATCTCTGGATTTAATAGCCTTTTTTCCATCCCAAATCCGATATCCGTCATCGTTGTCATAGCCAATAGGCTTATTGCCTTTAAATGCTTTCTTATCCATCTTACGTCGCTTCTGTTTTGGAATATGGGCATAGCACTCACTTCCTATAATCCTTAAGTGAGATATTTTAGGCTTCTTCCCATGCCATAGCTCAAACGGAACTTTATTCTCTACTCGAGTAGGGCCTGTGCGATTCAATACATACGCAACAGTATTAATCAATTCTGCCCATAGTGCTGGTGGAAACTCTTCTCTTGTATGCATAATGGATCTAGCAGCTTCGACTAACGTACGATTTTCTCTCTCACTACAACCATTTTGCTCCGGTGTGTAGGGCATAGTTAATCGCTGCTGAATTCCGTGCTTAATCAAGATATCTTTCATAGCTCTATTGTCAAACTCTCCTCCGTTGTCGCTCAGTAAGGTCTTGATAGTATGTCCAGTAGTCTTCACTTCACTTAACATCTGTACAAACTTATCTTTAACTTCTGACTTTTCTCTCATAAAACGGTAACAGGTAAAGTCATCCTTAAATAAAACAAAGTATCTAAATTTTGTAAAGCTGCATTCAAAAGGTCCACACACATCTGCGTGTATAAGTTCTCCTGGAATTGATGCTCTCTCTCGTCTTCCAAACGGTAAGCGGTGAGATTTGCCATATATACAACCTTCACATTTGACATCATCAGACTTCAACTCTATTCCTAGTTCTCTCTTCACTAGTTCCTTTACGTGTCTTTTGTTCTGATGAGCAAACCTCTCGTGGTATATTTGCAATAAATTGGAATCAGTCACAGTATTTATCGAATTGTTGTAAGGTACTACTGCTTTCATAGTCAATTTATACAATCCTCCTTTATGATTTCGTTTTCCAATTACTTTTACAATACTATCTACCTCTAACTTACATTCAGTTCTTGTAGATGTAAAGATGCTTCTTTCTAATTTATCTTGTGCAGCCAAAGGTGAAAATAAATTCTTCGTTAATGAGGGTACGTACCAGACATCACATAATTGTATAATTTCTTTCCTGCCATTGACATTTGACTCTACTGTAACAGATCCTTTCCCTTTTGCAGGAATCTTGCTTCCATCTGCAGTCGTTACTGTGTAGCTCGAATCGAATTCGCTAAACTCTTGAAATATATCCATTCTGTTCGTTATGTGAGCTGTAGCACCGTTATCCACATACCAGCTATCTCTATCATGGTTTCTCAGTGAACACACCTCTGTTGCCATTAACGTTATATTTTGCACTTGATTGGATGAAGAGTCTGTTGCTGAGTTACTAGGCTTAGGTGGTCGCCCATCGCTAATCCACTTCTCACAGTTTTTAACTCTGTGGCCTCGTTCAGAACAGTAATGACACTTGAACCTTTCATCCTTTCTTCTTGACTTCTGCACAAACTTCCTGGTGACTAGGGCCTCTTGACTAGTTCCGGCATTATCAGACAGTGATCTTTCATAAGTACATAGTTGACTTGTTAAACTCTCTATCGTCCTTTGTTCCTTCGCCAGTAATAACCAACTCGACTTGAACGCAAAGTACTTCTCGTCTAACGTGTCTAAAATCTTGCAGATCAGGAACAGCTCTGGTAGTTCTTGATTACCTTCATGCGAGATTTCTACATTTAAATCACTCCATATGTTCTTTAGTTTACACATATGTGACGCTACGTCATCTGCTGAATCTTGTTTATAGCTAAAGAATTTCATGCACAAATTGTAAGCTCTATCTTCTGATTGACCATCAAACAATCTATGTAATTCTTGCCATACCTCATTTGCTGTCACAAAGCGCATCACCTTTTTCAGCGTGTCTTCTGTCATATTAGTTGTCAAAATAAGCAGAGCACAACTTTCGCCTTCATATATTTTGCGACATCCAAATTATATGCTGCGATTTGTGCGTCTCCTGCTTCAGTTTGCATATTCGGTCTCCGCATTTTCCCTTCAGTTACATCCATGGCATTTTCTGTGCCACGCAACATGATCGAAACCTTGTATTTCCATGTCGGCCAATTTGACTTGCCTTCAAGTAAACCAATCTGCAGTTTCGAAGTAAACCCTTCCATTATAGAATTTTGGTTCTATGCTTCGGACCTAAACCTCTCTCAGTAAACTGAACAAATTACCTGTGGCGTTAGCCTGCCTGGGCCCATAACCTGTGGCGGCGCAATCTTGGTGGTGAGGTAGAGGTATGGAAGGAATACTAGGGTAAACTTTAAGAGTATAATAATAAACAAACATAAATACAATATAACAATAATATGTGACAAGCAAAAGCTAAAATTCAAGTCTATATAAATATGTCAACTTCAAAACGTCTTAATTGATTTTGACAACTTATGTTTCATAATAGCTTCCATACATCAGTGTTGGTACCAACATGGCATTGTGTATGGCGAGCCGAGCTTTGTCACTGACATTTCGACTGCCGATCAGTGACCCCAGGGCACCGTTAACACTATTTCCCGCGTTCACTCTTCTTTCAACGTCCCTATCGTACTTCATATCCGCAGTGAAAACACTGCCCGGATATATAATTTCATTTACTTGTTCTAGAGTTTCATCATCAATCTTTATCGTCACGGTTGTCATCCTTCTTCTTTTCAAACACTAGTACCTTGGTTTTTCTCGCATTCAAACGGAGTCCTTTTTCTGCACATCCCTCCTTCATTCTTGTGACTAGTGATTGCAGTTGTTGTTCGGACGATGCCATAAGAACAGCATCATCTGCATAAAGCAGGCAGTTCACCACTAGATCACTCATCTTTATCCCACAGTCACTCTCTCGCACTCTTTTTAGGCATTTGTCGAGATATAGAGTGAATAATCTAGGAGAAAGCACACAACCCTGTTTGACGCCCATTTGGGATTCAAAGCAAGGCGACATACCTCCCTCCACCCGCACACAAGCTTTGCAGCCCTTGTACAGGGACTGTATAGCTTGTAGCAGTTTGTCATTCACTCCATACTCCGGCAATATGTCCCAAAGCTTCTTTCTTACAACTCTATCAAAAGCCTTTTCCAAATCCACAAAAGCACAGAAAACCTTCTGGTTTAAGGCCATAAGCTTCTCTGTGATATTGCGGAGCGAAAAGACTTGGTCAGTGCATCCTCTTCCAGGTCTAAAGCCTCCTTGTGCCTCCCATAAAAGACCTTCAGTCTTCTCTTGCAAGCGTTTCGTGAGAATCTTGCCATACATCTTGCTCACCAAACTGATCAAACTAATCGCTCAGTAGTTGGCACAGTCCAATCTAGATCCCTTACCTTTGTATAAAGGAACGATGACTGATTGCCGCCAGTCCTCCGGTACTCTTCCCTCCTGCCAGCAAAGGTTGCACAGTAGGTGGAAAGCGTTCCAGACCGGTATACCTCCGTATTTGATCATTTCAGCGAGCACTCGATCTTTTCCCGCTGCTTTGCCACATTTCAGGCTTCTAATTGCCGATTGCAATTCTTGCACACTTATTTCCTCCTTAAAAGTGGACGTTATAGTTGTGGATAGCTCTGGAGGTAAAGTACCCGTCGTGACGTCGTTAGGAGTACCACTAGCATACATCTCGCTAAAATATTCATTCCATCGCTGCAACACCTCATTTGTGTTTGCAAGAATGTTACCGCTTTTTGATTTCACTCTGTTCATTCGATAAGATGACAAGCAACCTTTGGCCTTCCTAACTTCCCTCCAGAAAAGTTTGGAGTTCTCCTTAAAGTTGCTCGTCATCCTATTTTCACCTATTTCCTTACATCTTTCACGCTTCTCCTTAACCAAAGATTTAGTCTCATTCTTGCAGCGATGGTACAACTCTTTTTTTTTTCTTTTTATACTTTCATTCATATTCAGCGAAGCAACGTAATCTATCCAAGCTTTCTTCTTTCTTTCTACCGAATCTTTGACCTCTTGATCCCACCACGCGTCACCCTTGGTTGCTCGCTTTTTTGCTACTCCACATACTTCTCTTGCCGATTAATTGCTCTTTTAAGGTAGTTTTAAAATACATTTTTCTGTTATAAACATATTAAAATACGAAAATATTTTTAAAAAATGCGATATCGGTGTAAAACAAGGTACCATTGCCGCTAGCGTTATCTACAAAAAGCTTTGCCTGATACACCCCATTAAATCATTGAACTAGTGACTGATTTCTGTGAATGTAGTCAACATCACTATGACAGTGACCGAATGACAGCTATTTCATAGACAATAAAATATGATGCGATAAAATAAAATAGTACCTAAATAGAACAAGAGAGGACTAAAAGTTTTCTGTTGTTAGACAGAGATGCATGATACTTATTATTTTTTTAGTTTTATATATATTGTCTTTGTCTTGTTTTTTTATTTTGAGAATTTATTGCTGTTTTTTGTAAAATTATTGAACTTTAATTTTTTATTCTATCATATGAATTTGCGTGCTTTTTAACTCGTTGTTAGTCTAAAATGTTTTATCATTAATGGTTTTATATTTTGATTTGTGATTTTATATATTATAAATGGTAAGTGGTGTTTTAATTTGATGTAGAAATGTGCAGTTTGTAGTTTATTTTAGTCTATTCTTGTGGGTCCGAATCGTTTGCTTAGTTTTAAAAAGTGGTATTTTTATTATATTTAGTTACAAAACAAACCTTGAAATATCAGCGTTTCACGGTACATAAAATGTAGATATATTATATTGTATATATTTTTAAGAAATCGTAATGTTCCTTTAGTTTTATATTGCCAAGGTTTAGTTCTATTTGTTTTTCGATAATTATAATTGCTGTTCTACTGTTGATATTATTATCAGCTATTTATTACCTTCGCTTCGTTAGTGCTCTTGTAATTCGAGTTTATTAACCTATGTTTTTTTATTGCTGATAATAATTCTCAGCAATATTATAAGTAGGAAAAACAAATAAAGGTGGTTCACACGTTGAGGGCGGCGACATATAAAATGCAATAAAATGACACAGTCTTGAGTATGACATGTATATAAGAAGGATAAGATAAGCTCCATAGGAAGGTTTATAAACAATGTAATTATTTGAAACCAAGGTCTGAAGTCATAAATAATACTAATATATAACCTATGATGTAACTTTTAACATAAATTGACATTAATAATAACATATTTATTATCGATATAGTATTAATATATTGATAATGATGAAATGGATGAAACCTAAAATTTTAAAACTGAAAAACACTGTTGACTCTAATCATCGAAGTAGCTATGTGTAGCATGCCGTGTACACTGCCCTTGGGTTGCAATTCCGACCTTATGAATTATTGTAAATTTGTGCTTGATATGTATTAATTGTAACCTGTTAGTGTACCTTAAATAATAAATAAATAACTGTTTCCATGTGACCATTATGCATGACCTATACTCTGTCAGCGGATCCATCAAATCTCCCCCAACAAGGCCTGGGGACCCGCCACATTTCTGCAGACCTGTAGAACAGTCCCTGCAGTCTGGAGGAAGTCTTTTAGTCTAAGCACAGCCACACTGCAATACTCCTTAAACACATGTATGTCTCCTCCTCTGCCATGCATCCTCTACATAGTGGGCATAATATTTAAAGTGTATAGATTTGTTAAAGGCACCATATCCTATCATGACTTCTACCATAGTGCAAAGCTTTGCTCTGTTAAGGTGCAGTCGGTGGCCATCATGGTTTATCCTTTATTGTTGTGTGGGAGAGATTTCCAACTCCCTCACTTGGGTGGTCAATGAGTGGATTGTATATGTTTAGGGTTTTGGTGACGAGCCAGGTCTGTGAAGTCCAAAGAAAGAGCAGAAGCACTTACCCCTTCCAGCAGCAGCTGACTACATATCAGTGGAGTCGAGCCCATGGTTTCAGGAGAAGACCAGGTCTTCTGGTGCTAAAACTATTTTCACACAAATGTCATTTCACACAAACTAATAATCCATGTAATAGTTCCGACCTATAAATATATGTATTACATTTACAGGCACAGCTGCAGCACCAATAAATAAGCACATGTAGTGTGTCGCAGTCCAAAGCTAAGATGCGACTGGTATCCTTGATAGTACACAGAACAATTGTGTTTGTACCTAGGCATTCCTGCAGCTCAGACTTTTTGATATATACCACAGTGTATTTTGAATGCTTGAATGAATGACTTCATGATAGTTACAAAATTATTTATGTTTTCTTTTGCAGATGATCGCACAACATTATCCTTGTGTGCAGTCCCGAGACAGGCGCAGAGATGGAGACGTGGGAGGAACACGCCTGTCTGGTGCGCTCTGACTCCGACACATCGGCCAAGGGAGGGGGGTTCGGAACCATGACTTACACACATGGTAAATATACACATACATTGTAAAGACACTTTCACACATGGTAAACAGACAGACAAGTAATTATGTTAATCGCTTGGCAATCAGTGGCACATAATGGTAAATAAACAATAGTTACACACATTCATACAACTGACTGACTTCAGGAACTTATGAGGACACTGAAAACCTGTTTAAAATCATAAAATAATATTATAAAAAATAGGCTGTACACCAACACACACACACACACACCCATACATGTACACCTACTCATATGCATATATAACAAAACAATTATTTAAGACTTGCCTTCAGCAAATATAAATAAATAATGTCTTGAGTACTATAAAATGTAGTAAGGAAGTTCTAATGTCTACGATGACATCTGACATGACTGTTAAAGGCACAATGTCCCTTATCCATCCGTCCGTGTCCATTACGCGGAGTGTGAGGCGCTTGTCAGGATTGGTAAGGGCCTCCCTGGACTGTCTGCAGTCTGTGATCAATGGCCACATCTGCTTGTGCAGTTTATCAGTTCTTTGACGAAGGCAGCTTTGCAGGAATTAGTATGGTAGGGGGATTATTGTCCTGGGCCTATTGGTATTGTGGATGACCCCCTTCTGGCCAGTTCATCAGCCACATCATTACACAGTGAAACATTATAGTTTTTGATAGTGATGTCTACTTACAGTGAAAGCGAGAGGAATGCATTAAGTAAACGTTAAACCCCCATTGTGCATAAACACTACTGGTAACTAAAGTATTATTTTAAATATGATTACGAACTGCACTGATTGTGGCTTTGAATTGTCATAGTTGTCTCTATTATGGTTTTAACTACAGATATTTATTATTATTATTGATTAATAGGCAAGCAGCGCATTGCTGATATGCCTATATCAAGCACTGGTGTAAAGTTCAAAAAATAGTCAGTTATCACCATAGTCTATGTCAAATGTCACTAGCCACTTGTCCATTTTGTTTTTAAAAGTGTTTACAGTTGGGGACTGACCGCTTCTTCTACTTCTTTAAGCCTCTGACCTATATATGACTTCCTCAAGGAGCTATTTTTGTTCTAGAAATGCTAAACCCAACCACAGAGGGTTCTGGCGAGCCCGCTAACATGGCCCCGACTGCAGAGCCTATACACAACATGGATGGGACCGACAGTGGAGAACTCATAGACTACAACCACGCCAGTGTACTTGCACAGTTCCATGAAGATGCACTTAAACAGGTAAGCACAGGATCAATGTTTCCCCTGTTAGTGCACCTGGTCGAACAACCACCTTTCTCCAACCCAGGTAGTTCTGCGCCTTCAGTGTTGAGTGCTCCACAATCATTGTATCCACAGACTCTGTTACCCCCCTACGGCTGGTCCATACTCTCCCCACGGGTACCAGCAAGGATACTTCTTAGCTCAGTACCCTTCCTTCCCATACGCACCCATCTTTTCACAGCTAGATATAGGCTTCTCCTAGATTCGCCATTGCAATCTCTTTTCACCCTTACTATTGTTGCCCAAAGCAAGACTGGCCAAGTCTGCATCAGATCAGCTAGTCTCGGTCTTGCTCTTGTTCTTGCATCTGCAAGATTCTTGCTCTGACTTATTAATATGTTTTTATTTGTAATTGTACCTTGTAGGACTATTGTGTATGGCCGCAAATGTCCGTTTTTCTATTCTCTTCCTATATACATATATCTAATCTATGTATTGCTTAAAATTATTATTATTGATTAATAGGCAAGCAGCGCATTGCTAATATGCCTATATCAAGCACTGGTGTAAAGTTTATTAAATTGTCAGTTATCACCATAGTCTATTTCGATTGTCACTAGCCACTTGTCCAGCCTGTTTTTAAAAGTGTTTACAGTTGAGGACTTTAATATGTCTTCTGGTATTTTGCTCCACATATTTACAACTCTGTTATTCATGAAGTGATATCCTATATTTGTATTGCTGTTTTTTTATTAACAAGTGTTTTTTATTTTACAGGCAGGCACTGGTGTATGCCAGTTGCGAGTGCTACTGGCTTGTGGCCTGGCCATATCTGGAGCCACGCTAGAACTGGCTGTCATTCCCTTTGTACTACCATCGGCAGAAATAGAGCTCTGCATTTTGGCACATGAAAAAAGTTGGCTGGGTAAGTTGAGAAAAAAGATTGAGAAACTAACCTTCTAAAGCAATCATCATGAAATTGTTTATGGCTTATTGCACAACTCTTGGAAACTTCAACATCATCACAGCCCTTATAACACAGAATCCTAAATCCCCACTGTTGGGGATGGGCCTTCCAAAATAATTTGAGAATTAAGCCTACACTCGCCACGCTGGCGAAGGTCTGATGACCTTTGTAGGATTTTAGGGAATGCATTCTTACAACCAAGCAACTTGGATAGTTATTGGGCATTATTGAACATTTGTAGCATGAATAGGAATTAGGTGGTGGTTATATTAAACTTATATTGAATAGTTTTTGAACTCTTATTGGACAGTTCTTAGACTTATATTGGACGGTTTTTGAAGTCTTATTGTACAGTTCTTAGACTCATACTGAACGGTCTTTGAGCTCTTGTTGGACAATTCTTAGATTTATATAGGGCAGTACTTAAGACTTTTATTTGATGGTTCCTGAACTCTTATTGGAGAGTTCTTGAATTCTTATTGAACAGTTCTTGAATCCTTATTGGACAGTTCTTGAACTCTTATTGGACAGTTCTTGAACCCTTATTGGACAGTTCTTGAACTCTTATTGGACAGTTATATTTATTATTTTAATCTATTTTGATTAATAGTTTGTTCTTCTGGAAATTTATTTAACTTAAGTATAAATTAAATCGTTTTAGGTTGGTTTTTGTGGGTGAAGTAAAAAAAAAGTCGCAATACCAAGTTGAGAGATAATTTATTGCCTACAAAGGATCAATTATATATCGAAATAAACTAACTGAACTTTTTTGAGATAGTCGCAACCCGTGTGTTAGTGGTGGGGGTACAGTGTGATAGAGATGCGGGATGCACGCCATCTCTGGCACACTGCACGGACCCGTTTATGTTGCGGGTGACTTGTGACTTGTGAGCTATATTTTTTTTTTTTGTAATTTTTTTTTTTTTTTTTCGTATTTCAGTGCTAATAACCCTAGTGGGTGCGTCCCTGGGTAGTGTGGGTTGGGGCAGCCTGGCCTCGTGTTTGGGTCGGCGCCGTGCTTTGGTCTCCAGTTTGGCTGTCAACGCAGTATTTAGTACTATAGCGGCTTTTATGCCCACTTATGGCACATTTATGATGGCTAGGTATGTATAGTTTCTTTAGCAAATAAACAATTTTTTTTTAATGGACACTGTTAATATTAACACCGCTATTATTGATATTATCCCTCTCGCTCGCACAATACAACATTTTAAAATATTATTCAAGTTTGAGTGTACTTTATAGAAATGTCTATAATTTAAAAAAAAATAATAATAAAAAAATCTCCGTGGTCTAGCGGTTAAGTCAGTGGATTTAGGTCTGAGGTTTTTTTTTTTTTTTTTTTTTTATATATACTAGCACGACATGTGACCTTGCGCCCACCTGATGGTAAGTGGGGAGCGAGATCCATGCAACTGTAATCAGACACTCATGACTGACATCAGTCCCTAACACTATGCCGGCTTGACTGGACATGACGGCAATTCGAGCCTGATCCCGAAATGTGTGGATACACTTTACTGGGTTTATCGGCACGAACGGTGGCTACTTCCCCGTCTCGGCAGACTGGACGAATTACCACTATCAGTCTGCCTACCACCTAGTAAAAGGGTAACGGGTTTCACTCCTGCAGCCCAATTCTGTTACTTAGTCACAAACGTCAGATTGTCAAAATAGTGAATTCTGTTATTTACTACCACTTTTAGCCCGAGTTTCTCCGATCATAGCCGACCTTACGTCAAAATAACGTTTTCCACTATATACCTTTAATATACACGGGGTTGCAACTTCAAAATCATTGGGAAAACGTGAATTAAATACTTAAATTGTCGGCCGCGAATTTATAATAAAGATAACAACATTTATAATAATTAGACTAATATTATATATTTAAATTAAACAATTTTATTAGGTAATAAATCAAAAATATGGCAAATACTAAAAGAAATATATATATATTTTAAATGAATGCATCGTAACGTTACTTTGCTGTCAGTCATCTGTAGTGGAAAGCTTTATACAGTATGACAGTTCCGTGATTTAAGTGGTTTCACTAAATAACGTTGGCACTTAAGTAACAGAATATTCACATTTAGCCAACTTTACTATAGGCCAATCATGACAAGTGGCAAGCTTGTCGATGTCTTCAGCGTACCAAACTCGAGAAAAATCACAACTAAATTAAATGTATTTATTTACATTAATAAATATTTTTGTGTACCTCCGAGTCTAAATCCATGGACTTAACCGCTAGACCACATACATATATCTGTTGAATTTGGCCTATACTCGCCACGCTGGTCAGACGGGTAGCCGACAGCGGCGAACGAGTGCCTTCACTCCGTAGCCACGACTCAGACTTAGCTGTTAAGGCACGCAGCGAGAGAGAGACGGTTTATAGGGTTTTAGTCCGTAGGGTCTCCTTAGGAGGCCTCACGGTGATTCCTCACCTCCTCAGGGTTGGCGAGTCCTTTTTGTGTAACTGCGTCTAATTATTGTTTTTATGTTTTCAGATTTTGTTCTGGAATAGGCTCTGGCGGTATAATACCGACAGTATTTACATATTTATCTGAATTTTGCCAACGAGCTCATCGCGGGAAGATATTGCCATTGTTACTGGTATTCATGGGGTTGGGAGGTTTATATGCGAGCGGGGTGGCCAGGGTCATAGTGCCGGCCACTGGGACTGAGACTTTAATAGAGAATAAGGAACACTTTAGTGCTTGGCATCGGTGAGTATATAAAAAAAAAAACAGGAAGTCTTCGCGCCATTTTGCGTGGACATGTCAAGTGCAAGTTTTTGTGTTGTAAATTAATTTACTGTGGATATTATTGGTCAACAGTGGTGTTGTTTTGTTTAATAATGTGCTACAATGTGAATAATTATGGAAAACGATAAATTGGAATTTAAATATGGGGCACAAGTTGCAGTTTATTTTTTGCGGTTTTCCCGCCATATTTTACCCGACGTGTTTGAGCAGTGGATGGTTCCGCGAGTGACTCCAAGAAAAGCATCAAATTCTGCAGCATCTGGAATTTGATGATGACCTCATTAATTCATGAAAAAGAAAGATATATTACGTCAGACTTGGCTGTATGGGCTAGACCCTTTGCCTTCCCTATCATCTCATTCATCATCCATCGGGAGAAGAGAACCAAAAAAAAACAAAAAAAACATGGCTGTAGTTAATTATTGACTTAAATCATCGGAATTCAATTCAATATCATTTATTTCAGGCATTACACATATAAAATACAATTTACAATAAAATAAATAATATTCACATTTTAAGCCTAAAACTACTATGAACGAGCTTCCAAGACGGCATTAATGGAATCATACAGTATTTGGTTGGGTAGGGAGAGGAGTAGAATGGTGGATGGTGAGCGTATTATCGCGCAATAAAATAAAAAAAAGGGAGGCCTCCTTTTCTTAAACCAGCCTATTGTCCGTCGCAAGCCCGAGACACCATTCTTCTCATCTCTTACCCACACACAGGACCCGGCACCCGCTCAGTGAATCCATGGAATGCTTCGAAATTTGTCTTCTATTCTCTTCTTCTTCACAAGACTTCAAGACTAATATACTATTGTTTTTTCTTGACTATGACTTATATTATTTATCATAATATTATTTATTTATCCTATTCTCATTTGTTAAACATATATGTAAACTGTACATTTAGTGTTTCTTCCGATTTAGTAAATGGTACTGTATATCTTTGCGACCCGTGACTCACCCAACATAAGGCATCAGCTGAAAATCAGCGCTGCAGCCTCGGCTGTAGCATATGCTGAGCTGACCTATGACCTTGTGGTGACACAGTACGGGCTACACCACCACAACAATTGACCTGGTGGAGTAGTGGGAGTCGGGGCTTCGTAACAGTCCTTGTATCATCCTCCCCTCCCTGGTGTTCCTAATTACGTTCCTTCTCCAAACCGTTCATATCAAGAATTTAAATATCGCGCGCCTGTCATCTTGTGTGTCACGTGATCTAATTCGTGACACCCGAGCCTAGCGCCAATGTGGCCGAGGCGAGAACGACGAAGAAAAAAGTTTAGGTGTTCTCTGTGGAGTCAACATTAGACTTCTTAGTCCAGCCTAATTTCTCCCAAAACAAAGGAAAACACAACCACCAACTGCGTATAATATTGATGTTAATCAAAAGCCGGTGTCTCCGGAGCCCTGAGCTGCTCAGGAGTACCCAACAGTGGGAGTACGCCCTCAACACAAAGTGCGGGGCATATCCACAACTAACCCAACCAAACGGAACAAATATAACTGTGGACTAAATTAATATTTATTTGGACTAAATTGTAAATAAATATTTATTTAGTCCACAGTTATATTTGTTCCGTTTGGTTGGGTTAGTTGTGGATGTGCCCCGCACTCTGTGTTGAGGAGGTACTCCCACTACTCCACCAGGTCAATTGTTGTGGTGGTGTAGCCCGTACTGTGTCACCAAAACCTATTTATCGCCACACCTGTATGTATGTTTCGGCATATAGAATAGGCTTACATTTATACATTTAGATTTATTCCTTGCATATATATATTTTTTGTAACCATTGTAATTGTTGCGATAAATAAAGTATTTTCTTTCTTTCTTTCTTTCTGTCTTATGTGTAATGTACATACACATGATTATTAATGGCGGATGTTTCGATTGTTTCAGATACCTATTAATATGCACACTTCCGATATTAGCCTCGCTAGTTAGTTTAATTTGGACTCAGGAATCTCCAAGGTTTCTGCTAGAAGTAGGAAGAGAAGTCGACGCCATGATGGTTTATCAGGTAAATCACACTAGCATTTCTCAGAATCCCAAAACCTCATATAGAATTATATAAGTACTTTGTAAAGGAACCGGTATTTCCCGGTTCTTTTGGTAGTTTGTGTTATCATTACAGCCCATAGAACCTAGCGTCCTAGACCGTCACTGTTGGAGATGGACAAGATGGACCTGGCACCTGTACGGTCAAATTTCAAATTTCTTTCTACTCTCCTAGAAAAGGGCTATTACTCACGCCGACATGACAAAGTCCTAGGTGTTATCCGTGAAGCAGTAAGTCTTTCTATTGCAAGAGCCAGAAAGGAACTGACTACAAATAAAACTTTGACCACATTTGTAAAGGAAAGGCAAAGCACGAAAACTAAATGCAAGCCCACCTCAATCCTTGGCGCAGCATCAGACTGGAAAATTCTCATGGATACATTTGAACACCATTATAGGATCCCAGATGAACTAGCTGTATCAGCCTATAGGCCAGACATCTTAGTGTTTTCTCGGAACTTGAAAAAAGTTATCCTTATTGAACTTACCGTTCCGTGGGAATCAAATATTCCAAAAGACCACAACATGAAGTCGAATAAATATTATGATCTCACAGAAGAAATGATCAGGAACGGGTTCAAGACTCAGCTTTACGCAGTGGAAGTTGGTGCAAGAGGAGTTCCAGCAAAATCTTTGCATCACTTACTGAAAGAATTGGGCCTAAGCAGGTCTGCCGTCAATACATTTATGGAACGAGCTTCCAAGACGGCATTAACGGAATCATACAGTATTTGGTTGGGTAGGTGTCACGTTAAGCGGGACATTCAAATAAAACTAGGAATTTAAGCAAGGAAGTTAATATAAGTTAAGTAAGATGAAGTTAACAAAGCAAGAGAATCTACAATTATATAAAGGGAGGGTCGTAAGCCAAAACTTAGCCCTATCACTCTTTATGCATCCGTTGACTGTACGTAGGGGTACCTTCCCTCGGAGAGCCTGAAGATGGGGACCCGGAGAGCGCTGCCGATCCCAAGCGGACAACGAGGCGTCACGGGGATCCTGGGCAGCGGGGTTATCTTCTCAAGCTGGGCCCCAGCTTTATAGTCCTACTGGAAAAACCCTGGAACGCACGGGGAGCACACGTTACGTTCCATCTCTAGATCCACCACCACTCCAGTCCACACCAAGACAAGATACCATGTAGTTGGTGAGACCGCAGCGGTGGTGCACAAATAAAAATGAATCTACTGCACGTGGTCATGAAGTGACCCGTACTATTTTTAATTCAATACTTACCCAAGCTACGGGGACGACAATATCCAGTAGGTTTATAAGGGTGTTTAATTATTAAGAAATATTTAATTCTAGTAAGTAAAACTATTATAAATTAAAGAAGCAGCACATTGCTCGCAGTTGGTTTTAAAAAAGTGGAGTGTGTCAAAATCTACACTGACAGGTGACGTCTTAAATAAACGCAAGTCAAAGGATGTCGATTGCAGCCAACAATATTTATTCCTCGGCCGCATGTAATACGATCGTTACATTACCCCGCTCGCCACTTGAGGATTTTAACCCTAAGGGTAAAATCCTTAACTATGAAATATAAAAAAAAAATATAAAAAAACTAAGAAAAGAAATTGACTAAGTAAACTAAGAAAAAAAATACTAAGAAAACTAAGAAAAAAAAATCTACTCGTACAAAATTAAAATTATTACAAAAAAAATATAACTAACATTACCAACAACACACACATTCGTCCATTCATCATATTCATACTTCAATCTACATAATCATTCATGCTTCAGCATTCAATTTTCGGCTAATAGCGGGATATACCAAGCAAACTATTAGTCGACACATCTTTCATACAATAAGGCACTTGTTATTAATAAACTAGTGTCTTAAAAAGCTGGCAATATTAGGCTATAAGATTGAGGAATAATATTAAGTTGATATTTAAAGTTTAAGAAAATTTAATAAGAAAAAAAAAACTAAGTAAAAAAATCAAGCAATTAGAAAATAAATAACAAAAACATTCATATATGTGTAAATATATCACAGCTTTAAGACTGGCATTTATACTATCATAATAAAAAAATATAGAATTATATCAGTAAATTAAGAAAATAAAAAAAATGTTTAAAAAAATATCACATTATAATTTAAATCTAACCTAACTATTATTCTATGTGCCTATTGCCTACAAAGTTTAGCCAATCATGACTACAGGGCAAGATTGTTTGGGAGCAATGGTAACGATTGTCATCACACACAAGCAACGGAGAAACATTGTCCGCTGCCTTCGACAAACCTTCCCCAACACCATCTAAGTACCCCACACTGTCACATATATCCATGGATGTCAGTCCATGAATAGCCACTTTACAAATTGATTCAACTTTTAAAATTAAAGAAAACATTATTACAATAAAAAAAAGGGAAAAGAAAATTACTAAATATTGAACAGTTTGGGTAAATATTGAATAAGATGAACAAAAAAACTAAATGAAATTTTATGATAATGACTGATATAAAAAAATAAAAATATTGTGCAATAAAAATATTTATGTTATTATTAAGTAAAACTTTAAATAATATGGCAACCAGAATGCCTAGGAATTGTTTAAGTAGATGAAGAAAATATTTTTGTTACACAAGATTTAAAAAAATGCTAAGCACATGCTTCAAAAAGAAAAAAAAAACAAGTCATTATTTTTTTTACAAATTTAAGTTAAAATTACAGCGCAGGTACTTTGAAGAAGTTAAAAAAAATGATTTTACACAAACCTGCAAACACGCATGCAATAATCACACAACTACTAGCTACGCAAGGCCAAAGAATGCAATAAAGTTAAGCGAAGATGACTAAAAAACACTGTTGGGCGCCAGATGTCACGTTAAGCGGGACATTCAAATAAAACTAGGAATTTAAGCAAGGAAGTTAATATATTAAGTAAGATGAAGTTAACAAAGCAAGAGAATCTACAATTATATAAAGGGAGGGTCGTAAGCCAAAACTTAGCCCTATCACTCTTTATGCATCCGTTGACCGTACGTAGGGGTACCTTCCCTCGGAGAGCCTGAAGATGGGGACCCGGAGAGCGCTGCCGATCCCAAGCGGACAACGAGGCGTCACGGGGATCCTGGGCAGCGGGGTTATCTTCTCAAGCTGGGCCCCAGCTTTATAGTCCTACTGGAAAAACCCTGGAACGCACTGGGAGCACACGTTACGTTCCATCTCTAGATCCACCACCACTCCAGTCCACACCAAGACAAGATACCATGTAGTTGGTGAGACCGCAGCGGTGGTGCACAAATAAAAATGAATCTACTGCACGTGGTCATGAAGTGACCCGTACTATTTTTAATTCAATACTTACCCAAGCTACGGGGGCGACAATATCCAGTAGGTTTATAAGGGTGTTTAATTATTAAGAAATATTTAATTCTAGTAAGTAAAACTATTATAAATTAAAGAAGCAGCACATTGCTCGCAGTTGGTTTTAAAAAAGTGGAGTGTGTCAAAATCTACACTGACAGGTGACGTCTTAAATAAACGCAAGGCAAAGGATGTCGATTGCAGCCAACAATATTTATTCCTCGGCCGCATGTAATACGATCGTTACATAGGGAGAGAAGTAGAATGGTGGATGGTGAGCGTATTATCGCGCAATAGAAAAAAAAGGAGGCCTCCTTTTCTTAAACCAGCCAATTGTCGGTCGCAAGCCCGAGACACCATTCTTCTCATCTCTTACCCACACACGATGGACCCGGCACCCGCACGGTGACTCCATGGAATGCTTAGAAATTTGTCTTCCTGTATAGATTGCTTATTTTAATTACAGTTGTATGTAATAAATAATAAATATTTCCAGACAGGTCACACAGCGCCGTCTAGTCTCCGTGGTAAGCTACGAGGCTTGTGTTACGGAAACTAGATGGTTGATAAACTACATATTATACTTTTTTTTTTGTAAATATATACATATAAACACCCAGACCGAGGCAAATTAAACAATGTACAACTTGCCCCCGGTGGGAATCGAACCCACGACCTCCCGAGTTCACGGCAACGTTGTTACCACTAGACCACGGAGGCTGTCAAACATGTCATGATGATGCAATCTGCCCATATTATGGCCATACAATATGCTTATGTCAATAGATATTTATTAACATTATTTATTTGTATATAGTTTATATTTAATATTGTTCTTGTCAATTTATTCGAATACAATGTCAAAGCGGCTGACAGAAAGGTCTGGAGACAGGAAGGCTGGCAATTATTTCTGACAACGTATTAGCCTCGCTATACAGAGGGGAAATGTTGCCAGTCTCCTTGGGACTATCTCGGATGGGACGTCTCTAGAGGACATTTTTTATTTATAGTTTAGTTTATTTTTAATTTTATTATTTAGGTAGCTTTTAATTTTTATTTAATGTACTATAATTAACTTCGAATAAAATACAATGTTAATGTGAAAATTTGCATGCTAAATTTTCTTTTATTGAGTAAAAACAGAATGCAATAATAAGTAGCTTACCTAATTTATTTTCAGGGTATCCACACAAGTAATCAAGTTAAAATTTGCGGTAAAAGTAAAGCCACCCTGAACAGTGGATCCGAGTACCGGCTCGGGGAACTGGAACTGCCGGGGAAGAGACGGCCTCACGTTCATCCTGTCCGGCATAGTGTTAAGATGGTAAGTCTATTGACATCTTGCCTTTTATTCCTAAGATTTTACAATTAAAAGTAAAGTGAAGTATTATCACGACCGTTTCCCTTTCGGGGTGGTCAGAAACCACGCTTATGAATAAGCGGAATCACATTTAGCCAACTTTACTATAGGCCAATCATGACAAGTGACAAGCTTGTCGATGTCTCCAGCGTACCAAACTCGAAAAATGTCACAAATTTATTAAATATTAATTAAATTCATTTATTTAAATTAATAAATATTATTGTGTCCCGACTAGGAATCGATCCCGGTTAATATGTGCCATTCGCATACACGCTTGCCAACTTGAACATAAAAATCAGCTAGGATTTCTAGAAAGAAACAAACTGACTCCGTGGTCTAGTTAAGTCCGTGGATTTAGACTTGGAGGGACCGGGTTCGATTTCTGGTCGGGACATAAAAATATTTATTAATGTAAATAAATACATTTAATTTATTTGTGAGTTTGGTACGCTGGAGACATCAACGAGCTTGCCACTTGTCATGATTGGCCTATAGTAAAGTTGGCTAAATGTGAATCTGCTTCTATATAAGTGTGGTTTCTGACCACCCCGAAAGGGAAACGGTCGTGATGATACTACATTTTTTTTTAATGAAATTATTTATTTGCATAGAACATGGTAATAGTAAATATTAATTAGTATGTTAGTTCTGCACATTCAGCCATTTCTGGCACTCAAATTTTGTTAAACATTATTTACAATGTAAAAATCTTATTATTATATTTATAATTTTAGTCACACTTATTACATACAGATTATTATTAAAACATATTGTACAGGTAATTGTTATAATACACATGAAAAATACTTGAAATTTGCGGTTGTAATATTCACTTAGCGAATAGAATTATTTAAGACTGCCTTTATGAGCAAGTTTTATCCCTGTATTGCAGTTTATCTCTATAACAAAATGAATAAAGCTATTAATGGAAATTCTCTGAACTATAATAAATGTAAAATTATTTTAAGTTCTTGGTTAAATAAATGAAACTACGAAGCAACAGAAGAATTGTTACAAATATTAAAATAGAGGGTACATAATTCAATTTCTAATCGCTAATAGTAAAAAGTAAGAAAAACTATAAACTAAGCGGTGGTGGCTCGGTTGTAAGAACGCGTACCTTAAATCTTACAAAGGTCGGTTCAAACCCCCCCCGGCATGTACCAATGAGAAATACACTTTTCTTACGTACATTTATCATAGATTTACAACACCACTGTTCCCGTGCCTCGGAGAGCACGTTAAGCCGTCGGTCCCGGTTCCACTAATACCAACTTGTGGAATCGTTAATAAATTGTCATCATATCCTCGCCAATCCGTCTGGCCAGCGTGGCGAGTGTAGGCCAAATTCTCCAGTTCTGGAAGGCCCATCTCCAGCAGTGGAGGTCTAGGACGCTGTGTTCTAGGGCTGTAATGAAGTGGAAAAAAAGCTAAAATTCTATATGTGTTGTATTGTATATTATACTTATTTGTGTAATGGAACTGGTGCCTGAGATTCAGATTAACTTTGTTTGGGCACCAGTGGCCAATTCCAAAAAAATGTACTAGTTTTTTAAGTAAATAAACGATTTTTATTATTATTATTATTAGAAGCAACATTCTATCAATATTTTCCTAATTTGCCCTTTAAACTCATTGTAATATCTTTCTATATATTCTAATATCTTTTTAACATTGTTTCAGTTTTGGCATGCGTTTTTCCAATTATTCTCATCGGCCCATCGCCATACAACAGTAACGTTAGGCGGGACGTTATTTTTCGCAATGCTCCTACAGTTCTGCGTATCGTCATACACAACTTCATACATATCTCACATAGACCAGCTCCAATTTGCAGCTTCCAAACAAATAATCACAAATAAAAACTACGAAAATGAGTTTTATAATAAAACCTTGCAGAATGTTGATTATAAGAATGCCAGTTTTGTCGATTGTGAGTTTAGCGACATGTTTATGTCACATGTGACATTTTTTAATTGCACCTTCGTAAGGGTCAGCTTTGCCGGAATCAAAACGTCTTATACGTCGTTTAAGGGATGCCTTTTCGTTAACTCTAGGTAAGTTGTTATATTACTTTTTATTTAAAAACTTGCATAATATATAATATAAATATACAAGGTGGCTCGGTTGTACGAACGCGTTCCTATATTTTTTTTTTGTTTTTTTTTTTTTTTTTATATATACCAGCATGACATGCGAGGTCTATGAATGTTTGCAATTGGAATCAGACACTCATGACTGACATCAGTACCTAACACTATGTCTGCTTGACTGGGCATGACGTGTGGATACACTTTACTGGGTTTATCGGCACGAACGGTGGATACTTCCCCGCAGACTGGGGAAATTACCATCATCAGTCCGCCTACCACCTATTAGTCATTATTACTATCCTACAAAGGTCGGTTCAAACCCACCCGGCATGTACCAATGAGAAATACACTTTTCTTACGTACTGCAGTCATAGATTTACAACATCACCGTTCACGTGCCTCGGAGAGTATGTTAAGCCGGTAATCCCAATTCCACTAATATTAACTTGTGGAATCGTTAATAAATTGACATCAGATCCTCGCCAAGCCCTTTTGGCCAGCGTGGCGAGTGTAGGCCAAAATTCTCCAGATATATGTTCTGGAAGGCCCATCTCCAGCAGTGGTGTTCTAGGGGCTGGTAATGAATGGGCTCGGCCTTTTGCCTTCAAATAATGGGGAAAATTGTATTAAAAAAATTACAAACATCTTGTTTCTAATTTTGAACTGACACTACAGTCTATCATATACATATGAACACTGTCATATATATCCTTATAATCTGAGCGTTATGAAAATTACTTAGAATATGGGTGTTGGAAATTAGTCTTCTCACTGGTCATTTTTTTTTCATTACAGCCCCTAGAACACAGCGTCCTAGACCTCCACTGCTGGAGATGGTCCTTCCAGAACATATATCTGGAGAATTTGGCCTACACTTACCAAGCTGGCCAGACGGCTTAGCGAATATGTGATGTCAATTTATTATGACAATATATTAACGATTCCACAAGTTGGTATTAGTGAAACCGGGACCGACGGCTTAACGTGCTCTCCTCGCACGGGAACGGTGGTGTTGTAAATCTATGACTGCAGTATGTAAGAAAAGTGTATTTCTCATTGGTACATGCCGGGGGGGTTTGAACCGACCTTTGTAGGATTTAAGGAACGCATTCTTACAACAAAATTAGCAAGCTGAAGTGGCAATGGGCTGGACACATATGCCGCAGAACCGATGAACGATGGAGTAGACGGGTTCTGGAGTGGAGACCACGTACTGGAAGACGCAGAGTGGGTCGACCCCCCGCCAGGACAGATGACCTGAGGAAGGTCGCTGGTGGGAGTTGGATGAGGGTGGCAGGAGATCGTGTGAAGTGGCGAGCCTTGGGGGAGGCCTATATCCAGCAGTGGAGAGACACAGGTGGAGATGATGATGATGTTCTTACAACCGAGCCACCACCGCGCCGCTGTACATTTATTTATTTATTTTATTTATTTATTTATTACAGGATAACTAACGACTAATAAACACATAAAGACAAAAAAATGGAAACATAAAATGTCAATTAAAAGTTACCACAAATAGTCTACAAAAAATATGGAACTAAATTTTTATATATATATATTTTAATTTTAATACTAATATTTTATTGAAGTAATATACAAACAGTATAAAATAATTACAATATAAATTAAAACTACTTAAAAGTAAAAATTAAAATAAATATAAACTAAACCTAATTAAAAATTAATGTATTTTAATTTAAATTTGAATATATATATACTCACATACATACACACATATATTTGTATGTATAATAGCTTAATTAATTTATATATACTTATATATATATAACATGTCGGGCATTAAAGAAGTTTTTTTTTTTAGTATAATAGACACGGACATCGAAACGTCTCGTGATTTCGATCCATTTTGTATTATAAATGGCACTACGATTAGAAGTATGCGAGTGGGTTGCAAACGGCACGCCGATCTGACTTTTAACATTAGTGGATTATTAACGCAGCAAACTGCTAATGCTGTTGTTATGATACTGGCAGCTCCCATAGCAATGCTTCCTTATTATTGTCGGAAGTTGTGTAAGTAATAATAATTTTATTTCTGACCCCCCCCCCCCCCCCCCCCCCCCTCCCTACTTTTGTAAGAAATAATAAGAATAATTCGACTTAAAACAAGTTTGATACAGTAAGAACTAATAAAATCAATACAATTATTAAAACTGACTGCCTCCGTGGTCTAACGGTTAAGTCCGTGGATTTACACTCGGAGGTACCGGGTTCGATTCGTGGTCGGGACACAAATATATTTATTAATATAAATAAATACATTTAATTTATTAGTGATATTTCTCGAGTTTGGTACGCTGGAGACATCGACGAGCTTGCCACTTGTCATGATTGGCCTATAGTAAAGTTGGCTAAATGTGAATCCGCTTATTTATAAGCGTGGTTTCTGACCACCACAAAAGGGAAAAGGTCGTGATGATACTTTACTATATGTACTAATCAAAGTAGTAATATTGGTTGGACCGTAAACAATAATGCATATTTATGTATGTTAGGCACAACATTAATTACAACTAAAACTAACTAACTAAATAAGCCTATAGTAAAGTTGGCTAAATGTGAATCCGCTTATTTATAAGCGTTGTTTCTGACCACCCCGAAAGGGAAACGGTCGTGATGATACTTTACTTTACTAACTAACTTAAAAACTACTTAAATAAGATTGTGGCTGTAAAGAGGCCGTGTCAGTTTACATTCTAAATACTTAATAATTATTATGTACAGAAATTATATACATATGTCAGATAATTTATAAATTTATAAAACTAAAAATAATAATAAAAAAAGGCGTCTCATCTTATAATGTAAATAATAATAATGATATGTCAATTAAACATAAATTCGTAGCTGTAAATGGGCCGTGTCACCTTACAATCTAAATAACCTGATGGTAAGTGGCGCGAGAGGTCCATGAATGTTAGCAACTGGCATCAGACACTCATATCAATGACCGGCTCCGTGGTCTAGTGGTAACAAACGTTGCCGTGAATTCGGGAGGTCGTAAGTTCGATTCCCACCGGGGGCAAGTCGTACATTGTATAATTTGTCTCGGTCTGGGTGTTTATATGTATATATTTACTAAAAAAAAAAAAAGTATAATATGTAGTTTATCAACCATCTAGTTTCCGTAACACAAGCCTCGTAGCTTACCACGGAAACTAGATGGCGCTGTGTGAACTGTCTGGAAATATAAAAAAAAAAAAAAATGTTTTTCCTATTATTATCTGTCTAAAATTATGTAGTTAAATGTCCATAATTTTATTTCCTAGTAAGTTGATTTCTCAAAAGTACATTAAAGACTTCTAAAATGTAGGATTGTAAGTTTTTTTTTCTAATTTTCAGTTGCATTAAATGTGGCTTGTGCACTTTGGTCTTGTATGATATACTTTGCCGGAGTACAATGGTCATTACATGCTGTCGAAGCAGTTTTCCGAACATTTCTGACCTTGGTGCTGTATACTGCCAGCATAATGCTTGTGGAAACATATCCAGCTGGTTTGAGGTGAGTTTTCTTCAAAACAAAATAATTCATATGAAGCCTAACGAGCTTCAAAGACGGCATTATTTTCTCTTTCCCACATACGATGGACCCAACATCCACATTGTAAATCTCTGGAACCCTTAGAAATTTGTCTTCTTAATCATCTAGCGCTGAAGTCCGAGGATTTCAGCCCGCTTTGTTTATAACATGACAACAATATATGGCCGACCTAATATGTGGCCAAACATATATGGCCTACCTTATAAATATAGTAAATATCTATTGACATAAGCATATTGTATGCCCATAACATGGCCAGATTGCATCATCATGACATGTACATACAACTGTAATTAGAATAAGCAATCTATACAATAAAGAAATTTGAATTTGAAAAATATGTGGCTAAACTAATATATGCGGCTGAACTAATAGATATGCGGCCAAACTAATAAATGTATGACTGAACTAATAAACATAAGGCTGAACTAATAAATATATGGCCGACCTAATAAATATGAAGCTGAACTAATAAATATATTGCCTATGTAATAAATTTGTAATAGACCTAATAAATGTGCGACCAAACTAATAAATAATATTTTTCATTATTTCAGATGCACTGGCCACGGGCTAATAATGTCCATAGTTTTAGTGGGTGCCAGTGTGGCCCAAGCTTGGTGCGGGAATTTGTGGCCAACTTCGGCCACGGTACTAGCGTGTCTCCTAGCAGGACTGGCGGCGGCTTTGGCATTACGGGCCAACGACTCTAGTTGCAATCTCTGCTAATTTACGTACTTTTTTTCTATTTAGATACCATTTACCCATGCAGTTAACTTTTCCCTCTTTTTCCCATACAGATACCTTTTTTCCCATACAGATACCTTTTTTTCCCATACAGATACCATTCTTCCCATACAGATACCTTTTATCCCATACAGATACCTTTTTTCCCATACAGATTGCATTCTTTCCATAAAGTTACCTTTTTGCCATACATATACCTTTTTTCCCATACCGACACCTTTTTTCCATACAGATACCTTTTTTCCCATACATATACCTCTTTTCCCTTACAGACCTTTTATACCATACAGATACCTTTTTCCCATACATATACCTCTTTTCCCTTACAGACCTTTTATCCCATACCGACACATTTTTTCCCATACAGATACCTTTTTTCCCTTACATATACCTTTTTTCCCTTACAGACCTTTTATCCCATACCGACACCTTTTTCCCCATACAGATACCTTTTTTCCCATACCGACACCTTTTTTCCATACAGATACCTTTTTTCCCATACATATACCTTTTTTCCCTTACAGACCTTTTATCCCATACCGACACCATTTTTCCCATACAGATCCATTTTTTCCCTTACAGATCTTTTATCCCATACCGACACCTTTTTTCCCATACCGACACCTTTTTTCCCATACAGATACCTTTTTTCCCATACAGATACCTTTTATCCCATACAGATACCTTTTTTCCCATACAGATACCTTTTTTCCCATATAGATACCTTTTTTCCTATACAGATACCTTTTATCCCATACAGATTCCTTGTATCCCATACCGTCCATACCGACACCTTTTTCCCATTCAGATTCCTTGTATCCCATACCGTCCATACCGACACCTTTTTCCCATTCAGATTCCTTTTTCTCATACAGATACAAATTTACAAATGTACGTAAGAAAATGTTTTTTTTTTAAATTGTTACATACCTACCGAGGTCGGTACCGACTTTTGTTTAAGGATTTTATGGAAAGCTTATTTACAGCCGCCCACAATTGCAATTTTTTTTTGTGTTACGATGAATGAAAAAGTTTAAAAGAGGCTGTTTTTTATCTTTTTTATTTAATTACTTAAAATTAATTAGCTATTCAATAGATTGAATATAAAAGTATCAACTCGACCGTAACTTCAAGCGTGATGGTCAAAAACCACACCAACATACCATTCTATCATGTCACTTTTTTTTGTGTCTTCGATCATCAATGGGGTGTATCAGGCAAAGCTTTTTGTAGATGTCGCTAGCGGCACTGGTACCTTGTTTACAGCTATGACGGATAGTTTTTTTAATGTTTTTGTAGTTTATTATATTTATAACAATAAAAAAAAAAAATACTTAATGTTACCTGCCTTAAAAGACGAATTAGGAAAGCGAACACCGTCTTTAAAAAGAAAAAAGGTTTAATTAATAGAACGGCAATTTTAAGATCACCATATCTTTGATTTCACTTAGAAATCTCGATTTGTACACTTAAAAGCTGCTCACTTCGGCAATATAACCAGAAAATAATATATTTCGTAATAAAAATGCAAGTTTTATACCGCTCATTCCGAATCGCGCTCAGAGCGCTTAGAACGAATATGACACTGAATGTGTCATTCCGAATCAAATATCGCGATTTGGATGCTCAGAGCGTGATATCAATTCGGAACGGTCTAGATCACATTTTCATTCGCAAAATATTAGTTTTTTTTTAAATGTATGGAAGATAAATTGCGGATTCCACATCTTTGAGTATGAATACTAACAAATATACATCTCTCGGTTTATTCATCTTTATATGTGTAAAGTTTAATATTATTAACTTATTTTGGTCTTTTAAAATAACTTGCCGTGTTACAGACATTTTTTTTTCACTTCCTACTTAAATATTAATTATAGATTTGTTTTAGAGGTAATATACAAACAGTATAAACGAATTACAATATTAAATAATTTTAAAGAAAACCTAATATTAAATTAACTTTAAAACGGCGCGGGACATTATGACAAACAACTGACAGCGCTCAGAGCGATCTACCTCGATATCGTGAGCAGTCTAAGCGCGAGAAATAATGTCATTTGTGACGTCACACAGCTTTGGCAAAACAGTTTAAGCGCGTCTCGGAACACCTTTAAGCGTGCTTAGGTTACTATTATCGCGTATCGGAACGAAGGGACATGCAACTGACAGTTCTATTGGGTACCGTCTATCATGCGCCATCTATCGTGATAAAAAGTTAGTGATACACCCCATTGAACTAGATTGATTAAATTAATACATATATCTAAATATAAGAACGATTTTTTTTAAATCGTTGCGAAATAAGAATTGGTTGACGCAAAAGTAAAAACATTATATCAGACATTCTTTTCTCAGAATGTTTGTGATATTAATTAACTGATTTTCGGCCTGACGACTTGATCTCAATATTAATAAAAAATTGACTTTGAAAAAAAACTTGCCACTACATAACCAAAGCTGAATAGCAAATGTAGTTTTACATGTGTAAGAAAGAGATGGCATGAGTTTGCGAGCTATACCAGGGTTTCTCAAACGTACCCTATAAAGCGCCCTGTAAACGATCAAACATGTTTGACAAATCAAATCAAATCATTTATTTCCTTAGATTAGTACACAACACTTGGATATTGTCAATACATATATTTTAATACAATATAAGCTTGGCTGGACCGAATCTAACAGCAATACAATTTATAATAAATAAAATAAAACATTTTTGCCATAAGCGAGGATTTTGTACTTATTTATAACTAGATACTTAAAATTTAATTCGTGGCTGTAAAAAGGCCGTGTCAGCTTATAATCTAATAACATTTATGTCCTTAAATATAAATTCGTGCCTGTAAAATGGCCGTGTCTGCTTACAATCTAGTAATAATAATATTTATGTCCATAAATATAGATTCGTGGCTGTAAAATGGCCGTGTCAGCTTACAATCTAGTAATAACAATGTTTATGTCCATAAATAACAAATCGTGGCTGTAAAAGGGCCGTGTCAGCTTACAATCTAGTAATAACAATATTTATGTCCATAAATAACAAATCGTGGCTGTAAAAGGGCCGTGTCAGCTTACAATCTAGTAATAACAATATTTATGTCTATAAATAACAAATCGTGGCTGTAAAAGGGCCGTGTCAGCTTACAATCTAGTAATAACAATATTTATGTCCATAAATAACAAATCGTGGCTGTAAAAGGGCCGTGTCAGCTTACAATCTAGTAATAACAATATTTATGTCCATAAATAACAAATCGTGGCTGTAAAAGGGCCGTGTCAGCTTACAATCTAGTAATAACAATATTTATGCCCATAAATAACAAATCGTGGCTGTAAAAGGGCCGTGTCAGCTTACAATCTAGTAATAACAATATTTATGTCCATAAATAACAAATCGTGGCTGTAAAAGGGCCGTGTCAGCTTACAATCTAGTAATAACAATATTTATGCCCATAAATAACAAATCGTGGCTGTAAAAGGGCCGTGTCAGCTTACAATCTAGTAATAACAATATTTATGTCCATAAATAACAAATCGTGGCTGTAAAAGGGCCGTGTCAGCTTATAATCTAAAACAAACAATTACAATTATTAATAATGTCAACAAAACCCAATTCGTGGCTGTTTTTTTGTTTCTCAATTCTGTTTATCAAACATGTTTGTCGTCTATATTAAAATAGTTCGAAGAATATTAATTATTTTTTTACTTTTCCTCCGTAAAGTTTTGACGAAATCTCATCATTTAATTAGTAACTTTAGTATATTTATATTGTTGCTGTTCTTTTGTTTTTGTCCATTACTCTTAACTTTTTTTTCTTCTTAATATCGGCATATACTGCAACCGTTATGAATTGTAATGTAAATTATTTACATGTTTCTCGCTTTTCGCTGATTTCTTTAATATGTCTGTGGTGGTTGAAATTTACTATTTTAAGCTCCTTTTATTTTAAGTAACAAAAAATGCTTAAGATGGTTTAACACTATGTATCTCTCTCGCTCGCACAATCCAAAATTATTAAAGATTTAATTACTTAGATTACTTTGAGAAATGTCTATAAAAATATATATGACTTTTGGGACATTATTTTAATTTTAGACAAATATATATATGAAGACAAAATTCTAAGCATTCCAAGTATTCACCGTGCGGATGCCAGGTTCATTGTGTGTGGAACAGAGATAATAGGCCATTTTTATAACAATAGCTGACAATAGCTGACGGTGCAATAAAAAGCCATCGAAACAAAAGGGCATGTATGAAGAGGTTGATGAATGTCGAAGAAGCGAAAGAGGTATGTCGAGATCGTGACAAGTGGCGCTCAATTGTCTCTGCCTACCCCGCAAGGGACCTGGCGTGAAGATTTGTACGTATGTATGTATTTTATGATTCCACTAATGCCGTCTCGGAAGCTAGTTCCATAAATGTATCTCCTGCAGACCTGCTGGGACCCAATTCTTTCAATCTTTGGTCGTAAGATTCTGCTGGAATATACCTCTAAAATATCCACAATTTTATTTCCTAGTAATCTGATTGCTACATTTCTTAAAACTACAATTTAGACTTATTCAAATTGTATAGATTGTGGAGGCGCGGTCTTTTTGGACGCCTGTCGCGGGTGTTGCGGGGTGAATAATATGATGGTGATAAAAGTGGACTGTATATGCGGGGTTGGCACACTGCTGGAAAAGGAGGTGATTAGCTCTGAGCCGGTGCGGAGCGGAAATGAAAACCGCTCAAAGGGAAACGCACGTACCTTTAACCAAACGGTGTGGCGGGTGTCTCATGGAAAGACGGCAGCTCTTCAAGGCTTCAGCGTAGTCTCGAAGGCCGGCGGATGCGGGTGAGTGCGATGCGCGGAACGATCAAAGAATGACACGTGCGCGCGGCGGGAATGTCAAAATCACACGGGCCAGTAAGGCCGTTGCGGGTCCCTGTGCGTAGGGCGAGGAAAAAACAAAGGAATAGGATGCAAGCGTGCCAAAAAAATATACAGGGATAATAATTTTACACAGATGGCGCCACCAGATTGCTTATTCTAATTACAGTTGTATGTACATGTCATGATGATGATATTTATTTGTATATAGTTTATATTTAATGTTGTTCTTGTCAATTTATTTAAGAATAAAAATACTTAAAATCTTTAAAAATATTGGATTGTGCAAGAGGTATGCAAAGCGATAAACTATATCCTAAATTCCTTACAATGGTGTTTTGTCCTTTAGGCTTAAAAAAGTAAAAAAAGTATTCATAAAAAATATCTATTAAATGGTTACTATTTATATCGTCAATGGAATTGGTGATTTTTTTTAAGTGGGCTGATTTTTTTTTTTTGTTCTCTTTTCCCGATGGATGATGAATGAGATGATAGGGAAGGCAAAGGGTCTAGCCCATACAGCCAAGTCTGACGTAATATATCTTTCTTTTTCATGAGTTAATGAGGTCATCATCAAATTCCAGATGCTGCAGTATTTGATGCTTTTCTTGGAGTCACTCGCGAAACCATCCACTGCTCAAACACGTCGGGTAAAATATGGGAGTTGACAGCGCGGGAAAACCGCAAAAAATAAACTGCAACTTGTGCCCCATATTTAAAGTCCAATTTATCGTTTACCATAATTATTCACATTTACAGCACATTATTAAACCAAACAACACCACTTTTGACCAATAATATCCACAGTAAATTAATTTACAAAACAAAAACTTGTACTTGACATGTCCACGCAAAATGGCGCGAAGAACTCCCTCTTAAGTGGGCTGAACTACAAGAATATTAAAAAATGCTAAGTCGGTGGATGGATTAAAAAAAAAAAATAGTATTCAGTTATTTTGAGATATATTAGACGTAATTATACAAAAAGGAAAAAAAAATGCACAGTGGGTACCTAACATCTATTTATTATGTTGGTGTTTGTGTGTGTCTCGAAGGTTGTCAGTGTTCAGGTTCTCATGTTGTGGCGTGTCCGGTGGTCGTCCCTTAGAAGGTCATTGCAGTGGTGGCACGTGTGTCGGGTCCCGGTCCGCACCCTGAGGGCCTGGTTGAGCGGGGGGATAGGTGCTGCTGTGGGGGCCTGGGACCGAGGCCGAACGTTCAATTTATTGTTCTTAAATTAGCAGAGGTTTTGCGTTTTGTCAGCTTTCGGGTTGCACACAGGCATGTCCTAATTCTAACATACCTGGTGGGGTAACACTACCAGGTATTATAATCTCATGGGTGAATTTGTAAGATATTTATTTATTGTTGTTGTGTAATTCTGTAGTTGTTTCATTTGTAAATCTGCTATAGCAGAGGTTTCCTTGCAGATTCCTTTCTCAGTCAGATTAAACATGAACAGGTCTCTGGAATTCGCTAAGCTGTTAGTCTTCTGCTAACTCGGGTATCAAAAAAAAGAAGAATTGTTAGACTAGCTATTCGTGTCTACCCAGAGACTAAAGTATCCATCCACGCCCACTTGAAAACATCAACTTATTTGTAAATATTAAATTAATTTGAAATTTTGCCATATTATGGTATGAAGTAAGGTGTTTCGAATTGGTAATGCAAGAAATAAGGCATAGACCTAAACCATATTCTAATTTTATAAACAATGAGAAGTTTCACCGTGCGGGTGTCGTGACATTGGTACTATATATATTTGAATCCCAAGGTTTTTTTGCAATTGGCAGCTAAATAAATAATCAATTATGGTCGCTTCGTATGGTATAAATAAGCCATGTAATAGATCTGCGCCTTATTTACTTGTATATAAATCCTTAATTGTAATTAATTTATCAAATTATATCATTATTTTAAGTTTTTTTTATTAAGGCTGAAATGTAGAGGTTAGGTATGGCGTGAAAAGACATTGGGTTGTATTAGATAATTTAAATTATTATTATAAAACAATATATATATATATAATTAGGATGAATTTATTGTATTATTATGTAAAAAATCAAATTTATAATAATTAATATATTTTTTATTGTTTCTTTTTGGGTTTGGCAAAGCGTTTTAGTCCGTTAAGCCTATTTTGTTCATCTGCAATCAGTGTTGCTATTATAAATAAATCAAATTGTAGTTTTTATTGCATATGTTTTCCTATAATAGTTAAATATAAAATCATAGGTTTTTTTTACTTATTAATGACTAAATGTATGGTTAGCTCTCCCTTTACTTTAGTTTTGATTTTAATTTGATATTTAATGTAGTTTTTATAACTATATTTTGTTTTTAATACAGTGTGAATGATAATTGGGTATTATTTTATTATTATAGCCCTGTTTTCCCGCCATTTTGTTTTGCGTCATAAATATAACAATTTACAAAAGAAGTAGACACAATTTAAATATGATTGGTACAAAAACAAAAAATATGGGTATGTTAAAATTACATATTTTTACTTAAAACTAACAATATTTCCTTAAAATACTTATTGCATACGACGTCACTAACATAAATATACATCTATTTAATAAAATAATCAATAATAGTTGATGGATTAGCTTGATTTTTATAGATTTAGATTATTAAATCTACATATACGAATACGAGCGCTGACGTTGCATATACAACTATAAAACGTGTGATAAGGGGAACACGATACGCACTCTATGTAGCGTGTGCGTGGGTTGCTTGCCAGATGTCCTAGTTTATCCGTTTTTGCAATACAAAATTTAGGAATTTGTCGAAGTGTACTATTCCTGCGCGGCTGTCAATTTTATACGTATTAAAAGTTTTCTAATAAAATCTACTCATATTAAGTGTTATTGTTTGTCTTCTTTTGTTTCTCTTCTTCCGATCTGAGATGATAGGGAAGGCAAAGGGATTTAGCCCATACAGCCATGTCTGTCTTAATATATTATTTCTTTTTAAGTGGAATGAGGAATAATAAAATTACAGATGTTAATGCTTACAGAATTTAATGCTTTTCGTCGGGTATAATATAGGAAAACATATAATATATAAAATAAAAAAATCTACAACTTGAGCCCCATATTTAGTGTCCAAATTATCGTTTGTAGAACACTATTAAACGCCACTTTTACTAAAAATATCCAAAAAAAGTAATTTACAAAATAAAAAACTGACGTGTCCGTGCAAAATGGTGGGAATAACTCCATATTGTTTTCTTAAAGCTTTAGTATAGTATTTGAACTACATATCTTAAATCATTGTAAAAAATATCTAGACTGATTTCTTTGTGATAGAGAAAAATATCAACTTTTTATTTGTCAAGGCCTTGCAAGGGACTAACTTTAGTCTTATTGGAGAGAAGACCTCATAGGAGTTGTCTTTTTTTTTTTCTTAATTTCGAAACTTAGCTTACCGCTAAGTTAGGTAATCATCACCTGGCAGGCGCGAATAATGATCACTAAATAAATTAGTTACTCGATTGTTCACGAGCTCTTAGTCTGTAAGTAAATAAATAAAATTACATGAAAAATACGTACGATTGAAAATGAAGAATTTTGTTTATGTAAAAACCAAAAAATACTGTTTAGTAATCCTTTCTTTACGTCCTTGGCTTTGTGTAAATTTTGCAAATAGGTTTTTGGAATGTTTTGTTTGTTCGAAACTTGTGTATAACTTGTAGGTACCTAATAAAATGATATTTGCAACGTGATGGTTTTATTTTTACATATCTCGACAGTAGAACCCCTATATGCCGAACTGCAGCCGTATTACATCACTTAGCGCAAACGTTAAAATAGTAGAATTTGCTTTTAAACCTAAATTTTCCGACTATTTTCACTATTTCGAAATCATTGGAAAAACGTAAAGTAAATATTGTCTGCGGCTTGTTTATAATAATTTAAAACAATATTTCTATTCATTAAACAGTTTGATTTTAGAAATTCCATTATATAACGTTTGCGCTGCTGCAGCCCTAATTCATTACTTCAAGCGCAAATAAAATTAGTGGAGGCAGAAATTGCGTTAAAAATACAACTCAATTCTAAAATCGTAGACAGAAAAATCTATATACAAATGTATGTTCCCTATGCATTTCAAAACTACTTGACCGATCGACGAAGGTTTCTGACATAGTACTACTGTTGTCCGATAGGTGTCGCTCATCAGCGTGATTTGAGGGGCATACCGAGCGGGAGCCTAAACGCGACAGGTACTATAGAATGACAAATAACCAAAATATTTAATTTAAAAAAACAACAACTGTCAATGGGGTGTATCAGACAAAGCTTTTTGTAGATGTCGCTAGCGGCACTGGTACCTTGTTTACACCTTTTGACGCATCATTTTTTACATGTTTTCGTACTTTTTTATTTTTATAACAGAAGAAGACAAATTTCTAAGCATTCCATGGATTCACCGTGCGGGTGCCGGGTCCATCGTGTGTGGGTAAGAGATGAGAAGAATGGTGTCTCGGGCTTGCGACCGACAATTGGCTGGTTTAAGAAAAGGAGGCCTCCTTTTTTTTCTATTTCGCGATAATACGCTCACCATCCACCATTCTACTTCTCTCCCTACCCAACCAAATACTGTATGATTCCGTTAGTGCCGTCTTGGAAGCTCGTTCCATAAATGTTTTGACGGCAGACCTGCTTAGGCCCAATTCTTTCAGTAAGTGATGCAAAGATTTTGCTGGAACTCCTCTTGCACCAACCTCCACTGCGTAAAGCTGAGTCTTGAACCCGTTCCTGATCATTTCTTCTGTGAGATCATAATATTTATTCGACTTCATGTTGTGGTCTTTTGGAATATTTGATTCCCACGGAACGGTAAGTTCAATAAGGATAACTTTTTTCAAGTTCCGAGAAAACACTAAGATGTCTGGCCTATAGGCTGATACAGCTAGTTCATCTGGGATCCTATATTGGTGTTCAAATGTATCCATGAGAATTTTCCAGTCTGATGCGGCGCCAAGGATCGAGGTGGGCTTGCATTTAGTTTTCGTGCTTTGCCCTTCCTTTACAAATGTGGTCAAAGTTTTATTTGTAGTCAGTCCCTTTCTGGCTCTTGCAATAGAAAGACTTACTGCTTCACGGATAACACCTAGGACTTTGTCATGTCGGCGTGAGTAATAGCCCTTTTCTAAGAGAGTAACGCACCCTACAAGTGTGTGTCTAGCAGTTCCTATGGCAGCACCACACAATGTACAGTTCTTTTCCGTAGCTTTTCCCCACCTTACCAGATTACTCTGGTCCGGGAGGGACATTTGATGTATTTTCAATTAACTTACGTAAACCTTATAATACGAATTAAGAAAGCGAACACCGTCTTTAAAAAGAAAAAAGGTTGAATTAATGGGACGGCACAATTGAGATCACCATATCTTTGATTTCGCTTGGAAATCTCAATTTGTACACTTAAAAGCTGCTCACTTCGACATAATATCCAGAAAATAATAAATTTCGTAATAAAAATACAAGTTTTCTATGCAACTGACAGTTATATAAGGTACCAACTATCATGCGCCTCTATCGTGATAAAAAAGTTAGTGATACACCCCATTGTTCCGTGCGAGTATTATTATTGTTAATTATAATGACATTCATTGACGTCAGGCGATACGAAGTTTGCCGAGTCAGCTAGTATTCTATTAAAAAATCCATAGAAATATAAAATCCATACAATATCTACCTACTATTTTTCTCTGTCTAAAATTTGGGTATATGAAAGTGAGACTATATTCGGGGTGTTCGTGGATTTGTTGTTTCCTGGAGGCTTGAAGGACTGCATTCATGCAAATTTCTTCACACTCAAGATCCGCGGGATCTTTAATTTTTGGCCATAGGTGGCTCTTCCGACTTCCAAAAACTCCCGAATAATTTGTGACGTCACTAGAAGGCAATATTTCTCCGCCATTATTTGGGCCTCGGTCGGCGGCGGACGTCAACTGTGCCCACCGATGGGTCACAGAACTGGCTTTAACACGGGGGTTGAATGTTGAGCGAGAGGGGGAGGCATGGGCGTCAAACCCTCTTAAATATTATAAATACATAATTTGTGTTAACGACCAGGAATCGAACCTAGCACCTCCGAGTTTAAATCTACGGCCTTAACTAATAGACCATGAAGACAGTAGACTAGTAATAAATGAAACAATCATTAATTTATTTACAACAATATATTATTCTACTATTTATTAAGGTCTATTAACCTAAAGAAACAAGATGGTAGCATTAAAACATCGTAAAATTATAATTAAATAATTTAGCGGAGAATTGATTCGGAGTCCAAAGTCCACAAATCATGATGGTGACACGACACTGGCAAAGGTTGACAATTTCTGAAAATAAATGAACACAAATGATTACAATTGGGGGTAGTTACGCAAAAAGGATCCAATCCACATTAAGTTAATTTTCATTTGGAATGGGGTGTATCAGGCAAAGCTTTTTGTCGATGTCGCTAGCGGCACTGGTACCTTGTTTACACCTATGACGGATCATTTTAAAATGGTTTTGTAGTTTTTTTATTTTTATAGCAGATAAATGAATTTTAACTTAACGTTACCTACCTTAAACGACGAATTAGGAAAGCGAACACCGTCTTTAAAAAGAAAAAAGGTTTAATTAATAGAACGGCAATTTTGAGATCACCATATTTTTGATTTCACTTGGTAATTTCGATTTGTACACTTAAAAGCTGCTCACTTCGGCTATATATCCAGAAAATAATAAAGTTCCTAATAAAAATACAAGTTTTCTATGCAACTGACTTGCCAATTATTACAAGAACTTGAGATTTATCGTAACAAACAAGGACGGCTACACAGACACACTAAAATACAATGTGGGCCTGTTCCAAGGCTGCTGCCTATCACCTGTAGCTTTTAATATAATTATCAATATCCTAATCGACAAACTCAAATCTCGTGAGAAGAAGTGGGGATATAGATTCAAACAAAACAACATCTATACGGAATCCGTCTTAGCTTTTGCAGACGACTTGGCGGTGATAACAAGAAATCCCAAGCAATGCCAGGGCTTGCTGAAAATAGTGGATGATTTCTGCTCATGGACAAAGGGAATGAGAACGAAACCATCAAAATGCTTCAGCCTATGTCTGGCTAGGCGCAACACTACATTTACGTCTTATGATCCTGGACTGAGTATAGCAGGGCAGAGAATAGCTCCGGTAAATGAAACTATGCCCTTTAAATTTCTTGGCAGAAGGATCAATTTTCAGGGAAAAACACCATCCCTAGAAGTAGTTGTAAAACAATTCACTGACGACATGAATAGGGTTACTCAACAGCCTATAAGCAATGTCAAAAAAGCTTGGATATATGACAACTACTTAGCATCTCGCCTCACTTGGCCTTTCCTAGTATATGATTTCAACAAAAGCCTACTATCAAGTCTGGACGCGGACGTCATAAGAACATTGAAGTCTTGGCTTGGATTAGCCCAGGGTGCTGACTCCTCAACATTCTTTAGAGGACGGAGAAACTTCGGAATGGATCTGAAAAGACCATCTGAATTATACAAACATCTACGTATAAGCAAATATCAAATTCTAACCAGCTCCCAGGATAATACAATTTCATCCCTTCCAAGAGACCCTCTGGTCTCAGATATGGAACCGAGACTACTATTCTTCAAGAAATTCATGACAGGTGCCCAGACTGACAAAAGAGGCATTGGCTGGAAGAAAAAAGAAAGTGACAAAGAGGTTATAAAATCCTTCCTCAGGAAAGATGAAGAGCATGAATACAGAGTGCACGCGATGACTCTAGAAGTTCAAAATGACTGGCTAACTTTGGGCGATTTTTGCATCCCTCCAGCCCTAAAGTGGCGCACACTAATGTACGATTGGTCTCCGGCGTTGCTAAAGTTCTACCTAAACGCTTTTCAAATGTCCCTCCCGGACCAGAGTAATCTGGTAAGGTGGGGAAAAGCTACGGAAAAGAACTGTACATTGTGTAGTGCTGCCATAGGAACTGCTAGACACACACTTGTAGGGTGCGTTACTCTCCTAGAAAAGGGCTATTACTCACGCCGACATGACAAAGTCCTAGGTGTTATCCGTGAAGCAGTAAGTCTTTCTATTGCAAGAGCCAGAAAGGGACTGACTACAAATAAAACTTTGACCACATTTGTAAAGGAAGGGCAAAGCACGAAAACTAAATGCAAGCCCACCTCGATCCTTGGCGCCGCTTCAGACTGGAAAATTCTCATGGATACATTTGAACATCATTATAGGATCCCAGATGAACTAGCTGTATCAGCCTATAGGCCAGACGTCTTAGTGTTTTCTCGGAACTTGAAAAAAGTTATCCTTATTGAACTTACCGTTCCGTGGGAATCAAATATTCCAAAAGACCACAACATGAAGTCGAATAAATATTATGATCTCACAGAAGAAATGATCAGGAACGGGTTCAAGACTCAGCTTTACGCAGTGGAAGTTGGTGCAAGAGGAGTTCCAGCAAAATCTTTGCATCACTTACTGAAAGAATTGGGCCTAAGCAGGTCTGCCGTCAATACATTTATGGAACGAGCTTCCAAGACGGCATTAACGGAATCATACAGTATTTGGTTGGGTAGGGAGAGAAGTAGAATGGTGGATGGTGAGCGTATTATCGCGCAATAGAAAAAAAAGGAGGCCTCCTTTTCTTAAACCAGCCAATTGTCGGTCGCAAGCCCGAGACACCATTCTTCTCATCTCTTACCCACACACGATGGACCCGGCACCCGCACGGTGAATCCATGGAATGCTTAGAAATTTGTCTTCTCTTCTCTATTAGGTACCATCTATGATGCGCCATCTATCGTGATAAAAAGTTAGTGATACACCCCATTTAGATTAGTCCATTGACAAATTAGACAACATTTAAAACGGTGTTCATTTATATAGTATGGATATGCATCGATTTTGTTATACGTGTTACAAAATACCCCGTAAACAAGTTCATTCACAATATTTAACAACCATAGTAACGCAATACCCCAAAAAAAAAAAATTAAAAATGAGAATTCTTCGCGCCATTTTGCGTGGACATGTCAAGTGCAAGTTTTTGTTTTGTAAATTAATTTACTGTGGATATTATTGGTCAAAAGTGGTGTTGTTTTGTTTAATAATGTCTACAATGTGAATAATTATGGAAAACGATAAATTGGACTTTAAATATGGGGCACAAGTTGCAGTTTATTTTTTGCGGTTTTCCCGCGCTGTCAACTCCCATATTTTACCCGACGTGTTTGAGCTATGGTGTCGCGAGTGACTCCAAAAAAAGCATCAAATTCTGCAGCATCTGGAATTTGATGATGACCTCATTAACTCATTAAAAAAATAATATATCTTTCATATTACGTAAGACTTGGCTGTATGGGCTAGACCCTTTGCCTTCCCTATCATCTCATTCATCATCCATCACGCAAAATGGCGCGAAGGACCTCTTACTAGGGTTGACAATATTTTTGGCTTAGATAATTATATTTTTTACGGGGTATTTTATAACACGTTCTTCCTTATCATCCTAAGGACCTGATTAAAATTCATAATAAATATTCTGCATAACTGGCCTCTGGCCAGCTGTGATTTTAAGAACGGGCAAATTATAAATCTGTTGATCTTTTCTCTTCCGGGAAAGAGGATTTTTAAACCTCAATCAATTTCATATGTTTATTTATTTCTATAATCTAAAATCCTACCTTTATTCTGTCATCCAGTAGAACCGGGAGCCGAACCTGGCTGGCTTCCTCTCCACGTCGTCCGGGAGCGCCGGAGTGGCGTCTGGGTATACTGCCTGAGGTTCCTCCAGGGGCTTTGGTCTAATAACAAAAATAACATTCTTTACGCTTATTCTTTAGCCTTAACCGCTAGACTATGAAGGCAGACAGGTCTTTTCTTAGAGGTTAGGTTTGGGCGGAGGTTGGATGAGGGTAGAGGTTAGATTTGTGTGGATGAGGGGGTAGAGGTTAGATTTGTGTGGATGAGGGGGTAGAGGTTAGATTTGTGTGGATGAGGGGGTAGAGGTTAGATTTGTGTGGATGAGGGGGTAGAGGTTAGATTTGTGTGGATGAGGGGGTAGAGGTTAGATTTGTGTGGATGAGGGGGTAGAGGTTAGATTTGTGTGGATGAGGGGGTAGAGGTTAGATTTGTGTGGATGAGGGGGTAGAGGTTAGATTTGTGTGGATGAGGGTAGAGGTTAGATTTGGGTTGCATATTTACCTGGCCGAGTCATGTACCCTGGCGCGACAGAAGTACCCAAACTCTGGTCTTGGAAGGTTCATTTTATCCAGCATACATTTGTCATAAACTCCCTGAGTGGTGCGGCAACTGAAATTAAATTAATCACTTAAAAATTGAAAATAGTAGTGGTAATTTGTAGTTTTGTTATAAAATGGTTCTTTATTGCATAAATAATTGATAGATTTTGACAATTGTGCAGTTACGATAAAAGTAAACGACATAACCAAAGAAATTAACGGCATAGTAATCGTTGATTAACATTTTAATTGGAAATTTTAAACACATTTGTGTCTTTTTTTAAACATGCAATATAGGTATTAATATGAATACAGTCAAAAAAGTGTAAAAAAATTGCAAGATATACTGTGTTTGTGTAAAGATATTTGAAGACAAAATTCTTAGCAATCCATAGATTCACTGTGAGAGTTGCCCTCACTATGACAAACAGTGGGATCTTCCAGGCCCAAATGTGTTAATGAACCTGGGTTGCAGATGGAGACATTACCCCGTTTTGTCCCACTGAATCACAGCTGGTAATTCAAGCACTTTTAGCACTGTTACTGGTATAATGAGCCTAGGGGTCTAAGTTCGACTATCTTAGCAACCCTCTAGAAGCACTTTTTTAGTTTGTGGTCTCCCATTAGTAGGCGCAGCAATATTCTGATAATGCTTCTTAGCCCAATATAACATATCAGGCCTACAACAAACACCTCTATTGTGGACATCTTCAGATCTCAAGCTATAACAGAGCTATGCATGGACCACAGCACTAATGATACAACCCCGAGATATATTTTCTGCTGACTTTTTGATCTTTGCCAGAAGGTGGTGCCAGGCACAGCATAGGTAAGAATGGCAAGGGATGAACATCTTGTACATCCAGACTTTCCAAGCTGGAATACTGAATATAGTTTTTAGCACACCATCTGCTGTGGTTTGAAGCTCATCTAGTCTTGTATCTAGTATCATATAGAGATAGTGTAGTGTCTTCTGTATAGTAAAATTAATAAGTTTTGATAACTTACTGTTTAAAAGAGTAGTCTCCGGAGCTCTTGTCAATACAGTTGGCGTACTGGTTGAACTCAGTGAGGCAGGCACTCTTCACCTTCCTGAAGAAGTCCATGGTGCACGCCGTCACCGCCTTGCCCTCCGACACACACTTCCGAGGGTCGTTCTCCTCGAAACGACACAGCATGAATTCCTGAAGGTTGGGAAAAATTGCTAAATAATTTATAGTATAGTTCTGGTAAACTGTTAATTTAGGCTTAGCTTAATTTATGACCGCCATCATGGTATTGTAGTAAACATCACATGTCATCTTTGCTGACAATATGTGCAAACTCAGAAAAGCGTGTTGGAAATTTTGTGAAAATATCTGCAAGAACCTATATATTATAGATTGATTTTTTGGACTTGTTTGTTGAAGTATTAATTTTATATTATTAATAACGTCTGACTCCTCCTTGCATGGAGAAGACGAAAGTCACCACCATCGCCAAGCCAGGGCCATTGTGTCTGGGACAGAGCGAGGAGAATAATAGTGTCCCAGGCTTGCAACCGACTATAGAAAGAAAGAAATATATTCATTTGTCGCCAAACCATACACATAGCATAATACAAATTAAAAAAACTAAACATAAAAAAAAAAATAGTAAAAAGATTTTGCACAAAATACTTAGCCTACCAGCACATGTATAGAGACAAAAAGACGATCAGCTCGGCGTCCGCTACAACCTATATATAGGCCATGGCGCCGATTTTCAGCCGCCGCCTTACGGCTTAGTCTGGTTTACGAAGGATGCCTTCTCTTTTTATTGTGCAATAAGAGACGCTTACCATCTATCTCGCCATTATCTATTTGCTTCTCACCATACCCAACCAAATACTGTATGATTTTGTTAATGCCATCTTGGAAGCTTGTTCCACAAATGTATTGGTAGCAGACCTGCTTAAGCCCAAGTCTTTCAGTAAGTGCTACAAAGATTTTGCTGGATTTTTTTGCCACAAATTCCACTGCATAAAGCTCAAACTTGAATCCGTTCTTGATCTGTAATACTGTATGTAAATAAATCATTTGATATGAATCATCAGCCTGTGTGGCTCCATTGCTGGATGTGAAACTTCCCCAAGGCTCACCACTGCACACATCCCTTATCATCTATTCCCTACCAGCGACCTTCTTTAGGTCATTTGTCCATTTGACAGGGAGGTCCCACACAACGGACGGAAAACAACTTTCTCCCTGGCTTAAAACCAGTACTATAGCGTATCATTATATATTTAAACTTCTGTAGGTCTGGCTTCTATAAAGGTTTTTAGAGGAAAAAATAGTGAGCTAAATACAATAACATAACCTGAAAATTCTATGATTATGCAATCAATATATTAATAAATAATAGCTACAAGGCGAAGAATAACCTTGTTTTAACCTAAAAATACGATTATTAGCCCAAAATAGTAAGACAATAGCAAAAACTAACATTATTTTGTTGTTCGCAATATTTTCCTAAATGGAACGCTCCAGCCCTTAAAGTGGAGCCAGAAAGGTTTACTTCAGGAACAGTAAGTTCGGATTCTTCAGGCAGCTGCACATCCGCGGTCAGCACCATTTTTAATTCACAATAAACACCAAGAAATGCGAAAATAAAATCAAAATTCCTCCACTATTTTATTTTGGAAGGCTATTAGGAAACAATCTTAAAGAGTTACTTTAGAGTTTTAGTGAGTGAGACAGAACTATACGTATAATAGGAATGAAGAAGAAAATGTAGTAACCATAAGAAAATATTTTATTGGACCGAGTTATAACTGTCATAAGCATGTTTTTAAATAATTGGTTTTGGCAATGGAAACTAGTCCTTCAGCTGTCAGTTATGATAATATTTTTAATAGTTTTTCTCTCTTTTCTCCTGATAGATGATGAACAAGGCTGGGCTGAATAAATAATAATCAAAACGAAGACTATGTAATTGTAACGAATAAAGTTAAATGTTGTCGATCCTATCAAAATAATACATTCGACATCTTTTTAAGTTTAATTGTTACATTTATAGACTTCATTTTAGTGGAACCCAGGCTAAGATGATAGGGAAGGAAAGGGTGTAGCCATAGATATAGAATTAAGAGACGACGCGACGATCCTATGTCTATGGGTGTAGCATGGGCTAGACAGCCAAGTCTGACGTATACTTATTTGTATTAAGTTTATTATATAAATTCCAGATGTTGCAGAATTTCATAAGGGGGAAAACTAAAAAAAATAAACTAACTGCAACTTGTGCTCCATCCTAGCTTAATTCGATTTTTTTCAATTCAAATTGCTTCAGAAGTCGTTCGACTTGACGTTGCTCTATGGTTTTCATTCGCTTTCAACAAAATTCAGTAAAAAGAAACAAAGTCGAACACGACAAGTGTCTACCTCAGTCTTTGCGTAGAAAACAGAATAAAAACGCTACTCGCTATCAAAGCAAGCCACGTGGCGAGTGTAGGCCTAATTCTCCAGATTATGTTTTGGAAGGCTCATCTTCAACAGTGGAGGTCTGGTACGTACTCTGTGATGAAGCGCTTAAAGCGACAAGTCGAACTTAAGGAGTGTAGCATCACATTTTGAAAACTAACATAGGAAGGCAGATGTATAAATGAAACGAAACATATAGCAATAATAATATTTATTTAAATAAATTGAAAAATAAAAGTGCTTTAGGATATATAAGGAGATCTTGATATCGGCTCGTGGTGTATAATCTTCATCCATATAACAATTCTAGTTGTTCTTCATTGTTATTGTAGTTGGAGGAAGGTACAGACTGTCCATCTGTTAAATAAAATTAACATTAATATCTCGGCGGGCGTACCCAGGTTCAGGGTCAAGGAGGGGGAAGGGAGCAAATATTTTTTTTATAAGTAAAATAACAAACAATAAATTAAATAGGCATATTTTTTATATAAATTCTTTAATTATTTATTGGCTTTTTTGTTTTCTCTTCTCCCGATGGATGGTGAATGAGGTGATAGGGAAGGCAAAGGGTCTAGCCCATACAGCCAAGTCTGACGTAATATATCTTTCTTTTTAATGAGTTAATGAGGTCATCATAATTTTTTTTTTTTTGCTTTTAAAGTCAAACATAGCAAAAGAATCGAGGCAACAATGCAATGCATATAAGATGCTTATAAAATTTCATTTTGATCGTAAATGGACTGTTGCTATTAGTATCATATATTGATTAATTAATGATTATATAATAGTGCCGCGTGTGGTGCCTGATGTGCCATAATGGTCCTTCTAAATTCGCTGTTTCCTGATCTTATCGCTGGGCCTTATAGCCTAGGTATTGTTGGGTGTCAGTCGGTTGTACTGCATATGTGCAAATATGTGCTGTTATTTGCGATGAATAAACCAACCTATTTTCTACATATATAACTCACCTGAATTCTCTTCTTGACCCTCATAAGGTAGTTCGTACAGCTTTGGAATGTCGTAGCGGTTTTCCTGCGAATATTAAGTAGGTAGTTATTTACCTAGGTATCGCTAAAAACTTTTTAGAAACATCAACTAACGGTTAATTATTCCCGTGTTTTTTTTTTCTTCACTATTCCAATTTTATTTATAGTTATTCTGCTATTCGGGACGGAGACACATTCAATAAAAAAAAAACAGAGAAAATCTGTCCAGCTGTTCTCGAGTTATAAGTGTTCTAACAAACCCGACTTTGTTTTATATATTTAGAAGATTTATTATGCAATCTACTATGTCAGAAACCTTTGCTGATGTTCACACAACATATTCCCAAAGTTTCATCCCGATCGGTCAAGTAGTTTTGAAATGCATAGGGAACATACACACAGGCATTCACCTTTATATATATAGATGATATATTAAACGCTTGAGTAATGTAGTCTATTAAGAAATAAAATTAGTTTTATTTTGGAGATCTATTATTAATATTGCCTCCGTGGTCTAGTGGTAACAAACGTTGCCGTAAACTCGGGAGGTCGTGGGTTCGATTCCCACCGGGGGCAAGTCGTACATTGTATAATTTGTCTCGGTCTGGGTGTTTATATGTATAATATGTATATATTTACAAAAAAATAATGTATAATATGTAGTTTATCAACCATCTAGTTTCCGTAACACAAGCCTCGTTGCTTACCACGGAAACTAGATGGCGCTGTGTGACCTGTCTGGAAATATTTATTTATTTGTTTAAGTAAAATAGAGGAAAATATTTTTGCTAGTTTTTCAATAAAATTCAGATAGATTTTTAGATTAGAAAAATTTGCTTACTAAACACTTTCACAAAAAGCAAGACGAGTCTACATAACTCGAGTAAATCGGTATATTATTGTATTTGTATTATAGATTTAATATCGTACTTTTTTTTTAAGTTATAAGTCTTCAAATCAATAAATCTCTTTATCTCAAATATAAGCGGTCATGCACCTTACAATCCCTGCTCACAACTCCCAAAGGTTAGCTGTTAGGAAATGTTTTTAGACATTGAGCTCGCCTATGTACTTTAAAATGTATTATTTTCTGTGCAATAAAGAACGGGGTGTATCAGGCAAAGCTTTTTGTAGATGTCGCTAGCGGCAATGGTACAACTATGACGCACCATTTTAAAATGTTTTTGTAGTTTTTTATTCTTAAAACAGAAAAATGAATTTTAACTTAAAGTTACCTACCTTAAATTACGAATTCGGAAAGCGAACACCGTCTTTAAAAAGAAAAAAGTTGTTTTTAATAGAACGGTAATTTTGAGATCACCATATATTTGATTTCGCTTGGAAATTTCGATTTGTACACTTAAAAGCTGCTCACTTCGGCAACATAACCAGAAAATAATAATCATCGTAATAAAAATACGAGTTTTCTATGCAACTGACAGTTATATTAGATACCATCTATCGTGATAAAAAGTTAGTGATACACCCCATTTATCTATCTATCTATAGATTAGTCGAAGATGTCTGTAATTTTATTTTCCTAACATTTTTCAAAAGTACATTGAGACTTGAAAAAAATCTTTCAAAATATTGGATTGTGCGAGCGAGAGGGGTAAACCACCTTAACTATTCTTGCAACAAGTTGGCATAAGAGGAAACGGGATAAACTAGTTATTATTCTTACCGATTCGATTTGGCAAAGTGCATTTTTACACTTTGAAAGCCGTAAGGGTAGCGTTTTAATTCTCTTGTAGAGCTTTCAGTAAAAGAGCGCGCTTACTTTCTACGCCAACACGAAGTCTGAAGGATCAACGATGCTCTCTGAGGCACGGAAACGGTGGTGTTGTAAACATGGCATATGTACGTAGTAAGAATGTATTTCTCATTGGAACAAGCTTTGTTTTGAAACACAGAATTAAACAATTTGACCATTACTGCTTATTCTTAATCAACCCTGGTTACAAAATGCAAATTGCTACGCTTGGATTTTTTTACTCACCGAATCGTAATTTCTTCTCCCCATTCTCGGAATATTCTTGCTCGGCATCGTTTTAATAACATAACCCATTTGGTGATCGTAAAAATTGTCCGCCTCATTGCTTCGGCCAACACGCGGTACATTTTTCCCCTTTATAAAGGAAGAATCAATCTCGGCCAGAAAAAGTAAACATGAGGCTGCGAGCCAAATAATCTTTGCCTCCATATTTATAAAGTAAACTGTCAACACAACCGCTTTGTTTTGGCGGTTATTCTACAATGATTATTTACGGTTTTTGCAAAGTTATTTATAGCTTTATTTTAAGTTAATTCCCGCATTGTTTAGTTAGATTTTAGATTAGATAGTGCTTGGACCCGTAGCTATACTAACAGGTACAACGCGCTTTGAATGTTTAATTTTCTAGCACATCAAAACTTACTTTTTTCTATTTTTTTATTTTAATTGTCTTTAAAGGACATCGTACAGAATACATCAGCCCTAAACACGTAATTTATTTGCATAATATATGTTCATAACCGAGTTGGGGATCATGAAATTCCAGATGCTGCAGAATTTGATGCTTTACTTGGAGTCACTCGCGGCATTATAGCCCAAACACGTCGTGTAAAATATAATAATAATAATAATAATAATCATTTATTTCTTTACAAAAAATTGCCTTAAAACTAGTTACATCAATGTTTAAGTGTTAACAGGATATTCAATTTATTACAGGCAATTTCCAGATTATTGGAACCCTAACCTCTGTATAGAAAGTATAATATACTTCTGGACCACAGAGGTTAGTTTCCATACAAATTTGGACAACATATATATTTTTTTTCTTTTCTTTTAATTTTATTTAAAATCAAATATACACATGCAAAAGTGGTTAGTAATAAATAAAACATAAAATAATAATAATAGTGTTTAGACACGAAATGTAGGATTATAGGGTGTATAAGTAGGTGAAAAAGTGTGTGTGAAAAATAGGTGTAGAAAGTTATGTAATAGGTATTAACAATGTTTCGGTTTGTTCGTATGTCAATGTCAAAAGCCATTCAGTTAGTAACTTTTTGCATTCAAATTTTGTATGCGGATAAATATTCACGTACTTGCTACTTTTATTATATAAGAAGGAGGATAGGAAGGAAAATTGATGCTGAGCAAATTTTGTGTAACAGGGAATAACTGAGCAAACAAAGTCACAGCGTCTTTTGTTTTTTTCAAAATTTGGGTCAAATTGCAAAGTTGAGTGTTTGCGAAGAATAATGCGCAGCACAAAGAGCTGTCTTACAGAGAGTACTTGGCTGGTAGAATAGACTAAATTTGTTGGAAATCTAAAAGGCTTCCTTAATATCACCTTGAGTACAGCCCTCTGCGCTCTCTCTAATCTGAGAAAGTCAGATCTATACGCACCACCCCAGGCTGTAATGCAGTATGTTAGTATTGACTCAGCCAGTGTTTTGTAGACCATAAATATTGTCTTTTTATCACTGCAAGCTCTTATGGTTTTAAATATAAATATAAGTTTTCTAAGACGACCTATCATATAATTAATGTGCTCATGCCAGTTTAGGGAGTTGTCTATTTGTACCCCTAAATATTTTATGGATGATGTATGTGAGATGCAGGCACAGTTGCAAATCATTTCACAGTTAATTTCTTGCAGACATGTGTGGACTTTTATGAAAAACGAGTCAGGATTAGGAAGAAGATGGGGTTTTAATGAAAATGGTATATATTTAGTTTTTTCTGTATTTAACGTTAGAGAATTTTTATTTAGAAAGGCCATAACTGTAGACAGAGCTCGTTCTGTGTGTGTTTTAGTACTCTGCCAGCAATTTCCATTAACTATTAGAACCGTGTCGTCGGCATATGTAATAATTTTACAGTTTGGCACCTTGATCTTACACAGGTCGTTTATATATTTGTGCACTGTGTACGGTCAGTGAGGTAACTCTTAAAAATTTCGAGAGGCACTCCTCTTACGCCGATATTCTCTAACTTGGCGATAAGTATAGGGACAGAGACAGACATATGGGAGTCCACAGCGCGGGAAAACCGCAAAAAATAAACTGCAACTTATTCCCCATATTTAAGGTCCAATTTATCGTTTTCCATAATTATTCACATTGTAGCACATTATTAAACAAAACAACACCACTTTTGACCAATAATATCCACAGCAAATTAATTTACAAAACAAAAACTTGCACTTGACATGTTCACGCAAAATGGCGCGAAGAACTCCCCTACTTTTCTGATTTTTTTAGGGTTACAAGTTAATTAAATGTTGCCACTTCATATATCCGTGGTCTAGCGGTTAAGTCCGTGGATTTAGACTCGGAGGTACCGGGTTCGATTCCTGGTCGGGACACAAAAATATTTATTAATGTAAATAAACACATTTAATAAATATTTAATTTATTTGTGATATTTCTCTCCTTTGGTAAGCTGGAGACATCGACGAGCTTGCCACTTGTCATGATTGGTCTATAGTAAAGTTGGCTAAATGTGAATCCGCTTAGTTATAAGCGTGGTTTCTGACCACCCCGAAAGGGAAACGGTCGTGAAGATACTTTACTTTACTCACTTCATATATTTTTTGTATTCAATATGTAGTCACTGCTGGAGTACCCGCTATCCTAGAACCCTCTGCGATCGTGCGGAGCGATGGCAAGAGACCAGCATGACCGTTGGGCCGTGGAAACTTGGCAGGTCTCTGTTGTGAGATGTGCTAATGTCTTTAATTAGCCTCACCTCACATCCAGGCAACCGCAGGGAATGCGGCGGTTTATGCTGAGGACCTCAAGCAAATACGCTAACCTCAGTACCAGTTACGAGTTTGGGCTGTTTGGGGTCGTAACGATGGGACCATGGGGATGGATGGCCAAGGAGTTGCCCAAACGGCTAACGGAGAAATCTGGAGATAGGAAGGCTGGCAAATTATTTCTGCCGACGCCTTACCCTCGCTATACAGAGAGGAAATGTTGCCAGTCTTCTTAGGTCTTTTAAGGATATTTTTTATTTATAGTTTAATTATTTTATGTGTAGTACAACTTAGTCTAAGTATCTATAATACTTGTACAAATCAAGTTGATATTAAAATAATGGGATGTATCACTAACTTTTTATCACGGTAGATGGCGCATGATAGATGGTACCTAATATAACTGTCAGAATGAGCAAAGAAAGTTGTGGGTGAAAGAGGCCCTGGCAGACCGAGACTCACATATCACGATAAAATAAATAAAACACTGACTGAAGGTGCATTAAAAAGCCTTCGTAACAAAAGGGCATGTATGAAGAGGTTGATGAACGTCGATGAAGCGAAAGAGGTATGTTGTGATCGTCTTAAGTGGCGCTCAATTGTCTCTGCCTACCCCGCAAGGGATCTGGCGTGAAGATGTGTATGTGTAGTTGCATAGAAAACTTGTATTTTTATTACGAAATCTATTATTTTCTTGATATTATACCGAAGTGAGCAGCTTTTAAGTGTACAAATCGAGATTTCTAAGCGAAATCAAAGATATGGTGATATCAAAATTGCTGTTCTATTAATAAAACTTTTTTCTCTTTAAAGACGATGTGCGCTTTCTTAATTCGTTTTTTAAGGTAGGTAACGTTAATTTAAAATACATTAATCTGTAATAAAAATTTTAAACTACAAAAGCATTGAAAAAAATATGCGATATAGGTGCAAAATAAGGTACCATTGCCGCTAGCGACATCTACAAAAAGCTTTGCCTGATACACCCCATTAGGACACGCGGCCATGTCTTAATAAAAAATGAACTTTTTCCACTGTTAACTTCTTGTTTATATTTAAAATATCCTAATACATATTAAATATTTTAGCTTATACAAAATTGACGAAAATAATTTTAGAAGAATATTAAGTTGGTTGAATGTGGGGAAAAACATTTCATTGGTATCATTTTACTATACCTATCGGACTTGAGTGGTGGTCCCGACTATAAATAAAACTCTTTAAATAATATAAATAATATAATTCATTTATTATTTCATTATTCATGGCAATGTTATAATTTATTACCAACTTAAAATAAGGGAAGACAATTTTTTTTAACAATTCATGAATCATTGTGCGCTTAACACCACTTACTGAAAGAGTTGGGTCTAAGCAGGTCTGCAGGAGATACATTTATGGAAAGAGCTTCCAAGACGGCAATAACGGAATCATAGAGTATTTGGTTGGGTAGGGAGAGAAGTAGAATGGTGGATGGTGAGCGTATTATCGCGTATTGTCGGTCGCAAGCCCGAGACACCATTCTTCTCATCTCTTACCCACACACGATGGACCCGGCACCCGCACGGTGAATCCATGGAATGCTTAGAAATTTGTCCTCTGTCTTCTTCTAGTAGGTACTAAAGGACTTAAATAATACACTTTTTTTTTCCAATTAACTTAATTTCATATTAATATACTGTGTGACTTTGTTAGTGTTGCCCAAAGCTAGACCAAGACCAAAACTGGTCTTGCATCAGAATAGGTGATCTAGTTCTTGTACTAAAGGACTTAAATGATACACGACATTTTTTTTTCTTCCAACTAACTTAATTTCATATTAATATACTGTATGACTTTGTTAGTGTTGCCCAAAGAAAGACCAAGACCAAAACTGGTCTTGCATCAGAATAGGTGGTCTAGTTCTTGTACTAAAGGACTTAAATGATACACGACATTTTTTATTCTTCCAATTAACTTAATTTCATATTAATATACTGTATGACTTTGTTAGTGTTGCCCAAAGAAAGATCAAGACCAAAACTGGTCTTGCATCAGAATAGGTGGTCTAGTTCTTGTACTAAAGGACTTAAATGATACACGACATTTTTTTTCTTCCAATTAACTTAATTTCATATTAATATACTGTGTGACTTTGTTAGTGTTGCCCAAAGAAAGACCAAGACCAAAACTGGTCTTGCATCAGAATAGGTGGTCTAGTTCTTGTACTAAAGGACTTAAATGATACACGACATTTTTTTTTTCTTCCAATTAACTTAATTTCATATTAATATACTGTGTGACTTTGTTAGTGTTGCCCAAAGAAAGACCAAGACCAAAACTGGTCTTGCATCAGAATAGGTGGTCTAGTTCTTGTACTAAAGGACTTAAATGATACACGACATTTTTTTTTCTTCCAATTAACTTAATTTCATATTAATATACTGTGTGACTTTGTTAGTGTTGCCCAAAGAAAGACCAAGACCAAAACTGGTCTTGCATCAAAATAGGTGGTCTAGTTCTTGTACTAAAGGACTTAAATGATACACGACATTTTTTTTTCTTCCAATTAACTTAATTTCATATTAATATACTGTATGACTTTGTTTGTGTTGCCCAAAGAAAGACCAAGACCAAAACTGGTCTTGCATGATAATAGGTGGTCTTGGTTTGGTCTTGATCTTGTTCTTGCGCAAGTCTTGCTTTGACTCAACAGTTAGTAGAATTGGTGTACTAAGGAAATCTTGTGAGTAAATGTCTCCAAACTACTTGACAACTACAAGTCTGATTTACCTTAAATTTGAAATAGTTATTTTTGTAATTAGTTATTACTCTTGTCTCCGTGGTTAAGTCCGTGGATTTAGACTCGGAGGTACCGGGTTCGATTCTTGGTCGGGACACAATAATTTATTTGTGATATTTCTCGAGTTTAGACGCAGACACGACGCAATTACAATTTATTAAAAACAAAATACTAAATCCCAAAAAAGTTAACGTTTACAGTAAAATATGTAAAAAAATATCAGAGCAAGAGTCTTGTGAGACTCTTGCGCAAGACCAGGGTAAGTATGGGTATTGGTCTTGGTCTTGGAAAAAAGCAAGACCAAGACCAAGTTTGGGCATCACTAGACTTTAGATTAATATGTGATTCTATTAATAACAACTTCGCTTAAGATGTCAGAAATGACAAAAAAATAGCTTCTCCATACAAAAACCTGATGGTTAGTGGAGCGCCAGGTCCTTGAATGTTAGCAACTGGAATCGGACACTAATGACTGACATCAGTCCCTAACACTATGCCGGCTTGACTGGGCATGACGGCAATTCAAGCCTGATCCCGAAACGTGTATCCACTTTACTGGGTTTATCGGCACGAACGGTGGATAGTTTCCTGCCCCGGCAGACTGGGGAAATTACCACCACAGCCTGCCTACCACCTATTTGTTGTTCTCGTTGAAAGTATGTGCCATTTGCAATGATGTCAAATGCCAATTTATACTTTCAAGGAGAACTAAAAGTAAAGTAAAGTATCATCACGACCGTTTCCCTTTCGGGGTGGTCAGAAACCACGCTTATAAATAAGCGGATTCACATTTAGCCAACTTTCCTATAGGCCAATTATGACAAGTGTCAAGCTCGTCGATGTCTCCAGCGTACCAAACTCGAGAAATATCACAAATAAGTTAAATATTAATTAAATGTATTTTTATTTACATTAATAATTATTTTTGTGTCCCGACCAGGAATCGAACCCGGTACCTCCAAGTCTAAATCCACGGACTTAACCGCTAGACCACAGAGGCAGTTACATACAGTTACCAGTTAGACCAAGGAGAACTAATTGATATTTTTATAAAAAAACACGACATATGGTTTCTTATGGAAATTTGTTTTTTCTATCAATAGAATGATATTTATATAAAAAACACGACATATGGTTTCTTAGGAAAAGTTGTTTTTTCTATCAATAGAATGATATTTATATAAAAAACACGACATATGGTTTCTTAGGAAAAGTTGTTTTTTCTATCAATAGAATGATATTTATATAAAAAAACACGACATATGGTTTCTTAGGAAAAGTTGTTTTTTCTATCAATAGAATGATATTTATATAAAAAACACGACATATGGTTTCTTAGGAAAAGTTGTTTTTTCTATCAATAGAATGATATTTATATAAAAAAACACGACATATGGTTTCTTAGGAAAAGTTGTTTTTTCTATCAATAGAATGATATTTATATAAAAAACACGACATATGGTTTCTTAGGAAAAGTTGTTTTTTCTATCAATAGAATGATATTTATATAAAAAAACACGACATATGGTTTCTTATGGAAATTTGTTATTTCTATCAATAGAATGATATTTAAAAAACACAACATATCGTCATGATCGTAGAACAGTGGCGAATCTGCTATATTTAAAATTTTCATGGCGGCCATTTAAAGTTATTTCAACTGTTTTTTGTCTCTTCTTTTATAAGTTAATACTAGTCTCATAATAAGTGCAAACCTTCTAGATTTTATTTTGGAGCCCTTTCTAACATTTGCACTATAAATTACAGACCACAAACAATATAAAACTATATATAAAATCAGATGTTTTTAACCAAGCTATAATAATTCCTATTATTTGCTATCGAAATAATGCAAAAATATGTGTATTTTTTTAAATCCAACACTGTTCTACGATCATGACGATATGGTTTCTTAGGGAAAGTTGTTTTTTCTATCAATAGAATAATATTTATATAAAAACACGACATATGGTTTCTTAGGGAAAGTTGTTTTTTCTATCAATAGAATCACATATTGTTCTAACGTAAGGCCAATTTTTGCCGTCGGGTTTTTTTTTTTAATTCTATACATTTTATCTATGTTTGAGTGCCTCTGGTATAAATACTTGATACTTTGGCGTGCTCCCCCCTTTCTCCACAATGGCCCGAACCAACGAAAACGGGTCCAATTTCTTTTTTACAACCAGAAATCTGAAACAAATATTTTTTTATGCTGGCGTCGATTGTATATGCTAACAGCATCACTGCAGTTTCGGTGACAGAACATCGAGTGAACTCCGACTGTAAAAAACCTGGGCTGTATCATTAACACTGGGTGAAATGGCCTGCCATGCCATCAATCAGGCTGTAATGATTATTTTTTTTATTTTTTATTTCCAGACAGGTCACACAGCGCCATCTAGTTTCCGTGGTAAGCTACGAGGCTTGTGTTACGGAAACTAGATGGTTGATAAACTATATATTATACTTTTTTTTTGTATATATATACATATTATACATATAATAATAATAATATGTTTAATTACCAATATACCTACAAAATACAATCTACACCTATTCCAAACAAATATTTATCAAATAGTAAGTATACTGCAACAAAATATCAAATGTGATTAGTAGTGGACCCACACAAGGCACTTTCATGCCTGACCAACTATGGGACCATGCCGTCGAATCACCAAGAATAGTTTACAAAAAAGAAAATACATATAAAAATTAAAATCTAAGTAAAAAAGCATGAGAAATATAAACAAATTGTTGTGTTCTTTAAATAAACGGATGGTTCTTATAAATTGTTCTGTAGCTTGATAGTCCCATGTTAGCAACAGTCCTGAGAGTCTGGACCTAGCTTCGCGGACACTGGCGTCCTTAAGACTACACATACCAAAAAGGATACAAACACCCAGACCATACATACTAATAAATACATACACTAAATCCTAATAAATACATATTATAAAGTTTTTTTTTTTTTTTTTTTTAATACTATATTATATACGTGTATGTATATATTTGCCAAATATTTATTGTGAGCCCGACTAGACAAACAAGTCTAAAAATACAGTAACCAAGCTTTTGGAAGACGTGGACTGAAACGATATAGTTTTTTCTCCTATTTTTACCTGTCGTTGTCCTTTCCATAGCTTTTAGACATGAGCGCACAGCTTCTAGCAACTTGGTGCAACTCCACTCTCTCCTCCTTACTAAAGTCCGAAGCAAACACCAAATCTACGTCCAGACTGTCTGATTCCTTATACCTGAAAAAAATATAATGAAAATGAGTTCCTTCGGCGCCATTTTGCACCGACATGTCAAGTGCAAGTTTTTGTTTTGTGTTTACTGTGAATATTGTTAAACAAAAGTGGTGTTGTTTTGTTTAATAATGTGCTACAATGTGAATAATTATGGAAAACGATAAATTGGACTTTAAATATGGGACACAAGTTAGTTTTCAATGACCGGATATTAATAAAAAAATACCTCATCATTAATTGCTTCACTGCTTTTCGTAATTGCCGTATATCAGAAGTTATACTTCCCAGTCCAGCTCTTTTTACCTAAAATAAAAAAAAATAAAAAAAATTTAATGTAACATATTTTTATAACGGACTTAAAAAGTATGAAATAATTTATTTAATCTTTATGATGGATAAAAACATATAGTTTTTTTTTTTAATTATCCTTAATGTGGTTATTTATATATTTGACCGCCTCCGTGGTCTAGTGGTAACAAACGTTGCCGTGAACTCGGGAGGTCGTGGGTTCGATTCCCACCGGTGGCAAGTTGTACATTGTATAATTTGTCTCGGTCTGGGTGTTTATGTATATATATACAAAAAAAAGTATAATATGTAGTTCCGTAACACAAGCCTCGTAGCTTACCACGGAAACTAGATGGCGCTGTGTGACCTGTCTGGAAATATTTATTTATTTATATAAGCCAGCACCAATTAGGTATAATCGTTTATTTAGTACACAAAAGTAATTAGAATCGTTTGATCAGTAAAATGGCGCAAAACAGAATGGGCAGAGACAATGACCAAGTGGGTTCTCTATGCGTTTTGCCATAGACAAATACAAATGTGTTCTTAACTCCAATACTTTTAATTGATACTTTGTTTGATAGCTATAAAAAAACTTGTAAGATTGGAAATGAAAAATCGGATTTTTACCGGTTCGATTAACGTCCAGTAGATTTTTTTTTTTTTCAAAAATCGAATGTTAGATTTTATCATAATCGTCTCTGAAGACTGTTGGGCATTTTAGACACAATTTTATTTGAAATGAAATAATTTTTTTGTCAGAAACATGGTAGGTACAGGGATGTTAATTATTATATGTAATTATATCACATGATTCGCTAGCATACAAATATTTATTTAGTCACATGACTTTGTCGAGCTTAGTGACTAGGTATTCTTTTGTCGAATAAAAACATTTATTAACCAGCATTTGTTTGACTCTTAATTTGAACAGTTTTAGTGGCAGCTCCCTTATAGTAACTGGAAGCTTATTAAATATCTTTGTTGCCATTGCATAACAATTTCGGCTATATTGAGTACTTCTATGCGCTGGAATAATTATTCTACTAGGATAACGCGTTTTAAAATTGCAATTATCCCCAAGAGTTTTAAAAAGTTCCGGGTGGCTTTTTACAAATAAACAGCATTCAAGTATATAGATAGAAGGATTTCACAGATGTTTGTTTTATATGAAATGACACCATCCATTGTGGGTTATTTTAATACTACTTTCTTCAAAATGTACGTAATTTTATTGCCTAGAACATGGATAGACTACATTACTCAAAAATAAACTCAGACTTGAAAAATCTTTAATCTTAAAAAAATGGTAGCCAGCTGAGATGTTTTTTTTTTTTTTTTTTTATGAAACTGGATGAAACAGAGTACAGCAGTTCACGCCTGATATCAACCTACCATTTGTAAGTGAGGTTTGATAGGTTCAGCTATCCCCTGCTGGTCGGCCCCCAGCCCGCCACCCTTCCAGCCCATTAATTTCATCATTCTGTAAGAAAAAAAACAAATTTTAATCATCCATAAGAGGCCTTCGTGGTCTAGCGGTGTTTTTTTTTTCTTTAATTACTTACACGACACGTGACCTTGCGCCCACCTAGCAAATTAATTATTTAGCAAAGCCCCGTAGAACAAGGTCAAGGTAAGGCGTGTCTTTTCTTACATACTTTGTGCCACATAGATATAATAAATAATAATAAATAAATAATAAATATTTCCAGACAGGTCACTATCTAGTTTCTGTGGTAAGCTACGATGCTTGTGTTACGGAAACTAGATAGTTGATAAATTACATATTATACTTTTTTTTTTGTTAATATATACATATTATACATATAAACACCCAGACCGAGACAAATTATACAATGTACAACTTGCCCCCGGTGGGAATCGAACCCACGACCTCCCGAGTTCACGGCAACGTTTGTTACCACAGTCCACTCACTCAGTATCAATCAGGTAGGCGCAAGGTCGTATATAAAAAATTAAAAAAAACTCTGAAGTGTTACACAAAGTGACGTCACTTAACAGCTAAGTCTGAAGTGACGTCACTCCATATTACTTACTTCATAGCAACATTGTTCTCTACGGGAGTACCAAACTCGTCGGCGGCCATTTTGTTTCCCGCAACATCATCGGATGTTATTTTTCCTTCAGATATAAACAATTCTTTTACAACTATACTGATGCATTCTTCTTTTAATCTCTGCAAGAAAAAAAAAAATCATATATTATTATTATTATTATTAAATTCTATATTGGAGGAATAAAAAAATTGTATAAAGGGGCCGTCCATTAATCGCGTGAAGTTTTTTTATATAGCATTTTTAACCGCCCCCCCTCTCCCCCCCTACCTGAGCTCCTATCGGCCTCTCTTTAGTAAATACTACATTTGTTAACTGTTCCTTGTATTTACATACAGTGTAAACTCTATATAACGACACTGAAGGGACTGTGCATTGTAGAGTATGGCGTTATAGAGAGTTGTCGTTAAATGGAGAGAAGAAAAATCAGAATTGGAAGATAAGCTAAACCAACCAAAGCCAATTGATTTCGACGCTTTAGGAAGTTTGTCGTTAAATCGAGTGACGTTACATGGAGTTTACACTGTATTAGAATCAGAATTGGAAGACAAGCTAAACCAATCAAAGCCAATTGATTTCGACGCTTTAGGAAGTTTGTCGTTAAATCGAGTGACGTTACATGGAGTTTACACTGTATTAGAATCAGAATTGGAAGACAAGCTAAACCAATCAAAGCCAATTGATTTCGACGCTTTAGGGAGTTTGTCATTAAATCGAGTGACGTTACATGGAGTTTACACTGTATTAGAATCAGAATTGGAAGACAAGCTAAACCAATCAAAGCCAATTGATTTCGACGCTTTAGGGAGTTTGTCATTAAATCGAGTGACGTTACATGGAGTTTACACTGTATTAGAATGCTGCATTTTTATTTAAAGACATTCAGTGAAACTTGTAAGTATGATACCAGGTATCCCAGTAGGCTAGTTCCACCAGTTAGTAAAAGTAGCTGGCACAGCAAAAGCTGCTGCCTTACTTCTATTAAATTATATAATAAACTACCACTGGATATTAGGAATGTTTTTACGCGACCAAGGACTACCAAAACTGCTACAAGCTCAAATAAGAGCAACATAGGCTTTTCGTTGTTTGCTAATTTAAGTCTTTTTGTGTTCCATTCCTTTTTTTTTGTGTAATATTTATTTTATTTAGATAAAGTGTAGTTTTAAAATTATGTATGCCAGAAATGGCGAAATGTGGCGAGGCAAAACTTACCTACCACCTGTATTTTGATACACCATATTTCATACAAATAAATATTTTTATTTAATTTTATTTCACCCTTGGTGATACGTGGTGGGGTTAAAGACTAACCCCTCCCCCCCCCCTCCTACAAAACCACGTGTATTTTTTAGTAGCTACAAAGAATTATAAGTGTTAGAATACTATCTGGAGGAACCGAGTTCCATTCCTGGCAGGGACACAATAATATTTATTTATTTAAATTAATACATTTAATTTAACCGTGATATTTCCCACCCCGGAAGGGAAACGGTCGTGATGATACTTTACTACTTTCAAATACAGGTATAAAGAATAATGAAGAAAATTAAGGACCATGATAAAAATGTCTAGACGGAAAGGTTGTAGGTTGTTAAACGAAAAAAATAAATACATACAGGTGATATTTCGTGATTCCCCCCCACCCCCCCTTCGAATCTCACGTGATTAATGGACGGCCCCAAAGGCGAAGATTGGTGCCATCTAACCTTTGGGAGAGTATGATGAAGGGCAGGGCTGATATAAAATAATACAATAAGAAACAATATGCAACGTAAACTAAATCCTAAAAAATACATATGGGAGTTTAAAACGCGGGAAAACCGCAAGAAACAAATTGCGACTTAAGCCCCATATTTAAAGTTTATCAATTTCCATAATTATTCACATTGTAGCACATTATTAAACAAAACAACACCACTTTTGACTAACAATATCCACAGTAAATTAATTTATAAAACAAATCCTTGCATTAGACATGTCCGCGCAAAATGGCGCGAAGGACTCCCTCTTTTTTTTTTTTATTTTTTTTTTTTTTTTTTTTTGGTTCTCTTCTCCCGATGGATGATGAATGAGATGATAGGGAAGGCAAAGGGTGTAGCCCATACAGCCAAGTCTGACGTAATATATCTTTCTTTTTCATGAATTAATGAGGTCATCATCAAATTCCAGATGCTGTAGAAGTTGATGCTTTTCTTGGAGTCACTCGCGGAACCATCCACTGCTCAAACACGTCGGGTAAAATATGGGAGTTGACAGCGCGGGAAAACCGCAAAAAATAAACTGCAACTTGTGCCCCATATTTAAAGTCCAATTTATCGTTTTCCATAATTATTCACATTGTAGCACATTATTAAACAAAACAACACCACTCTTGACCAATAATAACCACAGTAAACTAATTTACAAAACAAAAACTTGCACTTGACATGGCCGCGCAAAATGGCGCGAGAGACTCCCTTTTTTTTCTTTTTTTTTTTTGTTCCCTTCTCCCGATGGATGATGAATGAGATGATAGGAAAGGCAAAGGGTCTAGCCCATACAGCCAAGTCTGACGTAATATATCTTTCTTTTTAATGAGTTAATGAGGTCATCATCGAATTCCAGATGCTACAGAATTTGATGCTTTTCTTGGAGTCACTCGCGGCACCATAGCTCAAACACGTCGGGTAAAATATGGCGGGAAAACCGCATAAAATAAACTGCAACTTGTGCCCCATATTCAAAGTCCAATTTATCGTTTTTCATAACTATTCACATTGTAGCACATTATTAAACAAAACAACACCACTTTTGATTATCAATATCCACAGTAAATTAATTTACAAAACAATAACTTGCACTTGACATCTCCGCGTAAAATGGCGCGAAGAACTCTCCCCTCTTTTTTTTATTTTTTATGTAACAATTATTATTACTTACGTCCCAAGCTAGAGATTCAACAATTTGTTTAGCTTCAACCTTTGTGGCTCCATTACCTCGCGCGACCAAACAATCACTTATAAATAGCGAGTAGCAGCCATTTTCAAATTTATCCGACTTATGTAACGCACAAGTTTCACACATTGCTGGAAAAAAGAACTAAAAATATAGTTACAATTACATAAGATCAGCGGTTAAAAACTGCTTCCGTAGTTTAGAGGTTAAGTGGATTTAGACTCGGAGGTACCGGGTTCGATTCCAGGTAGGGCCACAATAAATTATTTGTGATATTTCTCGAGTTTGGTACACTAGAGACACCGATAAGCTTGCCAATTGTCATGATAGGCTAAAGTTGGCTAAATGTGAATCTGCTCCAGTAAAAAAAAAATATATAAGTATAGGATTCCAGATGAACTAGCTGTATCAGCCTATAGGCCAGACATCTTAGTGTTTTCTCGGAACTCGAAAAAAGTTATCCTTATTGAACTTACCGTTCCGTGGGAATCAAATATTCCAAAAGACCACAACATGAAGTCGAATAAACATTATGATCTCACAGAAGACATGATCAGGAACGGGTTCAAGACTCAGCTTTACGCAGTGGAAGTTGGTGCCAGAGGAGTTCCAGCAAAATATTTGCATCACTTACTGAAAGAATTGGGCCTAAGCAGGTCTGCAGTATTTGGTTGGGTAGGGAGAGAAGTAGAATGGTGGATGGTGAGCGTATTATCGCGCAATAAAATAAAAAAAGGGAGGCCTCCTTTTCTTAAACCAGCCTATTGTCGGTCGCAAGCCCGAGACACCATTCTTCTCATCTGTTACCCACACACGATGGACCCGGCACCCGCACGGTGAATACATGGAATGCTTAGAAATTTGTCTTCTCCTATCAGCGGTTAAAGGATACTGCCACCGAGCTCACAGACATTTTCCGGAAAATCCTGCAAATCGTCATCAGGTATTAGGAGTCCTCCATTCCACATCAATGTGTCCTGTAGAGGTACATTTATGTTACGTCTACTAGAATTGGTGTTACCCTTGCTAGAATTATTGTTACCCTGGCTAGAATTATTGTTACCCTAGCTAGAATTATTGTTACCCTGGCTAGAATTAGTCAAAGTCAAAATATCTTTATTCACGTAAACCTATTACAGGCATTTATGAAACGTCATTAATTTAATTATTTTGAATGATTCTACTCCTGCTAGTGCAGAAGACCATCAGCTTAGCAAGTGACCTGTTAATGTTTAATCTGACTGAGAAAGGAATCTGCAAGGAAAACTCAGCTATATCAGATTTACAAAATAAAACATATACAGAACTGCACCACAACGATCAATAAATAACCTTTTAAATTTAGTTATCAGTACCTATGAGATTACAATACCTGGAGCAGCAGTAATCCACCAGGCAAGACAGAATAAGGATAGACTACATGTGCAACCCGAAAGTTGACAAAACGCAAAAACCTGTGCTAATTTAAGAACAATGAATTGAACGTGTTTGGCAGAGGTCCCAGGCCCCCACATGTGCCAGCCATCCCCCCGCTCAACCAGGCCCTTAGGGTGCGGACCGGGACCCGACACACGTGCCACCACTGCAATGACCTCCTAAGGAAGGAACAAGAAAGGAATAAGAAAGGTTACCCTGACTAGAATTAGTGTTACCCTGACTAGAATTAGTGTTACCCTGACTAGAATTAGTGTTACCGTGACTAGAATTAGTGTTACCCTGACGAGAATTAGTGTTACCCTGACTAGAATTAGTGTTACCCTGACTAGAATTAGTGTTACCCTGACTAGAATTAGTGTTACTCTTAATATAATAAAAGTAAACCTGACTAGCATGCATACCAACCTTGTATATTCTGCATTTTAGATGTCCAGGGCCTCATAATGAGCACCATTTTTCCGAAAATAGTAAAAAACATGGACACCTTGAACCTATTCACGTCAAGACATCTCATATTTTGCATGTCTTTAAGAAAATTATTGTCTTCTTCTTTACTGAATGACATTTCGTATGATTTTGCTTTTGCTTTCTCCGTAATTTCTGTAATTTAGAAACATATAATAACACACAAAAAAGCAATACAAATATCTGAGTGAACCTCAGCCAATCAACATCATCATCATCTTTAGCCTGTATCTCTCCACTGCTGGATGTAGGCCTCCCCCAAGGCTCGCCAATGCACATGGTCTTTTTCAACCCTCATCCATCCTCAACCAGCGACCTTACGTCTAATCTCAGTTCGTCGTCGTCGTCAGTTCGTTTTAGCTTGCTAATTTTAAAATGGTTCTCTAACGAATATCAACGTTTCGAATTCCATCCATCAGAGAAATACCAAACATAGCTCTCTCCATAACTCGCTGAGTGACCATAAACTTGTGAACCAAATCCACTGTCAGTGTCCACATCTCTCTCCATACAACATTACGGGAAGAACACATCTTAATGCCTTCAATACCGATTGTTATGTTGGTATTAATTATAATCTGTCAAAAATATTGTTGACCTACCTACATGACATCTCATAGTTACTATTGATCTGGACAATAAACATATAATTAGTTACTTGGTGTTTAATTAAACAGTATTAGGCCTGAAACATAATACCGATAATTAACTACTAGGTGTCTATACAAACGGTGGTGACTCGGTTGCTTTCCTTAACATAGCATTGGCATGTACCGATGAGAAATTAAGTGGTTTTTAAAACTGTTAATACCTTGACATGTTTTGGTAAGTTATTAAACTTGAGAAACTGAGAATATATTTGACATCACAAAATAAATCTAATACTTATATAATCTTTCATCAAGTGCATACCTACCATCTTTCATAATTTACATTCTCGGGATTAAATTTATAGGACTAATTATTTATTTATTTACTATAGTTATTCTTTATATTATATATATAGTGTATTTATTAACATTTTATTAATTTCTTCAATGTTTTTTTATTTTTGAAATTATTATATTTAGAATTAAATTTTAAGTCATGTAAGTTATAGGTTTAGTGTAATTAAGACTCCACAATACCGGCCTTCCTAGTGTGGGTCTCCAATAGAAAAACATGTACATAGGATTTTATTGGAAATAAACGATTATTATTATTATTATGTAATGTGTATTCTTAAAGAATCTCGGTATTTAACCGGTTAACCAAACGATGTTCACGGGCCTTGGCCAAGTGAGCATCGTCCTTCATTAACTTCAAACTTTCTGACTATATGGCAAGTATTAAGGATTGTAGGTTTTTGCAATTGTCTGTATGTGTGCTGGTCTACACTAATAGTTTTGAGGCTGTCATGTAATGTTTTGGGTATTACTCCGGTCGATGGGTACAGTTGTTACTTTTTCTAATTTGAGTTGGGATTTAAGCTCTATTGCAAGGTCTCTGTATTTAGTATTTTTTCTGTATGTATAGTTACTAGGTTATTTATATATATATTTTCTTATTTATATATAAATTTAATTGACATTGCATGACTGTTACTAGAACACATTGTTGTTTTGTAAAAAGGTAATACCAAATGATTTGGATATCTTGTATTAAAAGTACAAACCTGATGATTTTTTGTAAAGAAGTTGTAATTAGTGTCACAATGTTGAGTTTCGTAAACAGAGGTCTATACAATTCAATGGAACTTACACCAAAATATGTTCTGATTTTTTTTTTTTTAACTAGGAATGGAAGAGCAACACTCATACATTCATTGATTGTTACAAACTTTAGCATTTGTAATATTAGTAGGATACTTACCATCACCTTTATCCTCAATAATTTCCACTTCATCGTCAGACACAACAATTCTATGATCATCATCATCATCAACTGTTTTATGACCTTGCGGTACAAACATGACATTTTTTGGCTCACTTGGACCTGCAATAATAATCATGATGACCTCACAGAAGAAAATACATTTAATTTATTTATTCATCATTTTATACATTTACTCGGTTTCGTCAGACTACAAAATGTTTTACTAATCATGGTAAAGTACTAAGTAATTTTCACTTACTGAAAGAATTGGGCCTAAGCAGGTCTGCCGTCAATACATTTATGGAACAAGCTTCCAAGACAGAGTAGAATGGTAGATGGTGAGCGTATTATCGCGCAATAGAAAAAAAAGGAAGCCTCCTTTTCTTAAGCCAGCCTATTGTCGGTCGCAAGCCTGAGACACCATTCTTCTCATCTCTTACCCACACACGATGAACCCGGCACCCGCACGGTGAATCCATGGAATGCTTAGAAATTTGTCTTCTTCCTTCTTGAGCAACTATCCTCAACCCTTGCCAACCCGTCTGGCCAGCATGACGAGTATAGGCCCTATTTTCCTGAAATTTCTGGAAGGCCCATCTCTGACAGTGGAGGTCTAGGACTCTTATGTTTGAGGGGCTGCACACAAGAAAGACTGCATGCGCATGGTGAATCCATTTAAATAATATCCAAATTACCCTCAACAACGCCCCCCTTTCTCTTAACGCCTCTGGCCCGATCCTCTGCAGCATCCGAAGCAGAGACAAACGTTCTTTGAAGCTTAGATTTCTTGTTTTGGCGATATGATTTTGCGACCTGCAAAAAATATATTTTATCTGCTAACTTCAGCCTCATTTTTACTACCACTACAAGATATTGAAGCAAATGCAGTGGCATAGCCGGCATAGAAGTAGAGAAATGCTAAATAGATGCATTTTAAGGTTATATTATTGTTTTTTGTTTATTATGCAAAATTACCTCTTCTGCCATTCTGGACACCTCTTTCATAACTTCTACAGGATATCTACAGCCCAAAAATTCCATATTTGTGAACACTTGAGCTAAACATAGCAACCTTTCCTCAGTATGATCATTTTTCCAACGTTCTAAGAATGCGCGCCGTAATTCCCATTGTTCTTCGCTCTCGTGCTCTTCGCGGTATTTCTCGACATCCCAACCAGTGTCGCTGGACATTTTGCAGCAGTTTTTATTCTTTCATTCATCAATAAAACAGTTAAATCACGATAAATCTAAAAATGAAAAACACTTCAGTATGTCCGACTTGAAACTTTTTTCCCGAATATTGCTTAAAATCCATGAGTATGACGACTTGACGCCTTAAGCGCTTTTTTCACTTTCTTTATTTCGCTTTGAAAGACGTTCGACTTGACGTTGCTCTATGGTTTACGTACAAAATGGGGTGTATCACTAACTTTTTATCATGACGCATGATAGATGGTATAACTGTCAGTTGCATAGAAAACTTTTATTATTATCACGTAATTTATTATTTTCTGGATTTTATGCCGAAGGGAGCAGCTTTTAAGTGTACAAATCATAGATATAGGATACTTAGATTGGCAATGCAAAAGAGAAAGAACACAGTATTGCGTATGTTAGAGCGAGTATAGATAGACAGGACCATTCACAGACACGTTATCGGCCTGTAGCGGACTAGCGTAATTGTAAACAAAACAAATTCCGCTTATTTTTGGTCGTTCCGATACGCGATAATAGTAACCTAAGCACGCTTATAAGTGTTCCGATACGCGCTTACACTGTTTTGCCAAAGCTGTGTGACGTCACAAACGACATCATTTCTCGCGCTTAGACTGCTCACGATATCGAGGTAGATCGCTCTGAGCGCTGTCAGTTTTTTGTCATTATGTCGCGCGCCATTTTCAAGTTTATTTAATATTAAGTTTTCTTTTAAATTATTGAATATTGTAATTCGTTTATACTGTTTGTATATATATTGTGTATATATATATATAATTAAAAGATATCAAAGATATGGTGATCTTAAAATTGCCGTTCTATTAATAAAACCTTTTTTCTTTTTAAAGACGGTGTGCGCTTTCTTAATTCGTCTATTAAGGTAGGTAACGTTAATTTAAAAACCTTAAAAATCGAATTAAGAAAGCGCACACCGTCTTTAAAATAAAAAAAGGTTGAATTAATAGAACGGCAATTTTGAGATCACCGTATCTTTGATTTCGCTTGGAAATCTCGATTTGTACACTTAAAAGCTGCTCACTTCTGCAAATATCCCGAAAATAATAAATTTAGTAATAAAAATACAAGTTTTATGGGCCCATGGGGACCGTCAGCGAGGCGCTTGGCCAAGGAGTTGTCAAAGCGGCTGACAGAAAGGTCTGGAGACAGGAAGGCTGGCAATTATTTCTGCCAACGTATTAGCCTCGCTATACAGAGGGGAAATGTTGCCAGTCTCCTTGGGACTATCTCGGATGGGACGTCTCTAGAGGACATTTTTTATTTATAGTTTAGTTTATTTTTAATTTTATTATTTAGGTAGCTTTTAATTTATATTTAATGTACTATAATTAACTTCGAATAAAAGATTTATTATAGTTTTATATGCAACTGACAGTTATATTAGGTCTCATGCGCCATCTATCGTGATAAAAAGTTAGTGACACACCCCTTGATTAATCCTGCCTGTCCGTATCTGATAAATATTTTCCCTAAGAAAGAGACAGACTTATAGCTGTCAAAAGTGCTAGAGCGTGTAGTAATTCAACTATTTAGCTGACTAAAATTATGGGAATTAAAGAGTAATTGGCATATAAACTTGGCCTTTTTTTTTATGAAAACGGAAAAATTTCGGGATTTAACCGAATTTTAATGTATTTTCTACAATATTGTGTATATTGTGGCAAAAGCTAACGTAAGTAAATAACTCTATAATGGATTCAACAAGCGAAACATGTGATATATCATGTGAAAAGATGGAATTTGAAGAAATATTGGAATTTATTCATCCAAATGTTGTCCACGATATTTTTGGGACTATATTGGATTTTTTACGCAGCGAAAGCACTGAAATCTCATTTCCAAGACTGCAGAAGTATAAGAAAGCTTTAGTGGTAAAGTTAGTGACGAATTGGAATAACTTTAAGTGCAGATCACTCGACGACGCGTGCAAAGAAACTGCAGATGAAATTTTAGCCGAGTTGAGCCGGAATGAAAAAGTGTTCCGATGGTCGCATGTCTTTGAAAAAACCTCAACTGATGACAGGTACGGGTTTTCTACTGCCTACATCATACATATCTTTACTTGGTCGTCCAATTTTGTTTCTCTTCTATAAAAGAAATTAACTTCAAACTCTTATTAAATCACTCCACTGAGTTTTTCTGAATCCTGCAGATTTATACGCGAATGTACCCAATTCCCAAATGTGAATAATAATGTCTCACATATTTCAAAATATATAATTTAATAGCAAAATAAATCAGTAATTTTTTTAGGGTCGGGTGTTTCATAGTTATATCATTCAGAAACAATGAATATTACACGCAGTTAATGGATCTATGTCGACTTAACCAGTAACCCTGTATATATATATTAATAATGTTTAAAAAAATTATTTCAGCGAACTTGTATTTCGGAAGATTTCTTTAAAAACCAACGTTGAAGACAATTCTACTACTAACAAGTAAGTAATTTTCATTACAGCCCCTAGAACACAGCATTCTAGACCCCCACTGTTGGAAATAGGCCAGGCGTGGTGGCGAGGATCTGATATCAACTTTAATGAGAATATTATTGACGATTTAAAAAGTTGGTATTAGTGGAACGGGGACCAACGGCTTAACGTGCTTTGAGGCACAGCAACGATGGTGTTGTAAATCTATGACAAATGTATGTAAGAAAAGTGTATTTCTTATTGGTACATGCCAAAGGGAGTTTGAACCGACCTTTGTAGGATTTTAAGGAAGGCGTTCTTACAACCGAGGCACCACCACTCTATTATTATTTACTTCATTATTATTATTTATGTCATTATAATTATTTACTTTTTTTTTTCTCTTATTTTTATCAGGGCTTTGAACATAGTAATGTCCATGCCAGCCCAATTATTTACTTCATTATTATTATTTATGTCATTATGAACTTTTGATATTGAACAAAATTTCACAAGAAAGGATAGTGATGCAATTTTTATCACACTAATTATCTTTAGTAAACAATATAAAAATGACATTTAATTTAACAAAACGACATAACATGGTACTGGTTGGTTATTCTTATTGAACTTACGTTATGTGAAAATTAAATATTCCAAAAGACCACAACATAAAGTCAAATATTATGATCTAACAAAAGTAATAATCAGGAACGGGGTCAGCTTTACGCAGTGGAAGTTGTTGCAAGACGAATTCCAGCAAAATATTTGCACCACTTACAGAAAGAATTGGTCCTAAGCGTGTCTGTCGTTTATTGACATTTATGGAACGAGCTTCCAAGACTGCATTAACGGAATCATATAGTAGAGCAGAATGGTGGATGGTGAGTGTCTTGTTGTGCAATAAAATAAAAAAGGAACCCCAGCACTCATCTCATCTCTCTTCCCTATATGATGGACCCGACACCCATACTATGATTCCATGGAATGCTTAGAAATTTGTCTTCTCAATGGATGTAGTTTAGCCGAAAAGATTCAATCCATAAACCGGTCCTCAAATAAATTATTGAATATTGTAATCTATTGTGTACAAATATAATAAATAAATAGCAAAATAATTAAAACTACTAAGAAAATAATTAAAACTCGGAATAATTAAATAAAACGTCACCCGTCGTCTAATTGTCTGCTCTGGGGACAAGAGGGGATTCAGCGAGGAAGTGCGGCCAGCGTTCTTGCCACCATGCCGCGCGGATACGATTTATATATAAATTAGGTTTTGTAAGTAGGTTTTTTTTAATATCATAAGACCTTATTGTAAAAAATGTTATCGAATTCTTGGCCCACTCTGTATATGGCAAGAAAACCTGTGTTTTAACTGACTTCTCATAGATGTCATGAGACGTCAGTTAACCTGGATAATCATTTAACACACCAGTTTTACCAAATATTTTTTTTCTTCATTATTGAAAAAAAAAAAAGAGTTAAAACCGTTTTGATCTAGGTGTGTGACATACAACTAGTCATCTCAGACCCCCCTTTCCGGGGGAAGACGGGAATTTGTAACGAGGTGTTAGCCTCCTAACAAACGTAGCATTCGCTGCACGTAACTACGGGCAGGGAGGCTGCAGAATGTCAACGTGATCAGGCTATCAAATCGCGCGCCATGCGCTGTGGAACCTCGGGAGGTCTAGCGTGGCCAACGAGTATGAAAACCACGCCAACTTCTCCCATTCCTCCAACGATACAAGGTATCGTTGGACAATCCGGTGCTCATGGTCGCTGCCGGGAGAGAAGCGAACCCCTTTACCGAATGGACGCGCGTTCGGGTTGTGGCCCAGCTTCTGTTTAAGGGCCCGAAAATGGTGCGCCCAGTTTTGCATGCTTTCCACCACAAGTGGGGGTGCGGGGGCGCTACCCACGCGGGGGGCGGCGGCGGGGGGGAGTAGCACGCCCGCTTCCTCTCCTCTTCTTCCTCTGGGGCGTGCTCCTCAGCGGATTCTTGGCTGCAGCTGGCGTAAACACTTCTTCGATGTAGGCCTTCACGCTACAGCTGCGCGGGCCTCTTCTTCCTCCCTAGAGGAGGCGGAATCTTCATCTGCTAAGAGGGCTGCCTGCATCCTCTCCAGCTCGGCTGCCATTGCGTCTGCAAGCGACGGGACTAGTGCGCCTTCCCGGCGCAGGCGGCGTATATCGCCAGCTCAGCCTGGAAGGCGCAGCGTGGCGACATGGTCGCTACTCCCCTGTGTGGCGTCCTCTCCACTAGTGAGACCAGTCCTTGGCACCGTATGCAGGCGGCGCGGGGCTGGGGTTGGTCGTTGGGGGGCTGGAGTCACTGCCCCCAGGTCCTCAGTAGAGCGAGCCATACGTCGATGATCTGGTGGACGGGTCACCCCTCCACCTTCGTCGACGGGAGTCTTCATCTCGGCTCCGTACTCGTAGTAGTGACTGTAGAATGCCAATCCATATAGATTGGCCTATAGTAATGTGGATCTGCTTCTTTATGAGCATGGTTTCTGACCACTCCGAAAGGGAAACAGTCGTGTTGATATTTACTTAAATAAATAGTAAAGGTACCTAATAAATAAATAATTTAAATTATGTCCATGTACTAATTATTATTGTAAAAAGGTACATGACCTAACATTTTTAATTTCATTATTTTATCAACAAAAACTAAATGCAAGCTCACCTCGATCCTTGATGCCGCATCATACTGGAAAATTCTCATGGATACATTTAAACATCATTATAGGATCCCAGATGAACTAGCTGTATCAGCCTATAGGCCAGACATCTTAGTGTTTTCTCGAAACTTGGAAAAAGTTATCCTTATTGAACTTACCGTTCCGTAGGAATCAATTATTCCAAAAGACCACAACATGAAGTCGAATAAATATCATGATCTTACAGAAGAAATGATCAGGAACGGGTTCAAGACTCAGCAGCAGTGGAAGTTGGTGCGAAAGGAGTTCTAGCAAAATCTTTTCATCACTTACTGAAAGAATTAGGCCTAAGCAGGTCTGCAGGAGATACAATTATGGAACGAGCTTCCAAGACGGCATTAACGGAATCATACACTATTTGGTTGGGTAGGAAGAGGAGTAGAATGGTGGATGGTGAGCGTATTATCCCGCATAAAAATAAAAATGAGGCCTCCTTTTCTTAAACCAGCCTATTGTCGGTCGCAAGCCCAAAACACCATTCTTCTCATCTCTCAAATTTATCTTCTCTGATAACTGTATAAAAAATATATTAATTTTTAAATTTAGCTTATTGACTCCCACACATGACGACACCTGATCCATTAACTGCTAAGGTCTTCCAGTAGCTTTACTAGACCACAGCAATAATTATCGCGGCAAACGAGTCCCTTCACTCCGTAGCCACGTCTCAGACTTCGCTGTTAAGGCACGCAGGGCCAACAGTGAGAGAGACGGTTTATAGGGTTTTAGTCCGTAGGCGACTTGGGGTCTCCTTAGGATGCCTCACGGTGATTCAGGCATGCGAACTGCCGCGGTCGCCCTTCAGGCTGGGGTCGTATCGTCAAGCGATTTTGCGATTCAACGTCTTTAAAAAAAAAAGCTAATTATAAATCTAAACCTTTCAACATAGTTAATATATAAATATGAATAATTTATAAAAACGTGATGTGGCTTAGCCTTAATCTACATATAATCCTATCTATGGTACAGACGTTAAGAGGGTTGTTAAAATCCATCTCGCTCGCACACCAACATTTGCAAGTTAAGTGTAATTATCACTTTTAGTTTTAAGGTTATTAATTAATTTCCGCAACTAGGGCACTTTAAGCAAAAATTTCAACTAATGAAAATTAAATGTGTTCGATCGTAAAAGGATGGCAAATGAAACAAAAAATTTAGTAATGACTAATGTCATTAAATTACAAATTTTAATTAATTACTAATTTTAATTAATTACTAATTACATTTGTCTTACAAATGTCGAGTCGTGGTGGTAAAAGTGCCCTAGTTGCGGAAATTAATTAATAACTTTAAAACTAAAAGTGATAATTACACTTTTAGCATATCGTTAGAAAGGGCATGGACTGAGATTGTTTTAAAAAAATCAGAAGAACTCCAACCCTGTTAGTTTTTTTTTAAACCCCATAGAAAGTTGCCCTTAAAATTATTTCTTTACCTTACTACGGTACTTCAGGCCCCATAACTTTTCTTCTCCACAATTTTCTGGTGTAAAATAATTTTTTGCAGGACCCTAAGACTCTAACGATTAAAACAAGACCATTAGCAGACCGGTCCCATGGATAGATTTTGAGCTACAGGTAGTTTTAGTAAAAAAATCACAAAAAAGTCAAATAAAAAATAAAAATAAATTAAAAAAAAACCTTAAGGCCAAGGTCAATATATTGGGCGGGGGTAGGTAGCAGACTATCCCTAGTTTCTACCCTAGGCGTATGTACAGCTCCCTTCCAAACACCCTGTATAATTAAATTTAGGTCAATGCATTTTATTAATAACAGACAAAAAATCCAAATTAAAAATATGTCAAACAAATTCTTTTTCAAATAAAATTCAAAAGATGTTCTCTTTCACATGTGGTGATCTCGTAACTACATAATAAAATAGCAGGTCTATGCCGATCATTTACGCGGCGAACGAGTGCCTTCACTCCGTAGCCACGACTCAGACTTAGAATTAGCACGCAGGGCTAACAGTGAAAGAGAGACAGACGGTTTATAGGGTTTTAGCCCGTAGGCGCCTTGGGGTCTCCTTAGGAGGCCTCACGGTGATTCGGACATGCGACCTACATTTATAGATCTACGTTAAAAAAAATGCCGAATACATTACAATTTACACAGTAATAACTGTCTTGTCTACGCAGTGATTAAAACTAGGAGACTAATTGACATGCAGTGTGTGCAAGCAAGTGAGATGCATTACAATCTTCTTAAGGCCGGTTACAGTGCTTGACCGACCGTTAGCGTTAGTTATATGTACAGTCTTAGATATGAGCGTACGTACCGTAACTGTAACATTTTGTTAATTTCTATAGAACAGCGCACACGACAGACTGTACACACCGACGCTCGGTCAAGCACAATAACCGGCCTAAGGGTACTTCACTGTATTTATTTGTGTCAAATCCGATTATAACAATTCTTTATTAATTATACAATAGGTCTATTCGAAAATGCAGCATAAGGCCTTTTGTAGATGTCCGCTTATCCACCGGACCGTGTTTCAGTCCATATAGTATTTTTTATGGAAATAATGAATTTGTTATCAATAATCGAAGTAGACGAATCTAAGGCCATTATAGACATTATTATGAAACTAAAAAAAAAAATCTATTAAATCTTGCTTTAAGTTAATGTTAGTAATGGCCCTAAATCAATCTACCTACTGCGATTATTATAATAACCGTAAGATTTGTCATAATTTAACACAGACAATTGGTTGCAAAGGGAAAATCCTTTAGGACTCATAATAAAACATATTGTTACAGGCAAATGCCACACCACAAGGAACCTAACACCCCGAAAGCCGCACCGCCCGTGACAATTCAACCTAGTGTCAAAATCACAGGTGCCACCACAAAAACCAACAACCAAAAGATTGAAGAGCAGACTAAAAAACCCAATAAAGTCACAAAAGCTGTAAAAACAGTAGATCTAGCAAAAATTAAGTGTGAACCAGTTGAAATTGTGGATATTACAAGTGACGTTATGGTTATAAGTAAAAAGGTCAATGAATTAATTGATTTAACGGATGATGTAGATGAAACACCAATCAACCAAAACAAAGGCCCGATATCAATAAAGCCTCTTAATGCTAAAATGAACAATTCCGAACAAGCAAAGAAAGATGTAACGGTACCAAATAATAAAGGTCCAACACCAGCAATACCTCAAAGTGCTAAAATTAATAATTCTGTACAAGCAAAGAAAGATGTAACGGGACAAAATAATAAAGGTCCAACAATAACAATACCTCAAAGTGCTAAAATAAATAATTATGGACAAGCAAAGAAAGATGTAACGGTACAGAATAATAAAGGTCCAACACCAACTATACCTCAAAGTGCTAAAATTAATAATTCTGGACAAGCAAAGAAAGATGTAACGGTACAGAATAATAAAGGTCCAACACCAATTATACCTCAAAGTGCTAAAATTAATAATTCTGGACAAGCAAAGAAAGATGTAACGGTACAGAATAATAAAGGTCCAACACCAACTATACCTCAAAGTGCTAAAATTAATAATTCTGGACAAGCAAAGAAAGGTGTAACTGTACAAACGAATAAAACGCCAATACAGACAAAACTACCAAACGATTCAGATGAAGCAAAGAGGGATGAAACAATACAATTAATTAAAGACCCAATACTGTCAAAACCACAAAGTGCTACAATTAATGAATTAGGACAAGTTGAAACAGTACAACACAATAAACCGACAATACCACAAATGAGTGATAAAGAACGAGCACTGTGGGATATTGACGAAGCAAGGAAAATTGATATCAAAATTAAAGCCGCTAACCGTGCAGAAAATAGAAGTGGTAAACCGAAGACAAAGCTTGAAGATCTGAGAATTATCATTCGATCCAAATCAGAAGCACTTAACCACGACGAGACCGTGGATTTATTAAATATGATTGAGACTAGAGGAAGGCAAGTTTTACATCAGCCAAATTCTACACCACCAAAATATAGAGGTAGCCCTAGTATATTTGATGGAACAATAATGTTATGGTGTGACGATTCAGCTACTTTACATTGGGTTAATAACGTGGTTGAAGAAATAAATTCACAATATAACTCCAATTTAATTGTTCAGCCAGTTGGAATGCCAGTGTTATTATCTGCTGCAATCACTGCACCTTATCTTAACGGCATACATAAGATATTAGGTAGGTTAAAATTCCAGAACCCTTGGGCATGTATTGGTTGTTGGAAGGTTTACCATTACCATAATGTTGATAATGGTGTTTATGTAAGATTGGGAATTCCAGAAATTATACAGCCTGAACTGGAAAAACATGATTATAAATTGAACTATCTGCTTGGTGAGATTAAAGTCCAATTTTGTTCAAAGAAAGGGATTGTAAAAGATACACCAAAGAGACGCGACAACATAAGAAAAGGATTCATTAGAAAGGCAATAAATAGAATAAATAGTATGAAGCCCAAAGGAAAAAGGAAACCTAACAAAGATATGAAGCTTTTACTTTCTAAGAATTTGGAATCCGATCAGTATATTACAGTCTCATTTACTGAGAAACCAGCAAAGCCCGAAAAACCTTTAATAACTAAAAGTCTGACTAGAAATAAAAAAGACGCTCTTAAACGAGCCCAAGCACTAGAGGACACTGCTACAAGTGCAAAACGACCTAAAACTATAGAACGTCCAAATTTTACAAATAACATTTTTAACCCGACATATGTTATTCCATCATCAACTAATACAAACATTAACGAAGTTAGCGCAACAGTGTCACAAGATCTATCCGCTATAGAAAACATTAAAACTAATACTACAAATACAGTGGCACTAGTCACCCCATCGTCCAAGGATTCCGGAAAACTGAAAAGGTACCCTAACGAATCTAATTATACACAAAAACAAATTGACAACTTAATCGGCAAGCACTCTGCTCCTCAATCCTTGTTAATTAATCCTAATCATATAACCTATAATAATCCTAATATCACCTCTAATACAAATGAAATTCAAAATAATACTTCGCGAGATTACAATGAAACTAATGCAGAATCTAATTTAACTACAAATAAATGTCCTATTGTTACAAATTTACAAACATCACAATTTATTCGTCAGCCATCGTTGACACGCTCTGAACCTCAACGATATGACCCTAAGCCTAACACACAAGCAGGATATAATCCTGTAACTCCCTCCCCACAACGCGCCTCATCATGGCGCGATGACCTTCAACAATCTGCATTACTGTACGACAACCAACAATCCCCGTCATCACGAAACAACCCCAAAACTAACTTAGAACAATCATTATTATCACGTAATAGCACGCAATCCTTATCAACATCACGAGATGACCAACAACATCACTCGTCGCGGTATGTACTGAAACAAACTATACCATTACCGGAAATCCCTAAAACTCACTTACAACCATCTTTATCAAGCTATAGCTCTCAAGAAAAAGAAAGGAATGAGCCCCAAAATCCTCAACATTCACTATTACTGCGCTGTACCACTCATATATCGTTAAACAACCCTCAACAATCGTCATTCCCACCACGCTACGTCTCTCGACAACCCTTACTAATGTCACGTAATGAAGGCCAATATCCGTCCGTATCACGATATGATTTTAATCAATCCTCACGAGTTGACCAACAAATATCACCACGCGATGAACGACAACATCCTTCACTATCACGTAATGATTATAATCAATCCTCACGAGTTGACCAAAAAATATCACAACTCGATAAACGACAACATCCTTCACTATCACGTAATGATTATAATCAATCCTCACGAGATGACAATCAAATATCACCACGCGATGATGGTCAAAATCCTTCATTATCACAGCCTGGACTATCTTCACGCTATAACCGTAAACAATCACCACCACGCGATGACCGACAACATTTCTCAACTTATAACCGCCAACAATCACCACCACGCTATAGCCGCCAAGTATCACCCCCACGTGATAAACCTCAATATCCTTCAATATCACAAGATGACCGTAACTATTCTTCACGGTATAACCCCCAACACCAATCACCATCATCATCCCAACATCCCTCGTTATCACGTAATATTCAACAATCACCAATACGCTATAACCCTCAGCAACTTTCATTCTCACGAGATAACCCTCAGTATTCCTTATCAACGCGAAATAATGAACAATTGTTATCACCACGCTATGAAAATCACCAATTACCACCACAGAACAATCGTCAACATTTCCCAATGTTACAGTATCAACCTCAAGAAAATTTATCACGCTATGTCCCTGAGAACTCATTTATATCTCAGTATAACCCTAAGCAATCTACGCGCGATGACCCCCGAAAACAGTCATCATCACAACGTGACCCTAGAGTTAATTTACAACTGTCTTTACTACCGCGCCTTGACATCCAACAAACGCTGTCTTCACGCGATGAATTTCAACAAGACTCATCACCTACGGTCATATACCCTAAAACTCACTTGCAACAATCACTTAATGTCCCTGAAAAACAATCAACATCACAAAATGACCCTAGAATTAATTTAGAACTATCCTCACGCCTTGACATCCAACAATCGTTATCTTTGGGCGATAAATTCCAACATTGTTTATCAAGTAATGATCTCCAACGATCCCCATCACGATATGACCCTAAAATACGAGCGCAACCTTCATCATCGCGATATGATCCTAAATCTCGAACTCAACAATCCCCATCATCACGATATGACCCTAGATCTCGAGCTCAACAATCCCCATCATCACGATATGACCCTAGATCTCGAACTCAACAATCCCCATCATCACGATATGACCCGAGATCTCGAGCTCAACAATCTCCATCATCACGAAATCACAAACAATGGTAATAGATATAGAAGACTTGGCCAGTCTTGGTCTTGCTTTGGGCAACACTACTCGAGCCTATGGAGTGTCAGTCCTGCTGCAAAATAGGGAATATGCACAATTTTCATTGCTTTTAAAGATAGATTATACATTATTACACCTTAAAAATAATATTATACCTAGGAAGAAAAAAAAACCATACAAAATAAATATATTACTAATATATATATTAATAATATTTTACTTTTGACGATTATATTCAGAAACAGTTCATCACTATCACGCCATCTCTATGACACTCTGTACCATCTGATCAAATTTGACCCGGACTGTCAAAAATAAAATAAAAAATGCTTCTTAATACATCTGTATAAGCGTCTTCAAAATAGGCTTCCAAAGTTTAATCCAATTTTCGTTACACATGTTGTATCCTCGGCTGGGATGGCCTTCAGTTCCTTAAGCGAATTACGTTTTATGGCTTCAATAGACTCATGGCTCGTTCCCCGAATCAGATTTTTGAGTTTTGAAAACAGGTAATAGTCACAGAGAGCCAAATCTGGCAAATACGGTGGCTGGCTATTTCTCCTTTCGTGTTTGGCCAAAAAATCAGTTACAATAATGCTGGAATGTGGCGTTTCGTGGTGAAAATCAATAAATTGTCTGCCCATAAATCCGATAATAATAATAATAAATTTTTAATTGTACAAAACCAAAACAAGTGCAGGTGAGCATATTGCCGTAAATGCATTTTCTACCAACTAACCTTCCGTTCGTTTATGACGAATTCTCAAACCGGCCAAGTAGTACTCCTTGGTGGATCAGTTCGTCCGATTTTTTTTCAAATTAATAAACTTGAAAAGAAATATAGTTGTTCGGATTCAAATTGACTTTTATTAACTGCCTCCGTGGTCTAGCGGTTAAGTGAGGTTCCGTTGCGCTTGTAGTCGACCTCTTTGGGCCTTGAACGTTAGAGCGTACCATGCCGGAGCGGCGTATGTGAGACGAGAGTGTGTAGGCTTTGTAAATGAGTAACTTCGTGTGTAGAGCCAATGAGGATGCAAACACTGAACGGAGTTTGGCTCGGGCCAAACGTGCCGCATTCACGGTGACCATCACTGAGGCGTCTGTCTATCGTGAGCCCTAGGTACTTGACCTTCGAGGCCCATGGTAGCCTTTCGCCATACAGCTGAAGAGGGGATTCTAAGAGCTCTCTGACAGCTCTGTCACTCGCTTCTCTACATTGAGAATGATTGATTGTGTTTTGCCTACATTCACCGACAACCTCTACTTGTCTAGCCATTCGGGGAGCAGATCGAGACAGCGCTGCATCTTCGTCGCCGCGTACTTCTTATTCCGAGAAGAAGTATAGTACGCGGCGTCGTCGGCAAATAGCGCTAGCTCGACCCCCTCCGCCAACGGTATGTCGTCGGTGAATCTGGCGTAGCATAGAGGCGAGAGACGGCTCCCTTCCGGGACGCCGGCTCGTATGGGACGTGGGGAAGAGAACACGCCCTCCACTGCCACGTGGAAACTTCTGCCTTCTAGGAAGGGCGCAAACACTTTTGTTACCCTAACGGGGGAGGGGGATGTTGAAATCTTGTACAGGATCCCGTTGTGCCAGACCCTGTCGAAAGCCCTTTCCATGTCCAGGAATACTGCAGCCGTGGCGTGCTTCTTCAGTGAAGAAGCCACGTGGTGCAGTAGCCTGGTCAGTTGAAGAGTGGTACTGTGCTCTGCCCTAAACCCGAATTGCTCGTCTCTAGGGTTTTATTTGGTTTGTTCCTATACAAGAAAAACTTATTGCCTTGAATGTAGTAGCCAGCTAATAACAATAATAAATGAGAGGTTGCAGCCAAAATGCAGAAAGTGCTGGACCTGCTCCCACCGTAGCTGGACAGGTGGAGGATGTTGGCGAATGTCGCCAAGACGGCCGCGATCCTCACCACCCGCCGCGCCCAACCGGAGCCGCTCATATTCCGCGGTCAGCAGGTTAGCTGGGCGGATACAGTGACAAACCTAGGATGTGTCATTGACCGTAAGCTGCGCATGGGCCCTATGGTGACCCATGTCATTAACAGATCAAAGGCAGCAAAGACCCAGTTGCGGCCACTGCTGCACTCCTCTCTGCCATCCCGGGTAAAGGTCAACATCTACAAGACCTTTATTCGCTCACGTCTCACCTACGCCGCTCGGGCGTGGCTCCACCTGCTTTCAGCCACAAACAAGACCAAAATACAGACCCAGCAGAATCTCTGTCTGCGCGCGGCAGTCGGCGCACCGTGGTTCGTCCGCAATTTCAACATCCACAAGGACCCGTTCCAGGCCGGGGGCGAAGAACCGAAGAGCGTCCCCGACCACCCTCAGGTCGGGGGCTGAAGTAGATGTCCCCTAGGGGCTACATTAGCCCCGTGGTCCCTCCCCCGCCCGCTTCCAGGCCGGGGGAGAAGAGTATCCCCGACCGCCCTGAGGTCGGGGATTGAAGAAGATGCCACCATAGGGGTCACATTACGCCTCGTGACCCCTCCCCCGCCCGCTTCCAGGCCGGGGGCGAAGATTATCACCCTAAGGTCGGGAACTGAAGAAGACGTCACAGGGGCCGCACCCTTCTCCCGGCCAGAAAAACGAAAACACAACAGAGCCCAAAGGGACCTCTCACAATGCTCCCCTCCCCTGCCAATCTAACAGGGGAAAATTTGTTACCGGTGGGCCGTCGCCCACCGAGCACCTGCAAGTTTACGGGGACAACCCCAAAACTAACCGCGCGCGAGGATATTATGCTGCTGCTTTCAATGGATTGCTTGCCAAGAGTGCGGTACGTCGCGGTAGTGATTAAAGCCGTAGCATGACCACGGCATCTTCGGTGCTGCGTCGGATTGTTCTATAACATAAAATCTTTCCCATAGTTGCAAGACGTAGATGCAACTTTGTGTGCGAAGTGATCTTTCCTTCGCAATCGCTTTGTCGATCGAGGTAGCTCAGAGCTAATGATTCGGGGTCCTAAATGATTTGTTGGGCTACGGTTCCGCCACTGTTCTTGGGTAGTGGAGCGAGTTTGTACCCTTTTACCTCTCTAATCCTTCTGAGTGCGGAATGGTAATATTAATTTTATTTATTTATTTTAATAAATAATATTGTGTCCCGACCAGGAATCGAACCCGGCACCTCCAGGCAAATCCACGAACTTAACCGCTAGACAACGGAAGCAGTTATATATAGTTTTATTGTGTCAAAAATAGGGAAACTTCCTTCTGGAGCCCAGAATTTCTCTTCCAGAAGGCAGTGCTCACTAACGGAAATTATTTTAAAATAACAACATATTTTTTTCTTTTTTAATCTAATAGCAAAATTTTATAGCATCTCTACACAAAAACAAGATTTTTTTCTCGAAGGGCGCAACCGGTTGCTAAAGCCACTACTCTTTGATCGTCTCACACCCCCCGCAGGGGGGAGTGGGGTATCTGTGTCAAGGTATTTATTTGCCTTCTTACAGAGGTTGCGTTCGCTTTCCGTGACTACGGACAGGGCATGGGGTAACCATTAAAGGTTGAAGTATACGAGCCAGGCGCCGCGATTACGACTCCGCGATTGGTAGCAAGTGACGAGCGTAGCATTGTCTGGCGTCCGGCGGACGGGCGTGCAGAGGGGCCAGGTTTCTTACGAGTGATGACGCACGAATTCGTTCAGTGTTTCCATCCGCATATCCCTATGGATTACATCGTTCCTCACGTAACGCGAGGCGCCGACAATGGTACGAAGCGTCACAAATTATTGCGCTTGTAAACGTTCTCTCAGCGTAGCTGAGGTGAGAGCGTACCAGGCCGGCGCGGCATACGTGAGTCTGCTGCGGATATAATAGGCTTTAAAGATTACTAGCTTATGAAGCGGCAAACTAGATGCAAACATTGGCAAGTCAAATGACTTTCAAAGCGAAATAAAGCGCTTTAAGTGACAAGCCAAAAACAGAGATTCTAGTTGATGTCAGAAAAAAAAAACGTGGACTTTGCGATTATGAAAAAACGTCGAATAACAAGGCTCTCTTGTACCTTGTAGATTACCGAGGATTATTGTGTGTTGAAAACTGTTTATCCTTTTTTATTATGAATTAATAAACGTCGTTAAATATGTTATTTGTGTTTTATTGTACCTGTATAGATATAGGTCTGTTTTTCAAATGCCTTCCATAATACATTATTCAGTTAACCCCAGTCCCACTGGCGACCACACTGGCGAAACGGGCGCGGGTTAAGCTCAGGTAAGATTTAATGTATGGGGGGGGGGGGGGGGGGCAATCCCTGCTCTTCCTTGGCCACGCTCATGTCTACATATAGAGAATTACAAACTTGTAACAATAAAAACAGCTGCCGTATATATGGGACTTATGGCATATTTATATAAAAAGAGGTGCCGCCACCTAGTAGCTGGCAGGTGGAACTAACATCTTGTGGTTTGAACATAACAAAGCATTCAACAGGTCGGCCACTGTCAACAGGCGAACCTTAAAATTGAAATTTTAATAATAAATTATTTTATTTTATTGAAAAATAATAATAATCTAATCCTATATAGAAGCTAGGTATATCTACGAGGTCTGTTCAAAAGATATCGCGAATTTGTTATTTCTTAAAAAGTTTTTATTCATGAATATCTATTTTGTCCCCTTCAAAGTAATTACCCTCAGATATAATACACTTATGCCAGCGTTTTTTCCCAACCCTCTAAGCACTTAAGATAAAAATTTTTGTGATCTTGTTCAGTTCGATGCAGTCTTAATCTCCTCTAATATAAATATAAATAGAGTACTTATTGCGCAAAAGAAATGTGTAAGAGCTATATGTGGTGCAGCCCCCACTGACTCTTGTAGGCCCCTGTTCAAAAACCTAAATCTCTTGACCGTAACAGGCATGTACATTTTTGAGATCGTTACATTTATTAGGACACAGTAACTTATTTACTTTCCATAAAGATGTATTTAATAGTAGTCGACATCCAAATACTCTTGCCTATACAAAAACACCAAAAAGCAGAGCCTTTGATAAAAATTCATATATTATGTGTATTCGAATTTACAATAAGTTACCCGAGTTTCTCAAAAGATTACCTGACAATCAGTTTAAAGGCCAAATTAGGAAACTTTTGATAGAATGTTGCTTCTATTCGCTAAGTGAATATTACAACCATTATTTATGTGTATTTTTATGTGTATTATAACAATTACCTGTACAATATGTTTTTAATAATAATCTGTATGTAATAAGTGTGACTAAAATTATAAATATAATAATAAGATTTTAACATTGTAAATAATGTTTAACAAAATTTGCGTGCCAGAAATGGCTGAATGTGCAGAACTAACTTACTATTAATATTTACTATTACCATGTTCAATGCAAATAAATAATTTCATTTCATTTCATTTCAATCGTAGGCCTCTTCAGTTCTGGGAACAACAAAAGTCACAGCCAGCAGCTATATAACGTTTGCGCTTAAGTAACAGAATAGAGCAGCTGACCTACTAACTTGTCGATGATCTCCATAAAGTTTTGCGCCGCATTATACCGGCTTTTTTATTCCAAAATCTATTTTTTTTAATTTGTAGTTGTAAGGACAGCTTTCAATATATCTACATTTTGTGGAGCAGATATCGATTATCCAATAGGGTGTATCACTAACTTTTTATCACGGTAGATGGCGCATGAGATGATGGTACCTAATATAACTGTCAGTTGCATAGAAAACTTGTATTTTTATTACGAAATTTATTATTTTCTGGATATTATGCCGAAGTGAGCAGCTTTTAAGTGTAAGCGAAATCAAAGATATGGTGATCTCAAAATTGCCGTTCTATTAATAAAACCTTTTTTTCTTTTTAAAGACGGTGTGCGCTTTCTTAATTTGTTTTTTAAGGTATAGGTAACGTTAATTTAAAATACACTATTCTGTTATAAAAATTAAAACTACAAAAATATTTTTAAAAAAATGCGATATAGGTGCAAAATAAGGTACCATTGCCGCTAGCGACATCTACAAAAAGCTTTGCCTGATACACCCCATTAATTTGTGAAACATAAAAAAAAAAATTTTTTTGGCCAATACTATAAAAGCTGGACAAGTTAAAATATATTATTCAACTACACACAAAAGATTTTCCAGATCATTATAATTTAATGTTTGTAACCAACTGAACACCACCTTTTTGCAATCAGTTTCGTTGCAACGTTTCCATCACTGTACATTTATGAAAGTGCAATATTTGTAAAAAAATATTTGAGTATGTTCTCATATCGTACTCGCGCGCGTCACAATGACCTATTAAGCACAAAAGTATCCAGAACGATTTTTTTTAGCAAAAATGTTATTAGTATGGTGACACAAATTTACAATAAAGTTCCCAAATCCATCCGTGAAGTCGTAAACATGAGCGTCTTTAAGTCAAAACTTCATGGCTTCTATCTAAAAAATACTATTACAGCGTAGCAGACTATCTTTCAGAAACTTGAGAGGAACAGTTAGCATGCCCTCACCCATCACCAACATTGTAAAATTATTTTTTGTATAATTATTGTATGTCCAATGGACGGGACATAGCGACCACCATAAATAATGTACTTATTCAAAAACCTATGATCCACAATAAAATACTTTTGATTTTGATTTTGTTTCATTAGGATCTGTGGTGTCAAAGAAAAGAAGGAGATAAGTTCATAACTTGAGAGTTCTTCGCGCCATTTTGCGTGGACATGTCAAGTGCAAGTTTTTGTTTTGTAAATTAATTTACTGTGGATATAATTGGTCAAAAATGGTGTTGTTTTGTTTAATAATGTGCTGCAATGTGAATAATTATGGAAAACGATAAATTGGACTTAAATATAGGGCACAAGTTCCAGTTTATTTTTTGCGGTTTTCCCGCGCTGTGGACTCCCATATTTTACCCGACGTGTTTGGGCTATAATGCCGCGAGTGACTCCAAGTAAAGCATCAAATACTGCAGCATCTGGAATTTGATGATCCCCAACTCGGTTATGAACTCTGTTATGAACATATATTATGTACAATGTCCTTTAAAGACAATTAAAAAAAAAAACATAACTTGAACTTTTCACTGGAGGCAAATTAAGAAAACATCTCATTTTTATAATTTGAAAATTGTAATTTACGTAATGTTCAATTTCATTAGTCGTATACTTTAGGTACCTGGTTTGTATTTGGCTCGAAGGACCATATAATCTAGTAAGTAAAGTATCATAACGATCGTTTCCCTTTAGGGGTGGTCAGAAACCACGCTTATAAATAAGCGGATTCACATTTAGCCAACTTTACTATAGGCCAATCATGACAAGTGGCAAGCTCGTCGATGTCTCTCATCTCATTATGCATAACTGAATTAATGGCGGTAAAAGCGCGATACTGAAATAACTCGATTGAACTCTTTCTAGCCCCTTTATGTACGTAGGGATGTAAAATAAACTGTATAGTTTATAGACTCATCTCCTTATTGCATTGACGCATATGAATGTTTTGAACCAATAGGTGCAATAATCTAATTTTTAAACTTTTCGACTCATCTCCTTTTTCCTTGACACCACAGATATTACATATTTTATTGGGGCCTAGAAATTTATAGAATCGTTTTTTATATTACGAGTAAGTATAAGAATTATGTAAGATAACAATACGTTTTAAGTTTTTATTATGACCGCCTCCGTGGTCTAGTGGTAACAAACGTTGCTGTGAACTCGGGAGGTCGTGGGTTCGATTCCCACCGGGGGCAAGTTGTACATTGTATAATTGTCTCGGTCTGGGTGTTTATATGTATAATATGTATATATTTACAAAAAAAAAGTATAATATGTAGTTTATCAACCATCTAGTTTCCGTAACACAAGCCTCGTAGCTTACCACGGAAACTAGATGGCGCTGTGTGACCTGTCTGGAAATATTTATTTTATTATATTTAGTCAAAGTCAAAATATCTTTATTACGTGAAACCTAAACCTATTACAGGCATTTATGTAAAGGTCATTAATTTAATTATTTTGAATGATTCTACTCCTGCTAGTAGAAGACTAAGCAGCAAAGTCGTCCAATAAGTAAGCTGTTAGCAGAAGACCAGCAGCTTAGCAGATTCTGTATGTTGATTTAACACAATTTGGAATACCAGCAATGCTCTGACTGTTAGTACCTACTTACATATATGTATATTGATGCCGTGATGGTCCAATTATCCTGTATTTAAATTTCCCAATTACGGTTTCCAAAATTTTTGTGGACCTAAATTAATTTAAATAAATCAAGGATTCTAGCAAATAATTTTGATTTCAGAAAGGCATCGTCTATGTCGAATGCGTATCAAGCATTAGACCTCAGAAAGAAGACTTGTGTAAGAGCTCGTGGCAAGTTAATGACCGGTCTGACCACCCCTGTTATTCCGAATAAAGCTTTAAGGTAATGGACTATAATCGTATCCATAGGTCGCTGGTTTGTATTTGGCTCGAAGGACCATATAATCTAGTAAGTAAAGTATCATCACGACCGTTTCCCTTTAGGGGTGGTCAGAAACCACGCTTATAAATAAGCGGATTCACATTTAGCCAACTTTACTATAGGCCAATCATGACAAGTGGCAAGCTCGTCGATGTCTCCAGCGTACCAAACTCGAGAAATATTACAAATAAATTAAATGTATTTATTTACATTAATAAATATTTTTGTGTTCCGATCAGGAATCGAACCCGGTACCTCCGAGTCTAAATCCACGAACTTAACCGCTAGACCACGGAGGCATAATCTAAAAAAATATTTGGTAACTTTCCAATGGCAGCACTATTGTGACAGTGTCAATTATTTAATATGGCTGTTGTCAAACATAAAATTGTTTTAAAAGAAAAATAGAAAGAAAAGAGTTTATTTGTCACAAAAAAACATAAGCAGTATAAAAAAAAGAACAAACAAGATAGTGTGTTGACAAATAGGGAATCAGCAATTGCAATAAGCTGCAACACTCGGTCACAGCGCTGATTCTTCAAAATAAGACATTAAACATAAAAATATACCTAAATATAAATTACATATTATTTGTATTACATAAACATAGTTCTTGCGATATTATAGTGTTAAATTTTATTATTTGGAACAATAAAAAATGTGAATTTTTTACTCAATATACCTAAATATTTCATTTTGCGTCACAAAAAACGGAACGTCATAAATATTAAGTAAACTATTAACCCATTAAGCCCATAAAAAAAAGATATACTACGTCCAGACTTGGCTGTATGGGCTAGAACCTTTGCCTTCCCTATCATCTCATTTATCAACCATCGCAAGAAGAGAAACAAAAAATAATAATAATACCATTTTCTATTGTTTAGGACTTATGTATTCTGTACCATGTCCTTAAATAAATTTAAAAAAAATACCATTTTCTCCATTAATTATTTATATACACTTTACATTTAAATATACTCCAAAGCTTAAGTACACATACATACATACATATCTTCACGCCAGATCCCTTGCGGGGTAGGCAGAGACAATTGAGCGCCATTTGACACGATCACAACATACCTCTTTCGCTTGATCGACATTCATTAACCTCTTCATACATGCCCTTTGGTTAAGAAGACTTTTTAATGTCAGTGTTTTATTTATTTTATCGTTATATGTGAGTCTTGGTCTGCCAGGGCATCTTTCACCCCAACTTTCGCATTGTACGAGTATATCTTGTTCGCCAATCTTTCTTCGCTCATCCTTTCAACATGCTGATTCAAAACTTAGGTGCTGTGAAATTTGTTCGTTAAACCCGATTCGACTTAATAAATACTTAAAGAAAATGATTTCTCTGATGGATAGAGTCCGAAATGTAATCATCCGTCAGAAAACCAAAGTTACCGACATAGCCTTCAAAATTAATAAGTTGAAGTGGCAATGGGCCGGACACGTCTGTCGCAGAACGGATGACCGATGGAGTAGACGAGTTCTGGAGTGGAGACCACGTACAGGAAAACGCAAAGTGGGAAGACCCCCCGCCAGATGGACGGATCACCTGGAAAAGGTCGCTGGTGGAGGCTGGATGAGGGTGGCAAAAGATCGTGTGAAATGTCGAGCCTTGGGGGAGGCCTACATCCAGCAGAGGAGAGACATAGGCTGATGATGATGATGATGAATGATTCCTTAGCTAGTAAATAATTAAGTAGAGCTTCAAGAAACCGGTCAATAGTATGTGAAAAGAAAGGTATATGAAAGCATTCGATGTCCAATATAAACAATCCGCTACGATAGTAGTCGATAAACACTATTATTGATTATTCTAGAATGATGCAGGGTTGGGGGTGGGCAGGTGGTGCCCTAGGAAAGACTGGGGAAGGAATCATAGAACCCCTTGCAATTGATTTATCAAGGGTAAGTATTTATCATTATGGAGCTTCTAAGACGGCATTAAAATAAATAAATATATTATACTTATTGTTTACGCCAATATTTAACTTATATTTGTAATAGTTGAATCGGTTAATAATGAGCAATACAAAATTCCCTCCATTTCCAATAACCAAGTATGCCACCACAAGATGGCGCCACTTACTTCAAATTTGCAACATTTTTGAATATTTATTAATTATATTCGCAAACGAGAAGTACCCACTTGTGGACTTGCAGAAAATAGGTTTCTTTGTAAGCTTCATTGCTTGCAACGTCAGTCGCACGTCGCGCCCCGACCCAGCGAGAAGTCTATGATCTACCGTGATCCCGCTCTTCTGGAAGACGCGCCGTTGTGTTCTCCGCGGACGGCTGTGCTAAATAAATAACTATAATAATCGTGAAGTGATTGAGTTTGGCGAATATCCTGGCCAGGATAGGTGATAGTGAAGCTGTGAAAAGGTACGTGGCATACTTTCCTTATATAAGTGACCCGTCCTACTCTGTTTCCGATATCGTACCTCTGTGTCCGGATTGCTCGTTACCGGCCGTTTTGCTATTATAAAAATTCAAATACAGTCCACTTATAGAAGGCCTTTGTTCGCGTTTGGTCCGTGCTTTTGGCATAAGCATAGTTAGCTGGAAGGTTCTGGATCAGGCGCGAACACTTATGTTTTTTTTGTTTTTTTTTTTAAGTGTCTTTAAAGGACATTGTATAGAATACATCAGCCCTAAACACGTAATTTATTTACATAATATATGTTCATAACAGAGTTGGGATCATCAAATTCCAAGTATTGCAGAATTTGATGCTTTTCATGGAGTAATTCACGTCAATATGTCCCAAACACGAAGGGTATACGGGAGTTCACAGCGCGGGAAAACCGCAAAAAAAAGTGTAACTTCTGCCCCATATACTTGTATAGAGTCAAATTTATCGTTTTCCACAATTATTCACAACGTAGCACATTATTAAACAAAATAACACCACTTTTGACTAACAATATCCACAGTAAACTAATTTACAAAACGAAAAACTTGGACTTGACATGTTTTTTATTTTTTTTATACTAGCACATGTGACCTTGGGCCCACCTGATGTTAAGTGGCACGCAAGGTCCATGAATGTTAACAACTGATGTCAGACACTCATAACTGCCATTAGTCCCTAACACTATGCCGGCTTGACTAGATGCTTTTTCACACTTCGCTTGAAGGACTCCAAGTTATAGGAAAGTGGAAACACAGAGGCTGGAAGAGCATTCCACATCTTTATCGTACGACAGATGTATGAGTCGCCAAATTTATACGTACGCGAAGGGATGGTGACTACGGTATGTGGGTGCATATTCTGACCTGTGCGTGTGGTTCGGTTGCAGAATGGAGAGGGAGGGATTAGGTTATAGAGTTCTTCGGAGCACTCACCATAGTATATAGGCCGGCATAGTGGTAGGGACTGATGTCGGTCGTCCGAGGCTGGCGTCAGTTGCTCCCATTCTTGGACCTCGCGTACCGCTTACCATCAGGTGGGCGCGGTGTCACATGTCGTGCTCCGTATAAAAAAAAAAAAAAAAAAAAAGTATAGCTGGTAGAACACGCTCAGAGAAGCCACATCTCGGCAAAGCTGCAGGGATTCGAGAGTTCCAGATATAGTGGCATCGTCCATAATTCGAACAGCTCGCCTCTGTAGGACATTGAGAGCATCTGTGAGGTACTTGGCGGAACCATCCCAAAGGTGAGAACAGTATTCTATACATGATCTGATCTGTGCTTTGTACAGCAACAGTCTAATTGAAGATGGAAAAAACCGCTTCACCTTGTTCAGTATTCCGAGCTTTCTTGACGCTGTTTTGGTGATGCTCTCAATGTAGTTCCGGTGGCTAAGGTCTGAGCAAAATGGCGCGAAGAACTCTGTTATACTTATGTACTGCGTGGAATTTATTAAAGAGCAAATAGATTTATATTATAATCTGGAATAAAAATAAATATCTACTTTTTATTTTATTTTAAATATTCAGTAATAAAATCTTAAGTTACGGTGCAGAGAAGTTATCCTAAAAATATTGCTATTCATACTGAGCCTAATAGTTTTTATAATTTTACCTTCTCCCGACGTTTCAGCCAAGTTGCATTGGCCGTGGTCACGGGTCGACTATGCGGTGTAGTCTCGTACATACTGGGCGGTAGATGTAAACCTACCCACTTAAGTGGGTGATAGACGTACGAACTTAAAGTACGCGGTTTTTAAGATCGCGAACTTACTCGGCTCGACGTTGGTGACACACGTGAAGCTTACTCACTCTGTATTGCGATGTCTTCGACAGAAGAAGCTTTGTGTTATTTGGGAATTATATCGTATTATATTTCTAAAACTAAAAAAAATAGACAATTGTTTTTTCGGAAAGCTTCTACAAATTCGGTAAGCAGTTAATGGGAATAAGTTCGGAAATCACTCATTTTGAGAAATAATTTAATTAAAATTAACAAAAATTGCAATTTAAATCTCTAAACACGACCTACAAGCGTGCGCGTCCACGGACTGTCGAAACAAAATGGCGGCTCGCGGCTCGCAGTGCTGTCACACGTTCGAGCCACGACGAGCTACGAGCAAGATTTCAAACAGGTTGGAACGCTGACGATTTTGCGCGGCGGTTTTAAAGTACGCGTACTTACGTAGACACACTAGCGAAAAAGGTCGTCGAGCCATAAGTACGCGTACTTGCTCGTACGTATATCACCTCCTTTAGAAATCACGACACACGACACTTACAATATCCTTGGCGACACCGGGCGATTTTTCCCGGTGTCGAAACCTATTGATTACTGGATTCCACGATGAAGATAGCTTATAACCCTCCTCTCGACTGAAATTTTTGTGTTTCTTTATTTCGATCGCTTCACGTACTATTCTAGGGTAATAGTGACGATCGATGGAAAGTATCTTTGGGTCATGCAGCTCAATCCAATGGTTTGTGCCACTATCCATTAGGTGTTCTGTTATTGCTGACTTGTTTATAAGGTAAATCGCGTAAAGACCCGTTAAAATTATAAACAATATTATGAATGTGCGCGAAAGTTTAAAAAGTTTAATACTGAGCCTAAGGAGTTCTTCGCGCCATTTTTCGTGGACATGTCAAGTGCAAGTTTTTGTTTTGTAAATGAATTTGCTGTGGATATTATTGGTCAAAAGTGGTGTTGTTTTGTTTAATAATGTGCTACAATGTGAATAATTATGGAAAACTATAAATTGGACTGTAAATATGGGGCACAAGTTGCAGTTTATTTTATGCGGTTTTCCGGCTCTGTGGACTCCCATATTTTACCCGACGTGTTTGGGCTATAATGCCGCGAGTGACTCCAGTAAAGCATCACATTCTGCAGCATCTGGAATTTGATGATCCCCAACTCGGTTATGAACTCTGTTATGGACATATATTATGCAAATAAATTACGTGTTTAGGACTGATGTATTCTGTACAATGTCCTTTAAAGACAATTAAAAAAAAAAATACTAAGCCTAATCAATTAGGTAATGAAAGGTCGACGATCGCGCGAACGTTGACTTACGTAATTCTTTCTCTCTCTATTTCGTCTTACTAATAACACTCCTCCAGCCTTTGGGTATTTATCACGACGGATATCGCGATTTTCAGACGCGGCCTCATTCACCATGCAGTAGTGTTTTTTTTCCGGATAATGATTTTTATCTTTAAAAAAAAAAATTACCTTTTTATTTCAAATAGCGGTTCCATTAATGACACCTGAAGCCTAAAATTTCTTTTTTTGTATTTTTGATAATTACACGCGGTATTAACTTTTTTTTAGACTTTTTTTTTTTAAATAAATAAAAAGGTCACTTTTCTTTAAAGATAAAAATCATTAATAATATAACAAAAAAACATGTTTCGGGGTGGTCAAACACCACGCTTTCAAAGAAGCGTATTCACATTTAGCCAACTATACTATAGGCCCATCGTGATAAGTGGCAAGCTCGTCGATAAATTAAATAAATTATTGTGTTCCGACCAGGAATTGGAACCGATATCTCTGTATAATCCACGGACTTAACCGCTAGAATATCTTGGAACAAACAATTGTAAAAAAATATATATGGGAAAGTGGTCCCTATTAGTAGCTGGTAGTGAGAACTAACTTGTCTGTGGTTTGAACCATGTCTATATAAACTGTGGTTTGAACAAAATAAAGTTGTCTTTCACTCGATTTATTCTATTCTTCTAATGGGGTGTATCACTAACTTTTTATCACGATAGATGGCGCATGATAGATGGTACCTAATATAACTGTCAGTTGCATAGAAAACTTGTATTTTTATCACGAAATTTATTATTTTCTGGATATTATGCCGAGGTAAGCAGCTTTTAAGTGTACAAATCGAGATTTCTAAGCGAAATCAAAGATATGGTGATCTCGAAATTGCCGTTCTATTAATAAAATCTTTTTTCTTTTTAATAACGGTGTGCGCCTTCTTAATTCGTCTTTTACGGTAGGTAACGTTAATTTGAAACACATTTTTCTGTTATAAAAATTAAAAACTACAACAACAATTTAAAATGATGCGATATAGGTGTAAAATAAGGTACCATTGCCGCTAGCGACATCTACAAAAAGCTTTGTCTGATACACCCCATTTAAGCTTGGCGTATTTCCGCCGTTTGAGGTTCTCTGCTTGTAATGCAGCAGCCATCGATGTATATAGATAGGCCCTCACTGATATAAAAACGTTGGGGGCCTGGGACCTCTGCCGAACACGTTCAATTTATTGTTCTTAAATTAACAGAGGTTTTTGCGTTTTGTCGACTTTCGGGTTGCACATAGGCATGTAGTCTACCTTAATTCTGACTTGCCTGGTGGGTTACTGCTGTACCAGGTATTGTTTTCTCATAGGTACTGATAACTAAATTTAAAAGGTTATTAATTGATCGTTGTGGTGCAGTTCTGTATATGTTTTATTTTGTAAATCTGATATAGCTGAGTTTTCCTTGCAGATTCCTTTCTCAGTCAGATTCAACATTAACAGGTCACTGGAATTTGCTAAGCTGCTGGTCTTCTGCTAACAGCTTACTTATTGGACCACTTTGCTGCTTAGTCTTCTACTAGCAGGAGTAGAATCATTCAAAATAATTAAATTAATGACGTTTCATAAATGCCTGTAATAGGTTTACGTGAATAAAGATATTTTGACTTTGACTTTGACTTTCCCGTAAAACCAATCGAAGTCATGTAGCTGCACCAACATTCGCGAGATAGCAAGCGTCGAGAGCGCCTAATAATAATATTTATATCGAGTAAAACTAGTCTTTTTGTATGCATTGTGATATAATTTCCGATGAATAAAGCATGTGGCATTATTCTTGCTTGAGAATTGCCCCCCAAAGTTGGTAGGTACACAAAGCAAGCGGCACGTTTTTAAGAGTGCGTTTTATATAGGCTTATCTATATACATCGATGGCAGCAGCGCATTGAATAATTATTAATGCGTAATTTTATTAAAATTAAATTATTTATAAGTCTTTTTGTGACATAGTATTTTTTTTTTAGAAACCTTGGCAAGGATTGGGTTGCGTTTCTACTAAGCCTGTCGCAACTGGTCAGCAATCATGCAACGTTACTACTAAGTCCGTCACAACGGGTCAACAATCAGGCAGCATTACTACTAAGTCTGTTATAACGGGTCAACAATATGACAGCAATACTACTAAGTCTGTTATAACGGGTCAACAATCAGGCAGCATTACTACTAAGTCTGTTATAACGGGTCAACAATCAGGCAGCATTACTACTAAGTCTGTTATAACGGGTCAACAATATGACAGCATTACTACTAAGTCTGTTATAACGGGTCAACAATCAGGCAGCATTACTACTAAGTCTGTTATAACGGGTCAACAATCAGGCAGCATTACTACCAAGTCTGTTATAACTGATCAACAATTGGGTGTTGTTACTACAGAGTATGCCACAACGGGTAAAATATTAAAACATGTCAAAGCAAAATTTTTTCTTAAAAGATTTGTAAATGAAGTGAAAGAATTTGTCTGTAGCAATAATGTTGCAATACGCATAGAATTTGATAATCAAGTTACTAAAAAACATTTGAAATGTATACATAAATTTAAAAGATATCTCAATGGATCAAACCCTTGGCCCTCTAAATTATTGCCCTATAAAATAGCAGATATTTTAAACAGGAATAAAAAGCGTTTGGTCTTTGATAACTTGATCGAATCTCGGTAAGTTAAACACATACATACATACATACATATCTCACGCCAGATCCCTTGCGGGGTAGGCAGAGACAATCGAGCGCCATTTGACACGATCACGACATACCTCTTTCGCTTCGTCGACATTCATTAACCTCTTCATACATGCCCTTTGGTTTCGAAGACTTTTTAATGCACCTTCAGT